>CP106719.1:49901216-51151216 GCA_025503065.1 Gossypium bickii
TGGACTATATATGCGTAACTTGTATACTTTGACGTAAGTAAAAGTCTAAGTTCAGATAGATAAGGAATCGAAAGCTAGTGTTTTAGATATACGACTTTTGTAGTATGTAGCATCATTCATAATAATGGAATTCATAATCTAACTAATGGGTAAATGATATCCTCTCATCAATATTACATGATAGATGAAAAATAAATGTGATCATGGGTCGTTTGTCTTTGTGATAAATGACTTGATTCATATTTTATACCAATTGACTTTTTACGAAGGAAGATGTAATGGTTACCATGAGATAAAATATGATCATATTGGTGTTGGATATGGTGCCTTAAGTGTAGTATATTCGAAAAAATTTGTTTAAATTCATAAATTACATTAATACCTTTATATATTATCCTCAATGGTTTTTACACGTAAAACAAAATGAAAACAAATATTGACTCACTGGTTATCTAGCGTTTAACTAATATTAAGAGGTGTTATGTGGTCAGATCATAATACAGAAAGATAGCTTATATTAGTAGATGGATCTAAACATGTCCTTAGTCTAATTGGAAATAAGCAAACCGATTGAAAGGCTAATATGTTGTCTATCAAGTCCAATTGGGAATAATAATTCTATCGGTTTCTACTAAGAAAATTATTTTCCTACTGAAAGTAATAAATCATTTCTGGTTCTGTGCTTGGTTCATGATTGTTCAAGCTCACACTCAAACAATTCGTAGTACGAGAATAATGGAGAATGTCGTTCAATTGAAAGCGGAGAACGTTTAGGATCCGTCTTGCACAAAGCACAAGTACTTTTTCAGGAAAAACTTTAATGCTATAAATATCACAAATCGGCTCAATTTTCAAAATTTTAATTTTCCGCTATGATAGAAAACTGTTTTTAAACTGGATTTTTCCAACAATTGGGAGAATAGATTTATCCCAATGCAATTAAAAATATCTTATGAGGGTAACACACTTATGACAAGGTCATTATATGAGTACTTATTATGTAGCTTTCATAATGATATGTAACTAGGGAGAGCTCAATTACGATACTATAGTGAAATGACTTCGTAACTAAATAAGTTTATAATTAATAGACCAAAAGCTGAAACTTAATTATAAATTATTTGAATCCTAATTATTTATGTCATATTAGTCCATTTGCTAGTTTGTTGAAACTAGAAATGAATTACATGTAGAACCAAATGAACATAAATGAATGGAAATGATAAAGTTAGAGAAATGAGTCGCACTCACAAATGAATGTGTTTTCTCACCAAGTATAGAAATGATTTGAGAATTAATTTAAGATTTTTAAATTATTATTTAATTAATTATGAGTAAATAATTAAAGTTCAAAAATAGAATTAAATCAATTAGTCATTATGAATTCGTTGAATAAGAGAATTAAATGTATTTTCTCATAGATTTTTTTACAGTAAAGTTATCATGACTTTAACGGAATTAAAATCGGGTTGAGAAAATTATTTAATTGATAAATAAATTTACCTAATTAAATAATAGTATTTATTTTGGGAAATAGAAAACAAATATTGTGTTTAATTAAATTATAAAGTGTTGGGTCAAAGTTTAAGAAACACATATAATTGGACTTAATACATGAAATGCCCAATTCTCTGTTAGAAAATGTGTCAATATTGTAGTAAACATGTAATTGTTTTCTATGATTTAAACGATGAATAAATAAATTTCACATTTCACTGTTATGTCTTTTGTATTTTTATCTTTCATATTTTGCATGCGTAGCGAAATTGTGATAAGCAAATATTTGCTTATTGATTGTTTAAGTTCAAATTGATGATAAGTGGCATTGTAAGAACATTTACATTGCGAGAAAGACAACTTACTTCAGTGGATAATCTAAATGAGTTTGTAATCCCGTAAAAGAATCAAAGTGAGCAATTTGATTCAAATATTGAGAAGGATTATTATGTCGTCTACAATTCCAATCGAGGAGATCACTAGTCTTGGCTATCGAAGCAGTTGACTCCACGGGTAGAAATATAGATGTATTCATTGGTAGAATGATACATTGGACTGGATCCAAGATGAATTAATTCTAAATCCGTTTGTGAATTAATTCACTTGTGACATTCATGGTGTGGTTTACCTAAATCCTGAGTTAGTCACTAACTATGCATATATAACTCATGTACATGTGCTTTGATATAAGTGGAGGCTTATACTCTAAAAATGATCGAGCCGATAGCCGATATGTTAGGTACATGACTTGTGTATGGCATGACTTTACTAGAAACAATGGAATTTATAGCTCAATTAAAGAGTTAATGATATCCTCTCATTGGCATTGTATGGATTGATAAATATGTAACGTGGCCATGAGTTGCTAGTTCTCGAACGAGCAATTTATCACAATCATTTGTTGACAGTTATCATATTAATCATTAAGAAGACACGTTGATGATAATGGGATAAAATAGGATTGTATTGAGTGAACGCATTTAACTCAAAGGAATCAATGATATCATATGAGGGTAACACACACATGACGAGGTCATTGTACAAAGCAGTTGGATAAATTGCTTTCGGAAAGAGTATACAATAAGGAGTTTTCAATAATGATACTTATTGTGGACTGACTTCAAGATTAGATAATTGCGAATTATCAGAATGATGCTTCTGGACATAATTTTAATTACTAAAGCCTAATTATATATGTCTAATTGGTCCCTCCGCTAGCTCAACAAAAGCTTGATTAGACTGCATTTGAATTAGAAAAAAATTTTACGACTTTGGAAATAATTTAATTGAGTCGATTTATTCAATGTGGAATTAAATTGGGCGATCGTAAGAATTGTTCAACTAGAGAATTTGATTAAATAATTTTCTTGAAAAATTAATTTGGAAAATCTAAGTGATTTTTGGGAAAATTATTTTTGATTAAGTAAAATTAAATTAATTAAAATTAAAAATGATATTTTTGGAAATTAATTTTCAAGCCAGACAATTGGCCCAATGGGTAATTGAACTTGAAAATTGGACTTGAGATCGTATATAAGGCCCGGGAGCCCAAAATCGAGACCAAGACCCAAAAACTAGTTAAATCGGGCCTAGTATGTGAAACTAGACCGACGGTCCAATTGAGTCATCACTAACCCGAATCGAACTGACAGAAATCAAACCAGCTTAGGGTGCCGGCAAATGGTCGGTAGCGGTGGTTCTTCGATGGTTGAACATTAAAAGAATTTCACTTCTACTAGGACTCTATCAGAGAATTTGATTTCAAATTAACTATTTTAAAAATAATATTATTTTAATAGATTTAATATTAAATTTAATTTAGTAATTATCTTAATAGTATTTTATTAATTTAATATTAAAGTAATTATCTTAATATTAAATTTAATTTAATGCTTATTTTGTAGATAAATATTCTATTAATTAAATAAGATTTAATATTAAATTTAATCTAATATTTATCTTAATAAATATTATATTAATTTAATATTAAAGCGATTAAGTTTAATCATAGTTGAACTCTCTAATCTCTCCTTATATAAAAAGAGTATTGTGTCATTATTTACACACACTTAAAATCAAGAGAAAGTAGATGAGAGAAAATTCTCTGAAGAAATTATTTCAGAAATTTTCTAGAGATATTTTTCTTATCTACAACTTGACCCAAAAGTTTAGAGAAATTGTGAAATTACCTCACTGGTAATTTTTGTGAAAAATTTTCTGATTTGAAGCGAGCCCACACTCGGTAGACATGAGCTTGAAAATAACGGAGAAGACTACTCGGTTGAAGTGTTCATCCTAAATGAATTGAAAATGTACAATTTTTATTAAGTGTTTATTACTTCAGATATCACAACCAAATTCTTGTTTTGCAATTTTTTTTAAAACTCTGGTTTTTTCCTAAATTTATTTTCCGTTGCATTTTTCAAACCCGATTTCCAACATTCCCTTCATATGACAAGTGAAGGGTGGCAATTCTAGTAATATTTACTAGTGTTGCCCACCGCTCTCCTAGTTGGACGAGTGGAGTGTTTTATATTTAAATAATATTATTTATTTAAGCCTTATTCAACCAATATTTTTCTCTCTCTCCCTATAAATAGATGGAATTAGTTGACCTAAAAAACACACATCTTGAGTATTTTTGGGAATTACGATCTTTACCAATTTTTATATAGAGAATTACTTTCCTACTAAAATTAATAAAATTGTTTTTTATTTTGTGTTTGGTTCGTATTGCTCGAGCCCACACTTGACGCAATTCGTGGTACAATGGTAGTGGAGAAAGTCGTTCTGTTAAAATTTATGATCGAAATGAATCCGTCTCACACAAAGCACATATATTTTTCGATAAAAGTTTATTACTATAAAAATCACAAATTAGCTCACTTTTTAAAAAAAAAATAATTTCCACTATAACTGAAAATTGTTTTCTTAACTAGATTTTTCCAGTGACTATTTGTCATGGCTTTAGTGGGTACTTAAACCATGGAAACTTCGTGGCTTATAAATAATTAATGGATGATGACTAAGGTGTTAACTTAATAAAAGCTAACTTTATACCTCATGCTCCTTTATCTAGTAATTAAAAGGGATAATTTTGGTTAGATTTAATGCTAACATTCGAAAATTGAGAAAGAGAAATAAGCTAGTAAGTGTTAGTGTCACGAGCCGCGGTTCAAAGCCCGTGACCATTGTATAAAGAACATCTTATGGAGGTCAATCTATTAAATAGGGCTCATTTGACCCATTTGAACTGGACCGATTCGAAGAACAAGTGATGAAGCCCATCTACATGAAGCCTTGGTGGCCCAACTAAGCACTTATGGAAAATTAGGCTACCTTGGTAAATAGGGAAAGTAATCTTAAAAGATTTGTAACCTGATAAGATTTGATTTTATAATCTTGAGGATTATGTAAATCCTTTAATTGTAAATATGTTTTGATCTCATCTGTCAATTTAAAGATAGTTGTACCGTTGGATTTAGAGAGCTTAAATATAAATAGAGTGTCTCCCCCTCATTTGAGAGCATTTACTCAAACACTTGTGTTTGTTGCTTTTTTGTGGCTTTTCTGATCTTTCTAGCTTTCTTTTTCCTTTGAGTTACTTCCGCTATATTTTCGACACCTTAGAAAAATTCTGTGAGAATTCTCAGTTTGCAAGAGTTAGGCTGAATTTGGCCCATTTAAAGCGAAGAAATCGCCTAAGGTCGTACGGATTGCGAGACAAAAGATCTAGTCCCATGACAGTTGGTATCCAAGTTCAGGTTATGAAGGCACCATTCAAGATGTCAAAAGAAGTAGCCGATCAGATTGAGCCACTAGAGACCTATAGGAGAGCTAGGAAAGCAAGCCGATCGAGGGACATAGTATCGAATTTGGAAGGATGAGTGGTCAATCTCGAAGAGCCCATAGGAAACATGAGAGAGACACTTGAGGTGGTCGAGGGACGCACCGATAAGTTGGAGTCAATGAAGGAGCAGCTTAAGGACTTTGTGTTGGAGTCTTTCTATTCCAATGTGGAAAAGATATAAGGGATGCTCAATTCCACTGCGGGTAAGCTGGCAGAGAGGAACGATGCTTTCAAGGCCATGTCGATGGCTTTGAAGGAGGAAACAATGGCCACAACGAGGGCTTTGAGCACAAGAATTTGAGCAACACTCAATCATGGGATAGATGTCCTGAAGCCAAAAGAGTTTGTAGGGACAAGGTTCGCAACAGATGTGAACAAATTCTTATTGGGAATGGAGCAATACTTGCGTGCCAAAGACAACATGGATGATGCTACTAAGGTAAACATTATTGCTATGTATCTTGTTGATGTTTTGTTATGATGGCGTCATAGGCCCACAGATGAGAAATGTGATAAAGCCACAATTAGGACTTGAGAGGAGTTCCAAAAGGAATTCAAGGCACAGTTTTACCCGAAGTATACAGAGGACAAGGTTTAAACAAAGTTGCGTCGGCTTACGCATAAGGCACAGTTAGGGAGTATGTGCGGGAGTTTATTGAACTCATGCTCCAGATTTTTAATTTGAGTGAGGAGGCATTTTCTCCTTCATAGATGGGTTGAAGCCATGGGCGAAGCAGGAGTTGCAACATCGAGGAGTCTAGGAACTTACCAAAGCCATGATAGTAGCAAAGTCCTTAATTGAACTTGTTCCGAGGAAAGACAAGTTCGAGCCTTCCAAGCCCAATAAGAAGGGCGATGGTGGGGAAGATGAATAAGGAAATGAATATTATGACAACGGTAATGGTGGCAATGGGAAACCACGAAACATGAAGTGCAAAACCAACAACAACCCGAAGGAGAAAGGAAGTGAGTTAAAATGCTTCCTTTGCAACGATCCGCATACGATAAGGATGTTGGAAAATCAAGTTTGAAAAACACAGTGGAAAATAAGTTTAAAGGGAAACCAGGGTTTTAAATTTTTTTCCAAAAATAAGAACTTAATTGTGTTATCTAAAGTAATTAACACTTAATCGAAATAGTACATTTATGATTTGTCTAGGGTGAATGCTTCGACCTAGTAGTCTTCTCTGCTATCCTCAAGCTCACGTCTGACGAGTGTGGGCTCGCTATTAATCAAAAAAAAAAATTCACAAAATTACCAATGGGGAAATTTTGTAATTTATCTAAACTTTTTGGGGTCAATTTGTAAATAATAAGAATATCTCTAAAAATTTTCTAAAATAATTTCTTCAAAGAATTTTCTCTCTACAACTTTTCTTGAATTCAAGTGTTAGAGAATAAATGACCTAAGCTCTCTTTATATAGGAAGAGTCAGAGAGAATTCTACTAGGAGTAGAATTAATCGCATTAATATTAATTTAATAAAATATTATCTAAATAAATATTTAATTTAATTTAATATCTCATATTAATATCTAGAAAAATATTAAATTAAATTTAATATATCGTATTAATATTAAATTAATAAAATACTATCTTGATAAATATTTAATTTAATTCAATATCTCATGTTAATAGCTAGATAAATATTAAATTTATTTTTAATATTAAATTCATTAAAAAATAGTATATTTGGAATAGTTAATTTGAAATCAAGTTACCTGGTAGAGACTTAGTAAGAGTCTAATTTTTTCACTACTCTACCATTGAAGAATAATTGTCGTCAACCATCCACCGGCCACCGAATCACCGCCGTGCCCAACGATTCCACCGTCAGTGAGACTCCCCCGGCACCTCGAGCAGTTTTCGTATTGCTTGAATGGGCCCGATGGGCTCGGTTGCTGTCAATTCGGCTTGGGCCAGTGATTGTCCAACCGATCGGTCTAGTCATCAGCTAGACCGTCAGCCCAGTTTTATACAAAAGGCCCAGTTCAACTAGTTTTTGGGTTTCAGCCTCGGGTTTTGGTTCCCGGGTTTAATTTTCAATCTCGGGTCTCATTTTCAAGTTCAATTACCCATTGGGCAAATTGTTTAACTTGAAAATTAATTCCCAAAAATATCATATTTATTTTAATTAATTTGATTAATTTAATTTTACTTGATCAAAATTATTTTTTATAAAAATCACTGAGATTTTCCAAATTAATTTTTCAAAAAAATCTTTAATCAAACTCTCACGACTGCCTAATTTAATTACGCATCGAACAAATCGACTCAATTAAATTATTTCCAAAGTCATAGAATTTTCTTTTGATTCAATTGCAATCTAGTCGAGCTTTTGTTAAGCTAGCAGAAGGACCAATTAGACATATAAATTAGACTCGAGTTAATTACAATTATGTCCAGAAGCATCGTTCTGATAATTCGCAATTACTTAATCATGGAGTCAATACTCAAGAAGTACCATGATTGAAAACTCCTTATTGTATACTATTTACGAAAGCAATTTATCCAATTGCTTTGTCCAATGACCTCGTCATGTGTGTGTTACCTTCATATGATATCGTTGATTCCTTTGAGTAAACCTGTTCATTCAATACAATCTTATTTTATCTCATTGTCAGCATTGTATCTTCTTAATGATTATTATGATCACTGTTAACTAATGGCTGTGATAAATTGCTCGTTCGAGAACGAGCAACCCATGGCTGCATTCCATATTTATCAATCCACACAATACCATTGAGAGGATATCGTTAACTCTTTAATCAAGCTATGAATTCCATTGCTGCTAGTAAAGTCATGTCATACATAAGTCATGTACCTAACATACCGGATGTTGGCTCGGTCATCTTTAGAGCATAAGCCTCCACTTATATCAAAACACATGAGTTATATACAAATGGTCAATGACTAACTCAGGATTTAGGTAAGTCATACCATGAACATCATAAGTGAATTAATTCACGAATGAATTCAGAATTAATTCAACTTGGGTTCAATCCAATGTATCATTCTTCTAATGAGTACATGTATGTTTCTACCCGTGGATTCAGATGCTTCGATAGCCAAGTCTAGTCATCTCCCTAATTAGAATTGTAGATGACATAATAATCCTTTTAAGTATTTGAATCAAATGTTCACTTTGATTATTTTACGGGATTACGGACTCATTTAGATTATCTACTAAAATAAGTTGTCTCTCTCGCATTGTAAATGTTCTTACAGTGCCACTTATCATCAGTTTGAACTTAGATAATCAATGAGCTAGTATTTTCTTGTCACAATTTCGCTATGTATGCAAAACATGAAAGACAGAAACACAAAAGATATAATAGTGAAATATGAAATTATCTTTATATATTTATTCATTTTTCAAATACATAGAGTTATTTTGAACAAAAATTTTGAACGAGTGTTTGAAGGGTTATTTTCAATGCATGACAGGGGAGAAACCTTCTGAATGGGCAAATTTTTTGCCCTAGCAGAATGATGGTATAACATCACATTTCACTTAGCAATCAGTACCACCCCTTATGAAGCCATGTATGGCCAAGTAGCTCATGTTTATTTTCCCTATCCGGCTGGTTCTTCACAGGTAGCAAAGGTTGATAGGAGCCTTCGACACTGAGAAGAGTTGAGAAAGTTGTTTAAGTTTCATCTAAAAAGAGCACAAGAGAGGTTGAAGCAAATGACAGATAAGAGGAGATCAGATAGGCAGTTTAAGGTTGGAGACTTAGTGTATCCGAGGCTTCAGCCTTGTAGACGGCACTCCCTAAGGAAGTTGTGAAATCAAAAACTTCACCAAAGTATTTAGGGCCTTACCTTGTGGAGGCCAAGGTTGGGGAGGTTGCTTACAAGTTGAAGTTACGTGTGGGAGCTCAAATTCACTTGACCTTTCATGTCTGTCAGCTGAAGAAAAATATTGGTTCAGCAGTCAATATACCTGTGCTACCTCCTATAAGCTCAGATGGATCAATTTTGAAGGAGCCAATAAGAATTCTTGAGAGAAGGATAACTATGAAGGGAAATCAAGCAATTACTGAAGTGTTAGTGGAATGGACAGACATCTTTCCAGAAGACTACCTAGGAAATTTGAAGCACCTTTCAGCAACAATATCCTACTTTTGATCCTTGTCAAGGATCAGCTCTACGAGGAGACTACTTGTTATGGATGTTATGGAATGGAAGTTTGGCAATGATCGAGGCTGCAAATGTTTTGAATCTCTGTTATTTTTAGTTAAGTCTAATTGGTGTAGACAAAACGCTGCGTTTTTGTGCTTGCTTTAGTTGTACTAATACGAGGTCGTATTTGGCAAAGACGGCTAAGTTTTGATGTTATTAGCCTTTTTAATGAAACGGTTCATTTTAAAGACCTGGATTGTTAGTTACCAGGTGGTTTTTGAGGCCGTTACACTATTAAGCACAAGTCAGTGCCGAAATGGTGGTTAAGCAATTGAATAGATTTTTCTCATTCCTTATTCTCTGTGTTCTCTCTTCTTCTTCTCCTCCACTCTTTCGAGGAAGAACCGTAGAAGTAGAAGCTTTCCATTTAAAAACCAGCAACAATTACCAAATGCTGGTGGTTTAATTTTCATGACAAGGGGAAAAAACAGATGGAACAGTATCATATTGCAGTCATTATTCAGGTTGCATATGACAAATTGAGTTCCGAATTTCCGATACACAAGTTCTCTTTCATGCTGTTTAAAACACATTACACTTCTGGTGGGAGACAATCTCGAGAAAAAAAATGTTGGCAATGGGGTAAGGTAAGTTAAATGAGCTGTAGGGGCAGTGAATCTGGTGAGATATCCCATATACAGTGAGAATATAAGTTCTTGGAAACATCGACTCAGGATTGACATTCAATGCCATTATTTCCTAATCGAGAGGAGCTCAAAACTTCTAAGAGGATGATCATCACGGCTTCCTCTAATAGGGGTGGCTCGGCTAGATGTCTTAGATTCAAAGGCAAGTTGAATTCTTTGTGTGGTAGACATGCGGCCACCACTTGATGCTAGTCGGTTTTGTGGTGCATCGTTGGCTTCAACGGATGAACTAGGCCTGCTTGCTACTACAGCTCTTCTTGAAGTGCTACCATATCGAGAAGAACTGCGTCTTTTATCTGAATCAGGGAGCTGAAAATGCAAAACAATGATAACAATGTTCAAAATGGGCCAAAGAGATGCAATATTTTACTTGGCCTTCATAAAAAAGGACAAAAAGTAGGTCTAAAATTTTGCCATAATACAGCTAAAAATGGCATTGATGTCCAATGAACTTTTTCAATCAGTAAGATTTCATTTTTAGAGAGATTTTCATACAGAATAGTATAGGCTAGATAAAAGAAAAATATCTGAAAGGAAATTAAAGCTCACCGCATGCTTTGACAAAGCCCCATCATCAACAGTCTTGTGTCTAGAATGATCAAGATGAGGACTGTTACTTGAAATATTTCTTTTGGAAAATGCTTCAACAGCACCGGAGAATCTATCCCGAATCTCTCTTCCCACTGAATGTTATCAAGGAGAATAAACCATAAGGGATTCAAAGACAGAACGCTTACTATCATAATTAGTAAAAACGAAAAAGAATCCATCTTCATTTACATCGTATAGCTTTTGCCATTTCATAAATGACCTGTTTTTTAACAAATTCAAGTGACCATCTTCTAAAGCAAATAGTTGATTATCCAGTACTTAAGTTCCAAGAATCAGGTATCATATACGGTCTAATGAGAAATTAGTTATGTAAGCAAACCTGAGATTCTTTCGGGTTTTTCAATGGTTGGTCCAGCAGCTAAACCTGCCCTTCCACTGGAATGCTGACATACAGATTGAACTGCTGAGTAAAATATTCCCAAGATAACAACAACAGAGAGCTAGAAGGTTACAAGTACTTACCCGCCCTCTGGAGCTGCCACCAATCTTTGGGTACTTCAATACAGTCCAGTCAAAGACATAGTCAAACTGATAACCTGCAGCAGTGCATGTTTCAGAACCATAAAAAGGAAAAGAAAACAAGAAAACCATAGAGTTGGTATTAATTTGAGAGCATCCTGAGCGTATGTGCAAGCATATGCATGTGTGGGAGAGAGTAATGGATATTAGAATACTGTACATAGAGATCAGCATTAAGGCAGCCACGATGATGATAACTAACCTTCTCTTATAAACAAGTCTCGGAAAAGCCTCTTCAAATATGAATAATCAGGTTTATCTTCAAACCGCAAAGATCGGCAGTAATGAAAATAAGACACAAACTCAGACGGATATGACTTACAAAGAACCTGTTAAACACATATAAACCGATATTACCAACCAAAGAGACAAGAATAATAATCATAAGGATTAACACAGAAGGATCACATGCCAACCATAGCTAGCCTTGATCGAAGTATTCCCTTTGTCAACTTTAAATTTCACTTACCATTTGTTAAGCCAAATTAAATTTCACTAAAACAACAAAACAAACAATTTTATATCCTTTTTTTTTTTTTTTTTTTACATGAAACTCAAACAAATAGGAAACCTTTTCCTTTCCAAAACAAGGATCAATGTGCCATCGAATTCAAATTGCTTCAAAAAGTTTATAGTATAAACATTCCATAAAATGGACAGAGCGAATACAAAGATCAGACCTGGCCTCATATAGATGAAGAGCAGGGCAGTGTACAAGAACTAGTGATCCTACATTAGTCAGATGTAACTCAACCAAGTTTCTTACTTAGAGGGAACAAACTTGTCTAAGCATGAAATAACTGATCATACCTCTATAGGAGTCGATACCTTCTTTTCACTAATCTTATCATACTTTTGCTTTTTTGTACCAGCTTTTAACCCCTGCCAGGGAAGGCTGAAGCAAAGAAATTGTCCAAATTGAAACAAAATCAATGTGAAGAAAACTAAGAACAAAGATTCAATAACAATTAACAATCAAACATCATCAGCAAGTGCATAAAAAAAGTGAATGAAATGAGCATGCCTTCCTCTCAGGAAATACATGAGCACATAACCAAGGGATTCCAAATCATCTCTTCGGCTTTGCTCTGCCAATAAAGAGAAGAATTTATGTCAATAAAAGTAACAAGTAAACTTGCATCAATGATGTATGATTTACTTCTAAGAGTTCTGCCACAATGGAACATTAGTTACCAATTCCAAGGTGAGTGTTAACGCTTGCATAACGAGCTGTGCCAGTGAGATTCTTGTTTTCTCTGCAGCAAAGAAATTGGTTAGTTGTTTCACGAACAAATGCATTTTGAACTAAGTTAGATTGCACCGAATATTCAAAACATGTTTACCGCATAGGTGACACTACAATATTGATACAAAGACAGGAGATAATAGGTAAAAAAGAAAAAGAAATTTGAGCAAGCAAGAGATAGAAATATGCTAAGGGAGCATGCCTTGCCTCCATGGACAAAACAAACACTCAGTTGAATATAGACCATGAAGTAACTTTCTTATCTAGCATGTAAAAACCTAGTCATGTACCATGATGAGAATTATACAATCTTGAGAACTTCAAGTCTGAATTTCAGTATTTAAAAGTGAAAAAAAAAAAAAAAAAAAACCCACCTGTACGGGATGTGCTTATGAGTCTGAAGATCCCTATACTTCTTTGCAAGACCATAGTCAATGACATATACCTGTAATAATAGAATTAACAAAAAAAGTAACACAAATGATACTAGACTATTTCATGCCTTTCAAGAGTTACAAAGTCCTATTCCCAGCAATTATAAAATATTCTTATCATAACCGGATATTCAAAATTGAAGGTGGTTGTCCTAGCAGTCCAACAAGTACAAACATGTTATATTTCCAACATAAGATACAAGAAAAACAAAAAAACTATACCTGATTTGCCTTGCGTCCTAAGCCCATCAAGAAGTTGTCAGGTTTTATATCACGGTGAAGAAAGCCTTTTGAATGCATATATTCTACTCTATTAATCTGAGAAGAAACAGAGGAAAAAGTAGAAAAGGGAGAAAATTAAATATAAAAAACCTGAAAGCTAACTGTTTATCACAAAAGAGTCTCATACTTACCATTTGATCAGCAAGCATCAACACTGTTTTTAAGGAAAGTTTCCTGCTGCAGTAGTTGAACAAATCCTCCAAACTAGGTCCAAGAAGGTCAATTACCATGACATTGTAATCCGTCTCAACTCCAAACCACTTGAGATGGGGAATACCCGCTATATGGAGAACCCCACCGAGTTATTTAAATACAAAATAAATGTGCTTCATAAAAATTATACACACACAGATGCATACACATAAAAATAAAAGAAACAACAATAACAACAGAATATTCAAGATCAACCTGCCAGTATCTCCACAGAAGGTTTTCAATTAACAACTGAACAAATCGTTTAAGGACTAAGAAAGAAAAGAAAGCCTTCTATCATCTTTTTAAACCAGCAGCAACAAAGAACAGTAGTAAATTGATGAAAACTTATTTATAAAAATTATAAAAAGCTGGATTTCATCGGATCAAAGCTTGCATTTTTTGTTCTTTTCTTTTTTTTTCTCATATAATGGTAGTAGAGAGGAAAAGGCAACCCCAAGGAAGACCATAGCCAAATTATGATATAGTACCAAATCATTTTTACAGACAAACATAGACGGAGGAGCAAGGAAGAGACACAGACTTACTTCCTCCTTGAAGAAGCATATACAATTTTGACTCATAATAAAGCTGAGGATGCTTGGTCTTTGCAGATTCCTGACATTAGGAACAGAAAAATAAAAATAGGTCAACGTCATAGCTTGGGCTTAGAAAATATAAACTGTCATTAGATAAAAAAATTGTTTTCTGCCCTGCCACTGTTACCATGATAAGGAACTTTTGACACCCTTCACATTTGCACCTAAAATGACACATTCTAAGTGGAACTGTGGAAGAGCACCACCACATATTCATTTCAAAAGAAAAGAAAAGTGCAGGTTGGAAATATAAAGCTGATAAAATTATCATCCAATGGCAGTTAACCATTAATAAACACCTTTGCTTAGAGAAGTATGTTTTCAATTTTTCATTTGTGTAAAAACACTTTTTCTCAGAATGGAAATGAGGGCAATAACAAATGTTCTTTCTCTTTACACTTAAATGATGAGCCATATAAATTGAACACAGCTGGATATGGAAGATTTCCCTGGACAAGTGACATTTTCATGCACAAATTGAGGAGTGTTCATGCATAACATCTTAATTTTTAAGAACAAAATAATGACTGAAGAGCCTACTCTTGATCATTTTTTTCTAGCCATATGCCCAAAATCTAAAGCAATTCAAGTCCAAAGGTTTGTAATTCTGAAAAAACAGAAAACATAAGATAAGTAAGAATAATAGCCAACATTTTTTTCTTTCTATTTTTGATTTTTTGAGAAAGACAAGTCAGTAAGTGAAAACAACCACGCAGCAAGCATATGAAAATCTAGAGACAGCTTTATTTATAGCTATTCAACGTCCCCAAATCACCATTACAAGTTGACAACCGCAGCTAGCAAGTAAACCATCGGCAGCAGAATAACAAAGGACACAATAAAGAAAAAAAACAAATCATCAAGAGGATATCGCATACCAGTTTGACAGCAACTTCCTCTCCAGTTTGCACATTTACCCCTTCAATAGAAACAAAACAAAATTAGAAGAAGAAAGGTAATATGCTGACAAAGAGACAATAGATTTTCCATAAAAAGAAAGAGAAAGCCATGTAAGAGATTTGGATTCTCATACCCAAATAAAGCTCTCCAAAAGAGCCACTGCCAATCTTTCTTCCAAGCTTGAACTTACCACCAATCGCATGATCCATTCTCAAGCAGGAAAAAACAAAAGGGAACAATTTTCTTTAACAATACCCAATACCCCCAAAGAGCTTAATGTAGGTTATTTTAACTCAGATCTGTGTCAAATTCGGCACTTATTACCCTCTAATCCAACACTCTCTCAAAACTCGACTTACCAAACTGAAAACTCCAAGCTTCCAAAAAATCAACTAAAGGAAATAGGGGAAAAGAACTCTTATAATCAGCGGGGATAGAAGCCTCAAAATAAAATAAAATGAATCTAAGTTTTTGACCAAAAGAAGAAAAAGGAAATCCTTGTGACAATAATGCTAGAAACGCAAAAATAAAAATAAATAAATAAAACTGGAGATTTCAATCTAAGCCCGGTAAATGTAGAAAGAGGGTTTTATTATTATTACTACTACTACAAAGGCTCCAGGATCCTCAAACTACATAGTTTGATAGCAAAATCCCCGAATTTGAAACGAAAATTGTAATTTAGGAGAAAAACCCAGCTACATTGACCTGAGAAGATTTAGAGGATGAATCAACTGCCCAAAAAAAGAATCCAACTGCAATCAAAAAAAAAATTGTTGGAAGAACGGAAATGACTGAAAATATTAAATCAGATGAAATAAGCAAAAACAGTATTTCAAGATAAATGTAAAATAAAAAAAGAAAGTAAAGAACAGTTTTCAAGGCGCATGTTAGCGAGGAAAGCACAAGGAAAGTGAGTGAAAGTGAAGCAGACTGATTAGTAAAAATAGGGGAAAAAGAAAAGAAACAAAAGGTTTTATAATTGTTTTTTCTTTCCCTTATGAATAGATAAAATAATTATTTTTTTCGGCTAGACCCCTGAACTACACTCATTTTCTTCTATTGGTACTTAATTTCTTTTTTTGTTCCATCTTGATGGTGTTAAAAAACCAATCATAACACACCACGTGTCTCCGTTAACTGTTCATGTGGACCATGATGTGGTCGTTGGCCATATTAACTGTGTGCTGATTAGACTAAAAAGTTATAAAAAATATTTAAAAATTATAAAAAAGTTATTAAAAATTATAAAACATTAAAATTTGTAAAAATAATTAAAATTTGGAAAAATTATTTAAAAAATTGCAAATAATTATTCAAAAATTGTAAATAGTAATTAGTTCTAAAATTAATTTAAAAATTGTGAATCGGTGGCATTGACAATTTCAAAATTCTTAAATAATTTTTTTTAATCGAATCATATGTTGTTACTTTTTCATAATCGTGAATATGAAAATAATAATACCAAAAGAAATCAAGAAAAGAAATCAAATGACAACATAGAAAATCTCCTTTTGTTCTTTTGAAATTTGCAGAGAAATTTGAATAATAAGAAGACTACGAAGACAAAGAAGAATAATTTGATTTGTTAATTATTTACAATTTTTAATAATTATTTAATTTTTTTAATAATTAAAAAAGTAAATAAGGTTCTATTATTTTTTATAGTTTTTTACAATTTTTAAATTTTTTTTGCAATTACTATTTTTAAATAATTTAAATTTTTTTTACAATTTTTATATATTTTTAACTATTCTTTTATGATTTTATTTTTATTTTTACACTGTTAACGAAAGGAGCTAAAAAGTATAACGGAACTATAATTCAATAACCAAAATGAGATAAAAAAAGTTTAGGAATCAATATAAGATAATGAGTATAGTTTAAGGGTTAAACCGTGAATAAAGTTTTTCTTTTTAATAAAAAGGGGGGAAAAGAAGACATAAGGGCCTTAAGCAACGAAGCTCTGATGCCTGACCGAACATGTTTGGGTTCTATCTGAGACTCAAGAGTCTGACTCGGTCTTTTAAGCTTTCTCCTTGTCGTCGCAAAAGTGCGCTTGATACGAGCAGCTCGGCCCAATTCAAAGGTCATAATAGATATTGGCCTAGTTTACCTCAACGCCCAATCACAAGATCCAAATCCAAGCAGTTAAAATCAAACCTCAATTTATTCGTTCAAGACTTTATCACAAAAAAAAATTCGAGAAGAAGAGTTGAAGCTTCAAGACGATGGATTTTGGAGCACTGATGAATCAGAAGGGATTAATTTTATTCATAGGCCTAAGCTATCAATCTATGATGACAAGCCAATGTGAAGAATGTTGAAGGACCCCTAATCAATCCCACAAGCTTAGTCATTTCATATTGGGTTCGGTTCTAGGCTTAATTTTTATTATACATGAGCCAAATATTGTATTTATTATCTCTTATTATTTTTTATTACAATTTTTTTATAATTATTAAGTATTTTAAGCTATTAGGAGTTTTATGTTAACAATGAAGTTTTGTTTAAAACTACTTCTTGTTTAGATTAATTAGAGTTTTAGTATACTTTAGAGTTTTATTTGGATTTACTTAGCTAGCCTAAAGGCTTCTTCATTGTTCGTTAAAGACACAATTATTTCCATTAATAAAGTTTTCAACTCTGGGAGTTTATTTCTTTGAGCAAGATTTCTTTCTTATGATTTTTAGGAGTAGTTCTCTTCTCGATTTTCTTTAAAGAGTCATGGGGAAATATAAAGAAAAGAAAAGAAAAGAAAATACAGAAAAGAAAAGTGCAGGTTGGAAATATAAAGCTGATAAAATTATCATCCAATGGCAGTTAACCATTAATAAACACCTTTGCTTAGAGAAGTATGTTTTCAATTTTTCATTTGTGTAAAAACACTTTTTCTCAGAATGGAAATGAGGGCAATAACAAATGTTCTTTCTCTTTACACTTAAATGATGAGCCATATAAATTGAACACAGCTGGATATGGAAGATTTCCCTGGACAAGTGACATTTTCATGCACAAATTGAGGAGTGTTCATGCATAACATCTTAATTTTTAAGAACAAAATAATGACTGAAGAGCCTACTCTTGATCATTTTTTTTTCTAGCCATATGCCCAAAATCTAAAGCAATTCAAGTCCAAAGGTTTGTAATTCTGAAAAAACAGAAAACATAAGATAAGTAAGAATAATAGCCAACATTTTTTTCTTTCTATTTTTGATTTTTTGAGAAAGACAAGTCAGTAAGTGAAAACAACCACGCAGCAAGCATATGAAAATCTAGAGACAGCTTTATTTATAGCTATTCAACGTCCCCAAATCACCATTACAAGTTGACAACCGCAGCTAGCAAGTAAACCATCGGCAGCAGAATAACAAAGGACACAATAAAGAAAAAAAACAAATCATCAAGAGGATATCGCATACCAGTTTGACAGCAACTTCCTCTCCAGTTTGCACATTTACCCCTTCAATAGAAACAAAACAAAATTAGAAGAAGAAAGGTAATATGCTGACAAAGAGACAATAGATTTTCCATAAAAAGAAAGAGAAAGCCATGTAAGAGATTTGGATTCTCATACCCAAATAAAGCTCTCCAAAAGAGCCACTGCCAATCTTTCTTCCAAGCTTGAACTTACCACCAATCGCATGATCCATTCTCAAGCAGGAAAAAACAAAGGGAACAATTTTCTTTAACAATACCCAATACCCCAAAGAGCTTAATGTAGGTTATTTTAACTCAGATCTGTGTCAAATTCGGCACTTATTACCCTCTAATCCAACACTCTCTCAAAACTCGACTTACCAAACTGAAAACTCCAAGCTTCCAAAAATCAACTAAAGGAAATAGGGGAAAAGAACTCTTATAATCAGCGGGGATAGAAGCCTCAAAATAAAATAAAATGAATCTAAGTTTTTGACCAAAAGAAGAAAAAGGAAATCCTTGTGACAATAATGCTAGAAACGCAAAAATAAAAATAAATAAATAAAACTGGAGATTTCAATCTAAGCCCGGTAAATGTAGAAAGAGGGTTTTATTATTATTACTACTACTACAAAGGCTCCAGGATCCTCAAACTACATAGTTTGATAGCAAAATCCCCGAATTTGAAACGAAAATTGTAATTTAGGAGAAAAACCCAGCTACATTGACCTGAGAAGATTTAGAGGATGAATCAACTGCCCAAAAAAAGAATCCAACTGCAATCAAAAAAAAAATTGTTGGAAGAACGGAAATGACTGAAAATATTAAATCAGATGAAATAAGCAAAAACAGTATTTCAAGATAAATGTAAAATAAAAAAAGAAAGTAAAGAACAGTTTTCAAGGCGCATGTTAGCGAGGAAAGCACAAGGAAAGTGAGTGAAAGTGAAGCAGACTGATTAGTAAAAATAGGGGAAAAAGAAAAGAAACAAAAGGTTTTATAATTGTTTTTTCTTTCCCTTATGAATAGATAAAATAATTATTTTTTCAGCTAGACCCTGAACTACACTCATTTTCTTCTATTGGTACTTAATTTCTTTTTTTGTTCCATCTTGATGGTGTTAAAAAACCAATCATAACACACCACGTGTCTCCGTTAACTGTTCATGTGGACCATGATGTGGTCGTTGGCCATATTAACTGTGTGCTGATTAGACTAAAAAGTTATAAAAAATATTTAAAAATTATAAAAAAGTTATTAAAAATTATAAAACATTAAAATTTGTAAAAATAATTAAAATTTGGAAAAATTATTTAAAAAATTGCAAATAATTATTCAAAAATTGTAAATAGTAATTAGTTCTAAAATTAATTTAAAAATTGTGAATCGGTGGCATTGACAATTTCAAAATTCTTAAATAATTTTTTTTAATCGAATCATATGTTGTTACTTTTTCATAATCGTGAATATGAAAATAATAATACCAAAAGAAATCAAGAAAAGAAATCAAATGACAACATAGAAAATCTCCTTTTGTTCTTTTGAAATTTGCAGAGAAATTTGAATAATAAGAAGACTACGAAGACAAAGAAGAATAATTTGATTTGTTAATTATTTACAATTTTTAATAATTATTTAATTTTTTAATAATTAAAAAGTAAATAAGGTTCTATTATTTTTATAGTTTTTACAATTTTAAATTTTTTTGCAATTACTATTTTTAAATAATTTAAATTTTTTTACAATTTTTATATATTTTTAACTATTCTTTTATGATTTTATTTTTATTTTTACACTTTATTAACGAAAGGAGCTAAAAGTATAACGGAACTATAATTCAATAACCAAAATGAGATAAAAAAAGTTTAGGAATCAATATAAGATAATGAGTATAGTTTAAGGGTTAAACCGTGAATAAAGTTTTTCTTTTTAATAAAAAGGGGGGAAAAGAAGACATAAGGGCCTTAAGCAACGAAGCTCTGATGCCTGACCGAACATGTTTGGGTTCTATCTGAGACTCAAGAGTCGACTCGGTCTTTTAAGCTTTCTCCTTGTCGTCGCAAAAGTGCGCTTGATACGAGCAGCTCGGCCCAATTCAAAGGTCATAATAGATATTGGCCTAGTTTACCTCAACGCCCAATCACAAGATCCAAATCCAAGCAGTTAAAATCAAACCTCAATTTATTCGTTCAAGACTTTATCACAAAAAAATTCGAGAAGAAGAGTTGAAGCTTCAAGACGATGGATTTTGGAGCACCGATGAATCGAAGGGATTAATTTTATTCATAGGCATAAGCTATCAATCTATGATGACAAGCCAATGTGAAGAATGTTGAAGGACCCCTAATCAATCCCACAAGCTTAGTCATTTCATATTGGGTTCGGTTCTAGGCTTAATTTTTATTATACATGAGCCAAATATTGTATTTATTATCTCTTATTATTTTTTATTACAATTTTTTTATAATTATTAAGTATTTTAAGCTATTAGGAGTTTTATGTTAACAATGAAGTTTTGTTTAAAACTACTTCTTGTTTAGATTAATTAGAGTTTTAGTATACTTTAGAGTTTTATTTGGATTTACTTAGCTAGCCTATATAAAGGCTTCTTCATTGTTCGTTAAAGACACAATTATTTCCATTAATAAAGTTTTCAACTCTGGGAGTTTATTTCTTTGAGCAAGATTTCTTTCTTATGATTTTTAGGAGTAGTTCTCTTCTCGATTTTCTTTAAAGAGTCATGGGGATTCATTCTTCCCCCTTAAATTTGCCAACGATTATTTTTTGTTGAGTTTGTTGGGATTTATATCTCAAAGGGTTCAATTGGACATTTATCATTTTATCCATCATATTCATCGGTTTATTCAATCCATCTTCCACTTTTAAATTCTGTCTATTTATTTATTATTTTTATTTGTTCTTTGTTCTTAAATTTCTTCTTTTACTATTTCCGACTTCTTTATTACTAAATTTATTTATTTCTTCTTTTCAGATCAGATCCAAATCTTTCCTTTTCGAGTCGAACAACTTGAATTCGATTTGCTTCCGCTTTCATTTCGTATAATTTGGTATCAAATTCAGGCATTTTAGGTGCTTTTTGTGTTCTTATAAATTGATTTCCAACAAGCAATCTCAAAATAGTTGTTTTTTTTTACCCAGAAAGTTTTCGGAAAAAAATATTTTCCAGTGGGTAAATGTTTTTCAAATGATCTGAAATTTTATATACTGTTTCTTGGAACTATTTTAGAGTATAGAAAATGTGATAAAAAATACAGAAAAAGAAAATACGAAAAAATAAAGAAAATATTATGTGAGTTGAATTTTGTGCCTAAATTTTCCAGATTAGATCTACATTATTTGAGGAGACTCTAGTTTAAATTTCATGATTTTTGGAAATCGGGAACACCTCGAACAAAAAAATTGAAGTTATTTTCCATCATTTCAAGTTTTAGGTTGGGTAGGTTATTTATTTTGAATCTAGCATTAGGTTTTCTTTTGTTTTAATTTTTTTAAATTCTATTACGCATTCTAACAGATTTTCATTTCTTGTGTTAATAGGTACGAAAAGAGT
Organism: Gossypium bickii; assembly: GCA_025503065.1. Lineage (NCBI taxonomy): Eukaryota > Viridiplantae > Streptophyta > Magnoliopsida > Malvales > Malvaceae > Gossypium > Gossypium bickii. The sequence continues at coordinate 49,923,171 of CP106719.1, forward strand.
TGCCTCTCCTTTCTCCGCGCAACTTACTTCCTTTGGAGTCGAGTTTTTCTTTGGCTTCTTAGAGCCTTAGGTCAACTTTGTTAAAGAGTGATCCCACATCTTTTTGAATATTATTGAGTTTGATTACTCTTTAAAAGTTACAAGTGAGAAAACCTTAATTTCTTTTCTTTGTCTCTTAGAGTTTTTTTTATTGCAAGTGTATAACGGTGAGATTTAAATTTCTTTGATTAATTTTTTTTCTGAGTGTTTTTTATTTCAACCTCTGATAATAGTATGCGCATGTATTAAAGACGAGGAGCATGATCTATCCATGTTACCATGGACCAACTTACAGCAATGCTCGACGAACTTTGACAAGAATTCAAAGAGGCACAACAATGTTTGGAAAATAAGTTCACCACATTGCAAGCTCAAGTCCTTCATCACGAAGCGGTCCAACAAAATTTCAGTCAAACTTTAGTTTGAATGGAAACTAACAACGATGATGATGATGATGATGATGATGATGATGATGATGATGATGATGATGATGATGATAATAATGATGAGCAACCTCTTCACCATGATGATAAGACGGATGATTATGATGACGGTTATGAGCCGTGATAGTCTTCTGGACGTATTAAACGTGGCTCACGTACTCGTGCTACAACCTTTTGTAGTAGTTCTTGTAGCCATTTTCTGTAAATAAACCAAAATTCAGTGTTCCATCATTTAATGACAAGTATGATCCTGATGCTTATTGTGATTGGAAGAATAAAATTGAGCTGCTATTTGAATTTTGCAAATGTTCAGAAGAAGAGAAGGTCCCATTAGCTACCTTGGAATTCTTCGACTATGCTTTAAGTTGGTGGACTCAATTATTACGGTCCCAACTAGAAGTGTGCATGGGCAGGGCTGGGCGGGGTTCGGGCCTGGCTCAACTAAAAATTTAGGCCCGTTTGTTAGGCCCGGGCCCAACCCGGCCCAAAAATGGGCCTAAAATTTATCTAAGCCCGACCCGGATAAAAATGCTAAAACCCGAGCCCAACCCGTCCAGCCCATATTAATTTTTATATAATTTTAGAATATATATAATACATAAAAAATACTAAAAACATCAAAATAAATATTTCCCAACAAATTGAAAATAAATTTTAAAAAATATGTATACTTAAATAACACTAAGACAAATGCAACTTAACAAGTAAATGTCTCTAAAATAATAACAAAATTAACAAAATGTCTTTAAAATAATAACAAAATTAACAATAAAATAATTTTTATACAATATCCAAACAATAACAACAAAATAGTAGCAACACGATAGTAAAATGGTAGTAAAATAGGAGAAAATAATAAGAAAATAATATTTAAAAAAAGTAATTTTTTTGTCCTTTAGTGAATTCGGGCCGGGCTCAAGCCAAAAATGCCTTACCTGAGGCCCGGCCTATTTTTTAAATAGGCCTTTTTTTTGTCCAAGCCCATTTTTCGAGCCTATATTTTTGTCCAAACCCTCTCACATTTCGGGTGGGCCTTCGGGTTGGGTCAGGTGGCCCGACCCATGATCAGGTCTAGTCCCAACGAATAAACCATAAGAGATCCATTGACTCGTAGGATGATTTAAAGCGAATCATGCGAAAATGGTATGTATCACCTCATTACTATAGGGACAACAAATAGAAACTTTAAAATCTTGTTCAAGGTAATAAATCTGTGATGGAATATTTTCATGCAATGGAGACTTTGATTCAACGAGTTAATAAGGATGAGGAGGAGGAAGATACTATAGCTCAATTTGCAAATGGGTTGAATGAAAATATCACTAAGATTTTAGATCTTCAAACTTTTATTGATTTGGATGAAGCGGTTCAAAAAGCTTTTACGATTGAAGAATAATTGAATCGAAAATCTAAGAATCGTTCATGGGGTTGTGCATCTAATTGGAGTACATTGACCTCTACTTTTCAGGGCTCAAAATTCATTCTGCCACAAGTGAATTGTCTACCTCAATCTAAAGACGAACCTAAGTGACTTAGTTGGAAAGATGGGCGCCACCTAAAGGTACTTATTCTATTGTACAGGTACCTTCTAGTACTTTTTCTAAACCTACTTTGAATTGTTCTTGTGATGTTAAATGCTAAAAATGTAATGGCAATGGACATTATTCTTGTGATTGTCCCAATAAAAGGGTAATATTGATAAGTAATGATGGTACCCTTATTTCTGATTATGAGAATGACGATTTAAATGCTACTAATGTTGTTTGTGACTATGATGATGAAGAAGAATAAGAAGAGGTTTTGGAACCTTTTACTAATGGGGAGGATTTGCTTAAGTCCCATTGTCTTCTAGTGCGACAATCCCTTATTATTCAAGTGAAAGACATTTCTGACGAAGTGTAACGGACTAACATATTCCACTCGAGGTGCTTGAGTCAAGGAAAATTGTTTTCTCTTATTGTTGATAGTGGCAGTTGTGCCAATGTGGTGAGTAGTTTTTTAGTGGATACTTTATCTTTACCTTGTCAAAGACACCCTAAGCCATATCACTTACAATGGCTTAATGAAGGTTCAGAAGTTAAGGTAGTTAAACAGTCCTTAATTGTATTCAAGATTAGGAATTATTCTGACAAGATTTGGTGTGATGTAATTCCCATGCATGCAGCCCATTTGCTTCTTGGTAGACCATGATAATATGATCATGATGTGGTGCACCATGGCAAATTGAACCATTACTCCCTTGTGTTTAAAAGGAAGAAAATTACTGTGGCCCTTTTGGATCCAAAAGATGTACACAATGATCAACTTAAGATGAAAAAGTTTTGTGAGAGGGTTATAGAGAAGAAAGATATAATTGAAAGACAGAGAGAAAATAGGCCATTAGTGATAAAAGTCAAAATACAAACAGCCTAATGGTGAGTGAACCCTCTAATGGTAAAAACAGAGTGCAAAATTTATTTGCAAGTAAAAAAAGATGTGAGAAGAGCTTTATATCGCAAAAAAATTTGTATCCTTGTGAGGTTTAGGCAAAATTATTTATCTTTAGCTAACCTTAACGATTTTTTACCTAGTGTCTTTACATCTCTTTTGTAGGATTATGAGGATGTTTTCAATAAGGCACCTGAAAGTTTACCACCTCTACGAGGCATAGAGCACCAAATTGACTTAGTACCCAATGCAGCCATTCCAAACCGTCCAACTTACTGAAGCAATTCAAAAGAGACAAAAGTAAGTGGAAGAGCTATTACAAAAGGGGTACATTAAAGAAAGTTTAAGCCCTTGTGCCGTCCCTATCCTATTGGTGACTAAGAAGGATGGTTCATTCCAAATGTGTGTTAATTGCCGCCCAATCAACAAAATAACAATAAAGTATAGAAATCCAATCCCTAGACTTGATGACATGCTTGATGAGTTACATGGTTCAACAATTTTTACTAAAATTGATTTAAAAAGTGGTTATCACCAAATTTGTATGAGTGAAGGGGACGAATGGAAGACAACCTTTAAAACTAAGTTTGGATTATATGAATGGCTTGTTATGCCTTTCGGTATAACTAATGCACCTAGTACTTTCATGAGATTAATGAATCATGTTTTAAAACCTTATTTGGGTAAATTTGTGGTAGTATATTTTGATGATATTCTGATTTACTCAACTTCTTTAGATGATCATGTTTTCCATGTTAAATCTGTTTTGGACATTCTGAGAACTGAAAAGTTATTTGCCAACCTTGATAAATGCACTTTTTGTTGTGATAAACTAATATTTCTAGGTTTTATAATAAGTGCTCAAGGTATTCATGTTGATAAGGACAAAGTAAAGGCAATTAGAGAGTGGCCCACTCCTAAATCAATTACCGATGTGAGATCTTTCCATGGTTTAGCAAATTTTTATAAACGTTTTGTGAAGGATTTCTCCACTATTGCGACCCCATTAACTGAGGTTATTAAAAAGTCTATGGGTTTTACGTGGGGAAAAGCTTAAGAAAAGGCTTTTAGCCTTAAAGGATAAATTATGCTCTGCTCCAGTTCTTAAATTACCTGATTTTTCTAATACTTTTGAACTTGAATGTGATGCTTCAAGTATTGGAATTGGTGACGTGTTGATGCAAGAAAAAAGGCTAATCGCATATTTCAGTGAAAAACTGAATGGGGCGCAATTAAACAACTCAACTTACGACAATGAGTTGTTTGCATTAGTTTGAGCTCTACAAGTTTGGCAACATTACTTGCTGCCACATGAATTCATTATCCATACGGATCATGAATCTCTAAAATGGTTATAAGGACAGGGTAAGTTAAGCAAGAAACATGCTAGACGGGTATAGTTCATAGAGACATTTCTATATGTAATTAAATACAAAATAGGTAGAGAAAATATAGTTGCTGATGCCTTATCTCATAGATATTATTTGATAACTATATTAAATGCTAAAGTCTTAGGGTTTGATTATATAAAATATTTATACTTAAATGATGTTGATTTTGCAAATATCTTTTCCAATTGTAGGAATGGTGCCTTTAACAAGTTTTATCTTGTAGATGGGTTTCTTTTTTCGCCTAAACAGGTTATGTGTTTCACAATGTTCCATGAGAGAGTTATTAATTCATGAGGCCCATAGTGGAGGCTTAATTGGACACTTTGGTGTCGCCAAAACACTAGATATTCTACAAGAACATTTCTATTGGCCGCACATGAAGAAGGACGTTGAAAAGGTATGTTCTAAATGTATTGCTTGTAAATAAGAAAAATCTAAGGTAATGCCTCATGGGCTCTATATTCCTTTGTTGATTCCTTCTTCGCCATGGGTAGACTTATCCATGGATTTCATTCTTGGTTTGCCATGAACTAAAAAGGGTTGAGATAATATCTTTGTTGTTATTGACATGTTTTCAAAGATGGCTCACTTTATTCCTTGTCACAAATCGGATGATGCTACACATGTGGCTGACTTATTCTTTAGAGAGGTGGCGCATTTACACGGGATACCTTGTACCATTTATCTAATAGAGACGTAAAGTTCCTTAGCCACTTTTGGAAAGTGCTGTGGGGTATGCTTGGTACTAAATTATTATATTCTACTACATGTCACCACCAAATCGATGGACAAACTGAGGTTGTCAATCGAGTCTTAGGTGATTTACTACGAGTTGTTGTTGTAAGAACCTCAAAAATTGGGAAGAATGTTTGCCATTTGCTGAATTTGAATGTAATCGATCTATTCACTCTACAACTGACTATTCCCCATTTGAACTTGTTTATGGTTTTAACCCACTAACTATACTTGATTTTGTGCCATTGCCTATAGAAAACATTTCTAATTTAGATGGGGAGAAGAAAGTTGAATTGGTGAAATCCATGCATGAAAAAGCAAGACAACGAATCACCAAAATAAATAAAGCGAATGCCAACAAAGCTACCAAGGGGCGCAAGCAAGTTATCTTTGAGCCCGGTGACTTGGTTTGGGTCCATATGAGAACAGAACGATTTTCGATTAAATGCAAGACGAAATTAAACCCACATGGTGATGGATCTTTTCAATTACTCAAGTGCATTAACGATAATGCATATCAAATCTGAAACAGCCCAATTTCAGTGAAATTGGAACAGTGGTCTCGGGACCACAAATTCAAGCTGAAAAATAAAACTTATTTTTATTTTATTATATGATCCATATTACATTAGAAATGTCGTGTGAAAATTTTGAAACGAAAATTTTATCAATTAGGTGCTTAATTACGAGAAAGACCAAATCGCATAAAATGCAAAAGTTGGATTCTAGTAGCTAGAAGGACCAAATAGCTATGAAATTCAAAACTTAATGTCCTTATATGGTAATTAAACCATTAATAAAAAAGTATGTAGATATTTTTGGATGATTCATACATGGAAAATGAGAAAAAGGCTAGGGACTAAATTGGAAAGTGAAAATATTAATTAATTAAAAAGATGAAAAGAAAATAAAAATCATATTTTCTCATCTTCTTCCCCAAAATAAACATGGAAACCCTAGGAGAGAGAGAAAAGACTTTCATGGCCAAATTAGGTAAGTTTTCTTGTCCCATTTTTAGTAATTTTGATATTTTTGGAATCGGGATAGCTTAACCTCTCTATTTGGAGGATTAATTTGAAATTTTATCAAAGTATGAAAATCGGTCATGGATGTATATGCTGGAAATTAGAAATTTATGGTAGAAAATGAAAAATTATTGATGGATAAACAACTTTTACAAAGTGATTTTTGATGAAAACATGATTTATGGACTAAAATGCAAACTTGTGAAATTGAAGGAAAAAATTTGCACAAGTTTCATTTTCCGAGCCTAGAGACGAAAATAGAATTTATGGAAAAGTTAGAGGCAAAATAATAATTTTGCCTGTAACACCTCAAACCCGGCCTAGACGTTACGGCTGGATCTAGCATGTCACATTGTGAGGCTATTTGAAAACTACTCGTTCAATGAAAACCCTTCCTCAATTTTAAACTTTTTACCGTTTATAAATCTCGAATTTTATTGCTTACAAAACAAGGGTTTGCTTAAAGTTATTTTTCTTGTAAACATAATATCATTTTCAAAAACTTTGTTTGTTGCAGAAGACTGACTTTAAAAGTTGCGGAAACGTGATATTTTGAAAAAACAATAGTTATTTTTTAAAAACCCGTGTTTAATCATTTAACAGTTCATAACTAAGAGAATTACCAAATAAAAGTTTAAAAGAAAATCCCAATGGCCTTATTACATAAATTATTAACCCAAAAATAATTTAAAATAAATTAAATCCAACATTACTAAGTTCCATTTAATAACAACTCAGACGTATGGCCACCTCCGAGTCCTCCACAGCTCCAAATCCTCTATCGCTGGGGATTACCTGCATGGTTAAAAAAAGGAGTGAGTTACGAGAACTCAGTGTGTAATCCCCTATAATGGTCATAGTCTGGGCCTGATCCCATACAGTGTCAGTTTGGGCCTAAGCCCGATTCATCTCAATGCAAGTGGATATGTACCTACCCCAATCCTATCCAGCCAACTAACTCTCCACTCATACCAACCAACTCACCATGTGGGGACCATGTCAACCCACCTAGCCAAAACTTTCTAATAATGCAGCCAAGCTGCTAATAACGGTATATGTGGCTGAGCGACTAAATAAAGCACATGTGGCGAAGCCACTATAACAGTATGTGGCAGTGCTACTAAAACGGTATGTGGCAATGCCACTAAACGATACTTCCTCCGATCAGCAAACCCAACCCAATGCAATATGTTATGAATGCAGTATATTACGATTATAAGCAGATATATAAAATCACATAAACAACATTTAAACTACCACTAAGGGTATAACGATCATTATGCCATTTAGGGGTAAAACAATAATTTCACCCCTTGGGGGTGTTTCGGTAATTGAACCACTAAGGGTATTTCAGTAATTTACCCACTAAGGGTATTTTGGTAATTTACCCACTAAGGGTATTTCGATAATCTACCCACTAAGGGTATTTCGGTAATTTACCCACTAAGGGTATTCGATAATTTACCCCTTCAACGGCCTTTTCGAAGGCCTAATGTCGCCTCAAGTGACTCGGTCTCCATTTTCGGTCATTACAGTGCTGTTGGGCCTAAAACTCTATTTCGGCCCATACGGGCCCACACCCTTGTGTGGCCCATTCTGTTCGTTTTCAGTCTCGGTTCTGTAGATTTTGCAGTCGCATCAATCAACTTACACTTTTCATCATTTTCGCTCATATGGGACCGTTAACCCGTTGGGCCCATATAGCCCGCTTCGGCACAACAAGGCCCATTATGGCCTCCGTTCTACGAGAGCGTTCGTGGCACTTCCAACAGTCTATCGCCATCACTAATGGCTCGATTTATCCCTACGAGCACTCGCACGATCTAGTGATCTCAGTTGCCGATATTCCAGCTTTTTAGTATTCCGGCTTTTAGCTGTTTTGCAGATTATGGCACTAGCAGTTTAAGCAGAGGTGTGAGATTACACACCTGTTACGGATTGCGGTTCGCAACACTATCTGAGGCACCTGAGATCACAGTTGACTATTAGTTAGTCTTCACCCTTGATAAACCAAGATATAGAAATATTTTATCCACTGCCTTTACTTACCAGAGAACAACAACTCCTTGTTATGGAAGAGTATTTGGCTTACACCCTTTGATTAAGGAACTAAGTCCATAATGAAAAGAACAAGTTAGCAGCGTTGTTCCAAAATAACAAAAGAAACAGCCTTTCGGCCCTAAGAAACTCAAAATGATAAAGAGAAGCCTACCACCCCTATTTGGCCATAGTCACACTTACCAACCACTTTTCGATATTTGAAAGCTGAAAGAACGGTGAGGAGAGTATGCTTAGACTCTATAGGTTCGGCCTACACCAAATAAAAAGTGCTTCTGTTAATATTTGTAGGGAGAGGAGAAAGAATAATAAGAGGAGGAGAGAGTGTTGTATTCGGCCAGAGAAAAAGAATAGTATAAAGAGGAAATAAAAGGAAGTAGAGGTAGAGGCTTACCAATTCGACAATCAACAAGAAAAAATAAGAAGAAGGAAAAGCTGAAGAAGAGTGTATTCGGCAATCAACAAGAGAAAAGAAGAAGAAGGAAAAGCTGAAGAAGAGTGTATTCGACAATTAACAAGAGAAAAATGAAGAAGAGAAAAGACGAAGAAAAGTGCATTAAGCAAAGGTTCACAATGACAAGAAACGACCTGAAACGTCCAAAAGTGATAAGAGTGCAAACGCTTCCCCAAGAAAATTTAAAGAACAATTTTGGTACTCCCCTAACACAAACCGAATATGCACCTTCCAAAAGACTTCCCTTTGACTGAAATTGCCTAACACCACTTCCCCATATTCAGCCAACACTTGCACACTCCTCTATCCCTTGATTCTCTCCGCTCTTTTCTCCTAATTTTGCTTCCCTTCACCCGTTTGAAATGTTTGACCAAGTCCCCAACTCCCATTGAAGAGTTTGATCCAAACTCAGCTTCCTCCACTCACCTGACACAAAATAAAACCTCCATTTTGCAAACTATGGGATTCGAACCCCTTCCTTCCTTGCTCTCCACTTGACGCCACACCATCACACCACATGCTCAACTTGTGTTTCAGAAACACATACAAATTTACTTACGTTCTGCTTTCAACAGCCCTCTCCACTAAAGGGCCTAAAAACTAAAAAAAATTTCGAGGCTTCGACTCGAACCCAGGTCTCTTTAGGACCCCCAAACACACCCAAAAAGCTTGCCAAATAAGCACAACATGAATACATGCAAAAATTACAACCCCTAATTTTTGAGATGTTACATTGCCTAGGATGAAAATTTAGTCCACATGAATGTAAAATATGATAAATTGATGTTAAATCTACTCGTATAGATACAAGTAGACCAAATTCAGAGTTAGAACGAGGAATGAGAAAAATGTCGGATTAGTAGATTTTATGTACACGAACCTTTGTCGAGGTAAGTTCGTGTAACTAAATTGTATATGTTTTTATACTTGATTTAAATGTTGTGTTTGTGAATTTTATCAATGTCATAAAAATGTGAAATGATCACCTACTCGATAGAGCTCGATAAATGAAAATGCCCGATAAAATGGTAAATGAATAAAATGTTTTTTGTATGTTTGACATGAATGTGGAATGTGTTTTACTTGAATTACATACATGTTACAGAGGTATGAAATAATCAAATGCCCGATAATGCTTGAAAAGTGTTTAAATCCCGGTTGAATAAATGGAAAATCGATTTATAGGTAATTTCCCGAAATGAAAGAGGTCCTGCATTTGTTGCGGATAGGATTTAGCTCGGATGAGTAATCCTTCAACCTCAATTCTAATAGGATTTAACCCGGACAGGTAATCTTGATATAAGTCCTCTCGAGCATATGTTATGGATTGGATTTAGCTCGGATGGGTAATCCAGATCAAACTCTTTAAAGCATATGTCATAAAAAGGATTTAGCCTGGACTGGTAATCCTGTTGTATATATGAATGGCTCAAGAGTGTACTCTCTGAAATAGTACCTTATGGGTACCATTGAATATGAATTGACGGATTCTGATTTGTACACCTCGAGTGTACTGCTGGTGTATCCATCGAAATTCCAAATAAATTCAACGAGTAAAACTCTTGACATGAGAAGAATATGAATAAGAATTGAGTTATTACACGTATATGTCTAAAATACACGAAAATGATGATACGTGATGATTAATATAAGAAAATATGAAATGATGACACTTGTACGTAAAATTCATTTGATGAATATGTCATCCTTGATTATAGACTTGTATACTTTGAGTGTACTACTACTCGTGTGACATTGATATTTCGAGAAATATGAATAAAGTTCTGATATGAAATAATCTGAACTTGAGATGAACTATTATGAAATTATACTTGTAATATAAAGAGATGATTTATGCATGTTAAATGAACAAATGTTATGGAATGCAAATATGCATAGAAACTTGATTGTTGTTGAGCCCAAACATGTTTTGAGGTTATTATGGAATATATGACTAACAAGGGCAATGAGGATATGTGTAGGGCTTGAAGTCAAATTGAATGAATGTGCCTTACATAGTTACCTCAAAATAGAATAAATGGTAAGTTAAGTACCATGTTATAAGAACTTACTAAGCATACAATGCTTACCCCATTTTATTTTCCCCTATTTTAGAGTAAATCGGAAGCTCGTTAGATTGGAAGCTCGACGAAGATCACTCACACTATCCTTCGGCCCATGTCGGTACAATATGGTAAATCAATTACAGTTGTAATGGTATGTATAGGATATGTTGACCATATTGGCATGTAAACATAAACGATGCATGTAATCTAGCCATTAGAATGGCTAGTAATGATTGTTTTGATATACTTGTAATGTCATATTATGTTAGCAACATATATGTTAAGTAGTTGATCAAATTATGTCTAACATAAGGACATAACCAAGGTAAGATTGTAAACATGTATGCATGAAATGATATGCCATGATGATGGATGGAATATGCTTGAATAGAATTCTTAAAATGGTTAGTAGTTGTATGTGATGATATATCATGTTAAATGATAGAATTAATTTGAATAAAATGCTTGGATTTGATGGTTATGAATACAAGATGTGCTGTAGGATTATGGCAAAGATTGTGATGATAAATGTTGCTAGGAATGACTTTATTTTGTCCACACGAGTAGATACACGAGCGTGTTTCTAGACCGTGTGTGACACACAGCTTGGTAACACGGGCATGTGGTTAGGCCGTGTGTCCTCTGCACTTTAATTTTGAGAAATAGAATTCTCAGAATTGAGCACACGGGCAGAGGCACGAGCGTGTGTCTCAGCCGTGTATGTCACACGGCCTAGAACATGGGCGTGTGTCTTGGCCGTGTGAAACCTGCACCTAATTCAAATCAAAGGGCAACCTAAATCAGACACGGCTTGATGCACGGACGTGTCCCTTGGACCACATGGGCGTGTGAGCCCTGCACCTTAAAATTTTTTGAAATGTCACAAAAAAATTTCTTAGAGTTTTTGATTAAGTCCCAACTCGATTCCAATTATCGTATTTGACCTCGAGGGTCCATCTAAGGGACGTTACGAATGATCTCGATTAATGAATAGTAATTGACATGATTTATCTGAAAATATTCTGAAATGTTTTGGTAACGCTATGTAACCTTGTTCTGGCGATGGATACAGGTTAGAGGTGTTACATTAGTGGTATCAGAGCTATGATTTAGTCAGTTCTCAGACTGAACGTAGCATATGTGGAGTCTAGAAATACATGTCATTATATAACCTGTGATAGTGTGATATCTCCAAACTCTGATGAATTTTTTTTTTGCAAATAGACAGAGATGCTTTCCAACTGAGCTAATTCTGATACTGCTGGAAGTAATACTCACGTGCTTGAATAAAAATGTTACATGTGATAAAGGGGACTTATAAAGGTACAGATAAATGTTATTGATAAATGTTAAATGATATGCGTGTATTTATGAAAGATAAATTTTAAGGCTTACGATCTCTACCCCTTTACCAGTCTAGTATTGTACAATGAAATTCATAAGATTTATATTGATTAAACTCATGAATGTGAAACTAAAGAGTTCAATGGCTGAATGATTAATGATGTAGTTAGAACCTAGAATGGGTTAGTAAATAAAGATGGGTTCTGAAGAGAGATATCAGATTTTTCTAAAAATTGTTTGATATACAATGCCTATTAAAGAAAGAAGTTATTTATGAGAAATCGATTGATTTAGATATGGTATCTACAGAATGGGCTAACTGAAAAATTTCTTCCGAATAAGCTTTGCGAGTGAACTGAATGATGTGAGATTATTGATGACTATATATGTTAGTGGAATAGTGATGAAATTGCAAAAATATTGATTACAATTGTTATAATCGGGTATATATTATAGCAATCCCTTCTGGGTATTTTATATGGGTATTCTATATGTACTGTTATTCTCAAAGGCATGTGAAATTGTGCATGTTCAGATATAATATTTATCGTATTGAAAGGATAGTAAATTATGATAGATAGAATTACTGTAAGTTTGGTTTATTCATGAACGGTATTGCTCTACCTTACTTGGGTTTCTAATTCATCATGATTGATATAAGATTTGATGATAAGGTTCATGTGATGTTATTTTCTACTTCTACTGATTGAAGCTTTGAATTACGAATGTACAAAATTATATTATCTTTATCACAGTTGTTTCTACTGAGTATGCATGATATTATTCTTCTAAATTTTCTCTGAGATATCAACAATCTCTTTTGCATGTAAACATGGGTTATCTGTGAAAGATATTGACTCCATCATGAAGTATGGTGATAGAGATCACAAATTATAGAAACTGTATTATTGCATTGGTTATTATTGGGGCCACTTTCTATTTTCCCTCTTTTAAGTTGAGGTGCACTATTGATGTTTAAGTGTTGCTTTATCTATACAGCTGAAATGTTAGTCATAATATTACACTATGGTTTAAAATCTATCTGATGGTTGTGGCTTTGGAAAAACTCAAAGCTTCAATGTTAATAATTGAAGTAACTACATTGATGACATAGTTATTACAAAGAAGATGTAAGAGTTGAATGGACCGATAAATATCAGTAAAGTCCCGAGCAGTTGAAATCTTTGTTGATCAAAGTATTGATTCTGACTCAGCCTGAATTGGGTAAGGAATGTAACATTGAATGGGATTAGACTGTGTCTTGATGCAGTAAGGCAAAGTAATAGCCTATACTTTTAGATAGTTAAAAACCACATGGAAAGAATTACTCGATATGTGATCTAGAATTGTTGGCTATTGTTTTTGTATTAAAATCTGACAACATTACTTGTTTGGTGAAAAATGTTGTATATTCACTGATTATAAAAGTTTGAAGTATCTGATGTTTCTAAAAGATTTGAATTTGAGATAGTGTAAATGGTTTGAATGTTGAAAGATTATGACTTGATAATTGTATATCACTTGAAAAGAATGAATATGGTTACAGATGTTCTGAGTAGCAAATATCTATATATTTTGCAAGCCATGGATACCGATTATGATTGTCTGATAATAGCTCAATTTTAATTGAGTATGGAACTAAATCGATGTTTCTACAACAGATTAGTGAAACCCAGAAAAGTGATAATAAGTTGTAAGTTAAATGAATACAGTGTGAAATAATTTCTGAATTAGAATTTCAGAATAGATTTAGTAAATGTCTGTTATTCATAGACAGAGTCTGTGTACTGAAGAAATTAGAGCTTGTACTAAAAATTTTACATGAATGATCACAGTGGTACTATGTCTGTTTATCTGGGGAATGATGAAATGCATAATGATTTGAAAAGAATATATTAGTAGCTCGGAATGAAAGGTTGTATTTCTGAATCTATATTTAAATGTTGGATGTATCAGCAAATAGAGATGATACTTTCAAGATGGTTATAATCAGTGAAAATACTGAAATGGAAATGGGACATAGTTACTATGAATTTTATATCCGGATTCTCCCTGTCTATGAAAAGAAAGATACTATTTGAGTAATTGTTGATTGTTTGACGAAGCCTGCACATTCCATCCTAGTATGAGTTGATTTCCCACTTGATAGATTACTTGAATGAATATTTTTGAGACTGTCAGATTATATGTTGTGCTAGCTTCTGTTATTTCTGATAGAGATATACAGTTCATATTTTGATTCTGAAACAAGTTACAAGAAACTTTGGGTACATGGTTACATTTTAGTATGGTATTTCATCCTTATATGGATGATCAATCTAAACATATGATTCAGATTTTGGCAGATATGCTTCGATGTTGTGTACTTGAATTTGAAGGTAACTGAGAAAATATTTGTCTAAGGTTGAAATAATTTATAACAGTTTAACAGTCACATATAAAATTATATTGTACGAGGTTTTATATGATCACAAATGCAAAACTCCGATATTTTGGATGGTTTTCAGTGAGAAAAGATACATGTGGTAGTTTTAAATCGTTGAACCCAAAGAGAGATGAAAGGGACCTGAGACAGTTTAAAAGCAACATTTGATCGTCAAGAATCTAATGTGGATCTAAAATGAAAAGAAATAGAGTTTCTGATGTTGACAAAGTATTTCTGGAGATTCACCATGAAAGAAAGTTCCCCAGTTTGCCCGTAAAGGCAAATTAAGTCTGTGGTTTATCAGGTCATAAAGATTATTGAAAAGAATTAGACTGGTTTCGTGTTGATTGCTATTATTATCAGAGTTCTATAGAATTCATAATGTTTTTATGAGTATATGTGTTATGACAGAATCGATCAAACCCATCATCTGTTATTGCTTTGATAAATGTTAAATTCAGCTTGGCATGACTTACAACGAGTGACTGGTTGAAATTCTGGCATGTGAAATGAAAGAAACGAAAAGTATAAAGGTATCCTTAGTGAAAGGTCTTAGACAATGATATGATATAGAGAAAGCTATTTGGGAACCGGATAGAAACATGAGAAAGTAATGCTTGAATCCTCTTACTGGTAAAATTTTCGAGGACGAAAATTTCTTAAAGGGGAGAGCTTTAACAACGCAATTTCGGTGAAATCAGAATAGTGGTCTTGGGACCACAAATTCGAGCCGAAAAAGAAAATTTATTTTTATTTTATTATATGATCCATATTACACTAGAAATGTCGTGTGAAAATTTTGAAAAGAAAATTTTATCGATTATATGCTTAATTACGAGAAGGACCAAATCACATAAAATGCAAAAGATGGATTCTAGTAGCTAGAAGGATCAAATAGCTATGGAATTCAAAACTTAAGGTCCTTATATGGTAATTAGACCATTAATAAAAAAGTATGTAGATATTTTTGGATGATCCATCCATGGAAAATGAGAAAAAGGCTAGAGACTAAATTGGAAAGTGAAAATATTAATTAATTAAAAACTGAAAGGAAAATAAAAATAATATTTTCTCATCTTCTTCCCTAAAATAAACATGGAGACCCTAGGAGATAGAGAAGAGACTTTCATGGCCAAATTGGGTAAGTTTCTTTGTGCCGTTTTTAGTAATTTTGATATTTTTCAAATCGGGATAGCTTAATCTCTCTATTTGGAGGATTAATTTGAGAAGTTTTCAAAGTATAAAAATGGGTCATGGATGTATATGCTGGAAATTAGAAATTTATGGTAGAAAATGAAAAATTATTGATGGATAAACACCTTTTACAAAGTGATTTTTGATGAAAACATAATTTAGGGACTAAAATGTAAACTTGTGAAATTGAAAGAAAAATTCTAAAATTTTATGAATACATGTGCTGTAAATTTTGTAATGGGGCTTTGGTTAAGCTTGGAATAGGGAGTAATTTGCACAAGTTTCATTTTCTGAGCCTAGGGACGAAAATGAAATTTATGGAAAAGTTAGGGGCAAAATAGTAATTTTGCCTAGGATGAGTATTTAGTCCACATGAATGTAAAATATGATAAATTGATGTTAAATCTACTCGTATAGATATGGATAGACCAAATTCGGAGTTAGAACAAGGAATGAGGAAAATGTCGAATTAGTAGATTTTACGTACACGAACCTTTGTCGAGGTAAGTTCGTGTAACTAAATTGTATATGTTTTTATGCTTGATTTAAATGTTGTGTTTGTAAATTTTATCAATCTCATAAATATGTGAAATGATTACCTACTCGATATAGCCCGATAAATGAAAATGCCCAATAAAATGGTAAAAGAATAAAATGTTATTTGTATGTTAAACATGAATGTGGAATGTGTTTTACTTGAATTACATCAATGTTACGGAGATATAAAATAATCATAAGCCCAATAATGCTTGAAAAGTGTTTAAATCCCGGTTGAATAAATGGAAAATCGATGGATATGTGATTTCCCGAAACGAAAGAGGTCTTGCATTTATTGCGGATAGGATTTAGCTCGGATGAGTAATCCTTCGACCTCAATTCTGATAGTATTTAGCCCGGACGGGTAATCCTCATATAAGTCCTATCGAGCATATGTTATGGATTGGATTTAGCCCAGACGGGTAATCCAGATCAAACACTTTAAAGCATATGTCATAAAAAGGATTTAGCCTGGACTGGTAATCCTGTTGTATATATGAATAGCTCAAGAGTGTACTCTCTGAAATAGTACCTTATGGGTACCATTGAATATGAATTGACGGATTCTGATTTGTACACCTCGAGTGTACTACCTGTATATCCATCGATTTTCCAAATAAATTCAACAGGTAAAACTCTTGACATGAGAAGAATATGAATAAGAATTGAGTTATTACACGTATATGTCTAAAATATACGAAAATGATGATACGTGATGATTGATATAAGAAAATATGAGATGATGACACTTGTACATGAAATTCATTTGATGAATATGTCATCCTTGATTATAGACTTGTATACTTTGAGTGTACTACTACTCGTGTGACATTGATATTTCGAGAAATATGAATAAAGTTCTGATATGAAATAATCTGAACTTGAGATGAACTATTATGAAATCATACTTGTAATATAAAGAGATGATTTATACATGTTAAATGAACAAATGTTATGGAATGCAAATGTGTATGGAAACTTGATTGTTGTTGAGCCCAAACATGTTTTGAGGTTATTATGGAATATATGACTAACAAGGGCAATGAGGATATGTGTAGGGCTTGAAGTCAAATTGAATGAATGTGCCTTACATAGTTACCTCAAAATAGAATGAATGGTAAGTTAAGTGCCATGTTATACGGACTTACGAAGCATACAATGCTTACCCCGTTTTATTTTCCCCTATTTTAGAGTAAATCGAAAGCTCGTTGGATTGAAAGCTCGCAGAGATCACTCACACTATCCATCGGCCTATGTCGGTATAATATGGTAAATCAATTACAGCTGTAATGGCATGTATAGGATATGTTGGCCATATTGGCATGTAAACATAAACGATGCTTGTAATCTAGCCATTGGAATGGCTAGAATGATTTTTTTTGATATTCTTGTAATGTCATATTATGTTAGCTTCATATATGTTAAGTAATTGATCAAATTATGTCTAACATGAGGACATAACCTGTAACAGCCCGATTTAACTGCTAGTCGAAATAGTGGTTTCAGGACCACTAAACCGAGGTCGAGGAAAATTATTTTGATGTTATTTTATGTGTTGTAACTTAATTATATGGATGCATGAAAATTTTGGTGCTTTAATTTGAGCGATATCATGCTTAATTATGAGAAAGGACTAAATCGCATAAAGTACGAAAGTTCTATTTTGCAAGGTAGAGGTACCTAATAACTATAGAATGTAAATTGGAGGTCTTTAACATACAATTAGGCCATTTGGAGTGTGATGGTCAGCCATTTAGACAAGGGAGACAAGAGCATTAAATTTTTAGTCAAATTTGGTGGAAATTAGGTGATAAAATGAACAAAATAGGATGAGTAAAAGATGTTATCATCTTTCACTATTCACCTTCCTTCTTTCCACCAAAAATTGAACAGAAAATAGATCTTTGGGGGTTCAATCTTTCAGCTAAGCTATCTCTCTTGCTAGTAAGTGATTTAGATAGTTTTAATCGATGATTTTTGTGTTTTGAGTCCTCAAAGCTTAACCTAGCTAATGAGGGGACCAATTTGCAATATGGTTGAAAGTCTAGGGACTTGTCATGAGAGATTTTGTGTTGTTAGCTTAGTTTTTATGGAAGAAAATGAATGTTAGGAAGATGAGAAACAACTTTTATGAAAGGTGTTAGCATGAAAACACCTAAATAGGACTTAAATGCAAAGAATAAAATTGTGTCATAAATGCATGAAATGTTTGGATTGGTGAGTAGTTGTAAGAGAAATAAATGTTCAGATAGGCTTGTTTATGGAGAAAATGTGTTGAAAAATGACTTACGAGCCTAGGGGCAAAATCGCAATTTTGCCATGGTATAAGGGCAAAATGGTCATTTTTGTCTAAGTGTAGATTTTGATGCAATTTGATCATAGAATGACCTAATGAATGAATTTTATTGTTATAGATCAAGAAGATCGCAGAATTAACCTTGACCGGAGAAAAGGTAAGGTCAGGATTAAACCGCAAATTCACACATTTTGCACCGAGGTAAGTTTATGTGTAAACGATTCATTTTATTCACACATTGTTGTTGTTAATTGATGCATGGTATAATTAAGAACATGTATGATTCAAGTGGATTGAATTTGGTAGTCATTGTATAGCTTCGTGTGAATGACGAAATAGTCATATAATCGTGTAATGACAACACTTGATGGTGGGCT
Source organism: Gossypium bickii (assembly GCA_025503065.1). Classification (NCBI taxonomy): domain Eukaryota; kingdom Viridiplantae; phylum Streptophyta; class Magnoliopsida; order Malvales; family Malvaceae; genus Gossypium; species Gossypium bickii. The sequence goes on from CP106719.1 coordinate 49,941,982, forward strand.
AAGTGCGATACCACCTTGTTATTTAATTACGATGGGCTATGTGCGATACCATCGTTTATTTATAATTTGGTGGGCTATGTGCAAGACCACCGTAACTAACCTTTTTGGTGGGCTATGTACGATACCACCCTAATAAAGACTGATGGTGGGCTAAGTGCGAAACCACCGAGTAATTTGATTGTGAGTAGTTGGTTATGAGATTATGATGTGTTGTATTACGTGACGTTGTGGTGCTAAGTGCAGGGAAGTATGATAATGAATGTATACATTAAGTTTGTGATATGGTTGGAATGTGGAATTGGAAGGAAAGAGTAAGCATGATTATGAATATGGATTGTTTATTGTTTAGTATGTAATGCTATATAATTTTTTAGCACATACTAAAATGTTATATCGTTTATATGTAAACTTACTAAGCTTAAAGCTTACTCCGCCTTTCTTTTCCCTTGTTTTATAGAGTTTAAGAGCCGAGCCGGGATACGCCGATAACCAGAAGATCGCCCACACTATCAGCTCACATTGGTATATCTAGACTTAGTGATTTTGTATACGGCATGTATAGGGGTTAGACTAGTTAGAATATTTTGTTATTTTGGCCAAAAGTGTGTTGGCCCCTTATTAAGATAACTATTTTGTATATTGCCATGGTTGATGGCTCACCTTGTCATATATGAGAACATGAAGTTATTCATGGAAGTTCATACTGCAAATTATGAGCTATTTATTGGTATGTTGAATGGATTCATGTGATGTGAGCTAGAGGGGTGCAAAGAGCTGGGCAAATAGCCTTGTTCTTGTCCATATGGGTAGGCAGACGGGCGTGTGTCTAGGCCCTGTGTGACACACGGTCAATCCATGGGCGTGTGGCCAGGTCGTGTGAAGTTTGCACCTAGGATGTGGAATTTAAATCGCCACACGGTTGAAGCACATGGGCGTGCGACCGGCCATGTGGATTAATCAGAGAGCTCCACGGGTAGAGGATACGGGCGTGTCAAGGCCGTGTAAAAGACACGGGTTGTAGACATGGGCTTGTGCTTAGCCTAGTGAAGTAAGTCAGTGTTGACCACGGGTGTCGAACACGGGTATGTCTTTGGAGCCACCGACGTGTCCCTTGGATAACACGGGTGAGTGGCCCCTGTTTAGGTAAAATTTTTCAAAAAGCGCAAAAGTTTTCGGTTGAGCCCTGAAACCTTCTGAAAGTATGTTTAAGGCCTCGTAGGCTCATGAAATGTGTCTTATTAGTAAGAAAGAGAAGTTTTTAAGTTGTAACGGAATTGTATAGCCGATGACACGAGTTCAAGTAACGCTAAGTATAGTAACGTCTCGTATCCGGTTCCAGCGTCGAACCCGGGTAAGGGGTGTTACATAACCAAGGTAAGATTGTAAACATGTATGCATGAAATGATATGCCATGATGATGGATGCAATATGCTTGATTAGAATACTTGAAATGGGTTGTAATTGTATGTGATGATATATCATGTTAAATGATAGAATTAACTTGAATAAAATGCTTGGATTTGTTAGGTTATGAATGCAAGATGTGGTGTAGGATTATGGCAAAGGTTGTGGTGAGAAATGAAGCTAGGAATGGCTTTATTTTGTCCACACAGGTAGACACATGGGCGTGTGTCTAGACCGTGTGTCACACACGGCCTGGTAACACAGGTATGTGGTTAGGCAGTGTGTCCCCTGCACCTTAATTTTGAGAAACAGAATACTTAGAATTTAGCACATGGGTAGAGACACGGGCGTGTGTCTAAGCCGTGTGTGCCACACGGCCTAGAAACGGGTGTGTGTCTTGGCCGTGTGAAGCCTGTACCTAATTCGAATCAATTTAATTAACCACACGGCCTAGCACACGAGTGTGTGGCATGGTCGTGTGGCACAAGTTAGATAGCAACCTAAATCAGACATGGCCTGATGCACGGGCATGTCCCTTAGACCGCAAGGGCGTGTAAGCCCTGCACCTTGGAAAGTTTTTGAAATGTCACAAAAAAATTCTTAGAGTTTTCGATTAAGTCCCGACTCGATTTTAATGCTCGTATTGGACCTCGAGGGTCCATCTAAAGGACGTTACAAATGATCTTGGTTAATGAATAGTGATTGACATGATTTATCTAAAAATGTTTTGAATAGTTTCAGTAACGCTTCGTAACTCTGTTTCGGACGGATACGGGTTAGGGGTGTTACAAAATCGATCTTCCAATTGAGTATAATGTTAGTGCCACTTTTAATGTTGCTGACCTTTCTCCTTTTGATATTGCAGATTTGAAGGCAAATCCTTTTGTAGAAGGGGGAATGATACGAGCATCTCGGCCCAATTTAAAGGCATGGGCCTAATTTCCCTTGAGGCCTAATCACAATATCCAAATCCAAGCAGTTAAAGTCAAACCTCAACTTATTCGTTCAAGACTTTATCACAAAAAAATTCAAGAAGAAGAGTTGAAGCTTCAAGACATTGGATTTTGGAGCAATGATGAATTAGAAGGGATTAATTTTATTCGTGGGCCTAAACTCTCAATCTATGATGACAAGCAAATGTGGAAAATCTTAAAGGACCCTAATCAATCCCATAAGTTTAGGCGTTTCATTCTGGGTTCAGGTTCTAGGCTTAATTTTTTTTTTATTATACATGAGCCCAATGTTGTATTTATTATCTCTTTTTTATTATTACAAATTTTTTATAATTATTAAGTATTTTAAGTTATTGAGTTTATTTTAACAAGGAAGTTTTGTTTAAAACTACTTCTTGTTTAAATTAATTAGAATTTTAGTATACTTTAGAGTTTTATTTGGATTTACTTAGCTAGCCTATATAAAGGCTTTTTTATTGTTCATTAAAGACACAATTGTTTTCATTAATAAAGTTTTCAACTTTGGGAGTTTGTTTCTTTGAGCAAGATTTCTTTCTTGTGATTTTTAGAAGTAGTTTTCTTGTCGATTTTCTTTAAGGAGTCGTGGGGATTCATTCTACACCCTTAAATTTGCCAACGATTATTTCTTGGAGGGTTGATTGGAGTCATTAATTGAGTTTATTGGGATTTATATCTCAAAGGATTCAATTGGACCTTTATCCTTCTATCCATCATATTCATCAATTTATTCAATCCAGCTTCCACTTTTAAATTTCATCTATTTGTTTATTATTTTTATTTGTTCTTTGTTCTTAAATTCATTCTTTTACTATTTCCGACTTCTTAATTACTAAATTTATTTATTTCTTCTTTTCAAATTAGATCCAAATCTTTCCTTTTCGAGTCGAACAACCTAAATTTGATCCGCTTCCGCTTTCCTTCCGTATCAGCGCTTTCCTTTGAAATTTGACTTGGTTATTTCTCATTTTTGATGGATGAGTTTAATTCAAAAATAAATATAATCCATTACATACTTGTGCTCAATCTTGTATATTTCGAATTCGGATGTGGAATTTTTTGGGATAATTGGATACTTGTCGTTTGAATCCCTTCAACCTAATCCAAAACATTTATTATAGATTTGTGTCAAATGGATAGTCTTGAATCAATTGTCTAGTGATGATAAATTTGTGATGCTTATGTCAGTGAGCAATCTACTCTTGATGTTCCTTAGCCCAATTTCTATAGAGTCTATCCCTCTTATCACCATTCCGCACAATCTTCAAGTCTTTCAACTATTTGGAATCGATTGCCATATATCAAACTAAAGCAGCACCCAATCACTTGTGTTACGATGAGATGATGTTGAAATAGATAATAGTCAGGTAGGTCATCCCTAACGTATGTGCCTCATCCACTAGAACCCTCGGTACCACAACCTGAACGTCCTTAACCCAGTACTGTGTCCACCAAAACTACATAAAATAACTAAATGCTAACAAAACGGTAAATGTTTATAACAATTAGAACTGTAAATTATAAAAAATTGACGAACAACTAATCTCTTCAACTGCATATCTATTATTATCAATTTTGATCTATGTAAGCTCCCGATAATATGTGGCACAATCCAAATTTACCTTAAATCTATAAATATATTAACTATTTATCATCCCATCTTAAATACTAAAATACACTCTAAATGGCGCATATAATATATCTTTACCTTCTCGCCATTGGAAAAGATAATGGATGAGAGGGAATTGATGCTATAAATGGCATCCACATCCAAGCCTATACTTAAAAGGAGGGTGCAACAATCGTTCGATTGTTTTGTTTCTCGAATGACAACAATGTTAAGGACTCAATTAAGGAAGGCCAACACCGTAGATCTCCAGATGTACGTGCAGACACAAGTAAGGTCCGCCAAAAATGGCAAAAACATTAAGTGGCAGATACTCCTATACTTATCTGCCATAAGCAATTCATTGAGCACACGCAATATGTAAGTTCTAACATATTGGTTGAACTCTTCGTTGCTTACATCATTCGTTGATTGATGCTCCCACATTGTTGGAAAAAAATTTTGTTTTGAAAACGATTTTCTATTATAATGAAAAATTAAAATTTTGAAAATCAAATCAATTTGTGATATTTATAGCAATAAAATTTTCTCGAAAAATACTTTTATTTTGTGCGAAATGGATCCTAGACATCCTCGACTTTCAATCGAATGACCTTGTCTACTTTTCTCGTACAATGAATCACTTCAAGTGTGGGTTCGAACAACCACAAATAAAATGCAAAACCAAAAAAAAATTCTTACTTTTAGTAGGAAAGTAATTCTCTCTCTCAATGGAAACCGGTAGAATTGTTATTCCCAAAAAATAGAATTTATACATAGAAATAAATTTCTCACTATTTTCAGGCAAAATAACAATATCTCAAAGCTCTGTATAACTTGTATATTTTAGCTCTACTAGTGCCATCTATTTATAGGTAGAGATAGAAAAATCCTGGTTGAATTAGTATAAAACAAATAATACTTATTTGATAGAAAGACTAGACCGTTAGTTCTACTAGGAAAGAGGATACTATGGTTGACGCCCTTCATATTTATCATTAGGGATTTTGGATTTCTCCTGTATCGCATCCAATTATATTTTCTTCCTGAACTTTTAATTTAACACTTTATAATTTAATCTAACCCAAAACATGTTTTTCTATTTCTCAAAATAAATATTATTTATTAATTTAAATTAAATTAATTAATTTTCTAATTAAATAATTTTTTCAACCCAATTCTAATTCCGTTAAAGTAATGATAACTTTACCGTAAAAGAATCCATGAGAAAATATATTTAATTTCCATATTCAACATATTCACAATAACCAATTAATTTCATTTCATTTTTAAACATAAATTGTTTAATTAAATAATAATTACAAAAACTTAATTAATTCTCATATCATTTCTATACTTAGTGAAAAACCACATTCATTCTTAATGTAACTAATTTCTCTAACTTTATCATTTCTATCCATTTATGTTCATTTGATTCTAAATGCAATTCATTTTTGAAATAAAAAGGGGTGAGCTATAAAGCTCAGTGTGCAACTTAACTCAAATAGAAACACGGATGACATAGTAAACAAATCAAAGCATCGCAGAGAATTTCATCAAATTCAAATGGAAAAATTGTGCATGCATGGTTATGTCAATGTAGTATTTTTGGAAAACATAATGTAGATTTTTCAGAAAACTTCCTACCCAACTCCGCTACACACCAAAGAGAGTTCCCCAGAACTCGTCCGTCCAAAAGCACACAAACATATAATTGTGGACAATGCCACCAGAGTTGCAGTTAAACTGCCAAATTAGATATATGTGGTCAAGCCACTATATTGCAGTCAAGCTGCCAGAATAGATATGTGGTTAAATCACTAGATAATGCAGATCATTAAACTGTCAGAATTTCCTCTTTACCATATTATCCCAACCCCATATAATGTGACATGGCATGCAAATACAAAATCAGAATAGTAAGCATGTTGAACATGCATTCGTATTTTTAACAGAAACTAGTAAACATGTGATTTCATGCTTTGCAGAGCAGATATATCAAATTTCAATAATTACAAATCAATTTAATCAGAAAAGCCACAATGTCACATACTATGGAAATTGAACAAAACATAACTTGTCAATAATCGTATATACTTAACTAATCAAAAACATACCAATGATGCTAACTAATTTACATATTAGAACGGTATTGTGTAATGCAATATACCTCCAGAATCTATGCACTCATATCAGAACAACAGTTTTCTTTTAACAAACATCATACTTATTACTTATCAAGCCTACAGAATCACTGACTTCGAACTGTACTTCAAAACATGGCCTTAATTAAAAGTTGCATAAAATGGGCCCATATGACCCACTTGGTCCAGCCTGTGTGGCCCACACGACCCACTTAACCTAGCCCATGTGGCCCATACGGTCTGGCACACGGCCATGTGGCGTCGATAGTGAATTTTCAACATCACATCGTTCACTATTTTTCAAGATTATCGTTACACACTTGATTGTTTTTTGATACCGAAATAGTAGCAGCAAATCCAACACCTAAAAAGGACATCCACAAACAATCAATCACACAATCATACACCCTAAATCAATCGATTAATAACGAACACATTCCACAACATTATCTCGAATAAACACCAACCAACCCTCTAAAAACGAACATTTCACACACTTACCCCTAAAACGAGGACTGTCGATGCTCAACCCGACAGAGGAACATGCTCTTCTTGATTCTCACCTAAACAAAAGTATACAGTAGAAATGATTAAACATCCATTAATGACAAATCAGAAAGTAACATTCCTAGAAAGTGAATAGATAACACATAAATCACCGAAAGGAACTACAATTACAAATCCTATTCCCCCTTACTACTCACAGCTAGCAAAGAACTCCAAAAGTGGACATTAGCACAGCCTAGATCAACGGTAGAGAAGAACGAAGAATGACAAAAGAACAAGAACGGATAGCAAAAAGAGCAGAGAATTAATAATGCAAGAATGCAAGAAGAAGCAAAACAAAATAATAAGGTAAAAGAGATAAACAGAGAAAACGGTAATGGCAAAATTCTGTAGCAAAAACAGAAAAGAAAAGAACATTCAAAGAAGATGGAGAAATAGAATGTGAAAAGTGAGAGGGGAAAAAGGGAACGACATTTAGCAAAATTTTAGGAGAAACTTCTCTTTTTTTTTAAATAAAAACAAAACTAATTAACGCCCCACTAAATCCTATCCTAATCTAAATCAGGTTGTTGGAATTTGAATTTGACCCAAATTCTGAGCATGGGAGGCACAACAAAGAGAAGCAAAAATAATTCTCTTTTTACACACAATAGGATTTGAACTTGGAACCAAATGGAAAAAAGAATGCTTCACCATTGAACCAACATGCCCATTCTTACCAACAAACTAACAAGAATAAGATATAACCTACTTGTGAACAGTCAAATGTAGGAATAAAATCAATAAAAACTCAAGGAAGGGATCTAAACACAAGACCTCATGCACATAAACAGAACATTCAACCACTAAACCAAATCAATTTACTTGACATAATTTCACAATTTTAATCCAAAAATAAAATGTGACCACTCTTGGCTCATCGACCCAATTTCTACTAACCTAGTTTTTGGAATGTGACATAAATTGAAAAAAATAATGAAGTTTCACAAGTAGGAGCATGGCCTTAGAAGGGCAAATAATATTTGTTTCCTCAAAGCCCTAAATTGCCACCAACCATTTTATTGAACTTTTTAAACCGCAAAGAAAAAGGCTAAGTGGCCCTTTGGATTGGTGGTGCGATTACTTGTAGTTAGTGTAAAAACAGTGGTGACGGTGATATTAGATATTGTAGCGTGAGACAAAAAGAAAGGTACACGCTTATCCAAAGGGGCCCTAAATCATCATTTCAAATGGTAAGTCACTGCTACTGATTTTGTGTCAAGTTCTCTTACCAGCCCTTGCCACCATAAGACAAAAATGGTAAGTCATCGTTATAGGCAACAATTTGGGGATAAGATTTCAAAACCATTGTTCCTTTTATGCTATTTCATATGTAATTTAGAAGTCATATGATTTTGTTTATTATTTTTTAATTTATACTCTCTCTCTCATATTTCTTCCCCCACCGAACTGGAAAAAAAACTAAACTGTCACACTTTAGGAGAAACAATATCAATAATATTTTCTACACTAAAACTTGTATCATATGTTATAGGTGATATATATTTGAACCCCAATTTTACACATTAATTATCAGTATTTTACAATGTTAGTAATATCACATTGTTAACAAATATCAAGTATAAAGAATTTAAATATAAAATTCTTTATAACTTGGATAATTGAGTTAGGTTTTTAGCCCATTAGATAAATGGGTTTACTTATTGGGCTCTATGTAAATATGTTAAAGGTAAAAAGATGGGCACTTATGGGACTTACTTTTAATGAAAAACATGAGTTTTTTTTTTTTTTTGAAAAGGTCCAGTGTTATAGAAGAAAAACGAAACTTGGGCCACAAGTTATGTACTAAGTGCCTATATATTGTAATAGCCCGATTTAGGGCCTAGTCGAAATAGTGGTTGCGAGACTACAAATCCGAAGTAGAAATATGTGTTTTATGATTCTTATGAGGTTTATGATATGTTTGCATGATTGTGTGAAAATTTCATGAAGAAATTTTATGAATTAGTGAATAATTTGCCTATTAGGACTAAATTGTAAAGATTAGAAAATATGAGATTCTAGAAGATTTAAGTATGAAATAGAATTATAAAAATTGTTAGAAGTCCTTATTTAGCAATTAGACCATTAAATGTCTAGATGGACAAAAATGAGCATGGGGAGAAAAAATTTCAAGAAATGGGCCTTAAGGGCAATTTGGTCATTTAGTTAATTAATGAATTAAAAGGGAAAATAAGTCAAAAATGGTGTCCATCTTCTCCAAGCTTGGCCAAAAATCACAAGAGCACATAGCTAGGGTTTATTCAACTTCCAAGCTTGATAGTAAGTGCATCCTAGCCCGTTTTTAATGTTTTTCGTATTTTTGAGATCCTCGTAGCTCGATTTAGCTATTTCTAGCTATATTTTGAGCTAGGGTTTATGTTAAAAAATTTATCCATGTATGACATGCATGTATTTTGATGATTTATGGAAGAATATGAAAGTTTGATGTATGATAAACATCTTTTTCTAAGTGATTTTCATGAAAAATGCATAAAAGGACCAAATTGTAAAAAAGTTACAAAAATGGTCATACATGAGTGAATTTGTGGAAATGGAGGGCTGTTGTAGTTAAGAAAATGATTCGGCTAGGCTTAAAATACAAGAAAGTTGAATAAAAATCATTTTACGAGCTTAGGGGAAAAAGTGTAATAATGTGAACGTTTAGGGGCAAACTCATAATTTTGCCAAAATATGATTCATGGATCAATTTAGTCAATGTGAGTATTAAACAAGTGAAATTGTTATTATAGATTAAGAAACACGAAGCCCGGACCGAAACCTAGGCAAGAACAAGGTTGTGGACTAAATCGAATACCTACACACATTTTGAGTACCGAGGTAAGTTTGTGTGAAATTAAAGCTACATAATGTTATGTTTATAATTGCTTTATAATATGATAAATGTATATTATTTCCATGAAGTTGATTAATGATGCCTTGATGAAATTATAATGAGATCATGATAAGTTGAAGTCCCAGTTGAACATTCGGAATAACAAGAATACCTATGTCACAACATAAGATAAGGAAGGTCCCGTATAAGACCATGTCTAGGACATGGCATCGGCACTGAATAAGGAAGGTCTCGTATAAGACTATGTCTGGGACATGGCCTCGACACCAAAGAAAGATCTCGTGTAAGACTATGTCTGGGACATGGCATCGACATCGAGATATGAGATCTCGTATAAGACCATATCTGGGATATGGCATCGGCATCAAGAGGTGATCCCATGTAAGACCATATATGGGATATGGCATTGGCATTGTAATACATGTTTGATGAGATTGAGTATCCTTCGATATTCTGAATAGTTCAATGGGCAAAGAGCTATATTTAAGTTAAGGATGATAATGAGTTAAGTTTATGTTCAAGATAGCATAAGTGCTAAACTATGTGATGAAGTGATACATGTACCCATGAGTAAAATAAGAGTTATGAAACCGTAATGTGATATGTGATGGGTAAGAGTAAGTATGAGTAAGATGTCAATGTACTTGAGAACTTGCGTTGTTATTGTTCAATGAGATGAATGGATTTTATTATGAGCCCTAATATTGCTATTTTAATTCATGCAAATTTACTAAGCTATATGCTTACCTCTCTCTTTTCTCTTTTCCTTGTAGTATCGCCAAGCTAGCTCGGGGATCATAGAACGTCGGAGCTCGGATCACACTATCAATCATTCCTTTGGTATAGTAAAGTTGATTTATTTTGGGTATGGCATGTATAGGAACTTGGTCATCTGGTGTTATGTCATATTTAAAAGCCAAAGTGTTGGCTATTAATGTTATACACTCATTTTGTAAATGGCCATTGGGGATTGGCCAATATTTGTCAAGTTTCATATGTTTAATGATGATGAGTTTTATGAAGTGAAAGTTCATGCAATTGATGGAGTAAAATGTGAAGTGTATGAATGATGATTTAGTGATTCTTCATAGTATACTATTGCCATGTTATGTGTTGCTTGTGGTGGTATATGTGTGTTTATGTTTCAGAGTGGCAATTGGCTTGGTAAATAGCCTTCTAATTGTCCACACGGGCATGTGTCTAGGCCGTGTGTGACACACGGTCAGCCCCATGGGTGTGTTGATAGGCTGTGTGCCCCCCTGCATCAAATTTACGAGAATTCGATTTGTCACACGGGCCAGCACACGAGCGTGTGACTAGGCCGTGTGCCCCTTAAGAGTTTGCTGATGTCATAAATAGAATGCTAAGGTTTTCACACACGGGTGAGAACACAGGCGTGTCTAGGCCGTGTAAAGGACACAGACCACAAACACGGTGTGTGTTCAGCCGTGTGAAAACCCCTGTAGGTTCGAAATGAAAAATAAATTCCACATGGGCTAGGAACATGGGCGTGTGTGACCATACGGCCTGCCCATACGGGTGTGTTCCATTTCACATGGGCATATGGCCCTGTTTTAGTAAAAATTTCTAAGTGCGCAAAAGTTTCCGCTTTAATTCCGAAACCTCCCGTATGTATGTTTAGGGCCTCGTAGGCCCATAATAGGGATGTTATGTATATGAATGAATAAGTTTTAAGTTGGAACGAAATTTGATAGCCCGATAATGTACGTTTAAGTAAGTTAAGTTTGGTAATGCCTCGTATCAGGATTCCGGCGTTGAATACGAGTAAGGGATGTTACATATACAAAACTCAATAATGCCATTCTTACTATTTGTTTTTATTGTTTTAAAACTTGTTGTATCCTAGAGATAAATTAAAGCCTTAAAGACAATGAATCATGCTTCAAGTCTATTTTTTTTTCTAATTTTCTTGTTTTGCATCATAACTTCCTTTCTTGTACTACAATTTTTCTAACATTGACAAGGAATGCATATAGTTTTTTTTAAAGAATATGCGTAAAAGTTGTCCAAAATTAATATCAATGAAGACTTAAACACAAATATTTTAGCAATCTATGTAGGATTTTTTGTGTTCATTTTATGGCTAAGTGTTTTTCTTGTCCTTTTTGTTATTGATACTTCAAATACTTACAAGTTGAAATGATATTGATTAAAATATTAAAAAATTCCCTAAATTTTATTGTAAAGGTAGATACATAAAAACAGTTAAAAGTTAAAATATGCTTTCAATTTATGTACTCTTCATATATTTAGAATTTAGTTATACTTTTATTTTCAGAAGTTTAACCTCTCTACTTTTTGAATTTAAAAATGCAAATTCAATGTTAACACTATTAAATTTCTTTTGTTAAATTTAAGTTTATTATAATGTCATTGTTTATTACATGGCTGTCAAATGAGTTTTTCTAAAATGTTACACCAACAAATTTGAATAGAATAATTTGAACGATGTTAATAGTTAAACTTAAATTTTAAATTCAAGTTAGACTTAAATTTTCAAAACTATAAAAATTTAATTTTTAAAAATAAAAATACATAATTAAATTTTAACTCTACCAAGAATAAAAAAACTTTCAGCATATTTTAATTTAAAATATTATATGCTAATTCATATGTACAAAACTTGTTTAAATGAAGTTAACAACTTTTTTATTAGCTTACCCAATGAGGTTCTAAAACTTTCCGGATGAGATTGATTTCGATAAATTTAAAAATTAATAAGGATGAGATTGAATATTATAATAGTTAGGTTAAAATTAATAATAGAATGTATTTGGATTCAAATATAATACTAGCAATGAGATGAATTATAATGAAGAAAAAAATTATTAAAGGTTTTTTATAAAAATAATATAAAAAATTAATTAATTACAAATATAGATTGAGAACAATTTAATTATAAAAATTGATTGTTTGTTATAATACTCGATGCAACATGATATATCGACGGCACCACTCTCTTTTTTCAGTCAACACACAATTATTAAACTTTTAAATTAATAATATTTTTTTTAACGCCACTGTAGTTGGTAGCAGAATCTGACGTTGGATTGTTAAGCGACATAACTCTAATCTAAAAAAAAATATATAACTGACAGCATGCTAGTTGTTGAGAGCTCTCTTATTTTCTCTCTTAGGCTTTTGAAAAATTGTTTTTCATTATAAATTTTGCTTATGGTCATTCCTCTTGACGAGGACTTTGATGAATGTTATGGAGTGCATTAAACTAATTAAGAAAAAACATGGAAAGAATATCAACAAGATTAACACGACCCTTGAGAAGCTTAGGATGGAAGCTAAGCGTGTCAAGATAGCTCTTAGTGGCTAGCAGGTTGTCAGTTAATTTTTAAAAAAAATTAAATTGTTGTTGTGTTAGCCCCCAAAAAAATATGTTTTTAAAAGTCTAATGATTACGTGATAATTAATCAAAAAAGAGGATGATGATGTCACTGGCGCATTAAGCAACATCACTGTAACAAATAACTCATTCTCATAATTAATTTTTTTAAACTCCATAAAATAAAAAGTTTTACAAGTGTATAATAAAATATAATAAAAAATAAATAAATAATTATTATAAATAAATGCAACACTTTATCACATATTCAATCCACTTATGAAATTTAAAAAACCGCACCAACAATGTAAGAAATAAAAACCCTTAAATTAAAAGATGCATACACAACAAAAAAAATAATTTATTGTTATTTTTTAAAAATTTATTAGATTTATATTTATGTCAAACAATAAATTTACTAATAATAATTAAAATATATAATATTTAGTATTATTTTTTAAATAACTTATTTTTAATTAATATTAATTTTATAATATATATACATATACATATAACTATCGATTTGGTACATCTTCGCAATCACAGGAAGAAAAGCAAAGCTTTTTGTTGTGGCAAGCACTTGTATCTTCGTCTATTACATAGGGCTAAAACAGTAAGAAAGCTTTCACTGGGGTTGTTTTTGTGAGCATTAAATTCGCGTTGAAATTTAGCTGCAGGGTGGTTAAATTCTCCGAACATGCTTCACCATTAGTGTTTCAAACACCAAAAAAACTCCCGTGATCATTTGGATTTTGCTTGGTAGCCAAAAGAAAAAGCTAAAGCTAGGCTTCAACCCAGGATTGATGCTGGATCCCAACACAATTACATGATACAAATCATACAGAGATAAATACGACATATCAATAAATATAGATTATGAATTGCTAACATCTCCTCTTAAACCCAAATGACGCCAAAAAACACAACACAACATGACAAGAATACAATGATTATTGCACTCATTGACAAGTCAGCCATGTATCAATTTATACATAAAAATAATAAATTTCTCTGATATACTTAAATAGTATAAAACAATAACATGCAAGTCCAAGCAAGGGAAAAGGGACATCAATATGATATTGGAAACATGGAAGTATTCGGTACCTTGTCCTTCCTTTTTTTTTAAATTTCTTTCTTTCTTTCTTCATCTTTTTCATATATCCAAAACATGGAACAAAAGATCTTACATACTGACCAAATACTCCTACTATTAGAAAGCCGCCCATCCTGATGCAGTGGTCTTCCTAGGTCCAGATCCACTAGCAGGAAGATTCCTCTGTAAATGTCACCAATGTTGTTAATTTTGGTACCAAAAATGAGTTTCAGTTACAAAGAACTAAAGCAGCCTCCAAAACATATTGAAACATTTATTATCAAGGTTGAGAACCCAAGAAAAATTCCATTCCGTACTTGACTCCACCATGAAAAAGGCCGTTTATATTGTGTTTTTAATGTTTGAGCTTCAATTATGAACCTATACCCACCTTATTTCTACTGCAAGGAAACATTAAGTCAATGGGGCTAAATACACACAATGCCTAAAAACAATGAACTCACAGAATCATCCAGAAGCTGAGTTGTACGGCATAGCTTGACAAGAGCTACAAGTATAATTTCTAACAAAGAACAAACGGGAATGTGAAGCGTATAATATACATAAAAGGGGGGAAAATGCTTCTGCATATATTTTATGATAACCAATTCCCTGGCAAGGCTAAATCTAAGAAAAAGACAACAAAGGTTGCAAAACTTTTATGTAAAGGTCATGAAGCATGTATCTGACAAAAAGGTTGAATTAAAGTCGTACCTCAAGTTGAGAAAAGTTTGTTAAAGGGTCAGTTTGTCTTGTGTTTTCGGTGGGTGCTCTTTGACCAACACTTTGACTGGTAGATGTCATCCGAGCAGCTGCAGGGTCATTGGGAGGGGGTGGGAGAGGAGATCTTATCTTTCCCGAACCAGCAGGCGGCGGGGCAAGGCACAAAGTATTAGGCTTTAGAACCGCCCCTGACAATGCAGCAGCTGAAAGCATGCCAGTTCCACTAGATGGCTTGGGCTGAATATTAATCCGAATGGTCTCACCTTCCTATAACCGAAAACACCACAAGATCAAAATCCACCTAAAATGAATTCAAACACAGCATTTAAAACCCATTAATAATTAACAACAGAACATATTTAAATTGCCCTCTTTAGAGAAGGAAACTAAAACCACAAAGAGTGAAAGATAAATGATCAAGCCATATTAAAACACCAAAATTAAAGACCTTTATTGGTATAATATCATATTAAAACAACATAACCTACAAAAACAAATATAATAAATTACTTATTTAGCATGGCATAATGGCAAAAACTGAAATTGTACAATTTCTTCACAACATTTTAGATTCTTCAAGACAGCAACACCACAATCCAAATTCAGCAAAATAACTTAAAAGCCAGGGAAAAAAACCCTCAAAACCAAGCTAACATAGCACATTGGCAAAAAAGAAATTCACAACCTAAAAAACAAACTTCAAGCAGTAGCACCAAAAAAACAGGGAAAAGAACAAAAAACTCAATATTTATCCAAATATACAAACTAAGTTTATGAAACGATTGACATTTACTTTTGCTCACACTCATAAATTACGACCTTCCAAGTACAACGGCAACAATAACACGATAAAAAATAAATCAGAAAACCTGCCCCGCCCTCAGCCCCACATTCTGAACTCAGTCAAAATTTAAACTTTTAACAATCTTAAGCAATAGCTCAGGTATATGATATATCAAAATAAAGAATAAGTCAACCCGCATTCCAAAATCAATGAAAGCTAGACGTTTAAAGCTACAAAATGTTGAAAAAAAAAAAAAGAAGACCCGAAATTTTCTACCTTCAGTCGATGATTAACAGCCGGATGAATATCAATAAGAGAATCAGTCGCATTTTTCTCACTGGCCTCTTTCTCGTTCTCTCTGCTAACATACTTATCGTGATCAGACAAGGCCACGTTGAAATCAAACGCCTCGTTCCGCTCATTAAACCCGAGCCCAATGAAGGCGTGTTTCCCATTCCCGTCCTCAATCTTGAGCACGAAGTACCGGGAAGAATCGAGCGCGGGCTCTACGGAACTCTCGCGCAGGCCAGGGTAGATAAAACAAGCGGCGAATAGCTCAGCCGAGTTGGGATCCTCCAATCGGATCTCGCATCGGTCCTTGCAAGAGACGACCCGGAGCCGACCCGACCAGATCTTGTCGGATTGGAGCCACTCGCCGCATTTGTAACCACCGGAGGTGGAACGAGGCCGGATTTTGTAGACAGTGACTTCGCGGACCACGAGGAGGGTGTGTTCGAAGGACTCTTCTTCATCGAATGACATGTTGCGGGAATGTGGAGATGGAGTTAGGGTTTTTTTCTTAGGGAAAAATAGGGAATTTTGAGAGCTTTTCGATGAAAAGGAGGAGAGAGGTGAGAGGTGGAAGGGAATAACCGGATGTTGAGAGATTTGGGTAGCAGAGAGACGTGCCCCAAAGAGACTGATTGAAATGTCAATTGCTCTTCCCCAATTACCTTTTTATCCTTTTTACTTCCCTATTAATCAGCTTTGGCAGCTATGGTGAAAGATTGGGTAGTTTCGGGTATTTGCACTGTTTTCGTAATTGGATCAGACCAGTTAGATTCAGAATCAGGTAGAATATTGATTTGAAATAAATAGTTAAAAAAATTGGATCTGTTATAAAATAAAGAGAGATAGAGAGAATAAATAATAAAGAAAATATGAAAGTAATAAAGAATGTACTTTATTGATCAAAGAGATGATTTACAATGCTCTATCAATGTCTCTATTTATAGGCATAAGAAATATAAAAGAAGTAGATATCTAATTCTAATAACTATTAGAATATAAAGTACATCAAAACTTCATCTTGATAATGATGGACATCCACTTAATAAGATATTCATAACACTCCCCCTTGGATGTCCATTAGTAGATATAATGTGCCTCGTTAAAACCTTATTAGGAAAAACCCTATGGGATAAAAAACCTAATGAAGGAAAACTAGTACACAATCTTCTATTACAAGCTGTCTCGTTAAAAACCTTTAACAGGAAAACCAAATGGGACAAAACCTTAGTTAAAGGAAAAGAGTATAACTTGTTTTTAGACTCCACTTGATGGCAACATTACATTATATCTTTGAGTCGACGCATTCCAATCTTGTACAGTAGTTTTTTAAATGTAGAAGTTGGCAATGCCTTAGTAAAAAGATCTGATAAATTATCACTAGAACGAATTTGTTGAACATTTATATCACTTCTTTTCTCAAGATTATAGGTGAATAATAATTTTGGTGAAATAAGTTATGTTCTATCACCTTTGATGTAACCACCTTTCAATTGAGCTATACATGCTGCATTATCTTCATATAAGATAGTTGACATCTTTTCCTGTGAAGGAAAATTGCATATCTTCTAGATATGTTTGGTCAATAACCTTAGCCAAACACACTTTCAACTTACCTCATGCATTGCAATTATTTCTGCATGATTGAAGAAACGGCAAGTAATGTTTGCTTTGTTGACGCCATGATATGGCAATAACCCCACATGTAAATAAATATCCTATTTGAGATAAACCTTTATGTGGATCTAATAAGTATTCAACATCAGCATAGCCAACTAATAGGGATTTTGAATCATTTGAATAAAATAACCCCATATCAATGGTCCCTCTGAAATATCTAAATATATGTTTAATTCTATTCCAATGTCTACATGTTGGAGAAAAACTAAATCTTGCTAACAAGTTTACAACGAAAGCTATATCAGGTCTTGTGTTGTTTGCAAGATACATCAATGCCCCTATGGCACTTAGATATGGCATTTCAGGACCAAGAAATCTTCATCATTCTCGCAAGGACAAAATTGATCTTTATTCACATCTAACGATCATACAACCATTAGAGTACTTAATGGGTGTGCTTTATCCATGTAAAATTTCTTTAATATCTTTTCTGTATAAGTTGATTAATGAACATGAATTTCATCTTTTAAATGCTCAATTTGTAATACAAGATAAAACTTTGTTTTTCCAAGATCTTTCATCTCAAATTCTTTCTTTAAACAATTTATTGTATTTTGAAGCTCTTCAGGAGTTCCAATAATATTTAGACTATCAAGATAAACAATTATTATCACAAAATTTGATCCAAACCTTTTTATAAAGACACATGGACAAATTGGATCATTTTTGTAAACTTCTTTTAACAAGTATTCATTAAGAAGATTGTACCACATATGTCTAGATTGTTTTATTCCATATAAACTTTTATTTAATCTAATCGAGTAATTTTCTCAAAAAACTCTATATCTTCTCAGGATTTTAAATCCTTCAGGGATTTTCATATAAATTTCACTATCAAGTGTACCATATAAATAGGATCTAACAACATCCATTAGATGAATGTCAAGTTTTTCACATACTACCAATCTAATAAGATATCTAAACGTGATTGCATCCACCACAGAAGAATATGTCTCTTCATAATCAATTCCGAGCCTTTGTGAAAATCCTTGTGCTACAGGGTGAGCTTTATATCTTAGGACTTCATCAATTTTATTTTGTTTTCACACAAATACCTATTTATATCCTACCGGCTTTTACACCTTTAGGTGTTTGGACTACAGTCCAAAAACTTCACATTTAGAAAGTGGACTCAGTTCTGCTTGAATTGCATCTCTCTATTTTGGCCAATCTTTCTATTTTTACATTTCTTAGTAGATTTAGACTCAAGATCCTCATTTTCTTTTATTATTTTAATAGCAATATTATAAGCAAAATTGTTGCTGACAACTATTTTTTTTTAGTTCCATCTTTTTCTCGTATTGACATAACTTATCGAGATCTCTTTATTTTCATCATTTCCATTTTCACTTTTAGTTACCTGAATTGTAACGCCCCGAATTTTAGGCCTAAAAGTATTAGGCCTTGTGTACGGATCAGTAAGGAGGCTGTACATAAGTATTTAATTGTGCAAGGAAATGACACAATTAAATGTCTGCTTCAGTGGTTAAGGGCCCTGAAAAGTGTTGGAGAAGTCCTGGGTTCAAACCTGGGCTTTAGCAAAAATTTTGGTTTTAAATGGATAAAACCCTGGATGCTTGGATGTAGGCCTTTTAAATAATTGTGTTAAAAAAATGACACAAGGAAGCATGTGGTCTAGTGGTTGTGGCGTCATAAAGGTTGCAAAGGAGCCTCGGTTCAAGTATTGGCTCTTGCAATTTATTTTGGTTTTTCTTTTAAAGGAACCTGGACCTTGGCCTTTAAACCTCTTAATTAATTGAAGGTAAAATGTGACACAAAGAACCTGTTGGTGCAGTGGTGGTGGCACTACATGTGTGGCAAGGAGTCTGAGGTTTGAGGCTTGGCGTGCGCAATTGTATGTTTATTTTGTTGCTTGTGCTGGGAAGGTGTTGGAACTGGACTGGAACTCTGTGGTTGAATTGGTTATAAGAATTTGAATTGAATTTGAATAGGGAGTTGGAGTAAATCAAGGAGAAAATTTGATGGAGGAATTGGTGGAGTTTTTGAAAGATTTTGAAATGGGAGAAGTTGGAGCCGATTGGGGGGAGTTTTGTTTATGCAAATTTGGCTAGGGAGTGCATTTGGTGCATTTTTGACAATTGCTTTCTTCTATGCCCATTTGTTTTAATTTCTCTCTTCTATCTATAGTGTCAAATATTGCCATAAATCTTTTTGTGTTTTTCCCATTTCGATTTTCTTTATTCTCTTCTCCCTGTTTCCTATTCTTCTTAATGTGTGTCGAATTCAACCTCTTTTTCTCTGCCTTCATTCTTTTTCCCTTCTCTATCAATCAAACGTTTCGACCTACAAGCGTTTTGACGAATCATTTCTCCAGCATCTAAAATGTTAAATCTGTTCTTCTCTTGTGCGTTGATTGAGTTCAATTTATCTGGTTCACCGATTGTTAGGGGTAAGTGGTTATGTGCTTTCAAATATTGGCCGAACGTCTAGTTCTCTTATTGGCCGTGTGTTTTCCTTAGGATAGTAATTGTTTAACCTTTGTTATTGATATTGATGCTTAATAGATAATGTTGTGGTATAGATAAACCACAAGGAAGTGTTATCGGCTCATAATCAAACGGCTTAAGAAGTATAAGCCGATCCAGTCAAGGTTCTACGCTCGTGGGCTACTGCGTTTCTCTCCATCAAGGTGTGTACACACACTATTCGCGTTGTAGAACGAAAAATGTCGAAATGCCGGGATGCCGAAATGCCAGAAAGCCGATGATACGACAACAGCTACTATACGGGTGCACGAACTCTAGTGTGGGGGTGTCGACACATTGACAAAGGCCGCCATGAGCGATCTCGTGGACTTGGCCGTTATTAGGCCTAATGGGCCGATTTGGGTCGAGTGGGCCCGCGTAGGTAAATTTCGCTGTTAAGTGAGAAATCAATAAACTTGTCATGTCGCGCACATGACTTAGGTAGTTCTGGGCCTCGCTGGGCCAAAATGGGCCTGTGAGCCCCACACAAAGGAAATCCGCGGTAAGTGACTATTAATGAACCAGGTTATGGTGTACACATAGCCGTATCTGAATTTGGGCTGATTGGGCCACCCGAGCGTGTAGGCCTACTTGGGCCTAGTAATGGGCCTTAGGCCCATTTGCACCGTTGTGTCTGTTTAGGTTACTTAAGTCGCTCGAGGCGACAGTAGGCCTTCTGTTGGGTCGTTAAGCCCAGATTGTAAAATTACTGAATTACCCTCAATTTGTGAAATTACTGAAATACCCCTGATTTGTAAAATTACTAAAATACTCTCGGATAATGAAATTATCGAAATACCCTCGATTTGTAAAATTACTAAAATACCCTCGATTTGTGAAATTATAGAAATACCCTCGATTTGTGAAATTACCAAAATACCCTGATTTGTGAAATTACATAAATACCCCCAGTTTGTAAAATTACTGAAATACCTTCAGTTTGTAAAATTACTGAAATACCCCTGATTTGTAAAATTACTGAAATACCCCCATAGGGTAAAATGACTATTTTGCCCTTGTGGGTAAATGACTAACTTAAACTATGAATTTGACTGATTCGACTGTGATCGTATGACTGTGTTTTAACTTACTTGACTGTGGTCGTGTGACTGATATGCTTTTAATATATGTTTAAATGATCATTCGAAAGATGGCTTTTTTGCATACACGTGTAATGATTGAGCATAACATACACGACATATTGCATGGGGTTAGGACATTGATACGGAGGAAGTTCTGATAGGGTCGCACGGGTCGCATAAGACGACTGTGGATCCAGTATTGATCTGTTAAGGTGCACGGGTCGCATGAGACGAATGTAGACTGACGGACGACTTAAAACCGCGTAATCTGATTATGGCTCTGTGCCAATCTAAATATGGCTCTGTGCCATCTTAACTATGGCTTTGTGCCAATCGTATTTACCTGTGGCTATGTGCCTAACATATATATTGATGACTTTAGGTCGATCATAATTACCTGTGGCTGTGTGCGGATTATATTACCGTCACTAATGGCTACGTGCCAAACTTATTATAGTTACCTATAGCTCTGTGCCATCCTGATTATGGCTCTGTGCCATCCTGATTATGGTTTATAACCATTCTGTTTATGGCTTTTAGCCGTTCTGTCCACGGCGCTGAGCCGTTCTATTAACTTAGTGCTGCAATTGGTGCTAAGCCTTGTGTGTTGGCTGGGTGGGTCGATTTTATCCCCACAGGAGTGTAGGGTTGGTACGGGTGGTGTGTTGGCTGGATCAGGGTGGGATGCATCCTCATATTGTTGCATATCTGTTTATGAGATTTGTCATTGTACTGGGCCTAGGGCCACTTGTTCTGTATTGGTTTGGGCTGGGCCCACTTAATTGTTATGGGTGTGACCCAAATGATATTGTAGTGGGTTTGGCCCATGTATGCTCTGAATTGGACCGCATCATATCTTGTTAAAAGGCTTTGGCCCAGACTATTTCGGTTTCTATTTCTGTATACTGACTGTTACTCTAATAAGGGGATTACACACTGTGTTTTCGTAAACTCACCCCATTTTTAACTATGCAGGTAATCCCCAGCGTTAGGAGGATCGGTGCTGCGAGGGACTTAGAGGTGACCACACGACTGCGACTGTTATGCTTTGGACTTTACATATTTTTTAAATTTCGTTTTGGGTTTTTAGTTTCTGTAATAAGGCATTTCTGGATTTAATTCTAAATTTGGGATTTTGTTACGTTTTATATCTGTTAGACTTAGACGAGTTTTCAACCCAATTACTGTTTTTAAAAAAACTTGCATTTTAAACTTCTTTACCTTGAATTAGCCTCCGTAACTAAAAGAGATTTTTAACAAAGTTAATAACATTTTTAAAAGTGATTAACTTTTCACTGAACCACGTTTTGAAATTGAACGAACACATACTGATACTTTAGTTTTTAAATATTAAGGAGGGGTTTCAATGAAAATATGGTTTTTGAAAAACACCTCAATGTGGCACGCCAGATTCGGGCCTAACTTCTGGGTCGGGTTTGGGGTGTTACATGAATCTCTTCTTGAGTTTTATAATTAATTATGTCATGGGTCTCTTCAAGAACCCCCGTCTTTACTATATGACCATCTTGAATGTTTTCTTCTTTACTTTTACGAGGATTTTTATCTTTGGAACCGAATGGTCTTCCACGCTTCATGCATGGATTACTTTCTTTTGCATTAACAGTTTGCCCTATTAGGACATCAATTTGTATTGGAGCATTTTAGCTGCAATGTGAGATTTAATGAATCTGACAGTTGATTTGTAAAATGAATCATTAGTTGAACTTCTGGTTCACATTTCTTTGTACGAGGATCTTAGACATTGATAATTCATTTCAAGTACTTTATTAATCTAGCTTTTTATTCTCTCCCCCGAATGTTGGGAAAACTGACAACTCTTGTCATAACTAAATATCGAATTAATACCTCAAAAATATTATAAGGAGACTCATATAAATATAGATTCCCAATCTCTTATAATGACCCCATCTTTATGAGTTGTGGTGGAGCAGTTGGAACATATACCGCACATCCAAAAAATTGTAAGATGGGAAATATTTGGCTCTTGACCAAAAATCAATTGTAATGAGGAGTATTTATAATTTATTGGCTTGATGCGTACATGTAAACCAATACAATCTTATGATGAAATAGAAAGTTTTATTCTCATAAGTAATGATTTAGCCATTAGTTGGAGGCATTTGATAAATAATTCAGCTAAATCATTTTGTATGCGAACATGAGCTACAGGATGTTCAACTTTTATCCCAATTAACATGCAATAATTATTGAAAACTTGGGATGTAAACTCACCAACATTAGCAAGATGAATTATTTTAGTTGCATAATTTGAAATTAATCATTTAAACAAGCAATCTCACAAACGACAGGTTGCGAGTTGATAACGTATGTGATTATTTTGTAGATGCATCTACCAAAATCATATAATATCAAAACCATCCACATGGTGGATGAATGAGCCCATATTCATTTCAGAAATGTAAGACATTAAATCTCTACTTTAGCTAATGAGTTTCTAAGAACCAAGTTTTATTGAGAACAAGCAACAAATGAGAATTCTTTAAATTAAAGAATCTTCTAATTCTTTAATGGATGTCTACATGAATTCTCAATTAATTTTCACATCATATACGATCCAGGATGGTCTAACTGATCATGCCAAGTATTGTATTAGCAAACTTCTGGTTTACTTTAACATGTGTTTCAATTGTACTAAGTTGTAACAAATTGATAATTTTATTATCAACTAAATTACCTAAAAAGGCCCCTTTCCAAGCATATTTACGGAAATGGGCCGATTATACAATTAATTACTGGAAAGGGCCACTTTTTTGCAAAACGCTCCCCCAGGTGTGCGCTTTGTTGGCAAATTTTCAAACCCAACGACTAATTTATTTTACCGTTGGGGGGTCCAACGGTCAAAAAAGAAGTATAAAATCCCCTCTTATTATTTCACACATAATTTCTTTACAATTTACCAAAAAATCTCTACAATTTCTTCCTAAAGCTCTCAAATTTCTCAAATCTCTTTATAATTAGTTATT
Organism: Gossypium bickii; assembly: GCA_025503065.1. NCBI lineage: Eukaryota > Viridiplantae > Streptophyta > Magnoliopsida > Malvales > Malvaceae > Gossypium > Gossypium bickii. The sequence continues at coordinate 49,966,012 of CP106719.1, forward strand.
TACTTTAATTTTTTTCTAAATTAGTATTATTTTTTTATAATTTAAAAAATATTTGATCGTGTTAGCAATGGCCGGGGGATTAATTCGTCTCGATCATAAAATATCTCCGTCGAACAAATGAAAATGGTAACGATTTATTTTAAATTTCGAATATTATTTAATATTTTTCATTTATTTTAAATTGAATATTATTTAATTTTTTTCATTTATGTAATTTTAATTAATTTGTATTTTATAATTTTTTATAATAGTTTGTAGATCAGGTGTTACAATGTTATATTCATAATATGTCTGGTCCACCATCACCGTTGATGGAAAATTACTTGAGGGAAGCAGGTTTTTGGCACTCGGCCAGTATAGGCCGGAGGTGCAACTTGGACCCAAAACTCATTAGCGCGTTAATAGAGAGGTGGAGACCGGAGACGCACACATTCCATCTTCCATGCGGAGAGTGTACTATCACATTGGAGGACATCCAGTTACAATTAGGATTGTCGGTGGATGGGGCCGCACTCACCGAGTCTGTTCAATCTGCTAATTGGGGAGCCATATGCTACCATCTTTTGGGCGCAATTCCGGATAATATTTACGGAGGTCGGATCGAGATGAGCTGGTTACAAGACACATTCTCGGAGCTGGGGAATGATTCGACTGAAGCAGAAAGAATATGATATACTCGGGCATACATCCTTGAGATGATTGGAGGTTATCTGATGTCGGATTTGTCATGAAACCTCGTACATCTGAGGTGGCTGCTGAAACTCATTGATTTTAGAGCAACTGGCTAGTTGGGGGTCTGCTGAAACACCCCAAATCCGGCCCACGAGCCTTGACCGGATCTGGTATGTTCCTCGAAGAAAACCGGTTCAAAATTCTTTTATTACTTTGAAAATCTGTGTGTTTTAAAGATAGTTTGCTGGTGGGTTGGGCTCGAGTTGAAAACAAGTTTATTTCATTATTAAAATCCTTTACTTTAGGGGACAAAACGTTTAGGCTTTGTTTTAAAAGAAATCTACTTAAACTTTAATTGATAAAATTTGGTAAACATAATAAATAAAATAAATGTAAAATAGTTCAACTATGGCCTTATTACATCAAATAAACCCAAATAATTTAAAATACTTAAATAAAAATAAAATGTCCAAATAGAATTCCTTGCTGAGCATGGCCACTTTTAAGCTCCTACCGACCCGGTCCATTACTGATCATCACCTGAAAAATGTTCTCACAACGGGGTGAGTCAACAGACTCAATGTGTACACAACACTAAGTCCAAATAGAATCAGGCATACAAATGATACACATTCAAATCATTAAATACAATTAATGATGCACTCCCAAACCCAAACCTAATAAGCCATCCGCTACACTCCCCCGTACCAACCTGTACACCGTGGGGACTACTAAGTCGACCCTCCTTCCGCTACACTCCATATCGCGGTCTTAGGTCACCGCATTTGTGGTTTTAGGTCACCACATTCAGATATCGCGGTCTTAGGTCACGGCATTCAGATTACTGTGGTCTTAGGTCACCACATTCAGATACCACAGTCTTCGGTCACCGTGTTCGTGGTCTTAGGTCACCACATTCACTTCCTCTGTCAATAACCCATATTCCCCATTTTGTAATATGCATTAATATGCCAAAGTTCACATTCTTATTCTCATGTTACAAATAACATATTTCATATTCCTAGTAGGAGTAGGAAACGTGCACAGTACTTTGTACCACATTATGGTACCTTAGCCATATTCACATTCTTAATATCACATATATTAATTAAACATAGCCATAAAACATATTATGAAATAGTGTGGGGTACACACCTGATTCGCTTAGCAAATTCCTTGAGATCTCGTAATCTGATCTACTGCTTAGATCCTTAATCCCTACATTTGATTAATCACTTACTAATTTAATAAAAAGCCATTCGGCCATAAATCCAAATCCTAGTAGGATTAGTATATTTTAAAACTTACCTTGATGGTCAAATCCCGAAGATCTTTTCCTTTATAGTCTACTATGGCAAAAATCCCGAAAGAATCCTTCCAAATTTCAGCAATTAAGAATATTGATGGGATTAGTCCTAGATTTCGACAAATCTAAAAGAAAAGAATAGAAATCAAAACTTGTTCTTACCCTTTCTTGAAGAAATCGACAAACACCTATGCTTGAAGCCCTCAAAGATTCGGCTTTTGATGGATTGGAAAGAAAAGAAATTGGCTAATGGTGATATCTTGAATTTTCGGCTTTGGCTAACAAAAAGAAGAAGAACAAATGCTCTAGGAAATTCGGCGAGAGAAGGGTTGAGAGAAAGAATGATGAATGGCCCTTTTTCTTATATAGCCAAATTTACTAACTTAGAATCCTTTACTTGGCCATCACTCTTCTATTTTGATAGCTTTATCTCTTTAATTATCTCCTAAAATAAAAGATAATTCAGCAAACTATCCTTACTTAGCCGAAATTATTAAACTCAAAGTCCCTTACTTGGCCATCACTTCTCCCTTATTTTCCTAATTAAAGAATAATTCCTCATTTATCTCTTGAAAATAATCTAAAATAAATCCATTATTTATCCCTTATTTATCCACTATTTATCTCTTAAAAATAAAAGAATAAAGGCTCCTAAATTATAGCCTTGTGCTGTCCCTTCTTTACTCTCTCTCACTGCAAAATAAAACTTTTATTTTGCGCTTCCCCTGCACTTCGAACCTTAGCCCAATACCCCAGTATGTGGCGCCATTTCCTGAGGCCCTAAGTGGCATCTTCAAGCCACTTTTCCAAGCCCGTTTGTGTGTCATATTTCACATACATTTTCTCTTAAGGCCACCTCTCCTTAGTTCCCTCTTTTAGACTTTAAACTTGACATTTCTAAAGCATTTCCTTACATTTCTAAGACATTTCCTTACATTTCCAAGACATTTCCTTACATTTCCAAGACAAGACATTTCCTTACATTTCCAAGTCATTTCCTTACATTTCCAAGACAAGACATTTCCTTCCATTTCCAAGTCATTTCCTTGCATTTCTAAGACAAGACATTTCCTTCCATTTCCAAGTCATTTCCTTACATTTCCAAGACAAGACATTTCCTTACATTTCCAAGACAAGACATTTCCTTACATTTCCAAGTCATTTCCTTACATTTCCAAGACAAGACATTTCCTTACATTTCCAAGTCATTTCCTTATTTTTCAGAGTTCTCAAAACCCTTAAAACTTATCCAAACACACTCAAGGCCTACTTAGCTCATGAATTATGCACTCACGTATAACCCCTAATCTAGGGTGTTACATCTGCCGTGTTGGCAACATTGTACCGGGAGATGTGCGGAGTGACGCCACCAAATAAAGCCAAAATTGGAGGTTGCTTATCACTACACAATCATGGGCTCGGTTTAGCTTTCCATTTTTACGTCATCGAGTAAACCACCCATATACATTCCCACTCATAACGAGGTAATTTTTTATTTGATTTTACAATTATTACATAGATTTAAAATAAAATTGTATGCTGAAAATTTATTTAATTAGGTGGTACCATCCGGCGAGTTATGTTAGAATACCTACCGTTCTTGAAGATATATGTCTTCTATTAGACCAACGGTCGGAAACGAAAGCAAGTATTAAATAAAATATATATACATAAAATTGTTGTTTCATATTTAGTATTTAGTATTATGTATATAACTAATATTTTTATCTCGTTCATATAGTTTCAATGGACACCATACGAGGATCTGGTAATATGGGCTTTAATTCTAGAAGAATTCTTTCAAAATTCGAACATTTGGCATGTTAAGGTCCCATTGGTCAACTTTGCTACTGCCGAGGTGCACTAGACGGATAGAGTGTTGCAACAATTTGGATTCCAACAATCGATTCTTGAGGAACCTGAGGTGCTCGATGACCAGCACAGAATCGACTTACAGTAAACGAATACAAATTGACCCGTATTCTGGTAGGAATATATCAAAATTGGGGAAAATGGGTATAATCATATACCTGATCGCGAACCGATCATTGTTCCAGAGTTAGCGTGCACCCCAGATTACATACCATGGTTTAGAATCCATGGCAAGCCATTTGCTATCGAAAGAGCAGAGGCGTTGGAAAATTCGTGTAGAAAGGGAACGACGAGGCCCTTTAAATCTAAGGAGAAGGGATGACGGCACAAGCCCAACAATAGCGCCCATACAATCACCGGGCTCAATGCCTCAACCGATGACACCCATATCACTGCCCCTTCAGATTATGCCAGGTGCCTATCCTAGCCCTTATATGTATCCTAACCCTTATATGTTTCCTTTTCCCAGTCCTATACCAGGTTAGAATTCATGGCCAGGTGCATCTCCTTTCCCGATGACTCTGACTCAACCGATGATATATAGGCTATCGTCGCTGCAGGGATCGCACGAGGCACCATCGATGAGCTCATCTCATTACCATTCCTCATCGTCGTATAGGATTCAAACACCTCCGTCGTGGGTGATGCAAACACCTCCACATTCTTTATTCTACCAAAGTGGGTCATCCTCTCAACACCTACAATCGAAGTAACCACAACCCCTGCCGGAGCAACCACAACCCCTGCCGGAGAAACAAAGGAGGAATCCAGTGCGTAATCGTTGTCCACCCCCATGTGGCACTCATTCTGACCGGCATATACATTGATTTTTTTAATATATTTGTACAGGTTGTTTCTATATTGTTTCATTTAATAAAAAAAATTATTTTTAATATTTTAATAGTAAATTAATTTTATATTTTGAATAAAACATAAGTTCTTTTGAATAAGGCTGAATAGAAATAATGCAACATCGTTTCATAACAGCAATTATCAACTATTTCGGTTTGGACATGATGATTTATGACTTGGGTTCCTACACCATCCACACAACTTTTTTTGGTTCGTTCTTTCCCGGATATCCATATTATTACGTATTCTTCTCGAGTAAGGTCGACTTTTTAGTTTGCGATGCAATTCTCTATCCGGTAACAAATTAAACGGAGCGAGCGATACAGACAGCCACTTACGTTCATCTGGGACCGGTAGGAATACGTGTCTCCATACATTTTACATGTGCTCTATTTTGTACACTTCGTGACATATCTCATGGGATCCAAACAAATGTTCTGACAAGCTACAATTGCATGAGCACATGGATAACGAAGTACGTCAAATGTCCCACAGTCGCAAGTCCTATTTATCAGGTGTTCAAGATATTGCCTGCTGGTAATACATTGGCTCGGTCTGTCAAACTTCGTCATATGAAACCATAGGTTGTCGCGATCATGACACACAGTGTGCATCGTGTTGGCTCGCACCTTCGCCTTGTTAATTTATTGCAATACCTTTCATAACCACACATGGCCTCCCTGCATTTGACCTTTATAACTTGCTACTCACTTTGGAAATAGTGCCGCCAAATGAAAATATGACTCTCGTACAACCGAGGTTATCGAAAAATGACGCGTTCCTTTTAAAACATAATTTATGCATTCAACTAGGTTTGTGGTCATATGACCATATCGTAGGCCGCTGTCGTATGCTTGTGTCCACTGTTCGAAAGGTACGTTACGTAGGTAGTCTGCACCTTGACCGTTAACTGAATGCAAATTCCCCAATATCTCATGAAAACGATCCTTATTGATCTCGTATCCTGCCAATATAAGTTGATAGGAAAAATTACATACCAATATTCCATTCAGAATAAATTGAATATTACAACCGAAATTATATTAATAGAGATTAAATACCCCTATTGGTCACTTTCTTTCGTTCAGTTGTAGACCGATATTGCGTATAGTAGTTGGACGCAATGTGCCTTAGACAATACCGATGGTGTGTGCGATCCCATAGGCTTCCATGTCGCTCAATTACGGCTAGTATTCTAGTGCCCTGATCCGATATAACAAAGATATCAGGTTGGGGGCATGTATGCCTCCTTAACCTAGAAAGAAAGAAATTCCAATCATCAGCTGACTCCCCCAGTGTTTTTGCAAAAGCAATAGGAAGGATTCTCCCACCGCCATCCTGTGCCACAACTAGCAATAGTCGATGGGTATATCTACCATAAATAAAGGTACCGTCAATTTGTACCAATGTCTTGTAGTACACGAATGCGTTCCGACATTGCTTAAAGCTCTAGAACAGACGTTTGAACACTTGGTATCCAAGGAGCAATCGGTCGTTGTAGTACGCGAGGACCATTTTAAGGTCTGCTATGCAACCTGGGACGTACTTCTCCAGCACCTGACACCACTGCCAAACCTCATTATATGAAGAGTCCCACCTACTATGTATCTTTTCCAACACCTTTTGCTTAGCTATCTGAGCCTTGCGATAAGAGGGCGTGTACCTCATTAAGTAATAATATTATTTATTCAAAACCCTAAACACCCAGTGATACTATACCGACAACACAGGTATGTGGACCTTTTTACTTTTTTATCTCCCACAAGCCTGGTTTTTTCCTAAAAGAAGCTATGATTTTTCATGAACATGCACCATTTTGCACTGCACACTTGACCTTGAACTTCTCGGATTTGGATTTAACCACACTGTAGTTAACCCCGTGATTGATGTTATGTTGTTTCAAAGTACCAAGAAAACTACCCTTACTGGAAAACTCCTTACCAACTTCCAAATCACCCGAATCCAATGTCGAACCTGTACGGTCACGCGTTCTGTGTGGTAGATCTAGAAACTCCAACATATCATCTGCCGATATATCGACATTATGCATGTGGGCTGAAGGAGAGGACGCCCTGAATCGCAGAACTTCTTCTTCATCTAAACCCCCTTCAACATCTTCAGGTTCGGATGGAACAGGCTACGGTTCAGAAAATAATGCAACTTCTGCAACATCAGGGCTAGGCTCTCGAGGTGGATCCACATTGGACTCATCATCCAACCCGCTATCATCTGCAATGTACAAGGTCCCCTCGCCAGTGGACGTCGTAGAGAGTACATCATCCCTTCTTGTGGACGTTTCGTAACGTCCCCAATCAGATGTGGATTGCCAGCCACTAGAAGTTATGTCATTCCCCGATACATATTTCTAGCATCGAACATTGACCCACCAATGTGCATGTCCTATCCACTAACCGAGTGTCGTGCAAGAGTTATGTTTTCCATACTGCCACCAAACACGTGCGCTTCCGTGTTCTACCTTCTACTTACAAAATGTCGGCTAGGGGTCGTGTATTCCTCTCGAACAGCGGTTGATGTTGAAGTCACAAATGTTTCATTTGGCGATGAAAATTGAACATATAACTCAAGATAGGGTGATCCACTAGCGAGATGAGTTTGCACCATCACTTCAAAACTATGAACACCTTTGATATCAAATGAGTCATATGTCACGGAATTAATCGAAGAACAGAACCGATACTTAATAGAAGAAACCCTACTTGGAGTCGTTTCGAAGATTTTGCGCCTAATTTTATGAAATTCTGTAAAATCTATACTCTGGTTAAAAACCATTCGAGCTGTGTTCTGTGATGAAAAAACAACGCCGTTCTCTGTGTCACGGACCTCACCATCATAGTAAATAATAGCATTAATACATTCACTCATCTTCAATTTCTATTCTGGTTAGCCTCTCTAATTTTACTTGCTGTAACTTATGCATCCTAAGAATGAAATTTGCCTCGTGTATAGCCTAAGGCCAATCATGAACTATTGTAGAAAAAGAGCATCCATGTGGGAGCTCTTTTTAGAAATTTTGCTGACATTGCATCTTGCTTGAAGCGTTTTTGACACTATTTGTTCAGAAACATCTTCTCAAAATTATTTTTTCAGGAACTACTGTAGAAAAAGAGCGTCCACGTGAGAGCTTTTTCTGTAATTTTGCTGACAGTGCATCCTGCTTGAAGCATTTTTGACACTATTTGTTCAGAAACGTCTTCTCAAAATTATTTTTTAGGGTACAAAATAGTCAATTTTGTTAAAAAAATAAACACAATGTTATTTAAAAAAAACTAAACCCTAATTTAATTAAATTTAACCCTAAACCCTAATTTTTTTAAAACCACAACTTAATTTATTTAAAACCCTAAAAACCTTAATTTACTTAATTTATTTAAAACCCCTAAATCCTAATTTAAATAATTTTTATAAAATAACACTAAATCCTGATTTATTTTTAAAATCTACTAAAACTCTAAACCTTAACTTGTTTTAACACAAACCTAAACACTAAACCCTAACTTATTTTGGCAAAACCCTAACCCTAAAAACCCTAAAAAACTTAGGGACTAAACATGCAAATATCCCTAACATATAAAAACACGGAGCAAAGCGTGCCCCCAGGGAGCTTTTTGACACGTCGACAAAAACGCTACCGGCGTGGAAGCGCTTTTGCGATGTGTCAAAAAAACTCCCCAAGTATGCGCTTTCTTTGGCAATTTCCCTTTAAACGCACCATGTATGTAGGCGCGTTTTGCAAAAAATTGCCCTTTTCGATAAATAATTGTGTAATCGGCCCATTTCCGTAAATATGCTTGGAAATAGACGTTTCTAGGTAATTTAGTCTAAAATTTAGTTTCATATATTCATTATTTGAATTTATTTTATTTTTTCTGATAATGAATTCCTATTCATGCATTTAAAATCATTATCCTCTTTACTTGAAAAAATTGAAAAAATATCTAGTAACAAAATTCAAATATTTTAAAAATTCAAATATTTGGTTGATTAAGTCTCTTAACTCGATTGACATGGATACTACTGTCAATGCAGGAGGACATGAGTTCGAGTGTACTGAAGTGCATTATCCTCCTATTTATGTGTTGGGGAGGGCTGTGAGTAGTTCTAGACATTATGTCAAAAAAAAAAAAAGATATGATCAAAATTTATAACGAGACTGTTCAAAAGGCTTTATTGACATATAGACATGCTTTCTCTTTTTTTTTTTTTTCATTTTTCTAAATTGATTAAATTTTAGTTTTGGTCCCTCTATCACATCTAAAATTGAGATTTAATATTTATGATTTAATTCTTAACGTAATTTGGTCACTATATTTTTATAATGTTATTAATTAATTTAAAATAATTTTTCAATTAAAATATTAAATTGTTTATAAAATTTAATTCTCAAGTCTTAAATACTAAGGCTTAGTTTAGCATTATTTCTCAAAAGTACTTTTAAGCTCAAAAACGTTTTTGGAGCCATAAGCAATACTTAGTAGATAATTTTTAGAGTTAGAAGTGCTTTTAAAAAGTACTTTCGAACCCCCAAAGCAAAAGTAATTTTTTCTAGCTTCTACTTTTGGCAAAAGCGCTTTAAAAAACAAAAAACAATTTTAACCCTTATAAACTATTTTATCTAATATTTATATTGTGTATGTGATTACTTTCCTATCAAAAATTATTTTAAATATATAATATATAATATTTTAATTTTTATGGTTATATTTTTATATTTAAAATTTATATTTCATATATTAAAATATTAACAACAAATTATAATAAATTATTTTTTATATTCTTACTAAAATATCATAATATTAAATAATTTGAACATTATTTAATTACATATTTATTACTTTATAACATCATGTCTAAAATGAACATTTTATTTTTCAAAAGCACTTTTTAATAGTAATATTAAACACTTAAATCTTAAACCAAGCTTTTTAAAAGTATATCCCCAAATCACTTTTTCACAGCACATTTTGAAAGCATTTCTCAAAATAAAGCTAAATTTCTCAAAACAAATTTACTATAGTGGTATATCATTTTGATTTGCTTTTAAACCATAACAAGATAACATGTTTTAACAAAAAAAAAATGTATTTTACTAATTTCTATGAGGTTAATTTAGTAAAATGTATTTTTAGTTAATCTTGATGATTTTAACCAATAATTAATAAAATCTTACATCTCAATCACATGAATCAAACAAGGTAATGTAACATACCTAATAATGTGCCAAGTAATCTTATATTTTAGTAATCCTATTATTGAAAGTAATTTTAGATTCCATGAATCAAACTAAGGATCAGTGAATTCATTATTTTGTCTTCTAGATTTATCTTGAATTACAACTCGACTTACTAACAAATATAAAATAATAGATGTAAATAAAAGTTTGGTTACATAGTTTGAAAATTTTATACGCTTACAAGGCCTTACTTAGAGAATAATCTATTATAAATCAACTTCTACAATATGTGATTTAAGTCCAACCTATATAAATCAACTTCTACAATATGTGATTTAAGTCCAACCTACTCACCAAGTTGCAACCTTACTCCTATACATAATCTAAATCACTCTCTCCACTAAGATGATGCTTGGAAAACCACCTAATGTAACAACCCGAAAGTTAGTGGTGTTGGGAATTACAGTTCTTAAATACTATTTTCGTAAACCATGCTCGTAAACACTAATATTTAATATTTAGGGGGCTAGTATAAAAATATATTAAAAGCTGGTCTAGAAATTTTATTTAATTGATAGTTATTAAGGTACAAGTGTAATGGTCCTAAAGTCAGTGGTATTGAAAAATTTGATTTTGAGACCCCGTTTTCGTAAACCGAACTCATATTCCATAGAATTGAATTTTGGATAGGTAATTTTATTGAATTAGTAATTAATTAAGGTATAAGGACTAAATCATAAAATTGGTAAAAGTTCAATTATTATGAATTATTATTAATTAGTAATAGAATAAATGGTTAAATATAAGATTAGTACCTGAACTTGTCTACTTCTCCGAGATTGGTACCTATGGTTTTTTTTTTGTCCCAGATTAGTATCCGAAATTTTTGTCCATCCATTGGTTTGGTACCTGAGCCTAACGCCGTTTAAATTTTGCTGAAATGACAGCGTTGGCCAATCACGTGCCACCACGTGTCACAATTTGGGAACCCCATTTGACCCCTTTTTTTTCATCTGCTAACCCGGCCCTTTGAAGAAAAAATAAAGACAAAATTAATTACAAGTTGAAAAAATAAGAAAGAATTAAAAGCTTAGCTTCGGGCTTTAAATCGTTTGGGGAAAAATCTGTCAATTCTTCATCTAAAGAAAACTATGAGGTTTTTTTTTTGTTGAAGATCAAAAGCCAGATAATAGTTATTAACAATCCCATATTTAACATTAATTCTTTATTTAAGAAACTGTTTCGATTCAATTTGTTTGAGACCTTTCACAATCCCAGAAACCCTTACGATTACCTACCCATCTGTCTGGAAAAAAAACCTTATTTCATCATCGATTAGTCATCCCTTTCAATTACCCAGCTATTTGTTGTAGTATTCGAATCAAGATTGCCATATTTCGACCATCGATTACAAGTATTTCACTCTATTTTTGTGGGTTATTTTTCATCATCGAATTAAGATTATTATATTTTTAGCATACAAAGCTTTTTTCATCTTCGGTGGGTTCTTTATTTTTATGTTTTTTTTAAAATTAAACCCTTTTGTTTGGACTCGTTCTCACAAACTAATTGTTTTTGTACGTATTATATCTTACTTCTAATTTTTAATTCGTATGATATCTGACTTTATTTTTTTTGTTTTTTTGGCATTCGTGAGTGACGGGGATTTTCTTCGAGCGTTAAAGAGATTAAGAGTGAAAGGTATGTTTGTCATGTATGTTTCTTTACTGTTTATGTATGTATGTCTGTTATGTTTTTAAATTTTTATGTATATTATGTATGTTATGTACTGTTATGTATGTATGTTATGTTTACTGTTATGTTATGTATGTTATGTGTTGTTATACATATTATGTATGTTACTTGTATGTTTGTTATGTGTTATATTACTTGTAACGCCCCGAATTTGGGCCTAGTAGAATTGGGCCTATCGGGCCTTTGGCATGGGAGCGTTTAAAATTTTGAGAACAAGAGAACGGCACTAACCAAGTTGTAACGCCCCAAAATCCCGAAACTTTAAAATTTCTATGCACTGAGGGTGGTATGTATGAGTAGCACTTAGAATATTAATTTTTAGGTATTATCGGGATTATTTGAAGTCTTAGAGATAGGGAAGACCATAGGGAAAATTTTATTTTTCTTGCTGTAGTGGACCCTAGTCTCAGGCATTAGGTCTCTTAAGCAGATTAAGGGAAAATAAGACACAAATAGGCTTGTGGTCCAGTGGCAAGTGGCGTCACTTGGGGAGCTATAAGGTGCCGTGATAGTCAGCTGAGGAGGTCCAAGGTTCGAGTATTAGGAGTGGTGTTTTTGGAGTGTTTTATTTTGCATAGGTGGACGACTAGAGTTTGTTGAATATGAACTCTTGCGTTGGAGTGTTTGAGTGGTAAGAGGAACTAATGGAGGAAAAATTGGATAAGGCTAAGGAGTTGTCAGGAGAAAAGTTAGGAGATGAGGAGAGGGAGGAATTGGTGTCGAATGAGACTGTGGGGAAAGGAGTATTCGGCTGGTGGCTATAAAAGGAGGGGGTCAAATGCTTTGAAAGGTTCTTTGAGCTTTCATTAGTTTTTCTTTTCTCCCCTTAATCGGTTTCCCTAAGCAAATTCTCCCAATTGCCAAAATCTCCTATAGCAGATTCTTTTTGCCGAATTCTCTCACAGACAAACTCTTCTATTGCCAAATTACCACCATCTTTTTGCCGAAATTCCTATTTGTGCCAAACCCTTGTTGTTTTCCCCCATCACAGATCGATTATTATCTATTATCATTCAAGGTTGAAAGCCGGATTTAGTTAATAACTATCTAGGCCGCAGGATCGAAAGGGGATTTGGTAAGTACCCGGTTAACCTCTTTTGTACGTTTTGTTAAAAGCCAAAAGACTATCTAACTGTCCTGTCGTTAACTCTATAATAACAAGGATAAGGTTCAAAGATCGCAAGCGTGGTAGGATCGTTAGCAAGGGTAAGTGTACTCAACTCGATTGTGATTTAAGTGAATGGCCGAATATGTGGGGTGACTTGTGTGGATTATGAGTCACTCGAATTTTGATGGTGTATTTGTGAGTGCAGATCTAGGGGATAGTCCTGATTAGTAGCTAAGAAAGGGCTATTAGAACCCGGTGGCACACGGTAAGGTTACGGTAAGGCTTCGGCTTTTGGTAAATGTTTTCTTTTAGTGATTGATTGAAGGTTGGTTGGTTGTAGGTTCAAGGCTAAGGATAGCATGTCGCAGTAACCAGGTGTGTACAAACACTACACACACATGATATCAATAATGCTGGAAAGCTGAAAAGCCGAAAGTGGCTAAATGGGCCCGGTGGGCCCTGAGGCTAAGTTTGATGAAATTGATTGATTTGGTTATATGAATTGAGTTAGTCATGCATGTTACATGATCTGGAATTGTTTTGGGCCTAATAGGCCATATGAATGAGATCTGGGCCTAATGGGCCATAAGGATGTGATTTGGGCATAATGGGCTTTATGAACGTGAAATGGGCTTGATGGGGACGTAGACAAGTATGCTAAGGTTTAATGGACTTTAGGCCTAGTTCTGAACAACTCTTAAACTGCATTCGTGAAATATATCTTGCATTTGGGTGGGTTTTGATGATACGGAGGAAGATTTGAGGATCGCATAGTCGCTTGACGATCGTGGATCCACCGGTGGCTTTAAGCCCGTTATAGCAGCTTTGCTGCAGCGTTTGAGTAGTGCCGCTGCTGGTGTTACCTTTGGAATGTAGGGATGGGTGGGTTGATATTTATATCCCCACAGGAGTGTAGGGTTAGAAGGGAAATGGAGTGCAGGGTTGGATTTGGGATGGGTGCATTGCATTCATGTGATACTGATGTGATATGAGGTCATTGTGGGCTAAGGCCCAAGACCACCGAATTTGATAGGGCATAGGCCCAATGTGATATTTGCATGTTGATTGGTTACCAAGGGTCATACACACTGAGTTTCGAAACTCACACCCTTTTATTAAATGTTTCAGGTGACCCTCAGTAGACGGCTTGACATGGGAGAGGACTCGAAGATGGCCACACTACAAGATATTTTGAAGTTTCATTTACTTGTTTCAAAAGACATGATTTTAATTACTTTATTTTCATTGGATGTAATAAGGCCTTATACTCCGATTTGACTTTAGATTTTTAGTTTTGTTATTATTGTTTTAACTGTTTACTTAGTTATTAAACCTGAGTAAATTTCTTATGTTTAAACTTGGTTTCTGAAATGCTTAAAATAATAAAATGGGCTTTTGTCTTACTTAACAAGATGGTCAAGGATTTTTGGGCTTTTCGGCCTTAAACTTTAACTTAGCAAAATTGTTTTGAATTATGCCTTTGATGTGACATTCCCGAATTCAGCCATAACGTCTGGGCCGGGTTTGGGGTGTTACATTACTGTTATGTTTGTTTATTATGTATGTCATGTTTAATGTATGTATATTATGTGGTATATCCCTGTTATGTGTTTGACTGTTTATTAATCTTTATGTATGTATATTATGTATGTTATGTTTAGCACTGTTAAAAACTTGTATGTATATCATGTATGTATATTGCAATTTATATTATGCATGTACAGTTTGGTATAATGTCTTCGGATGAATGTGTGGTGTATATACATTTGGGTGGAACTTTTGTTACAAATCCATGTACATCCTATGTTGGAGGGGAAGTGCTACAATGGGATTTTGACCCTGATTTTTTGTGTTATTACACGCTGTGTGAAATGGTAGTGGAAGTTGGGTATAGAGTTGTGAGAAACTTTGTATATTGCCGGGGGGTAGATTTTTGTAAGGGTCTATGTGTTTACTATGATAATTTATCATTCATAGCAATGATTAACTATATTAGACAAAGAGGGTTCATGCATGTATATGTTGAACATGAGGTAGACACACCTAATGTTGTTGATGATACCATGTTGTTGTCTGGCTGTAAGGAAAAGGATGTAAATAGTGGTGTTAGGAAAAAAAAATTTTATGAAGAATTAAATTGTAATGAGAGAGTTAATGGTAGGGATGAGAAAACATTTACAGAGTTAGATAGGGAATCTAATGTGGGACCAAACTTGAGTGAGAGTAGTGATGCATGTGCTGAGAGTGGGAAAAGTACTGAAAGTAATGGGGCCAATGATATAGACAACTCATGGGGCATTGAAGGGACTTCAGGGGCAGAATCTAAGGATGAGAATGAAAATGTGAGAAATATAAAGACTTGGTATAGAAAATATAAAGGGAAAAAAACAGAGAGAAGTCGTAAATGTATGTGAAAGTAATGAAAGAGGAGAGAAAAATGGCAAGGTTTCATCAGATAAGGGAACTGAATACATTGATTCATAGGATGTTGGGTCTTGTGGAAGTGGTTTAGATGATGAGATAGTTTGTAGGAGAAGCAGACATTTATCTTTCTATCCTAAAAACCTAATGCCACATTTGGAGCTTGGTATGGTCTTTAAGGGATCAAAGGAATTTAAGACTACATTAGCAAAGTAAAAAAAAGGTTGGATATTGTTTATCTTAGGAATAAGAATGGTAGGACTAGGGCTAAATGTAGGGTAGATGGATGTCTATTTAGAATATATGCTGGTGTAGATAATAGTGATGGGTTTTACAAGATAAAAACCTTCATAGAATCCCACGAGTGTTCTATTACTTTTAAGAACAAAAGGGCATCTTACAAGTTTGTTGGGGAACATTTCTTAAGTAAGATTAGACTGATTCCAAAGCTGAAGTTAACTGAAATGTAGAAACTAGCTAAGGAAGAGTTGAAAGTTGAGCTGAGCAAGGGTACATGCAGTAGAGCTAGGAAATGGGCATTAGAGGAAATAAATGGAAGGGTTTGCTATGAGTATAATAGACTATGGGACTATGCAAATGCACTTAAAAAGGCATATCTGGATGGCAATATAGTGGTGATGGTAGAAAGACCAACCCCTATTGAAGTTCCCAAGTTTAAGAGATTTTATGTAGGGTTTAGTGCCTTGAGAAAAGGGTTTCTGGAGTGTTGTAGACATTTTAATTGTCTGGATGGATGCTTTTTAAAGGAGAGATTCAAGGGGGACCTTTTGTGTGCTATGGGGAAAGATGGTAGTGACCAAATATACCCTATCTTTTGGGCAATTGTAGAGAATGAAAGTAGAGACACATGGAGATGGTTTCTTAATAATCTTATTTTTGATTTAGTTATTTGGTGAATGGTTCTAGATTCACTTTTATGACTGACAAACAGAATGTATGTTTACTTAAATAATTTTCTGATATGATGCTTACTTTATTATACCAGTCATCTAATATTATTGTTTTGAGTTGTTGCCAAGGATTGAGCACAGAGTCTGTGCAAGGCATCTATATGCCAACTAGAGGAAAGAAAATCCTGGAGGAGACCTGCAACAAGCATTTTGGGGAGCCTGCAAATCATACATAACTGTTGACTTTGAAGAGCACATAAAAAAGATTGATTGTATCAAACATAGTGCCAAAGTAAGTTGATGTGTCACGAAATTAACTAAAAATACAACAAAGGCAAGTGCACCTATCGATAAATAGTATAGCTACAGTGAGTAGAGATATCGTTTCCACGAGGACTAAAAGTACTAGTAATTACCATTTTCCTATTATTTAACCGACAAATTGGAGTGATTGGTTTAAGCTAAAATCTACTAAATTAATTAACTAAAGAACTCAACAGAGAATAAATCCAAAAAATAATTGAATAATAACCGATAAGTGAAACAGTACTCAGGAAAGAATCCACCTAGACTTCATCTATCATTATGAATCTGAATTAAACGATTTATTCACTTGGTATATTGATCCGTAGAAATCCCTAAATTATGCTAATATCTCTTTCAAGAATAAGAGTAACTGACTCTAAGTTGATTAATTGAAATTTCTTTCTAATTAAAACCCCTATTGTCGCATTAACTTGATCTATAGATTCCCCTATTAGTTTTGACTCTAATCTGGTAGATTTATGTTGTCATATTTCTAGGATTTCATGAAACTCCACTCAATTTTGCTAGATCTACTCTTAAATAAGGACTTTTCCTCCTTTGATTTAAGCACATTAAACATGAACTAATATCCTGGAAATATTAAAATAAGAGATAAGCACACATAACTGAGAAGAAGAATAAAGTATTTATCGCATAAGATAAAAATTAAATAATAGAATTCATCATAGGGTTCATCTCCTCTAGGTATCTATGAAATTAGTTCATAATTATGAATAAAAACATCTTAAGATAGAATAACCATAGGAAATAAAGAAACTCATAAAAACTTCAAAAGAAATTAAAAGGAGGTCTTCAATCTAGATGGAAATCTGCTTCAAAGTTGGCTCCAATGGTGTTCTTCGAGTTATTTTCTTCAATATTCTCTGATTGCTCCCTCTTCTCTTTTTCTATTTCGTATTTATAGACTTTAGAATGTCTAGAAAGCCTAAAAATTACATTTTTCCGCGTGTTTAGGATGCGAATCATGAAATTGACACGGTTTGGAACGTGGCAGTGTGTCCAGCCTATGTGGGAAGACCCAGCCCGTATGGCTTCTGAAGTCTGCTCTATTTATACAATTTTCTCTCGTTTTGCTTTCAAATTTAAAGGATTAGGAGCATAAAATTCACCAATTTTCATAAATAATCATCCAAAAACGCATTAAGAATAAGATTAAAATATGTTACTTTTATCACTTATCATAAGTCTACTTAGGATTGAACCTGAGCAATGGTCAAAGGCCTTTTTTTTCTGGTAGGTCCATGTGTGATACAACTGACAACAATTTTACCAAGTCATTTAATGCAACAATTTTAGGAGCTAGGTAAATGTCTATAATTTCCATGTTAGAAGAAATTAAACAGTATGTTATGAGTAGGATTGTAAACAATTTGGCCAAAAGTAAAAACTGGAATGATCAATTCTATCCTAAAATATGTGAGAAGTTACACAAGAGTATCCAAATGAGTTCATACTGTCATGTTAAATGGAATGGAGCAAAAGGGTTTGACGTGGCCAACTTTGGTGATGTTGTAGTTGTTGACTTATTTTAGTGGTCATGTAGTTGTAGGACATGGGATCTCATTGGCATCCCATGTCCACATGTTGTTGCATCAATTTTGTGGAAAAAAAACTTATATTTCTGATTTTATTTATAAGATGTTTAAAAAAGATGTTTATGAAAAATTGTATGGCTTTGTATTGCTTGTTGTCCCAAGTGAGAAATTTTGGTTTAAAATCGATATGGGACCAATTGACCCTCCCATTCCAAGGAAAATACCCGAGAGAAAAAAAAATAGAGTCAGAGAAGAGAAAAAGATAAGTGGGAGTAAATTGACTAGAAGAGGGAGGAAGATAAAATGCCACAACTGTTCTATAGTTGGACACAACACCAGAAGTTGTCAGAATTCATCTACTATAAGTGTTACTAACTTATAAGAATTTTAATGCAAAACATGTTTAATTTGTAGAGTACACCTCCATTAGCTGGAGTACCTCCAGTAGCTCCTACTCCACCAGTCGTAGCAGCTTTTGCTCCACCAGCTCATTCTGATCCTACCACACTAACGCCTTCTCAAATTGTTGCATCTGAAGCATCTGTATCATCACCACCAGCTCATTCAACCCAACCAACTCCTTCAACCATGCCAACCTTTTCGACACAACAAATACTTACAAGACTTTGTAGTAGGGAAAACAAGTTGTGCAAGGGATTAAGTTATACATCGATAAGAGGACAGGGATGCAAATTTTGAATGTAAGTAGCCAACCTCTAAAATGTTTATTATATTTTGATGACATGTTTTTTAATTATGTATTTTATGCATTGTAACCTGGTATGAAAGGGGAAACCATGGTAACTGCATGTAACAACCCGTTTTTAGGTCAAAATCAGAATAATGGTTTTGAGACCACAAATCCAAAGTCAAAATATTTATTTTATTATTATTTTAATGTTTATATCATGATATCATGTATGTGTGAAAATTTCGTGAAGAAATTTTATCGTTTGATTGGTCAATTTGATAAAAAAGACTAAATCGCCTAAAGTGCAAAAGTGATGTTCCATTAGCTAAAAGTACTTACTACCTATGGAATCATAAATTAGAGGTCCTTATGTTGTAATTAGACCATAATTAAATTGAGTGGACATATATGGACATCTATTAAAGTATTTTGATGGTTATTAATTAAGGTTAAAAAGGTAATTTAGTTAATTAAGTTATTATTAATAAAACAAAAATGAAACCATTACATAAATCATCATCTTCAACCGTACATAGCAAAGAAGAAAATCCATTTCTTTAGGGTTCATTCGGCCAAGCTTTCATTGTCTATTAAGGTATGGTTTTTGTCTCGTTTTCAATGATTTCTACGTTTTTGAGATCGTTGCAGCTAGTACTAGCTAGCCCAGGGACTATTTTGCAAAATTGTTAAAGTATTTGAATGTTGCCATTTTTGAATGCATGAGTACTTTGTTAGTTGATGATGGAAAATAAATCATTGTTGTTAGATGTACAAGTTTTGTAAAGTGAATTTGGGTAAAAATGTCAATTTTGGATTAAATTGTGAAATATAAAAATTTAGTGGTTGAATTTTAAAATAGATGAAAAATATGGGCTGATATGAGAAAGGGTAATAATCGGCCAGCATGAATTTGTATTTAATTGAATGAATTGTGATTTTATGTGATAAGGACTGAATTGAAAAAATGTGAAATAATAGGGGCAAAAATGTAATTTTGATAAAATGTGTAAATTGTGCTAAATTGAATGAAATGATGATTAAATAAGTAAATTTTGATATTATATAAATTGAGATAAACGAGATTTGGATCTAGAATGGGGGAAAAAGTATTAAATTAGTTGACCTAATTCGTCGTTACAGCGAACGAGGTAAGTTCGTATGTTATAATTTCATTTCAAATGTATTCTATATGCTTTGATATATCATAAATTGTGATTACGTGTCTACGGACAAGTTTGGAAATGATTCAACAGTTGAAATCCCGGTTGAACCTTAGGAATAGTTTAAGATACTAGTGACATGTGATTAGGTGATACAGTGAGTTGGCTTCGGGCCATGATTTAGCACTATGTGTGCGAGATTAACCAATTTGGCTTCGGGCCATGCATATTGGTTGATTTGGCTTCGGGCCATGATATTAGAATTCGGATAATTTACCTTGATGTTGCTGCGGGCCATGGTATAGGTACTTATCGTGTGAGATCCTTGAGTATCCAACTTCTATTTCGAATGGTTCAATGGGTAAATGAAAGACAAGAAGGTATATGAGATTGGTACGATATGGTACAGGTATGTGTATAAACTATTTTAGCTTTGAATGGGAGAAATGATAACGAATGTATATGGTTTTGTGATTGAGCACTTGAAAGGTTTGATAGTTAAGGAAAGTTGCACATTGACATATTGAAATTAATGAATCATGTTTAAGTGATTGCATTAAGTTTATCTCATATGAGCTTACTAAGCTTTATAGTTTACTTTGTTTATTTTCCATGTTTTATAGTGATATCAAAGCTAGCTCGGATTTGGGGATCGTCGGAGATTGCTTCACCCTATCCACCTATAATTTGGTGTCAATGAACTTTTGTAATTTGAGTATATGGCATGTATAGGGACTTTGAGTCATGTTAGTTATATTTTGGTAATGACTTTGGCCAAATGAATTGGCTTGTAAATGCTTATATTTTGGTTTGTATATATAGCCATGGGTAATGGCTTAATTTTGGTATATTTGGTATGTTTGAATTATGTGCATATATATATGCTTATGTCTTGTGCTTATTTAGTTGGTTAGAATGATTGATGATAATAAGTACAATGAATGGCAAGTTAATGATTTGAGGAATTGGTAACATGCTTGTGAATGTGAATGTTTTGAGTTGTAAATATAGCCAGAGAGTTGGCTTAATTTGGTAAATTTTGGTTATGTGCATATATGTGCATATATGGTTGATATTAGATGCGAATTATGTTTGTGAATTAGTTCAAAATGATGTATGATTGGTAAAAGTATAGTTAATTGAATTGGTATGTTTTGATGGAGTAAGGTTTGAGGTTATAAGCATGTTGAATGTTGGTATTGAAAATGGTATGGATTAGTCTTGATTGTGGCTGAATTGAATGTTATTTATGCTAGGATTTGGTACCATTTGAGCCTGTTTAGGTATGTGCAAAATGGGTGGCCAAATGGCTTGGTAAATAGCCTATTTTTGCCCACACGGGCATGTGTCTCAGCCGTGTGTGACACATGGTCAGGTTATATGGCCGTGTGTCCCCTGGTGTTGAAATGGAAATGAAGTCAGTATGCTCCACACGGTCTCACACACGGGCATGTGATCAGCCGTGTGGTACAAGTCAGTATACCCTCTTAATTGGCACACAGCCTAGCACACGGGCGTGTGACTTGGCCGTGTGGCATAAGTCAGTATACCCTACAAGATTGACATGGCCTGACACACGAACGTGTATGGCCATTTTAGGGCACGCGGGCTAGCCACACTGGCATGTGTGTTGGCCGTGTGATCCAAGTCAGTAAGCTCACTTGTTTGGACACGAGGTAGGACACGGGTTGGGACATGGCCATGTGCTTCCATTTCGAATGTTCACACGGCCTGTGACACGGGCGTGTCTGATGGTCAGGTGAGACACACGGCCTGGCCACATGGGCGTGTGTCCCCTATTGTAAGAAAAATTTTCTAAGTGTTCCAAATATTTTAAAAGTTATCGATTTAGTCCTGAATCAAACCTAAAGCATGTTTAGGGCCTAGTAGGCTTGTATTGGGGACTTTATAATTGAATATGTATGGTTTTAAATTGAACACAAATTTATGACTCGATTTGTATGATTGGTTGTGATGAAAGTTCGATAACGCCTCGAGCCCTGTTCTGCGTTGAATAATGGTAAGGGGTGTTGCACTGCCCCAACCAAGTGCACCAATAAAAGGAAGGATAAGGAAATTGCTGGTGGGACTCAGGAAAGTAGGAACATGAAAAAGGCTAAGTTCAAAGACCCACCTAAGCAGTATCGTAAGCTATGGAGATAGTTGATGATAATCCATGTTAATTTGATGGTCCTATTTTGTTAACATACAATGGATGGTTTTATTTTTTTTGGATGACTTTGTTGGATGTATTTTGATGATGGATAATTTAACTGATGGTTGTATTTTGATGGACACTTCATTGATGTTTGTATTTTGATGGCTGGTTCAATTTTGTTTGTAATGGATGATTCAATTTATGGATATCAATTGTTGGACAACAAATTTTTTTTTCCATTCCATTCCATTCATTCTTAACAACTAATGAAAACAAATGAACATCATTTCACCATCCAAAAGCAAGATAACCAAAAAAATCATCCATGATACAATTAACAACAACTTATAAGCAACTATTAATTTGTTGTTCCTAGACATTTTAACCTTGTACAATTTTATCTTCTCTTCCATACGAGTTACCCTCGATCGCATTCTTCGCATATCGTTAATATTGAGCTCATCGTTCTCAAGTCTTAATCTACTATTATATGTAAATAACATCTTATTTTCTAGCATTATTTCATTAATTGTGCATCCTTCTTCTTTTACAGTTGAGTCCATCCCCTCACTGTCACCTTCAACCCACAGAAAAAATCACATCCCCTGGTCTTCATTTTACACATATAACAAAAAACAAATAGGATATTAAAAATGGCAGTACACAACACTTCTCTGCAAATTACAATGGTAGATCAAAACCCTAAACCCTAATTTACCTATTTAAACTTCAAACACCTAAAGAATTTTCTCCTTTTGTTTTTTGGAGTATTCACGTTGCAAACGGGTGCCCTTAAACTGCAATGGCAGTACACAGCACTTCTCTGCGCACTTGATTTTCTATTTGTAGAAGAAGAAATGGTGGAGACGTGAATGAGATGGAAAGCGAAGAAAAGGAAAGAAAACACAAGAATGAAAGAGGGGAAAATTTAAGAGAAAACCAAAGGTGGAAAAAGGAAAGAGATGCAAGATGTTGAAAACTATTGAAAAAACAAAAGAAAAGAAAATGTTAGAGAAGATGATGTAGAGAGAAAACGAAAGAAAAAGAAATGCTGAAGAAGGTGGTGAAAATGACGGAAAAATTAATGAAATATAAATTTAAAGAAAAAAATTAAAATAAAAAAGAACCAATGGGGTCGGGTCAGTAGCTGAAAAAAAGGCAAATGAGGTTCCTAGATTGCGACACGTAGTGGCGCGTGATTGGCCAACGCTGCCAAGTCTGCAAAATTTAAACAACGTTAGGCTCATGTACCAAACCAATGGACGAAAAAAAGTTCGGGTACCAATCTAGGACAAAAAAAATCATAGGTATCAATATGGGAGAAGTGGACAAGTTCAGGTACTAATCTTATATTTAACCCTAGAATAAATACTTAAATGGTAATTATACCACTATATAAAGAATAGTGGACGGTAACATTTTTTTAATTATAAATAAAGTGTTATAAAAATTTTATTTAATTATAATATTAAATAACATAAAAGAACAAAGTGGAAAGAAAGATACTCTTTTTTCTTCTATCTTCTAAAACCACATCGAAACTTAGAGAAGAAATACTAAGAAGGGTTCGACCATAAGGCTTCATTCTTTAAATCTTAATTGGTTAGTGTAATTTAGTCATTTTTTTTTATATTTTTTAAATTTTGAAAGCTTAATCTAGTTAAATAGTGTATTATTTTTTGAAACTGTTAAAATTTTAGAATGATATAATTGATGAATCTTTGAAGTTTTAGGCATTAAATTGATAGATTTTAAGCTTAGGAGTGAAAAGAGACTAAATTGTGAAGTTGATTTATAGTTTCGTCCAATAGGGACTAAAATGTATAAATTTTAAAATTAGTGGTATGATTGAAAATTATGTTAGTTCTAGTTTTAGGGTTGAAATTGAATAAAATGCAAATTTTGCATAAATTGACGATTGATTCTCTAACTGGTTATATTTTGATAGCGTTATGTGTTTATTTTAATCCATAGCTAACATCAATCCAAATTTCTTGAAAAGGAAGGGAAAGGATAAAGTCGTCGGCGAATAGATCGGAGTTTACAATTTGTATTTCTATAATCCGAACATTTTCAATTGTTGCATTTATGAACTATGTTGCATGGTAAGATCAGAAGGTAAGTTATAAATGATAAAACGAGTTGATTTGAATTTATTTGGATTGATTGTTAGAGATAAGGACTAAATTGAATAGCTTTAAAAATATTGTGTATTGTTGTGAATGTGCAATTGAATATGTTTTGTGCTTAAATAAGTTGTTACATATGTGGAATTGAGAAATTGATTATAAATGAAAATGAAATAAGGGTGGATAGTGGATATTGAATTACAAGTCCGAAAATGTGAATGTGTTATTGCATGATTTAATCGATTCAGTTGATATATGGAAAGATGTATATGTTACAACTGTGATAACTCGATTTAAGATAAGCAAAATGAATTATATAATCAAGATGTATTAGGACTTGTAGATTGACATATTAACTTGCATTTGAATTTTCGGTTTGTTGGTTTATTGTATTATATGATTTATATTATGTTCAAATGTTCGACTATAGGAATACTTCTGAGTTATACTCAACGTACGATTTTGTTTTTAGTGTATAGGTTAGGTCTTGAATGTGTACACCTATCAATATTAGCATTCAGCCGTAATTCATGTTTAACTTAGGCATGAAATAAGAAATTGAATGTTGGGATAACATTTAGTGCATTTTTGGCCAAATCACTAAGCAACGTCGTGATGTCGTTCAAACCACGTCATAACGAGGCAACCATGTTGCGACATCGATCTTGGGTCGTCGGGATGGAATTGGACAGCGAGTCATTGTGACGAAGAATTCCCTCGTATCACGACGTCAACCTTGCATTTTAAACCTTTTCATTTTAGTCGTTCTTCGAATTTGAATTAGCTTTAGAGCATCCATAAGTTCGTAGTAAGCCCGAAAATGATTGTATTTCATGTTAATTGTATAATTGCTTGATTGTGGTTGCTCCGACAATGAATGTGATGTCCCATTGCTTAGACCCGACGATTGGGTCGGGTAACAGGGTGTTACACCTAGTAATTAGATTTTGGTGTAATTGGTTGTAATTACTCAATGGTAGTATGTTTGGGTAACCATTGTAATTGGTGAGTTCTATTGAATTGGATGTAATTGGAGAACCTCAATTCAACTTTTCAATTATTGGGGGGAGGGTGGGAATTTGAGTAATTACGCATATAATTACATCCAAATTCAATTCTAAACAATTGTTTTTTTTTTTACAAGTTTAAGTTATAATTTTTTATGTTATAAACATGAACACGCATGAATGCTTGGGATAGTTATGGCAAAAAAATTATCATATTATAAAAAATAATGTAAATATCATAAAAGTGTTATAATATATTTATTTATAAAAATTTAAGGCCAAAAAGTAAGGACATAAACTTTTTATGTGTCCAGACTATATATTATAAAAAAGTGTTACAATTTTTTTATTATAACTTATTTGTAAAAAAAAATTTCTAAATTTATGGCAAAAAACTATATTATTTATAAGAAGTATTATGAAAGTTATTAGACACTTTATCAAAACCCTTTTTTATAATGGTTATATATTATAAATTTTATATTATCTTTGACTTAATTTACATATTACAAAAATGGTTATAATCTAGCATAATTTGTTATTAAGTTTACATAAGTTTTTATGATTAAAGCTATAGACAATTTGCATCGTAAACCAAAATATTATAAGGTAGATGCTCAAATACAAAAGGTTTTCTTACATCATATCATGGGGGTATGATACCATTTGAGAGAATAGAGTTAGATACAAGCACCAGAGGCGACTTTTGAACTCTTTAATTTGAGATATTCAAGACTTCAAAATGTGATTGAGAGGACATTTGTTATTCTAAAAAATCATTTCTCAAATTAATAACATTACCTTAGTATAATATAAAAAAGGTTGAATCGTACTAGCATGTTGCATACTTCATAGCTTCATTCATAGGTGGATTTGGGATGATCTATACTTCGAGACTACATAAAAGAAAGAGATATTAGTAATCTTATGATGGAAAAACAGGTTTGGAAAACGCAATGGAAAATAAGTTTAAGGAAAAAGCAGAGTTTTATTTTTTTTTCAAAACTAGAACTTGGTTGTGATATTTAAAGTAATAAACACTTAATCAAAATTGTACATTTTTTATTCGTTTAGGATGAATGTTTCGACCGAGTAGTCTTCTCCACTATCCTCAAGCTCACGTCTACCGAGTGTGGGCTCGCTTCAAATAAGAAAATTTTCAATAAATTACCAATGGAGTAATTTCGTAATTCTCTAAACTTCTAGGCCAAGTTATAAATAAGAAAAATATCTCTAAAAATTTTCTAAAATAACTTCTTCTGAGAATTCTCTTTATTACTTTCTATTGAATTCAAGTTTGTGAAAAATAATGACTTATGGCTCTTTTTATATAGGGAGAGTTTAGAGAGTTCACTTTAATATTAAATTAATATAATACTTGTCAAGATAAATATTATATTAAATTTAATATTAAGATAATCAATTTAGTATTAAATTAATAAAAGACCTATCAGGATAAGTAGTAAATTAAATTAAATATTAAAATTATTATAATAATATTATTTTTGGAATAGTTAATCTGAAATCAAAGTATTCGGTAGAGCCCCAATAGGAGTTTGATTCCTCCACTGCTTAGTCATCGAAGGACCACCCACCAGCAATTGGAATGTCGCCATCGTAACTGCTAGCACCGTCTTGTCTGGTGGTGCCATCATAGGTGCGACACCCTCACGATACCTCGAGCCAATTTTGCTGTTGCCGCTTCATGTGTCTACCCGTGTGGACAAGAATAAGGCACTTTGCGAAGCTCTTTCTATCACCCCAACTCATACAAACATAATCACCTCAAACCATCAGCCCATTAATGCATAATTAAACCAAGTAAATCAACCATGCAACTTGCACATTCAAGAATAACCTCATCTTTTCATAGATTAATAAGGAAGAGCCATCAACTATGGCCTTATACAAAAGAGTTCATCTTTGAATGAGCCAACACATTTGGCCAAAACAATATGACATTCAACTAAGTTTAGTCCTTATACATGCCATACTCAAAATGCTAAATCTAACTATACCAAGATGTGCTGATAGTACGGGTGATCTTCTGATTATCTCCGTATCCTGAGCTGGCTCTTCGACACTATAAAACAAGGGAAAAGATGAGGGAGTAAGCTTTAAGCTTAGTAAGTCTATATGTAAACAATAAGCATCATATCACATGCTAATCATGTAACACCCCAAACCCGGCCTAGACGTTGTTGCCGGATCTGGCATGTCACATAAAAAGGGTTGTTTAAAAACTATGCGTTTGTTAAAAACTTCGTATTCTTTTTGAAACTCCGAGCTTTGATGTTTGAGAAATTCAAATTTGCTTTTATGGGTTTCTTGTAAAAACGTTATTATTATTTGCAAAAACTTTGTTTTTCATAGAAATCAGATTCAGTAATTTGCGTAGTTGCGGAAACGTGATATTTTGAAAACTGTTATTAACATTTTGGGAAAACTCCGTATTCGAACGTCTAACAGTTAAAAATAACTGAATGGAAAGTTAAAGAAAGATAAAATACCAAAGGCCTTATTACAAAATATTTACCCAAACTAAAGAAAACAAAATAAAAATAAGTTAAAACCGAATGTATGAAGCAAATCCTAAGTATGGCCACCTCCGAGTCCTCCGCAGCTCCAAATCCTCTAACGCTGGGGATCACCTGCAAGGTTAAAGCAAAGGGGGTGAGTTACGAGAACTCAGTGTGTAATCCTCTAATTGGTCATTAGTCGGGGCGAGCCCATAGAAGCAAAGCAATCGGGCCAAGCCCACACAGAGCATCTAGGCGAGCCCTATTCAGAAACAATCTGGGCCTTAGCCCTATAAACATGATCATGCAAACAAAATATGCAACCCAGCTTGTAACATCCTGAAATTCGGGATTTCATGTTTTGCATTATAGCATGCGATAGACTAGTTAAGAATGTTAATTGTGTAAGTTTAGGGGTTCTAAGAAGGCTTTAGGTTGAGTTGGGCCTTAGTAAAAATTTTTGTGTTTAAGCACTTAAGGGGGAGAAGGTAAATGGCATCAAGACTTAAGGAAATAAGTGTGTATGTTGCTAGCACAAGAGGAGCTAGTAGTAGAGTGGTGTGGTGTCACATGAAGGGGCTTGAGGGGTGGAGTTCGAATCCCACCTAGTGCAATTTTTTTGGATTAATTTTTGTGCTTCTTTCCAAAGTGTCGGCCATGGCTATAAATAAGGAAAGGAAGACTTTCTAATGATGGAAAGAAGACTAAGGAATATGGTAAGGAGGAAAAGAAGGGAAGAAGAAGGAAAGAAATAAAAGAAAGGGATAAGGGAGGGGGACATGTTGGCCGAATATTAGGAGTTGCCTAGGGAAAGAATTTTGGTCAACATTCATCTTTTTGGTAAAGGTGATACACGGTTTTGATAGGGAGAAAAGGAGTGCTGAATTTCCTATAGCCATTTTGCAAATTTTGGGCATGTAAGGCTTGTTTTCTTTTTAGCATTTTTGGTTTTTTTTTCCAATTCTTTCCCTTTGCTTGCCGAAATTCTAAAGCCAAAATTGTTCATTTTTTTCCCTTTGTTGCCAAAACACTCACCTCATTTTGCTCATTTTCCCTTTGTTAGTCGAAACTATCTAGCACTCTTTCTCCTTCTCTTCTTTTCTTTTTCACCATTTCTCCAACCTCTCTTTTCTTCTTTTTAGTTGACAACTTTGATTGGCTCTTCTTTGCCCTTTTCTCTTCATTAGCCGAATCTTTAACAACTCCTCTCATCTCCATTCTTGCGTGTTGGACATTTCTTTCTTGGTTGAATCGGTAACTGGTTTCTTTCTTCTCTTTTCACTTTCTTTTCTCCCTAGCCGAATGTGTTTCCATCACTATTCGGTTGTTTTACCTTTTTTCTAAACCAAAATGGTGTTTCCTCCTACTCCAGCATATCTTAATCATTTTCTTTTTGTAGTATAATAGTGGGAAAGCCGAATCTTATACCTTTGACTCATCCGTAGCCATAAGCCCAATCGGTGGAAGTTGGATTTATTATTGTCAAGGTAAGGGATTTCTTCAAGGTTCATCTCGATATCTCTCAATACTTGGTTATTCCTCTAAAATGGATCGATGATTATGTTTAAATGTTTATTCTAGGGACTAATCGCTCATTCTTCTTCATTCGTTGATCCTTTGGAAGTAATGGTAAGCCGAATCCTATCCCTAAACAACTACTTTCACTCATCATAGTATTTTCTAACCGAGAATTTTTCCAATGGAGACAAGTGGTAGTGATTTTAAAGGAAAAGCGATTAGAGGATAAAAAGGGAGTGGATTTGCAATTCCTACTCCTAAGTTCAAACGTAGGGCGGTACCGGCAGTTCGGGATTTCCCACCGGGTTGTGGACCATCATTCGGTGAGAATAGACAAATCGTGGTCGTTCACGATACTAAGGGTAAGCATTTCATTAGATCGTCTGATTTAGATTTGGATTAATAAAATCTCAATTATTGGTTAATCGAGTGTAATGGTGATTTAGGTGCCGACGATCAAGAAGGTTTTACCCTTGCCGTAATCAGGTGTGTAATCTCACACCGAAATCCCGTAATTCGTGATTCACTATTATGTTGAAAGAATAGATCGTTGTTGTTTTACAAGTCTAATAACCGTAATATAGCATGAGTCGAGTAATTGGCTTAAACATCATTATTTCTAAAATCTGTTAAAATCAGTATAAAAGTTGATAAATTACGAAAATGCCCTTACGGGTCGAATTACGAATATACCCTCAAAGGGTCATTTTTTATCAAAATGCCTTAATGGGCCGAATTGCTTAAATGCCTCTAAAGTGTTGATTTACGAAAATGCCCCTATGGGCCGATTTACCAAAATGCCCCTATGGGCCGATTTACCAAAATGCCCTAATGGGCCGATTTGCTAGAATGCCCTAGCGGGTCGATCTATCAAAGTGCTATAATGAGCCGATTCACGTTAATAATTCACTAGATAAATGGTTGTTATATATATGTAGACATTTTATTATGTATGTGGCATTTTTACATATTACATGGGATGGGAAATAATGAATGGAGAGTAGTGTAGCCTGGTGGCATTGCCACAGTTTGTTCATTATGATGCTTATTTATGATTTCGGTGGCTTGACCACAAAAATATTATATTATAGCTGCTCAACTGCAAACTGGTGTGAGCGGCGGGGTGGGTTGACTTGATCCCCACAAGTGTGATTGGCTGGTCGGGGGTGTGATGGATGGATGGGTTGGGTTGCATACATTTACTTCATTTAAATATTATTGTAATTGGGCTTCGGTCCAAGATAATACTATACGGGTTCAGGCCCAGTGGATGACGGTAAGGGGATTACGCATTGAGTTCTTGTAACTCACCCTTTTTTCTTAATCCTTACAGGTAATGCTCAGTGATGAGGACTTGGGCCATGGATGACTCGGTGGAGGCCATACTTCAGAAATGGTGTTTTTAAATTTTAAATTTCTTTTTCCATTTATTTTATTACTTTTACTATTTTAGGTTTTAAAGTTGTAATAAGGCCACTGGGATATGTTTATTTTGCTTTATGTTTAGATGTACTTAGTATTTTTCTTAAATTATTTTAAATGGGGATTTTCTAAAATCATAAATAAAGTTTTTCCAAAATTGATTAACAAATGGATTTCACAATGAACTTTTACAAATAATTTAACTCGAAATTTTACTTTCAAATTATCAACATTCTTTTCAAAAGTCATGGTTTTAAAAGATCACTATTTCCATTATCGATTCTTCAATCAACCTTTCAAGAATAGTAGTATTTTTATCAAATATTTCTAATCAAATTAATTTTCTTAAACTATAACCTAATAACAACATCATTAGTAAGAATCACAAGTTTTTTACTCGTTTTCTTCATGTGACATGCCAGATCCGGTCATACCGCATGGGCTGGGTTTGGGGTGTTACACGGCCTAACACACCTGTGGGGACCAAGTCAACCCACCCTACCAAAACATACCAATAATGCAGACAAGCTGCTAATTACAGAATTTGTGGCAAAGCCACCAGAATAACAGAATATACGTGGCATGGCCACTACACAGATTGTGGCAGAGCCACTAGAATCATAATCGGCACATAGCCATCAGCGACGGTAATATTATTAGCACACAGCCTTGGGTAAATAGGATCGACACAAAGTCATCGATATCTATTAGGCACAAAGCCACGGGTAAATACGATTGGCACAAAGCCATATTCAAGATGGCACAGAGCCAAGCTGTCCAATAATGCAGCCAAGCTGCTAATAACGGTATATGTGGTTGAGCCACCAAAATAATATAAAACAGTCATTTACCTTATAAGGGTATTTCGGTAATCCTACCCCTCAGGGGTATTTCGGTAATTCTACCCTACAATGGTAATTCAGTAATTTCGTAAACCGGAGGTATTTTGATAATTTCGTAAATCGGGGTATTTTGGTAATTTTATAAACCGGGGGTATTTTGGTAATTTTGTAAACCAAGGGTATTTTGGTAATTTTGTAAATTGGGGGTATTTCGGTAATTTTGTAAATCGGGGGTATTTCATTAATTTTGTAAACTAGGGGTATTTTGGTAATTTTACAAATCGGGGGTATTTCAGTAATTTTGTAAACCAAGGGTATTTTAGTAATTTTGTTAACCCCTCAGAAGGTCTACAGTCGCCTCGAGCGACTCAAGCATTCTAAATAGAGATAATGATGCGAATGGGCCTAAGGCCCATTCTCGACCCAAATGGGCCTAATGCCCATTCTCGGCCCAAATGAGCCCACATGCTCGGGTGGCCTATTTAGACCAAATCTAGCCATAGATATAAGATTCACACAGTCTATCCTACATCTACTACACAATCATAAAACTTATTTATATGGGCCCAAGGCCCATTGGGCCCATTTGGCCCCGTTCGGCCCATCGTGGCCCAAACAGCATCAGCCCACAAGAATATACTCATGGTGGCCTTGACTATCGCATCGAAGCTCCCACACGTGCGCTCGCATGCTCATATGCCCAAACGCCTACCAATGTATGCTTCCTCTCCTCAGAGGTAGCTCTATTTAAAGCCAGCTTCTCACATTCCCTCTTGCTATCTTTCCGATGTAGGATCCCTTCTTCAGTAGAGTTTAAATCCAACACAAGCTCTGGTCGTCCAATCCGCAAAATAAATACTCCCTTGCTTGTCATGAGATTCGAACCCAGGCTGTAATATCCTGATTTAGGGGTTGTGCATTTGATGTGTTTATATGTATGCTTTGGTTAATGTGCTAGCTTAGGGTGTATGGGAGTTCAGAGATGGCCCGGGGTTAAGCCGGAACCTGGCTAAAATTTTGTTTTTAGGCACTCTAGTGGAGGAGCTTGTTGAGATAGGACTTAAGGGATTATGTTGTGGTTGGTTGACACAAAAGAAGGAGTGGCAGAGTGGCAAGGAGGCGCCACTTAGGAGGCTGGTAAGTGACGCCACAGAGAGTAGGAGAGGGAGCAGGTTTAAGCCACAGGGAGTTCATTTTGGGCATTATTTTTGGCGTCAGGGGAGCAGAAGCAGAGTTCAGCTGGGACACTTCAGGATGGGAGATGGATTAAGTCAAATATTTCGAATGAATGGCTGAGAGGAAAAGGTGGAGTTTGAAGCATTCAAATTTGTTCAAATGGGTGTTCAGGAGTGAATTAAGGAGGAAAGCAAGGGATGAACATGTGGTCTTGGTGTTGGCCGAATGTGGGGCTCTTGAGGAGGGACTTTCGGTCATGTAGGGGGTGTGTGGGAGTGTTCCGATTTTAGGGGTGTTTGTGCCGAAAATCATTAGGTGCTTTTAGTTTTCATTTTGGGTCTCCTTCGGCCAGTTTTGGAAGTGTTAGTAGAACCGAAACCTCACCCCTTTTTGACATTTTCTTCTTCTTTTATTTTCTTTTCCTCTCATCTCTTCTCTCTTCAACCGAACCTAGTGCGCCATTCTTTTTTTTTCTCTTACTATTCGTGACTTGCACCTTCTACAAAACTGAAACCTCTCTTACATTCTTCTTCTTTTGTTTTTAGTGTTAGCCGAATCTTCCCTGCCCATTTGTCATTTCTTCTCCATTCTTTCTAAAAGTCGAAATACACTCCTTATTTTCCCTCATAGCCGAAACCTCTCAACCTCAACATCATTCCATTCGTTCTTTCCCTAACTATTCATCATAGTAGAATGCATCCTTTTGAGACCTCTCTTCTAGTTTGTCATTAAAGCCGAAATCTATTACTCATCTTTTATCTTCTTTATTTGTTCTATCTCAGAGTCGAAAATCTTCTTAGCTATTCTTTTATATTTTTCCCTTTTACTCTGTTGCGAAGCCGAAACTTATTCTATCTATCTTCTTTCTGGAATTTCTTGATAGCCGAATTCCTTTTGGGTGTTTAAACCTCTTCATTCATCCTTGGTTCAGTGGATTGTAGTTACTCGTTCTTCTAGCTTACTCAGATCGGTTTCTTCTTGTGTGTTGCGGTAAGTGTTCTTTTCTTCTTCAATTTGTTTCCTTCCCTTGCGAGTTGTTGGAACGAAGGTTTAACCTGGTATTTTGGGTGTATTGGCCGAATGTGGGCATGGTGTAGGGACTCAGCCGAATTCTTGGTGCAAGTCTGTTAACCTTCGGGTTCTGTTAATCTAGGTAAGGGACTCTCTCGCTTGAGTGTTTATTCTTTCGTTCTCGTCATTACTTAATCGAGTTCTCTGATTAAGATCTGTCATGGATTCGAATGCCAGTCAAGGGGAAGAGGGGGTTGGACTCGTAGTCCCTACCCCTATGTTTAAGAGACGTGCGGTGTCAGCTGTAAGTGATTGGCCACCAGGTTGTGGGCCGGCATCAGAGAAGGATAAGCAGATCGCTGTGATCCCTGCAAGTGAGAGCATTGGCGAGATCGATAGCATAGTTCTGTGTGTTTACAGGTATGTAATTTTCACACCATCTCTGGTGGTTTCTGTTTATTATATGTATATGCTATGTTAAATACCGGAATTCGGTATGGGTTGCTGAATTACCCATGGAGTGTAGAAACGAGATACCAGGTTAGTGATTTTGACTGTGCTATACAAGTGTTTATGATGACATGTTTACATGCTCAATCTGGATGTCTATTACATGTATGCCGAAACTTGTAGTATGCATACATCATGACTAAATATTCGCATAGGGATGGGCATTTGATATTGATGAAAGGGGAAGCGTTCTGTTCCGGTGGCTTTTGCCACAATCTGTTCTGGTGGCTCTGCCACGTTCTGTTCTGGTGGCTATGCCACATATCTGGTGACTCTGTCATAATCTGACGATGAGCAGCTAACTGCAGCATGTTTGCCATCGATGGTGTGTAGCGGTGAGGGTTGATTGTAGAAATCCCCATTAGTGTGATTGGCAGGTACGGGTGGTGTGTAGCGGATGGAAATTTAGGCTGGGTTGGGGTTTTGCATCACATTGTATTGATATCTGATTATCTGCTATTCTGTACTGTGGGTCTAAGGCCAAGTTTGTTCTGAGTGGGCTTGGGGGCCCAGTGATGGTGCTTGGAAATTGCACACTGAGTCTTTGGACTCACTCTGTTTGTTTAACATTTTTCTTACAGCTGATACATAGTGCAGTAGACCGAGCCAGAGGGGACTGCGTGGTGGCCATGCATGGTTTATTTAATGAAACTTTGCTTTTCTTTCCGTTTTTTTAAGTTTTTCGAGATTTTGTTATGGAATAAGGCCGCTAATAACTTAGCTTAATTTCGTTTCAAATTTTAGACATATGAATACAAGTATGCGACATGATGTTTTACAAAATGGAAAATTAAGTGTTCGCATGGTTTAATTAAATGAGCGAATAAACGGATTTCTTCGATAGGTTTCCAGATTTGTTTAATATAACAATATGGGTTCCAAATAACCTCTAAACACACGAATTGGTCTAACATATTTTCTTTCATAAAATGATTAACAAGTTTTCGAAATGAAACAACTAGCTCGAAGTTTCAAAAGAAGTTTTCTAAAATTTTCCTGAAGTTCGCGGGGTTTTATAAATTCTTTCCAAGTGACGTGCCAGATCCGGTCATAGTGTTTGGGCCGGGTTTGGGGTGTTACACAGGCTCCCCTGTAGCATAATCCACAGCGCTAGCCACTTTACCTGAAACACCCCATACCCGGCCCACGAGCCTTGACCGGATATGGTATGTTCCTTGAAAAAAACCGGTTCAAAATTCTTTTATTACCTTGGAAAAACTGTGTGATTGGAGAGAGAAATTATTTTTTTGGGTTGGGCTCGAGTTGAAAACAAGTTTGTTTTATATTGAAAACCCATTTATTTCAAGTGACAAAATATTTAAAGTTTATTTCAAATTAATTTTGCTTAGTCTTTAATGAACAAAAAGTTCGTGACATGATAAATAAACAAAACAGAAATAAAAGAGTTCAATATGGCCTTATTACATCAAATAAAAGACCCAAATAATTTTAAAGTACTTAAATGAAATAAAATGTCCAAATCAAATAAAACTTCAAGCTGAGCATGGCCACCTCAAGTTCTACCATCCCGGTCCATTACTGCTCATCACCTGAAACATGGTCCCTCAACGGGGTGAGTCAACAGACTCAATGTGTACACAACACTAAATCATAATAGAATCAGCATAACAAATATTACACATTCATATCATAGCATACAAATTATGATGCATTCCCAAACCCAAACCTAATAAGCCATCCGCTACACTCCCACACTCAACCTCAGCACACCGTGGGGACTACTAAGTCGACCCTTCTTCCGCTACACTCCATATCGCGGTCTTAGGTCACCTCATTTGTGGTCTTAGGTCACCACATTCGGATATCGCGGTCTTAGGTCACCGCATTCAGACATCGTGGTCTTAGGTCACCACATTCGGATACCACGGTCTTAGGTCACCGTGTTCGTGGTCTTAGGTCACCACATTCACTTCCCTTTCAATAACCCATATGCCCCATTTTGTAATATACATTAATATGCCAAAGTTCACATTCTTATTCTCATGTTGCAAATAACATATTTCATATTCCTAGTAGGAGTAGGAAACGTACCTGAGTACTTTCTACCACATTATGGTACCTTAGCCATATTCACATTCTTATTATCACATATTTTAATTAAACATAGCCATAAAACATATTATGAAATAGTGTGGGGTACACACCTGATTAGCTTAACGAATTCCTTGAAATCCCGAAAAACCGATCTATCGCTTTAGATCCTAAATCCCTACATTTGGCCACATTTAGTATTTTAGGAAAAAGTCGATTCGGCTAATTTAATCAAATCCCGAAGGATTATCGTATCCACTTTCTTACCTTGCTGCCGATTTGATAATTAATCAAATCCCGGAAACTTGTATTCTTCCCCTTTGAAATTGGCTAATCACTAGATCCCTTGAATCGGT
This sequence comes from Gossypium bickii, assembly GCA_025503065.1. Lineage (NCBI taxonomy): Eukaryota > Viridiplantae > Streptophyta > Magnoliopsida > Malvales > Malvaceae > Gossypium > Gossypium bickii. The sequence goes on from CP106719.1 coordinate 50,002,513, forward strand.
TAGTTTTCGGCTTGAAACACATAAAAATAGATCTAACTACTAAAATAGGCCTTGGCCGAATATTCATAGTCACTTACCTTAAGGATCTTAAATCCCGAAATTATCCCTCGGCTATAGCTTCATGAAATCCCTAAAACCACATGTTAGATCAACTTCTAACCTTTAATCACAATCAATGGCCCTTGGCTGAATGACTTACCTTGATGGTCAAATCCCGAAGATCTTTTCTTTTATAGTCGACTATGGCAAAAATCCCGAAAGAATCCTTCCAAATTTCGGCAAATAAGAATATTGATGGGATTAGTCCTAGATTTCGACAAATCTAAAAGAATAGAAATCAAAACTTGTTCTTACCCTTTCTTGGAGAAATCGACAGCACCTATGCTTGAAGCCCCTCAAAGGTTCGGCTTTTGATGGATTGGAAAGAAAAGAAATTGGCTAATGGTGATATCTTGAATTTTCGGTTTTGGCTAACAAAAGAAGAAGAACAAATGCTCTAGGAAATTCTACAGAGAGAGAGTGGTTGAGAGAAAGAATGATGAATGGCCCTCTTTTCCTTATATAGCCGAATTTACTAACTTAGAGTCCCTTACTTGGCCATCACTCTTCTATTTTGATAGCTTTATCTCTTTAATTATCTCCTAAAATAAAAGATAATTCAGCAACTATCCTTACTTAGCCGAAATTATTAAACTCAAAGTCCCTTACTTGGCCATCACTTCTCCCTTATTTTCCTAATTAAAGAATAATTCCTCATTTATCTCTTGAAAATAATCTAAAATAAATCCATTATTTATCCCTTATTTATCCACTATTTATCTCTTAAAATAAAAGAATAAAGGCTCCTAAATTATAGCCTTGTGCTGCGTCCCTTTCTTGCTACTCTCTGCTTTGCAAAATAAAACTTTTTATTTTACTTCCCCTGCAGCTCGAACCTTGGCCCAATACCCTAGTATGTGGCGCCATTTCCTGAGGCCCTAAGTGGCATCTTCAAGCCACTTTTCTAAGCCCGTTTGTGTGTCATATTTCACATACATTTTCTCTTAAGACCACCTTGCTTCATGTCCCTCTTTTAAACTTTAAACTTGACATTTCTAAAGCATTTCCTTACATTTCTAAGACATTTCCTTACATTTCCAAGACTTTTCCTTACATTTCCAAGACAAGACATTTCCTTACTTTTCCAAGTCATTTCCTTACATTTCCAAGTCATTTCCTTACATTTCCAAGACAAGACATTTCCTTCCATTTCCAAGTCATTTCCTTACATTTCTAAGACAAGACATTTCCTTCCATTTCCAAGTCATTTCCTTACATTTCCAAGACAAGACATTTCCTTACATTTCCAAGACAAGACATTTCCTTCCATTTCCAAGTCATTTCCTTACATTTCCAAGACAAGACATTTCCTTACATTTCCAAGTTTCCAAAAATGTTCACTTTCCTCTTTTAAACCTAACATTTCCATGCATTTCCAGGTTTCCAAAAATGTTCACTTTCCTCTTTTAAACTTAACATTTCCATACATTTCCAGGTTTCCAAAAATGTTCAAGATATATTCATAACACATAAGACATGTCATTTCGTACAATTAAATTAAAAATGCATAGGCCCATTTCCAGGATGTTACATTACCAACTGGCTCCTTGTTGTCTTAAAACATGCGCAACTAAATATAAGTCTATGGCCAAAGTCTAAAGTCCATTTAAAAAGAAAATCAAAATGCAAGCACCAAAACTTGAACCTTGGACCCCTTGCTTCCTTGTGGCGTCATTCCCTTGTCTATTATGCGGCGCCATTTGCCACTAGACCACAACTCCTTTTTGTCAGTTTTCTCCATATTTTATTCTTAAAACCTACCTACTAACTCTCATGGTTTTATTCACCTAAAACCAAAATTTTCCTAAAGCACAAGTTTGATCCCGGGACTTCATAGAAGCCCCCTAACCTTCCAAAATTACTCACCTAACAGGTCCAACTTGCATAAATGCCGTTCTCATGTTCTCAAAAATTTTAAACGCTCCCACGCCTAAGGCCCAATGGGCTCAATTCTACTAGGCCCAAATTCGGGTCGTTACAAATCAATCAAAAACATTACATACTATGTAAAAACAATTCATATCCTCATAATCATGATTACTCATTTCAACCCTTACCACATCCCAAACACATATCATAAACATTGCTCACATTTACTTGCATTTATACCCTGCACTTATCACCACAAAACCACATGTAATTTCATTTAGACAAGTTTCTCGATGAACCCTTCGGAATAATACAAGATACTCGGTGGTATCGTACACAGCCCACCAAAATAATAATTACGGTGGTATCGCACACAACCCACCAAAATTATTTATTCATGGATTTTAACCGTATAATTTTCCTATTCTGAAGGTTCATTCGAGAATTTCCTCACTTTCTATTATTTATTGGATAGCAACAATATTCATTCCCATTGCACATAATACACTAATAGGTAAAACATACATAATAAAGATGTATCGTTTACACATAAACTTACCTCGATACAAAATACGTCAGTTTGCAATTTAGTCCGTAACCTTGCCTTTTCCTCGGTCAAGGTCGATTCCATGTTCTTCTTGATCTATAATGACATATTTAGCTCATCAAATAATCACATTAATCAAATTACTCCAAAATTCTTATTTTGGCAAAAATTACCATTTTGCCCCTAGCCTTTCACAAAATTACGATTTTACCCTTAGGCTCGTAAAATGAAATATGTTCATTTTTCCATACACTCAAGCCTAGCCGATTCATATTCCCTCTTATAGCAACTCAAGATTTCAATTATTTCACACATTTATCATCTATTTTAACACCTAAGATTCATTTTCTCCCATAAAAAACAGCAAAAAACATAAGTACTCTCATGGAAACACCTTAAATTTTCAACCATTTTGCATAATAGTCCCCTCTTTAGCTAGCTTAAGCTTTAGGGGTTCCAAAAGTACAAATATTATCAAGAAAGACCATTAAAATCACTTACTTGCAAGAGGATAGCTTGGCTGAAATTTTGAGCTTCAAAAACCCCTATTCTTGCTTAAATTTTTGGTGGAAGAAGAAATGGGAATAGGAAAAGATGAACTCTTTATTTTATCTTATTTTATTCAATTAAGTCACTAAAACTCATCTAACCATTGACCATGTCTCTAATTTGTCCCCTATGGCCGGCCAACTCTCCTTTAAGGGTCCAATTATAGTTTAAGGACCTCCAATTTAAGGTCCTATAGCTATTTAACACCTCTAGCTTGAAAAATAAAACTTTCGCACTTTATGCGATTTAGTCCTGTTTCGCAATTGAGCATGCAATCACCAAAATTAATGCACCAAAATTTTCATGCACTTATATAATCACGATATAACACATAATAATATTAAAAAATAATTTCTCTGGTCTCGGATTAGTGGTTCCGAAACTACTGTTCCGACTAGCCCCAAAATCGGGCTGTTACAAATATAAAGATAAATGAATATTGGTTCTTTAGAAGAAGGATCGAAAGTTAACACAAGGAAGTGAGTATGCTGGTAAAAAGGTGTATATTGTGTTAAACAAAGTGTAAACATTGCATAAAGTATAAAACGTACGTTAAATGGTCATAAAAGGGGTAGTCTACTAAGATGGTATACAAATAAAGCAGTTGTGCTTTGTGTCCGTTATATGCGGATCTCCAATAACGGATAGTGTTTTCTATGGGGCTAGGTCTGCTTTTAGAAGTATCTGCCAGTGGGTACTTCAGAAGTAGGGAGAGTTGTATCTACTTGAAGTGGCGTACCATTTTATTAGTTTAAGTCTTAGTCTAACTGTGTATGTTGAACCCTATTGTGGAGTTATATTTCTTTGGAACTCACTAAGTTTTTATGAACTTACTTAGTTTCTTTCCTTTTCATTTTCAAGCTTTTAGGTTCGACTTATTATTGCAAGGATTCAACCAGATTTGCGGTCTATTTGTGAGCCATCTCTTGTCCTGGTGTAACATAAAATCGATGGGGTATTGGGAGGTCTGCTAGTTGCTGCTAGTTGGAACATAATAGCTTGTATTTGAAAATGTTATTTTTTATTTTTGGATTTTTATGTGCAGCCTTGCTAGGCGTGATGCCAAATTGCTTTTTTGAAGCTAGACTTTGGAAATGAATTCTAAATTACTGCTTGAGTGATAACACTTTTGCGATTTTAATCAAACTTGTGAATGTTTTTAAAGCTTCCGCCAAATGCAGTTTGCTCATATCCTAACTTCAAGTGGCATAATATTGTTGTAAATTGTTTTTAACTTATTGTATGTTACTCATCATGTTGGGACATTGCTCCAGTATGCAGAGTACCCATCGAGTTTAGGTGTTTAGTGTAACAGCTCGAATTGGGGGCTAGTCGGAATAGTGATCTCGGGATCACTAATCTGAGATTAGAGAAATTTATTTTCATGTTATATTATGAGTCAGAGTGTGATAGTATATGTGCATGAAATTTTTGGTGCCATTAATTTTAACGATTTCATGTTTAATCGCGAAAAAGGACTAAATCGCATAAAATGCGAAAGTTCCATTCTATAGTCTAAAAGTACCATATAGCCATAAATTGTTAATTTTAGGTCTTTAAAGGGCAATTTAGTCCTTTGAAGAGGTTTGGACAGCCATAAACTAGCATGGGAGACAAATTTGTCAATGTTGGTCAAAGTTGGTAGTAGTAGGTGGACTAAGTTGACTAGTATTAATAAAATAAGGAGAGAAAAGATATCATCCTTTTCTCTTTCACTCTTCACCGAAAATTAGTAGCAAATAGAGGGTAGAAAGCTTAAAAAATTTCAGCACACTCATCTCTTCACAAGTAAGTATTCTAGTGATCTTTTCTTGAAAATAGTTGTACTTTTGGGACCCCTAAAGCTTAAGCTTTCAAATGAGGGGACTATTGTGCAATTTGGTAAAAAGCTTAGAGTTTTTCCATGAGAGCTATCTTAGTTATTTTCTGCATTTTTATGAAAGAAATTGAGTCTTAGTTGTTGGATGAACAACTTTTCTGAAAGGTGTTGTCTTGAAAAAACCTAATTGGACCTTGATGAAAAGATTACAAATTTGTAGTAATTATGTGAAATGTTGAGTTTTGATGATAGCTATAAGAGTATTAAATGTTCACCTAGGCTTGTTGAAGGTAGAAATGTGATTAGAATTAATTTCCGAGCCTAGGGGCAAAATGGTCATTTTGCCAAAGTTTAGGGGCAAAATAATAATTTTGCCTAAGCATGAGTATTGAAATGTTTTCATTAATGTGATGATTAAAATGAGTTAAATTTCTATTATAGAGCAAGAAGAACCGAGAATCTGCCTCGATCGGGGAAAGAACAAAGTCTTGGATTAAACTGACGAGTTAACTCATTTTGAAATCGAGGTAAGTTTATATGTGATTAATACAATAATTATGTTAGCATAATTAAGAATGCTTGGTATCTTATTGATGCATGATGCTCTACTACATTGATGATGAAGGAGATGTTGAAGTACCAGTGGACCATATTGAATATGAAAATGCTATCATCGAGATATAAAATAGATAAGGTCCCGTATAAGACCATGTTTGGGACATGGCCTCAGCACCGAGTTTGTATTCGTATAAGTCCATGTCCAGGACATGGCCTCAGCACCGAGTTGGTATTCTGTATAAGACCATATCCGGGATATGGCTTCGGTAATGAATATGAAAATCGTATAAGACCATATCCAGGATATGGCATCGATACTCGATGTGAAAGTTCATATAAGACCATATCTGGGATATGGCTTCGGTAATGAATATGAAAATTATATAAGACCATATCCGGGATTTGGCATTGATACTCGATGTGAAAGTCCATATAAGACCATATCCGGGATATGGCATTGGCATTTAAAAGTGACTCCATGTAAGACCATCTCGGGAATGTGGCAATGGCTTTGTTCCTACATGAATGACGATGGATACGCGTCTTTGACTATCCCTAGTGATTAAGGGAATAAGTAAATGAGTATAGAAGTAGAAATGAGAGTTTTACTGAAGCCATGTGATTGAGTGAAAACAGGTACTCATGAATGAGTCACGGAGAAATGATTACGAGGTATAGCACGGTATGTGCTAAATAAGGGCAATTATAAGTAAGTATGGCAAGGAGTCTATGAATTGTGTATGGTTAGTTAATGCCATGGACGGATTATATTATGAGCTTATTATTGCTATTTAATTTCATGCAGACTTAACAAAGCTTTATGCTTAACCCTTTCATTGCCCTTTCTCCTTTTAGTATTGCCACGATAACTCGGGGATCGTGGACGTAGGAGTTTGGGAATCACACTATCGACATCACTTTGGTATAACAATTTAGACTTATTTTGAATATGGCATGTATAAGACTCGAGTATTTTGTTAAGTTGTAATTGTTAGTCAAAGTGTTGGCTATGTAAATTATTAAAGTCATTTTGTAAATGGCCTTATAAGTTAGGGAAATACTTGGCAAATTCTATTGCTTAATGAAGATGAATTTCATGAAGTATATGCCTTTATGCACATCTTGATTCTTTGAGCTCCTAGAGGTACCTATGGGTTATCTTTTATATTGGAATGAGTACTTAGATGTGCCTTTGGAATAGGAGTTGTATTATTTTGAATGGAAGTATGTATGTGTGCAACGTAGGGTGGCTAAGGGCTTGGTAAATAGCCTGCTAATCTTCCACATTGGTAGACACATGGGCGTGTGTCTAGACTGTGTGGGAGGCACGGCTTGCACATGGGCATATGCCTAGGCCGTGTGAAGTTTGCACCTTGCACTTGGAATTTAAATCGCCACACGGCTGAAGCACACAAACTTGTGCATAGACCATGTGGATAGGTCAGAATTCCAAGGTTTGGCACACGGGCTAGGGCCATGGGCGTGTCAAGGCCATGTGACCTTAGTTAGAATCAACCACGGGTGGAAGACACGGGCATGTCTCAGGGGCACACGGGTGTGTCCCTAGACCAACATGGACGTGTGGCCCTTTTTTTGTTGAAAAGTTTCTCGAGTTCGTAAAAGTTCCCAGAATAATTTCAAAACCTCTATGAGGTATGTTTAGGGCCTCTTAGGCCGAGTATGCGCATGTGATGGGTTTAAACGAAATTTTATAACCCTATTCGAGGCGTTTAAGCTAGGTTAGTTAAGTAATGCCCCAAACCCGGTTACGGCTTGAATAAGGGTAAGGGGTGTTACATTTAATTTTTCAAATTGTTCCACCAGTCCAATGGTTTTATTTTGTGGTGCTCTATACCCAGATCTGAAAATCAAGTAGGGGGTGTGGTGTTACACTATAATAGTGCGAATATAGCTAAACCTAAAAGAAACCACATAAGGATAAAACACATTGAAAGAGACAGTAGTGTTTGACGAAATGGTGGATATAGTTAAAGATTGTATAAGAGGACAAACCCTTGGGATTTGTTTTAACAAGACTCTACTAGCTAGAGAGCTTTTTTGGAAACAAGTGGAGGAACATAAGAATGCGAAACATGACTCATCTACTTCACTAGGACAAGTGGGAGACTATTGGATCTGATGCCCTAAGTGTAGTATTTTTGTTTAAGTACACTTGTAATTTTTCGAACAGATTGTTTAATAAAATTATTCAAGAATTACATTAATACTTTGTATATCGTCCTCACATGGTTTTTGCATGCAAAGAAAAAATGGAAGCAAATACTGCTCACTAGTTGTCTAATGTTTAACTAATATTAAGTGGTATTACGTGGTCGGATCATAATACGAAAAGTCAAGTTGTATTAGTAGATGAACCTAAAAATGTCTTTAGTCTAATTAGAAATGAGAAAACCGATTGAAAGACTAATATTTCATCTATCAAGTCCAATTGGGGAGATGTTTTGTCTTGGGCATCAGAATAGATGACTCCTAGAAGATAGAGATATAGATGTGACTGACTAGACTGATAGTACATCAGCCAAGACCCAAGCAGAATAGATCATGAATTCTTTTATGGATTTATTCATTTTTGATGTTCATAGTGTGGCATACCTAAATCATGAGTGGATGGCAAACTATGTATGCATGACTCATACACTTTGATGCAAGTAAAGCCTGAGTTCGAATAGATAATGAACCAAAAGTTGTTGCGTTGGGTGTACAACTTCTACAATACATAGCATTATTCAAAATAGTGGAATTCATAGCCTGAGACATGGGTAAATGATATCCTATCACTGGCATTACATGATTGATGAAAAGTAAACGTGGCCATGGGTCATTCGTCTTTGTGATGAATGACTTGATTACTATTTGATAGTAATTGGCTTTTCATGAAGGAAGATGTAATGGTTACCAGAAGATAAAATAGGGTCATATTGCAAAACTGATATTATCCCAAAGAGATCAACGATATCCTATGAGGGTAACACAATTATGACAAGGTCATTGGACAAGCACTGAGTAGTTGCTTTCGTAATGGTATGTCATTAGGGAGAGCTCAATCACGATACTATAGTGGAATGACTTTGAAACTAAATGAGTTTATAATTAATAAGCGAAAAGCTAGAACTTAATTATAAATCATTTGAGCCTTAATTACATATGTACAATCAGTCCCTCTGCTAGCTCGTTGAAACCAGAAATGAATTGCTTATTTGAATCAAAATTAGCAGAATGAATAGAAACAGATAAATGGAAAACATTGAGGAATAATTTTGGTTTTCTCCGAAATGAATAGATGGAATCATTTGGAAATGAACGTGATTTTCAAAATGGAAATGAAAATGAAAATGAGAAAGAGAAATGATACATTTGCAAATGTACATGGATTATTTAAAAATGATTGAAAGAATGAGTTTATGTTTTTGAGCTGTTTTGAAGCCTAAAAATTAAAATAAACCATTCAATCGTAGTGAACATGTTGAGTGGTGAAATATTAAACATATTTTCTTGAAATTTTACCAGGGGTAAAATCATCAAAAAATATTGGGTAAAATTGTCAAAAAAAATTTAGGGGTAAAATTGGGATAAGAAAATTATTTTATATAAATATATTAAAGTTTATTTTGGAAAATAGAAAAATAGAATCGGCTTGGATCAAATTACAAAGTTCTGGGTCGAAATGTTCGATAAATACTCATAATTGGACCCGATATGAGAAAGGCCCAAAACCTCTCATGTAATATGAAGGGGCAGCAACCCTAGTAGGAATACTAGGGTGTGCCCTCCACACCACTCCTAATTTAAGTAGTAAGTTGTTTTTCTATTTGAAATAAATCACTACAACTCATCAAGGGTTCTACCTTCTCTTCCTATAAATAGATGACTGACCGCCTCCGGACGTATTAACGTCCTGAGTGTGAATATTGCAACTAAAGATACGAATTCGAGGCGGTGTTCGTAAGTGTACGGGTCGGGTTGTAATATAGTTTGTTTACAACAAAATACTTGGTAAGTGTTTCGAGGATCGTACCCAAGGGATTACAGTTTAGGGAAAACTGCTATTAAGCCAATTACTAAAAATAATTACTAATATACTCGAGTCACAAATTAGTAGTGTTAATCAAGAAGAAATATGATAATAATAATAATGAACTAAATAAATTTAACTAAACCTAAATCTACTCCTAGGTTCGTATATCAACTTTTCCTATTCCTTGTTTTGACTACGTGAGTTCCTTTTAGCCTAGATTCAATTGTTTTACCTAATTAACTATTGATGTAGGGTTCTAATCAATCAACAAGTCGATACCCTAGCATTATCCTTCGATCTTTTGCTAGAATAACGAGTCAATAAGAACTACTTATCTTCTGACCTCACAGCCTAGACCGGTTCGGGGTTAAGGTGTTCACGGATAGACGATACCAATTTTGAGTTAATTCCCACCTAAATGACTTCCTAGGGTTGTCAAGCCTAGGGTTTAAGTTCTTCCTCTCCCAAACAGCTGATCTACTAAGAAACTCTATCATTCAATCAATTAATTAAGTTAAAGCAATTGAAACATGCAAAATATGTAGAAAGCATAAATTGATTCTAATATTTACACAAACATTCATCTAACAATGTTAAAGAAAGAAATATAAAGAGGAGAATAAGGAAAATAGATGCTCATGGATTTATCGATGAAAGCATGGTTTCGGAACAATCTTCCCTCGTGAAAGTCTTATTTCGGAATAGGATCTTTTGATTACAAGAACATAAAATAACCTAAGTGAAAACTAGGAATGAAAGAAAAACATAAGAATCAAACCCTAAAAATTGTGTGTTTAACCTTATTACAATGGACTTTATATAGGCTCAACTTGGAATATTAAAGTGCCTAAATTATCTTTGAAGTCCTTAGAGTTCGATTAGGACAAATACACCTAATTTCCATAATTAAAACGTGCAATAATTTTTGGGTTGCACAGGGGATTGGTTGCAACACAGGCCTACGATGTTGCAACTAACCACAGGGGGTATGTCGTGACACAAGAAGGTCGTGTCATGACATGGAGGGAAGTTTCACTCCAGAACTTGTTTTTAGCTTCTGTCTTCAACGTTGAGACATCAGTATCTTAGTGTCGCGACATAGGCATCAATTTTGGCCCAAACTCTTGACTTGACCTACAAGACCATGTAACCTTATTTAGATATTTAAAATGTAATAAAAACTACTAGAAATCATAAATTACCATTTTAAGTATGAAAACCTAAATATATACTCAGATGCTTTAATTTAACTATCAAACAAGTTAAAGTTATCTGTAAAAAAAAGTAAATAATAGTGTATTTCATGGCAGATCAATGGCACCAGTAAAGTTATTAACGCAAATTTGAGAGATTGTTACTCTACCAAAAAATAGAGAGAATTTACTCTCAACTATTAAATATATATTTTTAGAATAAAAGTTCTACCAGTTTCTTTTAAATAAGAGAGAAATTTTGTTTTCACCATAGAAGTAAAGAAAATTTTTTCTAGTTATGTGTTTTGATTCGATTGGTTCGAGTCCAAACTCGAAGAAGTTTGTGGTATGAGAATAGTGGAGAAGATCGTTTGGTTGAAAGTCAAAAAAAATCAAGGATCTGCTTATTCGAAAACACAAGTATGATTTCTGTTCAATGTTTATTGTTATAAATATCACAAATTGAGTCAGTTTTCAAAATTTTAATTTTCTGCTGTGCAAGAAAACTGTTTTCAAACCGAATTTTTTTTCAACATTCTCCCCTTGCAAAAAGGTGTTTTCGTGAATGGAGAAAAATATGAGAAAATGTTTCTCTTTCTTTCCATGTTTTGTTATATTTTATTACTTTAAAAATTTTAATTTAAAACATAAAATAATAATTTTAGAAACTTAATAAGCTACCAACCGTCCACTCACAGTCTAGAAATGGTCTAATTGTTATTTAGACCTTAATTTATTTACTAAATAAGCCCTTAATCTAATAAAAATCTATAGTGATTGATTTTTATCACTTTTATGATTTAGTCCTTGTACCTTAATTAACTATCCGATTAATAAATTTGTTCAACCAAAATTCAATGTAATACTAATATAGACTCGTAAATATTAAATACTAATGTTTACTGATTCAATCATCAAAAAACGAGGTTCTAAAACCATAGTTTTTGGCATCATTGAAAAACGACTATTACAATATCAAGCTCTCATGACTTTAAATCTATAAAAATAACAATAAAAGGACTTGAAATCACTTATCAATTGATGGTCAAAAGTCACCAAAATCCCTAGGTTTTCCTTTTTCAATTTACGACAATGGGAAGGATGAATAGAGAAGATGACATGTTTCTCCAGTAATTTAGCTTATATAGTAAGATTCAGTTTTAATTAACTTAATTAATTAAACTAATCATGATCTATTTAACTTAAACAATTCATTAAACATACTTAGTGAATCTTTCATCATCATCCACTAATTTCTGTCAGAAAATGGTTTAATTATCATATTAGACCTTTGGTTAATTTTCATTTAAATCCTCAAGCCTTTTTTCAATTAAAAAAATACAACGATTGGACTTTTACAATTTACTCCCTAAGCCTTAATTAACTATTAATTCGACAAAATCATTGGACCAAACTTTAATATATTTTTATACTATCCTCGGATATATTCATATTTTATATCTACAAACTCAATTTACGGAAATAGGGTTCTGAAACTACATTTTTTGTTACCACTAAAAATCGGGCCCTTATATGATGGTTTGAATAGGTACTACTACTCATATGTCCAACGTGATTCAAGGATTCCTTTCGATCCAAACCACAAACCTAGATGAGTATTTCCTATATGAGGGAATAATGTGAAGGCTCAAATTGAATGTATAAGGACTTATCGATTAGTTTTGGATATTGGCTATCAGATATACCTATTTTAGACTCTTTAGGTACCTTCAGTTTCTAGGAACCTTATTGCTATTTCAAAACTTGATGTTTCTGGGTTCAATGTGAAGTTTGAACATGGTTGTTTTAGTTTATTTAAGAATGACACTATTATTGGTTCTAGAAACTTTATTGATGGTTTATATAAATTCAAACTTGATCATATTTCTATTGAATCCTTGTTGATCATGACAATTTTAGAATTAAGCATAATATGCTAAATGAAAATTCTACTTATTTGTTGCATACACATTTGGATCATGTATCTAAAGAAATACTAGAAAGATTAGTAAAGAATAGAATTCTATCGAATCTAGATTTTATTGATCTAGGTGTATGTGTGGATCATGTTAAAGGCAAGAAAATCAAACATACTAAGAAAGGTGCCACATGAAGTATTTGACTTCTTGAAATAATACACACGGATATATGTTGACTTTTTGATGTTCCATCTTTTAATCCATAAAGTATTTTATTACCTTTATTGATGATTTTCACAGTATTTATATATATTTGTTTAATGAAAATCTCAATTGCTAAATGCCCTTGAGGTATACATTAATGAGGTTGGAAGACAATTAGATAGAAAAGTGAAAATAGTAATATTCAAATATATGTGGTGAACACTATGGAAAACACATTGAATTGGGATGATGTGTAAGTTCATTTGTGAAATTCCTTAACATTCATGGCATTGGTGCATAATATACTATGGCAGACACACGTTACCAAATGGCATGATCGAAAGGTGTAATTGAACTTAAAGGGATATGGTTAGGAGTATGATGTTCAATTCCTCATTATCTATCTCATTGGGGATGCATGCACTCAAAATTGTTGTATACTTATTAAATAGGGTTCATGGTAAGGTACTTTCTAAAACTCCTTTTGAGTTGTAAATTATAGGGAAACCTAACTAAGGTGCATACATGTTTAGGGTTGCCAAATGAAAGATAAAATATATAAACCATGTGAAAAAAAAAATAGATTCTCATATAATAAGTGGATACTTTATTAGCTATCCAAAGAAATCTAAAGGATATAGGTTTTACGTTCCAAACCATAATTCAAGAATCGTAGAAACAAACAATGCTATATTCCTTGAAAATTATGAAATTAGTGGGAATGCTTAAAAACAAGTTGTGGATATACAAGAAATTAGATCAGATTTTTCTACATGTATAAATTTTTCTTTATCACAACTACGATAAATATTGTTTTAGCAATTAATGAATGTCCCAATAATGTTGCATAACATTTAAATGATAAAACACCAAAAAAAAAAAAAAACTAACTCTCAGAGGTTTGATGACGATAAACCACAACGCTATTAAGAAGATCTCAAAGAGAGAGAAAGTGGGTTAAATGCCACGAATGACATAGTTGAATTGCAAGAGTTAGGTTTTTATATTGGAACCAATAAACATCCAATTTCATTATCACAAGTCATAAATAGAGTCTAAAACAAATGGTTAAATGCCATGAAAGATAAGATGAACTTTATGAAACAAAACGAAGTTTGGGATCTCGTTGAATTGCTAAAATGTTTAAAACGAGTTGGATGCAAGTGAGTTTTTTAAACCAAACATCAGTCAAAGGGTAATTGTTGGGGATAAACTCGGTTTAAGTAATGAACAAGTAAAATAATGAAAAATTTGAAAAGATCGAATACAAATATTTTACGTGAAAAAACTCCTTCGAAGAGGATAAAAAACCACGGGTAAAAATAATTTCACTAAAACAGCAAAAACGAAGAGTACAAAAGATGGAGATAAAACTAAACCCCAAGACCCGAAATACGAAACTCAAAACATAAACACACTAGGTAGGAAACTAATATTAAAATAACCTATACTAATCAGAGAGTTTAAGGGGGAAACACTATTATTAAAATAACCTATACTAATCAGAATTTGAGTGAAAGAAGAAAAACTGAAAAGTAAGAGGCATAACTCCACACTAATATTGAACGATATAAAGCTAGACTTGTTACCGAATATTATTCTGTAAAGGATGATATTTTAATCATAAAAAGACTTTTTCATTGAATCTCACAATTTAAGCATTGAAATTTTTTCGGCTTTAGTTAGAATAAAATTTAAGTATTTATAATAAAAGAAATAACAATGAAAAATAAAACAACTTTTATAAATTAAAATCTGAAAAAGGAGAAAATAAAAAAAATGATGGAACACGTCTGCTCCTCTAATTAATTCTATTAATTTGCGATTAAAAGAAGAAAGACTCGACCTGTTTTCACGTGTCTGTTTTCCAGACTTATCCCCATTAAAACTAGCAAGTTAAACTCTTAATAACTAACTAAATAAAGATAAATAAAATATTAATTAAACTCTTAATAACTAACTAAATAAAGATAAATCAAATATTAATTAAACTCTTAATAAAATATCTTTACAAAATTGAGTTTAAATAAAATTAAAAATTATTAATGCCATCAATTTCTTGATCTAATAACACAAGTATTTGTGTTATGATATAAAAGCTTGAGTTCATTCCCTAACAACCCCACTCTTACTCCAAGTTACTAAAAGAAAACTGAAAATTAATTAATTTAGCATATTCTTAATATTTTGAATTCAATTTCATCTCAATTATATAGTTGAAATGAATAAAATTTTTATTACTTTAAAATATAAAAATTTATTTTTTAAATATTGTTAGGATCGATCCGATTAAGCAACAAGAAAAAATAGCGGAATAAATTGAGAAATTGAACACACATAAATTTAACGTGGAAAAACCCCTCCAAAGAGGATAAAAATCCACGGACAAAGATAATTTTACTATAATAGCAAAATACAAAAGATGGAGATAAAAACTAAACCTCGAAAACCCGAAAACAAAGAACCCATAAAACGTAAACACAAAATTCTCTAAATGTGTTATGAGTTCTAATATCTAATGGGTGTATTTTCTAAGGTTGTAAAAGAGTCTATTTATAGGCTAAATTCATAAGTCAAATAATAATAAAATAATCTAAACTAATCAGTGTTTGATTGAAATAAATAAAAGAACAATAAAATGCATTTTTGTCGATTCATTTTTTTTTTCTAAACCCATGCTTTTATGTACATTATATATTATAAATTATATATATTTGGTAAGTTCTCATGGGAATAGGCCTGAAAAACATACACATGAAAAAGGGTAGAGTGTATTATATTATATTATTATTATATTATAGATATAGATTAAGTTCTCATGGGAATAGGCCTGAAAAACATACACATGAAAAAGGGTAGAGTGTATTATATTATATTATTATTATATTATAGATATGGATTAGGGATTAGGGATAGATTATAGATATATTAAAAATAAAGGTAAATTATACAGTTAGTCATTAAATTATAGGTAAGTTTTTGTTTTGGTAATTTAATTAAAAAAAGTTAAAATTTGGTTACTGTCGAAAGTTTTCGTTGAAGTCATTGAATTATTAAAAAGTTTTTATTAAGTCATTGAGCTGTTAAAGTTTTTTTTTTTTGAATTTCGCTAGTGAGTTCCAAGCAACGATTCGATGATTGCTACAGTGGATCAGTACCCATCAACAAGTAGAAAAACATACCTTAAGTCAATTTGGCGGTTAATTTTGAAATCAGAAAAAAATGCTGTTTGAATTTTGGTTTGTAGATTCGTGATGTCCAAAGCTGTTGCTTTATGAAAAAAAACTGAACTGTAAAAGAGAAGGGGAAAGAACGCTTTCGATTGATGCAGATAGTACGCATAAAAAAAGTCATATAGTATCAATTTTAACGGTCTAATGACTTAAATAAATTATTTGAATAATTTAATAACCAACTTATATATTTTTTTTTTAGTAAGTGAACAAAATGAATACTTGTATATAGTTTGGTGAGTAACGGACTGTTTACCTTAAAAGAAAATTTAAGGCTAATGGGTTAGTTGAAGTTCGGGCCTAAATTAAGCTCGACCTTAACATTTTGGGCCTAGACTGAAATATGCCCGGGACAAACGGGATAAATTCAACTTAAACCTTGACAAAATGGTAATTTCACTTTTCTCCCTACTACTTCTTACTTTCCTAGCTCGGCCAAACTCACTCATCTGGCGCACGGCGAAGAGTGCGAAGACTTCTCCCAAGAAGGGACGAGTTTCTTTCACATTTATTGTATGTTTTCTCTTTTCCCGATCTAATACACCCTAGTTTATTCGCTAATTATTTCCGATCTGTTCTTAATTTGTAATTCCTAAAAAAAGTTTAGTATTTGTGAAAATCCTTCCCAGTTTTTTAGGCGGTTTGCTGATTATGTGTTGGATTTTAATTGCAGGAAATGGCCAGACGTCTAGCTGGATTTCTGGTTCTCTTACTTGTAGTATCGATCTGCGAAGCCGCTTTTCTTTTTCAACCAATCTCCGATTCTCATCGATCTGCCGCTCTTGAACTCTTCACTCCCGACCATGGATCATTCAAAAGGTTTGCCTTTATATATATTTTTTTGACCACACAATTTCATTATTTAACCGTTGGTTGTTAAGGAAAGGAATTGAAAGAAAGTGCATAACAGATACCGTTGAAAGTCAACTTTGGATGTGTTTGATAACATATTGAAAGAGAAATATTTTCAGTGGTTTAATTTTTTCGTTTGATAACTCAATTCATGTTGTGATAAATAGGTGGGAGTGAGCTATTTATAATATGCTAATATTTATTTCTAAAAGAACTTGTGTTTAAAATCAATTAATTCTTTCTTTAATTACAAAATGTGATATCTTTAAATTACTTGTTAATTTTTGTTTTGAGTTATCCAGTATAACGTGAAATGTCATGTTAATGAAACTAAATTTGTGAAATTAATGATTATCAATATGTACATTTATTTACCATCTTTTCGTAATGCAAATTCAGTGGTTATAAATTCAATACTAAAAATCTTGTACTTAATTCTTTTTCCCGTTTATAGAACAACACCTTATCTAAACTTCAACATTTTAAAGAAAAGTTTCAGTGATGAGAAATTTGCAATTTTAGTTTTTCCTTTGTTTGAACTGGAAGTAGACAAGAGACCTATGAGAATGAAGTTTTTGGAGGAATCTCATTTGATATAATTGATCTAAACAGCTTGGAAGAAACATATGAGGCACTAAGAACATTTCAGATTCTTGGAATTGAAAAGAAGCCTGATTTAACAGCTACAGCTTGCCGCTCAATTTCTGAAACTGTTGGGTCATCTTCATCGACTGCAAAGGATCTTTTCTATGCTTTAAAAGCAAATAGTATAACGGAATGCAAGATTGACAAGAAAGCTTCTAAGGTATTATTTGAATTTGTTACACTGACATGTGGTTCAAGATCTTTTAATATTGCTTAACCCTGGTGCTTAGTTTTGTTGTTGTTATTGTTGTTGTTGTCATTATTACCATCTTTTTTTTTTTTTTTCCTTTTTTCTCATTTGCTAAAGGGCATTATTTCAAGACTTAATGCTGCCGTAAGTGGTGCGAGTTCATTGCTTGACTTCTACTATTCAGTAGGAGGTTTGGTACTTATCAAGGTAATGATCAAATTCAAATTACCCGTTATTATGACGTACTTCGGTTCCATGCCAGCTATTTCTCAAATTTATGAGGTTTCTAAATGATTTATATATGCATTATATTTGCTTCTGTTTGTTATGTTGATCTAGGAACCTTATTTATCTAGCTTACTTTCTACAGTTGCCATAGCTTTTAAGTTTTGCATTTTTCAATGCATTCTAATTCCTTGTTTGTTGATTCAGGATCAAAGTTCTGAAGCTGATGTTCATCTTGCTGATGCTGAGGGAGTGTTCCGCTCTGTCAAGGTTTGTTGTTGTAAATAGATCTAGTTTTATGGTGAGGTTAAAGTGCTGCTCCTCTCCAGATCTATCTAGGCAGGCCCAGGCCTACCATTTCAGTGGAACTAGTTGTTGATGTGGTGAGATTTGGATTTGGGGAGGAGGCTCACTACTTGAACTGACTCAATTTTCCATTTTTATTAATATATGCTTGTCGTGGTTGATTTTGTGTTATGAAATCTTTCTAGGCTTTCAGCCAGAGTGATGGCAGGTGGCGTTATAGTTCAAATAATCCCGAATCTAGTGCTTTTGCTGCTGGTAATGATTTATCTAGATTCTTTAACTTTTTTTTGAATACAATGTCTGGTACAAGCACCATATTTCTTTTTGTTCTTTCTTTGGTCTTAGTTCTTTGATAATTGTTGTCCATCTTCTTCACATTTAATTAATTGTTTGATTCAATTGTGCAATAGTTGTTCATTTTGTCATATTCTGGCAGGAATTGCACTTGAAACGCTTGCTGGAATTGTTTCGTTAGCATCTTCAGAAATTGACCAATCTTTGGTAAGTAGTTAATGTTGTTTACTATGATGTGGTGAAAGTTTTGACCAGTTTATGAATCTGAATAACCATTCAGCTGTAAGAGGATGATAAGATGTTCTCTTGTACCATGGTTTACTTCTACTTTTAACTATATCATGTTGGATATGTAGCTTATAGATGTAGATGGATCTTAATAAATTTCTTTTTGTAAAAATGGATATTTCAATTCGCTTTTTTTCTCAAAGGATTACACTACATATTTATACACAAAAAAAGTTTCCTCTTGAAGACTCTAGGCTAGCAAAGACTACTTAGTTGGGATGGCGCAAAGATTCATCGATTTTAGGTCGGCGACACTACTGGTATGGTGCCTTACAATAAAATATTCATAGGATAATTTTAGTGGACAAGCGTAACTGACAACCTAATATTCTCATTTATTAATTTAAGGAATTCTAACACTCCCCTCAAGTCAGTAGTGTAGATGTTTATCGACCCGACTTTGCCAATAAGTTCTTCAAACATATTCTGTTCAGACTTTTTGTTAACACATCAACAATCTGTCGTCTGGTAGGTAGATAGGTAACACTCACTTCTCCTGAGTGTATTTTCTCCTTTATGAAATGACGATCTATTTCAACATGTTTAGTGCGATCGTGATGCACAGGGATTGTGAGCAATCTTGATGCACTTGGTTGTCGCAAAATAGTTGCATAGGTCTATTATAAGGAACTTGTAGTTCCTTCATTAGTCTTTGTACCCAAATTCCTTCGCAAATACCATGTGCTAGTGCTCGAAATTGCATCACGATCACAAGGCGTGCTACCACAGACTGCTTTTTACTCCTCCATGTTACTAAGTTACCCCAAACATAGCTACAATAGCCACTAGTGGAGCGTCTGTCGTTGATAGAGCCTGCCCAGTCAGCATCCGTATAAACCTCCACATTCTTGTTGTCATTCTTCTTGAAGTATAGGCCTTTTCCGGGAGTCCCTTTTAAATACCTTAGTATCCGATATGCAGCTTCCAGGTGTTTCTCCCTTGGGGCATGCATATATTGACTTATGACACTCACACTAAAGGCAATGTCGGGACGGGTGTGAGCTAGGTAGATAAGCCTACCTACCAGTCGTTGATATCTCCCCCTGTCAACTTTTTCTCCATCTTGATCAGTACCCAATTTAAGATTATACTCCATAGGAGTTTCAGCTGGTTTGCACCCCATCAATCCAACTTCAGAGAGTAAGTCAAGGACATATTTCCTTTGGGAGATGGATATACCTCTTTTAGACCTTGCTACCTCCATGCCAAGAAAGTACCTGAGATTTCCCAAATCTTTAAGTTCAAATTCTGCTCCGAGAAATTCTTTCAATCTATCAATTTCTCTGGTATCATCTCCTGTTACAATAATATCGTCTA
Source organism: Gossypium bickii (assembly GCA_025503065.1). Classification (NCBI taxonomy): domain Eukaryota; kingdom Viridiplantae; phylum Streptophyta; class Magnoliopsida; order Malvales; family Malvaceae; genus Gossypium; species Gossypium bickii. The sequence continues at coordinate 50,022,656 of CP106719.1, forward strand.
CATAGACAATGAGAATGCAACATCTTCCTTCCTCAGAGTGCTTGTAGAACATGGTGTGATCTGCCTGTCCTTGAGTATACTGTCTGCTCATCATAGCCTTTGTAAAACGACTGAACCATGCCCTTGGAGACTGTTTTAGCCCGTATAATGACCTTTTTAGCTTACAAACTTTGTCTACACTTTCTTCAAACCCCGGAGGAAAATCCATGTATACTTCTTCATTTAGCTCCCCATTTAGGAAAGCGTTTTTAACATCCAACTGAGTCAAGTGCCAATTTAGATTGTCAGCGAGAGATAAGAGGACTCTAATGGTGTTAAGTTTACTTAGCAACCTGTGCAAATGTCTCTTCATAGTCAAGTCCATAGGTTTGGGTGAAGCCTTTAGCTACAAGTCTAGCCTTGTACCTATCGATATTCCCATCAGGTTTGAATTTTGTGGTAAAAATCCATTTGCAAATTTGTTTTTTTTTTCCTTTAGGCAAATCAGCAACTTCCCAAGTCGCATTAGTCTTGAGGGCCTCCATCTCTTCCATCACAGCTTGTCTCCATTCATCCGACTCAAGTGCTTCTTCTATATTTTTTGGAATTTTTACGTAATCAACATTAGTCACAAATGCTTTATAGGACTTAGATAGATTACCATAGGATACAAACCGAGAAATAGGATGTTGAGTGCAGCTCCTTGTGTCTTTTCTCATTGCAATTGGAAGGTAGATGGATGGTGATAAAGGTGAGACTTGATTCATGTATTTTGAGCGATCTTCGGGGAGAGATGGGATTGGCAACTGCTATATCTGTTTCAGGCTGCCGTTTTCTTACGGAGTAAACTCAGAGATTAGGCATCTGGTCTTGCTGTTTTTCTTGGTTAGAAGGTAGTCCCGATGTGGTGTTAGGATTAGGTAGGGCAGTGTTAACTGTTTGGTTTATAGGAGGAAAAACAGTATCAGTATTTTCGGTAGTGACTGGATCTTGGGGGGGTATAATAAGGAGAGTATTAAGATTTTCATCTTCATTTAAGGTCTCCCCCTGAAGATGAGAGTTTCCAAAGTAGGGTTCATTTTCAAAAAAAGTCACATCCCGAGAGACAAACATTCGGCGTAAAAGTGGGGAGTAACACTTATAGCCCTTTTGGGTGGAAGAGTAACCAATGAATATGCAGGTATGAGCTCGAGGGTCAAGTTTTGACTGATCAGGTTGATGATTATGGACAAAGGCTTTGCAACCAAATATTCTGGTTGGAAGGTTAGTAACCTGAAATAAGGGAAAGGTTTTTAGAAGGGTATTTAGTGGTGTTTGAAAGTTTAATACTTTTGAGGGCATTCGATTAATGAGGTGGCAAGCAGTAAAGACAGCTTCTCCCCAAAGATATTTAGGGACATTCATAGTGAACATAATGGCTCGAGCTACAGCTAGGAGGTGTCGATTTTTCCTCTCGGGAATTCCATTTTGTCGAGGGGTATTTGGACAGGAGCTTTGGTGTATAATGCCATGGTCAGAAAGGTAAGAACTTAGGACAGAGTTAAAGTATTCTCTTCCATTGTCAGTGTGGAGGGTATGTATGTTGGAGTAGAATTGGGTTCGAACCATAGAGTGAAAGTTTTTAAAGACATTGGGTGTTTGGTTTGTCTTTTAATAGATATACCCAACATACCCTAGTATGATCGTCAATAAAGGTTATAAACCACTTAGCACCATTAATGTTTGTCACTCGGCTAGCTCCCATAAGTCACTTTGAATTAATGAAAAGGTTTAGATTGGGTATATGGTTTGAGAGGGTATGGCACTCGAGTATGTTTGGATAACTCACAAATTTCACATTTCAAAAATTTATTTTTATTTCTAAAAAGCAATGGAAGAAGTCTTTTTAGATACAAGAGGTTTGGATGTCCTAACCTACGGTGCCATAGCATAATGTCATCTTCTTTTGAAGTAGATAGAGCCAATCCCCTTTTTGTACTGTTTTCATTCCAAACATATAAGCCATCCTCAACTTTAGCAGTACCAATCATCTTCCCCGATTTCTGTTCATGTAGTACACAACCAAGGTCAGAAAATTCAGCAAGCATGTTTCCAATTTTTGTGAGTTTACTTATCGAAAGTAAATTACAAGACAAGTTTGGAACATGTAGAACATCATCAAGGGAAAAATTTTCTGCTATTTTTACTTTCCCTACTCCAACCACAGGTGAGTACGAACCATCAGCTATTCGGATTCTTGATTTGTTATGACAAGTGGTGTAGGTTTGAAACAAAGAGAAGTCACCTGTCATATGGTCCGAGGTTCTCGAATCTAGTATCCAAGAGGTTTGGTTATTAGATTCAAGAGCGATATTAAGTGCTGTACCTTGAGTAGCTAGAGTCCCATGTCCGGTAGAAGTACTCAGGATCTTATGGAGATGTGCAAGCTGAGTCTTGGTGAGGCGGACATCAAGTACTTCATCTGCATCAGTGGAGGATAGCATGGCAGTTTTCTTCTCTTTCTGTTTTTTATCCGGGTAACCATGCAGCTTAAAACACCTTTCCTTAGTGTGACCAACACGGCGGCAGTGGCTACATACTGGTCTGTCACTTCCAGCACGTGACTTTTGTGTTGGTGGACCTTTGGAAATGAGAGCAGAAACTTCAGTAGGCTGTTTTTCAGTAGGGATCATTGGTTTAGGTTCTCCCATCATGACAAGACGACGTTTTTCTTCTCGTCTTACTTCAGCAAACGCTTCACCAATGGTTGGAAGGGGTGTTCTATCCCAAAATTCTACCTCGAACTTCATCTAATTCATTTCTTAGTCCAGCTAGAAATTCATAGAGTCGTTCTTTGTTAAGATGAGTCATGAACTTAGAATGTTCTAAGCCTTCACCCCAATCTGCCTCGTAGTACATGTCTAACTCCTGCCACAATATTTTCAGATTATTGTAGTAGTGAGTTACCTCTTGAGTCCCTTGTCGAATATCCTTCAGCTTGAGTTTTATCTCAAAAACTTGAGAAGCGTTTCCAAGGTCGAGTAATTTTCATTAATCTTGCATCCCACATGTCTTTTGCGCGCTTGAAGGAAGGTAGGTTCGACTTATGTGGCTTTCCATCGAGTTAATCAACCACGCCATAACGATAGAGTTGTTGAGTTCCCAAGCAGCATAAGTCGGGTCAGCAGTATGTGGTCGTGGGAGGTTTCCATTAATGTACCCTAGCTTGCCACGACCGCGGATCACCATGAGGACAGATTGAGACCATTGCAGGAAATTTTTTCCATCTAGACGATGACTAGTGATCATTAGAGAAGAATTGAGGTCACTTTGATTGATCCCTCGATTGCCATTCTGAGATAATTGTGAGATCTCAGTTTCTGACATGGCTTCATTGAGGTCACCCATGAAAAATCGGAGGAAAGTTTAGGAAGGATTTTTCGAAAGAGAAAAAAAGAGGGATCGAATGAATGATTCCTAAGGCTCCGATACCATGTAAAAAATGGATATTTCAATTCTGCTTATTTTCTCAAAGGATTACACTACATATTTATACACAAAAAAAAGTTTCCTCTTGAAGACTCTAGGCTAGCAGCACTACTTAGTTCAGACTGGCAGCACTACTGATTTTAGGCTGGCAGCACTACTGGTATGGTGCCTTACAATAAAATATTCATAGGATAATTTTAGTGGACAACTGTAACCTGACAACCTAATATTCTGTTATTAATTTAAGGAATTCTAACACTTTTCAAAGCAATATAAGCAAGGATAGTACATGTTACCTGATATCTTGTTCTTTGCAATGCTTATTTAATTATCAAATTGCTGTGTTATAGAAAGTGAATTATTTTATTATGATGGTGACTTTTGATGTCGAATTTTCTCAGCTACCCTGAGCAGGTTTTGCTTTAATCTTAATGCTTATTCTGGTCTTCTTACCTGTGTCTGTCAAGTCTGGGCATTTCATAATATATGTTTGCTTACTGTTGGCAGATTAGTACTCTAAAGAATGATATAATCAAGCTTTTTGACAGCATCGAGAAATATGGTATGCATGTCTCTGCCTTTTTCTAGGTTCTTTCTGTGTTTTGTCTTTTTCTGGTTCTAGTTTTCTTCAACGTCAATTTTTTCTTCTTGCTGCTTCCGTTCATCATCTCAATTAAAAATAATAATAATAAACAGTAGTACTCAATTTAGTTCTGTTTTAGTTTTATTTATTTTTCTTTTTTGTTCTTCGTTTCTGTTAATCGAGTTGTCTCTTTTTCAGATGATGGTGCCCTTTACTTTGATGATAAACTTGTTGATGGTCGTGAATACCAAGGTCCTGTGTCAACCACCTCATCTGTTCTTAGAGGCCTAACAGCATTTGCTGCAGTGACTGCTGAAAATCTCAATGTCCGTAGAATGAGCTCAATTATCATTCATTTTAGCCCAATTGTCTTTTCTTCTTGGATTGTATTCTAATACTTCTGGTTTATATCTGCAGCTTTCAGGGGACAAAATGCTTGGATTTGCTAAATTCTTCCTTGGTATTGGTGTTCCTGGTGATGCCAAAGATTTCTTCAACCAAATAGACTCCTTAGCTTGTTTGGAAAGCAACAGGCAAGGCTTTTCTTTAGGCAGTTTTAATGTATTTTCATTTATTTAAAATAGTTTGACGATGATATTAGAATTTTTTTTCTTTGCTACCATGTTATGTAACTATCCAAATAGCTTTTAGCAATAGTGAAAGCTTAACCTTGGTTGAGTTTCTGTCACTCTTGAATCATACGTTTTCTTGTTGATTCTTGAAAGAGAGCAAGAAACTATCCACATGCCTATTTGTATCGCTCTAGACTCTAGTTTGCTGAAGTTTTAGCTTCATTTTGCATATTCTGGAATTGAGTTCAGTGTTTGTGAACTTGTTTTCATACTTGCTTTATGCCTTTTGTCTCTCTGAGAGGTGAGTGGTAGTTTTAGTGTGTTGATGTCACCCTTTTTCTTTGGTTTTATATAACGAACCTGTGGAGCTTAATAGATCTTAATTTCACCTTGCCATGCAGGGTTTCTATCCCACTTATCTTATCATTTCCATCAACGGTGCTTTCATTGACTAGAAAAGACTCACTCAAGGTTTGTCTGAAGTTAAAATCCTTAACATGAAGAATAGTGTGTAGCGACTTAAATTCCTCTATAGTGGCAGAAACCTACCACCCATGATTGATGGTATTTATATTAGTGGCATTTCCTTTTTGCTTAGTAAGTACATAGCAGTTTTAGATCTTCATGGAGATACTTGTGTCATTTGATGGATGTATGCTGGCCTTTGTTCTGGTCTGTTTATCAAAAAGGAATCTTTTTCCATGGCTTATTCATCTGCATCCAATTTATGATGCATATTGCATTCTTGTACTTAACCTTCCTTGATTCATACCAGGTTTTAAATCATTTAATCTTGTTAAGGGGTTCTGTTAGTGCTGATTTTATGTTTTTTTAACAGGTTGGAGTTAGCACTGTGCTTGGTTCAGAAGTACCATCTCTAACAGTAAAGCTTGTGGGAGCTTTTAGTTCTGGTTCAAAGGATGCTTCTCTAGTTGAAAGTGAGGTATGGTGTTTACTCTAACTAGTGTTCATTTTATCGGATGTAATTTCTGCTTCATACAAATTCTTTTTTTTCGCATTTTCCTTTATTTTTGTTTAATTGATTTAATGTTTATAAATATTATGAGATGCAGGAACTTAATTTTGACAAGACATCTGGGCTACATATCTTGAACGACTTGCCGAAGAGTATTGATGTTGGAAGTTACACATTTGTTTTTGAGGTACTGTTGTCTTGTATTCTTGGATTGAAACTTCTCATTCATCTGGCTTTCAATGAAATATAATGTTTGAATTTTTTAGGTTGTGCTTCATGAATCTAATCATGAAGAGGTTTATTTTACTGGAAGCCAAACAAAAGTACCAATATCTGTCACTGGACTTATCAAGATTGAAAATTCAGAAATTGCAGTTCTTGACAGTGATCTTGGGAGTATAGAATCGCAGAAAAAGTATGTCTATTTCTTACGTGTATATTGTTCATCTTTTTTAATACCTATAGTTGATATAACTGATGACTGTTTTGGAACATCCAATGACACTTCTAAAAGTTAGTGGCTAGTGTTTGAGTTTTTAATCAACTGAACTCTGAACTGATGTTATTCGTTGCCCTACATCCTACATATATAGGCTAGATTTAGCTGGAAAAAATGCTATATCAGTATCAGCAAACCACCTCCAGAAGCTGCGTCTATCCTTTCAGTTGACAACTCCTCGTGGACGTTCTTTTAAGCCACATCAGGTTGGTAGTTCTGCTTGTCTTCATTTTGAATGCGTGGTTTACTTTGCAACAGTTTGTTGCTAATCATGTGGCTTGCAGGCATTTCTCAAGTTGAGACATGAGAGCAAGGTTGAGCACATCTTTGTGGTTGGGAACTCTGGAAAACAGTTTGAGATAGTTCTAGTAAGTATCTTTTCTTTCATAGGTTGAGTATCTTTCTGGGTGTATATGACAGATTAAAAATTTAGGCGTATTTAGAATCGATTGAGATTTTTCTATTTCTTGCAGCTCATGATATTACTCTTTTCATTGGGAAACAAGAAGACATCTATAGTTTATACTATTACTAACAGATTAAAATATTCAGTTTTTTGTGCTCTATATAAAGTTTGCATGTGTGTGTTTTTTAATCATTAATCCTATGGTTTGTCTTGTAGAATTTTCTTGGGCTGGTTGAGAAGTTCTTCTATCTCTCAGGCAAATATGACATGGACCTCACTGTTGGTGATGCTGCTATGGTGAGTGTTACTCTTGCTTTTAGAAATGTTCAATTTTTACAAGTCCATAAACACTTAGAAATAAAATATGCATCGTTTTCTTTCTTCAGGAGAACTCTTTGTTAGTAGCTATCGGACATATTGAGTTAGATCTACCAGAAGCACCCGAGAAGGCACCCCGCCCTCCTCCTCAGCCCGTAGATCCATACTCAAGATATGGACCCAAAGCAGAGATAACACACATCTTCAGGGCTCCTGAAAAGCGTCCACCTCAGGAGCTTGCCCTTGCTTTCCTGGGGCTTACTATCTTGCCATTGCTTGGATTTTTGATTGGGGTGAGTCCTGCATTTTGCTGCTGCTTTTTTACATTTTCATTTAAGAAGAAAGTTACTGGTATCCAAATTTTTATTTGATTCATTTTTTAAAAACATCTTTTATACTTGGTCAAATAGTTTGATGTTTTGTTGAATCCTGGTTAGACTGGTGTTACCTTAAACCTGTCTAAAAATTTTAATTCATGGGTTGAATCAACATTTCTTCCGGAATAACTTCTCATGCTTTTCTGCTGCGGGGATGTTTCATAACATTTATCTTGGGGGAGAGCCATTGACTGCATCAGAGATTTAGGAAAATAAAAAGAAGATAAAAAAGGGGTTTGGGGGATATTGAGATCTTAGATCTTTGATCTTTACCAGGAAAATTTAAAACCTTTTTGATGAGTAGCATTCTTGGAGCTTGTTAAGTCATCTCAGTAGAAGAATCTGGTATTTCAATTTGCAGTTTAGTTGCTAAGCAATCGGGTACTGCAATTTCCAATTCCAAAGTATGTATATACTGTTTCTGGTCTAGTTCGTGAATGTGATGGTAGTTTTTTAGTTTAGTAGCACGAACTTCATTGCTATTTTCGAACTTTATTGATCTGGTAAATTTGGTTTGTGACAGCTATTACGTCTAGGGGTGAACCTGAAGAACTTTCCTACCAAACCCGTACCTGCCACATTTGCCGTTCTCTTCCATGTTGGCATTGGAGCAGTTCTATTGCTCTATGTGTTTTTCTGGGTGAAGGTTAGTATTTGTTATACATTTAAAACTTCACTCATGTACAAAGTGGATTGCATATAATATTGATTAAAGCTTGAACTTTGAATGTTGTGGGTGCAGTTGAATCTATTCCAAACACTGAAGCTACTTGGTTTCTTGGGAGTATTCCTTGTGTTTGTTGGGCATAGAATCCTATCCCACCTGGCCGCTGCGTCAGCCAAGTTGAAATCTGCCTGAGCTTGAGAGAGGACAAATAAATTAGTTGTTGAGCATTTTAACTCAAATTTTGTAGGTCCATTTTGACAACATTTAAGTTCTCTATTACGAATCCTAGTCGTAGTAACGTTAAGAAAATTTGCTGCTCATTATTTAAAGCTTCGATGCCTGGTTATTTTGGTAGTAACAAACGCCAACATCAATATAAACTAGTTATAAATCGTCCAAACATTCATAATCTTTCTATTTCTAAGTTACCTTTTTGTGGTTAACCGTGGGCAAAAATAAATAAGAGAGAAGAAATTCTCTAAGAATATTATAGATTTATGAATACCTATAAAATTAAGATAAAAATTGTTTAAGAGGTTTGAAGAATTTTATCCCACAAGGAAATTTATATTAGGATCATCTTTTTTAGAATAAAACTTCACATTATTAAAAACATGGAATTAGTATATACTTTTCTCTAACTTCAGTGACTAAAATAGAAAAATCAAAAAAATTATTGATTATCCAAAATAGGCTCAGGTCTAAGGCTACAATAAGTAATTAAAATAAAAAAAAAATCATCTAAAGTAATTTATATGATTTTGAAAGTAAACATTTTCTTTACAGATTTTTTTTATCTCACAGTTTGTCCTTATTATTAATAGAAATTTGATATTACAAGAAAAAAAAAAAAATTTCTCAACCAACAATTTCATTCATAATAAAAGTTATCAAATTCCATTTCTCAATTGTGAATTCAATCCTTGCTAATCTTAAGTAAGCTTTGTGAAAAAACTTCTGTTCAACCTACGATCTAAAGTGTGCGCTTTCTCTTTTAAATTTTTTTGTTTATTTATATTTATTATTTGCAAGAGCTTTTATCTATTTTAATGAAATTTTGTTGATAATTTTGTGTTGCAAAAGTGAAGAATTGTCTTTTATTATACATTTTAAAGTAACAATTTATGGCATTCAATCTTTAATAACAAGAATTATGTAATTTTTAAAGTTTATATGGTATTTAAATTTTTTTATTTTAATTAATTTTGTTTTAAAATAATATAATTATAATTGGAGAGTATGTTGAATATGGATGGGTGTATAATAATAATTGTATCTTTAAAATTTAATAATGTAATAAAATTTTAGTGATATATAAAACATTTAATTTTTAAGATTATCTTAATATAAGATATTCTCTATTTCTTAATTAAATTATAGATAATAAATCTAATCACTACAATATTCTAGGAAACCAATAGAGGAATTCTTTTGAGAATGTTGAATCAAATTGGATGAAATAGAAATAAAGGGTCCATGAATTTAACAAAAAAATAATTTGGTAAAAAAGAAAGAAGATAAAAAACAAGACAGAAGAATGTCTATTACGTTCTACAGTAAAGATAAAAAATTAGTGAAGAATAAAACAAAGCTACAAAAGCAAAAAAAAGTAGAGACGAGCATTGGCATAAACACAAGCCTGCAATAATGAAAGTATATATAATATAAAATAAAAGAGAAGTTGAATTGCAGTGAGTCTTTTTATTCGGAGTCCTTAAGGCTTTCACTTGTAAGCCACATTTTCTTCTGAATTATGAACACTACATCATCCTCATCTTGCTCCACCAGCTGAGAATCTGATATTGCCACTGATTCCCAGTGTAATGCTCCTAAATATTTCTTTATCACTTCCGCTATCGATCGCTTATCATTATAAATGATGTAACCTTTAGGCCTCAAGATTCGGTCCATTTCTAACAACAAATCCACAATGCTACATCCCCTCCTTTCGATATCAGAGAACACGGTCCAAGCATGGATCAGATCGTAAGTTCTCGGATACGTCGAGTAGCTTTCGCACCTGTTGGTTTACAGGGACACAAACCTTAGCAACTAGTGCAATAATTGTGAGCACAACCATATGAAAAGACGTGGTTTACATACCAGTTATGCACACTTCCTAACAGTCCTCTGTCATACACTATCTTGAGAGTGTTGGGTCCATCTTCGGGCACCACATTCATAACCCAAACCTCTTTGTTACTCAACGCAGCTGCAAATGAACCCAGGTTTGCTTTCATGTCCATCACATTTCTAAACGTATCGGACTCGAGATTTTGACCGAAAACAGTCCAATAGTGTTCAACTCTTCGTTGCCAAAGTTCCTGCAACACATCAACCAACCCAACCATGATTAAGCCAGTTTCTTCATGCATGCACCATGCAGAGATGAAGAGGTAATATAAGCCTCGTGAGAGATTACCGTGTCCTTTATGAACATATCGTCGGAGTAGCCTAAATCAGCGAGACGGGGAGGCGGTGTTGTCAAACGAGCAGGCCAAGGAGCCAACGCACTCCCTTTTGATCTATGAACCTCTGATAGGGTCAAAAACAGCATTCAAGTATCAAGAAAACAAGCAAAAGGAAAGCTGCGTGCATGAGCCAGATAAAAGGGGGCAAAGGGCTAAAAGTACTCACGGTTAGAGTAAGGAGTGATACAAGCTTCCATCGGAACGCCCCACACGAGATCCGGATCATCATCAGATCGGCACATGGGAGGTTGAGTACCAGGCTCTCTTTGCATATAACAGTCATTTGTCAAGGGTTTAACCCAAATAACAGTTTGGTCTCTTTTAACTGCGATCTTCCAACACATCCGCTCAACGAAGGCGCTCATTGCTCTAAATATTCGCAAATCTTCTTCATCTTGTGCATATGCCTCAGGGGATGAATAGGCAAAATAGCCTCCAGGCCTCAGTATCCTGTCTAGCTCAAGAAGAAGGATCCCATTCCTTTGAAGCCAATCAATCCTGCAACGAGAGCAATGTGCAAGTTCGAAAGAACGACTTGGGTAAGGAAGCCTCTTCGTCCCTAAAACACCGAGATACGCCGGGATTCCTCGCTCCAGAGCAAACTGAATCTGGTTTTCATGAACATCATTTGGTGCTAAAGACATTGTAAGAATGTCATACGCGAGCAGGTATCCTCCGAAACTAGCAACTCCGCATCCCGCATCGAAAACCGTTCGGACGTTTCCCTCGTTGTTCATACTATTCTTCGGAAAGTTCAGCATCTGCCAGTTGAAACACATGAATATTGACAATTGCAATATATCAAAAACAGCCAGTGGTTTGAGAGGACAAACTCACTCACATTTGCCATTGAAGCAAGATATTTATCTGCCCCATAATGGAAGTGAGTTCCTCCACCAGGGAAAACAACCTTGTCACCTTTGACAACCATCCAGTTCTGGTCGGATTTTTCAGTAGCAAGATGAGTGTGCGGTATGTTGGCTTTCCATATCTGATCCCGACTTTTCGGCCACTTGATAGGGACCTGCACAATCCAGAAAGCCGGAAACTTTATACTGCATGGTACTAAGAAATATATTAAGTTGGCTTAATTTGATTTAAAATATAAGAAAACTAGACTGCAACACTTGACCCTGTATCCAGGTGGAGGAGGAATCAAACAATTGTAACGTTTTTCAGGCAATGGACAATGTCTTTCATAGTGTTCCATTACAGATAAATCCAACTTCAATCTTGTCTGGTATATAAGATTCCTGTCTAGGCAAGGTATTATCTCGGAATGTCGATCATCACAAACCTTGGAAAACAAACCAATCGTGATGTCAGCTAATCCATATACAAACATACAGCTGCAAAATTGTAAGACAAGTTGGCTTAATATTATTAAGGTTCACTCACTGGGAAACTCTTTGGTATGAACCCATCATCAGCATCTTCTTCGTGTTTAGTGGAAGTATCAGTGTTATCTTCATCCCCACGCCAGTATGATGAACCGAATTTCCTCAAAGATTTACTTCCATACTCGAGGGCCGACGAACCACGGCTTCGGGTGTATGCATAGAAGCAACCGCAACAGAATACCAACACTATAATCCAAGTGATCAATCGTTTCTTTGGATTCACATCAGCTCTTCCCCTTGTCATATCTTTTTAGATCATCCAATTTACCTAATCAATAATTCATTTAAACAAAAAGCCTCAAAATTTAAGTAGTTTTTCTTTGAATCTTCCCTACTTGCATGTCCAAAGCTGAAAAACAGAAAAAAAAAAAAAAAAAATATTTGCACAGTCTCAGCTATTAATAAAATTGCCGTAACTTTAAAGAATGCCACATTTAAAACAAAAACAAAAGATGGAGAGTTTCTGCATGTTGTAGTGTAGTATTCATTACTTGCCTGGAAAGAAAAATAACTTTGAAAGTTCACGTTTGGACAAACAAAAATGGGAACATATAAAAATATATATATATATATTATATTTTCTTTAAGAGAATTTTCAGAATGTTAAAAGCTGTTTTAGTTTTCAGAGTGTAAGTTAAATGATGAAGAGAGATAAGAGACACAGACGAAGTTTAACGACAATGAAGGTTGTCGTTTTGTTAGTTTCAGGTGTTGACGGCGATCTTTCCGGGGAATTTTGTTAGAGATTTAGAACAAATCTTCCTTTTGTTATTTATTATTGTTGTTGTTGTTTTCAGTCAAACTATCGAAAATACTGGAATTGAGCTGACGTGCATGCAGGCTAAAACAGAAATCTTTTGAAGTCTTTTTTTGTTTTTTGAAAGTTGCTACAAATCTATTGCAAATTACCATTTTCAAGCAATTATACAGTAGATAAAAAAATTGGACAACATTCATCCATGGCATAATCGACAAAACGTAATTACATACGTTGTGACTTGAATTTAAGTTTTTTTCTTTGAAAAAAAAATGTAAATTTTTTTAATTTTGTTAAATTTTAAAAAATATTTTTAATATTAATAAACTTTAATAGTGATAGATATCAAGATCAGGGTTCTTTATCAATAAACTTAAAAGACTCTAAGACTAATTCTCATAATTTAGGATACAAGGATATGATTCTACAATAACCTCGACATGTGTTGAGGTTGTTTTTTTTCTTCAAAGATTCTTAAAATGATTTTTATGCTTACACTAATAAGATTTGATTTGTGACAACAAATTTCAACACTAATTTTTATTTTTTTAAGATTTTGTTATGGACCAAAATGAAAGTTAACGATCAAATAACAATCACTTGTCTTTATTTTCATTGTAGACGCTGCGTTTTGGACTCTTTTTAACAATATGGTGCGTTTTGGGCATTGGGTTGTTAGGATAGAAGGAGTGTTTAATGAAATGATGCGTTTTAAGCTTAGTTGTGACAACTGTTAAGGATTCATTTATCTCTTTTTTAGCTACCAATCAAGTAAAGGAGGTGGTTATGAAATTAGAATTAGTTTTCTTACTCTCTATGCTCATCTTTCTCGTACTCTCTTCTATCTTTCTGGTCATTTCTCTCTCAGTTTTTCAACCATACCAAGGGTATTAGAGCTGCAACGATCCTGATGGCAGGTGATGAAATTACAATAAGGTTGCAGAAAGATGTGGGGGTGATGCAGTAAGAACATTATCAGCTACAAGTGAATCTAACACAGGTTGATGCTCGAATAGATTTTTGTCTCAAAGAGTTTCATGAGGAGATAAAAGGGGAGATTTGGGCCAAGTTTCAAACTCTCTTTGAGCAGTATATGGGGCATGTGTCAGTAGCTACTATCGGGTCATCATCAGATAAAGGCAAGGGAATACTTGGCCCGAATACACCTCCGGGGTTTCCACCAAAAGAGTCTTTGATGCTATCTCCTATGGCTGATTCTGGACATGGAGGCCTCATTTCAAGGGCTAATACATTGGATTCAACGGGAAGAACCTTCAAGTTCAAGTGTCTATGTTTTTATGGGGGGATTTCAAAGGATGGTGGTCTAAATTGGAGTAATTTTTCGAGCCTGAGGGTGTTAAGGAACAAGTTAAGGTAAGAACAGTTATGCTCCATTTGGAGGGCAAGGCCTTAGACTAGTATAATTTCTTTTTCCAAAGATAAGGGGCCTTCATAAACTCACTTGGGATACTTATACCAGGGGCTTACAAGAGAGGTTTGACTCTACCAACTTCTTAGACCCGATGACTGAGCTTGTGACTCTGAGACAACATGAATCAGTGGATCAATTTCATGACCAATTTGTAAGTATCTTTAACCATCTACATTTACCTGAGACCTATAACTTGATCATATTTACAAGCAACCTTAAGGTAGAAATAAGTCAGTACCTTAGGTTGTTTAAGCCTCAAATATTAGTGGAGGGTTATTTGTTGGCCAGATAAGTAGAAGACATTACTCTTAAGAAAAATGTGTTGGTTGGGGGTAGTAGAGGTACTCTAAACCTCTATTTCCTAATCCGAGAGTGCCTGTGACAAGTAGTAATGTTCTTGCTTCTGGAGGATCTTTAACAGTTCCTGGTGGTCAGAGAAAAAAAAGGCTTATGTTTTTGGTGTGCTTCAAAATATACACCAAGGCATAAATGTGTGAAATCTCATCTCTACCAACTTATTTTAGAGCCTTAGCTTGACTCAATGGAGGACAACAAGGCTCAACCACTGGAGGAATTTCAGGATTGTTGTGAGCACCTAGAGAAAATGGACCAAGACACTAAATCTACAACTCCAGTCCTATCTTTACATGCTTTATAAAGATCTCAGGGTCATAATACTATGAGACTATCAACCAAAATTGGGCAGGTAGATGTGATCATCTTGGTGGATTCTGGTAGTACACAACTTTATAGACTCTCGGTTGGTTAGAAGGCCCAATCTACCAGTTGAACAGGCATGCCAAATGAAGATTATGATAATTGATGGAGGAAGTTTATACACTAGGGGATTGTGTAGGGCTATGGAGTGGCAGGCACAAGGACACAAGTTTATGACTAACTTCATGGTCTTCTTAGTAAAAGGGTATGATGTGGTGCTAGGAATATAGTTGTTTTTATCTTTAGGATCCATTGTATCGAATTTGTTGGAAAAAATCCTATTTGAAAATGGTTTTCTTGCACTGTGGAAAATCAAAATTTTAAAAACCGACCCAGTTTGTGATATTTATAGCAATAAACATTAACCAAATTTGTACTTGTGTTTTCGGCTTAGTAGACGTTTGTTCTTCCCGAGTTTCAACCAAACGATCTTCTTTTCTATTCTTGTACCACGAACTGTGTTGAGTGTGGGCTCGAACCAATTAAATCGAAACACAGAACTAAAAAAAGTTTTCTATCTTTTTGGAGTGAAAACGAAAATTCTCTTCTTAATAGAAACCAATAGAATTGTTATTCTGAAAAAAAATATATGTAATAGTAGAGAATAAATTCTCTCTATTTTTTAGTAGAATAATAATATCTCAAAGTTGTGCTAATAGCTCTACCGATGCCATCTATTTATAGGAAGAGAAGGTAGAACCCTTGTTGAGTTGTAGTAGTTTATTTCAAATAGAAAAAAAAACATACTATTTAGAATAGGACTAGGGTGGACAACATACCCTAGTATTCCTATTAGGGTTTCTGTCCCATTCATGTCCATGAGGGGTTTTTGGCTCTCTCTCACATCGGGTCCAATTACCACTACTTCCTGGGCCTTTTTGCCTAGTATTCTGTAATGTGATCTAACCCGATTCAGTTTTTCTATTTTTCAAAATAAACTTTAATATTTATATATAAAAATTTTCTCATCCCTATTTTACCCACCTAGCAAAATTTTGACTATTTTACCCTTACTAAAATTTTGACAATTTTGCCCTTGTTAAAATTTTGAGAAAATCTGTTCAATATTCCACAACTCAACATGTTCACTGTAACAATCCAAATTTCGGTGAAATTGGAACAGTGGTTTCGGGACCACAAATCCGAGTAGAAAATAAAATTTATTTTTATTTATTTTATGGTCTGTAATATGATAGAAATGTCATGTGAAAATTTTGATAAGAAAATTTCATCGATTATGTGCTTAATTACGAGAAGGACAAAATTGCATAAAATGAAAAAGCTGGATTCTAGTAGCTAGAAGGATCAAATAGCTATGGAATTCAAAACTCTATGGAATTCAAAACTTAAGAATTCAAAACTTAAGGTCCTTATATGGCAATTACACCATTAAAGAAAGTATGTAGATATCTTGGTATGACTCATCCATGGAAAAATAAAAAAGGCTAAGGACTAAATTGGAAAGATGAAAAGTTATTAAATGACAATTTAATTAAATGAAAAAGAAAAAATTTTCATATAATCTTCCCCAAATATTTCCATGGAAACCCTAGGAGAGAGGATGAAAATTTTTCAAGCTCAATAAGGTATGAAATCAAGTCCCGTTTTTAATGATTTTTATATTTTTGGAATCAGGATAGTCTAGACTATCTATTTGGGGGATTAATTTGAAAAGTTATCAAAGTATGAAATTTGGGTCATGGATGTATATGCTTGAAATTAGAAATTTATGGTAGAAAATGAAAGATTTTTGATAGATAAACAACTTTTACAAAGTGAATTTTGATGAAAACATGATTTAGGGACTAAAATGTAAACTTGTGAAATTGAAGGAAAAATCCTAAAATTTTATGAACACATGTGCTGTAAATTTTTTAATAGGGCTTTGGTTAGGCTTGGAATAGGGAGTAATTTGCACAAGTTTCATTTTTCGAGCCTAGGGACGAAATGTGAATTTATGGAAAAGTTAGGGGCAAAATGGTAATTTTTCCTAAAACAAAAATTTAGTCCACTTGAATGTGAAATATGTTAAATTGATGTTAAATTTACTCGCATAGATCCGGATAGACCAAATTCGGAGCTAGAACGAGGAAAGAGGAAAATGTCGGATTAGTAGATTTTACGTACACAAATATTGTTGAGGTAAGTTCGTGTAACTAAATTGTGTTTACTTACATGCTTGCATTGATTGTGTTTATGTGAATTGTATAAACGATATGTGAAATTATTACATATCCGATCAAGCCCGATAATTAAAAATGTCTAATTTAAATGATAATGCCCGATAGATTATAAAGGTCAAAAGATGAAAATGTTACTTTTATGCTTGGAATGAATGTGAAATGTGATCATTTGAATTATATGGATGATTATAGATGTATGAAATAATCACATGCCCGATAATGTTTGAAAAATGTTTAAATCCCGTTTGAATAAATGAAAATCGATGGATCAATGTAATTGTCGAAATGAATGAGGTCCTGCATTGTTGCAGAATGGATTAGGCTCGATCATTACAGAAAGGATTTAGCCTGGACGGGTAATCCTGATGTGAGTTCTCTCGAGCATATATTATGAATTGGATCTAGCCCGGACAGGTAATCCAGATCAAGCTCGTTAAAGCATGTGTCATAAAGAGGATTTAGCCTGGACTGATAATCCTGTTGTATACATGTGTGGCTCGAGAGTGTACTCTATAAGATAGTCCCTTATGGGTACTGTAGAATATGAATTGACGGATCCTGATTTGTACACCTCGAGTGTACTACTTAAGTAACCATCGATATTTCAGATAAATTCAATGGGTAGAAATCTTGATAAGAGAAGAATGTATAAGAAATGAGTTATTATACGTATCCGTCTGAAATACAAGAAAATGATGTTACATGAAAAATGATATATGAAAACATGAGATGATATTATTTGTACTATTTGATGAATATATGTGCATTCTTGATTATAGACTTGTACACCTTGAGTATACTAATTGTGACCTTGATATTCCAAGTAAAATGAGTAAAGTTCTGATGTGAAATAATTTGAACTCGAAGTGAACTAATATGAAATTATACTTGTAATAATGAGATGAATTATAAATGTTGAATGAATATATGTGGTGGAAAGCATATGTGAATGGAGACTTGATTGTTGTCGAGCCCATATATGTTTTAATGTTATTATGGAATATATGACTAACAAGGGCAATGAGGATATGTGTAAGGCTTGAGGTCAAATTGTTTGAATATGCCTTACATAGTTACCTCAAAATAGAATGAATGGTAAGTTAAGTACCATGTTATACGAACTTACAAAGCATACAATGCTTACCTCGTTTTATTTTTCCCCTATTTTAGAGTAAATCGGAAGCTCGTTGGATCGAAAGCTCGGCATAGATCACTCACACTATCTATCGGCCATGTCGGCACATTATGGTAAATCAATTATAGTTGTACTAGCATGTGTTGGTTATATTGGACATATTGGCATGTAAATGTAAATGATGCTTGTAATCTAGCCATTGGAATGGCTAGAAATGGTTTGATTTGATATATTTGTAATGTCATACTATGGTAGCTACACATGTGTTAAGTAATTGATCAAATTATACCTAACATATGGACTAAACCAAGGTAAGATTATGAATATGTATGCATGTAGTAGTATGCCTTGTAGATGATGAAATTTTCTTGAGATGGATGCTTGAAATGGTTGGCATTTGGATGTGAGTTTAAGTGCAGGTCATGGGTGTGATTTTGGGTGAGAAATGAAGCTAGAAATGGCTTTATTTTGTCCACACGGCCTAGTACATGGGCGTGTGGTTAGGCCGTGTGTCCCCTGCACCTTAAATTCGAGAAAACAGAATGCTCAGAATTGAGCACACGAGCAGAGACACGGGCGTGTGTCTCAGTCATTTGGGAGACACGACCTTGAACACAGGCGTGTGTCTTGGCCGTGTGAAACCTGCACCTAATTTGAATTGAATTAATTAACCACACGGCCTAGCACATGGGCGTGTGGCATGGCCGTGTGGCATAAGCTAGTAAGCTGCCTAATTTCAAACATGGCCTGCAGCATGAGCGTGTCTTAGGGTCACACAGACGTGTCCCTTGGACCACACGGGCGTGTGAGCCCTATACCATGGAAAATTTTTGAAATGTTATGAAAAATTTTTAAAGTTTCTAATTAACTCTCGACTAGATTCTAATGCTCGTATTAGGCCTCGAGGGTCCATCTAAGGGATGTTACAATTGATATCGGTTAATGAATAGTGATTTACATGATTTATCTAAAAATGTTCTGAAAAGTTTCGATAATGCTCCGTAACCTTGTTCTGGCGATGGATACGGGGTAGGGGTGTTACATTCACTATGACTGAATGGTTTATTTTCATTTTTGTGCTTCAAAACAGTCTAAAACATAAACTTATTCTTATGATCATTTTTAAGTAATCCATATTGTAACACCTTATACCCGACTCGATCATTGAGCCTAAGTAACATGATGCTACACCACTATCACAACATCACATATTACACAACGTCTCTTTAGCATGTGAACATTATCATAAGCAAATAATTACAAGAGTTTTAAGTGTAAAATACCCTAGGCGATGTTAAAATTACTAAACATCCATTAAATGATCATATCCAGAATTAGGAGCATGCTTAAAGACCACTTAACAAAAATTTCCAAAATATCATGTAAGTATCGATACACATTCACAGGTATCGATATTTCTCACACTGGTATCGATACCATTTAGAAATTTGGTACGTTTTTAGTATTTTGTTTCTCTTCAAAAATTAAAACCCATTAAATTATTGATACAAATTGAAAAGTATCAGTATTTTACCCTGAGTATCGATACTCGAGAAGTGGTATCGATACCAAAGTGAGCTATTGACTTCCTGCACATTCAAAATATTATGGACGTATCGATACTAAATACCTGACTATCGATACCTCTAAACAAAACAACATATATATCACCAAAACAGGACATTTAACACAACTATACCTATACCAATTCATCATGCATTTATAACCTCAAAGTTTAGCATCAAAATATTTGAATTTTGCAATCTAAGGCGTCATCAATTATTTAAGCCAAGCAAATCAATGAACTTGAATCAAACGTCCATAGTTTCTATGAGAAATAAAATCGAGCAATCATCTAGACATCATGGCAATAAACAACCAACAAAGCTAACACATTGCCTTATACCTTTAGTTCAAAAAATAGCTATAAAATCACTTACTCAAGTACTAAGTTTAACTTGGATCACTCCCTTGGAATTTTCGCACTGCTCACATCGCAATGCTAAATATCTGAAATGGTTAGAAAGAGTAGGTGAGCTTAAACAAGCTCAGTGAATGTCAAAATAACCAGAAAGTATACACAACATCAAAGTTTAAACAAGAGCATACTACAACACATTCACAACCATATTCTGACCAAGTCAAAATAACATATTCGTGCTTCATTAAATAATAAAACTAGCATATACTCTTACATGTAATTACACTCAACTCGTATATATATATGTAATTTATTTAACGGTAATTCATCAAGACAAAACAACATATCCATGCTTTAGTGACCCATAAGTCTAGCTTATATATTCATATACATTTACACACAACATTTACATGTATTAATCAATTAATGATAATTTGGCAACTTGGAAACATGAAACATAAAATTGGGCTTTATCACCACACATTGGATACACGAATCTCCATCACACCAATGACTCAAAGAGTCTAACATATCCCATAAGTGTAGAATAAAGCTAAACACTCTCCAACACACCAACATATCTCGATGAATGGAGCTTGGCTCGACATTCCCTTATCCCTCCAATTTGTTCGGGGGCCTCAATGCCCAAATCACAAAACACAAGGGTGAGTACTCACAATCCTATGACATGCCAACTATATCCAACAGTTTCAAGAGATCACAAGGGAAAAATATCCACAAATACACACATTTAATTACTGTTCTTATGTACTTAATCTTTGTTCATAAACATCAATTCACATCACAATTTGTACACATAGCACACTTATCAGATTCACATTTAATTGCACTTTAAGTGCCACAACTATGCTCATTAAGTTCACATATCCATTCACATATGAATGCATTAAAAATTAGATTATCACATACCACATACCAATATTCACTTACTAAAAATTAGATTACCATATACCACATACCAATATTCACTTACTTACCTGTCACATTAGCATCACATTCTACAATTCAACACATGTGTACTTATCGTTTTCTACACACTTTCACTGCACATTTATATCACTAACACAACATCATCACTATCATTTGGCATGTTTAATATGCCCACAACTAACACATTCAAAGAACTATTACAATATATATCACATGTCACATTATAACAACTTATACTCAAGCCACTTCACACAATCACATTATCACAACTTAATACCCAATCCACTTCACACAGTCATATACTTTACAAATTAAATGATGGGTATAAGAAAGCTTATGCTCGGAACTTAGGATAGAGGTTTAAACTATTCCTAAGCTCCTGATTAACACTATGAATCGTGTCTACAAGTAGCGATTTCAAACACTCACCGTTCGCGCTTTCGCCTAGTTGTCGAAATCTTAAATTAGCTTTTCCTTGCCTTTCGCCTTACTTGAAGAAGATCTTAACGATTATAAAGCTTCACCAAAGTAAATCACACAATAACAATAATTAATATTCAGCCATAAACACTCCTAAATCAACCAAAAACGTAGGTCTACGCTAGTTCCTCTTGGAATTGAAACTTTTGACTTGCAAAATTGAAACTCAAATATCTCAACCTCTACTCATTCCCTTTGCCTAAAACTGATTCCAATCATCTAATTATTCATCTACAACTGATTCTGAACCCTCAAACTACACAAAATTACACAAATTCGTGGTTCTAAAAATTTAACGTAAAATAACCATTTTTTATGGAAACTCAGTAAAACCTTAGAATATCTTAACGAAATTTTATGGAAAGTTTAGAACCCTTCTAATCATATCAAAAAAAGTTGAAAAACACTTTTAAACATCGATTTTATTCAAAATTTTGAACCCACCATTAACGCTCCAAATTTTAGGATTTATTCGAAACTTTTGATTCAATAGATAAAAAATTAATTTAAAAGGCTAGATATCATAAAAAAACTAATAGGAAAATGAAATATTACCTTCGTTGAGAGAAAAAACGAACGTTTGATAAAAAATCTAAAAACCCACAAGTTTGAACAATAGTTAAATCAATGGTGTTTTTAGTGTTTCTCTTTGATTTTGGGAGGGATTTGGTGTTTAAGATTTTATGGAAATAAAAGGATTACAGTTTGGAAGATCATAATAGATAAAGAGTATACGGGGATTTCAAAGGGCGGCACAAATATGTGAGGGAGAAAAGAGTTTCGTGAGTTTCCTATTGAAAGATGTAAAATTAAGTTGATTTAAAGTTTTGGTTTATTTGCCTTTAGACCACTCCTAATTTAAACCCTTTTGCAAAACAATCCACTTTTAAAAATTAAAGATCTTTTCTACATTATTTTCAAAAAATTGTAGACAAAAACATTTTTGGTTTGCCATATTTTGAATTTCTGAACACATCTCGAACCAAAGTCCCTAAATTACCCTCAAAACTCCTAGGCCCAATTTTCGAGTGTGACACATATAGGATTGCAAATGGATCATTTCCATTTCCATTTCCATTTTCATTTCCATTTTTGAAAACTTACATTCATTTTCAAATGATTTCATTTCTCTATTTTGAATAAAACCATAATCATTCCTCAATGTTTCCCATTTCTGTTTCCTATTCATTATGTTCATTTCTAGTTTGAACGACCTAGCAGAGGGATCAATTAGACATATTGTAGTTGAGGCTGATCTGTGGTACTAAGTTTCACACTTTAAGATCTTGAAAGCAAGCATTTTCAGTAAGTTTTAATTATGTTTTCATAAGTTTTCTTAAAGTTAATAAAATGTGCAGAGTGAGTCTTTTATTGACCTTAGGGGTCGAATGAGGTCTAAGGGTCAGCTAATGAACTTGGTAATTGTGTAGGAGACCATTAGAATGCACAATAAACCGATACTGGTCACTATGTCGCAACACAAAATTATCAATGTCGCAACATAGGGAGCATAATAGAGGAATCACAAGACAACCTTTCATGTCGCACACAGCTTAAGAGTGTCGTGGCACACCCCTGAAGATATCCCAAGAGGAGTACACTGACTCCTATGTAACGACATAGGACCTGGTGTGTCACGACATTGACTCTGGACAAAAACTAACACGAGCCAGGGGCTATTTTGTTCTACACAATCAAACTTAAAGCTTAGGAATGTCAGCTAACCTAGGGTTAAGGACGACCACCACCTAAAATCTATAAATAGGCTCATGTGTTACACATTAATCGATAATGCCTTCTCTTGGCTAGATTTGCAGGGGCCAATATCAATCACGACATGGGATGAACTCAAAGGAAAATTCCTACAAAAGTTCTTCCCCATTAGCAAAACGATCTAATTAAGAAGGGAAATTTCGATGTTTAAGCAATTAGAAGGAGAAAGCCTTCACGAAGCATGTGAGTATTTCAAGATGCTAATTAAGAAGTGCCCACACCACGAATTTCCTGAGTGGTTATGACTATAAACTTTTTACAATGGGTTGGATGTGCATTCAAGATCAGGATTACATGGAGCAGCAGAAGGAGCCTTGATGAACAGAATTTATGAGGATGCATACGAATTAATAGAAAGTATGGCAATAAATTCCTACCAGTGGCCAACTGAACGTTATACATATGGCGAAAGACCATTTACAGTGAAGGTTGTCTAGGTGACTGATATCAGCAATTATTGGAGATATCAGCAATTATTGGACAAAATAAACCAAGTAGAGGCTGAAAAGGGTGCATCAGATTTCTACGTAGGAGACAAACTGCTCTTCCACTACATTTATAATCCTACCGAGGATGTGAACTACATCGAAAAATAGGGGTGGAAATCCCTATTCAAATACATATAATCCCAAATGGAGAGATCACCTGAACCTGAGATGGGAAGGAAACCAAATAGGAGGTAATAGCTCGAATTAAGTTAAAAATAATAACTATCAACCTCCTTATTTGTAGAAACCTCAGGATAGGGCCAACCCAAATGGCCATACTGTACGTGGTCAACGTATGGATAGAATAGAAGGGGAAATGCAGTAACTGAGAACAGACGTGAAATAGGTGCAGTCTGAGTGCACCAATTCAACGGGAATATTGATTAAACTCGAAGATCAGATGAGCCAATTGATGAGCATGATGGGTGACATAAAAAGACAAATTGGCACAGGTATTCCTAGAAATACTAAAAATAATCCTCGTAGAGAAAGGAAGGAGCACGTGAAAGCAACAGCACTCTGATTGGGTAAAGTATTGAATAGCCCAAAAAACCTAACTCAGGAGGTAAATAGGGAGAATACTGATGATCTTCAAGTAGAACCCCTAAAATTTGAAGATGAACTAGAGTCAGAGGAAGTATTCACACTGATAGTTGAGCCAGAGAAAGAAACAACTAAAGATTTTGTCGTTGCAAAGATACCATTCTCTTCAAGGCTAGAAGAAAAGTAAAAACATGATGAAGACACGTTTGTGAGTTTTTTGAACTTATTTAAAACATTAAATGTTAACCTGACTTTAACTGAATTAATTGAGAAATTTCCTAAGTACACCAAGTTTTTAAAGGAAATTATGTCTAGGCGTAGGAAGATTAAGGTAGGCGAACAAGTTAATATAAGTGCTTCTTGTAGTGCTATTATCTCGAAAAAAGTTCCTCAAAAGTTGAAAGACCCGAGAAGTTTTACTATTCCCATAGAGATAGAAAGCATTCATTTTAATAGAGTTTTATGTGACCTAGGAGCTAGTATTAATTTAATGCCTTTATCAATTTTTGAAAAACTCAAGTTAAGAGACCTCAAAAATACCCATATAATAATCTAGAAATTGGAATTTTGGGTAAAAACATAAATTTCTGAGTGTTATAGTTTCAAAATGGATAAAGCCATTAAGTTAATACTAGTAAAAATACCCATATTGAAACTGTAACACTCTAGAAATTGGAATTTTGGGTAAAAATAGAGCTTGTGTCGCAACACGGTAACCCCGTGTCACAACACCAAGGGTAGACATAAAAAAAATTGAGGAAATCATCTCGATGTCACGACATGGACTTTGTATGTCGTAACACTGAAGCCAGTATACCCAAGAATTCAAAAGTCCAGAGTGTGTCACGACATCAAACCCCAGTGTCGCGACAACGGTAATGTAGTAGGGATGTCACGACACGAAACCCCTGTGTCACAACATCGCTGCAATCTTCTGCAGGGTTGACTCGATTCGATCGCGAAACGCGATTTTCTAAACCTAAGTTTTACCCAATTTTAACCTTCAAAATACTCATTTTTAAACCTAAATATACATTATCTCACCCTTTAAACACATCATAACACTCTAAACACCTTAAAACTATTTTAAAACCAAAACCTCTTTTCATTAAAACCTAAATCTATAACCTTTCTTTGCTAGTTGCTAAATGCAAGATTGTAACAGCCAGTGGAGAATGAATAAGTAAGGATTACAACATCAAGGTCAAGGGTTCTAAACTTCTTTTTTACTATTCCATTGAATATATTAATTGAATATCGCATCTGTAGATTTTAGTAAATATGCCTCCTAGGAAGCTTAAAAAGCTAATTGTGCAGGAATCACCAATGGTTTTGAATCCCTTAAAATCTTGAAATCAAAATGCCGAGAATTACTATCTTGAACTTCAAGGCAAAACTTTTATTCAATAAAGGGGATTCAGACCAACAATGCTTCTTTGCAAAGAAATATGGTCATTAGTCCAATACCATAGATGAGAATGTTTTTGCGTAATCCCTAAAGAAAATGTTGTTATTCTTTTAGTCCAAGAGTTTTATACTACTCTTAGAGATGAAGAGACACATAGACCACATAGTGTCTGGTGGAATACATTAATGGTGAGAGGTAAGGATGTTCCATTCGACTCAAAAACTATTTGTGAATTTTATGATGCTCCTTATTATAAACCTGATTATTTAAAAAATAGTGATTTAAATGAATTTGAGGATTTAGACATGGAGAGAATCATAAAATATTTAATTGAGAATCGTGGTGAATGGAATCTCAGGCCAGATACCAGACTTTTAATCAGGAAATCATGTTTCCAATAGCTAAGGCGTGGATGCAATTTATCTGTACTAAGATAGTGTCTGTACAAAATGTCTCTAACGTAAATACTTTTAGAGCTATCCTGTTGTATGGTATTTTACAGAAAAAAACAAATATGCATTGGAGAGCAGATTTATCAAAACATGAAGCATTGTGTTAGTGGCCAAAAGGTTGAGATTTTCTTTCCCCATCTAGTGGCAACACATTGTAAAAGACAAAACGTACCTATGGAATAGAATGAACAATTTGTGCACCCAACAAATGGTTTTATTGGTGATTCTATGTACACTTAATATGTAGAACTTAACCAAAAACAAATTATGGATTGGAATCAAAGGAGAAAGGAAAAGTTGGATGTGCCTCCCTCACTCAAAAGAAAAGCAACAATGAGAACAAGAAAAACAGGTGAGAGTAGCAAATCTAAAATAAATGGGATGATATGATGGATACAAGAAACATGCTTAGTCCCGAAAGAATTCACACGGCGAAACAACATGAGAGTTTCAAATTATCTATTAGATATGTTTAGCCAGTCACAAACCCATCAGGAAGGGGAAGAGTAAGAAAGTGAAGAGGACGAAAGTGATGAAGTAGGAGATGAGGAGGTAGTCTTTGAGGAGGATGATTGAAATTTTTAAGTTTTGTTTTTAACGATTGTATTAATTCTTTTTGGGATACTCTTAATTTAATTTTTTTTATAATTAATAGTATATTATTGGTTGTGTTTTGTCCTGCTCTAATTTTCTACATAGGAACCCCACATGGAGGAGGCACAACAATTAGAGCTTGTAACGAGGAATAGAGGAAGCACTCACCAATAGTCAATGGAACTATTACGATCAATCGAGTAACTTCTTTCCTTATCTTTTTAGGGGGTACACATTGAGGATAATGTGTTATCTAAAGTGTAGGGGGTGACAGAGAATTTTTTTTAAAGTTTTTATGTGTTTATTTGATTTTTCTTGTCAGCAGTGTGCTTGAGCTTGTAGAAATAAAAGTGATTGGTTAGGAGTATGTACATAAGTTGATTGTATTTACAATAAATTTAACATGAGGATAGGTGATTTTAATTTTTTTTATTATTAAACTATTAAGTTCTATATATTACACTGTAAATAGGCATTAAAGTAATTGAATGTACCAGATGATATAAAGAATACAAGGAAATGAGCATGCTAGTATGAATGATAAATTGTTGAATTTGTGGTTGTTTGGTTGACTAGAGTTGTGAATATTGAGATACCTAGGGATGACCGAAGACATTGTTTAGAATACACCAAAAGACCAAAAGGCTAACCCTGTTATTTATCTTTAGTACCTACTTTTGAGCTAGAAATCACTTCTTGATGAACCATTATACAAAACCCAAGCCAAAACATGAATTTGTACTTATCCTTTTTCGTTGGTCCTAAACTGCACGACTATAGACGTCTGGCCATACGTATTGAGGGTTAAGTAGATGCATTATGGTAGATTTGTTAAAAAAAAAGAGTGAAATAGGAGAGATCAGTGTGATATAGTAATCATAGACTTAGATAATATGTGCAACAACAAAAAATTCAAGAAGAGAATCAAAACAAATAGAAAAATTACTTAAAAAGTAAAAGCATTTGTGACATAGTCACAAAAATAGAAAAGCTCGTTCATTAATGCACAAAAACTTGTGAGCTAACCATGATTGTTATATTATGCTGTGACTTCCTATGTAGAGAAATAAGGAAAGTGAGAGAAGGAGACATAAGGCGGTGAGCGAGAAAGGGTTATTAAGGGGAAAAATAGCGGACAATATGGTGCCAAACTATTTTCATGCTTGAAACTACTTGATGCTTATTATTGGTCGTGTCTGAAAGTCTTAATAATTATATATAATGAATGATCGAGCCTAGAAACTAACTATGACAACGATTTGAGGCAAGCGCACCTATCGTTGAGTAGTATAGCTATGGCAACACTAGAAGTATCGTATCCTCAAGGACCAAGAGTACTAGTAATTACCATCCTTTTATTATGTAGCCTAAGAATTAAGGGAATTGTTGTTTAATCTAAAACTAACTAATTACTAAGCTAAAGATGCTAAGACACAGAGAATGAATTGGAGAGAATACTTTTGGGAAAAATAATTGATTAAGACAATACCCGAGGAAGAATCCACCTAGACTTCACTTGTTATTTAACTCTAAACCAGACAATTTATTCACTTGTCTTGATCCGTAGGACTCCCTAATTTATATTAATACCTCTCGAGGCTACTAACGTCTAACCTTAGGTTGATTAATTGAAATCTCTTTCCAATTAAAACCCATAGAATTGCATTAACTCGATCTATGGACTGCCATATTAGGTTTGACCCTAATCTGGCAGATTTTCTTCATCCTATCTCTAGGGTTGCGATCAACTCCGCTTAACTATGCTAGATCTACTCTTAAACAGGGAATATTCCTCCACTGCCTAAGCACATCAATACTTGAATCAATATCCTAAAATATTAAAACAAGAATTAAGAAAACATAATTAAGAACAAATCAAGTATTTATCATATAGTTCAGAAAATAATAACAAGATCCGTCTTAGGTTTCATACCCCTCAGAAATTTGAGGGGTTTAGTTCATGTTTATAAAAGAAAACATCTCAGAAGAAAATATAAAATAAAACATAAGAAAAACCCTAAAACCCCCTGAAGGAAATTGAAGGGAAGATTTTCCGTCTTGAGTATGATTTCGGCTCCTTGAGATGAATCAACTGGCTGTCTTCGAGTAAATCCCACAATTCGGCCTCTCTGGTGTAACAACCGGGGGCGGGGGTTGCGAAACAGTTGAGTTAGTCTTTACAAACTGAGTGAACCACTCACTCATCATTTGGAAGAAAGCTTGTTTAGCTTCTCCCTCTTGACCGCTCGTAGCCAGTCTCGACTCAGAGGGCGCTGTCCCTTGCGCCAGAGCAGGCGCATTACTTTCTACGTCGTCAGCTACGGCTCTTTCGGGATCCCTACTATATGAAAAATCACATTTTACATGTCAGAATTCATCACACTATCTTAATTCAGATATATGACATGTATAGCTAGACTCTGACACGCTACGTTAGTCCAAGAATCGGCTAAACCGTAGGTCTGATACCAACTAAATGTAACACCCCTATTCCGTATCAGTCGCCGGATTAGGGTTAAGAGCGTTACTAGACAGATCGAAAACATTCATAACATTTCATACATTTCATTCATCCATCACACATACAATGTCCCTTAAATATGGTCAATGAGACCTCAAACATGCTTATAACCCGGGTCGGAACTCAACCGGAGCACATACAAATTCCATGGAAAATTTGTAATTTTTCTAAGATTCAGGGGTTACACACCCGTGGAAGGGGACTGTGTGCCCTCCACGTCTTCTAGACACCCATTTGTGTCCTCCCGTGTCCATATACTGACTATATCTCCATGGTCACTAAGCACGCCCGTGTGCCATGGCCGTGTGCTACTAGGCCACATACTGACTTCCCTACAACGGCCACCTAGCACGCCCGTGTGCCATGGCCGTGTACTCTTAGCTAGCTACTGACTTGTACACCACGGCTAGCTGACACCCCCGTGTCGAGGCCGTGTGCTTCCAAGCTACATCCTGCCAATCACCCACGGTCTTTAGGCACGCCCGTGTGCCACAATCGTGTGACATTATAGCCCTTTTACAAGGCCAAAATGCCACCCATAAGGTTCAAACCTACAAGCCATATTTACCAAGACATCCCATGCACATTTAAACACAAAAAACATACCAAAATAGTCATTCAAACCATGCATTCAATACCAACGCCAACCATGACAATTTCAAAGAACAAAACTCATATCATCACAAGCCTAATTCATTCATTTGCTTACCCAAACACTCACCATATCATCATGCCAAAACATACTTCACATAACATAGTCTTTAATGCATAAAACCAAAACATAACTAGCCAAATCATATGGCTAAGTTCACATAACAACTCATATCAAGGACTAGCCTATACATGCCATATCTAGCCAAATACATTTTCAAAGTGTACCAAAACAAGTTTAGTAGTGTGATGACAATCCGTGACGGTCCTGAGCCTTCAGTAGCTTTGACGACCTATAAAACAGAGAAAAATACACACAGAGTAAGCTTTCCAAAAGCTTAGTAAGTCAATATACAAACAAACTTAATATGTAAAGCATGTAAACATATAACCACATTGGCACATTTCTTCTATAAAGCAAATTTCTCACATTTATACTTTGATTCATATTCTTGGCCAAATTTGCCACGTTTACCAATTCAAGAATCATATACACATAGCTTTTTCATGTACGCTTCCATGTAACATATTTCTAAACTATCATACAAATCATCATAATGGACCACAAAGTCACTTACCTTATATACACACATAGTGTATAATCAATGTACCTGAATCGAACATTCATTTACTTAATCTATCAAAGCTCAGATTTTCCATTCGTATCTCATACTTGCCCGTTGAACTATAAGGAATTCAGTAGGATACTCAGAAGTTTAGAATAATCGTACATGCCATCGTCTCAGACGAGGTCTTATGTGTATTTAGAGTATCGATGCCACTGTCCGAGACGGGGTCTTACATGGATCAGTACAATGCCGAAGTCCCAGACATGGTCTTACACGTAAGGATCATAACAATGCCAACGTCCCAGACGTGGTCTTAAACGTAAAGCTCATATTGATGCCAACGTCCCAGACGTGGTCTTACACGTAATCAGATATCGATGCCACTGTCCCAGACATGGTCTTACATGAATCTCAAATCAACGCCAACGTCCCAGACGTGGTCTTACATGATAACAACAGAACAAATGTCTATGTCGTGACTTAGTCAATCCTATCTATTCCTAGGTTCGTACGGGGCTTCTTGGACTTAATCACTATATCAAACTTATCTCGGAATTCAAATGCATAACCTCTCATGAGTATTTATTATCATGAATAATCATATGAACATTTACAATTGCATACATATACATTTATTTGCATAATGACTTAGCTCGGATTCGATATGTCGGAATGAAAATGGCTACTCGGTTATTTTCTGTAACATCCTTGATTAGGGGTTATGCGTTCGTGCATAATTCATGAGTTAGTAGGTTTTTGCAGTGTTTGGAAGTGTATTAAGGGTTCCTAAAATTCTAGGATGGAAGAAGAAAGCTTTGGAAAATTATTGGTTTTTAAGTAAAAAGGGGAGCTAGGTAAATGAGGCTTTAAAAGAAACTCCGCGTGAAGCATGACACAAGGAACCATGTGGTAAAATGGCATGTTTTATGAATTATGAATGTGTTATGTGAATTCTAGAAATAAGGAAATGTATGGAAATGTAAGGAAATGTATGGAAATGTATGGAAATGTATGGAAATGTAAGGAAATGGAAGGAAATGTAAGGAAATGTATGGAAATGTATGGAAATGTAAGAAATGTAAGGAAATGTGAGGAAATGTATGGAAATGTAAGAAATGTAAGGAAATGCAAGAAATGTATGGAAATGTAAGGAAATGTGAGAAATGTATGGAAATGTAAGGAAATGCAAGGAAATGCAAGGAAATGTCTTGTCTTGGAAATGTAGGAAATGTCCTAAAATGTAAAGGAATAAAGAGGAAAGTGAACATTTATGGAAACTAGGAAAATGATTTAGAAATGACTCGAAGAGGAAAGTGAACATTTCTGAAACTTGGAAATGTAAGGAAATGTCAAGTTTACTGAGCCGAACGAAAACTTAGAAATGACCTAGAAATGACGAGTTTTAAGGTTTAAAGGGGAAATTAAGGCAAGGTGGCCTTAAAGAAAAAGTTTGTGAAATTTGACACACAAACAGGCTTGGAAAAGTGGCTCAAGATGTCACTTAGGGCCTATGGAAATGGCGCCATATGCAAGAGGAATGGGCACGAGTTCGAGTCACTTGGGAAGCAAATAAAAGGAGTTTTATTTTTGCTTCCAGAAGATCGAGGTGGACGGCACAAGCCTTCTAGAAAGGAGGTGTTTTATTTTCATAAATATTCGATTAAAAAGGTGATAAATAAAGGATTTTTAAATTGGATTATTTGGAAGAGATAAATATTGGATTAAACTCTTTTATTTATGATAATTAAAGGATAAAGTTATCAAAATAGAAGAGTGGTGGCCAAGTAAAGGACTCTAGCTAGTAATTTTGGCTATAAAAGGAAGAGTAAGGCTATTCTTCATTCATTCTTTTCTCTTCAAGAAAACCTCTGCCGAAATTCTCTAAAGTTTCTCCTATTCTCTCTGCCGAATTTTCTCTGCCATTATTCTCTTTTTCTCTTTTCTTTTCTTCTTCATTTCTCTTCTACTGTCAAGCCGAAACCTCTTTGATTCCTGTTTAAGTCTCCATAGCCGAATCTCTGTGGCTTCAATCAAGGGTGCCGTCATCAGAATGGATTCTTGTTGTTTATTCTCTTTCAACCAAGATTTGGGAACTGATTCTTTTGGTTGTCTTTGGCCGAATAATAAAGGAGGAATTCCGGGATTTCAGATCTAAGGATTTAAGGTAAGAAAAGCATGGTTTAGGCCAAAGGCCAATTGGTTTAGGATTATTAAGTGATATGGAAATCAGATCTAACATATGTGTGTAGGGATTTCAACATCTACATAGCCAAGGGTTACTTTTCGGGATTTGAAATCACAAGGTATGTGTTTAAGATATTCGGCCAAGGCTATTTTAAATATTTAGATTTATTATCAGAAGCCGAAAACTAACCTGTGGAGTAATATAGTGTTTAGCCGAATTCACAAGGGAGGAATACAAAGATCCGACACTTGATTCTTAAAATCAATTCAGTTACAAGGTAAGTAATACAAATCCTAGTTGTATTTGGAAAAATGGCCGAATGGTCTTTTAAATAGTAAGTGATTAACTTATGTAGGATTTGAGATCTAAATCTGTAATCGGTTCTCTTCGAGATTTTCGAGGACTTCGTTAAACGAATCAGGTGTGTACTCCACACTACTTTGTAATATGAATTATGGTTGCATGTATTAAAATATGTGTTAATAGAAATATGAACATGGCTAAAGTACCATGTTATGGTACTAAGTACTCAGGTACGTTTCCTACTTCTACTAGGAATATGAAAAATGTTATTCGTAACATGAGAATATGATAAGAATGTGAACTCTGGTATATTATGCATATTTATATATATATGGGGCATATAGTTGTATATTGAAAGGGGAAGTGAAAAGTGGTGACTTAAGACCACGATGTCTGAAAAGTGGTGACTTACGACCACGATGTCCCGAAAAGTGGTGACCTAAGACCACAAGATAATCTAAAAAGTGGTGACCTAAGACCACGAGATCTGTGATTTAAGCCCGCAATTTGGTGTGTAGTGGAAGGAGGGTCAACTTAGTAGTCCCCACAGTGTGTTTGGCAGGTACGGGGGTGTGTAGCGGATGGATAATTAGGTTCGGGTTTGGGAATGCATCATAACTTGTATTTTATGTTTGAATGTATTGTATGCCTGGTTCTATTACGATTTGGTGTCGCGTACACATTGAGTCTGTTTGACTCACCCCGTTGTGGGAAATATTTTTCAGGAGATGAGCAATAATGGACCGGGTCGGCAGGAGCTAAAGGTGGCCATGCATAGCAAGGAGAAATCTAAAGATTTGGGTTTTTATTTTTACTAAGTACTTTAATTTTAAGTTTGGGAGTTGTTTGATGTAATAAGGCCATAAGGCCCAAGTTGGATTTCTCTATTTCTTATTTCTTTTTATTTTTAACTATTATGTTTACAAATTTTTATTAAGTAAAGATCAAGTAAATTTATTTTAAAAATAAACCCTCGACTGTTTTGTCACCTTAATGAATTGGGTTTTCAAATAAAATAAATGGGCTTTCCAGTCTGAGCCCAACTCAAACCAATATTTTTCTAAAATTACACAAATTTTCTCTAAGTAACAAAGAACTTTGAAACCGGTTTTCTTGAGGAACATACTAGATCCGGTTCAGGCTCGTGGGCCGGGTTTGGGGTGTTTCATTTTCACTTTCCCGCGATCTAAGTTTGTTTTCCTCGGTTCTTGATCTAAACATATTCAGAATTAACCCTTTTATTCACCAATTCATTCAATTCAATCCAAGGACACACATTTATGGCTATTTGCAAATTAACCCTCATATTTGCACACTTTATAAATTTAGTCCTTTTTTCTCAAAACATCAAGTTCACAAAATCTACCCATGCTCATGCTTAGCCGAATATTCTTACATCACATATAAGCCCACATTTTTCATCAAATTCACAAATTAGTCCCTCAATTTGCTATTTTCACAATTTAGCCCTATTTAGCTAAATTCATCAAAACTTCAAGAACAAAACATGTTCATCTAGCTCAAATCTTTCATTTATCAACTAAACTCATTTCAAAACTCAACATATCAACAATGGTATCTCACACAAACATCATCAATACTTAAAATTAGTATATGGGTTTGATAGCTCTTGAAGCAACGATTACAAAAACGTAGAAATTATAAAAAACGGATCGAAATCTAACCTTGAATTAAGCTTGAAACCAACCGGAAATGCCAAGCCTCAAAACTTTCTTTTTCTTTAGTACATTCGGCCAAAAGAAAAGAAAATAAAGATGAACACTCATCTTTTGGTTCATTAATTTATGTCATTTATTCAATTACTAAATTGCCCATCCATTAAACATATAAGACAATTTAATACTAAGGTTATTTAGTCATTCAATCATCCACTATCTCAATGATGGCTTATTTACCATATAAGATCTCCATCTTTACAAAGCCACAACTGATACAAGCACGCCCGGGATGTCAACGTTTTACAACTGACCAGCTCGGATCAAAGCCAAGATGATTCGTATCTTTTGGTGCACGTCCCAAAATGAGCTTATTTTTAGCTCATTTGAGTTCGTTTTAGCTTATTGAGTTTGATTTGCATTTATTTTATTTCATGCATTTCAATTGGCTAAATAAATTTATTTATTTAGTTAGTTAAATTCTGCTAAAAAAATAATTAATTAAATAAATGTGTTTCTAAAATTGGACATTTTTACTTTCAAGTATTAATGTGTTTTAATTATTGCATGTGTTCAATGTGTCTTAAGTTATTACATAATTTTAATATGTTCTAGCCGAATTAATATGCAGGAATTAATGAGTTTTAACTGCTGAATTTTGTGTGTGCAGAATTTAATGGCTTGACTTAGCAATTGGAATATTTTTTTGTAATGGTGGAGACATGGATGGCACAAGAAAGCATGTAGAGATTAATTATTTGATGATGGGTGGCATTGGAAGTATGAGGCTGAAATTTAAACAATAATTTTTGTGCAACTTCATGGGAGTTCAAGGGAGCATGCGTGAATTAAGGCAAGGAACCCATGATGAATTAAATAATCAAAAGTGTTAATGGTGGGAATGTTGATTGTGGAAATAGTGGACGGCAAGCATAAATGGGAGCCTTGAATTAAATAAACAACAAGCATGGATGGCACAAGCTATGGACTGAATAAAATAATACAAGCACCATGAAACACTCATCTATGGATGGACGGCAAGAACATGGTAGAGAGCATGTGGAATTTAAAAATCCATGAGCATGATTGGAATATTATGGGGTCTTGAAATTCTTTAATCAAGATAATGGATGTATGAACAAAGTGCATGGACGGCAAGACCAAAGTGAGATTAAAAGAATTAAATATGCCATGGTTATTGTAACCACGTGGGAATTATTTTTCCATAGTTGGACAACCAAGCTTCCACGGCAAATTAAGGAGCATTTGTGCTAGGATTTGATTTTTAATTTTTTTATGTTGATGTTTCAGCCACAACAAGCTACCTTAGGCTTATAAATAGCTTGTCAAATTTCAATTGGAGGGAACTAGAATTCAGACTTTAATGAGATTTTATGAACTATTGTTCATTTGAGTGAGTTCATCTCCTCTTCGTTTTCGTACAAGTTTCGTTTGACTTATCAAGCTTGCTTGTGGCGTATTCGACTTGTTTGAACTTATCACCAAATTCCCTTTGGTATGGCGTTCATCAACCTATCTTCATCTTTCCACCTTAACGATATAAGAAACGGGGTGACACTATTATATAGTGTTGAGTCTTTCTTAAGTTAAGTTCGTATTTCCATTTCCATATCAACAAAGTACCATCTATCCACCTTAAACATTATAGAACCCGGGGTGACACTGTTATAGAGTATTGAATCGCTTCTTGTTTAAGTTCGTTTATTCATCTCCATCAAAATTATCCTTTATCTAATTTTTTTATTTATCCATTTTCATTTCTTTTCATCAAACCAAACCATTTCTTGTTTTTTTATTCACTTAAAGCTTCCGCAAATTCATTCATATTTTTCGATTATTTTCCGAAGGCTTGATTCCTCCTCGTAGACGATTGGGCAACCTGCATACATTTCGACTCACCCCGAGCTGGTTCCTATCATCTGGTATCAGAGCTACAAAATAAGAACTACCGACGACAATGTACGTGAATCCGAAAGTTAGTTCGTAAGTTTTAAATTTTTTTTTCAAAAAAAAAAAGACAAAAATATTCAAGTTGTAATTTTGTTTCTTGTATTTCATTATAGTATATTTGAAGTTCAAAAAAAAAGAGAGATAAAAAAAAGTTCAAAAAAAAAAATTCGTATAAAGAAAGAATATACGAATACAAAAAAAAGAGAAGTAAAAAAAAAAGAGTTTTAAAAAAAAAGTGTGGGAATTTTTTTTTGAATGTTTGCAAGTTTTGTTTCATTACTTTTTTCCTGATCTTCAACCCACCCTTCTTCACCCCAACGCCACTATACCGAAATTTTTTTTCAGCCGACCTCCACCCCATAACATCATTTTCCCTTGTACCAATTTTGAAGCCGACCCTCAAGCCGCAAATAAGTCTTTCAAAACAAAGTACGAATTTGTGAGACGAGATTGAGTGGTAAAAGGCACGAGTGATTCATTAAAAAAAAAACCTTATAAGAGTGAAAACACGAGTAAATAGTGATTTTTTTGAGTGACTTGTGAGTTTTTGTGGTAAGGTATTTTTAACTTTTTATGTTTATTTTATTTTATTTTTTTCTTGATAATATATTTCTTTCAGCAAGGATAGCATATCTTTATATTTTGAAAGAAGAAGTACTGCAGATGGTGATTGGTTCGATCCATCATACATCCAAAGCGAAAGGCGATGCAATCAAAGAAACCGAAGCTTTAGAGATCAAGGATGTTTTAATGACGTCAAGAAGAATAACAAGTCAAACATTCCACCGTTTCAAGGTAGAGCCGATCCGGATGCATACCTTGAATGGGAAATACGAGTAGAAATGGTTTTTGGGTACCTCGGTTATTTGGAAAGCAAGAATGTAAGGCTGGCGGAAATTAGTTTCACCGATCATGCAATGACTTGGTGGGATCAATTCACCACGAGTTGAAAACGAAATGGAGAGTACCCAATATTAACGTGGTCTGAAATGAAAGATGTGATGCGCAAGCGGTATCTCCCATTTTCCTATCATCAGGGCGAACTTCTTCAACACAAAGGATGGAGTTAAGAACAGCACGGCAATACCCGACCAAGGACTATTCTAGAAGAGATTATTACCAGGAGTCCTACTCAATGCGGCCTTCGAGACGGATAGAAGAAAGTTACGAGCTCGATTCTCTTCAAGGCGATGGACAGGAAAGCACGAGTTATTCGACGTATGATTCAAAGAAATCCTACACGGAGACGCAATTGTCGTGATTCATTTGTAAATAATTTTTCTTCTCTTAAACCAAACAATTACCATCTTGATTCTTTTGTAACGTCATGTAATAGAAACAAATCAAAAGAAAATGAAAATGAAATAAACAGAAAAGAAAGAAAAGAGGCAATAAAGAGAGAAAATGAGCAAGTTTTGAGAAACCTTGAAAAGGCAATTGAGAAGATCTTTGAAAAAGAACATAAAGACTGTGAAAAAGAAACGAGAAAATGAGATGAGCAAGTAGAAGTGAGTTTTGATTTAACTAACTCGTTTGAAGTTTGTTCTTCTTCTGTAACTTCATTTCAGGTTCCCGACGTATCGCACAAGAACCTACAACTTCAATACCTCCCGAAAGAGCGACGTTTTTCTTTGATTGAAAGAGGTAAAGTTGAAGGTGAAGTTGAACCTCCCGAGCCGAAAGGTAAGGAAGGTAAGTGTTTTGAGATTATTCCATCTCCACTAAATTTTGCTAATGAAAGTGAATATGTGGATAATACCATTGATTGCCATTCTTGGATTAATGGTGATGACTTAAATGGTGGTAACATGAGTTCATCTCATAATAATCATTGTAATGCAAAGTGCGACGGTGAAGTAGTGTCTATCCGACAAATGCAAGACTCGTCAAGGTATGAGGATGACTTTTCTCTTAATCCTCATTTGTTTGATTGTGGTTATTATAAGGTTTATTCATTATTTAATACAAAATCTTTGAGTTTTTGTAAATCAATTTTGAAACTTGTCAAGAATTTTGATCGTTCGATTTTGAGTTGGTACAAGTTAAACACACAGACGGACAAATTAAACACACAAAGATGTAAAGCAATTTCATCCTTTTGTCAAATTAAACACACAGACGGACAAATTAACTTACAGAAATTTAACACATGCTAAACCACATATCAACGGCACAGAATATAATATTAAAATATTATACAGACTCGGATTTATGGTCCCAAAACCACTGTTCCGACTAAGGTATAAACCAAACTGTTACAATTCTCCCCCTTAGGGATTTTTGTCCCCGAAAATCTTACTGTTAAACAGATTCAGATATTGCTGTCTCAACGAATCTTCAGGCTCCCACGTAGCCTCTTCTATCCCATGACAGTACTTTCACTAATGGAATTTTCTTATTTCTCAACTCTTTCACTTCACGAGCTAAGATACGGATCAGTTTCTCTTCGTATGTCATATCAGATCGGATTTCAATTTCAGATGGGGCAATCACATGTGACGGATCGGATCGGTATCTAAGGAGCATTGAAACATGAAATACGTTGTGTATCTTTTCCATCTCAACTTTAATCTATAAGCAACAGGTCCGACACGTTCAATGATCTCATACGATTCGATGAACCTTAGATTTAATTTGCCTTTACGTCCGAATCGAAGCACTTTCTTCCACGGGGACACTTTCAGAAATACTTTGTCGCCGATTTCAAATTCTATATCTTTACGTTTCTAGTCTTCATAAGACTTCTGTCGGTCAGATGCTACTTTCAAACAATCGTGGATCAGTTTCACTTTCTGTTCTGAGTCTTTTATCAAATCAACCCCATGAAGCTTGTTTTCACTGAGTTCGGTCCAATACAGAGGTGTTCGACATTTTCGTCCGTACAAAGCTTCATATGGTGCCAT
This sequence comes from Gossypium bickii, assembly GCA_025503065.1. Classification (NCBI taxonomy): domain Eukaryota; kingdom Viridiplantae; phylum Streptophyta; class Magnoliopsida; order Malvales; family Malvaceae; genus Gossypium; species Gossypium bickii. Next base: position 50,061,985 of record CP106719.1, read on the forward strand.
TTTGATACTCGACTAAAATCTGTTATTGTACGCAAATTCGATCAACGGCAGATACTGTTCCCACGAACCATTAAACTCAAGTATACAGCATCTCAACATATCTTCAAGAATTTGAATAATTCGTTCAGACTGACCATCTGTTTGTGGATGAAAAGCTGTACTAAAGTGTAATTTCGTGCCCAAAGCTTATTGCAGTTTCTTCCAGAATCTCGATGTAAACCTCTGATCTCTATCTGACACAATAGATAATGGCACCCCGTGCAATTTCACAATCTCAAAAATATAAAGCTCAGCTAATCCGTCAAGTGAGTAGTTAGATCTTGCTGGAATGAAATGGGCAGATTTCGTTAATCTATCAACCACGACCCATATCGCATCTTTCTTTCGTTAATCTATCACTCTATCCCATTTCCACTCAGGAAACAAAATCGGTTGTAACAACCTAGACGGAACTTGATGTTTGGCTTTCACTTGCTGACAGACTAAACATTTTGAAACAAAGTTAGAAATGTCCCGTTTCATACTAGACCACCAATAATGGCACTTCAAATCCTGATACATTTTCGTACTTCCTGGATGAACAGATAAACGACTGTTATGTGCTTCATTTAAAATCGACTGAATCAACTCCGGATTTCTCAGAACACAGATACGATCTCGGAATCTCAAGCAATCATCTACCATTTTAAATTCAGATTTAGAATTCACTACACACTGAGCTCGTTTCAATAACAATTCATTAACAAATTTCTGAGCATCGCATATTTGTTGTAAGAACAATGGTTTCGCCTTTAATTCAGCTATCATAGAACTGTCATCAGTCAAATCTAACTGGGCATTCAGAGCATGTAATGCAAACAATGATTTTTGACTTAATGCATTTGCAACAACATTTGCTTTACCCAAATGATAATCTATCACAAGCTCGTAATCTTTTAACAATTCAAGCCATCTTCTCTGTCGCAAATTCAAATCTTTCTGAGTCATCAGATATTTCAAACTTTTATGATCTGAAAATACGTGACATTTTTCACCATACAGGTAACGGTGCCAAATCTTAAGTGCAAACACAATCGTAGCAAGCTCAAGGTCGTCTGTCAGATAATTCTTTTCATGAGGCTTCAATTGTCTCGAGGCATAAGCTACAACTTTGCCTTCCTGCATCAAAACACATCCCAGACCGTTTAACGAAGCATCACTGTAAACAACAAATTCTTTATTGTCACCTTATTCAACTGACGATAATCAATACACATTCTCATCGTGCCATCTTTCTTTTTCACAAATAGAACAAGAGCTCCCCAAGGTGAAAAACTTGGTCTAACGAACCCTCTATCAGTCAATTCTTGCAATTGTGACTTCAACTCTTTCAATTCTATTGGTGCCATTCTATACGGAGCTATCGAAATAGGTGAAGTACCAGGTAACAACTCAATACCGAACTCAACTTCACGAATCAGAGGCAAACCCGACAATTCTTCAAGAAACACATCAAAAAACTCACAGACAATAGGCACTGACTCAACTTTCCTTTTAGACACTTTCGTATCGATCACATAAGAAAAATATGCCTCATATCCCTTTTTCACATATATCTGAGCTTTTAAAACAGATATCATAGCAGGCAAATCATTTAAATCATTAGACTCAACCCGTACAATCTCGTTATTCGGACATCTCAAATCTATAGTTTTTCTTTTGCAGTTCACAACAGCATCATGCATAAACAACCAATCCATACCCAAAATAATATCGAATTCACCAAATGGCAGAAGCATCAGATCAGCAGGGAAATAGATATCTCGAAACATTAACGGACGGTTCTTGCATACTTTGTCAACCAGGACACTTTTACCTAAGGGGTTCGATACTTTTATAGTAAACTCAGTAGACTCTACAGGAAAAATCTTGCTGAATACTAAATTCATGCATATATATGAATGCGTAGAACCAGGATCTATCAAAGCAATCAAAGAAGTATCATAAAGAGTAAAAGTACCAGTTATAACATCAGGTGACGAAGCTTCTTCACGAGCTCGGATAGCATACGCTCTAGCAGGCGCTCTAGCTTTAGATCTGACAACATTATCTCTTGTAGTTCTCTGACTACCACTGATATTTCTTACATTGTTCGATGGTCTACCTCTCACAGGTGCATTATCAGATCTCAAATTCTGAACAGTTTCTGGCTCGACAGACTCAGGGCAATCACGGATAAAATGATCAAGTGATCTACATCTGAAGCAAGCTCTGTCATTTAATCTACAGCTTCTCGGATGCCATTTTCCATAATGCTTACATTCAGGTCTCTCGGATCAAACGTTACCAACACTGGCCACTGAAGTTGCTGGAGTTTTAGAACTCATTTGTGGTCTATATTGATTTCTATTCGAATGTCCCACATTATATCTGAAATGACTTTGACCATCTCTGAATCTTTTCGGAGCAGACTGAAATGATTTACTCTGAAATCTCTTTCTCACATCTCGAGCTTCAAACTCAGCTTTTCTTTTATCTTTCCCAAGTGCCTCAGCTTTGCAAGCTCGGTCAACAAGTGTAACGAACTCTTTTATTTCTAAGATCCCGATTAACAAACGAATATCTTCATTAAGGCCATTTTTGAATCTTTTGCACATTATGGCTTCAGATGATACACATTCTCGAGCATACTGACTCAGTCTAACAAACTCTCGTTCATATTTCGTAACAGACATACAACCCTGCTTTAGTTCAACAAATTCTTTTCATTTCTGATCAATGAATCTTTTGCTAATATATTTCTTTTGGAATTCAATCTGAAAGAAGTCTCTTGTAACTCATTCTTTCGAGACAACTGAAATCAAGGTCTTCCACCATTGATAAGCTGCATCTCGAAGCAAAGATACAACACACTTTATGCATTTTTCCGGAGTCAAAGACATTTCATCGAATACCCGAACAGTGTTTTCTAACCAAAACTCAGCTTTTTCAGCATTAGGAGCTCGGAATTCTTCGACCCCACACTTGCGGATCTTGTCAACCGTAGGCTTATTCCACAGATTCAGATTTGCAGTCGGAGGTATATCAGCTATTTGAGGGGGATTAACCGGGGTGGGGGTTGCGAAACAGTCGGATTATTCTTTACAAACCGAGTGAACCACCCACTCATCATTTGGAAGAAAGCTTGTTTAGCTTCTCCCTCTTGACTGCTCGTAGCCGGTCTCAACTCAGAGGGCGCTGTCCCTTGCGTGGGAGCAGGCGCATTACTTTCTACGTCGTCAGCTACGGCTCTTTTGGGATCCATATTATACGAAAAATCACATTTTACATGTCAGGATTCATCACACTATCTCAATTCAGATATATGGCATGTATAGCTAGACTCTGACACACTACGTTAGTCCGAGAATCAACTTAATTGTAGCTCTAATACCAACCAAATGTAACACCCTTATTCCGTGTTCGTCACCAGATTAGGGTTAGGAGAGTTACCAGATAGATCGAAAAAATTCATAACATTTCATACATTTCATTCATCCATCACACATACAATGTCCCTTAAATATGGTCAACGAGACCTCAAACATGTTTATAACCCTGGTCGGAACTCAACCGGAACACATACAAATTCCATGGAAAATTTGTAATTTTTCTAAGATTCAAGGGTTACATGCCCGTGGAAGGAGACCGTGTGCCCTCCACGTCTTCTAGACACCTCCGTGTGACCTCCCGTGTCCATATACTGATTATATCTCCACGGTCACTAAGCACGCCCATGTGCCATGGCCGTGTACTCTTAGCTACCTACTGACTTGTACACCACAGCTAGCTGACACCCCCGTGTTGAGGCTGTGTGCTACCAAGCTACATCCTGGCAATCACCCACGGTCTTTAGGCACACCCGTGTGCCACAACCGTGTAACATTATAGGCCATTTACAAGGCCAAAATGCCACCCCTAAGGGTCAAACCTACAAGCCATATTTACGAAGACATCCCATGCACATTTAAACACCAAAAACATACCAAAATAGTCATTCAAACCATGCATTCAATACCAACTCCAACCATGACAATTTCAAAGCCTAAAACTCATATCATCACAAGCCTAATTCATTCATTTGCTTACCCAAACACTTACCATATCATCATGCCAAAACATACTTCACATAACATAGTCTTTAATGCATAAAACCAAAACATAACTAGCCAAATCATATGGCTAAGTTCACATAACAACTCATATCAAGGACTAGCCTATACATGCCATATCTAGCCAAATACATTTTCAAAGTGTACCAAAACAAGTTTAGTAGTGTGATGACGATCCGTGACGGTCCCGAGCCTTCAGTAGCTTTGACGACCTATAAAACAGAGAAAAATACACACAGAGTAAGCTTTCCAAAAGCTTAGTAAGTCAATATACAAACAAACTTCATATGTAAAGCATGTAAACATATAACCACATTGGCACATTTCTTCTATAAAGCAAATTTCTCACATTTATACTTTGATTCATATTCTTGGCCAAATTTGCCACATTTACCAATTCAAGAATCATATACACATAGGTTTTTCATGTACCCTTCCATGTAACATATTTTTAAACTACCATACAAATCATCATAATGGACCACAAAGTCACTCATTATATACACACCTAGTGTATAATCAACGTACCTGAATCAGACATTCATCTACTTAATCTATCAAAGCTCGGATTTACCATTCGTATCTCAAACTTGCCCGTTGAACCATAAGGAATTCAGTAGGATACTCAGAAGTTCAGAATAATCATACAATGCCATCGTCCCAGACAAGGTCTTACGTGTATTCAGATATCGATGCCATTGTCTCAGACGGGATCTTCCTCGGACCAGTACGATACCGATGTCCCAGACATGGTCTTACACGTAAGGATCATAATAATGCCAACGTCCCAGATGTTGTCTTACACGTAATCAGATATCGATGCCACTGTCCTAGACATGGTCTTACACGAATCTCAAATCAACGCCAACGTCCCAGGCGTGGTCTTACATGATAACAATAGAACAGATGTCTATGTCGTGATTTAGTCAATCCTATTTATTCCTAGGTTCGTACGGGGCTTCTCAGACTTAATCACTATATCGAACTTATCTCGGAATTCAAATGCATAACCTCTCATGAGTATTTATTATCATCATTAATCATATGAACATTTACAATTGCATACATATACATTTATTTGCATAATGACTTACCTCGGATTAGATATGTCGGAATGAAAACGGCTACTCGGTTATTTTCGCTTTCCCGCGATCTAAGTCTGTTTTCCTCGGTTCTTGATCCAAACATATTCAGAATTAACCCTTTTATTCACCAATTCATTCAATTCAATCCAAGGACACACATTTATGGCTATTTGCAAATTAACCCTAATATTTGCACACTTTGTCAATTTAGTCCATTTTTCTCAAAACATCAAATTCACAAAATCTACCCATGCTCATACTTAGCCGAATATTCCTACATCACATATAAGCCCAATGCTTAGCCGAATATTCCTACATCACATATAAGCCCACATTTTTCATCAAATTCACGAATTAGTCCCTCAATTTGCTATTTTCACAATTTAGCCCTATTTAGCTAAATTCATCAAAACTTCAAGAACAAAACATGTTCATCTAGCTCAAATCTTTCATTTATAAACTAAACTCATTTCAAAACTCAACATATCAACAATGGCATCTCACACAAACATCATCAATACTTAAAATTAGTACATGGGTTTGATAGCTCTTGAAGCAACGATTACAAAAACGTAGAAATTATCAAAAGTGGATCGAAATCTAACCTTGAATTAAACTTGAAACCAACCAAAAATACCACGCCTCAAAACTTTCTTTTTCTTTAGTACATTCGGCCAAAATAAAAGAACATAAAGATGAACACTCATCTTTTGTTTCATTAATCTATGTCATTTATTCAATTACTAAATTGCCCATCCATTAAACATATAAGACAATTTAATACTAAGGTTATTTAGTCATTTAATCATCCACTATATCAATGATAGCTTATTTGCCATATAAGACCTCCACCTTTACAAAGCCACAACACTTAAATACTTTAAAAAATGGCAAGCAACTTTCACATTCAATGAATTTCATCCTTTTGTCAAATTAAAAGCACAGAAGGACAAATTAACTTACGAAAATTTAACACACGCTAAGCCACATATCAACGGCATAGAATATAATATTAAAATATTATACAGACTCAGATTTGTGGTCCTAAAACCACTATTTCGACAAAGGTATAAATCGAACTGTTACATCTGGCTTGGCTCCTCGGACTACTTCAACGCCCCACTTTAGGTTGCCTTTTAGGGTGTTTATATAGGCTTTTGGAATGTTTTTCTTTGCCTCTAAGTATCCTTTTTTGATTAGAATTAAAACAGGTCACGGCAGGGACACACCCTTGTGGCACGCCCGTGTAAATCGAGTTCAGGTCGTGTTCGGATCTGCTAAAGAGACACGACCGTGTGGATTTCTCCAAGCTGTGTGAATTTCTCACTTTGGCCCATTTTCTCCATTTTTGGCCCGTTTCTCATTATTTTCATCCCGTTTCTCGTTCTTTTCATCCTCCGGTGCTCTCCTAAGTATAAAACATGAAATTAAAGGATTAGGAGCATCAACTTCCACAATTCAGGGGATAAATCATCCAAAAGTATGAAAAATGTGGGATTAAAATATGTATATATTACGGTTTATCAAATTCCCCCACACTTAAGCATTTGCTTGTCCTCAAGCAAAATTCTCAACTCACAATTAAAATGAACTTCCTCAATTCATATTATTCATCAATAGTGTTTCATCATAAGTCATAGATAATTTATACATTGATAATTTAAGTAGAAGAGTCCTAAAGATTCAAACAGTCAAAGTTATAATTTTTATACCACGAAAACATAGGTGTTTCCCCTTTCCTAAATAAGTACCCCTGATTCGAAACTGACAAGAATTGACATCCTCACTAAAGATTCACTCAAATCACTCAAAGTGTTTAAGGTTCAAAATTAAGCACTCAGAAGTCGAACATGAAAAGTTAATCCCATAGGCAACTGATCAAATCAAATCTCGATAAAAGGGTAGTCAAGAGAAATGGTGATAAAAATACAAGATGGGTTTTGGGTTAATATTAGTGGGTGAGTCAATAAACGGTTTGTTAGGATCAAAGGGGTTTACTAAGGGTTAAATATGAAGGTAGGCTTTTAGTGGAGTAAGTGGGTTAAATCCTAAGTGCCTTTATCATCTCTGTATATCAAATCAATGACGTGGTCTTGACATGTATAATCGAAGCAAGTTCTAGAATAACAAATCAATGTTGACACGTTCATAATCAATAAAGTGAGCAAGAAAAGAATGTATGCTCTAAAAGGCTCAAAATCTCACAAAAAAATATGGGTTTTTGATATCAACTTTGTAAATTTCAAACTTCAAGGTAATAATTAGATTCAGGTAGACAACCTAACAAAATTTTAATTTTTTGAAAATAGTCTCGTCATGCTTGATTCTCTAGTCTCCTAAAGTTTAAATCATCACTGCACAATTATCAATGAATTAATCCAAAACATATTAATAAAAATCATGAATCAAAGGAAATTTCATTCTAATAGTAATATGAGAAAATTACTTAAGAACAAGACATAATTCAGGGATTTGAGAATAATGCAAAAAGTTAGGAACTTTTCAAAATAAAAGTCACCCCCACACTGAAAATGTACATTGCCCTCAATGTACAAAGATATATAGAGCATGAAATCATAAGAGATAGGGAGAAGTGAAACTTCCTAAATTTTGGTTGGATTCTTTGAGTTGGAAGAAATTTGATTCGGAGGTGAAAGATAAGTTGGAGGAGGCGTCTTTGGTGGCCGCCAACAATCTCTGCACTAGATGAAAAAATTGGGAAACTCGTGAAGAATTAGCTAGGAAATAATAAGAATAATTCAAAATATACTAATAAAATATTTAAAGAAAAGAAAGATAAAAAGAAAGAGTGTAAGAAGTAAAATAAAATTAAAAGAAAAGATTAATGGACTGAAAAGTCCTTATCGTTAGATGGTTTGCGAGGTGGGTGTGATTTCTAAGGGCGTGGTATGGTGATTCCCAAGCATCCTTTAAAACCTAAAATCAAGATCCTAAAATAAAATATACTAAATTAAACATAAGAGAAATAAAAAGAAGGAAAATAAAGGAGAAGGGAAAAGAAAAAGAAAAATTAAATGGACTCAAATGCCCTTGGCTTGTCGGGTCAATGAAGCGGCCGGCATAAACTCATGTAAATCGGTCTCACATAGGGAGATTGTGCTAGGGTCCTTTCACTTCTTCGACATGGTAATGGTAATGTTGGCCTTGCCTTTGATTATTGAGTGATAGTGGTAATGATGGTGAAATATGAAGAAAAATTATGGTGGCTAGGGTTGAGAGGGAGGGGGTTTGGTGGAGAAAGTGAGAAGAAAAGGGAGTTTATATAGAAGTTGAGGGTCTGGTGATTTCCCACGCCCATTTACCTTGGACATGTTGGGTTACATGCCTGTATCGCACAGCCGTGTTGTGCTTTGTTCGTTTTTCCTACGCTCGTGTGCAGGTCGCCATGCCCGTGTTGATAAAATAGTGTCGACCACGGCTGTATCGCACGGCCGTGGTGTTTAGTCGGAGCCCGTGGCTTGAAGATATTTTTTGTCGTGTTTCGTGCTATCTCTGCCATACTAGTATGGAAATCCGTGGTGTCCACACGGCCACGGCCACGCCCGTGTATAATGCCATTGGTATGGAAATCTGTGTTTCATTAATTTGGTTAGTTTGTAGTTAGTTGCTGAAAGTAAAAAAATGAAAATAAAAATATATAGGTCAAGTTTGTAGTTAGTTTGTAGTTTGTAGTTAGTTTGTAGTTAGTTGCTGAAAGTTGAAAATCCTTTCTCATGCTATCAGTTCTATTATCAGTATATAGGTCAAGTCGAGTAGCGTTTACTTTAAAAGTGCTGAATATAGGATTACTTACCTCGACTGTTCCGTAAGGGAAGACATTGAGTACCTTAAAAAGGATTTTTTTGTTTGTATCAAGGTCTGAGGTGGTGATCCAAGGGTCTGTTTTAGCCAACAATACCTGATCCCCGATCTGAAATTGGTTTGTCTGTTCTTTAGGTTTATCATGGAGTTGCTTCGGTTTTGCTTCGTGTATTCCTAGTTTCTCTTTGAAATGTGTCTTCCACTCGTCTAGTTCATCAATCTAAAGCCTTTGTTCCTCATGAGTTATTTCCTTGTTGGCATGAGGTCTAGGATCTAGCTCAATTGTGTAGTTATGTGGTGCTTCGTAAAAACAAGGTTTAACCGAATGGTCATTAATAGAATTTTTCTCACCTTGATTACTTGATGTCCTAGCCGGGTCAAGAGCCTATAGAGTGATCGTTTCGTCACTTACACAAAGTATGAGTTCGCCTGTACCAACATCAATTTTAGTTCTGGCAGTTGCTAAAAAGGGTCTTCGTAAAATTAAAGGAATATTGTTGTCCTCATCCATGTCTAAAACAACAAAGTCTACTGGGAATATGAATTTATCAGTTTTCACGAGTACATCTTCAATTATACCCCTAGGAATTCTAATAGTTTTATCAGCTAATTGAATGCTCGTCCTAGTTTGTTTGGGTTTCCCTAGAACTAGTTATTTAAACATTTTATAAGGCATAACATTGATGCTTGCCCTTAAATCAGCTAAAGCATTGTCAACAGATAAACTACCAATTAAGCATGGAATTGTAAAACTCCCTGGATCTTTTAATTTTTGTGGTAATTTATTTTGCAACATTGCTGAGCACACTGCATTTAGTTTCACATGCGATTCTTCGTCTAACTTCCGTTTGTTTGTTAAAAGCTCTTTTAAAAATTTCCTTGAATCTGGCATCTGCGAAAGAGCTTTAAGAACCGGTAAGTTAATATGTAATTTCTTTAAAAGTTTAAGAAATTTACCAAATTGTTCATCTGTGTTGTCTTTCTTCATCGCATTGGGGTATGATACACCAGGTTGGTACTCTTTAATTATCGGTTTTGGCTTATCATGACTTACCTCAACCTTCCCTTCTTCTACCACCTTCTCTTTCCTTGCTTCTAGTTCATCTAACCTCTCTTTATCGTGAGCTGTTATGGCTTGAAGTTGCTCCTTTGGGTTAGTTTCTGTGTTACTTGGCTAGCTGCCTTGTGGTCGTTCTGAGATCAACTTAGCAAGCTGACCTAATTGGTTCTTGATCTCTTGAATTGATGCTTGTTGATTTTTAAGTGTTGTTTCGGTGTTTTGGAAATGAGTTTCTAACACCGTGATGAATTTGTCAGCATCTCTTCAAGGTTCAGCTTCTTTTCCTGTGGGTAGGGCTGTTGTTGAAAACTTAGGAGCAGTTGTTGTCTTTGGTTTGTTTGACCACCCTATGAGAAGTTGGGGTGGTTCCTTCAACCTGGATTGTAAGTATTACTATAAGGGTTATTTTGAGGTCTAGAATTATTACCCATATAGTGAACTTGCTCATTTTTAGTGCTCAAGTTGTAAGGTGGATATTCTGTATTGCTCATCCCTCCTCCATTCGTATCGCACTGCATAGCTGGATGTAACTGCGAAGAACCACATAAACAATCAATCTTTTTATTTAACATCTCTACCTGATTTGATAGCATGGTTACTGCGTCGAGGTTGAAAACACTGGTGGCTTTTGTTGGCCTTGTCCTCGTGACTTGCCACTGATAGTTATTCAGTGACATCTCTTCAATGAATTCATAGGCAGCCTCAGGTGTTTTGTTATTTAGGGTTCCGTAGGTGGCTGAATCCATCAACTTCCTGGTTGAGTGGTTCACACTGTTATAAATGTCTGGACCTGTTGCCACACGTGTAACCCATGGTGTGGGCACTTTCTCAATATATCCTTGTATCTCTCCCATGCATCGTAAAGTGTTTCTAAATCCATTTGCACAAAAGAAGAGATATCATTCCTCAACCTTGCCATTTTAGCCGGCAAAAAATATCGGTCATTTGTTCCCATATAGTGATTGATCCTCGTGGTAACGAGTTCAACCACTGTTTGGGTTTGTTCCTCAATGAAAAGAGAAACAACCGAAGACGAATGGCATCATCAGAAACGCAATTTATTTTGAAAATATCGCAAAATTCTAGGAAATTCGCCAAGTTATTATTTGGATCTTCATCCTAGAAACCATCAAACTGATCAAATTGCTGTATCATCTGAATTGTGTTAAGTTTCAGTTCAAAATTATTTGCAGCCATAGCAGGTCTAACAATACTTGACTCAGTTCCTGTAAAATTAGGTTTAGCATAATCATTCATAGTACGAGGAGCATGATTTTTGGCCATCACCGGAGGTAGCGGATTAGTATCAACCATCTCCTCTTCTTCTATGTATTGTAAGCTTCGCCTTATTTCTCTTCTGTTTTTGGGAACGATACCTTCTATATCGCTGTAAAAAATCAAGGGTCTTAATGGGTTCCTTCTAGTAATAAACTAGAAAAACCTATCAGAAGCAAAGAAAAAGAAAAGAAAAATTAAAAAAATTGCAAATAAATAAAAGTAATGGCTAAAGTAATAAAAATCAAGTGTTCCTAGTATCTTAGTCCCCAGCAACGGCGCCAAAAACTTGATCATGTCTGAAAGTTTTAATAATTTTATATAATGAATGATCGAGCCTAGAAACTAACTATAACAACGATTTGAGGCAAGCGCACTTATCATTTTGTAGTATAGCTATGGCAAGACCGGAAGTATCGTATTCTCAAGGTTGCCCTCTAGGGTGTTTATATAGGCTTTTGGAATGTCTTTCTTTGCCTCTAAGTATCCTTTTCTGATTAGAATTAAAACAGGTCACGGCAGGGACACACTTGTGTAAATCAAGTCCAGGCCGTGTTCGAATCTGTTAAAGAGACACGGCCGTGTAGATTTCTCCAGGCCGTGTGAATTTCTTACTTTGGCCCATTTTCTCCGTTTTGGCCCGTTTCTCGTTCTTTTCGTCCTTCGGTGCTCTCCTAAGTATAAAACATGAAATTAAAGGATTAGGAGCATCAAATTCCACAATTCAGGGGATAAATCATCCAAAAGTATGCCAAATGTGAGATTAAAATATGTATATATTACGGTTTGTCAACTATCCTTGAAATTCATACCTGTCCTAAGCCTCAGAACATTCCAAGCAGAAAAGCCCTATGTGATCTAGGTAGATTTGTTCACAATTCGAAATTATACTGAATAATTGCATTTATGACTATTTGTATTATACTAGGAAAATCAAATTATTTTTATAATTTATTTATGGATTCCACATTTGAGACCTTTAATGCTTGTATACTTTGTAATATACTGAACTTAGTTGTCTAATATCAAAAGTGGTAAGTCAGTTATATCTTGTGCCAATATTATATACGAATATTAGATGCTTATTCATGTGCTCCATAGCTAACACTTGTACTATACTTGTTCAAGGGTCGCCTTTCTGTTTATTTTTTTTTGTTTGTGTTGTTTGAGGATAAGGAATGACTTAAGTGTGAGGGAGTTTGATCTATCGTAATTTGATGTAGTAGATGAAACTAGTTTTTGCACTTTGGGAGCTTGAGTATAAGCATTTTAGTTGTGTTTTAATTACATGTCAGTAAGTTTAGTTAAGTTTAATAAATGTGTAAACTAAGTATTTTATTGGCTTTAGGGGCCGAATGAGGCCTACGGGGAAGCTAATATACTTTTTAATTGTGTAGGAGACCATTAGAAGGCGTATTAACTCAAACTCAATACTGGTCGCTAGGTTACAACATGGAGCATGCAATGTGACAACACAGGGAGCAATATAAGAAAAGTCCAAGACTGTCATGACATAGCCTCAGGATGTCGCAACATACCCTTGAAGACACCCTGAAGCTGTACATACTGCCTTCGATGTCACGATATAGGACCTGATTTGTTGTGACATCATCTCTATAAAAGAAATTAATACAAGCTAGGGGCATTCTGGTCGGCACAATTTGACTTCAAGATTGGGAATGTCAGTTGACCTAAGGTTAAGGACGACAACCATTCTAAGTCTATAAATAGGCTCAGCTAACACGTATTATAGACACTTTTCACTTTGTATAATTTTCTCTTTAGATATAGACTTTAGATTTTCTCTTTTCTTAGGTTTTAAATTTCTGTTCTTATTATTTTCTATTGGGAAGAAGTCAGATTTTGGAATTATTTTCAAACTCTTTAAGGATTCTACGTTTAAATTCAATAAAATCAGGCTTCTTTTAAACTTTATTCTTGAAACTATTCTTCATGTTCATTATTTCATTCAGGTTTATATTGTTTACTAGATCCATGAGGAACTAATCCTCCTATGTGGGATTAACTAGTGGAGGTATGAATAATTAATTGTTTTGTAGGGATTTCTTAACGGATTAGCTATTCAGGAGAAGAAAAACCTAAACCCTAGGCCTGACAACCCTAGGAAGTAATTAAAGTGGGAATTAACCCAAAATTGGTATGGCCTATCTGTGAACACCTTAAACCTGAACTGGTTCTATGAGGTCGGAAGATAAGTAGTTATTGCCGACTCAATATTTCATTGGACGTATCGAAATATCCTGCTAGGGTATTGACTAGTTGATTGAACAAGAAAACCCGAGACAACAGTTGATTATGATTACCGAAGCAAGCTAATCACCCATGGCCAGATTTGATACATATTTCCTTATTTGAATTCTTGCTTTTCGTTTATTTAATTTTCTTCTATGTTCTTTGTATAGTTTATTAAAACCCTTCTTTTAATCTTTTGTACTATAATTTAATTAAAGTATTAATTAGATCTATTTATGTTTAAATCAGAATTAATTTAGTGCTCGCTTCCCTTGGGTACAATCCTCGGATTACTTACCTACTCCATTGTAACTATATTACAACCTAACACGTACACTTGCGAATAGCTTGTTCACATATTTTGTGTAGGTTTGGTAGTCTGGATGTTGGTACGTCTGAAGGTGGTGAAAGTCATCGCGTGCGACCTCGTCCTTAGGTCCTCCTTCAGTCACAAGACATCCGTGTCTCCAATTATTCCCTAGTCCACATAAGAACTAATATCAGCACTTAAAGGAGTGACCACTGGGTTTGGGTCGTTGCATCGACTAGAAGGCCTTACAGGTGGTCCACTTAGCTAACAGAGTTCGGGCTTTGATTAATATAGCTCTGTGGGAGCGGTTCTCCACTATCATGGAACCTATACATTAAAACTCACACTAGAGTTCTGTTCGACATTCTCTCTACAACAGGCTATGTCACTATCGCGTGTGAAATGATATGCGAATTGTGCAAGTATACATGTCGAATCAATTAATATAATGATAAGTAAGATCGTCTTCATAGGGATCAGATAGGATTAATTTAGTTATGTTGCTATTATGAAGTATGTGAATTATGCTAAGGCAAAACAATGACAGAAATGCAAGGGTAATCAAAATAATGATGATGTGTACAATATGTAAACAAATAAATATTTAAAAATATGTTATGGCAAAGATACCAAGACAAAAGTAAGAGGGTCTACGTTATTGAATGGAAAGGCTGGGATTACTAGGACTCTACCCTTATAAACCAATAATGCCTCGACAAATTCTTAACTTTCTGCTCAGAATGGATTTAAAATTGTTTGCTTCTTTCGAGAGCAAAACCTTAGGATGCCTCACGTCAGGAAATATATGTCTATAGACCACAGATGTGATTTCCAGTAACGATTACTCATTACTCTATACGAATGTTGCTCTATGTCTAGAGACTTCTATAAGGATTCTATCGAGCACCCACTCATATCAATCAATTGTGGTCCAACTAACCTAACCTTTTCAGATTTGAGTTATGTTTATAAGCATACTGTGCATTCATCTATGTCTAGAGATTGCATGCATACAATTCAAAAGAACAAATTGAATGAAACAGTAAAATAGATCAGATCCAAGCTTTAACATTAATGGAAAATTCAAGTATCATTCAGTAATCCCAACCCGATGAGATTTAACTCATGGGTTGGTTAATCAAATCAAAATTCAAAAAATCATTCAACAATTAATTTCGTAAAGAAGCAATTTAAGAAAATAAAGGAAGAACTTCAAGAAGCTTTCATCGATCCAGCCCTCAACTCCGGTGGCATAATGCCTTGCAAAGACCAGGTTGGCTGCCTTATTCTTCTCCCTCAACTTCTGCTGTACTGCTCAACCTTTACTACTACCCTCATTCTTTTTCGCAATATCTTTCCCCTGAAAAAGACTCTGAAAGAAAGTCTTTTTTTCTCTCTCTTATCCTCACTTTTTACAGGGTAGATCCCCCTCTCAGCACACAATTTTTCCTTCCTCTTTTTCAGGTAGATCTTTCTAGTACAATTACAACTGGCTGAAAGAGGCACGAATTGAGTGTTGACTTAGTGTCTTTTTGGAATTTCTATGGCATTAATGTTAGCAATCTGTCCAAACTTTTGCCATGACAAAACTTCACTCCTTCATTTCTTTTCCTCATTCTACACCTGTCATTCAAACACAAACAAATCCTTTCCACCCACAAGTAAAAGTAACATAATAACATTTAAGCACAATCCAAGCTTTATGATGCAATGTTTTAAAAATATACTAATATAATATCCTAAAATGAAACTAAATTCACCTAAATACAAGCAGTTAACCAAGTCTAAATGCTTAAAATATAACACTTTTAAAGAGTTATTAGTCACGGTGGGATGAGTCGTGCGCGGGCTTCAGAGCCTCTCTTGGACTTTATTCTGAGGAGTTCATGATTACCCACGAGTTTTCAACATTATCACGACACATCCATCACTTAGCCTCTCTCTATTGGACAAATATTACTGCAACAGTAGCATAGTATAACCTGAGCAAGTCCAAGGTAGCTTGTTTACCTCCAGCCTTATGCTACATTCATGCCATTCTGGGGCACACACTGACTGGTCGAAGGGAGAGTACCGGGGTTGTTGGAATGTATGATGCTTATTTCCTTTGGAGTATGGCGATATGACGCCCCATCTATGTTGCCTATTTTCTGGCCCTTAGTTATTGCCACATATAAGCATCATAATCACACATATATCATACAAAAAAACATGATGAACTTGGCATAAGTAGTATCAAGATCTTATAATCATAATTACTCATTCATAACCTTACCGAGGGATTCATCACATATCGAGCTCATTAGTAAATGAGTTTTACGTATGTACCTGTACCAACTCGCAACATAATCATAACCTTTCACAACTTTGACATACTCGTTGAATTTCCCATTGAACCACTTGGAATACTAAAGGATACTCGGGAATCTCACACACACAATACTATACCAATGTCATATCCCAGATATGGTCTTACATGGGATCTCTTATCGATGCCTATAGTCCAGCTATGGTCTTACACGAAGTCTCTGATAAACCGTAATATATACATATTTTAATCCCACATTTGGCATACTTTTGGATGAATTATCCCCTGAATTGTGGAATTTGTTGCTTCTAATCCTTCAATTTCATATTTTATACTTAGGAGAGCACCAGAGGATGAAAAGAAAAGAAACGGGCCAAAAACAGAGAAAATGGGCCAAAGTACAAAATTCACACAGCTTGGAGAAATCCACACGGTCGTGCCTCTTTAGCAGATCTGAACACAGCCTGGGCTCGATTCACACGGGTGTGTCTCGGACGTGACTTGTATTAATTCTAATCAGAAAAGGATACTTAGAGGCAAAGAAAGACATTCTAAAAGCCTATATAAACACACTAGAGGGCAACCTAAAGCGGGCGTTGAGGTAGGCCGAGGAGCCAAGCCAGAGAGGTCGAATTGTGGGATTTACTCGAAGCCAGCCAGTTGATTCATCTCAAGAAGCCGAAATCATACACAAGACGAAAGATCTTTCCTTCAATTTCCTTCAGGAGGTTTTAAGGTTTTTCTTATGTTTTGTTTTATATTTTCTTTTGAGATGTTTTCTTTTATAAACATGAACTAAACCCCTCAAATACCTGAGGGGGATGAAACCTAAGATGGATCATGTTATTGTTTTCTAAACTGTATGATAAATACTTGATTTGTTCTTAATTATGTGTTCTTAATTCTTGCTTTGATATTTCAGGATATTGATTTAGGTATTGATGTGCTTAGGCAACGGAGGGAAATTCCCTGTTTAAGAGTAGATCCAGCATAGTTAAGCGGAGTTGATCGTAGCTCTAAAGATAGGATGACGAAAATCTGCCGGATTAGGGTCAAACCTAATATGGGAGTCCATAGATCGAGTTAATGCAATTCTAGGGGTTTTAATTAGAAAGAGATTTCAATTAATCAACCTAGGGTTAGACGTTAGTAGCCTCGAGAGAGATATTAATATAAATTAGGAAATCCTATGGATCAAGTCAAGTGAATAAATCGTCTGGTTCAGAGTTAAATAACAAGTGAAGTCTAGGTGGATTCTTCCTTTAGTATTGTCTTAATCAATTGGTTTTCCCAAAAGTATTCTCGCCAATTCATTCTCTGTGTCTTAGCATCTTTAGCTTAGTAATTAATTAGTTTCATATCAAACAACAATTCCCTTAATTCTTAGGCTAAATAATAAAAGGATAGTAATTACTAGTACTCTTAATCCTTGAGGATACGATACTTCCGGTCTTGCCATAGCTATACTACCAAATGATAGGTGCGCTTGCCTCAATCGTTGTCATAGTTAATTTCTAGGCTCGATCATTCATTATATAAATATTAAGACTTTCTGACACGATCAAGTTTTTAGCGCCGTTGCTGGGGACTAAGATACTAGGAACACTTGATTTTTATTACTTTAGCCATTACTTTTATTCATTTAAAATTTTAATTTTACTTTTCTAATTTTTCTTTTCTTTTTCTTTGCTTCTGATAGGTTTTTCTAGTTTATGACTAGAAGGAACCCTTCAGGACCCTTGATTTTTACAGCGATATAGAAGGTACCGTTCGAAGAAATAGAAGAGAAATAAGGCGAAGCTTACAATACATAGAAGAATAGTAAGGGAACGAAACTAATATTATCGAAGAGATGGCTGATAATAATCCGCTACCTCTGGTGGTGGCCAAAAATCATGCTCCTCGTACTATGTATGATTATGCTAAACCTAATTTAACAGGAACTGAGTCAAGTATTGTTAGACCTGCTATTGCTGCAAATAATTTTGAACTAAAACCTAACACAATTCAGATGATACAGCAATTTGTTCAGTTTGATGGTTTGCAGGATGAAGATCCAAATAATCACTTGGCGAATTTCCTAGAATTTTGCGATACCTTCAAAATAAATGGCGTTTCTAACGATGCCATTAGTCTTTGGTTGTTTCCCTTTTCATTGAGGAACAAAGCTAAACAGTGGTTGAACTCGTTACCACGAGGATCAATCATTACATGGGAACAAACGACCGAAAAATTTTTGTTAAAATATTTTCTGCCGGCAAAAACGACCAAGTTGAGGAATGATATTTCTTCTTTTGTGCAGATGGATTTAGAGACACTTTACGATGTATGGGAGAGATACAAAGATCTGTTGAGAAGGTGTCCACACCATGGATTACCCTTGTGGCTACAGGTCCAAACTTTTTATAACGATGTGAACCCCTCAACCAGACAGTTGATTGATTCAGCCGCCGGCGGAACCCTGAATAACAAAACACCTGAGGCGGCCTACGAATTCATTGAAGAGATGTCACTGAATAACTATCAGTGGCAAGTTATAAGGACAAGGCCGAAAATAGCCGCCAGTGTTTTCAACCTCGACGCAGTATACATGCTATCAAATCAGGTAGAACTTTTAAGTAAGAAAATTGATGGTTTATGTGGTTCTTCGCAGGTACATTTAGTAATGCAGTGCAACACGAATGGAGGAGGGATGAACAACACAGAATATCCGCCCTCAAAATAACCCTTATAGTAACAATTACAATTTAGGTTGGAGGAACTACCCCAATTTTTCATGGGGTGGTCAAGGAAATCAGAGACAACAACCCCTCTGAAGTTTCCAACAGCAGCCGTACCCACAAGAAAAGAAGCCGAACCTTGATGAGATGCTAATAAAATTTATAACGGTGTCAGAAACCTATTTCCAAAACACTGAGACAGCACTCAAAAATTAGCAAGCATCGATTCAAGGGATCGAGAACCAATTTGGGCAAATTGCTAACCAGTTCTTTGAACAATCACAAGGAAGCCTGCCAAGCAACATTGAAACTAACCCGAAAGAGCAACTTCAAGCAATAACCGCTCATGATAGTGAAGGGTTAGATGAACCCAAAATAAGCCAAGAAAATGTGGTCGAGGAAGGTAAGGTTGAGGTAAGTCATGATAAGCCAAAACCGGTAATTAAAGAGTACCAACCTCATGTACCATACCCCAATGCGATAAAGAAAGACAACACAGATGAACAATTCGGTAAATTTTTTAAACTTTTAAAGAAATTACATATTAACTTACCGTTTCTTGAAGCTCTTTCGTAGATGCCAGATTCAAGGAAATTTTTAAAAGAGCTTTTAACAAACAAACGGAAGTTAGATGAAGAATCGCATGTGGAACTAAACGCAGTGTGCTTAGCAATATTGCAAAATAAACTACCACGAAAATCAAAAGATCCAGGGAGTTTTACAATTCCATGCTTAATTGGTAGTTTATCTGTTGACAATGCTTTAGCTGATTTAGGGGCAAGCATCAATGTTATGCCTTATAAAATGTTTAAACAGCTAGGTCTAGGGAAACCCAAACAAACTACGATGAGCATTCAATTAGCTGATAAAACTATTAGAATTCCTAGGGGTATAATTGAAGATGTACTCGTGAAAATTGATAAATTCATATTCCCAGTAGGCTTTGTCGTTTTAGATATGGCTGAGAACAATAATATTCCTTTAATTTTAGGAAGACCATTTTAGCAACTGCCAGAAGTAAAATTGATGTTGGTACATGTGAACTCATAATTCGTGTAGGTGACGAATGATCACTCTACAGGCTCTTGACTCGGCTAGGACATCAAGTAATCAAGGTGAGAAAATAAATTCTATTAATGACCATTCGGTTAAACCTTCTTTTCAGGAAGCACCACGGAACTACACAACTGAGCCAAATCCTAGACCTCATGCCAACAAGGAAATAACTCATGAGGAACAAAGGCTTCAAATCGATGAACTAGACGAGTGGAAGACACATTTCAAAGAGAAATTAGGAATACACGAAGCAAAACCGAAGCAACTCCATGATAAACCTAAAGATGGGGCAAACCAATTTCAGATCAGGGATCAGGTATTGTTGGCTAAAACAAACCCTAAGATCGCCACCTCAAACCTTGATACAAACGAAAAAATCCCTTTTAAGGTACTCAATGTTTTCCCTTACGGAACAGTCGAGGTAAGTAATGTTATATTCGACGCTTTTAAAGCAAACGTTACTCGACTTGAACTATATACTGATAATAGAACTGATAGCAGCAGAAAGGGTTTTCAACTCCTCAAACCACCATAATTATGCGAATGAGAGGTAACTCTAGCTTAAGACTATAAATGAGCGTTTCTCGGGACGCAACTCGAGTACTAACCTTATTAATTTTCAAATATTTATTTTCATTTTTTTTACTTTCAGTAACTAACTACAAACTAACCAAATTAATGAAACAAAGGTTTCCATACCACACGGGCGTGGCCGTGGCTATGTAGACACCACGGATTTTCGTACTGGCGTGGCAGAGATAGTACGAAATAGGACGAAAAATATCTTCAAGCCATGGCTCTGACTAAACACCATAGTCGTGCGAAACAGCCGTGGTCGACACTGTTTTATCAACACGGGCGTAGCGACCTACACACGGGCGTGGGAGAAACGAACGAAGCACAACATGACCGTGTGACCCAACACACCCAAGGTATACGGGCGTGGGAAATCCCCAGACCCCCAATTTCTATATAAACTCCTTTTTCTTCTCACTTTCTCCACTAAACCCCCTCCCTCTCAATCCTAGCCACCATAATTTTTCTTCATATTTCACCATCCTTACCACTATCACTCAATACCCAAAGGCAAGGCCAATATTACCATTACCATGTCGAAGAAGCGAAAGGACCCCAGCACAGTCTTCCTATGTGAGACCGATTTACATGAGTTCATGCCGGCAACTTCATTGACCTGACAAGCTAAGGGCATTTAAGTCCATTAAATTTGTCCTTTTCTTTTCCCTTCTCCTTTATTTTCCTTCTTTTTATTTCTCTTATGCTTAATTTAGTATATTTTATTTTAGGATCTTGATTTTAGGTTTTAAAGGCTACTTGGGAATCACTACACCACGCCCTTAGAAATCACACCCACCTCGCGAACCATCTAACGATAAGGACTTTTCAGTCTATTAATCTTTTCTTTTAATTTTATTTTACTTCTTACACTCTTTTTTTATTATCTTTCTTTGCTTTAAATATATTATTAGTATATTTTGAATTATTCTTATTATTTCTTAGCTAATTCTTCACGAGTTTCCCAGTTTCTTCATCTAGCGTAGAGATTGTTGGCGGCCACCATACCACCACCAAAGACGCCTCCTCCAACTTATCTTTCAGCTCCGAATCAAATTTCTACACTTCCAACTCAAGGAATCCATCCCAAATTCACGAAGTTTCACTTCTCCCTATCTTTTATGATTTCATGCTATATATATCTTTGTACATTGAGGGCAATGTACATTTTAAGTGTGGGGGGTGAATTTTATTTTGAAAAGTTCCTAACTTTTTGCATTATTCTCAAATCCCTGAATTATGTCTAGTTCTTAAGTAATTTTCTCATATTACTATTAGAATGAAATTTTGTTTGATTCATGATTTTTATTAATATGTATTGGATTAATTTTCTCAAATCCATAATTTTTTGTGAGATTTTGAGCCTTTTAGAGCATACATTCTTTTCTTGCTCACTTTTTTATTATGAGCGTGTCAACATTGATTTGTTATTCTAGAACTTGCTTCGATTATCCATGTCAAGACCACATCATTGATTTGATATACAGAGATGATAAAGGCACTTAGGATTTAACCCACTTACTCCACTAAAAGCCTACCTTCATATTTAACCCTTAGTAAACCCCTTTGATCCTAACAAACCGTTTATTGACTCACCCACTAATATTAACCCAAAACCCATCTTGTATTTGTTATCACCATTTCTCTTGACTACCCTTATATCGAGATTTGATTTGATCAGTTGCCTAACTTTATTCTTTATTTCAATTGTTAAAATCTATTTACTTGATTTGTTCTTAAAAAAAGTATATCCATTATTAGTTCTATGTTAACTAAGCTTATACATTTAAAATTTCATATAGTGAGAAGAAGCTCGTATTATAAAATTTTAGTTGATGTAATTATTCGAGTCTTAGTTCATTTTTTTAAGTTAGGTAATTTGTCAATTCAATCTCGATTCTAACCCTTTAATTCAGCCTCTATCCACACCTTTAACCTAAGCCTCGTTACAACCCTTTTAAAGACCTTTGGATTTGTGTATCATTTCATTCTATAGTGGTGGAGATTTGATTTTCATGCAAGCCTATGGGATTAACTTTTCATGTTCAACTTCTGAGTGCTTAATTTTGAAGCTTAAACACTTTGAGTGATTTGAGTGAATCTTTAGTGAGGATGTCAATTCTTGTCAGTTTCGAATCAGAGATAATTATTTAGGTAAGGGGAAACACCTATGTTTTCGTGCTATAGAAAATATGACTTTGGCTGTTTGAATCTTTAGGACTCTTCTACTTAAATTATCAATTTATAAATTATGTATGAATTATGATGAAATACTATTGATGAATAATATGAATTGAGGAATTTCATTTTAATTGTGAGTTGAGAATTTTGCTTGAGAACAAGCAAATGCTTAAGTGTGGGGGTATTTGATAAACCGTAATATATACATATTTTAATCCCATATTTGACATACTTTTGGATGATTTATCCCCTGAATTGTGGAATTTGATGCCCCTAATCCTTTAATTTCATGTTTTATACTTAGGAGAGCACCGGAGGATGAAAAGAATGAGAAACGGGCCAAAAACAGAGAAAATGGGCCAAAGTAAGAAATTCACACGGCCTGGAGAAATCCACACGGTCGTGTCTCTTTAGCAGATCCGAACACGGCCTGAACTCGATTTACACGGGCGTGTCCCTGCCGTGACTTGTTTTAATTCTAATCGAAAAAGGATACTTAGAGGCAAAGAAAGAAATTCCAAAAGCCTATATAAACACCCTAGAGGGCAACCTAAAGGGGGGAGTTGAGGTAGGCTGAGGAGCCAAGCCAGAGAGGCCGAATTGTGGGATTTACTCGAAGACAGGCAGTTGATTCATCTAAAGAAGCCGGAATCATACTTAAGACGGAAGATCTTCTTTTCAATTTCCTTCAGGGGGTTTTAGGGTTTTTCTTATGTTTTGTTTTATATTTTCTTCTGAGATGTCTTCTCTTATAGACATGAACTAAACCCCTCAAATACCTGAGGGGGATGAAACCTAAGACGGATCTTGTTATTGTTTTCTAAACTGTATGATAAAGACTTGATTTGTTCTTAATTATATGTTCTTAATTCTTGCTTTGATATTTCAGGATATTGATTCAAGTATTGATGTGCTTAGGCAGTGGAGGAAAGTTCCCTGTTTAAGAGTAGATCTAGCATAGTTAAGCGGAGTTGATTGCAACCCTAGAGATAGGATGACGAAAATCTGCCGGATTAGGGTCAAACCTAATATTGGAGTCCATAGATCGAGTTAATGCAATTCTAAGGGTTTTAATTAGAAAGAGATTTCAATTAATCAACCTAGGGTTAGACTTAGTAGCCTCGAGAGAGGTATTAATATAAATTAGGGAATTCTAAGAATCAAGTCAAGTGAATAAATCGTCTGGTTCAGAGTTAAATAACAAGTGAAGTCTAGGTGAATTCTTCCTCGGGTATTGTCTTAATCAATTGGTTTTCCCAAAAGTATTCTCTCCAATTTATTCTCTGTGTCTTAGCATCTTTAGCTTAATAGTTAGTTAGTTTTAGATTAAACAACAATTCCCTTAATTCTTAGGCTAAATAATAAAAGGATAGTAATTACTAGTACTCTTGGTCCTTGAGGATACGATACTTCCGGTCTTGCCATAACTCAAATTAATGGTAGAAATAGATATATCGGATGATAATGACTTCAAAAATGTAAAGAGCATTAAAAACGGGGCTAGGATGTACTTACAACCAAGCTTGGAAGTTGAAAAAACCCTAGCTATGGTGACCTTCAAATTTTCGGCTATGGTGAGGAAGATGGACAAGGATTTTCGCTTGATTTTTTGTTTTTAATTCATTAAATTACCAAATGACCAAAATACCCTTAACTTAAAACTTTGAAATTTTATCTCACCCTGTCCATTTTTGTCCACTAATTTATCCAATGGCGTAATTACCAACTAAGAACCTCTAATTTAAAATTTCATAGCAGTTGGACAGCTCTAGCATGTAGAACTCACCTTTTGCACTTTTTGCAATTTAGTCCTTTTTACTAAATTAAGTACCCAAACTTCAAAATTTTCGAACGAAATTTTCACGAAATCATTTCGTAAAACTTTGGACCATGGAAATGTAATAAAAATAAATTTTACTAAGTAAAATTTGTGGTCCCGAAACCACTGTTCCGACTAGACCCAAAATCGGGTTGTTACAACTCTCCCCCTTAGCGATTTTTGTCCCCAAAAATCTTACCAGAAGATAGGTTTGGGTACTGTTTTTGCATAGCTTCCTAAGGTTCCCATGTAGCCTCTTCGACTCCGTGTCACTGCCACAAAACTTTCACTAGGGCTATACTCTTATTTCTCAACCGTTTAACTTCCCGAGCTAAAATCTTGATCGGTTATTCACTATAAGTCATATCAGGTCGAATCTCAACCTCTGATGGGGAAATCACATGCGAAGGATCAGAATGATATCGTCGCAACATCGACACATGAAACACATTATGAATTCTTTCCAACTTCTTCGGTAAAGCTAACCGATATGCCACTGGCCCTATTCTAAACGTGGACTCAACTTGCCTTTACGGCCAAATCTTAGAATCTTCTTCCATGGAGATACCTTCGGAAATACTTTATCACCAATCTGAAATTCAATCTCTTTACTTTTCAAATCTGCGTACGACTTTTGTCGATCTGAAACGGCTTTCAAGCAATCACAGATTACCTTTACTTTTTCTTCGGTTTCCCTAACCAAGTCAACCCCGTGAATCTGTTTCTCCTTAAGCTCAGTCCAATACAAAGGTGTTTGGCACTTGTGGCCATACAATGCCTCATAAGGTACCATTTTTATACTCGACTAAAAACCATTTTTATAAGCAAATTCGACTAAAGGTCGATATTTTTCCCAACTACCCTCAAATTCTAAAACATAATATCGGAGCATATCTTCAAGAATCTGAATTACTATCTCAGAATGACCATCAGTTTATGGATGAAAAGCGGTACTAAAGTTCAGCTTTGCACCCAAAGGTTCTTGCAACTACTTCCAAAACTGCGAAGTAAACCTCGGATCTTTGTCCAAAGTAATAGAAATAGGCACTCCGTGCAATCTCACAATTTCAGCAATGTACAATTCAACTAGCTTGTCAAGAGAGAAATTGGTACGTACCGATATAAAATGACTTGATTTCGTCAATCTATCGACGACAACCCAGATGATATCTTTCATTTTCGGAGTTAAAGGCAAACCTGTTGCGAAGTCCATCATAATCCTGTCCCATTTCCACTCGGGTACCATTATTGGTTGAAGTAAACCCGAAGGTACTTGGTGTTTGGCATTTACATGTTGACAAATAAAACATATCAAAACAAACTCTGAAATATCTCGTTTCATACCTGACCACCAATACAATTTCTTCAAATCATTATACATTTTTGTACTACCTGGATACACAGATAAACAACCATTATGCGCCTCATGAAGAATTTTCTAAATAAGTTCATCATTTTTCGGTACACAAATTCTACCTTGGAACATCAAACAATCATCAGATCCAATATGAAAATCTGAATCACTACTCGTTTCACAATGAACTCTTTTAGTTTGCAAATCACTGTCACATTTCTGAGCTTCACAAATTTGTTCAAGGAATAATGGTCTAGCTCTCAACTCGACTAGGATCGAACCATTTTTGAATAAATTCAATCATGTATTCATCGCTCTCAAAGAAAACTAAGTGTAACGCCCCAAAAATTGGGCCTAGAATAAATGGGTTTCGTGTGTCGAGAGAATGGATTTTGTCGATCGAGAAAAAAAAGAAAGAAAGGGAATAATAAATTAATGGTTGGTCGAATATGGTTAGGATTGGTTAAGAGTGACTTTTGATGGATGTAAATCACTTGGTTATGCAACCTTTGATAGTCAAGGTTCTTTAACGTAGATCTTGGAATCAATTGCGGTTAGCGAATAAGTAAAGGGTTGATAGGCTTAACCGTTCAAGGTAAGGGATTGGTATGTTTTCAGCTTTTGATAAAAAAGGGAGAAACGATACTAAGCGTATGATTAACTGTTAGTTTTGATTGATCATAGGTTCGTCTCTAAGGAATCGTAGCGTGCTTCGCAAATAAAGGTGTGTACAGACACTACACACACACACAACAAGTCGGCACTAAATGGGCCTACCGAATTCGTGGGCCCAAGTCGATTAGAGTTGAGATGTGAATGATGGATTGATATGGATGTTGTATGATTTGGTCATGATTGGGCTTAATGGGCTATATGAACATGAAATGGGCTTAATGGGCTATATAAACCTAAAATGGTCTTAATGGGTTATATGAAGATGAAATGGGCTTAATGGGTCTTATGAGGTCTTAGAAAAGTATGCTAGGGTTTATGGACTCTAGGCCTAGTTCTGATAAACTCTTAAATATCATAAAACTTAAGTTAATAATCAAGCATGTCTGTGAACGAGTCGTTAGGTTGAAGTGTGGCAATGGACATCTGCATTCTAGGATTGGATCTAGGGAGAGCTTGGTAGTTAAGCGGTCTTCGTGACCCACCTTCTCCTCTCTGGGATCCTACCTGGTTCATAGTGTCTGTTCACTTTAGTCGCGAGGACTTGTTAATGTTCCGAAGTTTATAACTAAAACCCGAGAGGGAACAAATACCCCTGATTTACAAAATTATCGAGATACCCCCGGATTGCAGAATTACCAGAATACCCTTGATTTGTAAAATTTCTGAAATACCCCTTGTAGGGTAGAATTACGAAAATACCCCTGGGTAGTGAAATGACTAAAATACCCTTAGGTGCTTAATGTGTGAAAATGTGTATGTTTCATTCATGAGATATATGTTGCACTTGGGTGGGTTTGATGATACAGAGGAAGATATGTGAGGATCGCATAGTCGCTTGACGACCGTGGATCCATCGGTGGCTTTAATCCCATTATATGCTTAGCAGCCTTGCTGCAACGTTTGAGTAGTGTCGCTGTTGGTGATACCTTTAGAGTGTAGGGATGGGTGGGTTGATATTTATATTCCCACGGGAGTGTAGGGTTGGAAGGGAAATGGAGTGTAGGGTTGGATTTGGGATGAGAGCATTGCATTCATGTGATACTGATGTGATATGAGGTCATTGTGGGCTAAGGCCCAAGACCACCGTTTTGATAGGGCTTAGGCCCAATGTGATAATTGCATGTTGATTGGGTTACCAAGGGTCGTACACACTGAGTTTCGAAACTCACACCCTTTTTATGAAATGTTTCAGATGACCCGCAGTAGACGACTCGACGTGGAAGGAGGACTCGGAGATGGCCACACTACAAGCTATTTAGAAGTTTTTAATTAGTTTCAAAAGACCTTATTTTAATTACTTTATTCTCATTGGATGTAATAAGGGCTTGTTTCTCCAAATTGACTTTACATTTGGGTTTTATTATTGTTTCAACTGCCTAATTATTAAACTTAAATAAATTTCTAAACTTTAACATGGTTTTCGAAATAACTATAACATATGGACATTTTCTTAAAACATGGGCTTTCATCATTACTTAATAAGTTTTTCCTAAGCTATGGCTGTTTTCAATTATTACGTTTTGGCAACTCCATTATTAAGTACCAAGTTTTATAAATTGTTTGTTTTCAAAACTTCCGCAACTAAAAAAGGGTTTGTACCCAACATTTTACTTTACTAAGGGTTTTCAATGAAAAAAAGGTTTTCACTAAAACACTACAATGTGACACGCCGGACTCGGGGCCTAACTTCTAGGCTGGGTTTGGGGTGTTACACTAAGTCTTTCTACTCAATGCATCTATGACTACATTTTCCTTACCCGGGTGGTACTTAATCAGTAGCTCATAATCCTTCAATAACTCGAGCCATCTCCGTTGCCGCAAGTTTAAGTCTTTCTGAGTCATCAAGTACTTTAAACTTTTACGATTCAAAAATACATGACATTTCTCCCCATACAAGTGATGCCTCCAAATTTTCAATGCAAACACTATGGCTGCCAATTCTAGATCGTGCATCGGATAATTCTTCTCGTGTGGTTTCAACTGTCTCGAGGCATAAGCTATCACTTTTCCCTCTTGTATCAACACACATCCTAATCCATTCAGTGTTTTGTCACTATAAATTGCGAACTCTTTTCCCAGTTCAGGTTGTACTAAAACCGACGCCTTAGCCAATAATGCATTCAACTTTTCAAAACTTTGCTGACATTTTTCGGTCCATTCAAATTTGACATCTTTTTGCAACAACTTTTTCATAGGAGTAGCAATCATCGAAAATCCTTTAACAAATCGTCGGTAATATCCGGCTAAGCCCAAAAAGCTTTTGACCACTGATACATTCTTTGGCGGTTTCCATTCAACAATTGCCGATATCTTACTTGGATCAACCCGAATATCGTCTCCAGAGACAATATGTCCTAAAAATTCGACTTCTCGAAGCCAAAACTCACTTTTACTAAATTTAGAAAACAACATCTTATCTCTCAAAATCTGTAATATAGTTCTCAAGTGCTCGGCATGTTCAGCCTCGTCTCGGAAATAAATTAGAATATCATCAATAAACACAACCACAAATTTGTCCAAATACGGTTAGAAAGTTCTATTGATCCAAAAGGCACAACAAGAAATTCATAATGCCCGTACATTGTCCTGAAAGCAGTTTTCGGCACATCCGACTCTTTAACTCTCAACTGATAATAGCCAGATCTCAAATCAATCGTCGAGAATATCGTTGCCCCTTTCATCTAATCAAACAAGTCATTTATCCTTGGCAGAGGATACTTGTTCTTTATAGTCACCTTGTTGAGCTGTCGGTAATCGATACAAAGTCTAATATATCTGTCTTTCTTCTTGACAAATAACACCGGTGCACCCCATGGTGAAAAACTCGGTCTCACAAAACCCTTATCTGTCAACTCTTGCAACTGAGCTTTTAATTCTTTCAATTCAGTCGGAGCCATCCTATTTGGAGCGGTCGATATCGGTGAAGTCCCTGGTACTAAATAAATACCAAACTCAACTTCTCTGACCGGGGGCAACCTTGGCAACTCTTCCAGGAACACATCCAGATATTCACACACTATCGACACTGATTCAATTTTCAACTCAGACACTTTTGTATTCAACACTTAAGCAAGATAAGCTTCACAACCTTTCCTTACACACCTCTGGGAAGACATCGAAGAAATCAAAACAGGTAACTCACCCGACTTATCTGAATCAATCCAAAGAATTTCACCATTTTCACATTTCACTTCAATAATCTTTCTTTTACAGTTTACTATAGCATCATGCAGTGTCAACCAGTCCATACCCAAAATAACATCGAATTCATCAAATGACAACAACATTAAATCAGCCAGAAAACAGTGACCTCGAACCATCAAGGGACAATTCTTGCAAACTCTATCAACTAATACACGTTTGCCTAAGGGGTTTGACACTCTAACCACAAATTCAGTAAACTCAACTGGCAAGCTCTTACTAGCTACTAATTTTACATTAACATAAGAATAAGTCGATCCAGGATCAATCAATGCAATAACATTAGTATCATAGAGAGAAAAAGTACTAGTGATAACACTAAGAGATGTCGCTTCTTCGCGAGCACGGATAGCATAGGCTCTAGCAGGTGCTCGAGCTTCGGATCTCACAACTGTATCTTTCGTCACACCTTTACTACTATCTCCATTTCTGGTATTTCTCAGTGGTGTACCCCTATTAGTAGTATTACTCGACCTCGCACTCTGAAATTTTTCTTTCTCAGCTATCTCAGGACAATCTTGAATAAAATGCTTTTGAGAACCACACTTGAAACAAGCTCGGTCATTCACCCTACACTCACCGGGATGCCTTCTTCCACAATGTTGACATTCGAGTCTATTAGACCTTACATTACCCACACTTTCCATTGAAGTAGCTTGAGATTTAAAACTCGAATGTTGCTTCCCACGATCTCTATGTGAATACCTCACTGAAACATTCGAACGGGAATACATTTCTTTAGATTTCTTTGATTGAGATGGAAATGACTTACTCATCGGTCTTTTCCTCGAATCTCTGATGGAAATGACTTACTCATCGGTCTTTTTCTCGAATCTCTGGCTTCAAGATCAGCTTTCCTCTTCTCTTTATTCAACTATTCGGCCTTGCAAGCCCGTTCAACCAATACCACAAATTCTTTCAGGTCTAAGATCCCAACTAACATACGAATATCCTCATTCAATCCATCCTCAAATCTTCTGCACATAATAGCCTCGGTGGAAACACACTCTCAAGCATATTTACTAAGTCTGACAAATTCTCGCTCGTACTCTATCACTGTCATATGACCCTATTTTAGCTCAAGAAATTCCTCACGTTTCTGGTCGATGAACCGCTGACTAATAAATTTCTTTCGGAACTCCTTTTGAAAGAATTCCCATGTAACTCTCTCTTGGTACCACCGATAGTAGTGTATTCCACCAGTGATATGCAGAATCTCTCAGAAGTGAGATGGCACACTTTAAACACTTATCCGGTGTGCAGGACAACTCATCAAATACCCTGATGGAGTTTTCAAGCCAAAACTCGACTCTCTCGGGATCATCATCCACATTAGCTTTGAAATATTTAGCCCCGTGCTTTCGGATCTTATCAATCGGGGGCTTGTTATTCTTACAAATTCCATACCTTGTGGAGCTACAGGTATCGATCGAGGAATAGATGGGGGTGGAGGAAGTTGGGCATTCGGATTTGTTCAAACAAATTCCGTATACCACTCATTTATCATGTGGAGAAAGGCTTCCCTACCCCATTCTCCCTGACTAACCATAGGAGGTCTATTATCAGATGGCATTGCCCCTTGAGCGGGAGCCGACGCATTACTTTCAACTTTATCAGCTTCAGCTCGATTAGGATCCATTTACTATATGAAAACACAATTTAAAAACACAGTTCATTTATGGCATGTATAGCTAGACTCTTACACACGCTATGTTAGTCCGAGAATCAACTAAACCATAGCTCTGATAGCACTAAATGTAACACCCCTTAATTGTATTTGACATTGGAACAGGGTACGAGGCATTGCCGGACTTAAACACAAGCAAACATACAAAACCGAGACATAATTTCCATCCAACTTTAAAACTTTTCACATTCCTTCATATTGTCCTTAAAACGAGCCTACGAGGCTCAATACATGCTCTGGAAGTGGTTCAGGACTAAACAGAGAACTTTAAAAAATCATATTTAGAAAATTTTTCACTAAAACATGGCTCACACGCCCATGTGGTCCAAGGGACATGCCCGTGTAACCCTTAGACACGCCCGTGCTACAGGCCGTGTTCAAACTAGGGAGCTCTCTGACTTGTGCCACACGGTCGTGCCACACGCCCGTTTGCTAG
This sequence comes from Gossypium bickii, assembly GCA_025503065.1. Lineage (NCBI taxonomy): Eukaryota > Viridiplantae > Streptophyta > Magnoliopsida > Malvales > Malvaceae > Gossypium > Gossypium bickii. The sequence goes on from CP106719.1 coordinate 50,093,930, forward strand.
GCCATGTGGTTAATTTAATTTATATGTGTTTTCATAAAATAGGTGCAGACTTCACATGGCCAGGGCACACGCCCGTGTTCGAGGCCGTGCCGTCCACACGGCCGAGAAAAACGCCCGTGTCTTTTCCCGTATGCTCGATACTGAGCATTCTATTTTGCAACAATTAAGGTGCATGCGACACATGCCCATGGGGCAAGCCGTGTGTCACACACGGCCTATACACACGCCCGTGTTGTAACAGCCCGATTTTGGGTCTAGTTAGAATAGTGGTTTCGGGACCACAAATTCGACATAGTAAAGTTTAATTTTATTATGTGTTTATGGTCTACAATTTTATGGAATTGTTTTTTGAAAGTTACATTCGAAAATTTTGACGCTTGGGCACTCAATTAGTCAAAAGGACTAAATTGTAAAAAATGAAAAAGTTGAGTTCTACATGCTAGAGGTGTCCAATTGTTATGAAATTTGAAATTTGAGGTCCTTATATGGTAATTAGACCATTGGTTAGGTTGGTGGACAAAAATGGACATGGTTAGGCATGTTTCCAAAGTTTTCCATTAAAGGCATTATAGTCATTTAGTTATTAAAATGAATTAAAAACAAAATTAAAAGAGAATTTTTTTCCATCTTCAACCCCTTGGCCAAAAACTGCATGGAGAAACCATGGCTAGGGTTTTTCAAGCTTCCAAGCTCGATTGTAAGTCTGTTCTAGCACCGTTTTTAATTATTTTTACGTTTTGAAATCCTCGTAACAAGATCTATCTATTTCTACCATTTATTTGAGATATGATGAAGGTATAGGGTTTGAACCATGTTATAAATTTGTGTATTTTGATGTTTAATGGTAGATTATATATGTTTGATGTGTGAGAAACGATTTTTGCTAAGTGATTTTCGGTAAAAATGTCAAAAAGGGCTTATTTGTAAAAGTTATGAAATATATGTTAAAAATTTGTTTTAATGGAAAATGTGGGATTTTATAAGCAAGAATAAAGTTCAGCTATGCTTGGGTAACAAAGAAAATGGATATATTTCATTTTACGAGTCTAGGGGAAAAATTGTAAATATGTGAAACTTTAGGGGCAAAAATGTAATTTTGCATTATGTGATTTCTGGACTAAATTGAATAATGTGAGTATTAAATGAGTTAAATGTGTTATTATAGATCAAGATAGACAAGGAATTGATCTTGATCGGGGAAAAGAAAAGGTTGTGGACTAAATTACAAATTCGTCATATTTTGCACCGAGGTAAGTTTGTATGTAAATAATACATCGTTTTTACTTATGTTTTCATATTTTGATAAATGGTATGAATTGTGGCCGAATATTTGATATAATTGACAAAATATCAACAAGTGAGAAATTTCCCAGTTGAACCTTAGGAGTAAAAATGGATACGAGTGACATGTTCACTAGAAACCTATGTGAAATCTAAGTGAAATAAGTGATCCAAGTGCTGGTCCGTACATTCTATCGGTGGCTGAGTTATCCAGCATGTGTTACAAATACTCGACAGCTTGTGTAAGCAGCACCGTGTAGTTTTGTCATGACTGACAGCTTGTGTGAGCAAACCCGAGATTATGGCTATGTGAAACGGGTGCTGGTCTTATAAGTTCTACCAGTGGCTTGGTAATCCAGCATGTGTTGTGGATACCTGACAGCTTGTGTGAGCAGCACTGAGTAGTAACGAATGACTGACAACTTGTGTGAGCAGACCCATGAAAGTGAATAGCTCGAGAACGAGCCTCTATGTGAAAAGTGATGTGAAGTAGCTTTGGCTACAAGTGTGGCACTTATGTGCAAACTTTCGATGTATCCAATAATATTCCGATGTGTTCAACTGGAAAATGACTAAAGTGCAAATGAATGTGAATATGTGACGATTAAGTGCAGGTATATGTATGTGTACACTCACAAGCAATGTGCTCGGTATGTGATCGAATTTTTGTAAGAATATAAACGAGTAAGTTATACCAATGAGAATGATATTGTGATGACCTTGTGATTATAGGTCTATGCTTATGATGAAAAAATATGTGGTAAATATGATTGATGATCATGTGTGAGGCTTTTAGGCAAAATTAAATTGAGACATGATATGTTTAAGTTTTTGTTATTGATGTATAGGTTAAATTGGCCAATGAATGGCATGTAAATATTTGTAAATGGCTAGTAATGGATATGTTTTGGTGTTATGTACGTGTAAATGGAAGTTGAAACAAAGAAATCATGAAAGAGTAAAATTAGCAATAAAACAGTTTTGGACAGCAACAGTTTTATAACTTTGAAAAATCACCAAAAATTTTGGAAATAAAATTATAGGTTAAATAAGATATGAAATTAAATATTATTGAGTCTATTTTCACATAAAAGAAACGGTATAAGTAAAATAATTTCATATTCTAAGATATTTGAATTTTTGTGAGACAGAGTCAGAATGATTTTAGAATCTCCTGTTCTAACTTTGGAAAATATTTAAAAATTTCGAAAAAATAATTATGGGTTATAATTTATATTATTAAAATACTTAATGTGTATATTTTCGAAAGAAATAAATAGGGACATCATTTGAATCCTGTACGAGGAGATAATTACTTTTTAGTGAAGAAGGGTCAAAACTGTCAGTCAACAGAATAGGGGAGACTTCAAAGAATAAATTGTACTTATTTGTTAAACCAAAAATTCTTAAAATTTTATGATAAGAAGATATGTGAGTCTATTTTCATCAAAAATTAGCAAATCTTAATTTGGATTTCTGTAGCTCGGGATATAAATAATTTAGTGACTATGACTCGAGTAGACAGCTTAAGATGAACATGAGTAAATGGTGGAGCTATGTGTAATTATGATTGCATTATCTTGAGAACATATTATGAGGATTGTTAAAGGCATGTTAATAAATTTTTTATTACTTACATACTTACTAATCTATATGCTTACTCCCTTCTCTTTTCCCTTATTTTATAGTGTGATCAAGCTAGCTCAGGATTCGGAGATCATCGGAGATCCATCCACACTATTAACACTCTTTTGGTATTTTTGAAATCAATATTTTGAATTATGGCATGTATAGAGGACTTGGTTATTTTGTTATGTGTCATAATTGATTTGGCCTAAAATGTTGGCCTATGTTATTTGATAGTTCATTTTGTATAAGGCCATTGATGTTGGCTATTATTGATCAAGTTATATGTTTATGATGATGCAATTTATGAAATGCATGACTAGGTTGAATGAGTGTGTGATGAAAATTGAAAAGTTTTAAATTTGGATGTAAATTTTATGTCTCAGTTTAGTACGACTGTATGTGTTTTATTTTGGTAATGCCTCCTACCCTGTTCCGGCATCAAACATGGGTAAGGGGTGTTACACGTGTGTCTACCCGTGTGGACAAAAATAAGGCTATTTGCCAAGCCATTTTGTCTCCCTTCCATTCAAAAACCTACACAACAAACATAGAGCCATTCCAAGCATATACCATCAACCAAATCAGCCACAACTAAGGCATGTTATCATTTATCATACACAAACATTTCATACTAATCAACTCATATCATGCAATTTCTCACATCCATGAAAAGCATCAACATATGCATATATATATATACTTAAACCAATATTAGCCAATTTCAATGGCCATTTACAAAATGAATTATCAGCCAACATCAGCCAACACGTTTGGCTAAATCAATTATGACATATAACAAAATGACCAAGTCCCTATACATGCCATAACTTAAAATATTAAAATCAATGTTACCCAAAATGTTAATTTGGTAGTGTGAATGGATCTTTGATAGTTTCCGATCCCCGAGTTGGCTTGGTGACACTATAAGACAAGGGAAAAGAAAGGGGAGTAAGCTATATAGCTTAGTAAGTTCCTGTGCAAATAATAAGCATTCTAATCACACATATATCATACAAATAAACATGATGAACTTGGCATAAGTAGTATCAAGATCTTATAATCATAACTTACTCATTCATAATCTTATCGAGGGATTCATCACATATCGAGCTCATTAGTAAATGAGTTTTATGTATGTACCTGTACCAACTCGCAACATAATCATAACCCTTCACAACTTTGACATACTCGTTGAATTTCCCGTTGAACCACTTGGAATACTAAAGGATACTCAGGAATCTCACACACACAATACTATACCAATGCCATATCCCAGATATGGTCTTACATGGGATCTCTTGTCGATGCCAATAGCCCAGCTATGGTCGTACACGAAGTCTCATATCGATGTCATATCCCAGATATGGTCTTACACGTAATCTCAAATAACCCTAATGTCATGACATTCATTCAATCGGGATTTCTCACTTGTCAAACTTTATCGATTACATCCAAGGAGTCAATCATAATTCATATAATATTAAAGCATTTAAAACATAAATAAAACAATGCATTATTTACATACGAACTTACCTCGGTACAAAAATAGTATAAAAGGATTTAATCGTCAAACACCTTATTCTTTCCCCGATCAAGGTTTGAACTTTGATTTTCTTTATCTATAATAGAAAATTTAGCTTATTTAATATTCACATTACTCAAATCAGTCCAAACATCACATTATGGCAAAATTACCTTTTTCCCCTAAAGTTTTACATTTTTACAAATTAGTCCCTAAGCTCGTAAAATGAAATCTATTCGATTTCTTCAAGACCCAAGCCTAGCCGAACCTCTTTCATGCTTTTAACAGCCCACATTTTCCATTAAATCATATTTTTACTACCCATTTTTCAACTTTTTACAAATATGTCCTTTTTTAGTATTTTCATGAAAAATCACTTAGTAAAAGTTGTTTATCTAACATTAAACTTGCATAATCTACCATTATACATCAAAACAAATACATGTCTAACATGGGTCAAACCCTAGACATCAACCATAACTCAAATTAATGGTAGAAATAGATAGATCGGATGATAACGACTTCAAAAATGTAAAGTGCATTAAAAACAAGGCTAGGATGTACTTACAATCAAGCGTGGAAGTTGAACAAACCCTAGCTATGGTGACCTTCAAATTCTTAGCTATGGTGAGGAAGATGGACAAGGATTTCGGCTTGATTTTTTGTTTTTAATTCATTAAATTACCAAATGACCAAAATGCCTTAACTTAAAACTTTGAAATTTTATCTCACCATGTCCATTTTTGTCCACTAATTTATCCAATGGTCTAATTACCAGCTAAAGGCCTCTAATTTAAAATTTCATAGCAATTAGACAGCTCTAGCATGTAGAACTCAACTTTTTCACTTTTTACAATTTGGTCCTTTTTACTAAATTAAGTGCCCTAACGTCAAAATTTTCGAACGAAATTTTCATGAAATCATTTTGTAAAACTGTAGACCATAGAATTGTAATAAATAGGAACTTTACTACGTCGGATTTGTCGTCCCAAAACCACTGTTCTAACTAGACCCAAAATCAGGCTGTTACATCGTTAATCTATCAACAACGACCCAAATGACATCTTTCTTTTTCGGAGTCAAAGGAAAACTCGTTACGAAATCCATCGTAATTCTGTCCCATTTCCACTCCGGTACCATTACTAGCTAAAGTAAACTTGAAGGTACTTGGTGTTCGGCTTTTACTTGTTGACAAATCAAACATTTCGATACAAATTCAGATATATCTCGTTTCATACCTGACCACCAATACAATTTCTTCAGATCAATATCCATCTTCGTACTACTCGGATGAACAGATAAACAACCATTATTTGCCTAATGAAGAATTTTCTGTATAATCTCATCATTTTTTGGTACACATACTCTATCTCGGAACATTAAGCAATCATCATAACCTATCCAAAAGTCTGAATCACTACTCGATTCACATTGAGCTCTTTTGGCTTGCAATTCACTATCACTTTTCTAAGCTTCACAAATTTGCTGAAGGAATACTGGTCTAGCTCTCAACTCAGCTAGAATTGAACTATCCTCAGATAAAGTCAACCTCGTATTCATAGCTCTCAAGGCAAATAAGGACTTTCTGCTCAAAGCGTCTACGACTACATTCACCTTTTTAGGATGGTAGTCAATTACCAACTCATAATCTTTTAGTAGCTCAAACCATCTCTGTTGTCGCAAATTCAAATCCTTCTAATTCATCAAGTACTTTAAACTTTTATGATCCAAAAAGACATGAAATTCTCACCATACAAATGATGTCTCCAAATCTTCAAATCAAACACTATGGCAGCCAATTCTAGATCGTGGGTCGGATAATTCTTCTCATGCGATTTCAATTGTCTCGAGGCATAGGCTATCACCTCGCCCTCTTGCATCCATACACATCCTAATCGATTCAGTGATGCATCGCTATAAATTTCAAATTCTTTTCTCGGCTCAAGTTGCACTAAAATCGACGCCTCAGTCAATAATGCTTTCAACATCTCAAAGCTTTGTTGACATTTTTTGGACCATTCAAACTTAACATCTTTTTGCAATAGCTTAGTAATAGGGGTAGCGATTATCGAAAAACCCTTAACAAATTACCGATAATAGCCGGTTAAGCCTAAAAAGCTTCTAACCTTTGATACATTTCTCGGCGGCTTCCAATCAACAATTGCCGAAATCTTACTCGGATCAACTTGAATACCATCTCCTGAAACAATATGTCCCAAAAATCTGACTTCTTGGAGCCAAAACTCACTTTTGTTGAACTTAGCAAACAATTTCTTATCTCTCAAAGTTTGCAACAAAATTTTTAAATGTTCGTCATGCTCAGACTCATACCAAGAATAAACCAAAATGTAATCAATAAATACAACCACAAACTTATCCAAATACGGTCGAAAGATCCGATTCATTAAATCCATAAAAACAGCAGGAGCATTAGTTAATCCAAAAGGCATAACAAGAAATTCATAATGCCCATACCACGTTCTGAACGCAATTTTTGGCACATCCGAGTCTTTAACTCTCATCTGATAATAGCCGGATCTCAAATCTATCTTCGAAAATACTATTGTCCTTTTCAACTGATAGAACAAATCATCAAACCTCGATAAGGGATACTTGTTCTTTATCGTAACCTTGTTGAGCTGACGATAATTGATTCAAAGTCTCATGGATCCGTCTTTCTTCTTGACGAATAATAATGGTGCACCCCAGGGGAAAAACTCGGTCTTGCAAAACCCTTATCTGTCAACTCTTGTAACTGAGACATCAATTCTTTCAATTCGGTCGGAGCTATTCTATACAGAGCAATCGATATCGGTCCAGTCCCTGGTACCAAGTTAATAGCAAACTCCACCTCTCTGATCGGTGGTAAGCCTAACAATTCTTCTGGGAACACATCCGGATATTCACAAACTACCAGTACTGATTCAATCTTCAATTCAAACACTTTCGTATTCAGTACATACGCAAGAAATACTTCACAACCCTTTCTTAAATACCTCTGAGCCGACATAGACGAAATCACAACAGGCAATTCACCCGCCTCATCTGATTCAACCTGAAGAATTTCATTGCTTTGACATTTCAATTCAATAACTTTTCGCCTACAATTCACTACTACATCATGTAGTGTCAACCAATCCATTCCAAGAATCACATCAAATTCATCAAATGGCAAAAGCATTAAGTCAGCTGGAAAACAGTGACCCCAAATCATCAAAGGACAACCCTTGCAAACTTTATCGACTAATACATATTTGCCTAAGAGGTTCGACACCTTAATCACAAACTCAGTAGACTCAACAGGTAAATTCTTACTAGACACCAAATTCATGCAAATATAGGAATGAGTCAATCCAGGATCAATTAATGTAACTACATTAGTATCATAAAGAGAAAATGTACCAATGATCACATCAGGGGAGGACCCATCCTCACGGGCACAAATGGCATAAGCTCTAACAGGTGCTCTAGCTTCTGATCTCACAGTTGAATCCTTGGATACACCTCTGCAACTGGCCTTATTTCCCGTATTTCTCACTGGTCTTCCTCTAGCAACAGTTTTACTCGATCTTGCATTCCAAAAATTATCCTTTTCAACCATTTCAGGGCAATCCCAAATGAAGTGATCTTGGGAGCCACTTTTTAAACAAGCTCGGTTGTTCATCCTACATTCATCGGGGTGTCGCCTACCACAATGTTGGCATTCAGGCTTATTAGACCTGGCGTTACCAACGCTCGCTATAGACGTAGTCTGGGCCTTAGAACACGAATATTGCTTCCCACGATCTCTACTGAGATACCCAGCTGAAGCATTCGAATGAGTATGTATATCCCTCAATTTCTTTGACGAAGACTGAAATGACTTATTCATTAGCTCTTTCTCGAGTCTCTAGCCTCAAACTCAACTTTTCTCTTTTCTTTGCTCAACTCATAGGCTTTGCAAACTCGCTCAACTAGCACAACAAATTCTTTCAGTTCTAGAATCCCAACTAATAGTCTGATATCCTCATTCGAACCATCTTCGAATCTCTTACACATGATAGCCTCTGTAGAAACAAATTCCCGAGCATACTTACTGAGTCTAACAAACTCTCGCTCATATTCAATCACAATCATTTGACCTTATTTCAGCTCTAAAAACTCTTTGTGTTTCTAATCAATAAACAGATCGCTGATATATTTCTTTCTGAACTCCTCTTGGAAGAAGTCCCAAGTAACTCTTTCCCTTGGTACTACCGATACTAAAGTGTTCCACCAATGATATGTCGAATCCCTCAGGAGTGATATAGCACATTTCAAGCACTCTTCCGGTGTGTAAGAAAGCTCGTCACATACCTGGATAGAGTTTTCAAGCTAGAAATCTGCCATCTCGGGATCATCATTGACATTTGCTCTAAATTATTCAACCTCTTGCTTTCGAATCTTATTGACTGGAGCCTTGTTTAGTCTTACCATTTCCACACCTTGAAGAGCTACGAGAACCGGTCGAGTGTTAAGTGGGGGTGGTGGATGTTGGGTGGCCGGATTTGTCTGAACAAACTCGGCAAGCAACTCATTCAATCTTTGGAAGAAGGTGGAACGGTGGAAATGTGCAAGTGTACACAATCGTAACAAGTAATAAAGTGACAAGTAAATGTCGAGTTATTGTACCCACAGGGACTATAAAAGAATTATTTATGAAAATGATTTGAAACACTTTGGTGAAGGAAAAATATTTGGATTTAAGAAATATTTAAAAACTAAAAGAAAAGCGATGTAAAACAAAATAAAACAAAGTTCTAGTGTACGATTTCAAAAACTGATTTTAATCAAGATGATATAATTATGTTGGATTAATTACATTTCTTACCTTAGAATTATTAAACTTATGCTTATACTTGTTACGAATAAAATACGGCAACTCGGTAATTTGCTAACTTATGAACATATTTATATGTTATTGCACATAATACTTATTAAACTAAACAATCTCTCGCATATTCCTATGTGATTCAATCGATTAATTCAACCTAATAAGCATATAAAAGATCATGTGAGGTAACAAAGTATCCTTACCTTGAAACAATTTAATCACAAAAATCTTGCAAGTTATGCAAGGCATGTGTATCACCAAATACAATGCTAATTTAATCTTTAGCTACCTTAGAAGAATTAAACATGCACAGATTAAGTATTGTGTCCATTAATTACAATTTCAATACGTTTAAATAATTAATTCATTAGCTATCTAAACAATTATAATGCCAGAATAACTTAAACATGATTTTACTTAATCAAGCATTTTACTAAGGCCTATAACAACATAAACAAAATTTTAATAATTTAAGAGGACGAAATGCAATCAACCCAACACGAATTAAATTCAAGCTAAGTTGATTAAATTAATCATTTCAATAGCATAAATATTCATAAACATGTTTTTCAAAACAACAACGAAATTTAAAGAGATAAGAAACAAGAAGCAAATCCGGTGTTTCTCTGTGGCTTGGTTGATTGCTCCGTTCTTCGTTCTCCGTTGTCCTCGGCTATCAAGGTGGCTTATGAACACTCCAATTGCTGCTCCAAATGGCTGAGAAAACACCCCTTTTCCAAGAGGGGAAATCGGCACAAGAAGAAGGGGAAATGGAATGAAAAAGAAGAGAGAATGGAGAAGAATGGAGAGAAGAGAGAATAAGAATGTTGAAGGATTGAGGGATGGAATGAATGATCAGAAAGGGGTGGTATTTATAGCTGATTGTGGCTGCTAAAAATAGCAAATAGAAGCAGCCAAAGAGACCTCCCTTGGCCGGCCATCTATGTGGCAAAGTTGATGGATTCAACTTTGCTAAATATGGCATGGGGCAAATCTACAAAGCCACTAAATTTGGAGGGGTTTGAATGCAACTTTGAAAGGTCTTCAAGGGCTTCTTTGCAAGCTTAATTAATCATTTAAAAAGCTGATTTGGGCCAGCATATGGACGGTTTGGGCTGCCCAATTGGTGGCTGGTTCGGTTCACTGAATTCGGTTCAACTAGTGCGGTTTAACTGGACCCTTTTTCCATAATTAACTAATAATAATTTATTTAGCCCAAATTAAATTGGGAATAAATTAAAATTAATTATATTATGATTAAATCTTCATAATTGGACCATCTTGGGATGGAAATAAATTTGCCTTGATACTTCAAATTGCTTCTCGGTTTTGTTCTTCAAGCAGTGTCTGCCGAGCCAATTTTCGCCCTTTGTGCGAATCTGTCGAAAATAGTCAAAATAACTCAAAATTAACTATAAAATTAATTAAAATTCATCATGTTCATATTTTTAGAACAATTTAATTATTTTATAATATGTAATTATTTTCCGACAAGAATTTAATCGAAACTACATAAATTTGAGTTAAAAAGGGCATAAAAAAGTGTATAAATTTTTGTGTTTCCAGAAGGCTTCCCTAGCTTCTCCTCCTTGACCAATTGTCACAGGTCTACTTTCGGATGGTGCGGCCCCTTGGGCGAGAGCCAGCGCATTACTTTCAACGCCATCAGCCACTTCTTGGTCGGGATCCATTTACTATATGAAAACACAGTTTAAATTGTCAGGAGTCATCACATTATCAAAATTCATATATGGCATGTATAGCTAGACTCTTACATAGGTTACATTAGTCCCCGAACCTATTAAACTGTAGCTCTGATACCACTAAATATAACACCCCTTACCTGTATTCGACGCTGGAATAGAGTACGAGGCGTTATCGAGCATACAACATAAGCATTCATACAAATCGAGTCATAAAATTTGTGTCCAAATTAAAACCATCCACAGTCAATCATAAAGTCCCTAATACGAGCCTACAAGGCCCAAAATGTGCTTTGGAAGTGGTTTTGAACTAAACCAAGAACTCAGGAAATCTTTACAAAACTTAGAAAATCTTTTGCTAATTGTAGGCTCACACACCCATGTGGTCCAAGGGACACGCCCGTGTGACCTTAGGACATGCCTGTGCATCAGACCATGTTCAATTTAGGGTGCTCTCTGACTTGAGCCACACGGCCGTGCCACACACCTGTGTGCTAGGCCATGTGATTAATCAATTTAGTTTGAATTAAGTGTAGGTTTCACACGGCCAAGGCACACGCCATGTTCTAGGTTGTGTAGCACACACGGTTGAGACACTTGCCCGTGTCTCTGCCCGTGTGCTCAATTCTAGACATTCTATTTTGCAACAATTAAGGTGCAAAGGACACACGGCTGAAACACATGCCCGTGGGGCAGACTGTGTGTCATGCATGGCCTAGACACACGCTCGTGTGTCTACCGTGTGGACAAAAATAAGGCTATTTATAAAGCCATTTGCCACCCTCATTTACACCTACACTTACACCAATTCAATGACACAATTCATAGCATACTTTGGCAACCAAAACATCCACAACCAAGGTATCAACATCACATCCACATGCTAACATCTAACATGCTTAAACATCTTAATTTATCGACACAATTCATGCAAGATTCCATAATCATGAATGGTATCAACATATGAATATACTCATAATCAACATTAGCCAACTTACATGGCCATATACAAGTGAAATCATTAACCAATATAAGCCAATACATTTGGCCACTTACCAATGACACATATAACAAAATGACCAAGTCCCTATACATGCCATACATTCAAAATGCTAAGACCATTAGTACCAAAAATGAGAGTTTGATAGTGCAATTCGAATCTCCAACGATCTCCGATTCTGAGTTAGCTTGGCGACACTATAAAAACATGAAAAATAAATGGAGTAAGTTATATAGCTTAGTAAGCTCGTATGCAAGAAATAAGCAACCTTACCATGCATTATAAAATTCAATTACTATAACATAATTAAATGTAAACTTACTATGGTCTCATGATCATCATCTATTCCATCATAAAAACTTACCTCATATTCATCATTTCACATATTTATTAAACATGAGCTTTATGTACATACTCGAGCCATCTCGAAATGAACTTACACATATTCTCATCTTTGACATACCCGTGAACCACTAGGAATAACAATGTCGGATACTCGGGAAATTTTGCACACTAAATGCCACATATGTAGCCAAAGCTACCTAAGTCTCATATCACATAATCGCTCGCTCTCGAGCTATCGACGGGCCTGCTCATACAAGCTGTCAGCAAAACATAGCTACACGGTGCTGCTCACACAAGCTATCAAGTATCCGCAACGTATGCTGGTATACTCAGCCACCGGTAGGACGTACGAGACTAGTACCCGAATCACATAGTCACATAACACATAATGACCCTAGTGACATGTCACTTGTATCCTAACCTATTCCTAAGGCTCAAACGAGATTTCTTGCTTGTCGATTCATCTTTGGACTCATTCGTATGATTGTACTTATTCGCAAAATCAAACATACGATTCATGCAATATTAAAGTATTTAAATAAAATTATTCTAAAGCTTATTTTTAACATACGAACTTACCTCGGTACAAAATGGATAATTGTTCGATTTAGTCCATAATCTTATTCTTTCCCCGATCTAGGTCAGAACATCGCCTTTCTTGATCTATAATATCAAATTTAGCTTATTCAATTATCACCTTATTCAATTTAACCCCAAAAACACCTTATGGCAAAAATTACATTTTTGCCCCTATCTTTTTAACTTTTTACATTTTAGTCCCTAGCCTTGTAAAATGATTTTCATTCAATTTCATTACACTCAAGCCTAGCCGAACCTATTTCATACTCATAATAGCTGACATTTTTCATTTATTCACATTTTTACACGCATTTTACAACCTTTACAAATAGGTCCTTATTTAACATTTTCATCAAAAATCATTTAGTAAATGTTGTTTATCCAACATCAAACTTGCATAATCTACCATTAGACATCAAAATACACAAACATCTAACATGGGTAAAATTTTAGACTTTTATTTTCTTTCATATTAGTCCTTGAAATAGCTAAATCAAGTAACAACATTCACAAAAACGTAAAAATCATCAAAAATGGGACAAAGATGACTTACAATCGAGCTTAGAAGCTTGGACAAAACCCTAGCTTTGGAGACCACTTGAAATTCGGCTAAGGGACTAATTTGATGAAGATGAACATCTTTTATTTAGTTAATTTTGTCTTTACTTACCAAAAGACCAAAATACCCTAAATGCATAACTTTGATATTTCACCTAGCCATGTCCATTTTTGTCCATACTAAATTATAATGGTCTAATTACCATTTAAGGACCTCCAATTTAAAATTTCGTAGCAATTAGACACCTCTAGCTTCTAGAACACACATTTTGCACCTTTTGCAATTTAGTCCTTTTAACTAAATTGAGTGCCCAAACATCAAAATTTTCGAACGAAATTTTCACGAAATCATTCCATAAAACTTTAGACCATAAAAATATGATAAAAATAAATTTCACTGTGTCAGATTTGTGGTCCCAAAACCACTATTCCGACTAGACTCAAAATTGGGCTGTTACACTGGTTGTCATTATTCTGGCGAATTCATCCATATTTAGGGCAGTTTCAATTCTCTCCCTCTCTTATGCTTATGTACTTATTTTATTTATATCTGTTTGTACATGAGGACAATGTACATTTTAAATGTGGGGAGGTTGTTAAATGTTTATGCAATAAAATCCCTGAATTGTTGTTTGTGTCTAAGTACTTTTCTCACACCTACATTAGAGTTAATTTCTTTTAGTTTAAAGTTTTTATTGATTTTGTTTTGGAAATAATTTGTGCATTTTTGTGAACTATGTGATTTATACTTTAAGACACGAGAGAGTCGAGCATGATAAGTTGTTTTTTTAGAAATTATTATTTTAGGTTGTTTCCTTAAACTGAAGAATTATATTGAATTTTAAATTTGCAAGTCTAACATTAAAACCATAATTTTTTGAGCTTTTGAGCTTATAGAGCATATATTTTTCGTACTCATTTTATTTTTTTATTATGATTGTATCAACTTGATTTGTTATTCTAGAACTTGCTTCGATTTTACATGTCGAGACCACATTATTGATTTTACACCAAAAGTTGTAGAAATTGAATTAGAAGTTGAGATAGATATGGAATTAAAGCTTGTTGAGTCTATTTTCATATAAAAGAAACATAGCAAGCAAAGAAAGTCTACATTTTGAGATATTTAAAGTTTTGCAAGACTGATTTAGAATAACTTCGTGATCCCCTGTTCTTACTTTAAAAATTCACTAAAAATTGTACAAAGAGAATTATGAGTTATAATTTATATTTTTAGAATCCTGAATGAGTCTATTTTCAATAGAAATAAACATGAACATCATCTGAATCTTGTATAAAGAGATAATTAATTTTTAGTGAAGAAGGGTCAGAACTGCCAGACAGCAGAACAGGGGTGACTTTGATGAATAAACTGTACTAATTGGCCACACCAAAAATTCTGGAAAAATTATGGTAAGAAGATATGTGAGTCTAGTTTCAAATAAAATTAACGGATCTTAATTTGGAGTTCTGTAGCTCAAGATAAAAATAATTTAGTGACTATGACATGGATGGACAGCTTGAATATTCACATGAGTAAATAGTGAAAATTATAGAAAATGTTACTTACAAGTGTGTTGTTTATACTAAGGATGTGGATGGAGAGGAGGAGGAGGGAAAATAATATATGAATGACTTGTGTATAAATTGATTACATGCTCAATTATAATTGATATAATGTTTTATTTGGAATATTTATTATGAAATTATGATTATCGTTATAATACAAAAATTGAAGTTGTGAGTTTATATGGCTAAATTTTAGTGATCATTTGTTAATTTTATGAATTTCATTATGTGTTATTTCATATGTATTGATGATCAAATTGAGCATTTCATTTCAGTGACAACATGAATTGACGGAAAATACAATGGTTGAACCATGGCAACAAGTGATAAGTGATAGCTTGGCTACACTTATCCGATCAAAGACAAGTGAAAGTGAAAAGTGGTAGCTCCGCCACCGATCAAGTGAAAAGTGGTAGCTCCCGCTACCGATCGATGAAAAGTGGTAGCTCCGCTACCGATCGATGAAAAGTGGTAGCTCCAACTGCACGATCGATGAAAAGTGGTAGTTTCACTACCGATCAGTGAAAAGTGGTAGCCTCGGCTACCTGATCAGTGAATAGTGGTAGCTTCGGCTACAAGTGACAAGTGATTTCCGTGTAAGACCATATCTTGGATATGGCATCAGTGATTATCAGTGAAATTCAAGGCATACCGGTGCAGAACAATTTCGTAAGACGTTCACTAATTTGACGAAGTTGGTAAGTGTTATATAGAATTATGTGATATAAGGAAATATGAGTTGATGATACATGAACAGAGAACTTGGTTGATGAATGAGTTCATTTATGATTATATATTTGTACACCCTTGAGTGTATTATCTGTATGAAATGGTATTCCGAATGAGTTAATGAGAAGAGTTCTAAAATGACATAATCTAAATTCAAAATGAAATATTATGAAAATGTACTTGGAATGTATTGGTATGTCTTGTGTGTGTTATTTGAGTTCATAATATGGAAAGTAAATGTATGTGAAAATATGATGTGATGATATCTGTACATGGAATTTATTTATGGATACATGCATCCTAATGGATTTTAGAGAACATTGAAATTGGGCTCAATAAGTGAGTTGCCAATTTAAATTGTTGTATTATCCTTTAGTAAACCCCATTGACCCTTTCACATTTTTTCTAACCCATTTTTATTTACTCGTAACCAATATTTATGTTGTAAATTATCCCTTTTATTGACTCCCTTTTTTTCAAGATTTGATTTAGTTAGTTTTCTGGCTATGTTTCATCATTTGCATTGCTGAATTTTACTTGGTTTTAAAAAAATGAAAACAAAAAATTAATTGATTGATCTTGAATCATTAGCTTCATATTGTGTTGAAAAGCTCATTTTTATTATTCATTTCTTGTTGATGTGAACTCTTTTAATTCAACATTTGATTTTTTCTAGTTTGGCAACTTATCAACTCGATTCTTGACTATAATCAACTTTTTTGACCGTTTCCACACCTTTAACCTAAGCTCAATTATAACCTTGTAAAGGCCTCTTGATTGGTGCGTTATCTCATTCTATAGTGGTGGAGATTTGATTTTCAAGCAAGCCTATGGTAATAACATTTCTCGTTTAACTGTTGAGTACATATTACTTGAACCTTACACTTTGAGTGCTTTGAGTGAATCATTAGTGAGGATGTTAATTCTTGTTGAGTTTGAATTTTAGGTAATTATTGAGATAGGGGAGATGCCTAATGTTTTTAAAGCTTAAAATTCTCTACTTGGATTGCTTGTACTGTTTAGTGTCATTTTAGTGTAAATTTCCAATGCATGATTATATGTAGATTATCCTAAGACATTATCGGTGAAAACAATAAATTGAGGGAAGTTAACTTAAGTGTGGGGATATTTGGCAGGTGCTAAAAGTAACATGTTTTAGTATCATTCTTAATGTGTTTTTTGGTGATTATTTGATGTTAATAGTGAATTTTATGCTCCTAATACTTTAAATTCATGCTTTTATAATTAGAAGAGCATTTTGGAGAAAAATAAGCAAAAACTGAGTGAAAACTGAAAAATCGAAGCTAGGTAAAGAGGCCACACGGCCTAACCTCTTCCACAAGGTCATGTGAGGTAATGTGGTAGCCGTGGCGATTTCGTGATTTGCATGGATCAATAGTCCCTAGTTAAGAGTAGATCTTGCATAATTGAGTAGGGTTGCTATCAAAACCATTTTTATGTTTTAAAAATTGGGATCGACTTTAGAAATAAAGATGGAGTCGCCACCGATCTTTTATTCAAGGTGTGATCGGATCACCTTGAGATGGATTATTTTAATAAAACAATTTGATTTATTAAAATAATAATTTTGGTGTACGAAATCTAAGAAAATAGGTTCTGGAGTCGGTTACGTACGAGGAAGGATTAGCACTCTCGCAACGCCCAAAATTGGTACCAAATTGATTAATGAATGTCCTAACGTCGAGAATTTGAAATATTTTAAAATTACGATCTTCTTTGACCAATTTGAAGATACTCAGGTTTGAATATTAAGATTCTCTGGTTCCAAAGGAATAAAATATCACATCCAGCACGTTAGGAAGCAACAATTTAAGTCTTCGAATTCTAGATCATCCCAAAATTCTCAGAACTCATGCATTGAGATTTTAAAAGGGTATTTCGTTATTTGAAATCAAACAGAAAATCAAAACCCAGCACGTTAGGGTACGATTTCTTAAATTTCCAAACACGAAATATTGCATTGTTTTTAATTTAAGAAAATACGAATGAAACCTTAAAAGGATATTCAGTTATTTGGTCAAACAAAAAATCGAAACACAGTAAGTTAGGGCACTATCTCTCGAATCTCCAAACACGAAACATTGCCTTATTTTGAAACATGTTATTTTAAAATTGACTCCAAATGCTTTTATTTGGTATACACGTAAATAAAATGAAGCATTTAATAAAGGCTCGAATATACTAGAATTTGAGTCATAAGACAATAGCTAATAGCACAAGCATAACATTAAATACGAAGTAATATACAAAGTCAACATTAATAGAATGAACGTAATTGTAGATACAATTTAACGCACAAATATAATAACGTATATAAGTAACAATAAAAGACAATGTATGAGATAAATCAAAATATACAAAAAAAATATGATCTTCCAAATTAATAATTTATATACACTAATTTTTGAAATAGAAAAAAAAAACATATATATATAAGTAATTTTAAAAGCAAATAAATTTATATAGATAAATTTAAAAGAGCATATATATATGAAATAATGTGAGAATCAATAATTAGTACAAAATAATAACGCATAATTGTAATACAAGGAATAAATTACATTTAAATGAAGAATAAAACAAATTAAGATGTTACAAATTCAATTTTCCAAACGATTTTATTTAAAAAAAACCTTGATAATAGCTAAATTTAATACTATAAAAAGTTATGAGAATTAAAACAAAGGTTAAGGCTTAATCGAAATAAAAATATAATTAGAGGGCTAATTTATGAATAAACAAAGTTATTTAAACAAAACAGAGGACCAGATTGCACTTCATATAAATAACAAAGGATCGAACTAGCAAATATTATGAAATTAAAACGTAGCAGATGGATTGGACTAAATCGAAATGGCACGAAAATTATGGGGACCAATTAAGAAATAAAAGAAAACCTATAATAAATCTAATTGAATGACAATACAAAAATAGAGGGACCGAAGGCGCAAATATTCTGTCACTGTAGAAGTGCGCGGATCTTTGAGGATATCGGGTCGGGTCGGACCAGTTTGCTCTACACGGTGTCGTTTTAAGGTTATTAAAATGAGCCTGAATGACGTCGTTTTCTTAATGGTCACCAGCCCCTTAAAAATCGAATTAAAACAGATTAACCACATTACAGACTAACCCTAGCCCTCTTAGTCTTTTGCCCTTAGCCGCCATTGCAATCTCTCCGTTCTACTATTAAAACACCACTGTAATCGGTGAATATTGGTACACGGAGGTCCGATTGGCTTCTATAAATGCCGATCTTAAAGCCTCGCTATCCGACCGTCATCTTCGTCTAACTCCGATTGTGATAGAGAAAAAGAGGACGGCACATTCACTTAGTAAACCCTTACTTTTTCTTTTTATTAATATATATAAAAAAATAAAGAACAGAAAATCAAAAATGGAAATAATAAATAAGAACACAGACGAAAAAAGGTTAATCACCTTCGATTTTGTTTTGTATTCTTTGTATTCGTAAAAATAGTATTCGTAAATTGTCCAGGAGCCTTACAATGGTTTCTTTCAGTCCTTTTAAAGGCCGAAATCAAAATAGAAAATAAAAAATAAAAAATACAATCCTTTTTCTTTCGATTTTCTATTGTTTTGTTCTCTTGCGCAGGTACGAGGTGATGTGGAGGCACGAGGGTGGCAGTACATGCGGACGTGGCGAGTGCGTGGGGAGAAGGCTGCTTGCGGTGCTATTTCGACTTGCGGCGCTGGAGAAAACAGAAACCCCTAGGGTTTCTGTTGTGTTAGGGTTAGTGGGCTAGGATGGGCCTTGAAATTTTGGGCTTGAAATTAGGTGTTGGTTTGGGCCTTGATGTTTTGGGCTGGTATTTGTAAACAGGTTGTAAATGGACATTGGGTTTTTATTGGATTTTATTATTTTCGTTTGGTTTTAATGGGCCCGGGTAAATTTTGGGCCCTATAGCTGCCCCTCTTTGCTCATTATCGTGTAACGAGAATAGAGCAAAGACTTTAAAAGGTCTAATTTTGCCCGGTTTTGTCGAATCTTAACTTCTTTTGGTGTCTCTCTTTTTTGAGTAGCTTTATTCCATCCCATTGCATCTTCAAGGGCATAAAAACTAGCGCTTCGATCCAATTCGATGTAATTTTCGGGAGAAGAGATTTGTAGCTTCAATCTGCTCCGTTGGAACTTCATGGCGATAAGAATTCAGAGAGAAGAGATTCGTAACCTCAATCTTCTCTGCTGAAACTTCAAAGAAATACGGATTGATCCTCAATGTAAACTCAGGGAGGAGGGATTTGTAACCTCAACCTATTCCACTGAAACTTCGAGGAGATAGAAATCCTGAGAGAAGAGATTCGTAACCTCAATCTTCTCTGCTGAAACTTCAAAGAAATATGGATTGATTCTCATTGTCAACTCAGGGAGGAGGGATTTGTAGCCTCAACCTATTCCACTGGAACTTCAAGGAGATAGAAATTTAGAGAGAAGAGATTCGTAACCTCAATCTTCTCTGCTAAAACTTCAAAGAAATACGGATTGATCCTCATTGTCAACCCATGGAGGAGGGATTTGCAGCCTTAACCTTCTCCACTGGAACTTCGAGGAGATAAGAAATTCAGAGAGAAGAGATTCGTAACCTCAATCTTCTCTGCTGAAACTTCAAAGAAATACAGATTGATTCTCATTGTCAACTCAGGGAGGAGGGATTTGTAGCCTCAACCTATGCCATTGGAATTTCAAGGAGGTAGAAATTCAGAGAGAAGAGATTCGTAACCTCAATCTTCTCTGCTAAAACTTCAAAGAAATACGGATTGATCCTCATTGTCAACCCATGGAGGAGGGATTTGCAGCCTTAACCTTCTCCACTGGAACTTCGAGGAGATAAGAAATTCAGAGAGAAGAGATTCGTAACCTCAATCTTCTCTACTGAAACTTCAAAGAAATACAGATTGATTCTCATTGTCAACTCAGGGAGGAGGGATTTGTAGCCTCAACCTATGCCATTGGAATTTCAAGGAGATAGAAATTCAGAAAGAAGAGATTCGTAACCTCAATCTTCTCTGCTAAAACTTCAAAGAAATACGGATTGATCCTTATTGTCAACCCATGGAGGAGGGATTTGCAGCCTTAACCTTCTCCACTGGAACTTCGAGGAGATAAGAAATTCAGAGAGAAGAGATTCGTAACCTCAATCTTCTCTACTGAAACTTCAAAGAAATACGGATTGATCCTCATTGACAACTCAGGGAGGAGGGATTTATAGCCTCAACCTTTTCCAATGGAACTTCGAGGAGATAAGAATTCAAGTGTTCGATCTGTTTCACTACTGATCAGTGAGATAAGATCTGCAATCTTTAACTGATCTGCTCCACTACTATTTAGGGAAACAAGATCTGATGTCTTCAATCTGCTCCTGCAACTTCAAGAATGCCAGATCTACTATCTTCAATCTGCTCCACTGCAAACTCAGGGATGCCAGATTGGTATTTTCGATCCACTTCACTGTAAACTCAGGAAGACAAGATCTGTGAATTCACCGATGTTGCTATGCCGTCCTCTGAAGGACATGTCCTGTAGACTCGGTTTTATGTATCTATGCTTATGCCAAATGATTAGGATGCTATGATCGGAATGAATCAAATGCTCCTAATTGGATGTGTTATGGACGACATTTGCATGAATGCAAAATGTCATGAGAATGATCCTTGTTAAAAGTTTAAGGTTCAGGATGCAATGGTCGGAATGAATCAATTGCTCCTAACTGAATGTATTATGAATGATATATACAAAATGTCGTGAGAATGATCCTTTTTAATAGTTTAAGGCGTCATCGCTCATTGTTTATTAAGGCTTTATCACTGATGTATTATGCTGCCATCTTGTTCAGCTGGTATTCTCGATAGAAAACTCAAGAAAATGATTATATCTTGCTCAACAGATTTGGCCCACTGTAACTTCAGGGTTTATTTTATTGTGACTTAGGGGTATAGGATCTGAATCTTTTCCCATCCATCCCACTGAAACTTCAATATATACGATTTGTATCATTTTTCATCCATACCACCGCAACTCAGGGGTAGAGGACTGTAACTTGTTCAATCAACTGCTCGCTTCCCAGGTGACCTAACCACATGTGTATGCATGATATTTGCGTAGATGCAGAATATCATTTTCTCGCGAATGATTGCCCTTTTACACTTGGGTTAACATTGCCATTTTTCGTCAAGATTGTATTATTGACGCAGTATCTTATCATTTTGTTCAATCACAAAAAAATCGGAGAGATAGTCTCAATTTAGACTTTTCCTTCTCAAACACTTCTAGCCTTTAAGCTTAGTAAGTTCTAAATAATAGCCCTGTTTTAGGTTCTTGTATTATTCAGAAGCTTTCAGAGTAATATGCGAAACTCCTTTTATGAAAGTATTATTAGTCCATTAATCATCATTTCAATGCAAAATGCTTGAAAAAGATCATAACAATAGACAAGAAGGAAATTAATTAGGAGCATAGCTCGAAACAAATAAGTTAAGCAAATGCAAAGAAATTTTATTGGGAGTATTCTTTGAAAAGAATAAGATAATCCAAATAACAAATTTGAAATGGATAAAATGAAAAGTAGGTGCCCCAGATATCGCAGCCTGAGCTTCTCTGCTCAAACTTCTTGAGGACCATTTTAAGTTTAATATGTATTTAGGGGATCCGGAGTACTTTGTCGATGCCCCAAGATGTAACATACTTCCTCATGGTTAATTCAAGTGTAGCAAGACTACTGTATGCCCCACTTTCGAACAAAATTTGAGCCACCCTTTTCAGGTTTTCAACTCAAATTCCCTTTGGTCTCAAAGCACCCTTTGCGGTTTTTCACCTTGGCCTCTCCCTTCTCTTTCTTCTTTTGCTTGAAATTTTTTTTTCAAAGTGCCCCTTTGCGGGTTTTCACCTTGGCCTCTCCTTTTAGACAGAAATCTAAATTCGCCGGCTTGAGCATGTCCTTGCTATCCATCTTAGTCAAAGTTAATGATCTTCCAGAACAAGCCTTCTTCACCATATAAGGTTTTTCCAAATTTGACATTTTACTATAAAGTCCTTTTGGATGAGAAGAATCCTTCTTAATGCCAAGTCCCCATCTTGAAATTTTCTTGCGTGAACCTTTTTGTCATAAGCATGTATCATCTAATTTTGGTACATTCAATTATGAAGAATACTTTTGATCAATCTTAGTGGCGACATTCCAATTCAATCGAAGCTTGAAGAAAAGGAATCTTAAACTTCCAACAATTGCTTCCCTTTCGTGAACCAACGATAACGATGCCTCGGTGAAGGTCCTGGCCAACGTTCAAGAAACATAGAGGGTAAATGGTAACTTCTCTATGCCAACCTTTACAGGTCTCAGTCATTTTTCAAAAAAATTTGAATGGTCTTTTTTTTTTGGCTGCCTTTGCTGCGCTGATATGGTGTCTGACCTTTGAACAGACTGTAAATCTTTGATATTTTGCAATTATGTTTCTTTCTGACATTCTTTATTGCCATTTTTTTTGAATTTGAATTTGAATTCGAATTTGGATTTAGATTCGGATTTGGATTTGGATTTGGATTTGGATTTGAATTTGGATTCGAATTTGAATATGAATTTGATGACTATTGACTTTGCAACTTTGGCATATGAAGTGACCTTCACCCTCTTAGTGAAGTAATTGACACCCACAAAGATGAATTGGTGTCAACTAGATACTTTGAACGAGATCAGCCTCATAATATCTATGCCCCACATATAGAAAAAATAGAGGAGGCACATAAGTCATGTCTTCCTCAATTTGGCTTTTGATGCAATTTTCCTTTTTGGGTAGACCAGTAGCCTGAACCTCTTGATTAGCCTAGCCATTGTAGAACCAATAACATGGGTTCCAACCTTAGCAACATCCCTACGTTTCAGTAGTCTGGCGTGCCTTGATATAATCGTGCAAAAACATCTTGAGTTCTTGAAAATAGCTTAATGATGTCTTGTATTATTTCTGCAGTGAATTAGGCTTCGATCTTTGCCCCTTTCCTAAGCTTGGAACGTCCATTGACCCTTTGTAAGGTGGAGTCTATTTTCAATCTTGTTCTACCATCCTTAACAAATCAAAAAGATAGGCTACGCTCTTTGTCATCTTCAAAGTCCTTAGATCCCCTAGACCCATATCTCATTCAAAAAGGGAGTAGTAACAACGTCGCTCACGTCGTTGATATCTGGATACCTAGGCACGAAGGTAAAGAATCCAAAGAATAAATAATTCTAAGGATGATTTATATGTATGGTATGGTAATGAATAAAGAATGAAAGAATATCCTAAAAACCAAAGAATGTACAGTATGAGATGTAGAGAATAAAAATATTTGCTCAAAAATATGCATTTTATTGAAATAAAAAACTCTGGACACAAGCCTATTTCACAAAAGAAATCTTATTGCTTCTAGGCTTAAAGCAACAAGTGCATTTTGTACATTACTCTAGGTAAGCTCTAAATACCACAGGAATTTCTTCCGCAGTCCTAATTGTCCAAAACGCTCCTGGGTTCATATTTCTGCATTTGGCACGTCATCTAACTTCACAATACCCATGCTGATGAACTTTTCCACCAATTTCTTGAAAGCAAGACAATTTTCTATCGAATGCCCTGTGACCCTTGCATGGTACTCACACTGGGCATTTGAGTCATACCATTTTGGGTATAGAGGTTGCATCGATTTCGGGTAGTGAGGAGACACAACATGCGCATCGAATAAGCTTTGATACAACTTCTTATACGTCATTGGGATCAGCGTAAATTGTAGTTTCTCATTGCATTGCCTTGTACCAGATTCTTTCCTTGATGAACCTTGATGCCCGGTAGTCACTGTTTTTGGCTGATTAACAGTAATGGACTTTGAGTACCCCATGCTTGTATTATTCACTTCATTTTTTTCTTCCTTGTGGCCATTCTCTTATTATTTTCTCATGCCTCAATCTTTCCACTTTTTATGGCATTCTCGATCATTTCTCCAGTCATTACAATGTCTGAAAAGCTCTTTGTAGCACTTCCTAGCATATGCGTGATAAATGGGGCCTTCAATGTATTGATAAAGAGCATGGTCATCTCTTTCTCCAAAAGCGGTGGCTGGACCTGGATGGCAACCTCCCTCCATCGCTGGGCATACTGCCTGAAGCTCTCGTTTGTCCTTTTCTCCATGTTCTAGAGTGTAATCTCACAGCGCTATATGTATCGCATCACGTAGTCAGCATCTTTTTATGAAAGCTTGAGCCAAGTCTTTCCATGCACCAATTTGGGAACGACTCGACTAGTTATACCACTTGGCTACTGCTCCCACCAAGCTATCTTGGAAGCAATGGATCAACAGTTAGTCATTATTAATGTACCCAGTCATTCTTCTACAAAACATAGTGATGTGAGCCCCGGGGCAACTTGTCCTGTTATATTTCTCAAATTTAGGCATTTTAAATTTGTATAGGAGCACCAAGTTTGGGACTAAGCTTAAATCCTTGGCATCGATTCCATAACAGCTATCGGCGCTTTCTATCGCTTTAAACTTTTCCTCCAACCATTTACATCTATCTTCTAGCTGCTTTGGCAATTCTACTTTTGTCCTATCTCCTTCAACTATTTCATCCAAATCAAGGACATTAGTAATGATTGGATTATATCCTGAACCTGAGCCAGTTTGGAGGTTCATTGAAGCACCAGCTTGGACTTGTTGAGGCTCGATCATGATAGATGGCCTTTGTACAGTTACTTCAGGTTGTGTTGGCACATGTGGTGGAGTAAAAATAGGGGGACATTGAAGATACTCAGTATTCTCCTCGACATTTACCATAGGGTTCTTTCCTTTATCCATAAGCCCCTTCAACAGTTGCGTTATCTGAGTCATCATATTTCCCTGAGCTTTCATCATTTTGTCCATCATATCTTGCTGGATCTTAGCGAGTTGTTCCTGTATTTGTGCCTGCATCTGTTCTTGCATTTCTTTCTACATTTGTTCCAACTTTTCTAGCCTTTTATCCATTGCTTGAGTTTTCTTTCTTGTGCCGTAGGGATGCGTATCTGGTAAAGTTTTGTCAGTGTCCAGATTACTAAAATAATTTTACCTAATTAGGGACCTTATGTGAAAATTTAATGCACAAAATGCAATGCAAATGATGTAATGCAAATGCATGAAATGTAAAATGCATGAAATGAATGCAAGGAGAAAGAGAGACGTTGATTCAGAATTCAATTCCATTAGAAGAACTTTTCTAGAAAACAAATATCTTTACATAAAACAGATTACATATGCGGTTTCATCCTCATAGTCCAAGTGAGGACACCAATCTTTTCCTCCGTATCCAGACGTTATGATCATGTCCCATGGACTTTTTCAATAGATGTTTCTTCTAGCTCCTTGTTGCTTGATCCAAGCCGTGACCTTTTGCTCACTTATCCCCACGATACTCGTTAGCTCTTTTAAGAAAGTTAAGACGTGATGACTCTTGAATAGTTTTTTGTCGACTTGAATCCTCAAGCGAAGTCTTGTATTCTTCTACGGATTATCAGCCTTCTTTCGTTGTTTACTTGCACCATGTCCGGACAACCGTATTATAATCCACTTTATCAAGAAGTTCGTTTCCTTATGACAAACTCCTCTATTTAGCAATCGAATATTAATCAACATCTCCATTCTATGATGATGCAATGCAATCCAATCAAAACAAAAGAATTAGTACAAGAGAAATAAACAACACAGAACACCTGTCCAGGTGACCACTAGGGTTTGGCGTGGCTCTTATCTAGAGTAGGCTCCTAGGTCTCTTTATATGTGGTTTGGTTCTAAAGTTGAGGTACCCGAACCCGCAGCTTCCTCGATCCTCACCCATTATAGGCTCATACAGACCGAGTTCGATTTAGGGGAATACATTTTCCTATGGCTGCACGAAGATGAAAATCTCACAAAGACATAGGTACAGATGTATCCCAAAAGCGATTCACTATCATGCACAGAGGTGAAAACCTCACGAAGGAGTAGCTTCTCACTCCCACTTAATAGGGTGTGACCCAACAGTCATGCAATATGATGCAAAAGTATTCTACAAGACTCAAACCACGGTAATCACAACAATATGAACGAATACAATAATAGGATCGTAATTTTTTGAATCAAATTTTCAATTTTCGATAAAAGGACAGAAACTAATCAATTTTACGGGTTGACTCTCTTTAACGTCCCCGGTGGAGTCGCCAAGCTGTCGACACCATTTTTACGTTTTAAAAAATAGGGATCGACTTTAGAAATGAAGATGGAGTCGCCACCGATCTTTTATTCGGGGTTTGATCGGATCATCTTGAGATGGATTATTTTAATAAAACAATTTGATTTATTAAAACAATAATTTTGGTCTACGAAATCTAAGAAAATAGGTTCGAGAGTTAGTTACATACGAGGAAGGATTAGCACCCTTGCAATGCCCAAAATTGGTACCAAATTGATTAATGAATATCCTAACATCGAGAATTTGAAAGATTTTAAAATTACGATCTTCTTTGACCAATTTGAAGATACTCGGATTTGAATATTAAGATTATCTGGTTCCGAAGGAATAAAATATCACATCCAGCATGTTAGGAAGCAACAATTTAAGTCTTCAAATTCTAGATCATCCCAAAATTCTCAAAACTCATGCATTGAGATTTTGAAAGGGTATTTCATTATTTGAAATCAAATGAAAAATCGAAACCCAGCACGTTAGGACACGATTTCCCGAATTTCCAAACACGAAATATTGCCTTGTTTTTAATTTAAGAAAATACGAATGAAATCTCAAAAGGATATTTAGTTATTTGGTCAAACGAAAAATCAAAACCTAGCATGTTAGGGCACTATCTCTCGGATTTCCAAACACGAAATATTACCTTATTTTGAAACACGTATTTTAAAATTGACTCAAAATGCTTTTATTTGGTATACACGTAAATAAAATGAAGCATTTAATAAAGGATCGAATACACTAGAATTTGAGTCATAAGACAATAGCTTATAGCACAAGCATAGCATTAAATACGAAGTAATATACAAACTCAACATTAATAGAATGAACGTAATTGTAGATACAATTTAACGCACAAATATAATAACGTATATAAGTAACAATGAAAGACAATGTATGAGATAATTCAAAATATACAAAAAAATATGATCTTCCAAATTAATAAATTATATACTCTAATTTTTGAAATAGGAAAAAACATATATATATATAAGCAATTTTAAAAGCAAATAAATTTATATAGATAAATTTAAAAGAGCATATATATATATATGAAATAATGTGAGAATCAATCACTTGTACAAAATAATAACGCATAATTGTAATACAAGGAATAAAATACATTTAAATGAAGAATAAAACAAATTAAGCCGTTATAAATTCAATTTTCCAAACGATTTTATTTAAAAAAAACCTTGATAATAGCTAAATTTAATACTATAAAAAGTTATGAGAATTAAAACAAAGGTTAAGGCTTAATCGAAATAAAAATATAATTGGAGGGCTAATTTATGAATAAACAAAGTTATTTAAACAAAACAGAGGATCAGATTGCACTTCGTATAAATAACAAAATATTATGAAATTAAAATGCAGCACATGGATTGGACTAAATCGAAATGGCACGAAAATTATAGGGACCAATTAAGAAATAAAAGAAAACGTATAATAAATCTAATTGAATGACAATAAAAAAATAGAGGGACCGAACGCGCAAATATTTCGTCACTGTATAAGCGCACGGATCTTTCAGGGTATCGGGTCAGGTCGGACCGGTTTGCTTTACACGGCGTCGTTTTAAGCCTATTAAAATGAGCCTGAATGACGTCGTTTTCTTAATAATCACCAGCCCCTTAAAAACCGAATTAAAACAGATTAACCTCATTACAGACTAACCCTAGCCCTCTTAGTCTTTTGCCCTCAACCACCATTGCAATCTCTCCGTTCTACTATTAAAACACCACTGTAATTTGCGAATATTGGTACACGGAGGTCCGATTGGCTTCTATAAACGCCAATCTTAAAGCCTCGCTATCCGACCATCATCTTCGTCTAACTCCGATTGCGACAGAGAAAACGAGGACAGCACATTCACCTGGTAAACCCTTTCTTTTTCTTTTTATTAATATATATAAAAAAAGAAAGAAAAGAAAATCAAAAATGGAAATAATAAATAAGAACACAGACAAAAAAAGGTTAATCACCTTCAATTTTGTTTTGTAATTCTTTGTATTCGTAAAAACAGTACTCGTAAATTGTCCAGGAGCCTTACAATGGTTTCTTTCAGTCCTTTTAAAGGCTGAAATTGAAATAGAAAATAAAAAATACAATCCTTTTTCTATCGATTTTCTGTTGTTTTGTTCTCTTGCGCAGGTACGAGGCAACGTGGAGGCACGAGGGTGGCCGTACGCGTGGACGTGGTGAGCGCGTGGGGAGAAGGCTGCTTGCGGCACTTTTTTAGCTTACGGCGCTGGAGAAAACAGAAACCCCTAGGGTTTCTGTTGTGTTAGGGTTAGTGGGCTAGGATGGGCCTCGAAATTTTAGGCTTGAAATTGGGTTTTGGTTTGGGCCTCGATGTTTTGGGCTGGGATTTGTAAACAGGTTGTAAATGGACATTGGGTTTTTATTGGATTTTATTATTTTTGTTTGGTTTTAATTAGCCAGGGCAAATTTTGGGCCCTATAGTTGCATACAATCGTAGAAATAAAACGACATAAATATACCGAATTAGAGTCAAATCTAATAGAGGAATCCATAAATCGAGTTAATGTGATAATATGGGTTTCAATTAGAAAGAAACTTCAATTAATCAACCTGGAGTTAGTTGTTCTTACTCTCAAAAAAGATATTAGCATAATTTAGGGATTTCTATGGATCAAGATACTAAGTAAATAAATTGCATAATTTAGATTGAAAATGACAAATGAAGTTTAGGTGAATTATTTCCTAGGTATTTTGCTTCTTGGTTGTTAGTCGGTTATTTTCCTGTTTTGTTCTTTGTCATGTTCGCTAGCAATTTAGTTAATTTTAGTTTTCAATCAATCACTCGAATTCATCGGTTAAATAATAGAAAGACGATAATTACTTGTACTTTTAGTCTTCATTATAACACCCCAAACCCGACCCATGCGTTATGACCGGATCTGACATGTCACATGAGGAAAACATGTTAAATCCTTATGAATCGTACTAAAATAGGTGTTATTTGGTTATGGTTAAGAAAAAAAAAGTTTGAATGTGAATATTTGATAAAACTACAACTATTTTTGAGAGGCTGATTGATGAGTCAATAATCAAGGTAGTGAACTTTAAAACCGTGACTTTTGAAAATGTCATTGATAATTTGAAAGAGAATCCAAGTTAAATTATTTGTAAAAGTTTGTTATAAAATCCGTTTATTAATCAATTTTGGAAAATCGTTTTCGTTTTGTTTTTAGAAAATCCCCATTTAAAACAATATAAGAAAAATAATAAATACGTCCAAACATAGAGCAAATTAAAGTTTATCCCAGAGGCCTTAATACAACATTAAACCCAAAATAGTAAAAGTAATGAAATAAAGCAAAAACATGAAAATTTACTAAAGTTTGAAAACACCATTTCTAAGTATGGTCTCCACCGAGTCATCCATGGCCCAAGTCCACATCATTGAGCTTTACCTGCAGGGATTAAGAAAAATGGGTGAGTTACTAGAACTTAATGTATAATCCCCTTACCGTTATCCACTGGGCCTGAACCCAGATAGCAATATATTGGGCCTAAGCCTATTTACACAACAATATTAAAATGGAATAAATGTATGCAACCCAACCCATCCATCCATCACACCCCCGACCAGCCAATCACACTTGTGGGGATCAAGTCAACCCACCCCGCCGCTCACACCAAATTGCAGCCGAGCTACTATATTAAATTTTTTATTGTGGCCAAGCCACCAAAATCATAAGTAAACATAATAAAGAACATTTTGTGGTAATGCCACTAGGCTACACTGCTCTCCAACATTTTTCCCAACCCATGCAATATGTAACATGCAACATACATAATAAAACATAATATCCACAAATATGAACAACCATCATTAATCCAGTAATTTATTATGGTGAATCGGCCCATTATAGAACTTTGTAATTCGGCCCACTAAGGCATTCTAGTAAATCGGCCCAAAGGGGCATTTTGGTAAATCAGCCCATAGGGGCATTTTTGTAAATTCGGCCCATAAGGCATTCTAGTAAATCGGCCCAAAGGGGTATTTTAGTAAATCGGCCCATAGGGGCATTTTCTTAAATTCGGCCTATAAGTGCATTTTCATAATTCGGCCCATAATGGCATTTTCATAAATTTAACAATTTTAATACCGATTTGACAAATCTATAGAAATAATGTAATTTAAGCAAATTTCTCGATTTATGCCATATTACGATTTTTAGCCATATAAATAATAACGATCTATTTTCCAACGTGATATCAAATCATGAATCTACGGGATTTCGGTGTGAGATTACACACCTGATTACGGTAAGGATTAAACCTTCTTGATCATTGGCACCTAAATCATCATTACACTCGATTAACCAACAAACGAGATTTATTAATCTAAATTTAAATCAGATGGTCTAAAATGCTTACCCTTAGAATCGTGAATGACCACGATTTGTCTATTCTCACCGGATGATGGTCCACAAAATTAGCCAACATGTTCCCTCCCTTGCCTTTTTATTTGATTTCTTTCCTTCATTTTCCCTTGTTTTCCTCCTTACCATAATCCTTAGTCATCTTTCCATAAATAAAAAGTCTTCCTTACCTTAATTATCACCATGGCCGACACTTGGAAGAGAAGCACAAAAATAAATCCCAAAATTTTGCACTAGGTGGGATTCGAACTCCTCCCCTAAAGCCCCTGCATGTGACACCACAACCTCCTTGCCATATGCTCACTTATGCTAGCAAATTACTCACTTATTTCCATAAGTATTGATGCCACTTACCTTTTCTCCTTAAAGTGCTTAAACACGAAAATTTTTGCTAAGGCCCAATTCAACCCCAAGCCTTCTTAGGACCCCTAAACATACAAAATTAACATTTTAAACTAGTCTATCGCATGATATAACACAAAACATAAATTCCCGAATTTCAAGATGTTACAATTCTACCCCCTTAAAGAAATTTCGGCCTCGAAATTTTCCTGATTAGAAGAGATAAGGATATTGCTGCCGGATCGTGTCCTCTAGCTCCCATGTAGCTTCCTCTGTCCCGTGATTACGCCATAATACTTTGACCAATAGAACCAACTTCCTTCTTAGTACCTTAATATCCCAATCTAAAATCTGCACTGGCTCTTCTTCAAAAGACAAGTCAGATCTTATCTCAATTTCCTCCACTGGTACAACATGAGACGGATCCGAATGATAACGCCTTAACATCAAGACATGAAATACACTATGTATCTGACTTAACTCCGGAGGTAACTCAAGCTGATAAGCCACTGGCCCAACACGCTTCCATACACGGTAAGGTCCGATAAACCTAGGGCTCAACTTACCTTTCCGCCCAAATCTTAAGATCTTTTTCCTAGGTGAGACCTTCAGAAAGACTTGATCTCCCACCACAAACTCTATATCCTTACGCTTCAAATCCGCGTACAATTTCTATCTGTCCAAAGCTTCCTTTAACTGAGCCCGAATTACCTTAACTTTTTCCTCCGTCTCTAAGATCAACTCAAGACCCAATAACTGTCGTTTCCCCAGCTCAGTCTAGCAAGTAGGACTACGACACCTACGACCATACAATGCCTCGTAAGGTGC
Organism: Gossypium bickii; assembly: GCA_025503065.1. Lineage (NCBI taxonomy): Eukaryota > Viridiplantae > Streptophyta > Magnoliopsida > Malvales > Malvaceae > Gossypium > Gossypium bickii. The sequence continues at coordinate 50,126,540 of CP106719.1, forward strand.
CATCTTGATGCTGGATTGATAGCTGTTGTTGCATGCAAACTCTGCCAATAGTAGAAAATCTTCCCAACTACACTTGAAATCAATCACACAGCCCTTTAACATGTCTTCTAAAATTTGGATTACTCTCTCCGACTGACCATCAGACTGCGGGTGAAACGCCATGCTAAAATTTAGCCTTGTTCCCAAAGCTTCATGTAAAGCCTTCCAGAACTGTGATGTAAACCTAGGATTCCTGTCTGATATGATAGACATCGGTACCCTATGCAACCTCACGATCTCCGCAACATACAACTTGGCCAACTTCTGTAACAAATAATCCGTACAAACAGGTAGGAATTGAGCAGTCTTCGTTAACCGATCCACTATAACCCATACTGAATCTTTTTTAGTTGGCGTTAAAGGTAACCCACTAACAAAGTCCATCGTTATCCTTTCCCATTTCCATAATGGAATTTTCACCGGTTGTAGCAACCTTGAAGGCAGTTGATGTTCCGCCTTCACTTGCAAACATGTCAAGCACTTGCTCACGAAGTTGGTAACCTCCCTTTTCAACCCTGGCCACCAATACTGCTCATGAAGGTCTCGGTACATTTTGTTTCCTCTGGGGTGCATAGCATATGGGCTATTATGCACCTCACGCAGAATCATTTGTCTCAATTCCGAATCCCTGGGCATACAAACTCTTCCGCGGAAACATAATACTCAATCACTATTTAATCCAAAATCCCCTATCTCACCACTTTCCACTTGCTGAAGTTAAGAACCCAACACTTTATCTAACAATTGCTTTTTCTTAACCTGACTTACCCATGTAGGCTTCATCTGAAGTTCGGCTAAAAGGCTACCATCTTCATAAAGGCTGAGATGAGCAAAAATTGCTCTCAAATCTGATATCACCTTACGACTCAACGCATCTGCCACTACGTTAGCTTTACCTGGGTGATATTCGATTAAGCAGTCATAATCCTTCAAGGTAAGGAGGTACTTCAGACTCTTATGATCCGTATAGATAATCGACTTCTCCCCATACAGATAGTGTCTCTAAATCTTCAGAGCAAACACCACTGTAGCTAACTCCAAATCATGAGTGGGATAGCTTATCTCATGCGGCCTTAATTGACAAGATGCATAAGCCACCACTTTTCCCTCTTGCATCAACACACATCCCAAGCCTGTGTGTGACACATCACAATAAACAATAAACTTCTTACCAGCTTCAGGCTGAATCAATACCGGCGCTTCTGTCAGAATCTTCTTCAATTTCTCAAAACTCCCCTGCTGCTTATCTGACAACACAAACGGTACTCCCTTACGCAACAACTTAGTTAGGGGTGCAGCGATCAATGAAAACCCCTCAATGAAACGCTTGTAATACCCAGCCAAACCTAGAAAACTCCAAATTTCAGCAACTGACTTTGGTGTCTTCCAATCCAATACAGCCTCTACTTTCCGGGGATCTACTCTAATTCCTTCGGCAGACACAACATGCCCCAAAAAGGTCACCTCATTCAGCCAAAATTTACACTTACTGAATTTGGCATACAGTTGCTTCTCCCTTAATATCTGCAATACAACCCGAAGATACGAATCATGCTCCTCTTCTGTCTTTGAATACACAAAGGTGTCATCTATGAACTTCACCACAAACTGGTCTAGATAAGGTTGAAAGACCCGGTTCATCATGTCCATAAATGCAGCTGGTGCATTTGTCAACCCGAACGGCATCACTAAGAACTCGTAATGCCCATAACGAGTTCGAAATGCAGTCTTATGAATATCCGCCTCATTGACCTTAAGCTGGTGATATCCCGATCTCAAGTCTATCTTCGAGAAAATTAAAGCTCCTCGAAGCTGATCGAATAGATCATCGATCCTCGGTAATGGATACTTGTTCTTGATCATCAACTTATTCAATAGTCTATAATTGATGCACATACGCATCGTCCCATCCTTTTTCTTAACGAACAAAATCAGTGCTCCCCACGGTGACGCACTCGGTCGAATAAATCCGCAATCCAACAACTCCTAAATTTGAGCTTTAAGTTCTGCTAGCTCCTTTGGCGCCATTCTATAAGGAGTAATGGACACCGAAGCCGTTCCTGGCAACAGCTCAATGCCAAACTCCACCTCCCGATCCGGAGGTAATCCTAGAAGTTCCTCAGGAAAAATGTCTGAAAACTCTTTCACCATTCTAACACTCTCAACCGGTAACTCTTTGGCATCTAAAGCACTGATAAAGGCTATGAACGCTCCACACCCCTTTCGTACCAACTTTCTGCCTTTAAAGCAGATACCACATTAGATAGATAATTTCTTCTTTCACCTATCATCATCACTTCCTTATCCTTTGAAGCTCTTAGTATCATCCACTTTGCAGCACAGTCCAAGTTCGCACGGTGTTTAACCAGCCAGTCCATGCCCAAAATAAGATCAAACTCATCGAATGGCAGTTCCATCAAATTCGCTAGAAATACTTCCCCCTGAACCTCTAAGGGAACATCCCTAAACAACTTATTTACTACTACCGACTGTCCTAGAGGGCTAATCACAGTTGTTTCTCTAATAGAAATTTTAGATTTAAAATTCAGAGTTACAGACACAGTACATGCAACATACGAATGGGTGGATCCAATATCTATCAAAGCGGTAACAGGTACATCAGATATGAAGAACGTACCGGTTATGACGTCAAGTGCATCGCCATCCTCTCGAACGTCTGACCGCGTAAATGAAACCTGGATGTCTTGCCTCCGTGCTACCCCTATTACCGGTACCTCTACCTGGTGCACCCTGACCTCGTCCTACGCCATTACCACCTCGACCTGGCCTACGGCCTCTCGGCGGCTGCTGAGCGCCTCCAGCTGGCGGCGCAAATCTGTTACGAACTACCTGAGTGTGAGTAGGCTCTCGAGGGCAATCCTTATACCGATGGTCCTTGGAACCACATATGAAATAACCACTAGTTCTCTTCCAGCATTCATCCGAGTGAAGTTTCCCATAATCCACGCAAGGCCGTTACTGGTTGGTAGCAGCTGGAGCACCCACTCGAACTGGCCCCTCACTCCTTGGCCTTTTCTGAAAACCTCTTGCAGGGCCTGAATACCCAGAGTCTCTCTTGTTCCTGCCCCTATCCTTGTCTCAATTTTGCCCCTCTGAGTGTTTAACCTCCTCAGCTATCTTAGCTTTTTCCATAAGTGTGGCAAAATTCCTCTCCTTCTGTGGGGCTATCAATAATCGTAACTCGTCATGCAATCCATCCTCAAAATACACACAGCATTCATAATCAGTCGGCACTATTCCTCGGGCATACCGACTCAAATGCAAAAATTCCGCCTCGTATGCTGCCACAGATTTACCTCCTTGAACCAGATTCAGGAATTCCCTCCTTCGGGCATCCACGTAACTAGCCCTGACATATTTTCCTTGGAATGCTGTCTTAAAGAATTCCCAGGTAATACGATCAGCCTGAGTGCCTTCCCGAACAGTGAGCCACCACTGATAGGCCTCATCTCTCAGTAATGACACAACTCCTTTCAGTTTCTACTCAGCGGTGCAATCTAGGTCATCCATAATCCGCTCTACTGCCTCAAGCCAATACTCCACTACAGTAGGGGCTACACCCGAAATACCCCTAAAAACTTTAGCCCCATTCGATCTGAGTCGCTCTGATATCGACCCACGAGTGCCCACTTCTTGCCCCAGCAATCCTTTCCAGAACTCGCAACATCGCTTGGGACAGAACGTCGCCCTCTCTCATACGATCATGTGACCCAATTTCAGTCACTGGTGACGCAGGGGCATCTATTTCCGGCATATGTCCCGATGCCTCAGATATAACTCTAACATATCGGCCTCTACCACGGCCACATCTACCGCGTCTACGTCCTCTAGTGCTCATGTTTGCTAAGTTGATTTAATCTGATTACGAGTCTTATGAATCAACATGCTATTCAATGTTTATTAAACAATGTTTTATGGAGTATAAGAAGTGAAGTTGTTTTCGCAAAACGTATCCTAAAGTCTCAATCTCTATAGTTTTAGCTCCTAAAGCTAAAAGTTCTAAAGTATTTCTACAGTCATACCACAATAATCATAAAATAAAAACATAAACTTACTTGACTTGGTGCTGGATACCCGTGGTGCCATACTTCCTTTAGAACATGCATTTATAAATTAAAATTTTAAACAGCTTTGGAAAATGCTTTTGAACCCAAACCACAGCCGAGTTTTGCAACCTGGCTCTGATACCATAAAATGTAACACCCCAAACCCGGCCCATGCGTTATGACCGGATCTGACATGTCACATGAGGAAAACATGTTAAATCCTTATGAATCGTACTAAAATAGGTGTTATTTGGTTATGGTTAAGAAAAACAAGTTTGAATGTGAATATTTGATAAAAATACAACTATTTTTGAGAGGCTGATTGATGAGTCAATAATCAAGGTAGTGAACTTTAAAATCGTGATTTTTAAAAATGTCGTCAATAATTTGAAAGAGAATCCAAGTTAAATTATTTGTAAAAGTTTGTTATAAAATCCGTTTATTAATCAATTTTGGAAAACCGTTTTTTTTAAATCCCCATTTAAAACAATTTAAGAAAAATAATAAATACGTCCAAACATAGAGCAAATTAAAGTTTATCCCAGAGGTCTTATTACAACTTTAAACCTAAAATAGTAAAAGTAATGAAATAAAGCAAAAACATAAAAATTTACTAAAGTTTGAAAACACCATTTCTAAGTATGGCCTCCACCGAGTCATCCATGGCCCAAGTCCACATCACTGAGCATTACCTGCAGGGATTAAGAAAAAAGGGTGAGTTACTAGAACTCAGTGTATAATCCCCTTACCGTCATCCACTGGGCCTGAACCCATATAGCAATATATTGGGCCTAAGCCCATTTACACAACAATACTAAAATGGAATAAATGTATGCAACTCAACCCATCCATCCATCACACCCCCGACCAGCCAATCACACCTGTGGGGATCAAGTCAACCACCCCCACTCACACAAATTGCAAAATGAAATTTGCTATATTAAATATTTTTATTGTGGCCAAGCCACCAAAATCATAAGTAAACATAATAATGAACATTTTGTGGCAATGCCACTAGGCTACACTGCTCTCCAACATTTTTCCCAACCCATGCAATATGTAACATGCAACATACATAATAAAACATAATATCCACAAATATGAACAACCATCATTAATCCAGTAATTTATTACGGTGAATCGGCCCATTATAGAACTTTGTAATTCGGCCCACTAAGGCATTCTAGTAAATCGGCCCAAAGGGGTATTTTGGTAAATCGACCCATAGGGGTATTTTCGTAAATTTGTCCCATAAGGTATTCTAGTAAATCGGCCCAAAAGGGCATTTTGGTAAATCGGCCCATAGAGGCATTTTCGTAAATTCGGCCCATAAGGGCATTTTCTTAATTCAGCCCATAAGGGCATTTTCATAAATTTAACAATTTTAATACCGATTTGACAAATCTATAGAAATAATGTAATTTAAGCAAATTTCTCAATTTATGCCATATTACGATTTTTAGCCATATAAATAATAACGATCTATTTTCCAACGTGATATCAAATCATGAATCTACGGGATTTCGGTGTGAGATTACACACCTGATTACGCTAAGGATTAAACCTTCTTGATCGTTGGCACCTAAATCATCATTACACTCGATTAACCAACAAACGAGATTTATTAATCTAAATTTAAATCAGATGGTCTAAAATGCTTACCCTTAGAATCGTGAATGACCACGATTTGTCTATTCTCAACGGATGATGGTCCACAACCCAGTGGGAAATCCTGAATCGTCGATACCGCTGTACGCTTGAACTTAGGAGTAGGAATCGCAAATCCACTCCTTTTATTTTCTCCAATCGCTTTTCCTTTCAAATCAGTGCCACTTGCCTCCATTGGAAAAAGTCTTAATCAAAACAATATTGCGATGATATGAAACGATTGTCTAAAGAGAAGGTTCGGCTTACCACTATTTTTGAAGGAACAACGAGTGGATAAAACGAGTGATTTAATCCCTATAATAATCGATTAGCCAAACTTTCAATCCGATTAACAAAATAACCGAGTGGTGAAATAGATCAAAATGAACCATGACGAACTTCTTACCTTAACGTTGATAGATCCGATTTCCACCGATTGGACTTATGACTATGGATAAATTAACAAGGATATAAGATTCAGCTTCCCACTATAATACTACAACAAGAAGATGGTCAAGATATGAGGGATTAGGAGGGAGTGGTATTTTGGTTTAGAACAAAATGAAATAACCGAATGATAATAGACACACATTTGGCTAAGGAGAAAAAGAAAATGAAAATGAAAAGTGTAGAATGAAGCCCTTACCCGATTCAACCAAGAAAGAAATGTGCATCATGCAAGATGGAGAAGAAGGATGTTAAAGAATCGACTATTGAAGAGAAAAGAAGAAAGAAGGTTCGGCCACAAAGTAGTGTCGATTTAAGAGAAAGGGAGAATGGTTGAGGAAATGGTGAAGAAGAAAAGAAGTGATGGACAAAGGAGTATAGAGGTTCGGTTATTACCAAAAGAAAATGAACCAAATTGGATTGAGTGTTTTGGCAAAACAAAAGAAAGGGGAAAATAACAAAAGGCTAGAATGTTTCGGCCAACACAAAGGAAAAGAAGTTGGAAAAAGAAAATGCCAAAATGTTAAGAAGAAAACAAAACTTTCATGCACAATTTTCGCAAAATGCAATAGGAATTTCAGCTCTCCCTATCCTCTAACCAAAACCGTGTGTTCATCTTTACCAAAAAGATGATAGTTGACCAAAAAAATATTATTTCCAAAACACATTCTACAAAATCGGCGCCAACATGTTCCCTCCCTTACCTTTCAATTTGATTTCTTTCCTTCATTTTCCTTTGTTTTCCTTCTTACCATAATCCTTAGTCATCTTTCCATAAATAAAAAGTCTTCCTTACCTTAATTATCACCATGGCTGACACTTGGAAGAGAAACACAAAAATAAATCCCAAAATTTTGCACTAGGTGGGATTCGAACTCCTCCCCTAAAGCCCCTTCATGTGACGCCACAACCTCCTTGCCATTTGCTCACTTATGCTAGCAAATTACTCACTTATTTCCATAAGCATTGATGCCACTTACCTTCTCTCCTTAAAGTGCTTAAACACGAAAATTTTTGCTAAGGCCCAATTCAACCCCAAGCCTTCTTAGGATGATATAACATTTTAAACTAGTCTATCGCATGATATAACACAAAACATAAATTCCTAAATTTCAGGATGTTACATTCATAGAAGCGATATATTTGCTCACTGTAGCTATACTATTAATTGATAGGTGCACTTGCCTTAGTAAGATTTTTAGTTAGTTTCGTGGACATCAACATTACCAAATGTATAGTGTTTTAGAAATGGAAAAATGTCAAAACGGTATCGATACTGATTATAGTATTGATACTTATCATTTTTGTTGCAGGTAAATGGGTGCTTAAAGGGAATGAGGGGATTCTGATTAATGTTTATGCCTTTAACAGCCTTGCAGATCAAAAAATTTTGTGGGAAGAGATATTCGATTTGTGAAATCAGTTTAGTAGAGTATGGATTATTGGTGGAGATTTTAATGTAGTGAGAAAAAGAAGTGATCACATTAATTGTTCGAGCATTGAAAAGGGTTCAAAGGAGTTCGGTGAGTTTATTGATAGATGTGAGTTGGTTGATCTGTCGTTAGTGGGAAAAAATTCACTTGGTTTGGTTCGGATTGCAAAAGTAATAGGCTGGATAGATTATTAATAGAGGAAGATTGGATGGTTCATTTAAAGGATTTACAACAGCAGGGTCTTAACAGATCATTATCGGATAATATTCCAATCTTGTTGGTGAATGAAAAAATCGACTGAGGGCCTACGCCTTTCAAGTTTGTAAATGCTTGGTTTAAAAAGGAAGGTTGTATGAGGTTAACTGAAAAGGAATGGTTGGGAATGGGTTGTTTAAAAGGGAAAACGGATGTTAAATTGTGAAAATTGAAGGGAGCTCTTAAGAAATGGAATGTTGATGATGGAAATATTCTGGAAAAAAGAATTATCGAAAGTGAAGTTAGGATAAAAGAGATTGATGAAGCAAGTGAAAAAAGAAAGCTGATCGAGATGGAAATGGAGGAGTTAAAACAGTTGAACATCGAGCTTTGGGAAGCAATAAAATTCAAAGAATCCATTTGGCGACAAAAATCGAGGATGACATGGTTAAAAGAAGGGGATGCCAACAGTGCTTTTTTCCATAGAGCTGTGAAAATCAAAGCTAAGAGAAAAACGGTGTTTAGTTTAAGAATTGGGGGTCAGTGGTTCAAGGATCCTAAGGAGATGAAAGAGGGGTTGTTCAATCATTTCAAAAATTATTTTGACTGCTCTGCAAGAAGATGGAAAATGGGATTAGATCTAAAATTCAGAATGCTTAACGAGGAAAGGTCGATGAAATTGGAGGAACCATTTTCGATGGAAGAAATCAAAGAAGCAGTTTGGAGCTGCGATGAATCTAAAGCGTTTGGGCCGGATGGTTTTAATTTATGTTTTTTTTTAGAAAATGTTGGGAGATTGTGAAGAATGATTTATTTGGTTTGATTTCTGAATTTTTCACATCCGGGAAGCTTGAGAAGAGTATAAGCTCTTCATTTATTACTCTTATTCTGAAGGTGGAAAATCCTATTGAAATTTTAGATTTTAGGCCAATTTGTTTGGTGAGTTCATTGTACAAGACTGTGTCAAAGGTGTTGTCACGAAGATTAAGAGAGATTGTTGGAGAAGTGGTAAGTGACACACAATGTGCTTTCATCAGAGGTAGACATATTTTCGATGGGGTTTTAATAGCAAATGAATTAATCCATTCAGTTAAGAAGAAATGTGGATGTAGGGCTAATCTGATTTTTAAATTAGATTTTTCTAAAGCTTATGATTGTGTTTGGTGGGATTTTCTGGAGCTGGTGTTATTCAAAATAGGGTTTTGGGATAAATGGAGAGGTTGGATGTTGGAATGCATATCTACAGTGCGAGCAGCAGTTATCATTAATTGTTTGTCATCCAATGAATTTAAATTTTGTAGAGGTCTTCGACAGGGAGATCTATTGTCTCCATTCTTATTCATTTTTGTGTCGGAGGTACTCCATTTGGCGTTGGATAAAGCTGTGGAGTTGGGATTAATTAAAGGCTTTAATAATGTTATCCTTGGTCTGAGTTTTTCTCATCTTCAATTCGCGGATTACACAATTCTTTTCTTGAAAGCTGATGAAAAGGAGGTGAGCAATGTGAAGTATAATCTAAGGTGTTTTGATATCTATTTTGGTCTTAGTATTAATTTTAAAGAATCTTGCTTAGTGGGTTTCGATGTGAAAGAAGAATTATTATTTAGGTTGGCTGCTATTTATAAATGTAAAGTTGGCTCTTTTCCTTTCAATTATTTGGGGATTCCATTGGGAGTGAACCCTAAGAGAATAGCCACATGAGAACCGATTGTTGACAGAGTCAGGAAGAAATTATCAGGTTGGAAATGCCGTACGCTATCTTGGGTTGGAAAATTTGTTCAGGAAGAAATTATCAGGTTGGAAATGTTGTACGCTATCTTGGGTTGGAAAATTCGTTCTTATAAATGCTGTGTTGTCTTCTTTGCCGATTTACTTTATGTCTTTGTTTCAAGCTTCAATGACAGTTATAAAAAAGATCGACAAGATTAGAAGGAATTTCCTTTGGGGGAATTTGGATGGGAAGAAGAAGATGGCGAAGATTAGATGGAATATTGTTTGTAAAACTAAGGTTAAGGGCGGAGCGGGTGTGGTAAATTTAGGAATTAAAAACAAAGCCTTATTGGCTAAATGGAGTTGGAGATTTGCGATTGAAAAAGAAGCATTATGGCGAAAGGTTATTTAGCAAAATACGAGTCGAATGTACAAAGGTCGCGTTTAAGATGACTTATCAAAAAGACATGTCAGCTATTTGGAGAGGTATAGTTGAAAACTCTAAAGATGCTGAAGTAGCTAAGTGGGTGGGGATGGAATCTTTCTATTGGAAGATTGGGAATGTAGGATGGCTTTGTTTTGGTGGGACATTTGGTGGGGGAATCGGCCATTAAAACTGATGTATCCAAGTCTTTTCTGTCTTGCTAAAAATAAGGAAAGTACAGTAGTCGATGTTTTAAGATTTTCAGGGAATGGCAGAGTTAGTTGGAATGAATTTTTTTTTCCAAATCGTTGTTGGGTAGGGAGGAGGGGATGTGCAAAGATTTGGCAGAAAGGGTGCGTGGCACGGTATTGAATTCAGACATAGAGGATAGGTTTTGCTGGGCTAACGATAGATTCGAGGAGTTCTCGATTAAAAAATGCTTTGAATTATTGATATTGGATGATGGGGCAGATATTAATTTTGCTTGTGGAAAATTATGGAATCTTAAGGTACCTCCTAGAGTGTGTAGTTTCCTCTGGATGCTCGCAATTGACAGAATTCCTTTTAAGGAATTCCTGGTTAAAAGAGGGGTGAATATTCAAAATTTATCGATAAGTTGTCCTTGGTGTGAAGGAGAGCCGGAGAGCGCATCACACCTGTTCTTTAAATGCAAATTTATTGAAGGCTTTTTGATTAAAATTTTCAATTGGTGAGAGGTGGCTTGGAAACAGGTTGATGGTTTTGAGGACTTCTTTGCTTTATGCAACAATGTGAAAATGGCCGAAATAAGGAAAAGCTTATGGTTGATATCAATTTCGGCAGCTTGTTGGGCAGTTTGGTTAGCAAGAAATGGGTTGTTTTTTGATAGAAGGAGAGTGTATATGGAAAATTTAGTGTTTCAATCAAATATGAGGGCCTTGTTGTGGATTAAATCAGTTCATGATGAAGTTATACTGCAGGAGAATTTTTGGTGGATTTCTCCACACAAGTGCCGGGTTGATTCCTTTAAATCCAAACCTGTTGCTTCTTTTTGGGGGGCCCCTCCACATGGTTGGGTAAAGTTCAACGTGTGTGGGATTGCGAAAGAAGATAGAGCAGGGTGTGGAGGTGTTTTAAGAGATATGGAGGGTGTCGCAAGTGCGCTATTTTCTGGTGCTGTAGCTGCATATGTTGCCGAGGTGGCTGAGATTGGTGCGGTGAAGGTTGCTCTAGAAGTTTTTTTTAGCTATGAATTGGAAGACTAATGATTCTTTATTTATTGAAATAGGTTCATTGGTGGTGTTTTCGTGGTGTGTTAACAAGGTTTTGAGACCTTGGTTGCTTCAAGCAATTTTTGCAGATACTGAAAATGCTATGTTAAAGGCTGGATCTGTTGTTTTCTCATTGGCGGATAAGAATGGTAACGAAATGGCTTTCTCCTTGGAGATGGCAAGTGTTAATCAGGCGCAAATGTTTAAAGCTTGGTGGTGAATTTTTGTTTTGTTGTATTAGCTGGTTTTTTTTAGGTGAACTATGTTCTAAGATTGTTTGCTGTAATTTTGAATTTTGGTTGCTGCTCTGTCTGTCTTTGACATTAGTGCAATTTGAATGAAGCAAAAAATTAAACGCAGTGATAAAGCACTTTATACTCTTAAAGAAAAATGTAAATTGGAACTCTAGAAGTAACATTATTGGAAAGTATAGACATGAACCGTTAATGAGACATGAAAAATATAAAATAATAATAATAAATTAAGCATTGCATAATGTGTGCTCCTTTATTACAATTTTTATTTCATTAGGAAAAGACTGGTAAAGAATAAATTATATGCTTTATATTTATAATATATAATTTTTACAATGCAACGTTGCATACAGAAGGGAAAAAAAATGAAGCCTATACTAAAAAAATATACACACCAATCTTTTAACATCCAATGTAACATGAGCTGTATATTTCAAAGGCAAACACCACACAAACATCACAAAGAAACAAATGAGTTGTTTTCTTCTTTTTCCTTTGTACCCAAAATTATAAAAAAAGATACTATATATTCTTTCATAGGAATATCATACTATTATCAATCTCAAATCTCATGTCCTCCAAGCTGGAATCCGCCATCCCATGGCCATGAACATGATGATCTTCCAAGCTGTTTTCTTCCATGTTCATGTCCCACAAGAACTCGTAATCATCTTCGACGACTTTGGAGCTAACTTCATTATTGCTGAGGCTATTATTATTGTTGTTGTACTTTAGCTGAGAAGATTGAAGCAAGTTCAGCAAGCTTTGGCCATAGTTGTGATGCGTGGGTGTGGTGGATAAAGAGCAGCTGATTTGTTGATAGCCGCCGCAAGCCATGCTTGTTTGAGTTGATGTCTCGTACATCATATGGGGGCTCAATGCGTTGCTGTTTTCTCCTCCTTTGCTCTTGTTAAATACTCTACATAAAACCCAGTCTTCCTGCCATATAAAAAAAAAAAAGTTTGAAACATTTTAAGAGAATTATCATTGATTTCTTAATTATCTATAGTGCATGTCACTATACATGATTTTTTTTTTATGCAACAGTCTCAAGAACACCTGTTTATCGAATTTGATATATTCTCTATCCACTTTACTTTTTTCAAGAGAATCAAAAGTTAAAGAAAATTACTATATTAATTCCAAAAAGGAGGTAGAATAAAAGCAAAATATTTGAAATATCTTACTAATTAGTGATACCTATTATTACACGTATTTCAAATTCGCAAATAAAGAAGATTTAAGATGGTAACACACGGTTATATAATATGAAAAATGTGAAAATGCACGCACACACATAATTTTCAAGAAAATGAAAAAAAAAAGTTAAATTACTATTTGAAACCTAAATTTGATAATTTTTCTCATATTAGGGCTTGAATTTTTTTTTTTCAAGTTAAGTCTTGAACTTAGCAGTTATTTTCACATTGGAGTTTGGACTAGGCAACTCTTTTCATATTAGGACTTGAATTATTTTTTGTCTAAATTAGCCCTTGGGCTTGAACTTTAGGATTTTTAACGACTAACTTGGATAAAAATAATTTAAGCCTTAATATGAGAACAATTGTCAAGTTTATGATTTAATCTGGATAAAAAATAAATTCAAGTCCCAATATAAAAAAATTATGAAATTGAAATTCCAAAAAATGATTTAACCCTATATATATATATATAATATTCAAGCAAATAATATTTTGGGTTGGAGAAAAGCCTCAAAAATTGATCCCTCTCTTCGTCGTCAATAATATAGCGTAAGTACTTGATTATGAAAACACAAGGAACAAAGTAAGTGGACAACTTGCAGATGCCCACTAGTTTTTGTTTAAGTTTCCTTGGAGAGAACACGAACACGATATTCTTATTCACATACAAATGCCGCTATTGTCAACCTCTCTTTTTCATCACTGCATTTCTCTCTCTCTCTCATAGTCGTTTTCGAAACAATGTCTTATAAACAGGAGTATGATGAGTATAGTTGAAAAGATGAGCAGCTAAGGAGGGCAAACTGACCTTAGGGGGCATATGTGGGGTCTCGAGCCGAAATTCATGCATGATCCAACCTGTTTTGATTCCATTGGGAGCTCGGCTCATGTAAAATACCAATGTCTTTCTCATCCCTACCACCTCTTGTGTTCTTGAGTCCATCACCATTCGATCCTTCCCCGTCGCCTTCCAGTACCCGGATGTTGTCGCTCGGTTCGTCCGGAACCCCGTCGCGTACTTTCTGTCACGGAAGCTGAAGAAATACCACTCGTTTGCGTTCAGCTTTGCCACCTCTTCATATTTCATTATATTCCATGCATATACAAAATATAAATATTTAATTTATTTCCTAGACAGTTAAGATTATATAAATATAGAGTTAGAATAGAATAAATTATCATCAACAAAGAAACAAAAATTGGGTAATTTTATTTTGCTTGCATTCAATGATCATAAATATAACCTTTTCACTTCAATTACTAAATGAGTGTTGGTAAGTCTTTGTCACCTTAAGAGTTATGTCTAAGAAAGCAAAGGATTTGCCTGCCATTACATGCTAAGGGGAAAATAAAAGCAAATCTTTACAAAATTATTGTATTCAAAACTTAAAAGTGGTGTTTTGGATGTGGGGAAGAAAAACTCACCCACAGTAATTAATTAATTGCTAGGAAACAAAAGAAAATTTTGTCTTATTATACTTGGAATATCCTAGATAATCACAAACTTTCAACTAAAATAACTAATAGTTTAGTGCAATCTTTTTTTATGACTTCATTAAATTTCTTAAAAATAAATACAATTTTTTTTTTTAGATTTATACATTAAAATATTTTTTATATTGTTCCATATATTTTTAAAAAAATTTTATCTTATTTTACAATCTTTGAAAGAAGCATATATTTTCTAACCCCCAAAAAAAAACACCACGCGTCAATAAAGTAATTAAGTGCTAAAAGGAATTTAAGGAGACAAAAGGGAAAACGAGTGGCTTCTGTTTAGCTCACATGTTAGCCCAAAACTACACTCAACATTTAACAATTATGTCTTATGTAACTTTCTCTACTATGGTATGAATTGTGTTTTTTTCTTACATCCAAGCAAATAAAAACTAGCTTAGATGGCATGTATGTTAGAAAAAATTCAAATGATTGTCAATTTGAAAGGATATAAAAGCCTAATAATCTCTCTATTGAGTCAAATAGATATGGCTTCTAATTTAGTCTATAAATATATTACATTCTTAATAAAAAAATTAAATTTAAATTTTGAAAATGATATCATTGAGAAAAAAGTCACAAATTTTAAAAAAAAAATTATAAACCGAAAAGTGAAGATAAAGATACTTTAATTATACTAAAAAATACTATATATTCATAAAAAATTGACACTATTAAATATAAGTGCATGAAAGGAAAAGTAACCCCTTTGTTTACTTATGGTGAATAGCCACCATGAAAACATGCAAAATTTAGGGTTTTTTTATGGCGTAGAGTTTGCAAATTTAATTTGTAGAGGATCTAGCTAGAAGATTTGAGGCATTTCTTGGGGGCCGGGACTTCAATTTAGCAGACATATACATGCACTAGGCAGAATATTTTAATGATAACTTGTTCATGTAATTTTCACTTCAAAAACTAGTTGAAACTTGACCCCCCCTTAAATCAACAAATACAATTTTTTTAAACCCTATTAGAGAGAGAGAGAGAATATTTAAAAATAATGGAAACCTGAAATCATCCACTTGTAATTGGTTTTTAAGGAATATATAATTATATATATCCATAACTTTTTAGGCTATAGTTAGTAAAAATGTATATATATTGAAATCAAATCACAGGGCGTAAAATCTCTTCTTCTTTTTTTTCTAGTTCTTGCAATGTGACAAAAACAAAAGCCCAAACAAATGAGAGAGAAAAACAACAAACCTTACCTACATGACTAAATTAAATATTATTGGTGGATTCACATCCAAAGAAAAATTATTAGTACTTGATTTGGAGTTATATCACTAACGAAGTTGGCAAGATAAATATACTGCATGTATACGGACTTCTATATATGCATAATATGTATGTATGTATGTTTGTGACAGTGTGAGTAATGTAATAAAATCCGTGTTTCGTTTCCCAATATTTCTCTCTCTCTTTCTCTCTCATTATCTCCTGTTACACGAAAACAAACGTGTTTAGTTTTGTCTGCTGTTTCAAATTAGTTCTAACGGCTAACATGGCAGATGGCCTGCGCTTTGAACCCTACAGGGAACAATTCAATAATTGTCTTTCCTTTCAGTCACAGACATGCTACAACATACTAACAACGGGAGCTAAGAGACCCTGCTCTAGTTTTGCTTCAACTTTAATTATCAACCAATGATTAATATTTTCTTTAAGTTAGCCAAAAGCTTGATCCAGACCCCCTAAAAGGGGAAACCCTGGAAAGTAGAGATTATTGTATAAATGATATACTTAGGGGGAGAGAGATACCAGGAAGCTGCCATGGCTCACATGTATGCAAATCAATTTCCACCAACGTACCCTTCAAGACCTCCTCATTGGCAATCTTTTTGTAGAGATAATGACAGACCAATTCCTCATCACTGGGGTAAAACCTAAACCCAGGAGGCAGTGTAGCTCCAATGTCCCTCAGCCCCATTTGTATGTTGCTAACAAGGGAAAGGGTGATGGGAGAAATTAGAAAAGAGAAGTGTTTTTGTTTTTTAGAATTTTTCTTGATATATTTGGGGGGTGGGGGGTGAAAATTAGATGAGAGAATAAATTTAAGGTAGGAGATGGAATGCAAAAGAACTAAAAGAAGGTGTGGGATGATTTTCTTTGTTTTAGGACATGAAAATATTTTATGGGAGAGGAAGCTTTAAGTATTGGGTATATAAATATATAGCTATAGTTTAGGATATGACAATTTAAGTGCCTTTTCCAATTAGAATTTCTTACAATATTCTAGCATGAAAGGGGCCATGCTTGTGTAACTAGTTAGTTATAATTGGGAAGTTTCAAGAAAAACCAAAGTTACAAGAAATCTTCTTTATTCATCTGAGGTGTTTATTAGGTTATGAGGAAGCAAAATATATACAATAATATCCAAAGCATTCTTTAGAGAAACACTCCAAAATACCCCTTTTTTTATCTATGTCATTTAATTAAATGGATAATTTTGTGTAACCTAATATCCCAAGATCAGAAAAATACTCTTGCGATACTCTACATATATTTATTACAAAACCTAGAGTATATCTGAAATTCAGTGATTACTTTATATATGGAAATCTATCTACTTTTTATCATCATTTTCTTCATCATTCATCATTTACTTTTGTTTTCAAAACTATTCTAGTTTTTATGGTTCATAAGTTTCATTAACCTAGCTTTTCCATTTATATATATATGTACACTAAGAGTGAAATTAAGAATATTGTAGAATCAAAATATATAAAGATTTAAACAAAAAATAAGTTTTTAAGCTAGATTATTAGTCCTATTTGATGCTTCAGTCCAAATAACTTTTTAAAACTATCTGAAAATGTACTAGCTAAATCAGATTAAGTAAAAAGTTACGCAGTTCAATATTTAAAAAACAAATATGTTGCACATCTAAATATATATATATATATATATATTCCTTAACCTTCAAATATTATAAATTATGTTTGATGTTGTATATATCACAAAAATTATGTATTAGACTTTACCTTTATCTTGTAATTCACCCAAAAAAAAATGTATAAGACATTATTTTCAACCATGATGCAAGGGTAATTTAACAACTTAAAAGATTTAGTTGATACCAAATACAATTTTACCAATTTCTTTTAGTACATAAAAAGAACATATCGGCTATCGCTTAAGGAGATTTTTAAGCCCTACAAACGAATTGAAGGTGTGATAAATTGCATTTTTTTTATATTTTTTACTACACTTGTCACACTCTAGATTCGTTCATGGAGTTTACCATCCTTCTCAAATTTTGATTGATTAAAAAAAATTTTAAAATTTTGAGAGTTCAAATCTTGTCTTCCTCTCAATAACACCCCTGATTATATATATAATTTTATTATATACTCATATTTAAAAAAAAAAAAAAACAGTTGTAATATACTCCTGTATATATATATACTTGCTCAGCACATCCCGATTCCGGTATATATGCGTGATATTCTTTGGTCCACTAGATACCGAATAAAAAGAAAAGGAAAAGAAAATGGGAGAATTTTTTGCAGATTAATTATTGGATGGAAAGAAAACTGGTAGTTAGATAAGGCCTATATAAGTCGGACTTAAATCTCCAAATCGGCCAGGTTTAATCTATAAACATATTTAAGCATGATTAATTAAAATATAGTAAGTTTTGATATATACGTGAGAATAATCATATTGAAGATATACGTGGGAATAAGAATTAATTGGTCTGGTTCGGGGACCGTATATAATTCTGGATGAATGGAAGAAAGGGCTCACAAAACTTGATGTCCCCGACCACGTGAACCATTTGATTGGTGTAAGCAAGAATAGAGACAGCAAAGCGAAACTATGATCATTAATAAAAAAAATTATTGCTGCAATTTTATATAATTTGAAAAAACAAAATTAATGTTTAAATTTTGATCACATCAGTAAAAATTTTGATGGCTGCTAAAGCAAAAACCCGGTGGGCCTGGTGTCTTTTTCTTTCATATGGGGTCCACTAATGATATAACTAAAAAAACAAAGTGTGAATTTATCAATTGCTTTTTTTCTAATAATATAATTATATACTATCCACAAAATTATTATTCCACAATCATTAATAAATTATTACATTTTCGTCTAGTTTAAAAACTCTACAAATTATGAATCAATTATATAAGATTTAAAATAAATAATAATTTTTTAAAATATTGGTATTTGGTACATTTGTCGTGTACTTTTTTTTTTATTTCACAAGCAACTTTAAAATTTTACCATATATATCTTTCTTTAAATATATATATTTTTAATATTTTACTATACTTCTTATAGAATACTTGTCAATCCCTAATATTACTTGTGGAGACTAAAAACTTCACTTGATAGTGTACCAAATACTTTTCCTTTAAAATATTTATTATTTTCTTAAGAAGTACCTATAGTAGAATATTAGTATTCACAATAATATTTTACGCATACAGAGATATGATATATTGTATAAATTGTGAGAGTGAGATGTATATTACATTTAAATTAAGGGTGAATATTTGGTAATATATAGTTTTTATTCCATAAATAATTTTAAAAAATTGACATAAAAACTTACTGACAATATATCAAATAATTTATTTTAAATTAATTATGATTCATATGATATGATCATATAGTTGAGATGTATAAAAATATCAACACTAAATTCACATTATCCAATCCACTCTAAGCGAAATTTTTTAAAAAAAAACCTCTACAACCAAATTTAACATTCAATCAAAATTTTTTATAATAAATTAAAATTAAAAAATTAACAGCATCCTAAATCTGGTTATAGAGGTTTTTTTTTTTTTTTTAATTTCATTGTCGATGGATAAATTATCCATCAATAAATACTTATATATATATATTATAAGATTTACGTTATATTTAAATTTTAAACTAAAATTTTTATTAAAATTTCAAACACAATTAGGCAAATTTACTAAAATATAAATGGGTATATTTGTTTATTACAAAAAAGAAATTAAGTAAAATAAAAATGTTTGTCAGTTTGTTTGATTGATTAATTATTTTCAGATTTTGGACAAGTAATGCGAGAAAGACAAATAATAAATAGTTATAATATAAAATGTGGACAAAAGATAATTTGTCACAACATGTGTCATTCGACGCTAATAATTGGGGATAGTATTTGATAGCAGATGAAGACTGCACTACCACGGGTGTCTCCAATAGGAAACATTCGTCCGATTGAAATAATGGAACTCGTTTTTCATTATTTATGATGTTAATTTTTAATTAATTAATGTGACTGAACACTAAGTATAATATCTACATATATACACATTTATAAAATCAGTAAAAAATTTATAAAAAATTATTAATATAGTAAAAATTATGATATATTATCTTCAAATCTTATCTTATGATCCTTATAATATATATATAATTTTTTCGAAATATAAAAAACTACAATATATACGTTTAAAATAATATTTATTATGTTTTTTTCTAAAAAAATATTTATTACTTAACAAAAAGGAATGAGTTTTTAATAATTTTATAATTGAGTTTTAATTCAATTAATAAATATCACAGATTCGTTTAAATTTGTATTTTTTTTAGAGTGTAATAAATACAGTATAATACAAATACAAATCTGAATAATTATATATATCAAATAATTACAAATGAACTGTAACTTGATCAAACTCTTAAATAATAAGATAAACATGTATTAATATATCTTTATATAATAATCATTAATGAAAAGGCGATATTGCCCTCTGTGAATTTCTAAAGGTGGGAGGGTGAGATGAAGGGTCATTTTCGCCATTAGAGGATAATTGCTGCACTCATTATGGGAAGGATGCGACAGTTTATAAAAGTGGGTTTTGGTCTGTTCGATTATTTTGCGAACCAATAGTAATTTAAGGGTGTGTTCATTTTATATATTTTTCGTGTTTCTTTTTGTTGTTTCATTGAAGATGATTTTATCGAAGGAAAATAATTTATTAATCAACAAAGAAATAACTTTTTTTTAAAAAAAAAATGATTTTCCATTTTAAAAGGTGTAAATCAATTTTTTTAAAAAAAATTTAAACAACATGACTTTTAATTAAAGATGAAACTGAATCAAGAGAAATATTATTATATCTTTAAAATATGTTGTTAGTATTTATACTTTGATAAAATTTAAATTTTAGTTATTGTATTTAAAAAGTTAAAAAAATAAAGGTTTTTTTATTTTTTATTTTAAAAACCTCAGTTTAACCATTAAAATTGCATGTAGTTTTCATCAAAATTTGTCAATTTGGCATGTTGATTAAGTTGTCATTATGTGATGTGGCATATGATTGGCAGAAGACAAACATTTTAAATTAACAAATTTTAGCAAATACTAACAATAATAATAATTGGATTAGGATTTTTAAATCGAAAAAGTAAGAGGGTTAGAAATTTTAACTTTTAAAGTAAAGGGAGTAAATATCAAATTTTGTAGAAGTACAAGGACTAACAACATATATTAACCTTATTATGTTAATAATAATATAGTTAGAGATATGGTAACAGAGGAGAGAGCATGGAATATTGAGGCGTTTAGAGAATGGTTATCGGAGGAAGTAGTTAGAAAGATTGCAAACATCCCTCCTCCACACACCCTAGCTGGCCCGGATAGAACCCACTGGGTATGTATAAAAGAAAGCACGTAGAATACACGGGATACGGGGTGGAAAGTGGTTTGGAAGTATCAAGGACCATATCGTGTTCGCTTTTTCTTGTGGCTTACTTACAAGCAGCAATTGCTTATTTATCTGGAACGTGTACAAAGGGGTGTTGGCCAAAATGTGTCCTGCCCAGTTTGCCAACATGAAACAAAAGATACATTGCATGTCCTTAGGGACTGTCAGGTTGCTAAAGATGTCTGGAGGTATTTCGTGCCAAAAAATAGTCAAACGCAATTTTTCTCTAATAGCCTTCCAGAGTGGATTAGATCCAATATGGGGAATCCTGGGTGGTTACTAAGAATTGAGGTTCCATGGCCAACTCTTTTTGGTTTGATAGCCTGACGCATATAGAAGAATAGAAATCTTTTTGTATTTCAAGGAGTATCTTGTAGCTTATTAGAAACTATTAAGGTATTATTAAGGTATGAGTAAGTTGAGCAAAACAATACAAAGCAACCCATAGTTGGGGCCCGTCTTGTAGGAGTAATTTAGATTCTGAGCACCTCTTAGGAAGATGTTAGAATGGTAGGGTAGTTGAATGATAGCTTTTGTCATTTAATTTAGTTAGGATTTTTTCACCAAAAAAAATTGATATAATTCATTATTAAAATTATTTATTGTTACAATTTTATTTTAATGAAAATTTTTAGTGATAAATATCAAAATTATACATGAACTTTGAAACAATTTGTAATATTATATATAAACTTTAATTTGGTGCATTTGTATACATCAAACTTTAATTTTAGTTCAATTTTCAAATTCCACTAATCCCATTATTTATGTGACACAATTTTCTGTTAATTCATGTGTAAATTGTTGACATGATATTTTATATGATTAAAAAATAAACAAACAAATTTAAATTATTTCCACCTAGTTGAGAAAAGAATTTCTTATTTCCTCCAGAAAATTTGTTTTTCTTTAATCTAAGTGGAAACAATATAAATTTATTAGTTTTTTTAACCTAATAAAATATCACGTTAGCAATTTACACATGACTTAATAAAAAATTGTGCCATATAGATAATGGGGTTAGTGAAATGTGAAAATTGAACAAAATTAAAGTTTGATGTATATAACTGCACTAGATTAAAGTTGATGAATAATATTACAAATTATATCAAAATTCATTAATAATAATTTTAAATTTATCTATTAACTTTAACATTAATAATAATTTTAAATTTTAAATAATATTATTAACATTTTCTGAAAAATATTTCATATTAATATTTTAACAAAAAATATTATATAGATTATAATTTATGAATATTTTAAATAAATAGGACAAGTGGTAAAATTCTAAAGTAAAATCTCAATTCTACTCATGAAGTTAAAATTTTACATGATTAGTATATCAAATAATTATCCATTTTTAAAATTTTGCTTGACTTTATTTATTCCTTCCATCTCTCTAATATGCCATGGTCAATTAGTTACTCCTAATTTAAATTAAGTTTTAATTATATTAAATAATGCAGTTATTATAATATAAATTTCGACTTTCAAAGGGCATTGTTTCTATAGTATATTAATACATTGAATTAACAAGTACAATTTATTTCATTTTAAAATAATCTTTCAAAGAAATTAAAAAAATATTTTCAACAAAATCATTCAAATATAATAAAATATTAATTAAAAAAAATCGTTTTGGAGAAAATCAACCGAAGTTGAATTTAGGAAACAAATATAGGCTAAAGCGTAAGTCAAAAAGTGAGCATTCCATATATGTTTCCTGATGTTGTTTCACAGATTAATAAGTTGAATTTAAAGGGGATTTGATGTTTCTTATCTTATGATTTTTGGAAGTGTGATAGATTAGAATGCAATTGCTGCAAATATTATTTTATAGCTGTTTGGAATATATTAAAATGTATTTTTTAAAATTAAGGTGAAGTTTTAGCTTTTATTAATTTGATATTAATTTACGAAATTATATTTATTAATTAAATTATAATATTGACATATGTTTTTAATATTTATTATTATTAAATAAATATTTATTAATAATATTTTAATTGATAATATTAAAATTTCCATTTTATTTTATAATTTTAATTGACAACAACAACCTTTCATATTAGTTGGATAATTATTTGGTGCATATTTTAGACTCCACAAGTAAGATTAGGATGTTAACAAATGTCTTATAGGGTATAGTAAAATATTAAAAAAATATGTGTTAATTTTTTAAGACTATTTGTGAAATAAAAAAAAATGGTATATTGCCGGTTTACCAAATACTCATTTTTAAAATTGTCACTATTTATGCATCAAATAATTACCATATATATGTATTTTTAAAAATATAACCATAAGAAGAGAAAAACATATATAAAATATGTTTAAGAAAAAAGATAATGCAACAGTTCATAGTCATTACAAAGAAAAAAAATAAAAATTCATAACATATCAATTAGATGAAAACAAAATTATGAGAGGTAAGAGGGGAAAAGTTGTTAGATACCTTGGAAAAATAAAATAAATTTAATTTGATATTAACAATTTATTTTTACTTTTCATATACATCTAAAACTGATTAACCTACATTTTACTGGGGAAATCGCGTTACATTATTTATGGAAAAGAAAGAGTGATTAGTGTAAGGAATGTAATATTGTTGGGGCAATTTAATATTGCCACATAAAATTTTCAAGTATGGATTTTAAATATTGTTTTAAGTTGGTATTCTCAATAGTGTCAAGATTTCAGAATATAAAGGGTAATCTCAACATCATTTACTATTTAGGTAATTTTTTTTTGAACATTAATCTCATTAAAATTCTTATATGTATTGTTATGTGAACCCTTACGAGAGCTATTATGCGAAGTCTTATGGTAACTGTACTGCGAACCCTTATGTGAACTATTGTGCGAACCCCTTAATAAATCATAGTCGATCTCTTATGAATATTATGCAAACTGTAACACCCCTTACCCGTGTTCAACGCCGGAACCAGATACGAGACATTACTGAACTTAACTTTCTTAAACATATAATATTGGGCCATAAAATTTCATTTCAACTTAAAACTTTTCATTCATATTCATAATGTCCCTATTATGGACCTACGAGACACTAAACGTACATACGGAATGGTTCGGGACTAAACCGGAAACTTTCGTACACTTAAAATTTTTTTGCTTAAAACAGGACCACACGTCCGTGTGGAGGAAGGGACACGCCCGTGTGGCATATCACATGCCCGTGTTCCACACTCGTGTGGAATTATTTCTCAATTCGAACCTATAAGGGTTTTCACACTGCCGGACACACACCTGTGTCTCTAGCCTGTATCCCTCACACGGCCTCGACACGCCCGTGTCTTAGCCCGTGTGCCAAAACCATGGCATTCTGTTTATGATGTCATCACCTCACTAAGGTCACACGGCCAAGGCACACGCCCGTGTCCTTAGACCGTGTGTCGAATTAAATTCCCACACGGCCATGTCCATGGTCGTGCCTCCCACACGGCTGTGCCTCTGCCCGTTTGTTTACTACAGAGCATATTGATTGTAAACCTAGCATGCAAGGGGACACACGGCCAATCAACACGCCCATGGGGCTTGTCGTGTGTCACACACGGCCTAGACACACGCCCGTGTGTCTACCCGTGTGGACATTTGAAAGGCTATCTACCAAGCCAAATGCCACTCTACACAGCAACCATACTTATACCAATTCAATCCAACATGTATAATAACTATAAAGCACTAATAGAGACTCAAATCAAGCCATCCATACAAGCATACACTTGATGAATTTCATCATCATTGAATATATATAAACTTGTCTAGTACTGGCCCAATTCCAATGACCACTTACAAAATGAATTTGATAAATAGCCAACACTGTAACAGCCCGTATACGACCCTAATCAGAACGGTGGTTTCGGGACCACGAATCTGAGTTTGAAAAATGTTTTAACTATTTATTTGATATCCATGTTATGTGTTTGAGCATGTGTTGAAATATCGTGAGGTAATTTGATTGCATATATGTTCAATTTAAGGAAAAGGATTAAATTGCATGAGTGGTAAGAATTAGCTATTTAATCAATTGGGGGGTAAATTAATATGTCTTTTAATTAGGGGATTTTATGTTTCAATTATTCCTTTTTCTCTTGTAGTGGAAGGCAAGATGGGATAATATGATATAATTGTTTGTTTTATGAGTTAAAAATATAAATATAATAATGTTATATTATATTTAATTTGTATGGTGGAATAAAACATAAAATAAAATAAAGAAAGGGTGAGTGGCTTTGTTTTTATCATCACCTCCTTCCTCTTGCCGAAACCACAAAGAAGAAAAGAGAATTTTTGCTTCCAAATTTCGGTCACTTGGATGCTTAATTAAGGTAACCATTTAGTTTAAATTGAAATAATTCTTGTATTTTTGAGCATGTTGATTTTAGCTTTAACTAGTCCATGTGGTAATTTGAAGTTTGGTTGAATTTTTCATGAGATACCATTGAAGGAAGATTGATGTTCTTGATGATTAATGGTAAAATATTGATGATAAAAGATAGAGTAGTGATTTTTGTTCTTCAACTTTAAGTAAAATTGAGTAAATTAGAATTTAGATGTTAAAGTAATTTGTTGAAGGATTAAAATGTTAATTAAGTAGTTTGTATGGAATCAAATAAGCTAGAAGGATATTCAGCCCTTGTGAAATGAGCTCAACTTTCATGTAAATTGTGTTTTATGTTTGAAGGACTAATTTATAAAAATTTTAAATTCTAGGGGTCAAATGGTAAATTTCATAATTAGGAGTTTTTGGATCAAATTGAATAAAATTGTGTTTGAATGAGCTCAATTTGGGATTATTTAGATCAAGAATAAAAGGAAACGGGATTGGATCAGGGAAAAATGAAGTTGCACGAATAGTCGGGAAGCTCTAATTAATCGACCTCCGAGGTAAGTTTATAAGCAATTTTGGTTGAATTGAATTCTTATTTTTGAATAAAGCTCATTAAACTATGTAAGGCCGAATGTAACATTTGGGCAAGGTATATGTGGCCGAATGTGTGGTTGAATTATGCCTCAAATTTCATATATTTGAATTAGATGAATATTTATGTATTAAATAGTGGACATATGTGGACCTTGAATAGGTGATAATTATAATCGAATGAGCAACTTTGTGTATGTATGTGTGTGGCCAAATTGATGGTAAGTCATAAGAAGAGTGGTTTGGTTTGAATATGTATTTTATGTGTATTAGAGATTGCCGAAAGTGATGGTGTTGAAATGGATGAATGATTTATGATTAACATGTGCTTTAAATGGTGTATAGATGATAATGATAATGAAATTATATGTCTATATGATTGAAGAAAATGATTGGCTAAGGGCACTATGTATGCGAATTTAATTACCGAGCACTGTGTGTGTGAAATCGGTCGATTGGCACGAAATGTGCGAGAATTATGCAATGGCACTAAGTGTGCGATACATTGCAAGCAATGGCCCTAAGTGTGCGATACATTGCAAGTAACGACACTAAGTGTGCGATACGTTACGTAATGATTTGTCCTACTTGTGCGGGTGGTTAAATTGGGCAGAGACCTTGATAATTGAGTGGAAGTGTTTGAGAAATGGTATATAGGTAATTAAAATGTGACAATTGAATAATTAGTATTATTGAGGTGAGTTGTTCTTGTTTCTGAACTTATAAAAATGTAATAGAACTACTTATATGTGAGCTTGATTCGAATTGGCATAAGGCATGTGAAGGTTCGGTTTGAAACCTATTTGAATTGGTAAATTATTGAACGGTAACAAGATATGCTTAATTGTGTATACGGAGTAGTTAATGATCATATTGTTTGATCAAAATTTTATATTGATTAGTTGTATTTTTTTACATAAGCTTAAAACTTACTAAGCTATAATAGCTTACTTGGTGTGTTTGATGCATTGTTCATTAGATTTGAAGTTGAAGCTTGAGCTCGGGGATCGTCGTCTAAGTCGATAACATTATCAAATCTTTTGGTACTTTTTTGTTTTTCAAACCCAAGGTCCATGGCATGTATAGACTAAGCTACTTGTTGAAATGTTTCTTTTAATGGAGTAAATGTGAATTGTGCAAGGATGCCATGCGAAAATGGCTATCTTATTTTGTTTGAGTTGACTTGTTTATGCATGGTAAAATGTATATGTTTATACTTATATTGTCTTTTGATAATGCTTAAATATATATGGTTTTGTGGTAAGCATTTAGGGTAAATTTTATACCTTGATAAATGTACATATGGTATGCACAAATGCATGTAATTCATGTTTGATTAATGCATATAATATATTTAAGAATTGAATGAATATAGGTACAATTATTTGCATGTACTGTATGTCAAATGTGTAAATAAAATAATAGGTTATGAGTTGATCTTGTTTGGAGTCTAAGTTTATATTTGAATGCTAACTATATTCGGTTATGGGAAATGAGTACTAAGATGTGATTATGATGTTATATATATATATGCAATGGTCATTGCCGAATGGGATAAGTGATTATGTGAATAGATGAATTGGTTGATAATTATGTTCATGTTATGCTCTAATGCGAAATAAATACGCATGCAATTGGTATGATCTTAGGTAATAATGAAATGAGAAATTTATGAAATCAATAGTGATATATACGATCCAAAAAGGGGTATGTGATTGAATGCAAGGTTGATTATATAAATGGATTATAATAATAATTACCATATGCTTATTAAATCTTTAATTGTCAATGATCCAAAGAATAATGAGTCATTAGTTGCTAATGATTTTATTTGTGAAATGAATGTAAACGTCTTGATATTTGACGAGAGATATGACTTTATTTTGATAGTATGAGTTGGTATACTTTATTAAAGTGGTAACATTTATAAAAGTGCATTGAATTGTGTTGAGGTTGGGTAATGCCTCGTAACCCTATTCGGCGATGGATACGGGTTAGGGGTGTTACATTTGATTTGTATCAGAGCTATGATTTAGTCGGTTCTTGGACTAACGTAGTGCGTGAGAGTTTAGCTATACATGCCATGTTTTGTGATATGATAATGTGATTGACTTCTTACAGTGAAATGTATTCATTTCTTTTATATGGTAATGGATCCTGATCCCGAGCGAGCTGTAGCGGATGACGTTGAGAGCGTGGCGCCTTCTCCCGTGTAAGGGACCGCACCAGAGGAATCTCGACCGACTACGAGTAACCCTGATGAGGGGGCTAAACAAGCCTTCTATAGCATGATGAATGATTGGTTCAGTCAATCTGTACGAACCAATTCGGCTGTTCAACCACCCCCGAATCAAAATAATCTCCCTGTAGTACCGGTGGTACCCTCGATCGTAAATCCTGAGAGAGTAAGCAAGCCTCCAGTTGATAGTATCAGAAAACAAGGAGCTCAACAATTTAGAGCCGAGGATAATGATGATGCAGAGCGAGCCGAATTTTGGCTCGACAATACTGTTCGTGTTTTCGACGAGCTGTCTTGCACCCCCGATGAGTGTTTAAAGTGTGCCATCTCATTATTACGGGATTCTGCCTATTATTGGTGGAATACACTCGTGTCAGTTGTCCTGAAAGAAAGGGTTACTTGGGACTTCTTTCAAGCGGAATTTCATAAGAAGTATATAAGCCAGCGCTTCATAGACTCTAAGCACAAAGAATTTTTTGAGCTTAAACAGGGTTGCATGATCGTATCTGAATACGAGCACAAGTTTGTACGACTTAGTCGCTACGCTTGTGAATGTGTTTCATCCGAAGCTGCTATCTGCCGGAGATTCGAAGATGGTTTAAACGAGGACATAAAGCTTCTGGTTGGTATTCTTGAAATTAATGAGTTCGTTGTGCTGGTTGAACGAGCTTGTAAAGCAGAAGAGTTGGAGAAAGAAAAGCGGAAAGCTGAGCTTGAATCTAAAGATGTTCGAAAGAGATCTGCGAGTAAATTTTCACAGTTGGCAACGAAAAAGTTCAAGAATGATGGTGGCCGATCCAAACCTAATACCAGGATTTCTATACGAGAGCGACCACCAGTGAGTTCTCGAGCTACATCAGTGGAAGTGTTGGCAATGCTTGATCGAGCAAACCTGAGTGTCAGCAGTGCAGCAGACGGCATTTCGGAGAGTGCTGGGGTAAATCTATTAATCGCACCTGTTATAGGTGTGGTTCGCAGGACCATTTTATTCGGGATTGCCCGGAGACCGTTGACAAAGGTACTGCTCAGAGCGTGAGACCGAGCGGTACTACAGCTAGAGGCAGACCATCTCGTGTTGGTGGAGGTAGAAGTGGCACACAGAGGGGAACTATAGATGCGGCTATTCGATCAGAGGCCCGTGTACCGACTAGAGCTTACGCCATCCGTGCTAGAGAGGATGCCTCATCTCTAGATGTCATTACCGGTATTTTCACTCTCTTTGATACTAATGTAACTGCTTTGATTGACCTCGGTTCAACTTATTCATATGTGTGCAAGACATTAGTATCCAGTAAGACTCTACCTGTTGAGTCTACTGAGTTTGTGATTCGGGTTTCAAACCCCCTGGGTCGATGTGTATTGATTGATAAAGTGTGCAAGAACTGCCTTTTGATGATTCGGGATATGTGTTTTTCGGCTGATCTGATGTTATTACCTTTCGATGAGTTCGACATCATCCTCGGTATGGATTGGTTAACCATACACGATGCAGTAGTGAATTACAGACGGAAGACTATTGATTTGAGGTGTCAGAATAATGAGATACTTCGAATTGAATCTGCGGATTTGGATGGGTTACCGGCTGTGATCTCATCGATAATGGCTCGACAGTATTTGAGAAAGGGTTGCGAAGCTTATCTTGCGTATGTGATTGATAGCAAAGTATCAGAAAAGAAGATTGAATCTGTGCCAGTTGTTTGTGAATATCCAGATGTGTTTCCGGAGGAATTGCCGGGACTGCCACCTATTCATGAGGTAGAGTTTGGTATTGAGCTAGTGCCAGGAACCACCCCTATTTTGATAGCTCCATACAGAATGGCGCTGACTGTATTAAAAGAATTAAAGGCTCAGCTACAAGAATTGACAGATAGAGGTTTCGCCAGACCGAGTTTCTCTCCCTGGGGTGCGCCTGTTCTATTTGTAAAGAAAAAAGACAGAACTTTGAGAATGTATATTGACTATCAACAGCTCAATAAGGTGACCGTAAAGAACAAATACCCGTTGCCACGTATCGATGATTTATTCGATTAGCTTAAGGGAGCCTCGGTGTTCTCTAAAATTGATCTGAGCTCAGGATATTACCAGCTGTGAGTTAGGGAATTAGACATACCAAAGACTACTTTTCGAACGAGATACGGTCACTATGAGTTCTTGGTGATGCCGTTTGGGCTCAATAATGCCCCTACTGTTTTCATGGACATAATGAATCGGGTGCTCAGGCCGTATTTGGATCAGTTTGTGGTTGTATTCATAAATGATATACTGATCTATTCCCGTGATGAAACTGAGCATGCTGAGCATTTGAGGTTAGTGTTACAGATTTTGCGTGAAAAACAATTATACGCGAAAATCAGCAAATGTGAATTTTGGTTGAATGAAGTTAGCTTCCTGGGGCATGTTATTTCAGCATCGGGCATTCGGGTTGACCCGAGTAAAGTTTCAACCATACTTGATTGGAAACCCCCGTGAAATATTTCTGAGATTCGTAGCTTTCTGGGATTTTTCGGATATTATAGACGTTTCGTGAAAGGGTTTTCTATGATAGCAGCTCCGATGACAAAACTATTGCAAAAAGACGTTAAATTCGAGTGGTTAGAAAGGTGTCAGAAGAGTTTCGATCAGCTGAAAACTTTGTTAACGGAAGCTCCGGTACTTGTTTAGCCAGAGTCGGGGAAAGAATTTATTATTTTCAGTGATGTATCCTTAAATGGGCTAGGTTGTGTATTGATGCAGGAGGGTAAAGTTGTAGCCTACGCTTCGAGACAGTTGAAACCAGACGAGAGAAATTATCCTTCGCACGACCTCGAGTTGGCCACTGTAGTCTTTGCTTTGAAGATATAGCGTCACTATCTTTTCAGTGAGAAATGCCACGTCTATTCAGATCACAAAAGTCTAAAGTACTTAATGACTCAAAAGGATCTGATTTTGAGACAGCGACGATGGTTGGAACTGTTGAAAGATTACGAGCTTGTGATTGATTATCACCCGGGAAAGGCTAATGTGGTTGCTGATGCACTTAGCCGAAAGACGCTATTTGCCCTTCGCGCAATGAATGCGAATAGTTATGAAGGAGGATGGTCCGATCATTGCTGAGTTGAAAGTGAAACCATTGTTTGAACAGTAGATTCGAGAAGCCCAAGAGGTTGATGATGATTTAAAAACAAAGAAAAGCCATTGTGACTCGTGTACGGATTTAGACTTTCAGATAGATGCTGAAGGATGTTTACGGTTCAAGAATCGACTATGTATGCCAAAGAACCCTGAATAGATTCGAATAATTTGTAATGAAGCTCATAATAGTATATATTCGATCCATCCGGATAGCACGAAAATGTATAACGACCTGAAACATCATTACTGGTGGCATGGTATGAAGCAAGACATTTCAGATTATGTGTCGAAGTGCTTAGTATGTCAACAAGTGAAAGCTGAGCATCAAGTGCCTTCGGGACTACTTCAGCCGATTTTGATACCTGAGTGGAAGTGGGATCGAGTCACAATGGACTTCGTATTGGGTTTACCTTTGACGCCAAGTAAAAAGGATTCAATCTGGGTTATTTTTGATAGATTGATGAAATCGGCTCATTTCATTTCGATACGTACGGATTTCTCACTTGATAAATTAGCTGAGTTACCTATCGCAGATCGTATGGTTGCACGGAGTACCTGTCTCTATTGTCTCGGATAGAGACCCGAGGTTCACATCACGATTTTGGAAGAAACTGCAGGATGCTTTTGGTACCAAGTTACACTTTAGTACAACTTTTCACCCTCAGTCAGATGGTCAATCCGAGCATGTTATTCAAATACTCGAGGATATGTTGAGATGTTGTTTTCTTGAGTTTCAGGGTACATGGGAACGATACTTGCCTTTGATTGAATTTGCGTATAATAACAGCTTTCAATCAAGTATTAAAATGGCACTCTACGAAGCATTGTACGGTCGAAAATTCCGTACACCTTTATATTGGATGGAACTAAGTGAAGGCAAGATACACGGGGTTGATTTGATCAGAGAGACGGAGCAGAAAGTTAAATAATTCTAGAAAATATGAAAGCTGCATCAGATAGACAGAAGTCGTATACGGATTTGAAACGAAAAGATATAGAGTTTCAAGTGGGTGATCGAGTGTTCTTGAAGGTATCGTCGTGGAAAAAGATACTTAGATTTGGTCGTAAGGGAAAGCTGAGTCCAAGATTTATTGGGCCGTATGAGGTTATCGAGCTTATCAGGCCGGTTGCGTACAGATTGAGGTTGCCATCTAAGTTAGACAAGATTCATAATGTTTTCCATGTGTCGATGCTTCGACGTTACAGATCCGATCCTTCTCATGTGATCAATCCATCAGAGATTGAAATTCAGCCTGATTTGACTTATGAGGAAGAATCGATCCGCATCTTAGCTCGTGAAGTGAAAGAGTTGTGAAATAAGAAAATATCGTTGGTTAAAGTAATGTGGTATAAGCACGGGGTTGAGGAAGCAACTTGGGAAACCGAAGAATCAATGAAAGATCGTTACCCACACTTATTCACTGGTAAGATTTTCAGGAACGAAAATCCTTTAAGGGGGGAGTTGTAACAGCTCGTATACGACCGTAATCGGAACGGTGGTTTCGGGACCACGAATCCGAGTTTGAAAAATGTTTTAACTATTTATTTGATATCCATGTAATGTGTTTGAGCATGTGTTGAAATATCGTGAGGTAATTTGATTGCATGTATGTTTAATTTAAGGAAAAGGATTAGATTGCATGAGTGGTAAGAATTAGCTATTTAATCAATTGGGGGGTAAATTAATATGTCTTTTAATTAGGGGATTTTATGTTGCAATTATTCCTTTTCTCTTGTAGTGGACAACAAGATGGGATAATATGATATAATTGTTTGTTTTATGAGTTAAAAATATAAATATAATAATTTTATATTATATTTAATTTGTATGGTGGAATAAAACATAAAATAAAAGAAAAAGAAAGGGTGAGTGGCTTTGTTTTTATCATCACCTCCTTCCTCTTGCCGAAACCACAAAGAAGAAAAGAGAATTTTTGCTTCCAAATTTCGATCACTTGGATGCTTAATTAAGGTAACCATTTAGTTTAAATCGAAATAATTCTTGTATTTTTGAGCATGTTGATTTGAGCTTTAACTAGCCCATGTGGTAATTTGAAGTTTGGTTGAATTTTTCATGAGATACCATTGAAGGAAGATTGATGTTCTTGATGATTAATGGTAAAATATTGATGATAGGAGATAGAGTAGTGATTTTTTTCTTGAACTTTAAGTAAAATTGAGTAAATTAGAATTTAGATGTTAAAGTAATTTGTTGGAGGATTAAAATGTTAATTAAGTAGTTTGTATGGAATCAAATAAGCTAGAAGGATATTCGGCCCTTGTGAAATGAGCTCAAATTTCATGTAAATTGTGTTTTTATGTTTGAAGGGCTAATTTGTAAAAATTTTAAATTCTAGGGGTCAAATAGTAAATTTCGTAATTAGGAGTTTTTGGATCAAATTGAATAAAATTGTATTTGAATGAGCTCAATATGGGATTATTTAGATCAAGGATAAAAGGAAACGGGATTGGATCGGGGAAAAATAAAGTTGCACGAATAGTCGGGAAGCTCTAATTAATCGTCCTCCGAGGTAAGTTTATAAGCAATTTTGGTTGAATTGAATTCTTATTTTAAGTAATATTAATGTGTATATGATTAATTGAATAAAGCTCATTAAACTATGTAAGGCCGAATGTAACATTTGGGCAAGGTATATGTGGCCGAATGTGTGGTTGAATTATGCATCAAATTTCATATATTTGAATTAGATGAA
This sequence comes from Gossypium bickii, assembly GCA_025503065.1. Classification (NCBI taxonomy): domain Eukaryota; kingdom Viridiplantae; phylum Streptophyta; class Magnoliopsida; order Malvales; family Malvaceae; genus Gossypium; species Gossypium bickii. The sequence goes on from CP106719.1 coordinate 50,160,415, forward strand.
TATTTATGTATTAAATAGTGGACATATGTGGACCTTGAATAGGTGATAATTATAATCGAATGAGCAACTTTTTGTATGTATGTGTGTGGCTGAATTTATGGTAAGTCATAAGAAGAGTGGTTCGGTTTGAATATGTATTTTATGTGTATTAGAGATTGCCGAAAGTGATGGTATTGAAATGGATGAATTATTTATGATTAACATGTGCTTTAAATGGTGTATAGATGATAATGATAGTGAAATTATATGTCAATGTGATTGAAGAAAATGATTGGCTAAGGGCACTATGTATGCGAATTTAATTACTGAGCACTGTGTGTGCGAAATCGGTCGATTGGCACTAAGTGTGCGATACATTGCAAGCAATGGCACTAAGTGTGCGATACATTGCAAGTAACGGCACTAAGTGTGCGATACGTTACGTAATGATTTGTCCTACTTGTGTGGGTGGTTAAATTGGCTAGAGACCTTGATAATTGAGTGGAAGTGTTCGAGAAATGGTATACAGGTAATTAAAATGTGACAATTGAATAATTAGTATTATTGAGGTGAGTTGTTCTTATTTATGAACTTATAGAAATGTAATAGAACTACTTATAAGTGAGCTTGATTCGAATTGGCAAAAGGCATGTGAAGGTTCGGTTTGAAATCTATTTGAATTGGTAAATTATTGAACGGTAACAAGATATGCTTAATTGTGTATACGGAGTAGTTAATGATCATATTGTTTGATCAAAATTTTATATTGATTAGTTGTATTTTTTTTATATAAGCTTAAAACTTACTAAGCTATAATAGCTTACTTGGTGTGTTTGATGCATTGTTCATTAGATTTGAAGTCGAAGCTTGAGCTCGAGGATCATCGTCGAAGTCGATTACATTATCAACTCTTTTGGTACCTTTTTGTTTTTCAAACCCAAGGTCCATGGCATGTATAGACTAAGCTACTTGTTGAAATGTTTCTTTTAATGGAGTAAATGTGAATTGTACAAGGATGCCATGCGAAAATGGCTATCTTATTTTGTTTGAGTTGACTTGTTTATGCATGGTAAAATGTATATGTTTATGCTTATATTGTCTTTTGATAATGCTTAAATATATATGGTTTTGTGGTAAGCATTTAGGGTAAATTTTATACCTTAATAAAATGTACATATGGTATGCACAAATGCATGTAATTCATGTTTGATTAATGCATATAGTGTATTTAAGAATTGAATGAATATAGGTACAATTATTTGCATGTACTATATGTCAAATGTATAAATAAAATAGTAGGTTATGAGTTGATCTTGTTTGGAGTCTAAGTTTATATTTGAATGCTAACTATATTCGGTTATAGGAAATGAGTACTAAGATGTGATTATGATGTTATATATATATGTATACAATGGTCATTACTGAATGGGATGAGTGATTATGTGAATAGATGAATTGGTTGATAATTATGTTCATGTTATGCTCTAATGCTAAATAAATATGTATGCAAATGGTATGATCTTAGGTAATAATGAAATGAGAAATTTATGAAATCAATAGTGATATATACGATCCAAAAAGGGGTACGTGATTGAATGCAAGGTTGATTATATAAATGGATTATAATAATAATTACCATATGCTTATTAAATATTTGATTGTGAATGATTCAAAGAATAATGAGTCACTAGTTGCTAATGATTTTATTTGTGAAATGAAAGTAAACGTCTTGATATTTGACGAGAGATACGGCTTTATTTTGATAGTATGAGTTGGTATACTTTATTAAAGTGGTAACATATATAAAAGTGCATTGAATTGTGTTGGGGTTGGGTAATGCCTCGTAACCTTATTCAGCGACGGATACGGTTAGGGGTGTTACAAACACTGTGGCTAACAAATATGACGTAACAAATGAGACCAAGTCCTATACATGCCATACTAAAAAAGAATTCTAACTTTGCTATACCAAAGAGAAGTCGATAGTGTGATTTTCGAACTCCGACGTTCCACTTATTCTTGAGCTAACTTGGCAATGCTACAAGGAAAAGGGAAATGAGAGGGGTAAGCATAAAGCTTAGTAAGTTTGCATGAAATAAATAGCAACATAAAGTTCATAATGTCATCCATCCATTGCATTGAATAAAAACACAGAGTCTTAAGCTCATTTCCATAACTTACTCATACTTACTCTTACCAATTACATATCATGCCACATATCGTGAACCATTCTCTTGAATTACTCACATATACCTGTATCACTTCATCACATAGCCTTAGCACTAATCTCATCTCTATTATAAGCTTAACTGTTTATCCCATTGAACCAATTGGGATACTCAAAGATACATGATCATCATCATTCACATAATTACGACGCCAATGCCACATCTCAGATGTGGTCTTACATGGGATCACCTCTAGATGTCGATGCCATATCCCAAATACAGGATCTCATATCGATTGTCGATGCCATATCCCAGATATGGTCTTATACGATTCTCATATTCGATGCCGATGCCATATCCCAGATATGGTCTTATACGGGATCTCAATTCGATGTCGAGGCCATGTCCCAGACATGGTCTTATACGGGACCCTATCCATCTCAAATCTCGTTAATATTATTCTCTCATTTATTAAAGTCCAACTGGGACTTCAACGTCACAATTCTCATCATTTTCCCATACAACATCATTACTCAAATTCATAGACATATCACACATATTCACAAATATCAAACATTTAAAATCATACTAGCATGACGATGAACTTATTACACGCAAACTTACCTCGATTTCAAAATAGGCTAAATTGCCGATCTAGTCCGATACCTTGCTCTTTCCTCGGTCGAGGTTAATTCTTCGTTCTTCTTTATCTAGAGTAACAATTTAGCTCATTTAGTTGCCACATTAATAAACACATTTCAATAATCATACTTTGGAAAAATTACCATTTTGCCCTTGTACTTTCACAAAATGACTATTTTACCCCTAGGCTCATAAATCGATTCCATTAGAATTTCCTCCTTTTACAAGCCTAGATGAACATTTATTACTCCTATGGAAACTCTCAATATTCATTATTTCACACATTTACCACATATTTACAACCTTTACAAAAAGGTCATTTTAGGTGTTTTCATGGTAACACCTTTCACAAAAGTTGTTTATCTAACAACTAAGACTCATTTTATTCCATAAAAATGTAGCAAACAACATAAATGATCTCATGGAAAAACTCTAAACTTTCAACCATTTTGCAAAATAGTCCCTTCTTTAGCTAGCTTAAGCTTTAGGAGTTCCAAAAGTACAATTATTATCAAGAAATGATCATCAAAACACTTACTTGTAAGGAGAAGAGTTTGCTAAAATTTTTGTACTTTCAAACCCCTTAGTTTGCTGCTATTTTTTGGTGGAAGAGAAGAGAAGAAAAGATGATATATTTTCTTTCTTCATTTTATGATTAAAAATCAATTTAGTCACCAAATTTTCACTTAACCAAATGACAATGTCTTTTATTTGTCCCTATGGCCGACCACCTCCCTAAAAAAGGCCTAATTGTACATTAGGGGCCTCTAATTGATATTCCTTAGCTATTTGACCACTTTAGCTTGTAAAATAGAACTTTTGCACTTTTTGTGATTTAGTCCTCTTTCGCAATTAAGCATGCAATTGATAAAATTAAGGCACCAAAATTCTCATGCACCTATATAATCATACTATAACACATAAAATAATATAAAAATAATTTTCTTCAACCTCGGATTAGTGGTCCTGAAAATTGTTCCGGCTAGCCCCTAAATCGGGCTGTTACACAAACCCTTACATAAACATGTATATATGCAAACTCTGTCATAAATTGATAGACGATCTGTAGCCAATATGTGAACCTTTATGCGAACCCTCATGTAATTTAGCATATGAGCATGCGAACCCTCATGAAATTTAGTATGTGCTTTATGTGCGAATCCTATATGGATTAGTATGCGAACCCTCTGTGAACTATTATGCAAATCCTATATGAACTATTATACGAACCCTGTGTGATTTAGTATGCGAACCCTCATGTGTTTAGCATGTGAACACTGTATGCGACCCTATATGCAAACCCTTATAAGCTTTAGTATGCAATCCCTTGGTAAATATTGTGCGAACCTTGTATACGAACCTTTATGTGAATCCTCATGAGTTTAGTATGTGAACCCTATATGTGAACCTGTTATAAATATGTTAGCCGAAATAACATTTTAACAACCTAATGTTAATATATCAACACTAGTTTTTAGTTTGCATGATGAAATTTGTATATGTGTAATTGATATGAATGAATGCATGAATACATGCCAATGGATAATAGTATGAATTAATTATTGTGCTTGACAAAGAATAGCGTCAATTGTTGATAAATATCATGATATGATTAGTTTATGTCCATAATTACATGAAATTGGGTATGGAGGACGAAGGACATTTGTAAGAAAAAGTGGCAGTTTAAGTCCACACTAAAAGTCAATACTGCACAAAGTAGATGGCAATGTCATCGAAATCAGGTAAATCGGGATGATACTTTAAAAATGAAATCAAAACTAGACAATCGGGATGGTAAGTTATTATAGTAAAAGTCATCATCACGAATGACAAGTGAATGACCATCATCACCGGGAAATCCGGGATGGTCAGTCATTGATATGTGTTTTGGAGTGTCGAGTGATGCTCGAGGGTGGATAGGAAGGATAGGTGGGAACTTAAAATTAAAAATCCCATTGCATCATGAACATAACTTGTACATGCATTGATTTACTGAATGTTCCTTATATTATGCTAAATTTGCTCTGATGCTATAAATTGAATTCTTTACTGTTTGAACAATTAAATATAATGGTTTAAAAATTAGACTCACATCAGGCTATCATAAGCTCACTCCCCCTTTCCTTACCTCTCAAGTAATGCAGAAAACTAGGACTCGGAATGGCATCGGAGGGACATCGGACTAGCATCTCATTTTTTTTTCTTATTTAAAAGTTTCCATTAAAGCTTTCCTTTGTCGTTTTATTGGTTTACTTGTTGGGTTGTAAATTATTAATTATTAATTGCTTTTATTTCTTATTTAAAAGTTTCCATTAAAGCTTTCCTTTGTCGTTTTATTGGTTTACTTGTTGGGCTGTAAATTATTAATTATTTATTGCTTTTATAACTGTGGTTTGAGATTATTTAGCTTTTTAACTTTTAAGCATGATACTTAGTTAATACTATGATAATTTCATTCTCATTGGTTTAGAAAACTACCATTTTTAATAATGTTTTCAGCTGCTTTGCAAAATACTTAAAAGTTTTGATGAGGCTTTTTAAACCTGAATCGTTTTTTTCCAAAACTTCACATTAATAATATTGTAATTGAATTACTAAGTAAAGCCGAGAAAATTAATGAATGTTTTTCTTAAAAAAGAAAAAAGAGCGACTTTCATACAATTCCGCTCAAGCAAAAGAATGGCTTTATTGGATCACTTCAGTGATCAATGTAACGCTTTTAACTTAGCTGAAACTCCTAGGCCAGGTCGGGGGTGTTACACATACCCCTTGTGACGCACAGACTAAATATGTTTTGTCAATATAATTATTTTTAAAAAGAAACAAAAAATGTAAATTTAATGTCAACATAAAAAATGGATAATATGAACCCCGTGTGCTGGCCTGATTGCCAGAGTGTTCACCGCCCTAGTGTGGCTTGGGTTCAAGTCGCGCTAGTCATGTTGCTGTTAGGGTTTTGCCCTCTTGTAATTCACCAAAAAAAAATGGATAATACATATTACTAATATATAAAAGTTTGTAAATATTATATTAAAATGACTCTAATAAATAGAAATGTCAATTGTTAAAATAAATCGAGAAAAAATTGAATTTTAAATATCATATTAAATAGATGCATCAATAATTTATTATAAAATTTTGTACTAACAAAAAAAATAATTTATGAAAGACAATTATAATTAATAGTGACAAAAATAATTTTATTATAAAAAACAATAATAAAGAAATTAATTTAAAAAGCAGTATTATAAATTTAATATATGTATAATAATTAAGTTCTTTTGAACTAAATTATCTAATATAATTTAAAAAAGCTAAGAAGTAAAAGAGTAATTTATCTAAAGTGAAAATAATATATATATGATTTATTATTTATTTTTAAATTAATAAAATCGAGGATGGACACATGTAGATATTTTCGTAATTGTATTTATCTTTTGACGAAGAAATTTTTGGAACCAATTATAAAGTGCCATGTGTCAAGTCAAAGATATTGTGGATTAAGTCGAAATTACCATAGGTGAAAATGATGACATCATATATTGTGTCATAATTATTTTTCTATCATTAATTTAAATTATTTAAGAGAGAAAAAATAAAAAATTATATTATCACTAAATAAAGTAAAATATTTAACTGATAATATCAAACGATTATTTTATCTCTAAATAATTAAATTAATAAGAGATAAATAATAAATTAAAGAATTTAAATTCTTGTAGAATATTCAAATGAAGAAGTTAAATTATATAGGAGCTCTTTTTTATTCAAATGATTGACATTATAAAAAGGGGGTCACCTTTAAGCCATTCTACACATTCACAAGTTCAAAAAGTCCAGAAACTCTCTGCAAAAATCTCTAAAGAAATTGAAGAATTTGAAGAACTTCCAAAAAAACTCAGTTTTGAAGAAAAAGTTGTCTTCAGATCCAATTCAACCACAGAGAGGTGGTCAAAAGCAATTTGTAGAGAAAGCTGCCTTTCGATTCGGTTGAACCGGAAAAAAAGAGACGAAACCTTTTTCCAGTACCAGGTCTCGAAGACCCTTAAAGCAGACATCATTGATTCAAGATCAAGTTACGATAATCATTGAATCTAAACCAAATCAAATTCTCAAGTAAGCATCTTGCCTTCAAAATCCAGTCTCGATGACCCTTGAGGAAAATCATATCCTTCCAAGATTAAGTATTAATTGAAACCGATAGAAAATATTATCCCCATAAAATAAAATTTATTCTAAGAAAATAAAATTTCACTAATTTATGGAAAAATAACAACATATGAAACTTATGTGTTAATAGCTCTACCAGTGCCATCTATTTATAGAGAGAAGTAGGAGAATCTTGGTTGAATAAGTTTAACACAAAATATTTATTTAATAGAAAATCACTCTCCTAGTCTAACTAGAAGAGGGGGTAGCACACCCTAGATAGAAACACTAGGATTGTCGCCCCTCACATGTAAAATGAGGGGAATTGGGCCTTTCATATATTGAGTCCAATTATATGTGGTTCTTCAACTTTTGACCCAATACTTTATAATTTAATCCAACCTAATATTTATTTATTCCCCTAAATAAATATTGTTTAATTTAATTTAATTAACTAAATTAATTTCTTAATTCAATAATTTTCTCAACCTAATTCTATTTGTGTTATGTCATAACGATTTTATCGTAAAAGAATCTATGAGGAAATATATTTAATTTTCATATTCAATGGATTCATAATGACTAATTAATTTAATTCCATTTTCGAACTTTAATTATTTAATTATACTTAATTAAATAATAATTTGAAAACATTACATTAATTTTCAAGTCATTTCTATACTCAATGAGGAAACGTGTTCATTTGTGAATGCGACTTATTTCTCTAACTTCATCATTTATATTCATTTATGTTCATTTGGTTCTACATATAATTCATTTTTGGTTTCATCGAGATTTTAACACCTTATACCCGACCTAATCGATGGGTCCGTGTACCAAATGTAACAATTAAATCATATTACTTAACAACATTTCTAACTTGATTTATCTACAAACTTAAAAAATGCCTGATTTAATCCATATATACTTTATAACTTTATTCTAATATCTTAAATATCATCATGTTCCAAAATTTAAACTTCAAAATAAACTTTTTATTATACAAGTACTAAGGTTGTTACAATCTTTTTGCCTTATTAAGCATGTATATATATTTACAGTGACTTGGAACTTAAAATTTCAATAAAATTACGCCTATTCGAACCCCGAGGTGTAACCTCTAAGGGTGCCCTTCTATATGCATGATACAATTATAATGCCATTCATGTGAACTTGGCGGTGTCTAGCTTGGTCCCTCCACACAATCCTGGAGTCATTCTTTGATCTTGCATTCAAGGTAAAACACTCATAAGTTTAAATGAACTTAGTGAGAATCTATACAACAACGTTTGTAAGTGACTTTTGAAGTCTTGGGTAATGAAAAACTAATGCACATAATTAAAACTCTTCAAGTATCATAGGAGATTCCACAATTTGTTTGGCCCAGGTAAAACCCATACGTTCTTCTTGAATGAATCGTTGGCGACCATATCAGGGCCGATTTAGATGTAATCGTACTCTTTCTGACACCCTTTTTGAAACTTGAATTTGTCTAACTTTATCTCAGACTTTCATTCCACCTTGCTGGTTGACTCATCAATAGATAGCCACGCAATGAGATATATAGATTGTTGACTACCTTTAGCGGACTTGCAGGTATTTTGCCACAATGACAGATTCTTACTTCGATCCCTTCATTCCACATCGAACTCAATATTGACTCACTATATTATCCCAACACTTGCTTAGCTTGTGCATATACCCTTCTAGAGGAAACCTATATATTTACATCCTTGTATATGGCGTTCGCATATAAGATTTGGCAGGTAGTTTAAGCACCACTCTTTTCTTGCGGCATTGCACTTGTAAGATAGTCCCACTAGACTTTCCCTTTTCAAGATAGTCTGAATGGATTTCCCATCAACAAATAACACCAGTAGATTATCCCCTCATAAGATCGTATATGTTGAACTTCTCATTTATAAGATAGTACTTAGTGGATTCCAGATAGTCTTGACGAATACCCTCTTCATTCCTTAGTCTCTAGCAGACTTTACAGAATAGATAGTCCTTGGTGAACATTCCATATAAGATAGTCCTTCGTGAACTTCCCTTGTTTTTTAGAAATCTCTTTGCCAAGAAACACTTATAAATAAAGTCTAGAGAATCATCTCACCTTCTCATAACCAATGATGGCTTATTCGTCGAACTCTTAATGAGGAATACCTATTTGAAAGACATAATGAAGGAAAACCCCTTATTCCTGTATGTCCACGTATAATACGGTTCCACATATTCTTCTTGCCTTTGCAACCTGGCGGAGCCACATATCTACAAACTTGCCAGCACTCTTCTATGCATCATAACTATTATGACAGACTATTCGTCACACGTGTGATATAGTGGCTTCCACTTATATGCCCTGATAGCTTTCCTGTTTATTATCTTGGTGGACTTCCTTTTGCCATGAGGACAATCTTGTCCTCCACAGGATATTTCCATGGCTAACCATGGACTTTCAAATCCAAAATTCGGGAAACCATTTTCATGGTTTCACTCCGTAGAGCCAGTGGATAATTTCCATGATGCCATTTTGTAGAGCTAGTAGACCATTTTTTTAGCCAAGTCTCCTCAAGCCCCTTTCAATCATTCCATTCCTTCGTTACACCAATTTCTTATCTTCAACTAACCCACTAAATAATTCCCTCCATACTCCACATTTTAAAAACATACATTTCATGCACAACATCAAATTCACTATCATAACATGGAGTACACCACATAAAAATTTATCGACATACAATTCTATCATGCCATTTAAAGAACATGCTTGTAAACATTCATGTATTTACACAGTTTTATGCATGCATAATTTTTCCAGTCAACCACAATCACATACAACCATAGAACTCAAACTGAACTCAGGATAGAACACGCAATAAGTACAACAACATGAATAACACCCAAATAATAGAGTATAGAAACTCACCTATTGTCCTTCCTTCCTACCAGCTTAGCTTTTCCAAATACTAGAGTCTCCTACATCCTCGTTAGCTAAGCATGATAATCAAATATAATAGTCAAACCGAAGGCATTCATGCTTTAAAATCTAGAATCCAAAAATTTGTAGAATCCTTTCAAATTTTACAGAAACCCTTAACTTTTCTTTTTTCTCAATCCACAAGCATAAAAATATTATGAAGCTTACCAGTTCATCAGATTCTCATCTTTTTAGACTCAATCCTCATATTCATCTCTCCATGTAGAGCTTTCCTCAACCTTATCTTGTTCGGAGAAATTAAAGAAGATGATGCAAATGAGAAGAAAATGAGACAGAATTAGAGAAAGTTCACCAGGAAATAACACATCTCAGTTATATATATATATATAACCTTCACGCATGACCATCGAAGGCCCTACCAAAACCAGCAGCCGAAAATCATGTTCCCCACTAAGGAACTTACTAGTTCCAACGTAACCAAACCAAATTTAAAATCCAACTAATTTCGATTCAGTCCTTTCATTTTTCAAATTTTTTCGTAGTGTCCACCGAACCCATGATTTTTTAACTAACTTCCAATTCTTCCTTAATTCTGGACTTTAATAGGAACCGAGTGTGATAGAACTAATGGAGAGATTGATTGGATATATGTAATGAGGACTCAAATAATTTATAATTAAGTTCTAGCTTTTCCTCTATTATTTATAAACTTATTTAGTCGCGAAGTCATTCCATTATAGTATCATGATTGAGCTCTCCCTAATTATATACCATTATGAAAGCTACTTAATTAGTGCTTGTCCAATGAAATTATCATCAATTTGTTACCATCATAGGATATCCTTAATTTCTTTGAATAAATTTGTCCTCCCCTTTTGATCGTATTTTACCTCATGGTAATCATTACATCTTCCTTCATGAAAAGTCAATTATTATCGAATAGTAATTAAATCATTTATCACAAAGACAAACAACTTGTGGCCACACTTACATTTCATCTATCATGTAATACCAATGAGAAGATATCATTTACCCATTAGTTGTGCTATGAATTTCACTATTGTGAATGATGCTATATACTGTAGAAATCATCTACTCAATGCACCAGCTTTTAATTCCTTATCTATTTGAACTTTGGCTTTTATTTACATCAAAGTATACGGGTCAGACATACATAGTCCATCATCCACTCAAGATTAAGGTATGCCATGCTATGAACATCACAAGTGAATAAGTCTATAAACAGATCTAGGATCTATTCTACTTAGGTCATATCCGATGTATTGTCAATCCAGTCAGTAACATCTATGTCCCTATCTTTTAGGAGACATCCACTCTGACACTCAATATAAAACATCTCCCCAATCAGACTTGATAGATGGTATATTAGTCTTTTAATTGATCTGCTCATTTCCAATTAGACTAAAGACATGTTTAGGCTCATGTAACACCCCATACTCAACCCAATTGTTAGGTCCGAGCTACGGGATGCCACATTCATTGACGGAGCAATTACAATTAACTACATTTCAAATTTTCAGTTAATACACATTATTAATTTTAAAACATCAATACAACATGTTAAACAATCATGTACGAGCCTTATATGACCTTATGAAAGCTCTTTAGATGACTTGAGGACGAATAAGGACCAAATTGCATGTAACACCCTCTACCTGACCCAATTTCCATGTTTAGGTATCGGATGCTACACAAATTAGAAAGACTTAACAAATTTTGTTTCAATTTCATTACATACTTGAACGACTTGAATTTGAAAGTCTAATTGATATTACAACTCGTATTAATTGGAAATAAATCTCTAAGACTTTGAATCAGTTGGACGTTTACAAATTTTGGATAGAAGTTCGATAACATATATATTAACAACTTAAAACCTGAGGTGGGGCCTCTACGGGTGCCCTTGTAACACCATATACCCAACCCAATTTACCAAATCCAAATATAGGATGCCACCAGACTTAAACAGTTAACAAAATATTTAAAATGGGTAAAGCCTTTACAGAACATACTTTTTACCTATTTATTATTATACTAAGTCATAGATTCTGAAGATAAACGTTTATTTGATTACAACTAACTCTCAATAATAGTATAAGAAAATAACATTTAAAACTTTACTAAAATAGACTCAATTGTGGCGTATAATAAATACTATTCTACATTTAAAAACATATTCTTAAAAGTTTCCCTCTGTATGCATAATATCGCTCTACGATAAACTACTTTGGCGCATTCTTGGCTTGGTTCCTTCTGGCAAACTGGTTCAAACCTAACAACTTGCATTGTAAATAAACACTCAAAAGTTCAATGGAACTTAATAAGTCCTGAATGGTATTAACTTTTAACATTATTGTTGAAATCATTGACTTTATGATTCTAGACTTCCTTTCAGACTTTGGCGGATACTTTTCTAATTTTTGGTTGGTGGATAACCATATGCCAATCTCTACACTTAACCATCTTATACACACTTCACTCGATTGGCAGATAACATACTTTATACTATCTTTTGAATCCCATTATAGATAGTAGTTGGATACACTTCTCAAAATGATACTCAATGGATGTTACTCTTGACAGATTCTTTTATAGGATCCAAGGATTATCAAAACACCAGTTACACTATATCTTCAAATCAGTCCAGACAAATAGACTTACTTAGAAGAATATAATATTTTAATTCAAACAGTAGAATCCCAAATGTATTCAATACATGACCTAAGAAATTCCAGGTTTGGCGGACACCTGCACCACTCAATATTTCAAATACGCAAAGTTCTCTATCATGGCGGATCACTATGGCAAATTCCTCAGTAGATTACACTGTCGAGAATTTTATCAAAAAATGCCTCGCAGGCATACCTGGAACTCATACAAGATAAACTAACATCCCACCATTAGGTACTACAACATTCGCCGTATCGGATGTCCAAATAATTCACCACTAAAGCTTATCTCATGTTTACTGTCCCGACGGATTAACTTTATCCAATATTTACTATCCTAGTGGACTAACATAGTGGATGCCATGGAGCCTCTCTCACATGGTCTTACACCGACTCGCATTCTTGACGTATTAACATATGAAGCCATGAGGCCTCACCCACATGGTCTTACACATATTGTATTCGCCCCCATGGTTGGGCCGTGATCTGCCAATCTAGTTTGCAATATAATTTCCCTACTGGAGGCAACACAAATAGATTTTTTTCTCACATTTTCACATAACCCAAATTTGTCAGTATTGGAATCATGTAACAGGAAGGTATTAGGCAATGACCACACACACGCTAGCAACAACAACTTATATGACACATATCTAAACTCCATGAGTAAACTTATTATAGCAGAGACAACTATATAAATCTCACTCATATTTATGACAGAATCATACTTTCTAACACTTAATTTCCCATAAATGCATACCACACAGCGTCATATTATGTTGCACATTTTTCACTTTATTTACATACTTGTAGATATTTATCAGAAAACACACATACACATATTTACATTACATGTAGAAGTCAAGTTTAGAGATTAACTTGAGACTCATCTTTACCTCGGCCTAGAGCTTCTGTTTCAACAATCCTACTCGATCTACTAGTCCTTTCAATATAATCCTAGCTTTTTCAAATTCTAGGTTGATTAGCGTAACCGAGTGTTACAACTTCCCTACCCTTAAAGAAAATTTCGTCCTCGAAATTTCTTTTCTTACCTAATCGTCTTAAGGCTGTGTCTATTTTATTGTCCCTTGCATTAGAAATTTTTCTACATATTTAATGACAGTTGTTTCTACCTTTCTTGAGGACATGTTGCCATCTTAATACCTTGGATCTCATCCAGATCTTATCCCGCTCATCGACGGCTCTACCTTGATTCTCTATAAGGGGTCAGGCGATACAGGGTCACTTTGTACATTATTTGGGTGGATGTTTACTTACACCATCAGCCAGTCATGTCTCAACACAACACTAACAAGCATTTTCAGGGTTAACATGGGTCGTATGATGGTACTCGATGAACGATCATCTTTGGCGGACACTTTTATTTTTCTATTTATCGAGGGGTTTAAGAAAAACCATCTACAACTCGATAGGTGTCATCTATGGATTTGGAAATTTGAATTGTTTGCTTCAATCTCCCAAGGTCCCTTAGACATTTTGATATTTAAATCAAGACGTTGCAAAAAGAGGCTATTCGTCTGAAATAACTCATCAACTCCTTACTAACTAAGCCTCTTCCTAAACCCCTAGTTTCTATCTTAGTCCTCGTTATTTATCATCTGCGTTCCTCCTTTTTCCCAGATCATTTCTCATCACATTTCTTAGGTAATTTCTTAAATCCCTTTTTGTATTCTTCATCTTTTCCCCAAAATTTCTGAATTAAGCAAAGTCATCGCGAAGGTATTAGTCATCGCAGTGGTGGTAGCAAGAGGAATCATAGTAGTGACAGAGAAGGTGACAGGGTTGGACCCAGCAACCATGGATTAAATACCTCGATTGAGACCCTTCTTTTTTTGCTGCACCACATCCTAGGGGAAAATGGTTCGCTTCTTGGATGCTAGAGGGATTCAACTTCCCAACTTCGCCTACGATTTTAGTGTTGTCCAATATGAGTGTCGACTAAGCGACCATTCTCGTAATATCATCCTCCCTCTTTATCTATTCAAAGCTGAGTTCTATTTATCCCTTCATCATTTCTTCTACTCTGTCCTTAATGAGTAAGGAGTTACACTGGGGCAACTCGTTAATTTATCTTAGTGGACCCTGGTGGCCTACTTTATTGACTGTTGCTTGAAGGGAAAGCCACCTATCCTTGGCGTTTTCTAATGAATTTTCCAATTGAAGGTGACTTCTCGTAAGTCTTTTGTTGAGTTGGCCCACTTCAACACTGGCTATGACGTGAGCCAATTATAAAAAGTTGGGCCTCTAACCTTCACCACAACAGAAACAAATTTATCTGGGAGATGTGTAATCTAAAGGGTGGATTTGGGTTTCTGACCCAATGGTCTATTCCTCCCGATTCGGTTTGTACTCGCAGACAACAGCTAGGTAATGAGATTATTAAGGATCAGTTCAATTGCTTAAAGTTATGCCGCTCTCTTGTGTTGGAGAGCCTTATTACTGTAGAAACATCTTTTATTTCTGTCTAGAGAACCATTGCCTAAATAGTTACAGGCCCTCAAATTTTGGTGTTGAGACTATCTCTTGGGTCGCGCACCCCTTAGATAAAGTGTTGCCTTAAAATGCTATTGGTGACTTTTCTGCTATTTTGGCTGGGATGAATGAAGAAACTCCATATTTATTTTATTCTTATTACTGGAAAAGTGTGCACCGTTGGTCCACTCCACCAACAGTGGTTGTTAGGGAGTCCCTTAAATAGAGATTTTATTCCTCGTATGTCTGATCTCCAAATTTTCCTTTACAGGTTCTGTCCAATCATCCACTCTGTCTCAGACCTCGAGTAGTATGGACGTGTATGCCATTATGAAGAGAACATAAAAGTTCATCGCTAATGCTGACATAAGGGTGCATGTAGGTGGTAGTAGCCGTAAGAGGCTGGGGACTGAAGGGGACTCTTGAAGCACTGAGGAAAGCAGTGGTAGTAGACTAATTTGCCGCAAATAGGGCAAGAGGCCAATCAATTGTGAGGGAGAGCTTTCTCTGCCTATCATCCCGTCTCACCTCGAGATTCAAACCGAGTCCACTACTCTCATGAATGTTACTCATCTTGCTCAAAGTCTGGTTGGTAAGTTTGCCTCTCAAACTGCCCCTTCTGCACCGCCATCTCTCCATCTTGGATAAGAAAACCTCCTATTTCTTTTGGCCAGACGTCAAATTTTCTCCCTTGGTGGGGTCGTTTTTCTGCAGGTCAGGCTCCTTTCTCCCTTACTGAAATTAGCCAACGCTAGGAAAGGGACCTGTCCCAAGAATTGAAAGAATATACTCTCCCCTTTTCTTCTGAAGCCCGAAAACCAACTCTCCTAGAGTTGTTGGACTCCTATCAAGTCCTGGTGGAGGAATCCGATTTGCTTAAATAGGTCCTCAGTGAAAGATGTCACGAGAGTGAGGCAAAACTGGCTCAATTAGAGGTGACCCTAACCTCTCAAGATCAAGAATTGGTTTCACTTCGCTAGGTGTAGGAGGTTGCACTTCATCAAGCTCAGGATTTTTCCGAGTCCACCTCCAATTGGGAGTCCAAGTATAACTCCTTAAAAATAGAGCTTGGGAGTAGGGTCTGTTAATTGGAGGACCAAATCAAAGCGTAAGAGGAACACCACTAAGTAGACCTAGAGAGGATCCAAAAGGAAAACAGAGAGGCCTTGGAGCAATAAAACGTAGAGATTGTGGTGGGGATTGCAAATTATCTCCTTAAGATGAGGTCTAATGACATCTTTTATACCCAAGTTGTCGTGGGCCCCTTTGGTGTGAGTCGAGTGAACTTCAGCTATTTGTGCCAATATATTAATGAAAATTTGGGCTTCAACAAGATGAACCCTTCTGGGGCTAAATGGGAAGAATTTTAGAAGAAATGTAAAGACTCTGGCGGTTTCTTCTTACCACCCATTCCTAAGCTATCTACTCCTTCTCCAATAGAGGAGGCTATCACTGAGGGGGAGGAGAACGCAAGAGAAATGACTGATCCGCCTGTTAGGGATAATGCCTGATTACCCTTTTGTATTTGTATTGGATTCCTATAGTAAAGAAAATTCCCATTCTTTTATTTTTCCTGCATCATATTTTCCATCATTTTGACTATAATCTACTAAGCCTATACTTATTTATGCCATACTTACCATATCCTACCCATCCTGGAGGGACTACGCCAAACTTACTATAACACGTATATAGGGGATACTTTTTTAACTTCGTATGTTTAGAGGATTGAATTAACTGAAGATTTGATACCATTAAATTGTAACACCCTCTACCCGACCCAATCGCCAGGTCTAGGTATCGGATGTTACACAAATAAGAAAGACTTAACAAATTTTCTGTTTTAATTTCATTACATACTTAAACGACTTGAATTTGAAAGTCTAATTGATATCGAACGTTTAATTGGAAATAAATCTCTAAGACTTTGAATCTATCAGACGTTTACAAATTTTGGACAAAAGTTCGATAACAGATATATAAACAATGTAAACTTTAAGGCGGGGACTCTACGGGTGCCCCTCTATACACATGCATAGCTGCTGCGCCTAGCTCCCAACGAAATTTGGCTGGTCCATCCCAATTTTTGAATCTTTAACTATCCTGCGTTTGGGTAGAAAACTTATAAGTTCAGGCGAACTTAGTGAGATCCACATGTAGATATTAAGAAGAAATATTGAGGCATTTAGATCAAATTTTAACTCCTTTGTAATCACATTCAATATTTCTGGCGGGTGATGCTTGATGACTGCCTCAGGGATTACTACATTTGTGTCCTTCCCAAATTTCAATGTCCTCACTTCCTTGGAGTACTATGGCTTACTAACAGCATCAAAAAACCTTGCTCTATCAATCTATTACCAATGGAGGCTTCTTAGGACAAACAATTCCTACCTTTGGAAGCTCAACAAGATCTCTTCCATTCTTTATGGCTATATTTAATCTCTACTTTTCACTATCCTTTGGAGTACTTTGTTGGCCATCCGACCTTGGGCATACGTTCCCTCCCCTGAAAACCCTGATAAGCCTATTAAATTATTCGACTAATTTTCTTTTTATCAGCATACAAAATATGACTCCATCCCATCGTGAACCTGTCCGTGCCTGTTTAAATCATGTGGAATCCATAACTTTCTTGGTGGACTAGTATTTGCATATACCATGTTTACCTTCTTACTAAATGAGTTTCCTTTCCCTTGACACTCTGTCTGGCGTTGAGACATAACCTTGGCACCCTTCATTAATTTGGTGGTCTATGTTCCTTAAACGCACCAACTCATTTCTTGTTTTGACTTGTCATTCCTTTCACATCGCAAACTCTACTTTCACCTTTGACATCATTCATGAACCACAAATTTTCCGATTATGATTCACATGTCTAACTTTCTAGTAGATTTCCGGTGTTTAATGTATCGTCAGACTATCAAAGGATGCCATAGCATCTTTCTGCCATGGTCTTAGTCCTATCTAGCCATTATGAGGTGCTTTCATATGATGCCATAGCGTCTTTTAGCTATGGTCTTACTCATTTCTATCATGATGCCATTATAACTTTCAGCTATGGTCTTACTCATTTTTATTATGGTTCCATAACATCTTTCAGCTATGGTCATACTAATTTTCGAAATATAGCCCCCGATTGGACTCATGGCCCCACTATGATCTTTCTATTTACTTCTTCGTCACACTCCATCCACTCCTCCATATCATCAATCCTAACTTTGATGCTCAAACACCGCATTTTCCCCTCCACGAGTCCTAGAGTTTTGCACATCAGAGGTGCACACAGCAACACCACGTGGCGGTATCTAACAAAATTCCCCTTTTTCCTATTCATAACTCCGTCAACCCCTTAGTAGCTTCCCTTTCATAACATGCATAAAATACAACACATCATTATGAAATGCATTACACTTGATATCTATTCAATAATCATCTACTATTATGATCAACGGTTAGCATGGAAATTTCACACTACAACATTTAGCAACCAAAAGGCAGAGTGCAGATACTCACCTAGTTTTCTTATCCTTGACAACTTAGCTAGTCCAAACGCCAGAGCCTCCTTTGTCCTAGCGGCTAAGCATGACAACCATGTTTAGGTTAAACCAATGGTGGTAAACTCTTAGTAACCTAAAACCTTAAATTATACAGAAGCTTTTGGGGTCTTAATCTTATTATTTCTTTAGTACCCAAACACAGAAGGAGATAAGAAGACTTATAGGTTTCTCCATATCTTTATTAACAGCCTTAAACTAACACCTTTGCTACTGCATGCAGAGCTTCCTTCATTCATGTCCCCCTTCTTCTTCTTCAGGACGACTGAAAAAGATGATGCTACGAAAAGGAGAAATTTATCAATAGAATTCAGAAAATTCTACCTCCCTTCAAGCCTTATATCTACACTCATTAGGCACAGTCCTCACTGGCCATCTCTACCATCCATTCTTAATCATTTTGTCTCCCACTTTGGAGCAGACGCTTCCAATCTAACTAAACTAGGGTCAAGATCGAACTATTTGAAATTTAGCCACCAAAATTCCCAAATTTCCCAATGGAGTCCAACAATTTACTGGTCCTTTCTATTTAATCCTGGCTTTTCCAAATTCCAGGTCGATTAGGGTAATTAAGTGTTACATTGCAAAATTTTCAAAATATAGGGTTGACGTCGTGACTTCGGGGTTCTAGGTCGCGATGTAAGTCACTATCAAATTCTCATCATGACATTAAGGGCTCAACGTTGCAATGTGACAATTTGTTCCCAAAAGTTCTTATAACACTTAAGCAAGCAATTTCATATTTCAATCTAGTCATTTCAGCTAACAATGCCATTTTTATACACTTATTTCTAGTTTTAAGCACCATATATACATATATAAACAAATTATCATTTCAAATTCAATACAATTGACAATTTCTACAATTTATACCATTTAAACCATTTCAACTACTTGTGTCGCTTCCATATAAGAACAACTGACAAGTTATAAACATTAACTTAAAACATATTTCCAATTCTAAAATCAATGTGAAAGAGATTATACAAAATTGTTGAGTCGAGGGTTATGGATTGGATGTTGAGTTACATCTTAGGACTTCGAGATCCACCTACACTTGTACACGAAATAAACAAATCGTACGCTGAGTGATAAAGCTTAGTGTTACTTTCATGATTAAAGTCATAGGATTAGCACAATCATAATATTGATTGAAGAAATATATTCTAAGATTCATTTATATCAATTTATATGATCATTATTCAAATGCCAATCTCGAATACAAACTCACTTAATCACCAAATGAAACATTTAATACGATGCCTTAAGTTAACATGTATACAACAATCCCGTTTAAGTTTCAAGTACATATGCATTTCAACAATATGTTCCTCAATCTTCTTTTTCAATCCAATATATATCGTATCAACTATCTCATGATAATTGTGTCAATCCATATAATGTTACAATTACCAATCTAATGACTTATCAAGTTAACATTCATTCATCAATTATACATATACTTCCATTTCAAATAATACCAATAATTTATATCTTCATTCATTTTCGTATCGAATTTGTTGATTCGCTTATACCATATTGACCTTCCAGGCTCGTATAAACTAGTTCGCATGGTCTTTCACATGCTGTCCATAATCGCATTTTGGATATAGCACTTGTAATATCAAGTCATATCAAAATAAGACACATTTTTGGAACGCCGGAACCCATGGCGCAGCAGAATAAAATTAGATCCGGCGATCCAAATCAGGAATCCATGTGTGAGGAACGAATCGGGGTGAAATAAAGGTTTCGAAATTACCAAAACTTAAATCTGAGTAGACGGTGGCCTTGGCAACAAGAGTTTTGATCTACTTGTCGAATCAAGCCACAACCTTTTCCGATGTCGGCCTCTACGTGATCCACCCGGTTTGACTATGAATCCAAGAAATCTCCAAAACTATTTTGGAGGTTTATTTGCTTGACGGCTGCTAGACCTAACAAGCAATCTATTAGGGTTTTCCCTTGAGCTTTGTCTCTTTTAAATACCTTTTATATTGGGTATCCTTTTAATTGGGCCTTTTATAATGGGTATCTTTTTCATTGGGCCCATTATTTGGTATCCTTTTAATACCCTTTTATAATTGGTATCTCTTGAATGTTAAATAAATACAATAAAGTTTTTAACCGAAAATTATAATTACATTAATTATATCCGAAAATTATAATTACATTAATTATAATAAGGATTTCGGTAAACTATATTTATTTAAATTTTTATATATGAATCAAATTCATATATTAATAGAATTATGTTGTCACTATGTGTACAACATCCTTGTACATATAATATGTTCAATATTTGATTGCCCAATTAAATTAATTCTTTAATTAATTTAATTCATGTGACAACCAAAAAAAAAAAACAATAACCAATTATATTTTATTCCATTCATTTAAACCATAGGGTGTGACCCTGTAGGTTCTTGCAACGTTAGCAGTAATAATAGAACGATTCTAATGTCACAAACAATGAGTGGCATCTAGCAATGCATCATTGCTACCTAAGTTACAAGAAGTCATGATTCCACATAACTTTTTGTGATTAACCTTTCATGCATTAATCCTTAAGTCCTTTATCTCCGGAATGGACACAAGTCATGGAATAGTCACACTTGTATAGTCCATCCTATGTTTCTTGATATCTTGAGTAGACTATGATATACAAATTAGTATGACATCTCATGTCAACTTATTTGAGCATGGCCATGCATTTCTAGTCTCATTCAATCAAGTGGCCTAAGATATTACTCCCATTATGTAGGAGGGACTTATCCTATATTGATCAACCATATCCTCTACATAGATTGTGGTATATCCAACATCGACCTTTATAGAACAACCGATTCACGATTATACGCGTTTGATCAGATCAAAATATACAACTCACGATCTTTGAGATTAATAATTATCTCAAGTCTAAGGATCATATACATATTAATCACTATGAGTAATGTTGTGACAATTACATAATAATCCAATAAACATACTCATAACGGGTCAATCCAATATGTTGTTCTCTAACACACATATTCATGCATTGATTTTGACAATCCACATCAATGACAACTCTTTATCATCAATCAACTACATGTTAGTCTTAATGCATTCTCGTTGTCCTAGTCAACAATAATACTCGACTAAGGATCTTTTAAAAATAATCATATTATTCTCGGACATTATTATAAAACAGTTTATTTGTATACACGGATAGAAAAATCGAAATAATAATGACAACGCTTTATATTAATAAATATGGTAAATAAAGTATGTTATTACAACCATCTCATGATTGATCTTTGGGCATACTCTTACAATCTCCCACTAGCACTAAGACCAATCACTCATATATCTAATACCAAGCGACTTAGTGTGACGATCATGCTTCCTTGTGTGTCGAGGGCTTGGTCGAGGATCGGCGATGTTATCATCCAAGATACTCTGCATATTTCTACATCTCCTCGATCGATAATCTCTCGAATAAGATGGTAGCGCCTAAGTATATGTTTGGATCATTTGGTGAGATCCGGGTTCTTTAGCTTGTGCAATAGCTCCATTGTTATCACATCGGAGTTCTATAGCATCGATATGCTAGGCACAACCCTAGTCCATAATGAACTTTTGATCCAAACCGCTTCCTTTCTTTGCCTCACCGTTGCAATATACTCGACCTCTGTTGTAGAATCAGCTCTCGTGACTTTGCTTTGAACTTTTCCACTCACAAGCACCACCATTAAGGCAAAACACAAACCTGATTGCGATCGAGAATCGTCCTTGTCGGTTTGGAAGCCGCATCGCATGTAACCTTTTACACTTAACTCTTCCTCACCTCCATATAATAGGAATGTATCCTTAGTTCTTCTTAAGTACTTAAGGATACTCTTGATCGTGGTCCAGATGACCTTCACCGGGATCTACTTGATACCGCTCGTCATACTTAAGGCATACGAGACATCCGGGCGGGTACATAACATAGCATACATGATAGATCCAATAGCGGAAGCATATGGAATTTTACTCATACGTTCTCTCTCTTTGGAGTTGAAGGACACATTTCCTTCGAGAGTGAAATACCATGTCTCATAGGTAGGAATCCTCTTTTAGATTCTTCTATCTTGAACCTTTTCATGATTTTATCTATGTATGTACTTTGGCTTAGACCTAGTAGTCGTCTTGATCTATCTCTATAGATCTTGACTCCTAAGATATAAGTGGCTTCGCCCAAGTCCTTCATAGAAAAACAACTTCTTAACCAAGTCTTAATAGATTGCAAGGTAGGTATGTCATTTCCCATGATAAGTATGTCATCCACATATAGTACCAAGAATGTTATAGTGCTCCCACTAACTTTCTTGTAAACACATGGTTCATCTTCATTTTTATAAAACCAAACTCTTTGATTGCATCGTTAAAGCGAAGATTCTAACTTCGAGAAGCTTGCTTTAATCCATAAATGGATCTTTGTAGCTTACATATCTTTCTAGCATCCTTTGGATTTACAAAACCTTCAGGTTGTGTCATGTACACATCCTCTTCAAGTTTCCGTTAAGGAAAGCTGTTTTGACGTCCATCCGCGATTTCATAATCATGAAATGCACGGTATGGCGAGCAAGATCTGATGGATTTAAACATAGCTACGGGAGAAAAGGTTTCATCATAGTCAACACCATGAATTTGGCGAAAACCTTTAGCGACTAATCGCCCCTTTTGTATGTTTGTACATTACCATCCATGTCTGTTTTCTTTTTGAAAACCCACTTGCACCCTATATAGGTTTAACCCTTTCTGTGGGTCAATCAAGGTCCATACTTGGTTTTCATACATGGAATCCATCTCGAGATCTCATGGCCTCAAGCCATTTCTCGAAATCTGGGCTTGTCACCACTTCTTGATAAGTCCTAGGCTCATCTTGATCTATAAGGAGAACGTCACCATGCATTGTAATGAGAAATCCATATCTCTCAGGTGCACGGCATTCTCTTAAAGATCTGCCTGCGGTGGTTGTGTTTCTACAAAGAGTTATTTGTTCCTCAATTTCTTGTGGAATTTGCTTGTTGTTCAATCTCTGGTTGATGTGGTATCTTGTGATTCTCGAATTTCTTCAAGTTCAATCTTTCTCCCACTTCCTTTTCTAGAAGTAAATTCTCTCTCTAGGAAGACACCGGTCCGAGCAACAAACGTTTTGTTCTCGGTGGGATTAAAGAAATAATATCCTTTGGTTTCTTTTGGATACCCCACAAAATTACACCTTCAGATTTGGGTTCAAGCTTAGTAGGCGTCGGCGTTTAACATAAGCTTCACACATTTAAATTTTCATAAAAGACATACTAGGGCGTTTCCCGGTCCACATCTCATATGGCGTCTTTTGAACCGATTTAGATGGAACTCGATTTAGTGTGAAAGCAAATGTCTCAAGTGCATGTCCCCAAAAAGAAGTCGGTAGATCAAAGATGACTCATCATGGATCGAACCATGTCTAACAAAGTTCGATTTCTTCTCTCGGATACTCCATTCCATTGAGGAGTACCGGGAGGAGTAAGTTGTGAGACAATCCCACATTCTTTCAAAAGATCATCAAACTCTAGGCTCAAATATTCTCCACCTCGATCGGATCAAGTGACTTGATAGTTTTGCCTAGTTGATTTTGTACTTCATTTTTGAATTCCTTGAACTTTTCAAGGGACTCGGACTTATGGCGCATGAGATAAACATACCCATATCTCACGAAATCATCGATGAAAGTAATGAAGTAGTGAAATCCACCTCTAGCTTGTGTATTTATTGGTCCACATACATCGAATGTATTAGGTCCAATAAAGCAATAACTCGTTCACTTTTACCATGAAAAGGATTTAGTCATTTTTCCCAATAAGCAAGATTCACATACTTCAAATTGTTCAAAAACAAATGAATTCAAGAGACCATCTTTATGGAGTTTGGATATCGCTTCTCACTTATGTGGCCCAAACGACAATGCCAAAGATAAGTTTGATTTGAGTCATTTATTTTAGATCTTTTAGTATTTATGTTGTAAATGGGATTCATTTGATCTAAAATATAGAGGCCATTAATTAATTGTGCCGAACCATAGAAAACATTATTGAGATAAAATGAACAACAATTATTCTTAATAATTATCTCAAAACCAATTTTGTCTAAACAAGAAATTGAAATAATGTTTTTAGTCAAACTGGGCACAAAATAACAATCCTCTAAACATAAATCAAGTCCACTAGGCAAAGATAAAGTATATGTTCCCACAGCTAATGCAGCAACTTTTGCTCCATTTCCAACTCGTAGGTCCACATCTCCTCTAGCCAGAGTCCTACTCCTTTGTAGTCCCTGTACAGAAGTACAAATATGAGAACCACAACCAGTATCTAATACCCAAGAAGTAGTAGTTGATAAATTAATATCAATAACATAAATACACAAGCGGACATTCCGCTTGCTTTAGCCTTCTTGACTTCTTCAAGATAGACAGGCGATTCCGTTTCCAATGTCCATCACACCACAATGAAAACAGCTTCCTTCCTTAGACACCCCACCTTTAGGTTTCAAATACGCACCTTTCCTTTTCCAAATTTGGGCTTACCTTTGCCCTTGGGCTTTGTTTGAACTTTGGCCTTTCCCTTGCCCTTGTTATTACGGACCATCGGTATGGGCTTGGGTCCAACCTTTTCAAGTTGTCTTGATGATTCAGTAACATACCGAGCAATTGTGGTAGAGTCTTGTCAATTTCATTCATATTGAAATTGAGGACAAATCAAGGTTGTAGCTATCGGCAACGATTGTAAAATAACATCAGTGGCCAACTCTTGGCTCAATGGAAACCCAAGCTTAGATAGGCTTTCAATATAGCCAATCATCTTAAGGACATGAGGTCCTACTGGGCTTCCTTCAGCCAACTTACATTGGAATAGGGCTTTAGAGATATCAAACCTCTCTTGCCGTGCTTGCCCCTGATAAAGTTCTTTCAGGTGCTCGATCATATCATAAGCAACCATGTCCTCATGTTGCTTCGAAGTTCGAGATTCATAGTGGCAAGCATAAGACATCCAACATCTATCATGTCATCGAGATACTTCTTGTAAGCATCTCTATCGATCCTCGAGGCATTAGCGGGTGGTTCATTAGGAAGTGGTTGTTCAATGACATATAATTTCCGTTCTTGTTTAAGGACAATCCTCAAGTTATGGAACCAATCAAGAAAATTCAAACCATTCAATTTGTCCTTCTCAAGGACCGATCGCAATGAGAGTGTGCTAGTGTTTGCAGCCATAATATATCTACAACAATTAAATATGCATATGAGTAAATTTACCAATTTTATATCAATCATTAAAAGACTTTATTAAATGATATTCCTACTATTTTATTTCAAAATTAATAACCCTCGTATATTAATTTCGAAAAACTTTCTCAAAAGTATTTCTAGTAGGTTAAGGATCCATATTTCACCACCTCTTAAGTCACTTTGGCTTTACTCTTAAGATTATGGTTATTTAGGTAAGCAACATTTGCTAATTACATCATATGTAACTCCTAATATTTGGTGAACAACTCTTGTTCTAATCATCTTATGATTTATCCAATTTACTTGCCTCTAGGTTTCTAATCCTATTAGAGTAACTTAGTTAAGTCATTAACCAATTTTTAACCAACGAATATCACTTGTTTATTCTTCGCGTTTAACCAAGATAAATACTAGTACTTTGCTTTGGCAGAACCTATATAGTATTGATCGAGGCTTTAACGAGGGCAAAATTGGAAGGCCATGTTGACTTAATATTTTAATAGAGGGATTTTATTAAGATTGTTCCATCTCACCAATTATGGTCTACATTAGTCCATTTAGTCTTTTAATTGATCTCATCAATTAACGGGGTTTTATTATTATCAAGTTTTAATATATATAATTGGCATGCTTTAGACATCCATAGCATCTCATACATGAATAAATAAAGAAATAAATAAATGCAATAGTTATAGCCCATAAACTAAGGTGGTTCAACCCAAGCCAATGGGAAAACCAAAAAGAAACCTAAAGGTGTAAGCCATTTCACAAGCTATCATTCTCAATCATTGTCCCAACTTCCTTCTCGTTTGGCCCACAAAGAACTCTTGCAAATTACAATATCTGAAACTTCGTTTTACATATGAGGGAATAAGATGAGAAGAGAAATACAATAGAATAGTAGTAAGGCACGACACGTGAGCCGTATTTAAAAAAATACAACCTTTTATCGAATGTGTCATTGGGCTATAACTATGCATTTCAAACACCGTGCATGTCAAAAATAGCATACATAATTCTATATATATATATTTAAGGTGAATTATAAAATATCCTTTCAACCTTTTATGGCCCATCAAGTTTATAAATTTCTTTTATTAACAAATTTTTGCAGGGTCCGAGGATGTCGGAGAAGCGGGCCTTCGGCCGCGCGGCGCCATCCTCGAGATCTCCATCCGAGAGTGCGGGCGGAGCCCCGCATCATAGATTGTGTGCGGGCGAGCCCCATAGTGTATGGGACTGTGGTACGGGCGAGCCCCGTGCATTTAATCGCATACCCTGTCAAATGAAACCTCACGATTTGATAACTTTTTATCAACGAGAATCGTGTTTTTAGGATTTTAATCCTTTAGGTTTCATATCGAACAACCCTTGTTCCATTAGCGATTAACACTTACTGAAACTATAAATACCTCCGTCACATTATTACAGATTTGTTAATAATTAACAGATAATAACATAAAATCAAGTAGGCCACAAAACCATGATTAACATTTAATCAATTACCAAAGAAACAAGTTTATCAAGTTATGCTTAAACGATTTAAACAATCGAAAATACAATAAGATCAAAACATGAATCTCATACAATTGCATCATCCAAGTATTTAAACCCGAGTTCGTATCACACAAGTGGCTCGATACCATTGTTGGAACGCCGTAACCCATGGCGCAATGAGAATAAAAATTAGATCCGGCGATCTAAATCGGGAATCCATGTGTGAGGAACGAATCGGGGTGAAATAAAGGTTTCAAATTACCAAAACTTAAATGAGTAGATGGCGACGCCTTGGCAACAAGAGTTTTGATCTCTCGTCGAATCAAGCCACAACCTTTTCCAATGTCGGCCTCTCGTGTGATCCACCCGGTTTGACTATGAATCGGAAGAAATCTCCAAAACTATTTTGGAGGTTTATTTGCTTGACGGTACCGCTAGACCTAACAAGCAATCTATTAGGGTTTTCCCTTGAGCTTTGTCTCTTTTAAATACCTTTTATATTGGGTATCCTTTTAATTGGGCCTTTTATAATGGGTATCTTTTTCATTGGGCCCATTATTTGGTATCTTTTTAATACCCTTTTATAATTGGTATCTCTTGAATGTTAAATAAATACAATAAAGTTTTTAACCGAAAATTATAATTACATTAATTATATCCAGAAAATTATAATTACATTAATTACAATAAGGATTTCGGTAAACTATATTTATTTAAATTTTTATATATAAATCAAATTCATATATTAATAGAATTATGTTGTCATTATGTGCACAACATCCTTGTACATATAATATGTTCAATATTTGATTGCCCAATTAAATTAATTCTTTAATTAATTTAATTCATGTGACAACCAAAAAAAAAAAAAAAATACCAATTATATTTTATTCCATTCATTTAAACAATAGGTGTGACCACCTGTGAGGTTCTTACAACGTTAGCGTAATAATAATAGAACGATTCTAATGTCACAAACAATGAGTGGCATCTAGCAATGCATCATTGCTACCTAAGTTACAAGAAGTCATGATTCCACATAACTTTTTGTGATTAACCTTTCATGCATTAATCCTTAAGTCCTTTATCTCCGGAATGGACACAAGTCATGGAATAGTCACACTTGTATAGTCCATCCTATGTTTCTTGATATCTTGAGTAGACTATGATATACAAATTAGTATGACATCTCATGTCAACTTATTTGAGCATGGCCATGCATTTCTAGTCTCATTCAATCAAGTGGCCTAAGATATTACTCCCATTATGTAGGAGGGACTTATCCTATATTGATCAACCATATCCTCTACATAGATTGTGGTATATCCAACATCACCTTTATAGAACAACCAGATTCACGGTGTACGTTTGATCAGATCAAAATATACAACTCACGATCTTTGAGATTAATAATTATCTCAAGTCCGAGGATCATATACATATTAATCACTATGAGTAATGTTGTGACAATTACATAATAATCCAATAAACATACTCATAACGGTCAATCCAATATGTTGTTCTCTAACACACATATTCATGCATTGATTTTGACAATCCACATCAATGACAACTCTTTATCATCAATCAACTACATGTTAGTCTTAATGCATTACTGTTGTCCTAGTCAACAATAATACTCGACTAAGGATCTTTTAAAAATAATCATATTATTCTCAGGACATTATTATAAAACAGTTTATTTGTATACACAGATAGAAAAACTGAAATAATAATGACAACGCTTTATATTAATAAATATGGTAAATAAAGTATGTTATTACAACCATCTCATGATTGATCTTTGGGCATACTCTTACATACATAACATTACAAACATGGTGAGCAAATGAAACATATATATTCAAGAGTCAATTAGTATAACTACAACCGAAGCATCATCAAACCACACCAATTCTTGTAAGATCATCAAAATTTCATTTCCTTTCACTAAGCTACTCAACTAAACAATAATTGTAACACCCTAACCCGTATCCGTTGCCGGAACAAGGTTACGGAGCATTACTAAAACTTTTCAGAATATTTTCAGATAAATCATGTCAATCACTACTCATTAACCGAGATTATTTGTAACATCCCTTAGATGGACCCTCAAGGCCCAATACGAGCATTAGAAACAAGTCGGGATTTAATCGGAAACTCTAAGAATTTTTCGCAACATTTTAAAAATTTTCCAAGGTGCAGGGCTCACACGCCTGTGTGGTCCAAGGGACTCGCCTGTGCTATAGGCCGTGTTCGACCCCGTGTAACTCTCTGACTTGTGCACACGACCATGCCACATACGCGAGTGCTAGGCCTATGGTCAATTAATTCATTTCAAAATTAGGTGAAGGTTTCACACGGCTAATACAAACGCTCGTGTTCAAAACTGTGTCCCTCACACGGGTGAGACACACACCCGTGTCTCTACCCGTGTTGTAACACCCCTAACACAAAACCATCGCCGGTCTAGGGTTAAGAAGCATTATGATCAATCCGGAACATTTGCAATCATTTTACAACACAAAGTCAATCATCATCCAAACATATCAAAATATAAACATATAGTCCCTTAATGAGGTCTACGAGACCTTAAACATGTGTTAGAAACGGTCGGGACTAAACTGAACACATAAAAAATTTTCAGAAAAATCAAACATTTTTCAAAGCTGCAGAGGTCACACACCCATGTGGGGCACACGGCCTCGGACACGCCCGTGTGTCTAAGCCGTGGAAAAACAGGGAATACATATTGACTTGTCCACATAGCCTGAGACACGCTCGTGTGCCTCATCCGTGGTCGACACTGACTTGCACCACACGGCCAGTCAGACGCCCGTGTGGCCAGCCCATGTGCGAGCCTGACTTGTTTCAATTTGGAAACTCGAAAGACACGGTCGAGCCACACACCTGTGTGCTCAACCGTGTGGGCAATTATAGCCCATTTGTAAGCCCAATTTGCCGTCCACACTTTGGCATCACCTACAATCATCAATCCATATACATTTATACCTCAAATGGCAACCAAAACATATTAATATATGCACCAATTATCTATCAACCACGCCATTTATTTCCATACTCAATTTCAACTCAAATAAGTCCATCTAAAATATCAATTTCACATCCCACATCATATAATCTATTCATCATTCATTCCTTACCAATTCTATCATGAAACATACCATTTCCATCTTGCTAACCTATACAATAATAATCACTCACATAGAACACACATATAAATCATTCTTGTCACATGTCGAAAACATTTACCAAACCATCAAACTTCCAAGCCAAATCACATGGCAAGACTTATACACTTCAAAACATGTCATAATGACTAGCCTATACATGCCATATACCAAATATATACAACTTCCAAAAGTACCAAAATAGATAGTCGATAGTGTGATTGAGTTGCTGACGATCCCCGGATCTGAGGTAGCCTTAAATACACTATAAAACAGATAAACACTTAACACAGTAAGCATTAAAGCTTAGTAAGTTCGTTATATAATACATTTAACTCAATGATTCAAAATCAATATACAAAATAAACCATTACATAGAATATTTCACAAGAATGCACAATCTCATCCATATTCAACTCTCATATAACCATCCATTCATCTAATACCAAAGTCATCAACCACATAGGTTTCATGCATACCTTTGCCAATACTCAGTTAACGAACACTTTTGCTACTCAATACTCAATACCACAACTTCGATCAATCTTCAGTAATCATTCAATTTATTCACATACTTAGTGCTGATTTCTTAGCCGAATCTTAATTATCATCGCACACTTAGTGCCTTTATATTTGACCAAATTTAACTCGGTATCTCACACACAGTGCCAATCAATATAGTCGAGACTTCCTTTACTTCGCACACACAGTGCTATTCACCTCTGTCTCAATTCTAATTATGCACACTTAGTGCCACATTTCTCAATTCCACATATAGCATTTTTAATTCAATAACCATACATTATTTCATTTCATAACACATAGATATGAATTTAAACGATTCGTAATATACACGAACTTATCTCAGACGTCAAAATAACAAAACGAGTCGATTAATTGAGCACTTTATCTTTGCCTCGATCTCGATCCAAATCCCTTTTTTCTTGATCTATACATATTCAAATTTATTTCATTCAATCACCAAATCATTCAATTTAGTCCAAACACACATATTTAGGGAATTTTACAAAATAGCCCTCACATTTTCACATTTTCGCACTTTAGTCCCTATTTCATAAAATCATCAAATTCACATAATTTCACTTCACACATGCCTAGCTGAATTTTCCTTATACTCATACAAGCCCATATATTTCATTTATTTCACATTTTAGTCTTTTAATTTTTCATTTTCTCAATTTATCCCAAATTACTCAAATTCATCAAAAATCCAAAGACAAAATATGTTAATCTTTCACATATCTTTCATATTTCATCATCAACCATCATAAAGCTCAAACATTCATCAATGGCATATTTCAAAATCATCATTAAATTCCAAAATTAAGACATGGGCTTGATAGAACACAAAGCAACGATCACAAAAACGTAAAAACTATCAAAAATCGAGCTCAAAACACTTACCAATTGAAGCTCACAAGTGCTGAATCCCTAGCTTTCTTTTTTTATTTTTCTTTTCTTATGATTTTCGGCAAGATGAACATGAAATGCCACTAAATTATGCTTTGTTTTATTATTTATTTCATTATTAATCAAACACCATATTTAGCCTTTATAAATTCATTAAAATGCCACTAACTAATGTCCATACTTGTCCATTCCACATAGTAATGGTCCAATTACAACATAAGGACCTCTTATTTAAAAAGCCATGCCAAATAAGCACTTTAACAAATAGCACATAGCTTTTACATTTTATATGATTAAGTCCTTTTTGCAAATTAAGCACACAATTGATAAAATTTTCACACATACTCAATCACATACTGTAAACACCAAAAATAATATTAAAATATTTTTTCGACCTTGGATTTGTGGTCTCAAAACCACTGTTCCGACTAGGGTCTAAACCGGGCTGTTACAACTCTCCCCCTTAGGGATTTTCGTCCCCGAAAATCTTACCAATGAATAGGTTTAGATATTGCTCTCTCATAACATCTTCAGGCTCCCACGTAGCCTCTTCAATTCCGTGTTTGTGCCACAACACTTTCCCTAAAGGAATTTTCTTACTTCTCAACTCTTTTATCTCATGTGCCAAAATTCGAATAAATTCTTCACTATACGATAAATCTGACTGAATCTCGACCTCAGTAGGAGCAATCACATGAGATGGGTCAGATCTGTATAGCCAAAGCATCGATACGTGAAACACATTATGAATTTTCTCTAACTTAGGTGGTAACAACAATTTATAAGCAACTGGCCCAATTCGTTCGATGATCTCATACGGCCCAATGAACCTCGGACTCAACTTGCCTTTTCGGCCAAAACGAAATATTTTCTTCCACGGAGACACTTTCAAAAACACTTTTTCACCGATCTCAAATTCAATATCTTTCCGTTTCAAATCTACGTCAGATTTCTTACGATCTGAAGCCGCTTTCAAACTATCACGAATTACTTTCACTTTCTGTTCAGTCTCTTTGATTAAATCAACCTCGTGAATCTTATTCTCACTAAGCTTAGTCCAATATAATGGAGTTCTACATTTACGATCGTAAAGGGCATCATATTGTGCCATTTTAAATATCAGTTGTAACAAACCGGATGGAACCTAATGTTCAGATTTAACTTGCTGACAAACTAAACATCTCGAAACAAACTCTGAGATATCTCGTTTCATACCATGCCACCAATAAAATTGTTTCAAATTATTATACATTTTTATACTCCCTAGATGAACAGCCAAACGACTATTGTGAGCTTCGTTCAAAATCAATTGAATCAACTCTGAATTTCTCGAAATGCAAATCCAATCTCTGAATCTCAAACAATCATCATTATCCACTCGAAATGAACTCAAACCGCACTGATCTCGTTTTTCCATCATTTCAACATCATTTTTCTAAGCATCACAAATCTGACGTATAAACATTGGCCTTACTTTCAATTTAGCCAAAAACGAACCATCATCACACAGATCTATCTGAGTACTCATTGCTTGTAAAGCAAATAAAGACTTTCAGCTCAAAGCATCAGCAGTAACGCTAACTTTACCCGGATGATAATCAATCACTAATTTGTAGTCTTTTAGCAATTCTAACCATCACCGTGGTCTCAAATTCAATTCTTTTTTAGTCATCAAGTACTTCAAACTCTTGTGATCAGTATAAATGTGACATTTCTCACCAAATAGGTAATGATACCAAATCTTCAATGCAAATACAATCGCGGCTAATTCAAGATCATGTGTCGGATAGTTCTTTTCATGAAGCTTTAACTGTCTTGAAGCATAAGCTATAACTTTACCCTCTTGCATCAATACACAGCCCAAACCATTCAACGAGGCATCACTGTATACTATGAATTCTTTACCCGATTCTGGCTGAACTAACACTGGTGCTTCTGCCAACAATGCTTTCAACTGTTCAAAACTTTGCTGGCACTTTCCTGGCCGTTCAAATTTAACATCTTTCTGTAGCAATTTCGTCAATGGATTTGCAATCGTCGAGAATCCTTTCACAAACCATCTATAATATCCCGCTAGTCTCAAAAAACTACGGAGTTCAGACACATTTCTCAGAGGTTTCCATTCTAAAATAACTTTAATCTTGCTCGGATCAACTCGTATTCCAGCGGCTGACACTATATTTCCTCGAAAACCAACCTCACGCAACCAAAATTCACATTTGCTAAACTTTGCATATAATTGCTTCTCACGCAGGGTCTGTAACACGATTTTCAAATACTCAGCATGTTGCGTCTCATCACAAGAATAAATTAGAATGTCATCAATAAACACCACGAAAAATCGATCCAAATACGGTCTGAATATCCGATTCATCACATCCATAAACACTGTAGGAGCATTTGTTAGTTCGAAAGGCATAACTAAGAATTCATAATGCCTATACCTTGTGCTGAAAGCAGTTTTCGGCACATCTGATTCTTTAACTTGTAGCTGATAATCGCCTGATCTCAAATCTATCTTAGAAAACACTGAAGCTCCTTTCAGCTGATCAAACAAATCATCAATACGAGGCAAAGGATATTTATTCCATATAGTCACCTTTTTCAACTGTCGGTAATCAATATACATCCTCATAATACCATATTTCTTGTTCAAAAACAACACAGGAGCACCCCAAGGCGAGAAACTCGGTCGTGCAAATCCTCTATCTGTCAACTCTTGCAACTGAGACTTCAACTCTTTCAATTCTGTCGATGCCATTCTATACGAAGCTATTGAAATAGGAGTTGTTCCCGGCACTAAATCAATACCAAACTTGACTTCTCGTATCGGAGGTAATCCCAGTAGTTCTTCAGGAAATACATCAGGGAATTCACAAACCACAGGCACAGATTCAACTCTCTTTTCTATCACTTTTGTATCTATCACATACACAAGATAAGCTTCGCAACCCTTTTTCACATATTTCAAAGCTTTCATCGATGATATAACAGTCGGCAATCGGTAGCCCGTTCAAATCACTAGATTCAATTCGAACTATCTCACCATTCTGACTTCCCAAATCAATACTCTTCCGTTTACAATTCACAATAGCATTTTGTAAGGTTAGACAATCCAACCTAGAATTATATCAAATTCATCGAATGGTAGCAGCATCAAATTAGCCAGAAAACAAATATCCTGAAACATCAACGGACAGTTCTTGTACACTTTATCAACCAGAACATACTTGCCTAAGGGGTTCGATACTTTAATTACAAATTCAGCGGACCCATCAGGCAAAGTCTTACTAGATACTAGATTCACAAACACATATGAATGAGTAGATCCTGGATATATCAATGCAAACACATCGGTATCAAATAGAGTAAAAGTACCAGTAATGACGTCTGGAGATGACACTTCTTCTCGAGCACGAATAGCATAAGTTCGGGCAGGTGCTCTTGCCTCAGATCTTACAATTATATCCGTCGTCCCTCTCTGACTACCACTTACATTCCTGGTGTTTCTGGGTGGTCTACCTCTAGCTGTCATGTTAGTTGGCCTCGCACTCGAAACATTATATTTTTCAGCTAACTCTAGGCAATCTCGAATGAAATAATCTCGTGATCCACATTTGTAGTAAACTCTATTATTATACTTGCCCCAGCATTCTCCAACATGTCGTCTCCCACACTGTCTACACTCAGGCTTGTTGTTTTTGACACTTCCAACACTCGATTCAATCGGAATTTGAGTTTTAGGACTAGCATTCTGTTTCACTCGGTCTTTACTCGAATGTCCAAATGAAACATTTGAACGATTAGTTGCATCTCTAAATCTCTTTGACGGAGGTTGATACGACTTACCCATCAATATTTTTCTTTTATCTCTAGCTTCGGAATCTGCTTTCTTCTTTTCTTTGCTAAGCTCCTCAGCTTTGCAGGCTCTTTCAACTAACACTACAAATTCATTCAAATCAAGTATTCCAACCAATAATTTAATGTCTTAATTCAGCCCTTCAATGAAACATTTACACATATTAGTTTTGGTCGAAACACATTCCCGCGCATATTGGCTCAATCTCGCAAACTCCCGTTCATACTCAGTAACAGGCATACGGCCATATTTTAGTTCTAGAAAGTCTTGATGTTTCTGATCTATGAACCGTTGACTGATATATTTCTTCTAGAATTCAACTTGAAAGAAATCCCAGGTGATTATCTTTCTCGGAACCAAAGATATCAACGTTTTCCACCAATTATATGTTGTATCTCTCAACAACGAAACAACACATTTTATGCATTCATCTGGAGTCAATGACATCTTGTCAAACACTCGAATTGTATTCTCGAGCCAAAACTCAACTCGCTCGGCATCATCATCAACTGTGGCTCTAAACTCTTCGGCCCCACACTTTCAGATTTTATCCACAAGAGGCTTACTCAATCGAATAAGATCTGAAACTTGCAGCACTACAAGTACTTGTGAGGGTGGAGGTTGTAGAGCAGCCGGATTTGTTCGAACGAATTCCGAAACCTACTCATTCATCATTTGGCAGAACGCTTGCTTAACCTCTCCCTCGTGGCTACTAGCTATCAGCCTAGATTCGGCCGGCGCTGTCCCTTGAGCAGGATTCATCACACTATTGCAATTATATATATTACATGTATAGCTATACTCACACGCGCTATGTTAGTCCTAGAATCAACTAAACCGTAACTCTGATACCAATAAAATGTAACACCCCTAACTCGAAACCGTTGCCGGTCTAGGGTTAAGAAGCAATACTGATCAATCCTGAACATGTACAATCATTTTACAACACCAAGTCAATCATCATCCAAACATATCAAAATATAAACATATAGTCCCTTAATGAGGACTATGAGACCTTAAACACATGTTAGAAAGGGGTCGGGACTAAACTGAACACATATAAAATTTTCAAAAAAATCAATCATTTTTCAAAGCTACAGAGGTCACACGCCCGTGTGTCCAAGCCGTGGCAAAAGAGGGCATACATACTGACTTGTCCACACTGCCTGAGACACGCTCGTGTGCCTCATCCGTGGTCGACACTGACTTGCACCACACGGCCAGTCACACGCCCGTGTATCTAGCCCGTATGCGAGCCTGACTTGTTTCAATTTGCAAACTCGAAAGATACGGTCGAGCCACATGCCCATGTGCTCAACCGTGTGGGCAATTATAGGCCATTTCCAAGGCCAATTTTCCATCCACACTTTGGCATCACCTACAATCATCAATCCATATACATTTATACCTCAAATGGCAACCAAAACATATTAATATATGCACCAATTATCTATCAACCACACCACTTATTTTCATACTCAATTTCAACTCAAATAATTCCATCTAAAATATCAATTTCACATCCCACATCATAGAATCTATTCATCATTCATTCCTTACCAATTCTATCATGAAACATACCATTTCCAACTTGCTAACTTATACAATAATAATCACTCACATAGAACACACGTATAAATCATTTTTCACATGTCCAAAACATTTACCAAACCATCAAACTTCCAAGCCAAATCACATGGCAAGACTTATACACTTCAAAACATGTCATAATGACTAGCCTATACATGCCATATACCAAATATATACAACTTCCAAAAGTACCAAAATAGATAGTCGATAGTGTGATTGAGTTGCTGACGATCCACGGATCGGAGGTAGCCTTAAATACACTATAAAACAGACACTTCACACAGTAAGCATTAAAGCTTAGTAAGTTCGTTATATAATACATTTAACTCAATGATTCAAAATCAATATACAAAATAAACCATCACATAGAATATTTCACAAGAATGCACAATCTCATCCATATTCAACTCTCACATAACCATCCATTCATCTAATACCAAAGTCATCAACCACATAGGTTTCATGCATACCTTTGCCAACACTCAGTTAATGAACACTTTTTCTACTCAATACTCAATACCACAACTTCGATCAATCTTTAGTAATCATTCAATTTACTCGCTTACTTAGTGCCAATTTCTCAGCCGAAGCTTAATTATCATCGCACACTTAGTGTCTTTATATTTGACCAAATTTAACTCGGTATCACATACACAGTGCCAATCGATATAGTCGAGATTTCCTTTACTTCGCACACACAGTGCTATTCACCTCTGTCTCAATTCTAATTACGCACACTTAGTGCCACATTTCTCAATTCCACATATAACATTTCTAATTCAATAATCATACATTCTTTCATTTCATAACACATAGATATGAATTTAAACGATTCGTATTATACTCGAACTTACCTCGGACGTCGAAATAACAAAACGAGTTGATTAGTCAAACACTTTATCTTTGCCTCGATCTCGATCCAAATCCCTTTTTTCTTGATCTATACATATTCAAATTCAACTTATTTAATCACCAAATCATTCAATTTAGTCCAAACACACATGTTTAGGGCATTTTACAAAATAGCCCTCACATTTTCACATTTCGACACTTTAGTCCCTATTTCATAAAATCATCAAATTCATATAATTTAACTTCACACATGCCTAGCCAAATTTTCCTTATACTCATACAAGCCCATATATTTCATTTATTTTACATTTTAGTCCATCAATTTTTTATTTTCTCAATATAGCCCAAATTACTCAAATTCATCAAAAATCCAAAGACAAAATATGTTAATCTTTCACATATCTTTCATATTTCATCATCAACCATCATAAAGCTCAAACATTCATCAATGGAATATTTCAAAATCATCATCAAATTCCAAAATTAAGACATGGGCTTGATAGAACACAAAGCAATGATCATAAAAACGTAAAAATTATCAAAAACAGAGCTCAAAACACTTACCAATTGAAGCTCACAAGTGTCGAATCCCAAGCTTTCTTTTTTTCTTTTTCTTTTCTTATGATTTTTAGCAAGATGAACATAAAATGCCACTAAATTATGCTTTTTATTATTATTTATTTCATTATTAATTAAACACCATATTTAGCCTTTATAAATTCATTAAAATTCTACTAACTAATGTCAATACTTGTCCATTTTACATAGTAATGGTCCAATTACAACATAAGGACCTCTCATTTAAAAAGCCATGCCAAATAAGTACTTTAACAAATAGCACACAGCTTTTACATTTTATGCGATTAAGTCCTTTTTTGCAAATTAAGCACACAATTGATAAAATTTTCACACAGAATTTTCACACATATTTAATCACATTTTGTAAACACCAAAAATAATATTTAAATATTTTTCTGACCTCAGATTGATGGTCTCAAAACCACTGTTTCAACTAGGGTCTAAACCGAGCTGTTACACGTGTGCTCAATTCTGAGCATTCTATTTCTCGATTTTAAGGTGCAGGGGACACACAGCCAGGCCACACGCCCATGGGGCAGATTGTGTGTCACACACAGCCTAGACACACGCCCGTGTGTCTACTCATGTGGATAAAATACAGGCTAGTTACCAAGTCCTTTTTGCCACCTTCCTTTGCACACACCTACATAACTTCAAATGATACAAATCATAGCATAATTAGGTAGCCAATACTGTAACAACCCAAACCCGGCCCAAACACTATGGTCGAATCTAGTTTGTTACGAGGAAAACTTTTTGAAAACCATTTTAAAACCCATTTAAGTTTTGCTGAAAACTTCTCGTATTTGATTATCTTGGTAAAACCATACTTAGTGTTTATTTTAAAGAAAATAATTAAGTCAAGTTATTAAACGAATTTCAAATGTGCCCGATGGCTCGATAAAAACATTTTTTTCGGTTTAATCTGGAAAACATGTGATTTTAATTCAATAATAATAATATGGCTTAAAACAAGTATCCAACATATGAAAAAAAAGCAAAAATAAAGTGTCAGGAGGCCTTATTACATCCAAAATAAAATTTAAATCAACAATCCAAAAATAAATAAACGGAAATTCAAAGTCTATTAAAATTGAAATCCCACTGCATGGCCACCTCGAGTCAACCCGGCTCCACATCCGCGATCTACGTGTCACCTGAAAAATATAAAGGAGAAGGTGAGTCACCAAGACTCAGTATGTAACCCTTCCCCCGTTTTTAAAACATTTTCATACACAACATATAACAGTTAATATGCAAAATATTATGTGTCCCAACCTAGCCAGCCATACGCCACTGTCTATCCCGTTGTGATACCAAACCACTGGTGGTGCCAAACCACTGGTGATATGTAGTCACAATGTGTTACCAAAACACTGGTGTCCGTAGACACGAATCGGGTGATGGGGCCAACCCATCGTGTGATACCAAATCACTGGCAGACGATCCCATATCTCAAGTGGGGCCAACCCACGGTGGTGTTAAC
Organism: Gossypium bickii; assembly: GCA_025503065.1. Lineage (NCBI taxonomy): Eukaryota > Viridiplantae > Streptophyta > Magnoliopsida > Malvales > Malvaceae > Gossypium > Gossypium bickii. Next base: position 50,200,816 of record CP106719.1, read on the forward strand.
CACAGGGACGAGTCGCTATGAGGTGCCAAACCTCTGGAGGTACCAAACCTCTGGTGACCGTAGTCACGGTGTGTTACCAAAACACTGGTGCCCGTCAGCACGATTAACACTGCCCCCTCCACTCATCAATCCCACATCAGTCACATATTTATATGTTTCATGTCATTACATATTTAAATCTCATGTATCAATACATCATGCTTCCCAAAAGCATCAAATAACAAATTCACATTAACAGGTACTTACCTGAATCGCCATCTATACCGATACGGTATATTATCCAATGCTACATAAAATCAAGATAGCATTCACAACAATCAGCACATTTAACAAGTTATACGTGTGTATGTACACACCTGTCACCAATGAGGAGTCTAAATCCCGAAAAGAGAAGTCGGTCTCCCTAGATCTACTTGTTCCTATATTCGGCCAACACTTGGGTTAGTATTATGGCCTATTCGGCCAAACCAAATTATTAGAAGGGGTTCCTTATGAACCCGAAATCTTACCTTCTCACCTTGGGATACTAGCTCGGCACCCAAATTACGAATCTGGTTCACAAACTACAATCGGTCAAAAATCAATGTCAATAGCCTTCGACTTTTAATCACTGAAAGAATAATCTATTAGCCATAGACCCCTTACCACCACTTACCAAAGCCGAATGCTAGAGGTTAGAAACTCGGGTCGACTGCTTCGCCAACTTGGAGTACCTACGAGAGACCGTTTACAAAACGTTTAGAAGCCTTACTTACCATTGCCGAAATCGGTACTTTACTCTTGTAAAAGTCGACAGAATATGAATGAGAAGAGCAATAGGCATTCGGCCTAGATACTTACTTTCTTAAATCGTTTGCCCACAGAAGATTCGAAGAGATCTAACCCAACTTAATATTCGGCTAGGGTGAGTTTAATAAGGGGGAAAAGAATTCTGATCACCAAGGTAGGGAGTAGGTTCGGCAAAAGGGAAGAAAAATGAATGAAAAGAAGATAGGAGTTTCGGCAGCAAAGGTGATGGATATTCGATCAATAAAGAAGAAAAGAGAGGAGACAAGAAGATGAAGATTCGGCAGAGACTAAGAGAAGAAGATGTTTTCGGTTTTGAAAGAATGAGAAAGGAGAAAAATCAAATATGGAGTAGTTTAGAGAATTTCGGCTACTTGCTAGGGAAGGAAGAGAAAAGAAAAAATTTAAGAGATGAAGAGGTGTTTGAATGAAATTTCGGCACTCTCCCTCCCCCCTATTACCTTGCCGTCCACTCCTCTCATGAGGAGTTCAAATTTCGGCTAAACTCCCTTTGAAAGTATTCAAAATAATTTGAATACCCAAATGCCTATTTTTCCTCTGCCAGCTCTAATTAATCCCATGATAATCCATAAATAAAATAGCCTCCTTATTATCCTTAAAATAAAATCCCTTTAAATAATTAATATAACATCCTTTTTATCCTATATATAAAAAAAATATTTAAAGAGAAAAATCTCTCCTACTTGTGCCGTCAAACATATAGTGCAAAAGGAAATTTTTGTGACTCGAACCAAGGTTCTCCCTTGCTCCTTGGTGGCGTCACATGCAGTCCTTTAAGTGGCCTCACTTTTGCCACTTTACCACGGGCTTTTTAGTGTCCAAATTCCTTCATTTATTCTTATAACACCCTCCTGCTAAGGCTCCCTGCCTTTAAAGTTCAAGATGAAATTTTCTACTAAACCGAGCCTACTCAAGACCCTTAATTAACCTTTATTATTCCATAAATAATATCACAGTGGTTCAAACATAAGAAAAATAATTTAATTCCAAATAGCCCCATTTTTAGGATGTTACGCTTCTACCCCTTAAAATAAATTTAGTCCCGAAATTACGATTAGAAGAGGTGGGGGTATTGCTGCCTCATCACATCTTCGGGTTCCCACGTAGCTTCTTCCACACCATGGTTCCGCCCTAGCACTTTCACTAAGGGCACTGACTTCCTTCGTAGAACCTTCACATCTCGATCTAAGATCTGAATCGGTTCTTCTTCAAAAGATATATCCGAGTTCACCTCAATCTCTGCGACTGGCACAACGTGCGAAGGATCTGACCGATCCGCCTCAAAGATCGATACATGAAATACGTCATGGATCTGATTCAGTTCTGCCGGCAACTCTAGCTGATAAGCTACCGGTCCTATTCGCTTTACAACTGTATATGGACCGATGAACCTTGGGCTCAACTTTCCTTTTCGCCCAAATCTCAACACCTTCTTCCAAGGCGACACCTTCAGAAAGACCTTGTCCCCTATATCATACTCCATTTCCTTACGCTTCAGATCAGCATAAGACTTCTGTCTATCTGACGCTTCTTTGAGACGAGACCGAATCACCTTGACTTTATCCTCAGTTCTGTTACCAATTCGGGACCCAAAACTTGTTGTTCCCCTAACTCCGTCCAACATGTAGGGGTACGGCATTTTCGTCCATATAGGGCTTCATATGGAGCCATTCGAATACTCGCTTGATAACTATTGTTATAAGCGAATTCCGCTAGTGGCAGATACTCCTCCCAACTACCACTAAAATCCAAGACGCATCCTCTTAACATGTCCTCCAAGATCTGTATCACCCTTTCCGATTTTCCGTCAGACTGTGGATGGAAAGCTGTACTGAAGTCCAACCGTGTACCCAAAGCTTGATGCAATGCTTTCCAAAACCTTGACGTGAATCTGGGATCCCTATCTGAGATTATCGACACTGGCACACCATGTAATCTTACTATTTCGGACACATACATCTTAGCTAACTTCTGAAGAGAAAAATCCACCCTCACCAGTATGAAGTGAGCTGACTTAGTTAGACGGTCTACTATTACCCAAACTGCGTCCTTCTTACTGGGCGTAAGGGGTAACCCACTGACGAAATCTATAGTGATCCGCTCCCACTTCCATTGAGGGATCTTTACCGGTTGAAGTAGCCCTGATGGCAATTGGTGTTCAGCCTTAACCTGCTGACACGTCAAACACCTTCCCACAAATTCCGTTACCTCACGCTTCAACCCGGGCCACCAGAACTGTTTCCGTAGATCTCCATACATCTTGCTTCCTCCCGGATGCATAGCGTATGGGCTGCTATGTGCATCGGGGAGAATTTTTCGCCTCAACCCTTCATCCTTCGGCATACATGCTCGCCCTTGAAAACATAGCACTCCATCACTAGACAGATTATGCCCTTCCAAACCACCATCCTGAACTTGTATCCTTTTAGCGTTCCAGCCTTCATCCACTAACTGCTTTTCCTTAATCTCCTCAATCCACATTGGCTTAACTTGGAGTTCCGCCAAAAGACTCCCATCATCATATAGACTCAACCGCGCGAACATTGCTCTTAAGTCCGTCACAACCTTCCGGCTCAACGCGTCAGCTACCATGTTAGCCTTACCCGGATGGTACTCGATTGAACAATCGTAGTCCTTTAATAGTTCAATCCACCGATGTTGTCTCGGGTTTAGATCCTTCTGGGTCAGAAGATACCTCAAACTCTTATGATCCGTGTAGACTATCGACTTCTCCCTGTACAGATAATGTCTCCATATCTTTAGAGTGAAGACAACTGCTGCTAACTCCAAATCGTGTGTTGGGTAGTTAACCTCATGCGGTCTTAACTGACGAGATGCATAGGCTACTACCTTCCCTTCTTGCATCAGCACACATCCCAAACCAGTATGGGATGCATCACAGTAGACGGTAAACAACTTTCCTACTTCAGGCTGTACCAAAACCGGAGCTTCCGTCAGAATTTTCCTTAGCTTATCAAAGCTTTCTTGCTGCCTCTCCGTCCATACAAATGGAACACCCTTCCTTAGTAACTTAGTTAACGGCGCTGCTATTAGAGAGAATCCTTCCACGAATCTCCGATAGTAATCTGCTAAACCCAGAAAACTTCGTATTTCAGCCACCGACCTAGGTGGTTTCCAATCCAATACTGCTTCAATCTTGCGAGGGTCCACTCTAATTCCTTCTGCCGATACTACATGACCTAAGAAAGCCACTTCCCTAAGCCAAAATTCGCACTTACTGAATTTGGCATATAACTGCTTCTCCCTCAGCACTCTTGTAGAACTATACGCAAGTGCATATCATGCTCCTCCTCCGTCTTAGAATAAACTAATATGTCATCTATGAACACCAGGACAAATTGGTCTAAGTACTGCTGAAACACCCTATTCATCAAGTCCATAAACGCTGCCGGCGCATTGGTCAACCCAAATGGCATTACGAGGAACTCGTAGTGCCCATACCGATTTCGGAACGCCGTCTTGTGAACATCAACTTCCTTCACCTTAAGTTGATGATAGCCCGACCTAAGGTCTATCTTCGAAAACACCGAGGCACCCTTCAGTTGATCGAACAAGTCGTCAATCCTAGGCAACGGATACTTGTTTTTGATCGTTAACTTGTTAATCTTGCGGTAATCGATACACATCCGCATGGACCCGTCCTTCTTCTTGACAAACAGTACAGGTGCTCCCCACGGAGATATGCTGGGTCGGATAAACCCTTTATCCAAGAGCTCCTGAATTTGAGCCTTCAGCTCCACCAATTCCTTTGGTGCCATTCGGTATGGTGCTATAGACACAGGTGCCGTTCCGGGTAGCAAGTCTATACCGAATTCAACTTCCCGATCTGGAGGCAGACCCGGAAGCTTTTCTGGGAACACATCAGCGAATTCCCCAACCGTTCGGACCTTTCCAACTATTGACTCCTTAGCTTCCAAAGCACAGATTCGAACCAAATACGCCCCACAACCCTTCTTGACCATCTTTTCACCTTTCTTCAAGCGGACACTACATTGGATAAGTAATTCCTTCTATCACCTATCATAACCACTTCATCATCTTCGGCCGTCTTAAGAACTATGCGCTTAGCCGCGTAATCCAAATTCGCCTGATACTTAACCAGCCAGTCCATTCCAAGGATCAAATCGAACTCCCCAAACGGTAGTTCCATCAGATCAGCCACAAATACTACCCCTTGGAGTTCTAGAGTGCGTCTCTATAAAGTTTATCTACGACTACTGAGTGACCTGGGGGCTTAGTACAATCATCTTTGTAGAAGTAGTCTCAGAGTCTAGGTCCATAGTTCCTACCACACTACTAGCAATGTACGAGTGCGCCGAACCCATATCAATTAATGCAACATAAGGAAGACCAAAAATTAGAAACGTACCGGTTATGACATCCGGTGCGTCACCCTCCTCGCGACGCCTCATTTGCGTAGACTAAGCCAGGGCGCCTAGCCTAGCCTCTGTGTTGCTGAACCTGCGCCCCGAGTTCCACGACCTCGCTTAGGACCGTTGTTTCTCTGCCATTACCACGACCCTCCTGTGGTGGTCCAACATTTACGCCTAAGCACGCGCTTACGTCCTCAGCCGATTCTTAGCTAGTTTCCGGGGACAATCTTTGACCCGATGCTCCAAAGACCTACACTCAAAACATCCTCTATCGCCGGTCCAACAACCTCCCCAATGGGTCTTTCCACAGCGGTTACACTGAGTCGGCCTCTGATTAGTAGTCGTGGGCCTTGCCGCCTGATTTGGCCCACTTGGCCTAGCCTTTTTTTGGACACTACCACTTGATCCAGCTGACCCAAATCCTCTCTTCTGACTATTCCTACTATAGCTTTGCCTCACAGCCTCCTTGATCCCTTCGACTACTTTAGCCTTTTCCACTAGAGATGAGAACTCACGAACCTGCTGTGGAGCAATTATCAGCCTCAAGTCATCTCTAAGCCCGTCCTCAAAGCGGACGCAACGTTCATGTTCAGTAGCCACAATGCCTCTAGCATATCTACTCAGCCTTAAAAACTCCGCCTCATACTCCGACACTGACTTATTCCCTTGCACTAACCCTAGAAAGGCTTTCCTCTGAGCATCCGTATAGCTGGTGCCCACATACTTCTTCTGATAGGTGGTTTTGAAATAATCCCAAGTCAGATCATCTGCCGTGGCTCCATCTCGGACCGTGAGCCACCACTGGTACGCTTCATCCTTTAGAAGCGACACTGCCCCTTTCAGCTTCTCCTCATTGGACAGGTCAAGATCGTCCATGATCCTTTCTGTAGACTCTAGCCAGTATTCTGCTGCACTGGGTGCTACTCTCGACACACCCCGGAACACTTCCGCTCCGTTGGACCGAATTCGCTCGGGAACAGATTTCCGAGCTCCTAGATTTCCACCGGCCCCAGCCACCAACTCGAGAACTCGCAACACCACTTGCGATACTGCCTCACCCTCTGTCTGATCCTGCTCCTCAGCTCCAAAAGTCGGGGGTGGTGGTCGCGGTGGTACCTCATTCTCAGAACCTTGACCCGACCTGACGGGTTTAGACACCGTCATCCTACCCCTACCGCGTCCACGGCGTCCACGTCCTCTAGAACTCATTCTATCTACCGCGCTTTTAATCTGATTAAGAAAATTTTTATGCGTTAGCATTTGTTCCACTTTATTAATCGCGAAGAAATTTTATGGATAAGGTTTAATCAAAGATTCTTTCGAGCAAACAAGGTTTCAGTCTTCTATCCTAGTTCACACAAAGGAGTTCATGCATCCATTCCTTAATGCTTTCCATACCTATTCACTCTTCAGACATTTCTGCCCATTTCTAACCCAGGGGTATTTTCGTCATTTTTCCTACAAGGGTATTTTCGTAATAAAAGAAATTTTAAAACTTTAGTAAAGTAGGTCGTTTTGAAATTCCCAAAACTGGAGGGTTTTTCTGAAAAATTTGTAAAATTTAAAGATATGGCATCGTTTTGGAAACCATGGGTATTTTAGTAATTTTGTCAATCAGGGGCAATTTTGTAATTTTAACAAATCAGGGATATTTTAGGTTGTAAAACTCGGAGGGTTCCTTTTTGAAAGCTTTCTTTTTCAAGTGGTGATGTTTGTAAAGATTTTCAAAACCAGGGTCATTTCGGTAATTTTGCGACTTGAGGGCGTTTTCGTAATTTTCCAAAACCAAAATATTTTGCTGATGATTTTCAAAGCTAAGTTGTTGAATATTTGTAAAATAGTGGAAATTTTTGAGCAAAACCATTGAACTGATATTTTATGAGCCGAGGGCATTTTAGTAATTTTACCCCTAAGGGTATTTTTGTAATTTTCCACAAATTGAGTTTTTCGAAGAAAACGTTGTAAAAATAATGTTCTCGGATTTGAAAAAGTTATTGCACAAGTTTTGAAAACATTAGGGTTCTGTTGTTTCATTTCTTTCCAAAAATGCGGCTAGTTCCCTTTCGGGTTTTAGTCGTTAGGTTTAGCCTATGACCGAGCCCTCTTGGTCAGGGTGAACCAAAGCTACGCACTGAGCGAGATTCGAGAAGAGAGGAGGTGAGTCACGCGGATCGCTTAAATACCAAGCTCCCACCGAACCTTTCTAGACATGCGCACGAGAGGTTGCCACACCACCGAGCCCTCTCGTTAGGGTGAGCCAACTGGCTATGCACCGTAGGATACCTGCGAAGAGGAGGTGAGTCACACGGACTGCTTAAATACCAGGCTCTTCCGGATCCACTCCTAGACATGCGTACAGGGGTTACCACACCCTAGCTCAGTGACTAAGTCATAAGTGGGTTTAGTTCTTTAAGTCTTATGTTTGGTTTGTGTGTTTGAGTACTCTAATCCTAGGGTTCAAGTTTCTATAAGTCTATCTACGTTCCATGCTTCCTACCCTTCTATAGAATATAATTCACAAAGAGGTTTCGATGTACTTACCTGGGCGGATCGGTGCCAGAGACTCGGGCCATGCTGTTCAAAAATCAAAAATTATTCCATAAGGCCTACCAAAACATTTTTTTGGGCCTTGGGCCCCCACAGCTGAGCTTTAACCTGGGCTCTAATACCAATTTTGTAACAATCCAAACCCGGCCCAAACACTATGGCCGAATCTAGTTTGTTACGAGGAAAACTTTTTGAAAACCATTTTAAAACCCATTTAAGTTTTGCTGAAAACTTCTCGTATTTGATTATCTTGGTAAAACCATACTTAGTGTTTATTTTAAAGAAAATAATTAAGTCAAGTTATTAAACGAATTTCAAATGTGCCCGATGGCTCGATAAAAACAATTTTTTCGGTTTAATCTGGAAAACATGTGATTTTAATTCAATAATAATATAGCTTAAAACAAGTATCCAACATATGAAGAAAATAGCAAAAATAAAGTGTCAGGAGGCCTTATTACATCCAAAATAAAATTTAAATCAACAATCCAAAAATAAATAAACGGAAATTCAAAGTCTATTAAAATTGAAATCCCACTGCATGGCCACCTCGAGTCAACCCGGCTCCACATCCGCGATCTACGTGTCACCTGAAAAATATAAAGGAGAAGGTGAGTCACCAAGACTCAGTATGTAACCCTTCCCCCGTTTTTAAAACATTTTCATACACAACATATAACAGTTAATATGCAAAATATTATGTGTCCCAACCTAGCTTGACCATACGCCACTTTGTCTACCCACAGTGATACCAAACCACTGGTGGTGCCAAACCACTGGTGACATGTAGTCACAATGTGTTACCAAAACACTGGTGTTCGTAGACACGAATCGGATGATGGGGCCAACCCATCGTGTGATACCAAATCACTGGTAGACGATCCCATATCTCAAGTGGGGCCAACCCACGGTGGTGTTAACCACAGGGACGAGTCGCTATAAGGTGCCAAACCACTGGAGGTACCAAACCTCTGGTGACCGTAGTCACGGTGTGTTACCAAAACACTGGTGCCCGTCGGCACGATTAACACTGCCCCCTCCACTCATCAATCCCACATCAGTCACATATTTATATGTTTCATATCATTACATATTTAAATCTCATGTATCAATACATCATGCTTCCAAAAGCATCAAATAACAAATTCACATTAATAGGTACTTACCTGAATCGCCATCTATACCGATATGGTATATTATCCAATGCTACATAAAATCAAGATAGCATTCACAACAATCAGCACATTTAACAAGTTATACGTGTGTATGTACACACCTGTCACCAACGAGGAGTCTAAATCCTGAAAAGAGAAGTCGGTCTCCCTAGATCTACTTGTTCCTATATTCGGCCAACACTTGGGTTAGTATTATGGCCTATTCGGCCAAACCAAATTATTAGAAGGGGTTCCTTATGAACCCGAAATCTTACCTTCTCGCCTTGGGATACTAGCTCGGCACCCAAATTACGAATCTGGTTCACAAACTACAATCGGTCAAAAATCAATGTCAATAGCCTTCGGCTTTTAATCACTGAAAGAATAATCTATTAGCCATAGACCCCTTACCACCACTTACCAAAGCCGAATGCTAGAGGTTAGAAACTCGGGTCGACTGCTTCGCCAACTTGGAGTACCTACGAGAGACCGTTTACAAAACGTTTAGAAGCCTTACTTACCATTGCCGAAATCGGCACTTTACTCTTGTAAAAGTCGACAGAATATGAATGAGAAGAGCAATAGGCATTCGGCCTAGATACTTACTTTCTTAAATCGTTTGCCCACAGAAGATTCGAAGAGATCTAACCCAACTTAATATTCGGCTAGGGTGAGTTTAATAAGGGGGAAAAGAATTCCGATCACCAAGGTAGGGAGTAGGTTCGACAAAAGGGAAGAAAAATGAATGAAAAGAAGATAGGAGTTTCGGTAGCAAAGGTGATGGATATTCGATCAATAAAGAAGAAAAGAGAGGAGACAAGAAGATGAAGATTCGGTAGAGACTAAGAGAAGAAGATGTTTTCAGTTTTGAAAGAATGAGAAAGGAGAAAAATCAAATATGGAGTAGTTTAGAGAATTTCGGCTACTTGCTAGGGAAGGAAGAGAAAAGAAAAAATTTAAGAGATGAAGAGGTGTTTGAATGAAATTTCGGCACTCTCCCTCCCCCCTATTACCTTGCCGTCCACTCCTCTCATGAGGAGTTCAAATTTCGGCTAAACTCCCTTTGAAAGTATTCAAAATAATTTGAATACCCAAATGCCTATTTTTCCTCTGCCAGCTCTAATTAATCCCATGATAATCCATAAATAAAATAGCCTCCTTATTATCCTTAAAATAAAATCCCTTTAAATAATTAATATAACATCCTTTTTATCCTATATATAAAAAAAATATTTAAAGAGAGAAAATCTCTCCTACTTGTGCCGTCCAACATATAGTGCAAAAAGGAAATTTTTGTGACTCGAACCAAGGTTCTCCCTTGCTCCTTGGTGGCGTCACATGCAGTCCTTTAAGTGGCCTCACTTTTGCCACTTTACCACGGGCTTTTTAGTGTCCAAATTCCTTCATTTATTCTTATAACACCCTCCTGCTAAGGCTCCCTGCCTTTAAAGTTCAAGATGAAATTTTCTACTAAACCGAGCCTACTCAAGACCCTTAATTAACCTTTATTATTCCATAAATAATATCACAGTGGTTCAAACATAAGAAAAATAATTTAATTCCAAATAGCCCCATTTTTAGGATGTTACAAATACAACCACAACTAAGGCTAAAACATTTCATTTCAACAATGACATCTAACATGCTCATAACATTATATTTTGTCAAACCAAGTCATACTAAATTTCACATCCATAAGCATCAATATTATTTCTTTCAATATGCATTGCCTTGCCTAGGTTCACTAGCTTATCAATAAGCCAAATCTTAACCATTTAGCAAACAATTACAAACCACATCATAAAAAACATTAGCACATATATATATGTATACATATCCCAAAACAAAATCATCACTAGCCATTCCAATGGCTAGATTACAATAATCAGTTACATTTACATGCCAATATGGCCAATATAACTTATACATGCCATTACAACCATAATTGATTTACCATAATGTACCGCCATATGCTAATAGAAAGTGTGAGTGATCTTTGCCAAGCTTCCAATCCAACGAGCTTTCGATTTACTCTATAACAGGGAAATAAAACTAAGCAAGCATTACTTGCTTAGTAAGTTCGTATAACATGGTACTTTACTTACCATTCATCCTATTTTGAGGTAACTATGTAAGGCATATTCAATCAATTTGACCTCAAGCCCTACACACATCCTCATTGCCCTTGTAAGGTTATATAATCCATAATAACATCAAGACATGTATGAACTCAACAACAATTAAGTTTCCAAGCATATATGCTTTCCACAACATGTATTTATTTATCATGTATAAATCATCTCTTATTATTACAAGTATAGTTTCATAGTAGTTCGTTCCAAGTTCAACTTATTTCATGTCAGGACCTTACTCATATTTTTCGAATATTAAGGTCACACAAGTAGTAATACACTCAAGGTGTACAAGTCTATAATCAAGGATGAACTTATATTCATCAACCAAATTCCAAGTACAAATATCATTGTCTCATATTTCCATGTATCAATTATCACATATAATCATTTTTGTGTATTTCAGGTAGATACATGTAATAACTCATTTCTTATTCATATCTTTTCATGTCAAGAGTTTTACCCGTTGAATCTTTCTGGAATATCGATGGATACATCTGTAGTACACTCACGGTGTACAATTCAAAATCTGTCAATTCATGTCCATTAATACCCATAAGGTACAATTTTATAGCGTACTCTCGAGCCACACATGTATACAACAAGATTACCAGTCCAGGCTAAATCCTTTTTATGACATATGCCCTAAAGAGCTTGATCTGGATTACCCGTCCGGGCTAAATCCAATCCATACCATATGCTCGAGAGGACTTATATGAGGATTACCCGTCCAGGCTAAATCCTTTCCGCAACATATGCAGAATCTCATTCATTTCGAGAAATCACCTTTTTCCATCGATTTTTATTCATTCCAACAGGATTTAACATTTATCCAACATTATTAGGCTAGTAATTATTTCATACATATGTAAATTTCATATAATTCAAATAATCACATTCCACATTCTTTTCAAGCATAAGATAACATTTTTATTATTTATCATTTATCAGGCGTCATCATTTATTCAAGCATTATCGTTTATCGGGCTTTATCATCAATGTCATATATACATATACATAACATTTATACAAATCACATACATAACATTTAACTCAAGCATATAAATATACACAACTTAGTTACACGAACTTACCTCGACAAATAGTCGTGTACATAAATCTACTAATCCGATATTTTCCTCTTTTCCTCGTTATAACTCTGAATTTGGTCTATCCTGATCTATACAAGTAAACTTAACGTCAATTTATCACATTTCATATTCATGTGAACTCAATTTACATTCTAGGCAAAATTACCATTTTGTCCCTAATTTTTCCATAAATTCCCATTTTGTCCCTAGGCTCGGAAAATGAAACTTGTGCAAATTACTACCTATTCCAAGCCTAACCAAAGCCCATTTACAAAATTTACAGCACATGTATTCATAAAATTTTAGAATTTTTCCTTTTATTTCATAAGATTACATTTTAGTCCCTAAATCATGTTTTCATCAAAAATCACTTTGTAAAAGTTGTTTATCTATCAATAATCTTTCATTTTCTACCATAAATTTCTAATTTCCAGCATATACATTCATGATCCATTTTTCATACCTTGATAACTTTTCAAATTAATCCCCCAAATAGAGAGATTAATCTATCTCGATTCCAAAAATATCAAAATTACTAAAAACGGGGCTTGATTACTTACCCAAATAAGCTTGATAAGTCTTCTTCCTCTTCCTAGGGTTTCCATGGAAATATTTGGGGAAGATGATATGAAATTATTTTATTTTTCTTTTAATTAAATTGTCATTTAATAACTTTTCATCTTTCGAATTCCTTTTTTTATTTTTCTATGGATGAATTATCCAAAAATACCTACTAACTTTTTATTAATGGTGTAATTGCCAATAAGGACCTTAAGTGTTGAATTCCATAGCTATTTAATCCTTATAGCTACTAGAATTCAACTTTTGTATTTTATGCGATTTAGTCCTTTACCTAATTAAACACCTAATCGATAAAATTTTCGTATAAAAACTTTCACATGACTTTTCTAACATAATACGGACCATATAATAAAATAAAAATAAATTTTATTTTCGGCTCAGATTTGTGGTCCCGAAACCACTGTTCCGATTTCACCGAAAAATGGGCTGTTACAACTCTTCCCCCTTAAGAAATTTTCGTCTTCGAAAATTTTACCAATAAAGAGATTAAGACATTACTCTCTCTCATAGTTTCCTCTAGTTTCCTCTAGAAACTTTTACTAAAGTTACCTTTTTTTTTTTATTTCTTAGCTTTTCTCTTCAAGTACCAGAATTTCAATCAATCTCTTATTGTAAATTGTGTCAGAATGAATTTAACATTTATCAAGGCAATAACAGGTGATGGGTCTGATCGATATTGTCATAACGCATATACTCATAAAACATTGTGAATTCTGTAGAACTCTGACAATTATATCAATCAATACACAACAGGTCCAAGTCTTTCATAATCTTATATGACTTGATAGGCCACGGGCCTGATTTGCCTTTACGGCTAAACCGGGGAACTTTCTTCCGTGGCGAAACTTTCATAAATATTTTGTTGCCAATCTAAAACTCTATTTCTTTTCATTTTAGATTCGCATTGAATTTTTGACGATCAAATACTGCTTTTAAATTGTCTCAGATCATTTTCATCTTTTTTTGTTTCAAAGAATTAAACCAACTACATGTATCTTTTCTTATTGAACTCAGTCCAAAACTTCGGAGTTTTACACTTGTGACCATATAAAACCTCATATGGTACAATTTTATACTTGACTGTTAACAATTATTGTAAGAGCCCAAATCTGCCCGGGCCTATTCATCAACCAAAAACCAAAATAAAATGAAAAAACCAATAATAATAAAGTCCAATAATCAAGAGTCCAGATTACAAAGATAGGGCCCACTTATCCTAGCCCAAACTAGCCTACCCACTATCACTAAACCTAACAGACCCAATATCCAGACCAACCCGATTGACCCATTTAGCCAAAAAACCAAAAGACAATAAAATTTGATCCAAAATAATCCATTTACAACCCGTTTACAAGATTTCAGCCCAGGATAATAAAAACTATCCCGATCCAATTACACGGCCCAATACCCGAATGGCCCAAACATTTTAGGGTTTCAGAAAACCCTAGAGACCTTCTGGATGCTTCATGCACCACAGCCCTGCTAACGGTTGGGCTACCACGTACCTCCATACGCGTGACCCCACAAATTCCTGCACCCCCACGCGCCTCCGTACGCCACATCAGCACCATCCGTACCTGCAAAATAGAGGCTCCAATAGCAGAGAAACAATAAAAAAAAGAGAGAATAGATTTATATTCTTATTTTCTTTTGTTTCGGCTATAAAAGAAAAAGGCCATCATTGTATATTTTTTACACACATATAACAGAGCAATACGAAAAGCAATAACAGAGATTCAAACAAAAGGTTGTTTTTTTATTCCATCTTTTCGATTGTTCTTTGAATCAATTTCTATATCTCTTTCTTCTCTTCTTTAGTATACAATAAATAAAAGAGAGTGAAGCGAGTTTACATCGGCCGAATGCTCAATCTTCATCTGCTTCGTCGCAATCGGAGTTAGATGTGGGTTAATGTGCGAGGGTTTAAGATTGTTATCCTCGAAGTGAATCGACGCACTCGTGCACTGCTTTTCGCTGGTTATAATAGCGATTTGGCGGTGAACAGAGGAGGGTTTTTCATTTGTGTATTGCTCCTCGCTGGTCACGATGGCGATTGGGTGGTAAACGGAAAGGTTTTCTTTGCGGCTGAGAACGAATCCAAAAGAGGGGCTAGGGTTTTAGTCTGTTTTAACTTGGTTTTTAAGAGGGGACAATCGTCATTAAGAAAACGACGTCGTTTAGGCTTCTTTCGATAGCCTTAAAACGATGCCGTACAAGCCAACCTGACTTGACTCGATCCAGCACCCATTGGATCCGCGCGTTTTAGTCTCTGAGGGTATATTTGCGCAATTAGTCCCTGTAATTTACACGTCATTCTGAATCGGTCTAGTCCATACGTTGCATTTTTAATCATAGGAGTATTTACTGATTTAGTCCCTGATAGTTTACTCGAATTTCTGTTCGATCCCCGCATATGTTAAAATGATTTTATTTATTAAAATAGTCTCTTTAATTTCGGTTTTGTTTCAATTAAGCACCTTTTTGTTTTCATATACAATCTTCATGTTTTTATTAATTCATTTTTATTTGGTTTTAAATTATTTTATAATATGATAAAATATATATTTATATACTATTTAAATTAAACTATTTTCTAATCTACGTATATATAATTTGTATTAATATTATTTTATTCTTGTGCATATATATTATTAAGTTCATATTATGTATATATATTTTAATATTTAATCTCCTCTAAAACTATTTGTGTGACACATTTTTTTATAATTTAATACACATAGTTTAATGTGTACTTACATACATAGATGTAAAATTAGTATTAGAATTATTCCATTGATTTCGTAATATTGTTGATGTATGTATGTTAATTAATTTTCTTTGTCATTGATCTAATGCTTGATAATTACATTATTATGTATGTTTCAATTCTTGCTCTATATTTATTTGTTGCTTGAGATTCGATAGCATTGTATTTCACTTGTAAATAATTGTTCCATATTGTATGTTATTATGCCACTACATTGTATTCACTTAAAAATATCATGTTTCAATATTATTCGAACTTTAAAATCATTTTTACTCAAAATTTTCAAAACAAGGCAATATTTGCGTGATTAGAAGTACGGAAAATTACATCCTAACGTGCTGGGTGCCAATTTTTTCGTTCAACTAAATACCCAAATACCCTTTTTTACATGTTTTGAAGATCAAAGATGATCTCGGTGTCAAAGTATAAATGTGTTATATCCTAACATGCTGGGTATGATACTTTTATCCTTTTGAAATGAGTTAATCTTGAGATTCAATTCCGATTTAATTAACTTTCTTCCAAAAAATTTTACGCTAAATATTTTCAAGTTTTAGATTATTCAAATTCTTTCTGAATGTTTTCTGTCGTTAAAAACATGCATTGAACCAATTTCAAGATTGCATATTTGAAAAAAACAAGGCAATATTTGCGTGTTTAGAAGTACGGAAAATTACATCCTGACGTGCTGGGTGTCGATTTTTCATTCAACTAAATACCCAAGTTCCCTTTTCTACATGTTTTGAAAATCAAAGATGATCTCGGTGTCAAAGTATAAATGTGTTATATCCTAATGTGCTGGGTATGATTCTTTTATCCCTTTGAAACGAGTTAATCTTGAGATTCAATTCCAATTCAATTAACTTTTTTCCACAGTTTTTGACCCTAAATATTTTCAAGTTTTTGACGTTAAGACAACATTAATCAATTTGGTACCAACCCTGGGCGTTGCAAGGGTGCTAACCCTTCCTTGCACGTAACCGACTCTCGAACTCGTTTTTTTGAATTTCACAGACCAAAATATTTTTATAGGTGACCTGATCACACCTAAACAAAAAGGATCGGTGGCGACTCCATATTTTTTAAAGTCAATTCCTGTTTTTCAAAACTCGATAAAAAATGGTTTCGACAGCTTAGCGACTCCATTGGGGACTGGTTGAGGGTCAGGCCATAAATTGATTAATTTTTGTCCTTTTGGTTGAAAATTTGGAAAATTATCTTGACAAAAAATTTGTTTTTTTTAACGCATTTGTTTGTGCTATAATGTCGAGTTTCATGAAATATTTTGGCATTGCATTGCATGACCGTTGTGGTCACACCTTTAAGTGGGAGTGAGAAACTAAGCTTTCATGAGGTTTTCACCTCCGCATGGGCTAGTGGACCGCTTCCGGGATACATCTCTACCTATGTGTTTCGTGAGATTTTCATCTCCGCATGGCCATAGGGAAATGTATTCCCCTGAACCGAACTCGATCTATATGAGCCTATAATGGGTGAGGATTAAGGAATCTACTAGTTCGGGTACCCTTCCTTTAGAACCAAACCACATATAGTAAACCCTAAGAGCCCATCTAGGGTAGAACTATGTCAAATCTTTAATGGTTGCTCAGATGAGGTGTTTAACGATATTTTGCTTTTTGTTATGCGATACTGACTCGTTGTGCTTTAATTTGGTTTTTGCATGGCATTCCATATTAAAGAGGTGTCGATTTCTGTTCGGTTGCTAAAATAGGAAGTTTGCTATGGAAAACGACTTTCTTGATAAAGTAGAGGAAATGCGGCTGTGCGCACATGGTCAGAAAAGTTGCAATTGGAAAAGGGAGATAGCTTAGTTGAAGGTTGCACGTCGGAGCTGTGGGACTACACCCGCATTAGCGTGACACAAAATGAGCTTCAAGAGTTGCGGAATATTTGGACTCATTGGGAATATGAGACTAAACAAATGTTCTACCACTGTTATGGTGATATCTCTTACTTACTGGATGTTAAGATAGATAAACACCTGTTTCGAGCTATGGTTCAGTTTTGGAATTCCGCATACAGTTGTTTCACTTTTAGGAACGTGGATTTGGTGCCAACCATAGAGGAATATAACATTTTACTTCGTAGTCCAGGGATACAAGCTGATAAAGTTTATATTAGGCCTGCTTATGTTCCTCCTTTTACGAAGAAATTGATGATAATTACGGGTCTGAGTGAACAGTGGATTTCAGCTAGAATTCAGCAGAAAGGCGAAGGAAGATGTATTCCTTGGGTAAATTTAAGAGAACTAATTTTGATGCACCCTGATGTGAGGAGGAAAGTTGATATTTTTGCCTTAAGCATTTATAGATTAGTCATTTTCCCCAAAGCCCTAAGACACATAGATGAAGCAGTTGTGGATCTCTTTGACCGATTGGATAAACAAGTTACACCTATCCTAGTAATTCTTACAAAAACTTTTAGATCATTAAACGCATGCCAAAGAGAGTGAGAGGGAAAGTTTATTGGATGTGCACAATTATTGACGGTATGGTTTTATGGTCACTTTTGGA
This sequence comes from Gossypium bickii, assembly GCA_025503065.1. Lineage (NCBI taxonomy): Eukaryota > Viridiplantae > Streptophyta > Magnoliopsida > Malvales > Malvaceae > Gossypium > Gossypium bickii. The sequence goes on from CP106719.1 coordinate 50,218,824, forward strand.
AGATGGATAAAGTCTCTTATCGACCTTTTTGCGAGGAAGGAGGAAGTAGCCATGTCAAGACGAAAAGATATAACAGAAGAGGGATGGATGACAATTTTTCAGAATCTTCGGGAAGAAAATATTGAGTGGAGAGCTCCATGGATGGTGCCTGGAGAGATACTTTACAGATGTGGAGACTTTAATTGGGTCCCTTTACCCGGAATTTGGGGAGCCACTCTAGGCAGTTTGTGCCAGCAAAGTATGGGTTGGTTCAAAGTGAATTCTCTTATACGGGAGAGAGTTATAAGAAGAAGATTAAGGAAGTTGCGAATGCTTGGAAGCAAACACATCGGATGAAGAGAGTGACTGTGGGTGAGATGGTGACTGCTGAGTATAAAGTGTGGTTGAGTAAAAGAATTAACGATAATATATCGGGACCGAGTTTAGAGGGTGCTTGGTCAATAGAAGAATGTCTACGAGTAGTTCCGTCCGAATTGGAGATAATAAAACAAGATTTTGAAAAAAGAAATCGAGAGTTGGAAAAGAGAATAAAGCAATTAGAGGAAGAGAAAATGCATTTAGGGTTGGATGCTGACGTTCAAAAGGCAGAGGCAGAGAAATTCTAAAAAGGAAAAGAACGGGTTGAAGAGGATCCCAACAGCTTAAAGATTGATTATAAAAAATGAGGCTATCATTGAGGACCGCCGGTTTAGGAAAAACTTTGGATCAATGGCATCAAGAAATTCAAGGCGAAAGGGCTAAAGCTGGCCAATGAGAGGAGAAGTTCAGAGAGGCACAAGCACAGAACGAACTTATGGAAAAGAGCCTCTCAGAAAGCCAAGGTGAACAAAACAAGTTAAAGGCTAGAGTCACAGAACTCGAGAGATCCCTTCATCATCATCGAAACCATAACTTGGTGAAAGAATTAAAAGCAAGTTTGAGCCAAATTGAAGAGATGAAGAAGAAGATCGAAGGATTAGAAATGGCCTTACTAAATTGCCAAAACCATATCAAGTCCCTAGAGGCGAATGAAAAGCGAAGGGAAGAGGAGCTTCACCATTCTCAGAAACAAGTCAGAGATAGAGATTACCTCATGGGGGAAGCTATAACCCAGATGCGAGAGATAGCTGAATATTTACAGAATTTGGCCATACAAGCTGATGTATTGAGCATACAGTTTGAGACGGTTAAACTGTGGACGAGAATTAGCCTCTTTAATTACAAAAATTAAGGCCTTAGGTGCTAGAGCAAGGTCATATTTGTGATCTGCTTTATGTAAAGAGCTTTGTTTTCAAATAAAGTTTCCTAAATGGAATTGAATCAGAATCGGCTCATTTTGTATTTCATGCATTCGTATTTGTTGTCATTTCATTCATGTGCATTGAAAGTCATTAAAAGATTCTAATAATAATAAAAATTATTTCAGTAACCTGGAAACCAACAAAACCATACCAGAAACACATCCCTACGGCACAAGAAAGAAAACAAAAAATATGGATCAAAGAATAGAGAAGCTTGAACAACTCCAAAAAGAGATGCAGGAAAAACTTCAGCTGCAAATGCAGGAGCAGCTTGCTAAGATCCAGCATGATATGATGGAATCGCAAAAAACCATGATGTCCCAATTAACTCAATTACTAGCAGACAAAGGAAAAACCCCCATGGTCAACACTACTGAAGATAGTAAGGAGCGACTATCTCTCCCAGGTCTCACACCGACACATCCTGAAGTGCATCCACGAAAGACATCCGTCATAATTAAACCTCAACAATTTCAAGAAGGTGTTCTGATACCGCCAAATTTCCAAGTTAGATTAGGTTCTAATTTAGTATACCATCCAATTAATGTTGTTATTCTCGACCTTGATGAGGCAGCGGAAGAGGAAAAAGCAAATTTTGAATTGCCAAGACAGTTAGAAGAACGTTGCAAATGGTTAGAAGACAAATTCAGGGCTATGGAAAGCGCTGATAGGCAACGGGGAGTTGACGCTAAAGATTTAAGTTTGGTGCCAGATCTAATACTTCCCCACAAATTCAAGATGCCAGAGTTTGAAAAATACAAGGGAATTACTTGCCCCGAAGCTCACATAACTATGTTTTGCCGAAGAATGACTGGGTATATTAACAATGACCAACTGTTGATACATTGCTTCCAGGATAGCCTGGTCAGAGCAGCAGCCAAATGGTATAATCAGTTGAGCCATATAGAAATTGGTTCTTGAGAGATCTAGCGCAGGCATTTATGAAGCAGTACAGTCATGTAACCGATATAACCTCTAACAGAATAGTATTGCAAAACATGGAGAAAAAACCAAGTGAGAGATTTCGATAGTACGCACAGAGGTGGAGGGAGGTTGCCATTCAAGTTCAACCATCACTTCTGGAGAAAGAGACCACAATGCTCTTTATCAATATGCTGAAGGCCCCATTTATTACGCATATGCTAGGAAGCGCAACCAAGAGTTTCTCGGACATCGTAATGATCGGAGAGATGATCGAGAATGCTATAAAGAGCAGAAAGATTGAGACGGGGGAAAGTAACAAAAGAATGACCACAAGGAGGAAATAAAGCGAAGTGAATAATACAAACATAGGGTATTCGAAGTCAATCACTGTTAACCAACCAAAAGTAGTGGCCACGGGGCATCAGGGATCGTCCAAGAAAGAATCTGGCACTACAAGACAGAACAATGAGAAACTCCAATTTACACCGATCCCAATAACATACAAGGCAATGTATAAAAACCTATTCGACGCGCATATCGTGTCTCCTCGCTATCTAAAACCAATGCAGCCTCCATACCGCAAGTGATATGACCCGAATACAGAATGTGACTATCATGCGAGGATCACAGGACATTCAATAGAGAATTGCCTGGCCTTTAAGAAATTGGTAGAAAGGCTTGTTAATATGGGTGTTATAGAGTTAGCAGACTTGCCAAACGCAGAAAATCCATTACCCGATCATAATGGGGTCAATGCAGTTAGTGAAAGTTCAAAAGGAAGAATCATAACAAGTGTCGTGGAGGTTAAGACTCCCTTAAGATTGGTCTGAAAAGAAATGGTCAAACAAGGACTAATTGTTGCGGAAGAGAGTCAGGGAAAGTTGATAAATTATTGTGAGTACCATCGGGAATTGGGGCATAAGATTCAGAACTGTGAGGAGTTTAGGACTTTAGTACAAAATTTGATGAACAATAAAGAAATTGAGTTTTGTAAAGAAGGTACAGAAGAGAAGAGCATATGCACATCAGAGTCAACAACAAAAAGCTCAAAAGTCAAATTTCCTGTGATTGTTATTTCGGCACCCAAGAACAATGGAGCTGGAATGCAGACAGCACCAAAAGTGATAATACAGAGACTCGCGTCACCTAAGAACAATGAAGCTGGAATGCAGGTAGCACCAAAAGTGATAATACAAAGGCCCGCAACCTTTGCTTACAAGGTAGTAAGAAAGTTCTCTGGAACTATGAATGTAATGTGACAATCCCAGAGAAGGAGAATTTGGCTAGTGCTTCAAGAGAGGAGTTGGATGCAGGTTCTCATACTCGTAACAGGAGATGCTATGATTTGGCAAAAGGGAAAGCTCCAATAGTAGAGCAAGAGGGAGAAAAATTAGTCGAGTCCGAATCACCTATCAAGGAACTAGTGAAAGAAGAAGAAGCCAAGGAGTTCCTAAAATTCCTGAAACACAGTGAATATTGTGTGGTAGAGCAGCTGCATAAGCAACCAGCGCGCATATCTATGTTAACTTTGCTTCAGAATTCGGAGGTACACAAGAACACGTTGATGAAAGTTTTAAATGAGACCTACATCACCAATGATATCTCGGTTAATAAACTGGATCGATTGGGGGGTAACATAAGCGCTGACAACTTCATCTTTTTCAATGACGATGAGATACCACCAGACGATAGAGGATCCACCAAGGCTTTGCATATTACCACTAGATGCAAAGGGTACACGCTACCAGGGGTGTTAATAGACAATAGGTCGGCGTTGAATATTGCCCTTGTCCACCCTAAACAGATTGCCGATAGATAGTTCGCACATGAAAGAGTGCCAGAGCATAGTGAAGGCATTTGATGGCACGCAAAGAAAGGTGTTGGGAAGGATTGAGATACCTTTATTGATTGGCCCGATTACTTACGAGGTGAATTTTCTGGTAATGGACATCAAGCTTTCCTATAACTGCTTATTAGGGAGACCGTGGATACATTCGTCAGGGGCAGTGCCCTCATCACTACATCAGAAAGTGAAGTTAATAACGGATGGTCGGCTAATAACGATAAAGGCTGAGGAGGACATTATTGCAGCAGTGACTAGTGAGATGTCGTACTTAGAGATAAACGACGAGACAATCGAATGCTCTTTTTGGTCTCTCGAGTTCGTGAATGCAGCTTTTGTCACGAAAGGAAACAGAATCCTAATACCAAGAATCCCCAAGACCACCAGAATGGGACTGAAGATGACCGTGGGGAAATGAGCTTTACCAGGAAGAGGACTTGGAAAGTATCTTCAGGGGAGAGTTGTGGCCCCAACGTTGAGAGGAAAACAAGATCGTTTTGGCTTAGGATTTAGGGCAGATGCAAAACAAAAAAAGAAAGAGCTGGAAAAGACACAAGAAAGAAGATGTGCTCATTTGAATGGCGAGGAAACCAAGTGGGAACCTATGATAATTCCATAAATATCCAAAACCTTTGTGTCAGGAGGAGTAATTCATGCTGAGCCGAAGACACCGAAGGGAGAGGACATCGTAGCAATGTTGGGTAATGTCTGTATTAATGCTATATCTGAGGAGGTAGCTGAAGAGGGAACCTTATCAGATATTCGACCTTATGAACCGGGAAGCGTTTTGGACAATTGGACTGTAGAGGAAATTCCTGTAGTATTTAAAGCTTATTTAGAGTAATGTTCAGAATGCACTTATTACTTTAAGCCTAAAAGCAATAAGATTTCTTTTGTGAAATAGGCACATGTTCAAACATTATTATATTAATGAAGTATATTCTTGCTATCATTTGAAGCAAACATTCTTCCATTCTTTTCTTTATTTTGTGATTCCTTCAAATCATTCTTTCATAATTATTATACATACAAATAACCATTCATAAATTCATTCATTCTTTCCATATTCTTTTGAACTACAATAGGTCCCCAGATATCAACAATATGAGCAACGCTGCCAGGGGTTTAGAATATCCGTTTGAGTAAGACATGTGTTTAGAAGGATCACAGGATTTTGAAGATGACATAGACAGTGACTTATCCCCTGACTTGTTAAGAATGGCAGAACAGGAGGAGAAACAAATTCTACCACATGAGGAAACAGTGGAGACTGTGACATTAGAGGATGGGAAGGTAGTGAAGATTGGAACGTGTATAACCTGGGAAACAAGACGAGATCTTGTCTAGCTGTTACAAAAATTCAAGGATGTCTTCGCATGGTCATATAAGGATATGCCCGGTTTGAGCACCGACATTGTAGTACACCGCCTGCCCATAAAAGAGGATTGTAAGCCCGTTCAGCAGAAGCTCCAAAGGATGAGGCCGGATATTGTGCTAAAAATAAAAGAGGAAGTCAAAAAGCATTTTGATGCCGGATTCTTGCAAGAGGTCAAATACTCATAATGGCTAGCTAACATAGTACCTGTCCCTAAAAAAGATGGAAAAGTACGAATGTGTGTGGATTATAGAGACCTAAATAAGGCTAGCCCAAAAGATAATTTTCCTTTACCTCATATTGATACTTTGGCGGATAACACAGCGGGCTACTCGTTGTTTTCATTTATGGACGGTTTCTCGGGGTACAATCAGATAAAAATGCATCCTGAAGATATGGGAAAGACTACCTTTATAACATTGTGGGGTACGTTCTGTTACAAAGTGATGCCGTTTGGGCTGAAAAATGTGGGAGCTACATACCAAAGAGCTATGGTGACCTTATTCCAGGATATGATGCATAAAAAAATTGAGGTTTATGTGGATGACATGATTGCAAAGTCTAGAACAGAAGAAGAACATATCCAAGTTTTGAGAAAATTGTTCTTGAGACTGAGGAAATTCCAGTTAAAGCTCAATCCTGCAAAATGCACTTTTGGAGCTAGATCGGGTCAATTGCTGGGTTTCATAGTCAGCGAAAAAGGAATCAAGATCGACTCAGATAAGGTCAGGGCTATACAAGAATTGCCTCCACCATGCACTCAAAAAGAAGTTCAAGGTTTCCTTGGGAGGTTAAATTACATCGCTCGTTTTATTTCACAGTTAACCGAAAAGTGTGACACCATATTTCGTCTTCTGAAGAAAAATAATCCGGGTGTATGGGATGATGAATGCTAGAAAGCTTTCGATAGGGTCAAGCGGTACTTGTCAAATTCTCCAGTCTTATCACCCCCTTGTCCAGATAAGCCGTTAATCCTGTATTTAACAGTATTTGATCACTCTATGAGGTGTGTGCTGGGTCAGCATGATGACTCAGGGAGAAGAGAAAAGGCGATATATTACCTCAGTAAGAATTTTACTGAGTGTGAGATGAGATATTCGCCAATTGAAAAATTATGTTGTTCCTTGATCTAGACAACTCGAAGGTTGAGGCAATACATGTTGTACCATACGACCTGGTTAATCTTAAAACTAGATCCTCTTAAATATATGATGGAGTTAACCACTTTGAATGGGAGAATGGCTCGATGGAAAATTTTGCTCTCTGAGTTGGACATAGTTTATGTGAACCAGAAGGCTTTGAAGGGAAGTGCAATAGCAGACTTTCTAGCCAGCAGAGCGCTAGATGATTACGAACCCTTGAACTTTGATTTTCCCAATGAGGATCTGATGTTTGTAGCAACTACTGAGGGAGGTACCCTAGAAGATTGTCCTTGGAAGTTGAACTTCGACGGAGCGTCAAATGCCATTGGTAATGGAATTGGGGCAGTCCTGATATCCCCAAATGGAGATCATTACCCGTTTACTTGCAAATTGGATTTTAATTGCACAAATAATATGGCAGAATACGAAGCTTGTATTATGGGAATTCGAGCAACCATAGATCGCAAAATCAGGGCGCTAGAGGTATACGGAGATTCCGCATTGGTGATCTATCAGCTCAAAGGAGAATGGGAAACAAGGGATCCCAAATTGATCAGTTACTGAAAGTTAATTCTGGAGTTGATTGAGGATTTTGATGATATAACATTCCTTTACCTCCCGCGTGATGAGAACCAGATGGCTGATGCCTTGGCCACATTAGCTTCTGTGATCAGAGTAAATGAGCACGAAAGTATGAAGCCCATCGAAATGAGTATTTGTGAGGCTCCGGCCTACTGCTATAATATAGACGAAGAGGAAAGGAGAGATAATCATCCTTGGTATCACAAAATTCTGCGATATGTGAATAGCCGTGAATACCCTGATCAAGAAACAGAAAATAACAAAAGGACATTGAGAAGGCTAGCCTATAATTATGTCCTGTACGGGGAGGTCATGTACAAAAGAGGAAAGGATCAAGTACTTTTGAAATGTGTGGGTGCTATTGAAGCTAAAAAAATTTTGGGAGAAGTCCATGAGGGTGTTTGTGGGACTCACGCTAACGGCTTTACAATGGCCAGACAAATCATGAGATTCAGATACTATTGGTCTACCATGGAAGGAGATTGCATCAGTTATGCCAAAACATGTCACAAATACCAGATATATGGAGATAAAATTCATGTACCTCCTTTGCCTCTGCATGTCATGACTTCCCCATGGCCCTTCTCTATGTGGGGCATGGATACCATTGGGCCAATCTCTCCAAAAGCTTCGAATGGGCACCGGTTCATTTTTGTGGTCATTGATTACTTCACCAAATAGGTAGAGGCTGCTTCATACGCTAGCGTTACCAAGTCAGCGGTCAGTAGGTTCCTAAAAAAGGAAATCATATGTCGATATGGAATGCCAGAAAGAATCATATCAGACAATGTGTTAAACCTAAACAACAGCACGATTGCAGCGGTCTACAGTCAATTGAAGATCAGACACCACAACTCGTCACCGTATCGTCCAAAAATGAACGGTGTAGTGGAAGAAGCAAATAAAAACATTAAGAAAATTGTAGGGAAAATGGACGAAACTTATAAAGATTGGCACAAGAAGTTACCATTCGCTCTCTATGCTTATCGAACATCAATCAGGGCCTCTACCGGGGCAACCCATTTCTCACTAGTTTACGGAATGGAGGCAATGTTACCCATTGAAGTTGAAATCCCTTCGAGTTTTGTCGGAGCTAAAGTTAGATGAAGCAGAATGGATTTAGTCTCGATACGATCAGTTGAACTTGATTGAGGAGAAAAGGCTAAGGGCTATCCGTCATGGTCAGATGTACCAAAAAAGAATGATGCGAGCCTATGACAAAAGGGTTCGCCCAAGAGAATTTCACGAGGGAGACCTGGTTTTGAAAAAGATCCTCCCCATACAAAAAGATTTCAGAGGGAAGTGGATGCCAAATTGGGAAGGACCTTATGTAGTGAAAAAGGCTTTTCCGGAGGAGCACTGATCTTAGCCGAAATGGATGGGAAAAACTTGCCCAATCCTGTAAATTCAGATTCTGTTAAGAAGTACTATGCGTGAAAACCCGCAAAAGGGCTCTTTGAGACTTTCTTAAAAAAAAAGATGAAATGAAAAAATGAAAATGAAAAATGAGAGGCCAAGGTGAAAACCCGCAAAGGGCGCCTTGAGGCCAAATGGGTTTTGAGTCGAAAACCCGAAAAGGGCGGCTCAAATTGCGATCAGAGTATAATGGGGCAGGCAGTGATCTTGCTATACCTGAATTTAAAAGGAGGGTGTATGTTGCATCTTGATGCATCGACAAAGTACTCAAGATCTCCTAAACACATGTCCAACTCAAAACAGTCTTGACGCTCGGGCAGAGAAGCTCAGGCTGCGATATCTAGAGGGCACATAATATTCATTTTTATTCACATTAAATGTGCCATCTTTGAATACTTGGTGTACATTTTTGATTAATTTCTTTTGTTAATCTTAAAGCTTTACTTCACACCAATTTTATCCTCATCTATTGTTATTACCTCTATGCAAGCATGTTGCATTGAAATAATGATGGATGAACTAATGATACTTTCGTAGAAGAAGTTTCGCATATTACTCTAGAAGTTTCTAAATAATACAAGAGCCTAAAACAGGACTATTGTGTAGAACTCACCAGGTCCAAAGGGTTGATGATATTGGGGAAGAGGGCTTCTATATAGTGATGATCTCCCCGTTTTTAAAGTATCACGATAGATGTGAGGCTTTAACAAGCAAACAATGAGAATGAGACTATTCTCAAAGATAAAATTCTGTGTTCAGACCAAACATTTAGAGAATGGTATAATAGATTACACTTGAGTCACAGTGCAATAATACAAACATTGCACTTTCGAAGTATAATAGAATAGACAGTGAAGTTACAATGGGGCAAATCAGTTGAGCAAAGCAGTGCTTCCTTAGAGTTTTGGGGTCAAATTACTAGCCAAACAAGGACAACATGATGCGAACAAGGATACCCTTAAACATTTGAAAATGATCATTCTCATTCTACATTCATACAAATGTCATCCATAAGACACATCTATTTAGGAGCATTAGATTCATTCTGATCATTACATCCTAACCCTTTTGCATAAGCATAAATACAAAACTAACAATACAGCACAGGTCCCCTAGAGGACATTGTCACAACATAGGTGAATTCGAAGATCTTGCCTTCGTAAGCGAAGCGGATCGAAGATAGCAGATCTGGCAATCCTGAAGTTGTAGGAGCAGATCAAAGCCATACAAGTCTTATCACCATGAAATCCCAGTGGAGCAGGTCAAAGTTACAAATCCCTCCTCCCTGAGTGTATTGAGGATCAACCTGTTTTCGAGAAGTTTCAGTGAGAAGATCGAAACTACAAATCTCTTCTCTCTGGATTCTTATCACCTCGAAATCCCAGTGGAGCAGGTCAAATGTCCAAATCCCTCCTCCTTGTGTGTATTAAGGATCAACTTATTTTCGAGAAGTTTCAGTGAGAAGATCGAAACTACAAATCTCTTCTCTCTGGATTTTTATCACCGCGAAGTCCCAGTGGAGCAGATCGAAGCTACAAATCCCTTTTCCCTAAGGTTATTGAGGATCAACTCCTATTTTCGAGAAGTTTTAGCAAGAAGATCAAAATTACAAATCTCTTCACTCTGAATTTTTATCACCTCGAAGTCCCAGTGGAGCAGGTCAAAGCTACAAATCCCTTTTCCCTGAGGTCATTGAGGATTAACCCTTATTTCCGAGAAATTTCAGCAAGAAGATCGAAATTACAAATCTCTTCTCTCTGGATTCCTATCTACTTGAAGTTACAGTTGAGCAGATTGAAGCTACTTGAAGGAAAGAAGTGCCAAGAAGTCAAGATTCGGTGAGACCGGGCAAATTTGGGCCCTCTTTAAAGTCTTTGCTCCATTCCCATTACACGACAATGAGCAAAGAGGGGCAGCTGTAGGAGCCCAAATTTGCCCGAGACCATTCATCAACCAAAAACCAAAATTAAATGAAAAAATCAATAATAATAAAGTTCAATAATCAAAAGTCCAGATTACAAAGATAGGGCCCACTTATCCTAGCCCAAGCCAGCCTACCCACTATCATTAAACCTAACAGACCCAATATCCAGACCAACCCGATTGACCCATTTAGCAAAAAAACCAAAAGACAATAAAATTTGATCCAAAATAATCCATTTACAACCCGTTTACAAGATTTCAGCCCAGGATAATAAAGACTATCCTGATCCAATTACACGGCCCAATACCTGAATGGCCCGAACATTTCAGGGTTTCAGAAAACCCTAGAGACCTTCTGGATGCTTCATGCATCGCAGCCCTGCTGACGGTTGGGCTACAGCGTGCCTCCACGGGCGCGACCACACCTATTCCCGCACGCCCCACGCGCCTCCCAGACACCACGTCCAAGACCGGTCCGCACTGCAAAAAAGCAGAGGCTCCAATAGTAGAGAAACAGCAAAAATGTATAGAAAAAAAGAGAAAATAGATTTATATTCTTATTTTCTTTTGTTTCGGCTATAAAAGAAAAAGGCCATCACTGTATATTTTTTACACGCACACATAACAGAGCAATATGAAAAGCAATAGCAGAGATTCAAACAAAAGGTTGTTTTTTTTATTCCATTTTTTCGATTGTTCTTTGAATCCATTTCTGTATCTATTTCTTTTCTTCTTTAGTATACAATAAATAAAAGAGAGGGAAGCGAGTTTACCTGGGCCGAACGCTCAATCTTCATCTGCTCCGTCACAATCGAAGTTGTGGGTTAATCTGCGAGGATTTAAGATCATTATCCTCGAAGTGAATCAATGCACTCGTGCACTGCTTTTCGCTGGTTATAATAGTGATTTGGCGGTGAATAGAGGAGGGTTTTTCATTCGTGTATTGCTCTTCGCCAGTCACGATGGCGATTGGGTGGTAAACGGAAAGGTTTTCTTTGCGGCTGAGAATGAAACCAAAAGAGGGGCTAGGGTTTTAGTCTGTTTTAACTTGGTTTTTAAGAGGGGACGATCATCATTAAGAAAACAACATCGTTTAGGCTTCTTTCGATAGCCTTAAAAATGACACCGTACAAGCCAACCCGACTTGACTCGATCCAGCACCCATTGGATCTACGCGTTTTAGTCTCTAAGGGTATATTTGCGCAATTAGTCCCCCGTAACCGACTCCCGAACCCATTTTCTCGAATTTCGCAGACCAAAATATTTTTATAGGTGACCCGATCAAACCTAAACAAAAAGGATCGGTGGCGACTCCATATTTTTTAAATTCGATTCCTATTTTTCAAAATTCGATAAAAAATGGTTTCGACAGTTATAATAAGCAAATTAAACCAACGGCAAATATTTCCTTTTCAATTTCCTTTGAATTCAAGTACACAACATCAAAACATATCTTCCAAAATTTGAATCATATGTTCAGATTGATCATCGGTCTGAAAATGAAATACGATACTATAGATATCTATAGATATCTATCAGAAATAACAAAAGATAGCACATCATGTAATCTGACAATCTCAAAAACGGGTAATTCAAGCAATCTATCCAGTGAGAAATCTATTCATATCAGGATAAAATGTGCAGGCTTTGTGAAACAATCTACAATTACTCAAATAGTATATTCATTTTTCATAGACAAGGATACTTCCGATATAAAGTTCATAGTAACTTTGTTCCATTTCTATTTCGATATTTTCATTGACTATAACCATATTGAAAGTATCATCTCTATCTTGCTGATACATCCATCATTTAAATATAGATTCAGAAATACCACCTTTCATCTCGGGCTACTAATACATCTTTTTCAAATCATTAGGTATTTTATCATTTCCCCAAATAAACAGACATAGTACCGTTGTAATCATTCATATAAAATTTTCTGTACATACTCCAAATTCTTTAGTATAAAGACTCTGTCTCTAAATAGCAGACATTTATCAGATCTATTTAGAAATTTTGAATCAGAAATTATTTCACATTGTATTCATTTAACTTACAACTCATTATCACTTTTTTGAGTTTCACTGTTCTGTTGTAGAAACATCGGTTAAGCTCTATACTCAGCTAAAATTGAGCAATTATCAGACAATCATAATCGGTACTCATGGCTTGCAAAGTATACATAGATTTTCTATTTAGAATATATGTAACCACATTCGCTCTCTCCGAGTGATATTCAATTATCAAATCATAATCTTTCAACATTTCAAGTCATATACGCTATTTCAGATTTAAATCTTTTTGCAACATCAGATACCTCAAACTTTTATCATTGGTGAATATATGACATTTTTCAGCATATAGATATTGTTACCAAATTCTCAGAGTAAACACAATAACAGTCAATACAAGTTCATATATCGGGTAATTCTTTTTCTTGTAGCTTTATCTGGCGGGAAGTATAGACCATTACTTTACCTTTCTTCATCAAAACATAGTTTAATCCATTCAATGATGTATCGCTATAATAATAATAATTCCTTACCCGATTCAAACTGAACGAGAACTGATGCTTCGATCATCAGGGCTTCCAACTAATCAAAGCTTTACTAAGATTTATCAGTCCATTCAAATCTTACATCTTTTCATAATAACTATGTCATCAATGTAGCTATTTCAATTATTAACTTTGAAGCTTTGAGTTTTTCCAAAGCCACAACCATCAGATAGATTTTAAACCATAGTGCAATATCATGACTGACATTTCAGCTGTATAGATAAAGCAACACTTCAACATCAATAGTGCACCTCAACTTAAAAGAGGGAAAACTGAAAGTGGCCCCATTAATAACCAATGCAATAATACAGTTTCTATAATCTGTGATCTCTATCACCATACTTCATGATCGAGTCAATATTTATAATGGTAATAAATGTAATTACCTCTGATCAAAGAATATCTTTCATAGATAACCCATGTTTACATACTATAGATATTGTTGATATCTCAGAGAAAATTCAGAAGAATAATATCACGCATACTCAGTAGAAACAACTGTGATAAAGACAATATAATTTTGCACATTCGCAATTCAAGGCTTCAACCAGTAGAAGCACAAAATAACATCACATGAACGTTATCATCAAATCTTATATCAATCATGATGAATTAGAAAGCCTAAGTATGATAGAGCAATACCACTCATGAATTAACCAAACTTACAGTAATTTCATCTATCGTGATTTACTAGCATTTCAATACGACAAATATTGCATCTGAACATGAACAAGTTCATATGCCTCTGAGAATAACAAAACTTATAGAGTACCCAGAAGATATTGTTGTAATATCCCCAATTATATCAGCTGCATTCAAATATCTTTGCAATTTCATCACTATTCCACTAATTAATAAAGTCATCAATAATCTTACATTATATAGTTCACTAAAAGAGTCAATTCGGAAGAATTTTTGGCTAATTCGTTCTGTAAATACCATATCTGGATAAGTCATTTACTCACGAACAACTTCTTCCTTAACAATGACATCACATATTCAGAATAATCCTCAAAAAAATCTGATATCTCTTTTAATACCGTCTTTACTTACTAACCCATTTTGTAACGCCCCAAAAATTTGAGCTTTTAAATTCTGTGTGTTGTGGCATGAAATGCATGTTAGCACTACTGGATTAGTGATTTTGGAGTGTTTGGAGGTTTCTATGAAGTCCTGGGTTCAAGCCTAGACAGATGGGAAATTTTTGTCTTCAGCACTAAGGGAACCCTGACTCTAGGTTGTATGCTTTTTATTTTTGATGGGTAAAATATGACACATAGGGTGCCTGGGGCGTAGTGGTAGGTGGCGCGTTCTCTGTCTAAAGGGGGACTAGGTTCGAGTTACTCCCTGCTTAAAGGAGCATTTATTTTACTCATTTGCTGAGCTAGTAGTTGGAATGGAACTCTGGTGGAGAGAGTTTGAATCAGTCAAGTGAGTGATTTAAAGAGTGGATGATGGAGTGATAAGGGGAGAAAATCAAGGGGATTGAGTTGTTGGGAAGTTGGAGACAAAATGGGACACTAGGTATGCATAGAATTTCGGCAATGGGGAAATTTGGTTCACTTTTCGGCTTTTGTGAGTCTTTTTTCTCTCAGTTGGCCGATTACACCTCCCTCTCTTTGCTTCTTCCTTGTGCCGAATATTTTTTTTTTCTCTTCTTCATCTCTACTATCCTCTTCTTCAATCTGTTTGTGCCATAACTAAACCTTTTTACTGTGTTTCTCATCCATTTTCTTTGACTAGGCCGATTCTCTCACACACTCTCTTCTTCCAATTACTAGCATTCATTCCTTAAACAAAAAGGTTCGACGTGGGGATTTGTTTTGATTGCTCGGGTTGCACTTTCATTTTCTACTCCTTGTAGCCGAAGTGTGTGTAAGTATTCTTAACTCTTTTTAAGTGGTTCTTGGTTAATAAGGTCACCATGTTTCTGCTCCGGCTTTCTTTCTTTTGGCCGAATCTTCACTCTTTCTCAAAGTGCAATGTTGGGTGTACATAGGTGTTCTCAAGGAGTAAAAGGGGGGCAGGTGTTCAAAGGAAGTTGAAAGCCTACTCTCAGTTTTTTATCATAGTAAGTGTTCTTGCCTTACTTTTTAGTTGAGGCCAAATGCTTTTGATGGTATTAAAGGTTATCAAATGTGGTTGTAAACCACATATTATGCAATCTTTGTTAATAAGGTTTTTGGGTAACGCGGATCTCAACAAGGAGTTAATCGTTGCTAACGATTAGTGAGGATTTAATAAAGCTCGGTCGATTAAGATAAGTGATGGTGTGGTTTCGGTTTTTGGAAAAGGAGGATAATTGTACTGATTGAATGGCTAACTGTTAGTCTTGAATGTTGTAGGTTCGGTTCTAGGGATTCGAAACGCGCTTCGTAATCAAGGTGTGTACACACATCACTCCAATTATAGATCAGCAAATCCCAAAATGTCGAAATACCGAAATGCCGAAATACCAAAAATACAGAAACGGTTACCATACGAGCACATGAACGCTCGTGTAGGAAAGTCGATACAATGACGGAGGCTACCATGAGTGGTCGCATGGTCTTGGGCCACTTTTGGGTCAAATGGGCTGTGTAGGCCCAATGGGCTAGCGGTCCCCACAAGGGCCAACTTCATGAACTTATGTGAAATAATGAGTTCGACCATGTTGTTCACATTGCTAAGAGCAGTTTTGGGCTTAGCGGGCCATACGAGCGTGTGGGCCCAACTTGGGCTATACTTTGGGCTTTGGGCCCAACTATACCTTTTAATTGCTAAATGTTGCACAAGTCATGCAGATCGACTATGGACATATTGATGAGTTGATACACATACTTGGACCCTAATGTGAGAAATGATCGTTATGCCCCTGAAGGGAAAAATGTCTAAAATACCCCTATATGATACATGATTGATCTTGTATGCCATTTGATGATATGTTCGGATTCATATGTGATATTTTGTTGCATGGGGATGGGATCTTATATTGGAGGAAGTGATTGTTATGTGAGGATCGTACGGGTCGCGCGAGACGACTGTGGTTTTAAGCCGATTATGTGATTGGCAGCTCTGCTGCAATATTGGTTAGTGCCGCCACCGGTGCTACATAAGGAGTGTAGGGATGGACGGGTCGATTTAATCCCACAGGAGTGTAGGGTTGGACAGAAGACGGAGTGCAGGGTTGGTTTGGGTATTTATGCATTGCATATACTAATTCTGATGTTGAGATGGGCTTAGGCTCAGACAGATATGATATGTGTCATTTGTTATGGGCTCTCCAACCGAGGTTTATAGGGGCTAAGGCCCAATTTCCACCGTTACTGTAATGGGCTTAGGCCCAAATAGATGTGATGTATGTTATTTGATTGTTGGGGTTGTACACACTGAGTTTTCGCAAACTCAACCCTTTTTTTAAAATTTTCAGGTAATCCCTAGTGAGACTGTTTGACGTATTGGGGGACTCGGAGGTGGTCACACTATGAACAGTTGCATTTTCGTGTTTTTAATTTACTTTATTTTTAAATATGTTTTCTTTAATATTGGTTCTGTTGTAATAAGGCTTTCTCTGGTTGTGTTTTAAATTTTGAGATTTAATTGTGTTGATTGCATAACTTCTAGTTTTAGGTCTCGGGTTTTAAAAAAGAAAACAATGTTTTACAAACCAATCGTAAGCATACAAACCTTTTCAAAGAAAAGCTTCCGCTATATTTTGAAAGTTTAAGTAACAAGTTTAAAGATTCCTACATAAAGTTTTTAATCAACCCTAACATACCAAAAGAATTTGAACATAACATTAAGTTATCACTGGAAAATGTTTTAAACTAAGAACTCCTCAAATGACTTCAAGGTTTTACATCAACTTCGGATTTTACGTTTCACCCTTTAATGTGACGCCGCCAGATTCGGCCATAACGTCTGGGTCGGGTTTGGGGTGTTACACATTCTCATTCTGACTACATCATTAGTCATTCAGCCTTTGAACTCTTTAGTTCGACATTGATGAGCTTAATCCATATAAATCTTGTGAATTTCATTGTACAACACTATACTAGTAAGGGGGTGGAGATCGTAAGTCTCAAAATTTAACTTTCATATATATACTCATATAACATAACATTTATCATTCTCATGCACTATAAAACATTTATCTGTACCTTTTCGAATTCTATTTCATCGTAAGTAACATTTTACTCAGATACTTGAGTATCTCTTTCAGAGTCATCAAAATTAGCTCAATCGAAAAGCATCTCTGTCTATTTGTGAAACAATTTTCATCAGAGTTGGGAGATATCACACTATCACAGGTTATATAATGGCATATATTCCTAGACTCTACATATGCTACGTTCAGTCCGAGAACCAACAAAACCGTAGCTTTGATACCACTAAATGTAACACCCCTAACCCGTTTCTATCGCCAAAACAGGGTTACGGAGCATTATCGAAACTTTTTAGAACATTTTCAGATAAATCATGTCAATCGCTACTCATTAACCGAGATTATTTGTAACATCCCTTAGATGGACCCACGATGCCCAATACGAGCATTAGAAATAAGTTGGGACTTAATTAGAAACTCTAAGAATTTTTCACGACATTTCAAAAATTTTCTAAGGTGCAGGGCTCACACGTCCGTGTGGTCCAAGGGACACGCCCGTGTGACCCTAGGACACACCCGTGCTACAGGCCGTGTTCAACCCCGTGTAACTCTCTGACTTGTACACACGACCATGCCACATGCTCGTGTGCTAGGCCGTGTGGACAATTAATTCATTACAAAATTAGGTGTAGGTTTCACACAGCCAATACACACGCCCATGTGCTCAATTCTGAGCATTCTGTTTCTTGATTTTAAGGTACAAGGGACACACAGCCAGGCCACACGCCCATGAGGCAGACCATGTGTCACACACGGCCTAGACACACGCCCGTGTGTCTACCCGTGTGGACAAAATATAGGCTATTTACCAAGCCCTTTTTGCCACCCTCCTTTGCACACACCTACATAACTTCAAATGATACAAATCATAGCATAATTAGGCAGCCAATACAACCATAACTAAGGCTAAAACATGTCATTTCAACAACGACGTCTAACATGCTCATAACATTATATTTTGTCAAACCAAGTCATACTAAATTTCACATCCATAAGAATCAATATTATTTCTTTCAATATGCATTGCCTTGCCTAGGTTCACTAGCTTATCAATAAGCCAAATCTTAACCATTTAGCAAACAATTACAACCACATCACAAAAGACATTAGCACATATATATATATGTATACATATCCCAAAACATAATCATCACTAGCCATTCCAATGGCTAGATTACAATAATCATTTACATTTACATGCCAATATGGCCAATATAACATATACATGCCATTACAACCATAATTGATTTACCATAATGTACCGTCATAGGCCGATAGGTAGTATGAGTGATCTTCGCCAAGCTTCCAATCCAACGAGCTTCTGATTTACTCTAAAACAGGGAAATAAAACTAAGTAAGCATTACATGCTTAGTAAGTTCGTATAACATGGTACTTAACTTACCATTCATCCTATCTTGAGGTAACCATGTAAGGCATATTCAATCAATTTGACCTCAAGCCCTACACACATCCCCATTGCCCTTGTTAGTTATATAATCCATAATAACATCAAGACATGTATGAGCTCAACAATTAAGTTTCCAAGCATATATGCTTTCCACAACATGTATTCGTTTATCATGTATAAATCATCTCTTATTATTACAAGTATAGTTTCATAGTAGTTCGTTTCGAGTTCAACTTATTTCATGTCAGGACCTTACTCATATTTTTCGAATATTAAGGTCACACAAGTAGTAGTACACTCAAGGTGTACAAGTCTGTAATCAAGAATGAACTTATATTCATCAACCAAATTCCAAGTACAGATATCATCGTCTCATATTTCCATGTATATTGTATCACATATCATCATTTTTGTGTATTTCAGGTAATACATGTAATAACTCATTTCTTATTCATATCTTCTCATGTCAAGAGTTTTACCCGTTGAATCTTTCTGGAATATCGATGGATACACTGGTAGTACACTCGAGGTGTACAATTCAGAATCCATCAATTCATGTCCATTAATACCCTTAAGGTACAATTTTAGAGAGTGCACTCTCGAACCACACATGTATACAACAGGATTACCAGTCCAAGCTAAATCCTTTTTTATGACATATGCTCTAAAGAGATTGATCTGGATTAACCGTTCGGGCTAAATCTAATCCATAACATATGCTCGAGAGGACTTATATTAGGATTACACGTCCAGGCTAAATCCTATCTGCAACATATGTAGGATCTCACTTATTTCGAGAAATCACCTTTCTCCATCAATTTTCATTCATTCCAACGAGATTTAACATTTATCCAACATTACCAGGCTTGTAATTATTTCATACATCTATAACTTTCATATAATTCAAATAATCACATTCCACATTCTTTTCAAGCATAAGATAACATTTTTATTATTTATCATTTATCGAGCGTCATCATTTATTTCGAGCATTATCTTTTATCGAGCTTTGTCTTCAATGTCATATATACATATACATAAAATTTATACAATTCACATACATAACATTTAACTCAAGCATATAAATATACACAACTTAGTTACACGAACTTACCTCGATAAATGTTCGTGTATATAAATCTACTAATCCGACATTTTCCTCTTTTCCTCGTTCTAACTTCGAATTTGGTCTATCCGGATCTATACGAGCAAGTTTAACGTCAATTTATCACATTTCATATTCATGTGAACTCAATTTACATTCTAGGCAAAATTACCATTTTGCCCCTAACTTTTCCATAAATTTCCATTTCGTCCTTAGGCTCGAAAAATGAAACTTGTGCAAATTACTCCATATTTCAAGCCTAACCAAAGTCCCTTTACAAAATTTACAGCACATGTATTCATAAAATTTCAAATTTTTTCCTTCAATTTCACAAGTTTATATTTTAGTCCCTAAATCATGTTTTCATCAAAAATCACTTTGTAAAAGTTGTTTATCTATCAATAATCTTTCATTTTGTACCATAAATTTCTAATTACCAGCATATACATCCATGATCCATTTTTCATTCCTTGATAACTTTTCAACTTAATCCCCCAAATAGAGAGATTAAGTTATCCCGATTCTAAAAATATCAAAATTACTAAAAAAGGGGCTTGATTACTTACCCAAATAAGCTTGATAAGTCTTCTTCCTCTCTCCTAGGGTTTCCATGGAAATATTTGGGGAAGATGATATGAAATTATTTTCTTTTTCATTTAATTAAATTGTCATTTAATAACTTTTCATCTTTTCGATTTAGTCCTTAGCCTTTTTTTATTTTTCCATGGATGAATCATCCAAAAATATCTACTAACTTTTTATTAATTGACTAATTACCATATAAGGACCTAAATTTTTGAATTCCATAGCTATTTAATCCTTATAGCTACTAGAATTCAACTTTTGCATTTTATGCGATTTAGTCCTTTCCCTAATTAAACACCTAATTGATAAAATTTTCGTATAAAAAATTTCACATGACTTTTCTAATATAATACAGACCATATAATAAAATAAAAATAAATTTTATTTTCGACTCGAATTTGTGGTCCCAAAACCACTATTCTGATTTCACCGAAAAATGAGTTGTTACAATAATGATTACAACTACAACCTTTTACGACATAGCATATCAACTTCATCTTTTATTATCTGATTTCAAAATTTGATTTGACATTTCGCCCAATGCAATCTTAATAAAAATGGACTCAGACATGCGGGTTGACTACACCACACTAAGATAGCTCATATGAACATAAACTACATCACACCAAAGCACCTAAGTGCAAAGCCGGTATTAAAAAAAATGCATATACATATGCAAATACATTCCTCCACCACATCAAGGTCTCTGAAGAGACAATGAATACTCGATATCAGCAACAAATGTTGGATCATGAATGACCTAACATGATTTCCGCATCATTAACAAATTCGTACTGAAATGCATATATGACCCTATTGGCATGCCAACTATATCCTAACTTTTCTACTAAGTTTACATGGGCATCAACTATTCTTATATCATAGTCTCATTTCAATTCATCAACAATTAATATATGTTCAATTTCACGTAACATAATTCATATTATATTCATATCACATATCATATATCAATTATATCACACACTCTTTTATACTATATTCAATTCAATCCAAGTTCCCAACATTCAATATCATTCAATACGAATTATTTTATATGGCGATATAAGCTTACATTGATAGATATTCATGCAATCAACATGTAAATATATATAATGATCTTGAATCATAAAAGTATAAACTAAAATTGTGGTTACTTTTCTACAACTCTCGCTATTACTTTCTCTCACAACAGCCCAACGTCGTCTTTAGATACATTCAATAATTCAATGAATAAAACAATATCATATTTCATTCAATTCACATTTAAATACAAATCCAAATATATTTTTATTCTATTCAATTTAGTCCTTATACTCATGACATGTGTATTTTTTGATATCTTACATCGGATCAGAATCTGACTTTACATTCTTTTATTAGGGACCATGTACTCCCTATTCATAGCCTAATTTCATGAAATATTTTTAATTTATTCAATTTAGTCCCTAATGTTTCAAAGTTATATAATAAGCTTAATTATCTTTACAATTTAGTCCTTATCATGATCTAAGCTTAACATCTATCAATTTCAAGCCTAATTCATCAATTTTTCTACAATGAAATTTTTTTAAAAACTTAACAATTGAACAAATTGATGCACGAGCTTGCTAAATCAAGCCTCCATGATTCAATTTTCATAAAAATCAAAGAAAAAATAGCTTAGGGACTTACTTTATTAATGGCCGAAAGTTGAATGTTTTCTTTCTTTTCTTCTTTAATAGAGGTATAGCCTTAGGAAAGAAGATGATAAAAATCTATTCATCCCCTATATGTACTTCAATTAAGGAATAATTAATCTAATTAATCATGTTTTGTTTAATTAATTAAGTTAATTATTATTACAATTATAATTAATGGTTACCATCATCACATCCCACTAATTCATATTTAAAATTGGTTAATTTACCAGTTTAATCCTCTGGATAATTACCATATAAGTCCCCAAGCTTTTTTTCTTAATCAGAACTCAATAGCGATTGGACTTTTATGATTTAGTCCATGAGGTTTAATTAACTACTTTTTTGGCTAAATTACTTAATCGATTTTTATTATATTTTCATATTAACTCCACAAATGTTCCTATTCTATATTTACGGACTTAGTTTATAGAAATGAGGTTCTGAAATCGTATTTTTCGACACCAATAAAATTTAGGTCGTTACAATTCATCTATTAATACAAGTTGTCTTTTTGTTTCACAATCCGACCATGTAATACCTCTTAGTATTAGTTAGATAATAAATAACCAATGAACCAATATTTGCTTCCATTTTATTTTGTATGAAAAACATTGATGACAATATACAAAAGGTATTCATGTAGTTAATGGATATTATTATTAAACCAATCTGTTCGAAAAATACAAGTATACAAAACAAATATACTACACATAGGGCACTAGATCCAACAATAATGCCAACGAGAGGATACAATTTACCTTTTAATAGGCTATGAATTCAACAATTGTGTAATGATGCTACATCATGGAAAAGTCGTATACCCAACGTACCAGCTTTCGGTTCTTTATATATTTAAACTCAGGCTTTCATTTACGTTAAAGTAAATGAGCCACACACACGTAGTCCATCATCCACTTAGGATTAAGGTATGCTGCACTATGAATGTCACAAGTGAATAAATCTATAAACAGATTTAGGATCTATTCTACTTGGGTCCTATTTGATGTACTATTAGTCCAATAGTCACATCTATGTCTCTATCTTCTGGGAGTCATCCGCTTCGATACCCAAGACAAGGTATCTCCCCAATTGGACTTGATAGACGACAGATCAGTCTTTTAATTGATTTGCTCAATTTTGATTAGACTAAGGACATGTTTAGATTATCTACCAATATCAGCTATCTTCTCGCACTACGATCCGACCACGTAATAATGTTTGATATTATTTTAAATTTTAGATAATTAATGAGCCAATATATTATTTTATTATGCTTTTGAGTGCAAAAACTGTTGAGGGAAATATACAAAAGATAATAATGATACTAATGGATTTTATTAAACCAATTTATTCGAAAAATTACAAGTTCATAGACAAAATCACTACACTAAAGGCACTAGATCCCAATACGAGGATCCTCGTATGATGTTCAAAGTATGGATTCTTACTTGTAATCGTAGGCAATCTGAGCTTATGTGGAAAATGTCAATCTTTACAATTGTCTGGTCAATTTCATTGTATCATAATGAATTGTGTTTAATGGTAAACTATGCAATTTCAATAAACTCTTTGACATTACTCTGCTAAGAATAGGATGGTGGTGCTACACTAAATTGTTAGGTTCCATGGCTTCAATATATGAGTTCTTTCTATGCCTTCCAATATTCAATTCTTCATGTAAGCCGAGTAGGAATATTTCTCTTGGTCGATGACACCCTCACCTGTTGGTTACTTTAAATTTAACATTGATGATGTTGTTAGTGGATGATTCAGGAATGCTGGCATTGAAAGAATCCTCAAGGATGATAAGGGTGCTTTTCTTGTAACTTTTTCTAATAATATCATGGCCTCGGATGTTCCCTTTGGCGAATATTTATCAATTAAAAAAAGCATGTATTCAATCTACAAGTTCCTTCTATGCCCTATTTACTAAAACTATATTCTGGTCTCAACACTGATTACAAATTCACTCCCAAAGAAGCCAACTCGATTGTTGATCGACTAGTCAAATCCAACATTGGTCGTGTTGTGGATCTACTTTTGGTGGTTGCCCATTGAGTTGTGTTATATGATGTAATTGTCATCCCAATTGTATTATTAGTGCTCATTTGGTTTTTGCAAATTTGCGTATTTCAAACTTCTTCTCTTAATCGTTCATGCTTCTTGTTTTAGCTTGGTTTGTAGTGTGGTTTCTCCCTTATTTGCTAGATTCCATGTTCATAGTTTCTTTGTTTTGGACTCTTATTTTCATGCTTCTATTTATATAATATTTTCACTTTTCAAAACAAAAATTGTATCTAAAATTCTTGAAAATCAACTGAGATTGGTCTTAGATTTATTGATTAGTGAGACACAGAGTGCCTTTGTTAGGGGTAGTGCAATTCTTGATAGGGTGTTACTGGCTACAATAAGTGGTGCCTAACATGAGGTCTTGAGTTTGGAATAAAAGAGGTTGTGCTCTTAAAATTTATTTTGGAAAGGCTTATGATTAACTTCACAAAATTTTCTTCTTAGTACTATAGATGAAATGGGCTTTTGTTAAAAATGGAAGGGATATATTTTTTAAAGTGTTTTTATAGATTTAGTTTTAGTTTTAGTTAACATCTTTTTCACAAAGAGTTTCAATAGCATAGTGGGTTAAAAAAACGCAACCCCTTCTTTCTTTTTGTTTCTCTTTATCCTAACAATAAAACCCTTTCATTTTATGCTGCAGAAAGCAAATAAGGGATTTGGTTTGAAAGGGATAGTTTTTACAAAATCTAGCCTTTTTATTTCTCACTTTCAATTTGCAGATGATGTAATCTTGTTCTTTAAGGCGAATATTGAATATAATGTGATTGTTAGGAGATTTTTAGATAGTTTTGAGCTTGTATCGAATCTCAAAATTTCTTAGGAAAGGACAAATTGTTCCCAGTTGGAGTTTACACAAATGTGTTACAAGAGTCACTAGAGTAATTAGGTATGAAGTGGGTCAATTTCTTTTTAATGATCTTGGGTTACCTCTTGGTGCCAATAAAAGGAGTGCTCGTACATTGAAGCTTATATTAGGAAAGTAAGATAACAACTTACTTTTTGACAAAGGAAATATCTCTCATTTGGTGGTCATATTACACTCATTAAGTCTATCATCATTTCTTTTCCCTTATATTATCTTTTGATGTTTAAGGCTCTTAAAGAGTGCTTCATTAGTTAGAGAAAATTCTTAAGAGCTTGTGGAGTTGAGGGAAGAACAAAAGATGTATGGTAAAGGTGTGATTGCATGTTGTGTGTCATCTTGAGGCTTTTAAGGGGCTTGGAATCTCAACATTGGTTAATAAAAATCTAGCTTTCTTTGGGAAGTGGTGGTGAAGATATGACACAGAGAAAGGTATGTTATAGAGGAATTGAGAATAAATATGAAAAAGGTGATTTTGAATGGATTTCTATTGATAAGGTACTTAAACAAGCTTTTTAAATTTGGAGAGATGTGTTGTATCTCTCTAAGGATGAATGCATGTCCTCTTTACTAGAAACTTGGATTTCTTTTTGGTTTGATGTTTGGCGTCAAAGTTTTCTGTTACAAAGTCGTTATTGATTTTCTTTTCACTTGAAATCAATAAAGATGTTATTGCAGCTTGTGTTTTGAATAAAATTAAAATTGGAGGGTGGTTATTCAAATAAGACTTGTTGGAGTGACAGTTTGAGCTTCTTGATGGTTTGCGCAAAAATGTTGAGGTAATCCAGATTTTTGAACAATGTCCTAATTGACTTGTGTGGGCTACTAGTTAAAGTGGTTGTTTATCTATTCGCAAAGTGGTCATGAGCCTAAATTGCTCTCTTAATGGTGCTTTGGATGATATTTGACCTATTAACATATGGAGGATGTGTATTCCACCCAAAGTATAGGGTTTTTAATAGTTGGCTTGCCATGGGTGTGTTCCTTCAAACCTTTTTCTTATATAGAGAGGTGTGTAACTTAATAAGACAAATTGCATATGCATTTGGAGTAAGGAGAAAGAAGATTGTGATCATTTTATTGATTCATTTATACTTTTCTTGGGTCATTTGGGGCTTGCTTTTCCAATGGTGAGGTTTTTATTGGGTGATGCCTAGGAGTGTGAAAGATTTTGTTTTTCAATATAATGGAGCTGAGATTGGTGGTATCTTAAAGAAGATGAGACTAGTTTTTTTGTGAGACAACCTTATAGACTATTTGGTTGTCACGGAGTGATTCAATTTTCACTAACAAGATGTGGGGTGGTTTGAAGTCTATGTTTCTTTATAAACTGAGGTATATGTATTTGATTAATGCCCTAGCTGGTTCAGATTTGTTAAAAGAAGCCTTGTGGTTAATTTCACCAAAGTTATGTGACGATAAAGTTTGGTTGAGGAGCGAGAGGCGTGATGTTAAGTGGCTGCCCTTGAATGCTGATTTAGTTATGTTCAATATCGATAGATCAACAAGAGATAAGCCGGGTATTTCTGGGTGTGGTGGAGTCTTGAGGGACATTTTGAGGGGGATATTCATGGCGTCTTTTATGAGCCTTTAGTACTTGTGGATTCTAATGAGGCATAAGTTTAGACAATTAAGATTGCTATTGATTTTTTATTTAATTCTTACTGGTGCTTTTGGGCTTCTCTTGTTGTTGATTCATATTCGATTGTAACTATGACATGGATTACAAAGAAAGAGACGCAACTATGGAGACTTTGGAGTGTCTTTGTTGAGATTGAAAAATTTGTTTTCTTTCTTCAAAATGATTCTTTTGTTAATGCATTAATGGAAGCTAATGGTTGTGCTAACTCATTAGCTATGTTAGGTGAGATTGGTTGTTCTTTGTGTGGTGTTAGGTTGGTTTATTGATAGTTTGATGGTGGTCTTGTACTATTTCTTTCCCTTTATTTTTCTTTTAATAATAAAAGTGATATTTGCTGAAAAAAAGATTCATTTATTTTGAGAGAGATTGAACTGCTCCTAACTTTATAAATTAAGGACCTCTTAAGCATTTAATTCATAAAACTTGCAAAGGAAATGAAAGTACAAGAATTTTAACAAAATTTGTTTGCTTTCAAAGGAGACAAAAAATGAAAGGATTCATTAGTTTTGGAAAACAATAATAACAACAAAAAAAAGGTTGAAACATAAGGGAGAAATGGTTAAACCCTTGTTGGCATAACGGCCAAGATTCACATTCTGTTGTCATCTCCCACCCTCAAATGCACAAAAAATAATAAAAAAAGTAACAAGAGGAATGTTAAAAAAAAAAAAAGGAAAAAAAAGAAATGACACGCGATATCTTATTTAGATAATTAAAAATTATTAAAGAAAAGATACATAAAGAAATTTAATCATCCTTATTTGGTTTAAGCGTAGAAAAGAAAGTAAGAGATTAATTATAATACACTTTTCAATTATAACAGTTTTATAAAATATTTATATAAAATATGAGTAGGTTAAAAAGAATTTTTTTAAAAAATGTTTTCACTTTCTTTGTTGGGGTAATGAAAGTTGACTATTTTAATAGATACTTAACTTTTCTTATTTTATTTTTTTGAAATAAAATAAATCTAAAAAAGGAAAACAAATATATGTTACTTTAGTTTACCTAAAATATGAAGAGATAAAGTAGGTGTTTTATACCTTTAAAATTTTTTAACTCTCCTTTTGTTAGAAAATTTTCCCTTAATTTAGCTAAATAAAAATGTGTTGTAAGAAAAAAGCAAGGAATACTTAATTTCCCTCACTTTTTTTTATTTAAATTAAAATATTTATCAAACTCTTGATGAAAAAAAAAAAAGCTCCACATTTTCTTTTACAATTTTTTCCTAGCCTTATTCCAAACATAAAATTAAATATGATGTTACACTAAATAAATATTGGTACTATAAAAAATAAAAATATATGTAGAATAAATTTAATTTTAAATCAACATAAATAAAAATCTTTTTATATAACATATCATATATATATATATATATAAAATATAAAAGAAGGAACGTAAACATATATGAAAACATTAGTTATTGGTTAATTCTTTTAAGTTTTAAAATATTTCTTTTTTAGTTACAGTTAGAGTGGTTTCTATTTTTAAAATTAAACTTTAAATATGATTTTTTGTCATTAGTAATAATGATTTAGTATTACATTAATTAAAATTCCAATTCATTAAACATTTTAAATAACTCCTCAATACACTTTTTCATATTGGCATTATTGATCCCTAATACTCTATTTTGAATTGTAATTTACTATAAGCACAATCTATAACCAAGCCAATTAATTACCATAATAATAGATAGTGAATATATATACTCTTTATAATGTCAACAATTTATTTCATATTAAACCCTATTTGCTACTTCTGTCTTTGAAAGCAAGCATTTTTAAAGAAAATTAATATATTGATTACGAAAATTAAGATAAAAATTATGAGGAATTAAAATACAATAAATAAAAAATAATTTATATAAAATAATATCAATATCCAAATTTCACCCTTCTTCCTTCCATTTTATGCATGCATAAAGTCCTATAAATAGGATTTATCAGGAAGAATAAGAACATTATGAGGATTTATCTGGAAGATTTCATTGATTAAAATAAATTAATAGGTCGAACAATATACAATATTAAGCTATATTATTTTATATTATTTGTGATATTTTATAATTTTTTTAAAAATAAATTTAAAATAATTAATACATACAATTAAGTTACACATACTACGAGATAAGAAACTAGTATATATATTATATTACAAGTTTCCTAAGTTTCTAAAATGTTCATACTATAAAATTTTAACACGTGGCAATGAAAGAAAGCATTTGTGGAGGAGAAATTTGCATAAATCCCACTACCTTTTTTATATGATTTTTTAATAATGTCTTACAAATTACATTTTCATAATAAATATTTCCAGGTTGTTTATATCCAATAATTCAACTCACAATTTTAAATAATAAACTATTATAAATTTTAAAACTGTTTTAATCATTTTTAAATTTATTATTATTTTTACAAATTAAATACACTACTTTTTTTTTATCTGCAAATAAATACATTATTAAAAGTGAAAGAGATATTTTAAAATATAAATAATGTTACAATATTATTTGGGGTTACAATATTTAAATTTAATTAATAATCTACCTTCACTAATTAAGAACTAAACTTAAGTTAAAAATTATATATAAAAATAAAATTTCACATCCTCTACTATTATAATATTTATATATTAAAAATAATTTCAGAATTTTGTTTATTAAAATTAAGTCCTATATCAATTATTTTGTTTTAATCTTGTAATTACAAACTTTATAAAAGAAATTAAGAAATAATTAATTTTTGGCTTAAGGGTGTAAAAAGTCTTCAAATTTTTTCAAAAAAAAGCAATTAAGTCCTTCCTCCTTTTTTTTTTTTTTTTTTTTGCATTCAAGTGAGCACTTGAATGTTCAAAATGCATCAAAAAAGCTCTCAAACTTCTTCAAAAAAACAAAACAATTAAGCCCTGCTTTTTTTTTCACTCAATTAGGTACTTTAACTTTCAAAATGTATCAAAAAGACCCTCAAAATTTTTCAAAAATACAATTAAGCCCATGCTTTTATTAAAAATTAGAAAGAAAATTATAAAAAAGAAAAAAAATTTAAATTTTAATAAAAATATAAAAATATTTTTTAAAAAAATTAGAATTTTTTATAAAAATCATAAAAATAAAAAAATGTAAAATTTTATAAAAAGCATACAAAACTTAACGACCGCTAGTTTTTTTCAATTAAAGTCATCACGTATCGCAACAAAGTATGATATGTGGCGAAAAATGATAAAAAATAAAAATCAATAAAAGTTATAGAAAAATTATAAAATGCTTCCTTTTGGTACGATAATTTTTATAAAAAATTTTACGAAATTTATATTTCTTTACATTTTGTATAATTTTCTTACTACTTTATAAAATTTTATAATATTTCTATATAGTTTATAAATTTTTATAATTTTTATAATTTTTATAATTTTTATATATTTTACGATTTTTATATTTGTTTTCTAATTTTTAATATTAAATTTTTAATTAAAATTTAATAATATTTATAGCTTTTATCGATTTTAATTATTTCTAATTTTTTTTCTAATTTTTAATAAAAGCAAGGCTTAATTGTTTTTTTTTTTTTGAAAAAGTTTGAGGGGTTTTTTTATGCATTTTGAAAGTTCAACTACCCAATTAAGTGCCAAAAAAAATAAAGGTTTAATTGCTTTTTTGAAAAGGTTTAAAAGTTTTTTTGATGTATTTTAAAAATTCACGTATCCAAATAAATAGAAAAAATTAGAGATTTAATTATTATTATTATTTTTTTGAAAAAGTTTGGCATATTAAGCCTTAACTATTCATAAAGAAAACTAATTATATTATATATTTGTACGGAACGACTTGGGAAGAAAAATGATTTGACCAAGGAATTTACAATTAACTGAAACAAGAATTAAAGAAGAGACAAAAGTATTAGGTCATCCAGTTTTGTAAGAAATGCATGACACCTCAACATATAATCTTCCAAGCGAGCTTGTCTGATAAGGAGATCCAATTCTAAATTAACGGCTTAAAATTCAGTATTATATCATTTTTACTGTGAATAATTTTTTTTAAATCCAAGGTTAATAATTCAACAGATGTCTTTCTATTATATTTAAAAATTAAAAATATACATGTCCAGTTCATAATTTTATTTGTTTAACTAACAGATAATAATACTAAAATAAAATTTCTATAAAACTAAAATTTTTTTTTGGAGGATATCGACTTAATTTAATTATCTATCTTTACTTATACTAAGATCCTGATTGAGTTATGATTACGAGTCAATTGAACACCAAATGAAATAACAAATATTAGTACAATGTTGTTTTTATCTTTTTTTAATTTTTAATTGAATAATACATTGATTTGATAGAATTTTGTTGAGAGACTAATCGACATCTTTTAGGAAGACACTTCAAAGACTTCTTTCGGAAGAGCCGATTAGTTTAAGTGATACTATAGACCCCAACAATTGACTTATATTCAATAGGTCAAAAGTTTGAATCTTACTGATGAGACATTCTCTCTGTGAACTGTCTAGGACTCTTAATGTAGTGGGAAGCAAAACTCCCATTAGAAAAGTAATACCTTTCATTGTTGAAAGACCGAATCGACGTTCTCGAAGATGATATTTTGAAGACTTTCGGAACTAGTCCCCTTCACCAGATTTAAACTTAAAATACATAAGTTATAAACTTTTAATCGAAATTTAATATAAATATAATAAAAAGAAGCAGCTAAATTCCGGAGACGTCAAAAGGTTTCCGAGAAACATGTGACCAGAAACTAAGATACACGTAATAAGGTAGGGATGACGTAAAGATTAGTCTAAAAATAAAAAAGAATGAATGATGTGGAGCAAATGATAAAAAAATTCAAATGATTGCGAAATTCTAGGGTTAGGGTTTTGTTCCAATGAGGTGAAGTTGAGTTAGGTTAGGTTTGATGTTGGAGAATGAGTGACGGCTTCATTTTCCCCTTTGGATACCAATAATTTCACATCCCTTTCAAAGACTTGTGTCCTATTGATTTTACTTATACACTCGCTTAAGTTAAGGGATTGTAAGTAACTTCTTCCTTTTATGGGATTGGTATACATACCCCCTATATACCTATCTCTTCCTCAAACATCATATGCACCCAATCAAATATTTTCAATGCCTCATAATTAATTAGACAGTTACATATGCTCAATTATTCTCTTAAGAAAAAGAAAAAAAAACATTTGTTGGAACCCCCACGTGGCTTTCTCTAATATCTTCTTTGGCCACTTGTTCTTAATTAGCTATTGGCGTTATCACCCTTTTATAATAATATACTTTGATGATGTATATACTCCATATTTACGCTATATTATACATCATAATAATATATTGATTTCAATGATTATCTTAGGATTTTTCTTTTTAGATGATCTCAGTTTGTTAGAATACTCCAGGACTATACTTGCTCTGCCCCTTTTTTAATTTCTTTTCTTTATCATCTTAATTCACTGTATAAATCCATTCTAATAATTTCAAACTGTTTGGTGTTAGAAATTGAAAAGCTAAATCATCTTTATGAAGACTTACACTGCTTTAAAAAGAAGTAGGCTGTGATAAAATGTAATGAAGTTTTGGGAAATATTAACAACATCACTTTCTCTCCTCCATGTGTCAAATTTTTGGAAAGAATCTTTTAAGGGCATCTTCCATGGATAACTTCTTTTCAAAGGAAAAAAGAAAAAGTAATCTTTATTCACTTTATATGATATGCACTTTTGAAATTTGTGTCAAAAGTTCGATGAGGGGTGTTGCTTAATGATACTACTATTAACACTTATCTACAATTCAATAAAATTTTTATTATTTAATTTCTACCATAAAATCTTTATAAAGTAATTATTAAATTGAGGTTAAGGGTCAATCTGAAATTAATTTTGTTGAGAAAATTTTAAAACATCTTCTTTTTAGAAAGTACTAAATGTTTTATGAGGATACTTTTTTATATGCTTTATATAAAATATATAAAAATCAATTTTAAAATGCATATAGTAAAATTTGAATTTAAACACGATAATGCTTGAAGTATTAATTTTCCCAATTCCACCAAAACTTCATTTATATTCAACATAAATTTTTATAAATATATTAATTATACAATTTTCTTTCCAACTCGACTCAAGACTTAATTGAGATCTTAATAATTTTTGGATATAGTCAAAAGATCAAAATAAAATATTGATTTAAGATAAGGATTTATTTATTTCTTAACCAAAATTAATTTTATTTATATTAAAACTTTGGTTACAGGGATAAAAACCCCTAAAACATCCTAAACCTTACAAAAACCACAACTTAAACCTGACAAATTAAGGGTTAATTGAATACAAATTAAAACATAATATAAATGCTAAATGCTTAAATTGGGGTTCAACTTTTTAGGGCTTAATCTTTCAAAATGTTTATATAAGGGGTCAACTTTTACAAAAATGCTCAAATGAAAGTCAAATAAGAGTCAAATATTTTTGAAAGGATTCAAATAAGATTTCTCAAGTGTGATATATTAGGTCTCAAATTATATTTTTATCATTTTCTTTTATTTTCAAGCGATACTCGAATCATCTGTCATGTATTTTATTTTAAATACATTAGAATTTATTTAATTTTTACTCAAATTAAGTTGAAGTACGTAAAAAATCCTTATTTAAACATTTTTATAAACGTTAAACCCTCATACGAACCTTCAGAAAAATTTAACCCTCAACTAAGTAACGCCTAACATATTGTGTAACAAAAATATAATGCTAATGCAAATACAACTATAAAACTTTAATGGCTTTTTATTATTTTAGCTGTTTTTTTCTTCTTCTTGTTCTAAGTTTATTCCTTGTTAATAAACATAAATATTAAGATTGACTACTTAATTCATTTAGTTTTTGAAAAATTATTTAGTATATTATTAGTAGAGTTTTTAGACTCCACAAATAATATTAGGTAGTTGACAAAAATCTTATAGATATATAGTAAAATATTAAAAAAAATAAATTTTAAAATACATAGACAATTTTTTGAAGTTGTTCACTGCTGTACCAAATGCTAACCATTTTATACTTTTTCCATATGTACAAAAAAGGAAGATATATTTGTAGAAGTTAACATTTCAAAATTAGAAAATTTATCAAGGTAATATATCCATTCAACATATTAATTAGAACGCATTGAATAAAGATGTATTATTATTCTGAAGCATAATGATTTATTTAACCCTTCAGTTTTATAAAAAAAGTTTATTTTATGATATGATAAACATGTGAATGTTAAGGTAGCAATTAATTAATTTTTAAAAATTTTAAAAAAATATTATTAAAAAGTTTATAAAAAATGTTTTTTAATATTTTTAATTTTTAAAAAATTAATACGTAAAATTATTAAAAGTTTGTAAAAGATTTTTTTAATATTTTTAATTTTTAAAAAATTAATTAATTGCTAACGTAGTAGCATATGTATAAACTGTCATGCGGAAGTCACATCAACAAAGTTAACAAATATTAATTTTTTCATCTATTTTAGATAAATTTGACAAACAATGTAAGTTTAAAAGCTAAAAAGATTTAAAAAAAAAACTAAAAAGATAAAAAAATGATTAAACAAATAACTAAAATATATATTTTTTTAAATTGAAGGGTTAAATTATCATACCTTAACGCCATTGGTTAATTAGCAAAGCTTCAGAACTGATAAACCAAACTTTAAAAGACTTAAACAAGTTAAGTTACATTGCATGCATTTTTTTATGATAATTAATTAACGTATCATAAATCTGTAATTAGAGGTGAGCAAAACTCGATTCGACTCGAAAAAATCGAAAAAAAATTCGAATTTCAAATTAAACGAATCGAGTTAATCGGGTTATTAGAGTCAACTCGAAATTTTTTTTTCAAATTTCGAGTTCGAATCGAGTTGAGTTTTCGAATTCGAATAACTCAAATAATTCGAATATCAAGCTATAATATTTTACAGTTTTACCCTAAACTCTCAAACCTTTTTACTTTTCCTTCAAAGCTTTTACTCATTCCCGCTTTCTCCCAAAACTTATACTCCCCTCCTATCGCAACCCTCCCATCCACCCAAAATCCATTTTCCACCAAAATTTTACTCTCCTATTTACTTTTCTTCAAAATTTTACTTCCCAAAACCCTGAAAACTTTTTATTTTCCTCCAAAATTTTTACTCCCTCCCTCTTTCCCCTTAAAACTTTTACTCCCTTCCCATCCCACCTCCCACCTTCCATCTACCCCAAACCCATCCCCCTCAATTTTTTTAATATTTTTCCTCCAAAATTTTACTCCCTCCTATTTATTTTCCCTCAAACTTTTACTCCCAAAACTTTTTATTTTTCCCCTAAACTTTTACTTCTTACCCTTTACTCCCAAATAAGAAATTAAAATTATTCAAAAAAAATCCGTAAACATAAATAGTAATATTTTTATTTATGTCTACTATTTATATTATTAAATTAAATTTAACATTTTATATTATTTATATTATTGAATTGTTATTATTTATATTATTGAATTGTTTAGTCATATTGAATATTTATATTAAAATTGAATTTTTAATGATGTCATAAAATATTCGTGTTAAAATTTTATATTGGTATCAATTTTTACATTTAATATATTTTTTAATTCCAAAATACATAGTGACAAGAATCTGAAGATAATTGAAACAACTAAGCAAGCAAAGAAGCTAACCCGTATATAAAAGATTAATAAATAAATTATGAGGTGATGAAAGTTAATAAAAATTTTGATTACAGTGGACAAATTTTATTATGGTGGGTAACAGTGGTTACAAGGACCTAAATTTTAAAAAAAAAAAAAATTAACTCGAACAAATATATTCAATTCGATTAGATTCGAATTCCATCTCATTCGACTCGATTCGAAAAAATTTTAAATTAAATTAAGATGATAAAATATGATTCTTCAATTCGATTAACTTAAAATTTTTTCATTCGATTTGATTCGATCGAACACTGAACCCTATTTACAATGCATCATTAACCTTTTAGTCTTAATTTGGTCTTTTCAAATCCATCATTTTACCCTTTTTCCCCCTTTTATTTTAGTAAAAGATCTGATCTTATTGTCAACAATTTTTGCAAAGAGTGGGATTTATAACTTGAAAAAATAATCACACGTTTAAAGGTAAGCCTAAGATTTTTAGGTGTAGGAACAAAATAGACACCACTTTTGTCAACAAAGCTGGCGGATTTGGCATAAACTGCCTTATTCAAATGGGATACATCATTAGGTACATCTTTTTATTATTATTATATATAAACATATTTCAAAATGAAAATATCGATAGACATACGTAGTAGGACAAATGTTTGATCAATCAAATATTAGCACATGTCGTTATTAATTAATATAAATAATTTTTTAATAAAAAATCATACTCCTTGATACTACTAGATTATGATACATTCATTATATATATAATAATTTTATAAAAAAATATAAAAACAAAAAGTGATTTTGATTGAAATGTTAAAATTAAAACATTGAAGATTTGGATGACTTAGGGTCAAATATCATCACATATATATTTTTAAATTTTATAAAAAAATATAAAAAGATCAAAATATCTTCAAAACAATATTTATTGCTTTAATAAATAATAAATTTTGATAATTTTAAATTGAAATTTGATTTATGGGTAACATTAACTCAATTAAAACTTTAGTAATTAAATTAAATTAATAAATAACAAAGATACATTATTTTATAACTTTCATATGAAGGATTTATATTCTAAAACAACTCATATTTTCACAACTCATTGCACTCTAAAGAAAAAGGTCACACCAATGCCTTGGGGTGGGGAAAAGTTAGTCACAACTGACTTAATCGATACATTTAGTTTTGTTGATTTTAATTAAGTTAGTTATATATTAGTTAATTCAATTAAGGGTTTAATTAAGATGATTGAGTCAATCGATTGATTATCGATTATTGAAATTCATAATTGAATTAAT
The DNA here is from genome assembly GCA_025503065.1 of Gossypium bickii. Taxonomy (NCBI): domain Eukaryota; kingdom Viridiplantae; phylum Streptophyta; class Magnoliopsida; order Malvales; family Malvaceae; genus Gossypium; species Gossypium bickii. The sequence continues at coordinate 50,255,368 of CP106719.1, forward strand.
CGATTTAATATATATTATTTTCAATTTATTTTAAAAATATTTATAATATATAATAAATATATAAAATATTATTATTTTATTTATAGTACATTATTATTTCATATATAAGATATTGTTTTAAATTTATTTTAAAGGAAAGGAAAATAGCAAAGTTGGCTAACCAACTTAACCGATTGGAGCCTACTAAAGTTAAATTGGCTCGGTTAGGTCATAAAACCAATAATAGCCTATTAGCTGGTTATTATTGGAGGTTGATTTATTAGTCTAATTACATATGTAGAATTGTCTGGTAGACTAAAAAATTGATCTATCAAGCCATTAAAGATAAGCTTAGAAATTTGAAACTATGGAATTAAGAAGCCTAAAGAGAAGATTATAAAGAATTCAAGCTTTCTCCCAAATCTAAAGAAGTCTTTGGAAAAAAATGAAAAGCTTGTAAAATTTTGGAGAACTTTATGGTAAGTTTGAAGAATTCCCAAAAGTTGCTATCTGATCTTAGTTCATCAAAGAAATGAGGTCAAATCATGTTTTCGAGATCATGTCTTGAAGATTGTTGGATCAAAAGTATCTCCAATCTTGCTCTTATGACACAAAGGAGATTAAACCTGTTTTCGAAATAAATTCTTGATACCCTTGACGCAAGCCCCGCCAACTCAAGATTAAGTCTAAAAGACTTTTGGATCAAATATCAACAATTTTCAAGAAAGAAACTCTTTAAACCCATTTTTAAAGATCAAGTCTTGAAATCTTTTGAAGCAAACTGATAACTCTAAATTATAACCAATTATGTGTTTTTAGTACATACCGAGAATGTTGGCACAATTAAATTAAGATTATAATTTTTGAGTAATTTGGTGCTAAATTCACATAATTCTACTTTATGTTGCTGCATTTCAAATATTTCATAATCTGTGCTATAATTGTTGCAGGTTGGTACACTGACTTGTTCGATGTTCAAAGCCAGTATGAGTGCCACATGCACATGAGTTGAACAACAATCAGCATGGGACGACAAGCTAAGGAATCTGGACTCAACAAAATGATTTTAACCCAGTTGGAAGTGTGTTGCTGAAAAGGACAAGTCCCATGCTGAAAAATAATTTCGACAATGACTTGATAGAGCAACCCAATAAACTTTGGAATAATTATTTGAGGGTCCTTACATGTGAAAAAAATCACAAATCAGCCCCAATCAAACCCTATAGTTGTCGTCCAACCCATGCCACAAATCAAGCAAGAATTAATCTTGAATCATGATAAAATCAACCCCTCTCTCCATGCGATTTTTAGCAAACTCCCAAGCCTTCCCTCATGTACAAATACCACCCTCATCCACCTCTTGAAACTGTATTCTCTTGAAACCGAAATTTCGACTAGCTTAGTCGAAATGTAAAAATCTCAACAACTACTCGTTCCTAATGCATAAAACTAATTCCAATCGACTAATTATGCATCCAAGAAAAATTCTCAACCTTCCAACTACACAAAACTACACATATTCATGGTTTCGAAATTTAGACATGCTATGGCAATTTTCACGAAAATTCATTAAAACTTTTGAATTCTTCAACGAAACTTTAAGGGAAGTTTAGAAACCTTCTAATCACTTTATAAAAGGTCGAAAAACACTTTGAAACATCATTTTCATTCAAAATCCCAAAATCCACTATTAACTACCCAATTCTTGGCATTTATTCAAAACTTTTGATTCAATAGATAAAAACTCTATTTAAAAGTCTAGATATCATCAAAAACTAATAGGAAATCAAATCGTTACCTTTGATGGAAGAAAATCGAACGTTTGGTTAAAAATTCAGAAAACCCGCAAGTTGTGCAATGGCAAAATCAATGGTGTTTTTGATAGTTTTTTATGAAATTCTAGGGAAGTTAATGCTTGGGAGATGATAGAAATCAAAGGAATTGATGTTTGAAAAATAAAATAAGTGAAGGGTGCTTGGGAAAATCAAGGGATGGCAACAAAAATGGTGAGGGAAAAGACTATCGTGAGTTTAATGTAGATGGAGGGGAAAATAGGGTATTTTTAAAACTTTGATATAATTTCTTTAAAACCACTCCTAATTTAAACCATTTTACAAAATATTCCTCCTTTCAAAATTAAAGATCTTTCCTATCTTATTTTCAAAAAGCTATAGTCGAAAATAATTTCGGGTTACCATAACTCAAAATTTCCGAACCCATTTCGAGCTAAAATCCCTAAATTACCCTCAAAACTACTAGGCCCAATTTTGGGGTATGACATGATCAATGACATATATTTACCACATCATAAGGAAATCATATTACTCAAGATTTACCATGCCACAGTTACCATATAACCAACTATCCAAAAATGACCATTTTCTCTCTGAAGTGTCCTTATATACATACTACAAAATTTGGAGACCAAGAACATAATTCTACCATTTTTTGATAGTGTATGCTTCGCACTGATCCGACTTGGCAAGTTCCGCAATGTGACAATCTACAAGGAAAGAAAACAACTAGAGTAAGCAAAGAATGCTTAGTAAGTTCAAATAGAATGACCATACTTACCTTGATAATTTAAAGTATATTAACTATCAATCATTTTGGAATTCAAAATGGCTATTCTTGGCACATAGTGGCACAACTAGGTACATATCAACATTAACAACCAAATAGGTTAGTTATACTTACATATCATGAGTAATATCACTAACATTAATGTAATCACATATCACATATCAAGTAATAAGCATATACCATTCAATTCCCAATTCACTTTCAAATTTTCCATTTAAATTAAATTGAATACCGCACGATGGAACTATAGTAAAATTGACCCGGATACACGAGTGACTAAGTTGCTCACACAAGTTGACATTATATTAAGGTTGCTCACACAAGCTGACATTATCTCAAGGTTACTCACACAAGATGAAATTATAACAAAGTTACCCGTTCAGGCTAAACCTCTGTTACATATAACCCATGAATCTACAATAAATGCTAGACCTCGTTATAACATGTAAAATCCCTGATCAAGCATGCGTACAACCCTATTGGCATGCCAAATGTATCTTAATGTTTTACTAAGTTCACACGGGCATCATTTTCGTATATATGTCATTACTAATCCCTGTACATGACCATATATTTCATTTACATGTCTTGTAATCAATTAACTATTACGTTGGTACCCTGTACTATTACATAATAGCCAATGATCACATGACATTTCATTTCAGTCCATTATTAACCATACATGCCAAATTCACTAGAATTCTAATTATATATATTAAATAAAACATCAAATCACACACAACATAAAATAAGATAGGAAGTTCCATATGAACTTTCGTTTTCGAAACACCAAAACGAGATGATTCTCCAGGGACTAATTCACAATTTTAGCTTTTCCGCAATTTACTCCACTTTGATCCAAATCTTGATCTAAAAATTATTTTATATCACCAATAACTACCAAAAATTTCCATAATATACTATGATATGCATGATCCTATAGAAATTTACTTTTTGATTTCCCCCAAACTTTTCATTTTATTCAATTTAGTCCCTGAACTCGGGATAAGCTTAACCTTTAATATCTAGCTTTGGATTAAAATTTGATTTCATATATTCTCATTAGGACCTTATAATTTCTATTTCTAACATAATTTCATGATAATTTTTACATTTATTCAATTTGATCCCTAATGTAATAAAGTTAACAATAAGCTAAATTAACTTTACAATCTATTCCTTTTTATATTCTAAGTTTAAAATCTATCAATTTCAAGCCTAATTCTTCAAGGAATCAACAATGGAAACTTTCTAAAACTTTAACAATTTTATAAATTAGTACAAGAGCTAGCTAAATTTACCTCTCATGACCTCAAATCTATAAAAATACAAGAAAATGACTTAAAATAACTTATCAATTAATGTTGAATGTAAAATCTTCAAAATGGTTTTCTTCCTTAGGTTTTTCTGGGTTTCACGGTTGGAAGAAATGGAGAAGATGAATAAATTTCACTACATTTGTCTTATATAGCTTAATTAACCCATAATTACTTAGATAATTCAATCACACTTTCATTAACATAACTTATCATTTAACCACATATAATGAATTATACCATCATCATACACTAACTCATACTTTGAAATGGTTTTATTGCCTTTCTGGAACTTTGGCTAATTTCTATTTTAATCCCTTAGACTTTTGTCAATTAAAAATCTATACAATTTAGTCCCTATGCCTTAATTAACTATTAATTTGAAAAAAATTACTGGACCAATCTTTAATATATTTTCATATTATCTCTGTAAATATCCATATTTAATACTTACTGGCTCAGTGTACAAAAATAAGGTTTTGAAACAACATTTTTCGATACCATTGGGAATTGGGTAGTTACACATGTAGGTTCACATCAGCCATCACAAAATTCTTAAGAAGATTAAAATAATTATTACTTTCATTTTCAACCTCTTAACCTATCTAAGAGTTTTTTTTTAATTAGAAGTTATTGATGTATCTTGTAACCTAAGATGTTTGAAGATATCACATCATATTTCTCTAATATCCTTACAAATCAAACCTTAAATTTACTATTCTTATTAATGACATGTCTAATTATTATATTATTTTTTGTAGGGGCGAAGCTAGAACAATTTTTAGGGGGGCTGAATGAAATTTTAAGTTTTTGTAGTCTATATCTTTATAATTTTTAAAGGATTAAATCAATTTTTTATATTTTTAGGGGGACCAGAGTGCAATTTTATCTTTACTAATTTAAAATTTTAAAAAAATTTAGAAGGCCTGAATAACAATTTTCTAATTTAGGGGGGGCTGGGGCCAATGCAGCCCCCCTAGATTCCCTTTGATTATTTGGATCCATTTGATGGTTACACAAGACTTCCATTAGAGTTTTAAGTTCTTCATGTTGTACATCGCACCTTAAAACCTTTAGAACTCGGTAAAGAAGCACCATTTTTTGTCACTTAATTACTATAAATAATACTAACATTCAAAAGCTTACACATGAAAATTATGGAAGTACTATAATAAAATTAAGATATAAATAAAACTTATAAAATCTAAACTTCAAATATGCTAAAATTTAGAAACTAAAATAACACATTATATATCATAATGTCAAAACAACCAAGCAAATATAAAAAATTATCATCATATACATATATCACTAATCATACCAAAACTAAATATCGAGTATGTTATTCTCTCTCTTTTTTTTTCTTATAAAATAAACTTTATTAAATAAGATTGTTTGAAACATAAAATCAATCTTGAAATAAAGCAAGATGTTGCATACAACTTCACAAAACATAACAAAAAAAAAAAAAAAAAAAGAAAGAAAGAAAAGAAGACACTGTAAGCTATCCTCACAACAAAACAGTAGAGAAAAAGAAAAGCAAGCAAAAACTTGAAAAGAATGGGACATTAGAAACTTGCTTCAAACATTGAATCACGTTTGACCCCCAATTTAACTAAAGAAACCTTAAAGAAATCAGCTTCCCTAGTTGAATAGCCTCCATATCTTCCACGGCCTCATTCCTTTACAAGTATGTTATTTGGATATTAAAATAATATATTATCAAATATAATATTCAAAAATAATATTAAAATCCAAATAAAATGTATATAATATAGAATCTCTGGACATAATAAAATGAATCGACTAAAAATAACAATAAATTACTTCCTTCAATCAAGTTAACTTAAAAATTCAACTATGCAAATGGCACCCAAACAAACGTGAAAATCATGTTGGAATTTCCTACCTTTTTTTAGAATATAGAAGTGGAGAAACAAGTTGAGACTTTGTAATTTATAAGCAAGGGAAATGTGAATTTGAAACATAAAATAAACCATTGTTAAAAAGGATTGGACAAGAATAAGCATGTGGGATTCTTGACAAGGTGAAAAATGTTTATGGCTAAATGCATTTGTCATTCGGGGAATCGACTCCCTATCTAAAAAAATTAAAAATGATGAAAAGTGAAATAAAGATATTTAAAAAAAAAGAAAAGCACAAAAAATGCATTTTTTTATTTTAATATAGTAGAAATTTTATTTAATCGCGAAAAAGAGTATCCTTAAAAGTTCTTTGCTTAAGGGAACCATAGCACCATAGGTGTCGAGTTTAATACATGGTTAAATCACCATAGAATTTTTGCCCTTTCTATTTGGAGAAAAATATTGCAAACTACAATGTCTAGGACCTTGATAGCAGTCTACGTTGAGTTTAAGCTAGTCAACTTTGATTGAGTATTTATTTGCCTATTGGCTCAACCAACATATTTAAAACAAAGAACTAGACACTCATGAGTGCCAAGGTGCCTCCTATAAATATCTAACCTCACCCAATTCTCATCTATTTTCGCCGAAAATCTTCTTAAACTCTCCTACTTTGCCCCAAAAAAAGAAGAAGGCATTTTCTACTTGTTTTCAGAAAAAAAAATAGTTGCTTTAAGGTTTCAAAAAGAGCACATAGCTTATTATTCCATCATTAGGGTAAAATTTCCTACTCAATTTTTTATTTTTTTAGTATAAAATTATTTTTTTAAGATTTACAAAATTAAATATTAATTTTTATAATATTTTGACTGATAGAAGAATGAGATACTTTGCTATTGATTTATATTAAATATAAATAGATGTTATAGTAATTTTATAAGGAAATAATCAATCTATTTAATCCCTAATAATAAACTAATCTATACCTAAGAATCGACTATTTACAATCTATAACACTCCCTCTCAAGCTAGAGCATAAATAATGATCATGTCTAGCTTGTTACGTAGATAATTTAATCAAAATTTCCCATTTAATGCTTTTGTGAATAAGCCAGTAAGTTGTTCTGCTATCCTCACATAACTAGTAGAAATTAAAATTCTCAAGAATATTTTCATGAATGAAGTGATAACCAACCTCAATGTGTTCGGTTCTCTCATGATATACTAGACTTGATGCAATATGAAGAGCAACTTGACTATCGCACCAAAGCTTTGTTGGTATTGAATTCTCCAACCCAAAGGTCCTAAGTTGGGCCAAGCCCGAAGGGCTCGAATGCAAGATGAAAACATCCCGAGCCCATGCAACGTTTTGCATGTAGGCTTTTTAAGGCCCAAAATGATCCACTTTATTTTATTAATTATAGAACTGGTTTGCCATAATTTGGTGTAGTGGATTAAACTAGTTTTCACATTTAAGGAGCTTGAATACATGCATTTTCGTTATGTTTTAGTTAAGTTTCTTTAGTTTTACTTACTTTCAATAAAATGTGCACATCGAGTCTTTTATTGACCTTAAGGGCCGAATAAGGCCTAAATGAGAGCTAATGTACTTCGTGAGTGTGCAGGAGACCATTAGAAGGCATTTCGGGCCAATACTGGATGTTATGTTGCCACATGGGAGAGCCAATGTCGCAACATAGAGAGCAGAATAGAGAAAGTTAGAAACTACCTTCAATTTTGTGACACAGGTAAAGGATGTTGATAACTTTTAAAAAAAGAGTTATATCTCAAGCCTCTAAACTTGATGAATTGCCTATACTTAAGTGGATATATTTTCATTTTTAGGTTATTATTAGAATATTGCATAATAAAGCTTGGATTGTGCCTTGAATGTCATTATTTGTTACTTTTAAACGTGCAAATGGCGCAAAATGAGAGGACTCTAAGGGATTATGCCCTACCAAGCTTAGACATGGTTCATGAAAATATAACAAGGCCAGTGATTACAACTAATAGTTTCAAAATCAAACCGATAGTGATACAAATGATCCAAAATAATCTGCAATTTAGGGGCACTATGATAGAGGACCCTAATTAGCATTTGAAATGGTTTCTCTAACTTTGTGATAGTTTTAAGTATAACGGGGTCATTGATGAGCTATTCGTCTTTGATTGTTCCCCTTTTCTTTGATTGATAACGCGTTTTCTTGGTTAGACTCACAAGCACCAGGATCTATCAAAACATGGGATGAACTCGCTAGAAAGTTCTTCCCAATTAGCAAAGCACTTCAAAATGTTGATTCAAAAATGTTCGCACCACGAATTTCCTGAGTGGATGCGACTGCAGGTATTTTACAATAGGTTGGATGCCAAAGTACGATCTGGACTAGACGGAGCAGCAGAAGGAGCTCTTATGAATAGGATGTACAAGGATGCGTATAAAATTATTGAAAATATGACATTAAACTGTTGTGAGTGGCCAACTGAATGTTTCACATATGGACAGAAAATCACTACGGTCAACACTATTCAAGAGGATGATAAGTATCAGCAAATAATGGATAAATTAAACCATATTGAATATGCTTTTGCATTGTCTATGTATGAAGGAGACAAACCACTCTTCCATTATATTAAGAATCCTACTGAGGATGTGAATTACATTAGGAATAGGGTGGAAACCCTTATTCAAACACATATAATCCCGACTGAAGGGATCACTTGAACTTGAGATGGGGAGGAAACCAAGGAGGGGGTAACAATTTAAATCAAGTTAAAAATACTAATTACCAACCTCTTTATTTATAGAAACCCCAGGACAAATCCAACCCAAATGACTGTACTACATGTGGTCAACATCTGGATAGAATTGAGGGGGAGATGGTTTCAAGCAGGTGCAATTTGAGTGCACCAACTTAATATGAACATTGACTAAGTTTGAGGATCAAATGAGCCAGTTGATGAGCATAATGTGTTATATCAAAAGACAAATTGGCTCAGATATTCCCAATAACATGAAAGATAATCCACAGAGAGAAGGAAAAAAGCATGTGAAAGCTATAGCACTCCGATCAGGCAAGGTACTGAGTAGCCCAGAAATACCTACTCCAGAGGTAATTTTGGATAATACTAATGAAACTCAAGACAAATCCATGGAGGTAGAAGACGGACTTGAATCAGAAGAAGAGAAGGCACCAGAGACTAAGACAGGAAAAGAGACATATAGAGATGGCAAAATCACGAAAGTCCCATTTCCAACAAGATTAGAAGAAAGGCAGAAGCAGGACGAGGATGAACTTGTAAGTTTTCTAAATCTATTTAAAACTTTAAATTTTAACCTACCTTTAATCAAACTAATTGAGGAGGTTTTCAAATATGCCAAATTTTTAAAGGAGATGATGGCAAGGCGTAAGAAAATCAAGATAGAAGAACAAGTTAATTGCAGTGCTTCTTGTAGTGTGATTATTTCAAGATAAGTACTTTGAAAGTTGAAAGACCCAAGAAGTTTCACTATTTCCAGAGAAACAGGGAACATTCATTTTAATATAGCTCTATGCGATTTAGGAGCTAGTATCAATTTAATGCCCTTATCAATTTTTGAAAAACTCAGATTATGGAATCTTAAAACAACTCAAATAACCTTACAATTAGCTGACAAGTCTTCGCTACATCTGAAGGGAGTACTAGAAGATGTGCTAGTTTATGTGTGAAGTTCTATTATTCCAACAGATTTTGTAGTACTTGATTTTGAGAAAGATCAGGAGATACCGATTGTTGGTTGCAAAACTGATATGCAAGTCGTGCAAGTGTACATGTCGAACAAGTAATAAAGTGATGAGTGAGATCGTCTCCACATGGATTAGATAGGTATAATTTGGTCGATTTATTATAGTTAAGTTTGATTAATGCTAAAGCAAAATAAGAATAATAATGCAATAACAAAATAAGAGAATGATAATGTATAAAATGTGCAAAACAAAACAGGTAAATGGAACAAGAATGCCACGGCAAAATCACTACGAAAAAGGGTTGAAGAACTATAATGTTGATTAGGATGGCTGGGATCACCAATAAATCTACCTTCATTGTCTATTAATTGCACATTAGAGTCGTGAATATTCTACTACTCGATAGGTTTTTATAGTAGTCTGCTTCTCTCTCGAGCAAGACCTTGGGTTACCTCCCTTAGGGCACTATATGTATATAGGCTTTGAGTTCGGCTACCACTAATATTTACTACATTTTCGCACGAGGCCAGGCTCAATGTCTAAAGGTTTGCAACAGCCAAATTTCGGTGAAATCGGAACAGTGGTTTCGGGACCACAAATCCGAGCCGAAAATAAAAATTATTTTTATTTTATTTGATGGTCCGTAATATGATACAAATGTCATGTGAAAGTTTTGATAATAAAATTTTATCGATTATGTGCTTAATTACGAGAAGGAATAAATCGCATAAAATGCAAAAGTTGAATTCTAGTAGCTATAAGGATTAAATATCTATGGAATTCAAAACTTAAAGTCCTTATATGGTAATTAGACCATTAAAGAAAAGTACGTAGATATTATGGTGACTCATCCATGGAAATTTAGAAAAAGGGTAAGGACTAAATTGAAAAGTAAAATATTTTAATTGATTAAAAGATGATAAAAAGAAATATCATTTATTTTATCATCTTCTTCCCCAAAAATACATGGAAACCCTAGGAGAAAGAGAAGAAACTTTCATGGCCAAATTGGGTAATTTCCTTGTCCCATTTTTATAATTTTGATATTTTTGAAACCAAGATAGCTTAATTTGTCTATTTGGGGGATTAATTTCAGAAGTTATCAAAGTATGAAAAATGGGTCATGGATGTATATGCTGAAAATTAGAAATTTGTGGAAGAAAATGAAAGGTTGTTGATAGATAAACAACTTTTACAAAGTGATTTTTGATGAAAACATGATTTAGGGACTAAAGTGTAAAGTTGTGAAAATTGATGAAAAATTCTAAAATTTATAGAAAACATGTGCTGTAAATTTTATGATGGACTTTTGGTTAGGCTTGGAATAGGAAGTAAATTGTACAAATTTCATTTTTCGAGACTAGGGACGAAATGGGAATTTATGGAAAAGTTAGGGTCCAAATGGTAATTTTGCCTAGGATGAAAATTTAGTCCACTTAAATATGAAATATGATAAATTAATGTTAAATTTACTCATATAGATCCGGATAGACCAAATTCGGAGCTAGAACGAGAAAAAGAGGAAAATGTCGGGTTAGTGGATTTTACGTACACGAACATTTATCGAGGTAAGTTCGTGTAACTAAATTATATATTTTATATGCTTGAATTAGATGTGTTTGTGAATTGTATAAATATCATATATGTATATGACATTGAAAATATATCTGACAAAGCCGGTCAACGATAATGCTCGATAAAGGATAAATGATAAAAATGCTACTTTTATGCTTGGAATGAATGTGGAATGTGATCATTTGAATTATATGAGTGTTATAGATGTATGAAATACTCACATGCTGGGAAATGCTTGAAAATGTTAAATCTCGTTTGAATAAATGAAAATCAATGGATATGTGATTTCCCGAAATGAATGAGGTCCTGCATTTGTCGCTGACGGGATTTAGCTCGGACGAGTAATTCCATTTACCTCATTATAAAAAGGATTTGGCTCGGACGGGTAATCCTGATATAAGTCCTCTCGAGCATAAGTTATGAATTAGATTTAGCCTAGACAGGTAATCCGGATCAAGCTCTTTAGAGCATATGTCATGAAAAGGATTTAGCCATGACTGGTAATCCTGTTGTATATATGTGTGGCTCGAGAGTGTACTCTCTGAAATAGTACCTTATGGGTATCATTGAATATGAATTGACGGATCCTGATTTGTACACCATGAATGTACTACTTGTGTATCCGCCGATATTTCAGATAAATTCAACGGGTAAAAGTTCTTGACATGAGAATATATGAATAAGAAATGAGTTATTACACATATCGGCCTGAAATACGTGAAAATGACGATACGTGATAATTGATTTATGGAAATATGAAATGATGATATTGTACATGGAATTTATTTGATGAGTATGTACATCCTTGATTATAGACTTGTACACCTTGAGTGTACTAATCGTGACCTTGATATTCCGAGTAAAATGGGTAAATTTCTGATATGAAATGATCTAAACTCGAGATGAACTATTATGAAATTATACTTGTAATATAAAGAGATGATTTATACATGTTAAACGAATACTTGTTGTAGAAAGCATATGTGCATGGAAACTTGATTGTTGTTGAACCCATATATGTTTGTGACGTTATTATGGAATATATGACTAGCAAGGGCAATGAGGATATGTGTAGGGCTTGAGGGCAAATTGATTGAATATGCCGTACATAGTTACCTCAAAATAGAATGAATGGTAAGTTAAGTACCATGTTATACGAACTTACTAAGGATTTTATGCTTACTTAGTTTTATTTCCCTGTTTTAGAGTAAATCAGAAGCTCGTTGGATTGGAAACTTGGCGGAGATCACTCACACTATCCATCGACCTATTTCAATAAATATGGTAAAGCAATTATGGTTATAATGGCATGTATAGGTTGTATTGGCCATATTGGCAAATGTAAATGATGCTTGTAATCTAGCAATTGGAATGGCTAGTAATGGTTTGTTTGATATACTTGTAATGTCATACTATGGTAGCTACATATATGTTAAGTAGTTGATCAAATTATGCCTAACATGTGGACTAGGCTAAGGTAAGGTTATAAACATGTATGCATTAATGATATGCCTTGTTGAATGGTGGAGTTTACTTAATTTGAATGCTTGAATTGGTTGGTTTATGGATGTGAGCTTTAGTGAAGGACATTGGTGTGACTTTGGGTGAGAAATGAAGCTAGAAATGGCTTTATTTCATCAACAGGGGTAGACACACGTGCGTGTGTCAAGACGTGTGTGACACACGGCCAAGTACATGGGTATGTAGTTGGGCTATGTGTCCCCTGAACCTTAATTTTGAGAAATAGAATGCTAATAATTGAGCACACGGGCAGAGATATGGGCGTGTGTCTTAGCCGTGTGTGCTACACGGCCTAGAACACAGGTGTGTGTCTTAGCCATATGAAACCTGCATCTAATTTTGAAAGAATTTAATTAACCACACAGCCTAGCACACGGGCGTGTGGCATGGCCGTGTGCACAAGTCAGAGAGTTACACGGGGTCGAATGTAACACCCCTAACCCAAAACCATTGTCGGAATAGGGTTAAGAGGCTTTACCAAACAATTGGAACAATTCACATCTATTTCACGACACAAAGTCAATCGTCAATCAAACATAATCAAAAACGAGTATATAGTCCCTTATCAAGGTCTACGAGACCCTAAACACATGTTAGAAAGAAGTCAAGACTAAACCGAACATGTCACACGTCTGTGTGAGCCGGTTGTGTGCCTCACACGACTACCAAGCACGCCCATGTGTCCAGGTCATGCCCAAACAAAGCATACATACTGACTTGTTCACACGGCCACCAGACACGCCCGTGTGCCATGGTTGTGTGAAATTAAGCTAGCTACTGACTTGGTCTCACGGCCACCTTGCACGCCCGTGGACCTCGGCCGTGTAACCTGTCCAGGCACACCTAAAAGTGACCCTTAAACCACACGGCAAAGACACACGCCCGTGTCTCTTGGCCATGTATGCAAAATAGGCCATTTGCAAGGCCAATTTGCCACCCATACAAGGGTCAACCAACAAGCTTCAAAGCAATATCAATTCATGCTTCTATATGCATTCAAACATACCATTTCATTTACCAATTAATCATCAACAATAGCATCTACTTCCATACCTAATATCATCACAAATGAGTCCATTCAAAGTAACAATTGTACATCTCAAAACATATATATATATCAAGCATTATGTAATCCATGCCATAGTTCATCTTCAAACCACATCTTTCTTCAACCACAAAATCATGAAATATACCAAATTCATAGCTCATTCAAAAATTCAACATCATTCAACTTCCAAGCCAAATCGCATGGAAAGGATTAGACATTTCTAAACATTCCATAACTTCTAGCCTATACATGCCATATTTCAACTATATACATCTTTCCAAAAGTACCAAAATAGATTGCCGATAGTGTGATAGAGATGCTGACGATCCTCGGATCAGAGCTAGCTTTACTGACACTGTAAAACAGAGAAACAAATCACACAGTAAGCTTTCAAAAGCTTAGTAAGTTCGTAACATAACACATATTGTTCATTAATACCATTACATTATGTCAAAAACAATTCATCACATAGATTAATTCTCAATCACATATACCATACCATCTAAGCTAATTTGCTCAATTAGCCTTCCACAAGCTCATTTATAATTTCATCTACCACATAGGTTACTAACGTACCTTATCCAACACTTAGTTATCGACCACATAAACTACTCAATGCTCTATATTTCATTTCGATCAACTTCTGTCCTTCTTCGATTCCATTGCACACTTAGTGCTCAAGTCATAGCCGAAGCTTAATTAACATTGCACACTCAGTGCATCTATATCAAACTGATCTTAAATCGGCATCACACACACAGTGTCAACCACAAAGCTGAAGTTTATATTATTTCGCACAGACAGTGCTAATATTCTCGGTCACAATTCTAAATACGCACACTTAGTGCCACCTAACTCGATTTCTCACATAGCATTTTCAATTAAATAATATCATACTATTCATTTCATAACATTAAACATAGTTAAATACACGTATTATGTCCGAACTTACCTCGGACGTCAAAATATCAAAATGGTCAATTAATCGAGCATTTTGTCTTTGCCTCGATCTCGATCTGAACCTCTCCTTTCTTGGTCTATATACATTCAAATTCAATCCATTCAATCACAATTCATCAATTAGTCCACACACACTTATTTAGGGCATTTTACAAAATAACCCTCATATTTTCACATTTCGACACTTTAGTCCCTAATTCATCAAATCACCAAATAACACAAATTTCAAATCACATATGCTTAGCCAAATTCTTCCCATGCTAATACAAGCCCACACATATCATTTGTTTCACATTTTAGTCCTTCAATTTACACTTTTCTCAATTTAGCCTAAATTACTCAATTTCACTAAAAATTCAAAGTCAAAATATGTTCATCTTTCACATATATTCCATATTTCATTATCAACTAACACATAGCTCAAGCATTCATCAATGGCATATCTCAAAATCTCTATCAATTTCTAAAATTAAAGCATGGGTTTGAAAGTGCACTAAGCAACGATCACAAAAACGTAGAAATTATCAAAAACCGAATTGAAAACATATACCAATTTGAGCCTAAGGTTGCCGAAATTGAAGAAGCTTCAAACCCTTATTTTCTATCTCAAAATTTGGTGGAAGATGAACACTTTTGCCACCAATTTCATGTTTTTTGTTAATATTAACTTAATAATCATTTTACCAATTTGCCCTTTTATTAATCATATAAGACAAATTAACATTAAGTTTAATATGTCATTTAACCATCCACTAACTTGAATAATGGACTAATTTCTTCATAAGACCTCCACATTATAAAGACAACAACAATTAAGCACTTAACAATCAGCACACAACATTTTACACATTATGCGATTAAGTCCTTTGTCACACACAGTCGATAAAATTTTCACACGAAACTTTCACACAGGCTCAATCACACATTATAAACATAAAAAATAATATTAAAATATTATTCTGACCTCGAATTTGTGGTCTCTAAACCACTATTCTGACTAGGGTCTAAACTAGGCTGTTACAACTCTCCCCCTAAGGGATTTTCGTCGTTGAAAATCTTACCAATGAATAGATGTGGATATTGCTCTCTCATATCATTCTCATGCTCCCACGTTGCCTTTTCTATTCCATGTTTGTGCCACAATACTTTCACCAAAGAGATTTTCTTATTTCTCAACTCTTTGGTCTCTCGTGTAAAAATTCGAATCGGTTCGTCACTATATGACAAATTTGACTGAATCTCAACCTCAGTAGGAGCAATCACATGAGACGGATCAGACCTGTACCGTCAAAGCATCGATACATGAAACACATTATGAATCTTTTCTAACTCAGGTGGCAACATCAATCTATAAGCAACCGGTCCAATTCATTTAATGATCCTATACAGCCCGATGAACCTCGGACTCAGTTTGCCTCTTCGGCCAAATAGAAGTATTTTCTTCCATGGAGACACTTTCAGAAACACTTTGTCCCCAATCTCAGATTCAATATCCTTTCGTTTCAAGTCTGCATAAGACTTCTAATGATCTGAGGCCGCTTTCAAACTATTACGAATCACTTTTACTTTCTGCTCAGTCTCTTTTAATAAATCAACCCTGTAAATTTTATTCTCACTTAGCTCAGTCCAATACAATAGAGTTCGACATTTTCGACCGTAAAGAGCCTCATATGGTGCCATTTTAATGCTTGACTGAAAACTATTATTATACGCAAATTCAATCAATGACAGATGTTTTTTCCATGTATTCTCAAACTTAAGTATATATCATCTCAACATATCTTCGAGAATCTGAATGATCCGTTCGGATTGTCCATCTGTTTGTGGATGAAATGCAGTACTGAAATGCAATTTTTTCCTAAAGTCTCTTTCATCTTCTTCCAAAATCGCAAGGTAAATCTCGAATCTCTGTCAGACACAATAGATAGTGGCACCCTGTGCAATCTCACATTCTCAGCAATATACAATTCGGCTAACTTTTCAAGTGAATAATCTGTTCGCATCGAAATAAAATGAGCTGATTTCATCAATCTGTCAACTATCACCCAGATTGCATCTTTTTTTCTCGAAGATAAAGGCAGTCCTGACACAAATTCCATCGTAATCCTCTCCTATTTCCATTTAGGAATCATGATCGGCTGTAACAAACTAGACGAAACTTGATGTTCAGCTTTTACTTACCGGCATATTAAACATTTTGACACAAAGTCAGAGATGTCCCGTTTCATACCAAACCACCAATAAAACTATTTCAAATCATTATATATTTTTGTACTCCCAGGATGCACAGTCAAACGACTATTATGAGCTTCATTTAAAATTAACTGAATCAACTCCGATTGCTTCGGAACACAAATCTGATCTCTAAACCTCAAAAAATCATCACTATCAACTCGAAGTTCTGAATCCAAATTCAAATCACATTGAGTTCGTTTTGCTATCATCTCAGAATCAATTACTTTCAGCTCAGCCAAAACTGAATCATCATCACACAGATCTATCTGAGAATTCATAGCTCGTAAAGCACATAAAGACTTCCGAATCAAGGCAAGTTAGTAATCTTTCAACAATTTTAACTATCTTCTCTACCACAAATTTAATTCTTTCTAAGTCATCAAGTACTTCAAATTCTTATGATCAGTATAAATGTGATATTTCTCACCAAATAGAGCGACGCCAAATCTTCAATGCAAACACAATCGCGGCTAATTCAAGGTCATACGTTGGATAGTATGACTTTGCCTTCCTGCATTACCACACAGCCCAAACCATTCAACAATGCATCACTGTATACTATGAATTCTTTGCCCGATTCAAGTTGAACTAACACTGGTGCTTCCGTCAATAACGCTTTCAACTGCTCAAAACTCTGATGGCACTTTTCTGACCACTCAAATTTAACGTCTTTTTGTAGCAACTTCGTCAACGGAGTCACAATCATCGGGAAGCCTTTCACAAACCGTCTATAATATCCCGCTAGTCCCAGAAAACTACGAACTTCAGACACATTTCTCGGAGGCTTCCATTCTAAAATAGCTGAGATTTTACTCAGATCAACTCGTATTCCCGCAGCTGAAACAATATGCCCCAGAAATCCAACCTCACGCAACCAAAAATCACATTTGCTAAACTTTGTTTACAATTGTTTCTTACGCAGAGTCTGTAACACAATTCTCAAATGCTTGGCATGTTGCGTCTCATCACAGGAATAAATCAGAATATCATCAATGAGCACCACAACAAAATGATCCAAATATGGTTTGAATATCTGATTCATCAGATCCATAAACACTGCAGGAGCATTTGTTAGTCCGAAAGGCATCATTAAGAATTCATAATGTCCGTACCTCATTCTAAAAGCAGTTTTCAGCACATCGGATTCATTAACTCTTAATTGATAGTAACCCAATCTCAAATGTATCTTAGAAAATACTGTAGCTCCTTTCAGCTGATCAAACAAATCATCAATACGTCGCAACGAATACTTATTCTTTATTGTCACTTTATTCAATTGTCGATAGTCGATACACATCCTCATAGTGCCATCTTTCTTTTTCACAAACAATGTAGGAGCACCACTGGGCGAGAAACTCGGTCGTGCAAATCCTCTATCTGTCAACTCTTGCAACTGAGACTTCAACTCTGTCAATTCGGTCGGTGCCATTTTATATAGAGCTATTGAGATAGGAGTAGTCCCCAGCACTAATTCAATTCCAAATTCAACTTCTCGTATTGGAGGTAATCCCGGTAACTTTTCAGGAAACACATCTGGAAACTCACAAACCACAGGCACAGATTCAACTTTCTTTTCTGTCACTTTTGTATCAATCACATATGCCAAATAAGCTTTGCAACCCTTTCTCACATAGTTCAAAGCTTTCATCGCAGATACAACAACTGGTAACCCTTTTATATCACTGGATTCAATTCGAACTATCTCACCATTCTGACTTCTCAATTCAATACTCTTTCTTTTACAATTCATTATGGTATTATGCAAACTGAGCCAATCTATACCTAGAATTATATCAAATTCATTGAATGGTAGCAACATCAAGTTAGTCAGAAAACAATTATCTCGAAACATCAATAGGCAATTCTTGCATACTTTATCCACCACGATACACTTGCCTAAGGGGTTCGATACTCTAATCACAAATTAAGTAGACTCAACAGGTAGAGTCTTACTTGATACTAGATTCACACACACATACAAATGAGTAGATCCTGGATCTATCAATGCAATCACATCACTATCAAATAGAGTAAAAGTACCAGTGATGATGTCAGAGATGACGCTTCCTCTCTCGCACGTATAGCATAAGCTCGGGCAGGTGCTCTCGCCTCTGATCTAACAGCTGTATCTGTAGTCCCTCTTTGACTTCGACCCTCATTTCTAGCGTTTCTGGGTGGTCTACCCCTAACCATGACATTATTCGATCTCACATTCTGAATATTTTCTTCTTCAGCTAACTTTGGGCAATCTCTAATGCTTTCGATTATTATATTTTCCCCAACATTCTCCTACATGTCGTTTTCCACACTGTCTACACCCAGGCTTGTTGCTTTTAACATTGCCAACACTTGATTCAGTCGGGAGTTGAGCTTTTAGACCAACACTTTGTCTCGAACGATCTCTACCCGGATATCCAAATGAAACATTTAATCGATTGCTTACCTCCCTAAATCTCTTCATCGAAGGTTGAGAAAACTTATTGATCGATCTTTTTCTTTCCTCTCGAGCTTCAGAATTGGCTTTCTTCTTTTCTTTACTGAGCTCCTCGACTTTGCAGGCTCTTTCGACTAACACAACAAATTCATTTATGTCAAGAATTGCAACCAACAACTTAATGTCTTCATTCAGCCCTTCTATAAAGCGTTTACACATAGTAGCTTCGGTCGAAACATATTCTCGTGCATACTGACTCAATCTCACAAATTCCCGCTCGTACTCAGTAATTGACAAACGGCATTGTTTCAGCTTTAGAAACTCTTTACGTTTCTGATCTATGAATCGTTGACTAATATACTCTTTTTGAACTCAACTTGAAAGAAATCCCATTTGATTCTCTCTCTCGGAACCACGGATGTCAACGTCTTCCACCAGTTATAAGCCATATCTCTCAATAAAGAAACTGCACACTTAATGCACTCATCAGGGGTCAACGACATCTCATTGAATACCTGAATTGTATTCTCGAGCCAAAACTCAGCTTGTTCAGCATCATCATCAGCTGTGGTGCTAAACTCTTTGGCCCTGTACTTTTGGATCTTATCCACATGCGGCTTATTCAATCGGATTGGATCTACAACTTGTGGCACAACAGGTACTTGTGAGGGTGGAGGTTGTGGAGTAGCCAGATTTGTTTGAACGAACTCCGAACACCACTCACTGATCATTCGAAAGAAGGCTTAATTAGCCTTTCCCTCCTCACAACTATAATTCGGCCTAGATGTGGCTGGCGCTGTCCCTTGAGCGGGAGCAGGCACGTGACTCTCTACATCATCAACAATTGCTCGATCGGGATCCATTTGATATATGAAAACACATTTATATCTGTCAGGATTCATCACACTATCCCAATTTCATATATGGCATGTATAGCTAGACTCACACACGCTATGTTAGTTCGGGAATCGACTAAACTGTAGCTCTGATACCAATAAATTGTAACACCCCTAACCCGCAACCGTCGTTGAAATAGGGTTAAGAGGCTTTACCGAACAATTGGAACAATTCTCATCCATTTCACGACACAAAGTCAATCATCAATCAAACATAATCAAATACGAGTATATAGTCCCTTATCAAGGTCTACGAGACCTTAAACACATGTTAGAAACAAGTCAGGACTAAACCAAACACTTCCTAAAGCTTTCAAAAATTTAAACATTCTTCATCACGGCAAAAGTCACACGCCCGTATGGGCCAGTCGTGTGCCTCACACGACTACAACACACGCCCATGTGTCCAGGTCGTGCCCAAACAGAGCATACATATTGACTTGTGTACACGGCCACCAGACACGCCCGTGTGCCATGGCCGTGTGAAATTAAGCTAGCTACTGACTTGGTCACACGGCCACCTTGCAAGCCCGTAGACCTTGGCCGTGAAACTTGTCCAGGCACACCTAAAAGTGACACTTAAACCACCCGGCAGAGACACACGCCCGTGTCTCTTGGCCATGTATGCAAAATAGGCCATTTGAAAGGCCAATTTGCCATCCATACAAGGGTCAACCAACAAGCTTCAAAGTAATATCAATTCATGCTTCTATATGCATTCAAACATACCATTTCATTTACCAATTAATCATCAACAATACCATCTATTTCCATACCTAATATCATCACAAATGAGTCCATTGAAAGTAACAATGTACATCTCAAAACATATATATATCCAGCATTATGTAATCCATGCCATAGTTCATCTTCAAACCACATCTTTCTTCAACCACAAAATCATGAAATATACCAAATTCATAGCTCATTCAAAAATTCAACATCATTCAACTTCCAAGCCAAATCGCATGGCAAGGATTAGACATTTCTAAACATTCCATAACTTCTAGCCTATACATGCCATATTTCAACTATATACATCATTCCAAAAGTACCAAAATAGATTGCCGATAGTGTGATAGAGATGCTGACGATCCCCGGATCCAAGCTAGCTTTACTGACACTGTAAAATAGAGAAACAAATCACACAGTAAGCTTTCAAAAGCTTAGTAAGTTCGTAACATAACACATATTGTTCATTAATACCATTATATTATGTAAAAAACAATTCATCACATAGATTAATTCTCAATCACATATACCATACCATCTAAGCTAATTTGCTCAATTAGCCTTCCACAAGCTCATTTATAATTTTATCTACCACATAGGTTATGAACGTACCTTAGCCAACACTTAGTTATCGATCACATATACTACCCAATGCTCTATATTTCATTCCGATCAACTTCCGTCCTTCTTCGATTCAGTTGCACACTTAGTGCTCAAGTCATAGCCGAAGCTTAATTAACATCGCACACTGAGGTGCATTTATATCAAACTGATCTTAAATCGGGATCACACACACAATGTCAACCACAAAGCTGAAGTTTATATTATTTCGCACAGACAGTGCTAATCGTCTCGGTCACAATTCTAAATACGCACACTTAGTGCCACCTAACTCGATTTCTCATATAGCATTTTCAATTCAATAATATCATACTATTCATTTCATAATATTAAACATAGTTAAATACACGTATTATGTTCGAACTTACCTCGGACGTCGAAATATCGAAACAGTCAATTAATCGATCACTTTTTCTTTGCCTCGATCTCGATCCAAACCTCTCTTTTCTTGGTCTATATATATTCAAATTCAATCCATTCAATCACAATTCATTAAATTAGTGAACACACACTTATTTAGGGAATTTTGCAAAATAACCCTCACATTTTCACATTTCGACACTTTAGTCCCTAATTCATGAAATCACCAAATTCATACAAATTTCAAATCACATATGCTTAGCTGAATTCTTCCCATGCTAATACAAGCCCACACATATCATTTATTTCACATTTTATTCCTTCAATTTACACTTTTCTCAATTTAGCCTAAATTACTCATTTTCACTAAAAATTCAAAGACAAAACATGTTCATCCTTCACATATCTTCCATATTTCATTATCAACTAACACATAGCTCAAGCATTCATCAATGGCATATCTCAAAATCTCTGTCAATTTCTAAAATTAAAGCATGTGTTTGAAAGTGCACGAAGCAACGATCACAAAACGTAGAAATTGTCAAAAATCAAATAGAAAACACATACCAATTTGAGCCTAAGGTTGCCGAAATTGAAGAAGCTCCAAACCCTTATTTTCTCTCTCAAAATTCGATGGAAGCTGAACACTTTTGCCACCAATTTCATGTTTTTTTAGTTAATATTAACTTAATAATCATTTTACCAATTTGCCCTTTTATTAATCATATAAGACAAATTAAATTAAGGTTAATATGTCATTTAACCATCCACTAACTTTAATAATGGACTAATTGCCTCATAAGGCCTCCACATTATAAAGACAACAACAATTAAGCATTTAACAACCAGCACACAACATTTGACACTTTATGCGATTAAGTCCTTTGTCACAATTTGACACACAGTCGATAAAATTTTCCCACGAAATTTTCACACGTGCTCAATCACACATTATAAACATAAAAAATAATATTAAAAATATTATTCAGACCTCGAATTTGTGGTCTTGAAACCACTATTTTGACTAGGTTCTAAACCAGGTTGTTACATCGAACATGGCCTATAGCACGGGTGTGTCCTAGGGTCACATGGGCGTATCCCTTGGACCACACGGGCGCGTGAGCCCTGCACCTTGGAAAAATTTTAAAATTTGACGAAAAATTGTTAGAGTTTCCGATTTAGTCCCGACTCAATTCTAATGCTTATTTTGGGCCTCGAAGGTCCATGTAAGGGACGTTATGAATAATCTCGGAAAATGAACAATGATTGACATGATTTATCTGAAAATATTCTGAAAGTTTTGGTAATACTCTGTAACTCTATTCCGACGACGGATACAGGTTTGGGGTGCTACAAGGTTGCCACGAGTAAGTGAATAATCATTCACTCATATTACCTAACCCTATCGAAATTAAGTTATCTTTATAAACCTACCGCACATTCGTTAATATACAACTTGCATATAACATGAAATACCATAAAATAAAACAGTAGAACAAACCAAACTTAAACTTTAAACATTAATAGAAATAAAGGTTTCATCAAAGTAATCCCGAGCCTAAAAGATTTAGCTCATGGTTGGGAAAATCAAGTTTGAGTTTGATATGATAACTAACATCATCAATAATTGATAAGCTTTAAAGAAAAGCTTGATAAGAAACAAAGGAGAAAATCTGAGATGATAGCTTTCGCCTATCCAGCTCTGAACATAGGCATCACAATGTTTTGCAGTTTCCCAAGATGACTGCAGATGTTTTCTCCTTCTTCTGTCGCCCTTATTCTTAACCCCTGCCTGATATTTTTTGTTTCATCCAAGGCTGCTGTCCCATCCTATTTTTGGTTGCTTGAGGTTGGTCTATTTCATATAAAGGTTGCTCTTTCATTAGGGTTCCCTGCTTGGCTTTTATAAGTTTCACCTTCTAGGGTAGGTCCATTAGCCCACGATCTTTCCTTTAACTTCTAGGTATATATTTATGTAGGACTAATAGCGATACGCGTTAAGTGTTGACTAGGCATCTTCCCAGCATTGCCATGACATTTGTGTTGGCAAATTGTCCATACTAAATCGTCAACCTTTGCTCTACACTCTACACCTACCAAAAAATGCTCTTCAATGCAATGCTTTAAAGGTGCTAATGCAATATCCTAAAATGCAACTAACAACAGTTAAGTATAGGCAATTAACTAAGTCTAAGAGCATGAAATATAATTCTTTCAAGAGTTATCATAGCCCCAAACTTGAGTCATTGCTTGCCCTCAAGCAAAGTATGCATGAATGCGTGAATGTCAAAATGGCCACAGAAAATATAACCACCATTGTATTGCTAGACAATTTAGAGAGCATTTTATACTTCAGTTATCAACATTCTTCTATGTCTAAAAATTTATTCAAGTTTCATAAGTTTGTTTAGCAAAGGTAGTGTAGAAAATATTGCCCTAAAATCAAAATTCCATAGTGCTCATTTGTGCTTTTTTTACTATAGCAAGTGTCTCCTAAGTTACTTATTTCATCTATTTCCTAAATTCAATTTTTTTTTTACCTTAGCTATTTTTTTTAGAATAGTAAGAGGGCTCAACTCGTCACACAGTTCTTTGACTCGACAATCATAGTAGAGCATACACCAAATTACCGGGTACTCAATCATTTCACAATTTGAATGGAACTCACTTATGAAGCTAAGGCTTTTGACTTATAAGATGGATGGAGCAAATAACTACCTCCTTAGCTACTCAGCTTATTACTACAGTGGAGTGCCCCTAAATTTCTTTTTCTATATTTCACACTCTTGTCTAAGCTTGCTTTTCTAACCAATAACACGATGGATCAAACAAAGTGTTCCTGATCTATTGGGCAATTCTAAACATTGGAGTGTTTTATGACATTTCTTTTGTTTTCCTTAAGCTTCGCCACTTATTAATTGTTTGAGTATTTCCCTGACAATTTTATTGAGTTTAGCTTCAAGGATCTCTAAAAAAACATGCTATAGTCCAATTGTTATTGAAGTTAGGACATCTCATTTTTAAGGGTCGATTCTTAGGCAAACTATCCTAAGCTAAATTCGTCTAATCCACTATCATATCTTTCTAGGTTTATTAAAGAATTAAGTTCATCATCGAACATCACAAGTAAAACAAATACACTCATGATAGTCTAACCATGCCTTGGCAATTACGTGTGTCATGCAAAATGAACATGCTTGACTAAATACATAATGCATCCTAAATGCCCAACACACCCCCAAACCTAAGGGATGCATTGTTCTTAATGAAGCAATATACATGTAATATGAATGCAATGTTGTAGTAAAACTAATAAATTTAGACATAAAAATGTCATAGCAAAATATGAATGCATGATGCAATAAGGGGAAGAGAACTCCTTTGGCTTGGAGTTTGGTTATTGTTGCTTTAATGTTTATGGGTAGACTTATATGTCGAATGCTTAAAATGCATCTTCCTTTCCAGCGATTGGAGAGGTAGATCCTCCTCTTCTTTGTCAAACTCAGTGATCTTAGCAATGATACAGTAAACTCGTGGTCTTGTGCAGACATTGCTTCGGTTGGTGTAGGTGGCATATCTTTAGTACTGTCCTTCGGTGGTGCAAGTGTTAGGGTTGCTTCTGTTGTCCATTCTTGATCGGTCTCTATATTGACTGATTTAGTCTTAATGCCTTCTTATGTAGGTTCTTGGGTTTCTTTTTTTGCAACAGTGGGTTTGATGCTTGTAGGCTCTACCTTGGTTGGCTCTACTTCGCCCATTCATTCTTTGATAGATGCTTATAATTCCTTAGGGAGTTTAAGGAATGCAGGCATGGGCTTGGTGAAATTCTTCTGAAGATACATCTTCAGGGCAACATCCCACTTCTCTATATAGGCCCAGAAAATGGCCATTCTTTCTTGTGCCTTTTGCACGTTCGCAGAATTCAGAGTTGTTGAGTCTCGAGGAGAGTGAGCTATTTCTGCAATCGGTCGAGTGAGTTGTGCACTTGCTGTACAAATGGATTGTTGAAGGTAGAAACTTTTTCCGCTGTAAAAATCTGCGTAGAAGATGTAGATGCTGTGTAACACCCCTAACCTGTATCCGTCGCCGGACCAAGGTTAAGAGGCATTACCAGACATATCGAAACATTTTACACTCATTTCATAACATCAATCATAGAATGTCATTTCATATCGGTTTATACCCACATAGTCCCTTTAGGAGGTTTATGAGACCTTGAACATGCTTTAGAGAAGGTTCAAGACTAAACCGATCTCATATAGAAACTTTACGGAACTTAGAAATTTTTCTTTCAAAATAGGGCACACGCTCGTGTGGCTTGGCCATGTGCCTCACACGACCGTGCCTTGGGCCATGTCTGAACTCGTGTGCAAAACTGACTTGAATCACACGGCCTGTCACACGCCCGTGTGCAAGTCTGACTTACTACAAATTGAGGCAGTGAAAGACACGATCGAGACACATGCCTGTATGTTCAATCGTGTGGACAATTATAAGCAATTTGCAAGGCCAAATTGCCATCCATATTGGGTCATACCTACAAGCATCAACAAGCATCAAATTATGACTCAAAATCATCCAAAACATGCCAAAATTGACTATCTCTTTTGGCCATTCAAGAACACATCCAAACATACCAACTTTTACATCACATAGCATGAGCTATATTCACCCATAATCACATTCATTATCAAACCATATCACATGGCTATATATACACATTCCAAAATATAATCAAAGTTCTCTAGCCTATACATGCCATACTTCAATATGTACATTTCGAAAAGGTACCAAAATATAGTTCGATAGTGTGGTGATGATCCTCGATGATCCCCAAGCTTCCAGTAGCTTCGATAATCTATAAAACAATGCAAACACACACAAAGTAAGCTTTCAAAAGCTTAGTAAGCCATATACAAGTAAACTTATCATGTAAAACAATTATAAACCATTTTATACATATGGTTCATGACATAACACAATCACAACTCATATTTCTCTTATATTTCAATTGATCATATTCACTTGCTCATAACCACATATCATGTAATGTAGCTCACATATCAAATGTGAAACACCCTACACCCAGCCCATGAGCCTGAACCGGATCTGGTATGTTCCTTAAGAAAAATGGTTTTGAAGTTCTTTATTACTTAGAGATAACTTGTGTATTTTTCGAAAGATATTGGTTTTGGGTTGGGCTTAGGTTGGAAACCCGTTTACTTAATTTTAAAAGAACAATTATTTAAAGTGACAAAAAAAACAATCTAGGGTTTATTTTAAGAAATATGTTTTTAAACAATCATTAATTTTAAAGTAATTCGTAACATAATAATAAAAATTTAAACAGAAATGAAGTAATCAAACTTGGGCCTTATGGCCTTATTACATCAAATAATTTCCAAAATTAAAATGAAAAGTACTTAGCAAAAATAAAGTCCAAATCGTTTATTTTTCTCTTACATACCCACCTTCAGACTCCCTGCAAGGCGGTCCATTACTTTCATCATCACTGAAAAATAGTCCCACAAGGTGAGTCTACAGACTCAATGTGTACACAAAACTAACAATCAACAGATCGAGCATACATATTCATATCAAGTACATATTCGAATCAAATGATGCAACCCAAACCCAAGCCTATTTGTCCATCCGCTACACACCACCCGTGCACCGCCAATCACACCGTGGGGACTACTAAGTCGACCCTCCATCTCGCTACACCATCAAGGCGCGCCGCTGCGCGACGTGTGCTCATCGCCCATATAATTTGTGTCATTAGACACCATATTCGAATAATGTAACCGGTTACCAAATTCGGATAATGTAACCGGTTACCATATTCAAATTATGTGACCGTAGTCACCATATTCCGCTTAGTGAGACCAAGTCAACACCTTCTTCCCTTTCACATATAGCCCGAAATGCCCCAAATATTATTTTATCATGCATAACATACTTATTTATCATTCATGTTACTATTCACATGTTCAAAATATATCATATTCGTAATCCTATCAGAAGTAGGAAACGTACCTGGGTACTCTTTACCACATTTGTGGTGCTTAGCCACATTCATAATCTTATACATATTCATATATTAAAATAATTGCCATATGATATATCGAAAGTTAGTGTGAGTACACACCTGATTTGCTTAATAGGTTCCTTGATATCCCAAAGAAATCGATCTGTTGCTTTAGATCTCAATCCCTATATTCGGCCAAATTATTTAAACACATAAATAAACCTTTTTGACCTTAAAACCAAATCCTAGTAGGATTTGTATTTCTAAAGAATAAACCCTGGCCGATTGGATCTATGGACTTACCTTAAAATTTCCAAATCCCGAATGTAATCCTTGCCTTGTATGTCTGTCGAAATTCCTATAGTTTCATGATAGACTTAAACCTCACATATAATCCATAACTTTGACAAAATATGTGTAGATCTTACCTTAGATTCTTGAATCCCGAATAATCTCTTCCTTGTAGTTGATAGCACTAGAAATCCCGAAACACTCCTTATAGTTTCGGCCACAAAAAAATAATAACATTAGCCTCTATGTTTGACTTAAAGAGGAGAATAATCGATAACCACAAGATTCTTACCTTTTAAATTCGACAGATCTTTCCTGACACTGCTTTAGAGATTCGGCTTGGGCAGAATTTTGGCTTTTGATGCTATGAAGAATTCGGCTAGGTTGGATTGTGTTTTTGGTTTTTGAAAAAGAAGAAAAGAAAAAGAGAGAGGGGGCTAGGGAATTCGGCTAGACAAAAGAAAAGAGAAGAGAACCCTAAAAATTTTGGCAGAGATGAGGAGGAAGCAAAAATTGATGAGTAGCCCTCCTGCCTTCCTTTTATAGCCGAAATTATCAGCTAGGGAGTCCCTTACTTGGCCACCACTCCTCTATCTGATAGCTTTATCTTTTATTTATCATAAATAAAAGAGTTTAATCCATTATTTATCTCCTCAAATAATCCAATTAAAGAAAATCTTTTATTTATCACTTATTATTCACATATTTATGGAATTAAATCACCTCTAATTCTAGAAGCATGTGCCGTCCACCCTCTAGCCTGGGAAGCAAAAATAAAACTTCATTTATTTGCTTCCCTTATGACTCGAACTCAGGCCCAACACCTTGCATGTGGCGCCATTTCTCTAGGCCCTAAGTGACATCTTCAGGCCACTTTTCCAAGCCTGTTTGTGTGTCAAATTTTACCAACTTTTTCTTTTAAGGCCATCTTGCCCTTATTTCCTATTTTAAACTTTAAAATTTGACATTTCTGCATCATTTCGAAGTTTCCTAAAATTTTCGATCGGCTCTGTTTACTTGCCATTTTCTTACATTTCCAAGTTTCCTAAAATGTATACTTTCCAATTTTGAACCATTTCCATTTTCATTTTTTAGTTTCCAAAAATGTGTACTTTCCATTTTTGAACCATTTCCTTACATTTCTGGGTTTCCTAAAATGTTCATGTCCTAATGCATTTCCAGGTTTCCAAAAATGTTCAGGTTTCCAAAAATGTTCATTTTCATTTCCATGCATTTTCATACATTTCTGAGTTTCCAAAAATTTCAAAAATTTATTCATAATGCTTAAGACTTGTCATTTCATACAATTAAACCGAAAATGCATAGGCCCTTTCCAGGATGTTACAAAATGATTATTTACATACATACGTTTCATTGCCAAATTTCATATACATACATACATACCGGAATTTGAATGCACATTCATATACTCATTCATTTCTCAAAATGCCCGCTGAACCATTCGGAATCAATAAGGATACTTGGATAGCTTGTAAAGCTCGTACAATGCTAACGTCCTAGACGTGGTCTTACATGTAATTAAATATCGATGCCTCTATCCCAGACAGGGTCTTACACGAAATCATATACGATGCCAATGTCCCAGACATGGTCTTACACGTAAATCTAAAATAGATGCCAATGTATCAGGCATGGTTTTACACGATAACACATATCAGAATCTTATGTCATGACATATGTATCCCAACTATTCCTAAGGTTCGTACGGGACTTTTCGGACGTCGTCACATTATCGACACTTTCCCGAATTCCATATATTCAGCTCAAATAACCATATATTGCAATTAATTTATATATAAGCAATAATAATTCAATTCAAACACATTTATTTGTATATCGACTTACCTCGTACGGAAAAGAATGGAAACGAACAACTATTCAACTACTTTTGGTTTCCCCTGATCTAATTCCGTTTTCTTTGGTTCTTGATCTATACACATTCAAATTGAGCTCTTCTATTGATCGCATCATTCAATTCAACTCATATACACATATCTAGGGCATTTTACAAATTAGCCTTCACATTTTGACATTTAAGTCCCTAATTCACAAAATAAAAAATTATACAAAATTTTATTACACTATAGCTTAGCTGAGTATTCCATCAGTCCATATAAGCCCATATCTTTAATTTATTTCACATTTGAGTCCTTTAATTTCTTATTTTCACAATTTAAGCCATAATACTCAAATTAATCAAAAATCTCAATACAAAACATATTTATCTGACATCAAGCTTTCATATTTCACCATTTAGCATCACAAAGCTCATAACATAAATAATGGCATAACTCAAAATCATCATCAATTTCATGAATTAAGGCATGGGCTTAAAAGAAGACGAAGCAATGATCACAAAAACATAGAAATTATCAAAAACTGAACAACTATCATACCTTCATCAAAGAAAACCAAGGCCGAACCTAGCTTGCTCTTTTTCTTTCTTTTTCTTTTGTATTTTCGGTCATGAAAGATGAATATACATGGCATTTTAAGTTTGGTTTTATTTTATTACATAGTAATATACATTTTACTATAATGACCTTAATGAATTAATTAGAAAACCATGTAACAAAAGCCCATAACCGTCCACTACATTGTTCCATGGTCAAATATCCACTTAAGGACTTCACCTTTAATTAATTAAAGCAATTTAACACTTTAACAAATAGCATGATACTTTTTAATTTTACACGATTAAGTCCTTTTTCACAAATAGACACACAAATGATAACATTTTCATACGAAACTTTCACACATATCAATTCACATGCTATAAGTACGAAAAATAATATTAAAATATTTTTTTAACTCAGATTTATGGTCCCAAAACCATTATTTCGACAGGGTCTAAACCGAACTGTTACATGCTAAGTCATGTGATTGTTTCTGTGACAATTCCTCTCCAAATATCTTAGCCACAATCACCCTTGTTATTGACCCCTTATTTGGGGTTACAACGTTGCTGGGCAGCACTAGTACGTTGAAGAACTAGTAAAGTGCAGTGACTAGTGACGGGTAGTTGAAACTCCTCGCATTTTTCTGTGTGCAGCAATAAACTTCATTGAAGATTATCTTGCCCACATTAATTCGTCATCCTGCCATGATGGAGTATAGCAGCAACATCCACTCCTTGGATACTGTAGAGTTATGGGCAGAGGGGATTAGTCGCGTCTTTTTAAAGTGGTACGACACTCATGGCGGGCTTTAGTGATGCCCTCACAATCGTATGCAGATCTGCCAAGATCTGATCCACCGTGTTCCTTCAACGTAAAGGTCTTTGAGGACTTGGTTCAGCCCATCTGAGGTGATGGTTACAGAAAACTAAGAGTGCTCATTTTGTACGGCTAACAGCCCAAATTGGGCGTTGATTTGAGCATAAAAATTCACAAACAAGTGTGCTCAAAACATCCTCAGGATGCAGGCAAAATATCTTCCAGCCATGCTTTTCCATCATGGATGAGATAGAAGCATCATACCTCATGAAGGTTCATCATTAAAGAGAAAACCTTTTTTAAGGCAAAACAGCCTCTTTGATATATTGTTTTTATTCTTCTCCTCTGTTGCAGCATTGAAGAATGTTCACGCTGACACATCGGCTATTTGGGGGGTAAGGGTTCTGGCCATTGTTGAGGTTTAGGTGAGGAAAATCATCAATTGAAAGGAAAAAGGGAAAGGCTTTTGGATGCTTAAGGGGCAACAAATAGTTTCTAAGGGACACAAGGGTTAGGGTAATTTTTGAGGAGAAGTGATGGAATTAGGGCAAAGGTAAAGGTAGAGGCAATACTGTAGGTGGTTATTATGGCCTGATATGGATGATTGGATAGGCGTGTGATGGGAATTAGAGGGAAATAGAAAAATTGAGGCCAAATGTTTTGGGGAAATTTCCATTAGGCCTAATCGCTGCAAATGGGCCCCAACCTTTGGAATTCCTTTAAAAATTGGGATAGCCCATCCCTTCTAATTATCTTCTTTCTCAAAAGCTATGCAACTGTTGCCATGGCACTACCTTTTATTATGTTCATCCTCTCACTTCTTCTTAAATAACATCTACACTAGAAAGTTAAAAAAAAAGTATTAAGTAAAAAACAAAAGATAAATTAAATAACTAGGATAAACTTAAAAATTATAGGAATAAAATAAAATAAAAAATATCGAGATGCTAAGGTTAAACATCTCAGAGGCCAATGGACTATTTTTCCTAATCCACATGAGCACCCTAGTTGTACTTTAAATGCTGTGTGTTGACTTTAATGTGACCCCCGTTTGTATATCCTTGACATCAACTGCTCCATGAGGGTATACTTTGGCTATTTCAAAGGGACCTGACCAGCGGGATTTTAGTTTGCCAGGAAACAATTTCAACCTTGAGTTGAATTACAACACTTGTTGTCACGATTGAAATTGTCATGGCATAACTCTCTTATTATGCCAATGCTTAGTCTTTCTTTTGCCCCAGCAATGCTCCCACAACATAATCATTGGCATCACATATGAGATCGAATGGTAATCTCCATTCAGGAGCTATTACAATCAGTGCAACCACTTGTCACTTTTTTAACTCCTCGAAAGCTAACAAACAAGGTTCATAAAAAATGAAAGGTTTATTCTGCTCCAACAAAGCACACAGGGGTTTAGATATCTTTGAGAAGTCCTTAATGAATCTCTTATAAAAACCTGCATGGCCTAAGAAACTTCTAATTCCATTAACACTGGAAGGAGGCGACAATTTTTCAATCACATTAATTTTTTCCTTGTCAACTTCAATTACTTGTTGCAATACCTTATGCCTTAGAACAATGCCTTTGTGGACCATGAAATGAAATTTTTCCAAATTCAAAACAAGACTCGTTTCTTCACATCGGTGAAGAACCAATTCCAGATTTTTCAAGCAGCCTTCAAAATTATTCTCAAAGACTGAGAAATCATCTATAAAGACTACGAGAAAATTTTCTACCATGTCATAAAATATTGCTATCATACAAGGCTAAAATGTTGCAGGGGCATTATATAAACCGAATGACATTCTTTTAAATGTGAAAGTACCATATGGACAGGTGAAAGTTATCTTCTCTTGGTCACTAGGAGCTATTGCAATCTGATTATACCCCGAATATCCATCCAAGAAGCAATATAAGGCCTTTTGAGCTAATTTGTCCAGCATTTGGTCAAAAAAAGGCCAGGGAAAGTGATCCGTTCGAGTTGCCTTATTGAACTTGCGATAGTCTATGCACACTCTCCATCCTGTGATAGTGTGAGTTGGTATAATCTCATTGTTATCATTACTGACCACTGTAACACCTCCCTTCCTGGGCACAAACTGTGACAGGCTTACCTAGAGCTGTCTGAGATCGGGTAGATAGTACTTGCATCAAGCCATTTGATTATCTCTTTCTTAACAAATTCCTTCATGATAGGATTTAACCTTCTCTTTTGTTCAATAGAATTACCATGGAAATCCTCCAATAAAATTTTATGTATGCATATAGCAGGGTTGATTCCTTTGATGTTGGCAATTTTCCATCCCAATGCGCTTTTAGATCTCCAGAGAACTTCCAACAACTTTATCTCTTGATCGGGTATTAACTCCGCTAAAATAACTACCGAAAAAGTATTGTTTTCTTTAAAATAAACATATTTGAAATGCAACGGCAAATGTTTCAACTCTAATGTGAAAGGCTCCTCTATAGATGATTTAGGAGAATTGAAGGTGCGAGTTGATAAGTCCAAGGGCTCAAAATTTTTCCCTGGTCTATCCACAATCTACTTTGCCTTCCTAAACTCATTGAATTCTCCAAAATTCTTTTCTTCATTTAGCTCGATCGAATTTGTATCACTATTTGAATTGCCATAGAAATATTTTGTAAACTCTTCTTCCACTACTGTTCCTAGCAAACCAGTTGTGTGGAAATCTTCACTCTCATAAACACATTTCATGGCATCAAATACGTTGAAAATGATTTGCTGATCATTCACCCTCATGGTTAGTTCACATTTTTTGCACAACAATCAAAGTCCTGCCTATAGCAAGAAAAGGTCTTCTATGAATAATCAACACATCTTTTTCAGCATCACATTCTAAAATAATAAAGTCGGCTAGAAAAAGAAACTTATCTACTCTTACCAATACATTTTCAATTTCACCTTTCGGATGTGTATAGGCTCAATCAGCTAACTGCAACGTTATTGTAGTAGGTCTTGCTTTCCCAATTCCCAACTTCCTAAATACGGACCTGGGCATTAAGTTGATACTTTCTCCTAAATCACACAATGCCTTCGCAACATAATGATTTCCAATTGAGCATGAGATAGTAAAACTCCCTAGGTCTTTCAACTTTGAAGGTAATTTATTTGTTAACATAGCCGTACACCTTTCAGTAAGAGCAATCATTTCAAATTCTACCAATATTCTCTTCTTTGACAACATATCTTTCATGAATTTCACATAATTGGGCAGTAATGACATCCAGAAATCTTTTGAACTGGTGATCTTGTTTACGATTGTGGAAGTTGTAACAACCCAATTTCAGTGAAATCGAAACAGTGGTTTCGGGACCACAACTTCGAGCTAAAAATAAAATTTATTTTTATTTTATTATATGAACCGTATTATGTTATAAAAGTCATGTGAAATTTTTGATACGAAAATTTTATCGATTATGTGTTTAATTACGAGAAGGACTAAATCGCATAAAATGCAAAAGTTAAATTCTAGTAGCTATAAGGATTAAATAGCTATGGAATTCAAAAATAGAGGTCCTTATATAGTAATTGGACCATTAAGGAGAAGTATGTAGTGTAACACCCCAAACCCGGCCTAGACGTTATGGCCGAATCTAGCAATGTCACATGATAGTGCTTTGGAAAACATGGTTGCGCTAAAACCATTTGCAGATAGTTGGAAAATGTAATTATAATAACGACCTTTTTGATATTTTAGGTTACCGTAAAAAATGCGTCGTTGATTCATTTATTAACCATTTTCAAAACATTATATGTTGCGGAAGCTTTTTTTAAAAGTAATTTGCGGATTTGTGTGTTTTTGATAAAACATATGTTCATTTTAAAAACTCGAGTCTTGTCCTACTGCTAGCAGTTCATAAAATAATAATCCCAAATCTAAGTAAAAATCCATAAAGGCCTTATTACATAAAAATTACCCAGATATAATCAAACCATAATTAATAATTAAAAATAAAACCATAGTAAAGTGTCTAGAGCCATGGTCACTGCCGAGTCCTCCGCCGCACCGATCCGTCTACTGCTAGGGATTACCTGTACAGATTAAACAGAAAAAGGGTGAGTTTTTGCAAACTCAGTGTGTAATCCCCATAGAAAACATACACACAGAATATCAGAATACAGAGATATTTTCACATTTCGGGTCTGAGCCCCTTACAGAAACAGTGTGGACCTTAGCCCATTCTGATACAGATTCAAACATATTACTGGGCCTTGGCCCAATTCAGACAGAATATGCAGATAATAGAGTCCTACCCACCAGCCTCTACACACCAACTCCGTCCAACCCTACAAACCTTGTGGGGATAAATTCAACCCACCCAGCCCTACATACCATGTTGTACCAAATGCGGCACAAAATCTGAAATTTGCAGCTAAGCTGCTAGATAACAAGCTTAAAAGCCTTTCAGATACTTTCTCCGAATATCATCAATCCCACCCCGATGTAATGCAACATACATAAGATGTCATGCTATTATGCAAACACAGTTCATATATTTAGTTATCAGAATTCATGTTCGGTACAAAAATTGAAAAGTCATGTCACATAATTAGGGGTTTAGGTAAAGCTTACCGACCCTACATTAGGCCCACAATCGACTAGGGAGACCCGTGCAACCTTACAGAAAAATGGGCTCACACGCCCATGTGGCCTGCCCATGTGGGCCACACGGTCCAAATTTACCTTAGCCGTATAAATTACATGACCTCACTCGACCGTGCGCTCGTTGATCACATGGCCTGGCCAAGAATCCCACACGCTTGTGTGGCCCCATACGCCCGTGTGGCCTACAATGCCCAATTGGTCGAGCCCATGTTTCACACACGACCTCGCCCAGCCGTCACACGGTCGTGTCGCTCGCGCACAGCCTGGCTAGTCTATCATACGGCCGTGTGGTGACTAACAGTCTTGCACATGGCCTACCACACTGGTGACCACACGCCTGTGTGGCGTCGATAGTAAGGTTTTCGGCTTCCGTCGAAACCTCATTTTTTGCGTTTTTGGGTACATGCCTGATAAGATTTTGCTGCCTACGCAATCTAAGGTCACCAGTACCTATACTCTTAAAACCCAAAAATGAGTCTAAATCGATTAATCCCAACAACGTAAAATTGACTTGCTCCTACCAAACCGGTTACCACTTCGAGTCAAATCGACGTCAAGTTGATTCCAGCCTCTCAAATAACTCCTAAGCACAACAAAACCCCTTTTAAAACCTTCAAAAATTAAAGAAATAGCTAAGATAATCCAACCCAAAAATTACCGTAAAAGCGTCCCGAATACGTATTACAGAAATGATTAAAAGAAGGAAGAATCGGGATAGGAGGGAGAGCAGTAAAATTTCGGCAAGGGTTTAAGGAAGAAAATTGAACAGCAAAAAGAAGGGAACGAATTTGAGAGAAAGAGGAAAAGTGAACAAATTTTCTGATATTCCCCCTATCATCTCCCCAAATCTCTCCTAACTATCAGATTTTTAGTCCAACACAAACACCTACACGGTACTGGCAGCAAAAATACATCCCTTACCTGCGCAAGGATTTGACCTCCCAACCACCAACAACCTCAACACTCTACTTAGCCACCAGTCCAGCAGGCCCATTCTGACATGTTCTTACAATTAAATACTTATAAGCCTACTAACCAAAGTTTGGGCTTAGATCATAAAAACACCAAAATTCACCCAAGTTGAGACTTGAACTTAGGACCTCCCAGACACACCCAAACACACCCAAATCGCTCAACCACTAAAGTAGATAGGTATTTGTGTCTTGAAATTACAAAAGCTAAAATTAATGGAAAACCAGGGTGTTACATGTAGATATTTTGGTATGACTCATCCATGGAAAAATAAAAAAAGGCTAAGGATTAAATTGGAAAGATGAAAAGTTATTAAATGGCAATTTAATTAAATGAAAAAGAAAACAATTTCATATCATCTTCCCCAAATATTTCTATAGAAACCTTAGGAGAGAGGAAGAAGACTTATCAGGCTTACTTGGGTAAGTAATCAAGCCCCGTTTTTAATAATTTTGATATTGTTAAAACTGGGATAGCTTAATCTATCAATTTGAGGGATCAATTTGTAAATTTATCAAAGTATGGAAAATGGGTTATGGATATATATACTGAAAATTAGAAAATTATGGTAGAAAATGAAAGGTTGATGATAGATAAACAACTTTTACAAAGTAATTTTTTATGAAAACATGATTTAGGGACTAAAATGCAGAGTTGTGAAATTTGATGAAAAATTCTGAATTTTTATGAATACATGTGTTGTAAATTTTGAGATGGAATTTTGGTGAGGCTTGAAATAGGGAGTGAATTGCACAAGTTTCATTTTCCAAGCCTTGGAACGAAATGGGAATTTATGGAAAAGTTAGGGGCAAAATATAATTTTTCCTAGGATGTAAATTGTGTCCAAATGTATATGAGATGTGTGAATTTGATGTTAAATTTAATCATGTAGATCCGGATTGACCAAATTTAGAGTTAGAATGAGGAAAAGAGGAAAATGTCAGATTAGTAGATGTTTGTATACAAACTTTTGTCGAAGTCAGTTCGTGTAACTAAATTGTGTTTATTTACATGCTTGCATTGATTGTGTTTATGTAAATTGTATAAATGTCATGAATATGTGAAATGATTACATATTCGATCAAGCCTGATAAATAAAAATGTTTAAATGAAATTATATTGCCCGATAGATAATAAAGGATAAACGATGAAAATGTTAATTTTATGTTTGGAATGTGATCATTTGAATTATATGGATGTTATATATGTATGAAATAATCACATACCGAAAAGTACTTGAAATTGTTAAATCCCTTTTGAATAAAAAAAATCGATGGATAAATGTAATTGCCGAAATGAATGAAGTATTGCATTTGTTGCAGAATGGATTAGGCTAGAACGAGCAATCCTAATGACTTCATTACAGAAATGATTTAGCTCGGATGGGTAATCCTGATATAAATCCTTTCGAGCATATGTTATTGATTGGATTTAGCCCAGACGGGTAATCCAGGTCAAGCTCTCTAGAGCATATGTCATAAAAAGGATTTAGCCTGGAATGGTAATCCTGTTGTATTCATGTGTGGCTCGAGAGTGTACTCTCTGAAATTGTACCTTTTGGGTACTATTGGACATGAATTAACGGATTCTAATTTGTATACCTCGAGTGTACTATTGGTGTATCCATCGATATTCCAGATAAATTCAATGGGTAAAACTCTTGACATGAGAATATATTAATAAGAAGTGAGTTATTACATGTATCTACCTGAAATACACGAAAATGATGATGTGTGATAATTGATACATGGAAATATGAGACTATGATATTTGTACATGGAACTTGGTTGATGCATATAAGTTCATCCTTGATTATAGACTTGTACACCTTGAGTGTAATACTACTTGTGTGACCTTAATATTTGAAAAATATGAGTAAGGTCCTGACATGAAATAAGCTGAACTCGAAACAAACTACTATGAAACTATACTTGTAATAATGAGAGATGATTTATATATGTTAAATGAATACATGTTGTGGAAAGCATATGTGCATGGAAACTTAATTGTTGTTGAGCCCATATATGTTGTGATGTTATTATGGAATATATGACTAACAAGGGCAATGAGGATATATGTAGGGCTTAAGGGAAAATTGATTGAGTATGCCTTACATAGTTACCTCAAAATAGAATGAATGGTAAGTTAAGTACCATGTTATACGAACTTACTAAGCATTTTATGCTTACTTAGTTTTATTTCCCTGTTTTATAGTAAATTGGAAGCTCGTTGGATTGAAAGCTTGGCGGAGATCACTCACAATATCTATCGGCCCATGTCGGTATAATATGGTAAATCAATTATGGTTGTAATGACATGTATAGGTTATATTGGCCATATTAGCATGTAAATGTAAATGATGCTTGTAATCTAGCCATTGGAATGACTAGTAATGGTTTGTTTTGATATATTTGTAATGTCATACTATGGTAGCCACATGCGTGTTAAGTAGTTGATCAAATTATGCCTAACATATGGACTAAACCAAGGCAAGATTATGAACATGTATGCATGTAATGGTATGCTATGTTGAATGATAGAGTTTGATTAACTTGAATGCTTGGAATTTGAATGTGAGTTTAACTGTAGGTCATTGGTGTGATTTTGGGTGAGGAATGAAGCTAGAAATAGTTTTATTTTGTCCACACGGGCAGGCACACGGGTGTATGTCTAGATCGTGTGTGACACACGGCTTGTGTAACACCCTTTAGCCATATTTAGTGCCGAAATAGGGTACTAGGCATTACCGGACCTACAACACAAGCATTCACACAATTCCGAGTCATAAATTTGCTTCCGATTTAAAACCATTCATATTCAATCATAATGTCCTTAATACAAGCCTACTAGGCCCAAAACATGTATTGAAAGTGGTTCGGGACTAAATCGAGAACTCAGGAAATTTTTACAAAACTTAGAAAATTTTTGCTAACTGCAGGGTTCACACGCTCGTTTGGTCTAAGGGACACACCCGTGTGACCCTGGGACACGCCTGTGCTTCAGACCATGTTCATTTTAGGGTGCTCTCTGACTTGTGCCACACGACCATGCCACACGCCCGTGTCTCTGCCCGTGTGCTCAATTTTGGACATTTTATTTCTCAAAATTAAGGTGCAGAGGACACGCGGCTAGAACACATGCCCGTGGGGAAGACTGTGTGTCACACATAGCCTAGACACACGCCCGTGTGTCTACCCGTGTGGACAAAATATAGGCAATTTACCAAGCCATAATTTGCCACCCTTATTCACACATACATTTCACTTATTTAAAGACACAAAACATAACATGCTTAGGCAACCAAAACATCCACAATTATGACCAATACATGCAAATACAATATAAACATCTATCAAACTCAAAACATTTTTTAAGCCATAATTGACTACTTTCAATATACCTAATTGTACACCACTTTATCATCTCATTAATAGACCACATTGCCAAACATTTCACATTCATGTCATAAATCACATTTCCATCATTCACCAAGCATAACATGACCATATCACCAAATACATCGGCACATATATAATTATACTTAGGCTTACAACCATGTTAGCCCAAAATAAGCCAATTTACATGACCAAATATCAAAACAAGCCTTTGAAATTTACAAGCCAATACATTGGCTAAAATCATGATGACACATATAACAAAATGTCTAAGTCCCTATACATGCCATACTTTCAAAATACTAAGGTCACCAATACCCAAAACGAGAGGGATTGATAGTGTGATTCGAATCTCCAACGATCTCCAATCCCAAGGTAGCTTGGTAACACTATAAGATAAGGGAAAGAAAGGGGAGTAAGCTATAAATGTAACATCTGGGATTTTGGGGTCTTGCATTTTAATTCATATCTATGTGTTAGTATGCTCTGTATGCTATTTGAATGTGTTTGGGGGCTTCGGGAAACCTTAGGGTTAGGTAGGAGCCTTAGTGGAATTTTTGGTTTAAGCTGGTTAGGGGAGAGCTAGGGGAGCTAGACCTTAGGGGATTAAAGGTGGTGGTTAGGGACACAAGAATTCAAGTGGTAAAGTGGCAAGGGAGGCGCCACTTAGAGCACAAGGGAGTGACGCCTTATGCAGGTGGGAGGACCTTGGTTCGAGCAGCATGGACAATATTTTGGGATGTATTTTGCGTTAAGGGGGGATGAGGTAGTGGTTTCGGCATGGGCACTTGAATGGTGGAAGTTTGAATGGGTCAAGCATTTTGAATGAGTGGTGGAGAGTTAATTGTGAAGTTTGAATCATTCAAACTCATTTGAATGAGTGATGTAGAGGGAAATAAGAAGGAAAACGTGAGGGGTGTTGGCTAGTTGGATGTTAGCCAAATTTTTGAGGGCCTGTGAGAAGGGGAACATTCTGTTTTGAGCCTAAGGAGAGGGTGCCGAAATATGGTGTTAGTATAGTGGGTATTTTCTTTTCGGTATTTGTTTGGTGCTTAACACTTTTGGTAGTTTTCTCTCATTTTCTTTTGTGCCAAAAAACGCTGAGCATCTCAACTCTTTTTCTTTCTTTTTGACTCTTAGCCGAACTTGGTAGACCATCAAGGTCACTTTTGTTCATCATCCCAAAGCCGTATAGTTCATCTCTCTATATCTCTTCTCGTGGTGGCCGAATATACCCTTCACTTTTCACCATAGCTGAAACTCCACAAGCCTCAACCCTCTCTTCTCATTTTCTTTTCATCGATTTCTTTATTTTTAAAAGCCAAATAACCCATCTTTTTTTGTGTGTTGAAGCCGAATCCCCTTGAGTGTGGTGATCATCTTCGTTTGATAATCTCTGAAGGAAGTGCCGTCGTTTATTTTCTGTCAAGTCTCTCAATCGATTGCTAGTAATCGTGGTAAGGGTTCTCTTTTATTTGATCTTTCTTCCTTCTATTTGGTTTGCCGAAATC
Source organism: Gossypium bickii (assembly GCA_025503065.1). Taxonomy (NCBI): domain Eukaryota; kingdom Viridiplantae; phylum Streptophyta; class Magnoliopsida; order Malvales; family Malvaceae; genus Gossypium; species Gossypium bickii. Next base: position 50,297,288 of record CP106719.1, read on the forward strand.
TAGAAGCCTAACTCTGTATTTTTGTGGTGGCCGAATCTATGAAGGTTGGTTTCGAGTTCTTTGTGTAGGCTAACGTTAAGGGAGTAAGGGATCTTTCGGGACTTGATCAATTGAGGTAAGGAGGGTGTACTTGTGGTTCGGCCAAAGGCCATTTTGTTTGGATATTAAGTGTTAGAGCCGAATCTAACATAACTTATGTAGGGGTTTCGACAATCTTCAAGATCAAGTGAGAGCCTTCGGGATTTGGGTCGACTGTGGTAAGGTTTATTTGATTAAGATGTTATTTGGTTACGTTTAGATCTAACTTAACATTTTAACCCGGTCTTCTGACCAAGACTTTGTTTAATGGATGCGAACACCAGCAAAGGGGAGAAAGGGGTTGGGCACGTAGTCCCTACCCCTAAATTTAAGAAGTGGTCGGTTTCAGCAATTCGGGATTGGCCATCGGGGTGTGGGCCAGCGTCGGAGCAGGATCGTAGGCAAATAGCGGTAGTGTCGTTTGGTGACAGTGTTGACATAGAGGGCGTGGTGTTACGAGTTATCAGGTGTGTAATTAACACACTGTTTATTTACTTGCTTAAATTAAAATATGTATAACGGGTGGTAGTCGAAATAGTGGCTGTGGTGATGCTATTGCCTGATTTGGGTAATCCGGTGGCCAGGTTAGTATACTATCTATGTTGTGGTTGTGGTTAATTATTGTGGATACATGTAAGCATGTCATACGTGCCTATCTGGTATGTTCATACGTTATATTGCCATATCATTATAATATGCTGCACGTGCATGGGGGTTCAGGATATATTGAATAAGGGGAAGTGTGTACATTTATGTATGTGGATTGATGTTAGCCTTGAGCTACATCGTGGATTGATAATGACTTTGAGTCTCATCGTGGATAATGGTGATTTTAATCATGTAGATCAGTGGCTAGACCACTAAGTGGACTTTAAGCAGTGTTCTGCCAAAGAGGTGTGTAGTGGTTAGAGGGTCGATTTAGTAATCCCCTGGTGTGTGGTGGATGGATATACGGGTGGTGTGTAGCGGTTGGATACTAGGTAGGGATGGGTTAACATATTGCATCATCATGCGTAGTTTGTGGTTTTATGCAGTTTTGGGCCAAGCCCAATTGTGGGCAGGTGTGGACTAATTGAACACTGAGTCAAAATGACTCACCTTTCTCGTAATATCATTCAAATAATGACTTGAACTAAACTCAAATTTGGAAGCTTGTTTCCCCGGCAAACCACTATTTTCAAACGACAAACCCCTATAAGCGACATGATTTCTTCTTAGAACTTAGAATTTATTTTTCACCTTTATAAGCTGAATATTCGCTTTAAAACTTGACACGTGATTTCACTTACAAAACAGACCCCTTTTCAAACATTTTTCCCAGTAGCATTCCAAATTTGGTCGTGGTGTTTTGGGCTTAGTTTGGGGTGTTACAATTTGGTATCAGAGCCCAAATTTTAAACTCGAACTTTGGGTTTTAAGACCCACAACATTTTCAAAATGTTGGTATTCAATGTTAGTTAAAGAAATTTTTCGTGGAATGGACTTTTGAAGGCATGGCACTCGAATCTTCCGGCCCAGGTCTGCCAGGTAAGTCTTCTGACTGTTCAAATGAATTGAGTGGAAGTGGATATATGATACATTGTTTTGGATGTTAGAATTTAGGATATTCTCTTTAGAGACTGAAACCTTTAGGGATGTGTGCTCTTTACGAAAGAATAACTTGAAACTCTATATCATAAAACTACTTCTTTAATCAACAAGTGGAAAGAAATCTAATGCATAAAATTTCTTAACACAGATTAAGACGCGAAGTTAGACATGAGTAGTAGGGGACGTGGTAGCAATACGCGTGGGCGTGGTAGAGGCAGAATGACTGTATCGGAACCAGTTGGGTCTGGACATGGATCAGGGAGTGAGATGCCGCCGCCAGCTGCAGAAGCTGAGTTTTAAGATTAGACAGGTGGGGACGACGTACTATCTCAGGCTATGCTACGGGTTTTGGAGAGAGTTACGGGAGCAAATATGGGTATTGGGGCCTGAAAGTTTGTGTCTGAGCGACTTCGAGCGAATGGAGCCGAGATATTTAGGGGTGTCTCAGGGGTAGCTCCGAATGTGGCGGAGTACTGGTTAGAGGCAGTCGAAAGGATTATGGATGATTTGGACTGCACTGTTGAGGAGAAGTTGAAGGGCGCTATTTCTATACTTCGGGATGAGGCCAACTAGTGGTGGCTCACTGTCAGAGAGGGTACTCCGGCAGATCGAGTGGATTGGGGTTTCTTTAAGATTAAGTTTAAGCGAAAATATGTCGGGGCTAGTTACGTAGATGCACAGAGGAAGGCATTCTTGAACTTAGTGCAAGGGGGTAAGTCAGTAGCGGAGTACGAGGCAGAATTTTTACGGGTGAGCCGGTATGCACGGGGAATTATTGCTACTGACTACGAGCGCTGTGTGAGATTTGAGGATGGGCTGCGAGATGAGCTACGGGTGTTGATCACTCCTCAGCGAGAGAGGGACTTTGCTACCTTGGTAGAAAAAGCTCGGATAGCCGAGGAGGTTAAACGAACTGAGAGACAGAATAGGGATAGGGACAGAGGTAGGAATAAGAAGAGTTTTGGACCGTCAGCATCATCTGGGGGTTTTCAGAAAAAGCCTAGGGTTGAGGTCCTGTTCGTGTTTCTATGCCAGCTGCTGGGAATCAGTTCCGACCATGTGCTCAGTGTGGGAGGTCTCATGTAGGAGAATGCTGGGGAAGAAATAAAGTGTGCTACAGGTGTGGGTCAAAGGATCATCTGATTAAGAACTATCCTTAGGACATGGATAGGACTCGAACAGTAGGTCAGGGGTATATGCAGCCAGGTAGGGGTGGTCAACAGATGTCGAGGAGTCGTGGTCCGAATCGAGGAAGGAATGGTTCTGGCCGAGGGCGTGGAGCACCGGGCAGAGGTGCTGGGAGTTTAGATGCAAGGCAGCCAGGGTTGGTTTACGCAGCCAGACGTCTTGAAGAGGGGGATTTACCAGATGTGATCACGGGGATTCACCAGATGTGATCACCAGACGTTTGTTAGCGGAGTTGCAGGTGAAGCCGACATGGTTAAGTCAAGTAAAAGAGAAACAGTTGGTGGATGAGGTTTTGAGTGCTAGACTTTTGCAAGTTCAGAGTGGGGGATTAGAAGACCACAGTGTGAGCAGCGACGGAGTTTTGTGTTTTCGTGGGAGGGTTTGCATGCCAAAAGATGTGGAGTTGAGGTAGAGGATTCTTCGGGAAGTGCATAGTAGCCCTTATGTTATGCGTCCAGGAGGGAGTAAGTTTTATAGGGATCTACGGGATCAGTTCTGGTGGCTTGGATTGAAGTGGGAAGTTACAGAATTTGTAGGAAAGTGCTTGACATGTCATCAGGTCAAAGCTAAACATCAAGTGCCTTCGGGGTTGCTACAACTGGTGAAGTTTCCACAATGGAAGTGGGAGAGAATCACGATGGATTTCGTTAGTGGGCTTTCTCTTGCACCTACTAAGAAAGACTCGGTATGGGTGATTGTGGACCGATTGACAAAATTCGCTCATTTCATATCTATTCGTGGTGATTTTTCTCTGTAGAGGTTAGCGAAGCTGTATGTGGCAGAAATTGTGAGGCTTCACGGGGTGCCAGAATAGATCATATCAGATAGGGACCCTAGATGTACATTGCTGCTTTGTAGGGCATTGCATCAGGCATTGGGCACCGGTTGGATTTTAGCACGGCATTTCATCCACAAACGGACGGCCAGTCTAAAAGGGTAATTCAGGTGTTGGAAGATATGTTGAGAGGATGCGTTATCGACTTCATAGGTAGTTGGGAGGAATTCTTGCCTTTAGCAGAGTTCGTATACAACAACAGTTATCAAGCTAGTATTCGGATGGCACCGTATGAAGCGTTGTATGGATGGAAGTGTCGGACTCCTGCTTGTTGGACAGAGCTGGCTAAACGTCATGTTTTGGGTCCAGGGATAGTGGCAGAATCAGAAGAAAAGGTTAAGGTAATTCGGGCATGATTGAAGGAAGCATCTGACAGACAGAAATCATATGCGGATCTTAAGCGAAGAGAGATAGAGTTTGTAGTAGGTGATCATGTGTTTCTAAAAGTTTAACCATGGAAGAAAGTGATGAGATTTGGTCGTAAGGGTAAGCTGAGTCCCAGGTTTATAGGGACTTATCGGGTTTTGAAACGAGTTGGACCAGTGGCGTATCAGTTGGAGTTGCCTCCAGAATTGAAGCAGATGCATGATGTGTTCCATGTTTCGATGCTACCTCGTTACCGATCGGATCTATCTCACATGGTGCCAGTTGAGGAAGTTAAGTTGAGACCGAACTTGTCTTATGAAGAGGAGCCAATTCAGATTTTGGAGCGAGATGTAAAGGTGTTATGGAAGAAATCAGTTCCTCTAGTCAAGGTGTTGTGGCGGAACAATGGTTCAGAAGAAGCTTTGTGGGAGCCAAAGGAGGCAATGCGACAGTAATACCCTCATCTGTTTTGACCAGGTAATTTCAAGGCCGAAATTATTTTTTTAAGGGGGTGCAACTGTAACATCCATGATTTTGGGGTCTTTCATTTTAATTCATCTCTATGTGTTAGTATGCTCTGTATGCTGTTTGAATGTGTTTAAGGGCTTCGGGAAACCTTGGGGTTAGGTAGGAGCCTTAGTGGAATTTTTGGTTTAAGCTGGTTAGGGGAGAGCTAGGGGAGCTAGACCTTAGGGGATTAAAGGTGGTGGTTAGGGACACAAGAATTCAATTGGTAAAGTGGCAAGGGAGGCGCCACTTAGAGCACAAGGGAGTGACGCCTTATGCAGGTGGGAGGACCTTGGTTCGAGCAGCATGGACAATATTTTGGGATGTATTTTGCGTTAAAGGGGGATGAGGTAGTGGTTTCGGCATGGGCACTTGAATGGTGGAAGTTTGAATGGGTCAAGCATTTTGAAGAGTGGTGGAGAGTTAATTGTGAAGTTTGAATCATTCAAACTCATTTGAATGAGTGATGTAGAGGGAAATAAGGAGGAAAACATAGGGGGTGTTGGCTAGTTGGATGTTAGCCGAATTTTTGAGGGGCTGTGAGGAGGGGAACATTCGGTTTTGAGCCTAAGGGGAGGGTACCGAAATTTGGTGTTAGTATAGTGGGTATTTTCTTTTCGGCATTTGTTTGGTGCTTAACACTTTTGGTAGTTTTCTCTCATTTTCTTTTGTGCCGAAAAACGCTGAGCATCTCAACTCTTTTTCTTTCTTCTTGACTCTTAGCTGAAACTTGGTAGACCACCAAGGTCACTTTTGTTCATTATCCAAAAGCCGTATAGTTCATCTCTCTATATCTCTTCTCGTGGTGGCCGAATATACCCTTCACTTTTCACCATAGCTGAAACTCCACAAGCCTCAACCCTCTCTTCTCATTTTCTTTTCATCGATTTCTTTATTTTCACAAGCCGAATAACCCATCTTTCTTTGTGTGTTGAAGCCGAATCTCCTTGAGTGTGGTGATCATCTTCGTTTGATAATCTCTGAAGGAAGTGCCGTCGTTTATTTTTTGTCAAGTCTCTCAATCGATTGCTAGTAATCATGGTAAGGGTTCTCTTTTATTTGATCTTTCTTCTTTCTATTTGGTTTGTCGAAATCTAAAAGCCTAACTCTGTATTTTTGTGGTGGCCGAATCTATGAAGGTTGGTTTCAGATTCTTTGTGTAGGCTAGCGTTAAGGGAGTAAGGGATCTTTCGGGACTTGATCAATCGAGGTAAGGAGGGTGTACTTGTGGTTCGGCCAAAGGCCATTTTGTTTGGATATTAAGTGTTAGAGCCGAATCTAACATAGCTTAGGTAGGGGTTTCGACAATCTTCAAGATCAAGTGAGAGCCTTCGGGATTTAGGTCGACTTTGGTAAGGTTTATTCGATTAAGATGTTATTTGGTTACATTTAGATCTAACTTAACATTTTAACCCGGGTCTTCTGACCAAGACTTTGTTTAATGGATGCGAACACCAGCCAAGGGGAGAAAGGGGTTGGACACGTAGTCCCTACCCCTAAATTCAAAAAGCGGTCAGTTTCAGCGGTTCGGGATTGGCCACCAGGGTGTGGGCCGGCGTCAGAGCAGGATTGTAGGCAAATAGTGGTAGTGTCGTTTGGTGACAGTGTTGACATAGAGGGCATGGTGTTACGAGTTATCAGGTGTGTAATTAACACACTGTTTATTTACTTGCTTAAATTAAAATATGTATAATGAGTGGTAGCCAAAATAGTGGCTGTGGTGATGCTATTACCTGATTTGGGTAATCCGGTGACCAGGTTAGTATACTATCTATGCTGTGGTTATGGTTAGTTATTGTGGATACATGTAAGCATGTCATACGTGCCTATCTGGTATGTTCATATGTTATATTGCCATATCATTATAATATGCTGCACGTGCATGGGGGTTCAGGATATATTGAATAAGGAGAAGTGTGTACATTTATGTATGTGGATTGATGTTAGCCTTGAGCTACATCGTGGATTGATAATGACTTTGAGTCTCATCGTGGATAATGGTGATTTTAATCACGTGGATCAGTGGCTAGACCACTAAGTGGACTTTGAGCAGTGTTCTGCCAAAGAGGTGTGTAGCGGTTAGAGGGTCGATTTAGTAATCCCCTGGTGTGTGGTGGATGAATATACGGGTGGTGTGTAGCGGTTGGATACTAGGTGGGGATGAGTTAGCATATTGCATCATCATGCGTAGTCTGTGGTTTTATGTGGTTTTGGGCCAAGCCCAATTGTGGGTAGGTGTGGACTAATTGCAGACTGAGTCAAAACGACTCACCCTGTTTTTCAAACAATACAGGTAATACATGAAACTTTGGACCGGGCTGGAGCGAATTCGAGGTGGCCATGCAGGAGCTATTTATTTTTATTTGTATTTACATTTTAAACTTTGCATTACTTTTTGAGATATTTTTATTGTAATAAGGCCGCTTTAAATGTTTCGGGATTTTTATTATGGTTTTAAGTTAGAATTATTAGCGGATTATTAATTAAAAATGACTTGAAACACTTGCGACTTAAAAAATCAAGTTAACGTTTTCAAACTCAGATTACTCACAAACAACTCATTTTCTCGTAATATCATTCAAATAATGACTTGAACTGAACTCAAATTTGGAAGCTTGTTTCCCCGACAAACCACTATTTTCGAACGACAAACCCCTATAAGTGACATGATTTCTTCTTAGAACTTTGAAGTTATTTTTCACCCTTATAAGCAGAATATTCGCTTTAAAACTTGACACGTGATTTCACTTACAAAAGAGACCCCTTTTCAAACATTTTTCCCAGTAGCATTTCGAATTCGGCCGTGGTGTTTTGGGCCGGGTTTGGGGTGTTAGAATAAAGCTTATAAGTTCCTATGCAAATAATAAGCATCATAACCAGGCATTTAACATACAATTAGCATGATAAAAATTAGCATGAATGTTATTAAAATCTTATAATCATAACTTACTCAATCACCACCATACCAAGGGTTCATCACATATTGAGCTCATTACTTATGAGTTTTATGTACATACCTGTACCAACTCGCGTCATAGCCATATCCTTTCACAACTTTGGCATTCCCGTTGAACACTCGGAATATTAACGGATACTCAAAAATCTTGCACATAAGTGCCATATATGTAGCTAAAGCTACCTCATATCTCATAATACATATAGGCTCGTTTTTGAGCTATTCGGGGGCCTGCTCACACAAGCTGCCAGTCAAGACGTAGCTAGACAGTGCTGCTCACACAAGCTGCAAGGTATCCGCAACAAATGCTAGACTACCCAGCCACTGGTAGGACATACAAGACTAGCACCCAGATCGCATAATCGCATATACACATGGATTCCTAGAGACATGTCACTCGTATCCTATTCTATTCCTAAGGTTCAACTGAGATTTCTCGTTTGTCGAAACTTTGTCGAATACGTCCAAAGAGTCAATCACAATTCATACTATATTAAAGCATTTAAAACAAAAATATAACAATGTATTATTTACATACGAACTTACCTCGATACAAAAATAGCGAAAATGGACCTAATCGTTAAACACTTTGGTTTTCCCTGTAACATCCCCAAACCCGGCCCATTCACTACGACCGAATCTGGTTATGTTAGTGAAAATATTTCTGACTTAGAGTAAAATAGTAAAAATTTATTTTATCTTGGAACCTATGTCCCTTTGGAAAAAAAAAAAATATATATATATATACTTTAGACTTGATATTATAAAAATGTCCATATTAAAACACTTTATTATCTTATAAATACTTTAAATAAGTAGATTAGGGTAAAAATCATTTTCACTAGCTAGTAATTTAATTTTACCAAGTCATAATCAAATTAAAATAAAATAGTACCCAAAATAATAATTAAGCAATTTCCAAGGTAGATAAAAATAAACAAAAGTCAAAAGGCCCTTATTACATCCATAATTAAAAGATCAAGTACTTAATATAAATAAACTTAAAACAACGCCTTCGGCATGGGCCACCATGCGTCCTCTCCGATCCCGGTCCAACTCATGAATCACACGAAATGTTGGGAAAATAATTGGGTGAGTCACGGACTCGATGCATAATTATCACACATGCCTCCACATATGGGCTTAGCCCATATCCACACTGAATCATGCAAATCAACATGCAATTACGAAATCCAACCCATCCTAAGTCCATCCGTTACACCAACCTTAGCAGACTCCCTGCTCAAGGCCGTGGCTAGTCCACCGATCACAAACGAGTGATCCCACAAAATCCTACCTTGGCAGACCTACTGCACCGGGCCATGGCTGAGCCACCGATCACATCGTGATCCTCACAATAATCTATTCACGGTGATGCACTCGGCTATCAACCGCCGAGATGGGCACCTAGCCAACATCTCCCTTGATGAAGCACACAGCTAACCATCAAGCGCTAATGTAGCACGAGGCTGACATTAGACCACGTACATAATATGTACTCCCCGTCCTTCTTTGCTCAAATCCAACCCCCATGCATATATGTCAAAGTACCATATCAAATCAACGTATAGAATGAATATACATCACATGCTCATAACTAATTTTAACATCACAATTTACCAACTCATTAACCGATTACCCACACATGGGTATCCATCACTTCACCTTTCTTTATCGCTTGGCTATCACACATCATACGCAAAACATATGTACATATATATTAATACACAAAACAGGAGAAACAGTGCGATAGTTACGCACCTGTTTGATACAATCAACTAAACCTCGAAGTCACACGTTGCACCTAAAGGCTTGTCGAAATCCCACCCGATTAACAGAGAAAAGACGCTACGCTTGATTGGTTCCAAATCCCGGAGGCCCTTTCAAAAACGATTACCACAAGAGATTAACATACTTCCAAATAAACACAAAATCGTCTCTTACCTTTGTAAAAGTCGACAGAGAACAAAGGACAGATCGTAAAACATTCGGCCTTGCCTACTTACCTTCTCCAATGATTGAAAACGAAACCCAACATGCTCTACACCACACTTAATATTCGGCAAAAGAGATACTAATAGGGAAGGGTAGATTTTGGTAATAAGGTTTTGAGAAAAGAGAGGAAATAAAAGATGAATGAGGTTCACAAATGAAGATTCGGCCAACAAGTCCAAGGGAGAAAACGGCAAGGTCTACGATGTTAATGGTTTTTTTTTGATTTCAAAGAAGAAAAATAGATAAGCTTTACTTGAAGGTTCGGCCAAAAGACAAAAAAAAAAGGGAAAAGAAGGAAACACAAAGGAGTAAGGCTTTTGAAGAATTAAAATTCGGCAAAGGAAACCTCACCACCCTTTAAATAGCATTCGGCCACTCCCCCCCCGAAGACTCCAACATTCCGCCACCACCTTCCTGGCCATATAATTCAAATTGATTTGAATTAATCAAATCACTTAACTTACTCCCAGCCACCCATTTAAAAACAATTAAAAACAAAACCCACCTTTATCCTATATCACCTCTTCAATTTAAAAAGAATAAAAACATAATAATATAATACTTATCCTAACTCCTTCAAATAAAAAAACAACCCAATATCACCATTATCCCACTGAATTCAAAATAAAATACAAACCCATCCTTATCTTCCAATTTAATCAACATGTGCCGTCCAATTGCTTCAAATCTGCTGCCCAAAAACAAAGAAATAAAGCTTCCATGTGCCGCCCCATTCACGTCAACCAGCAGCAAAAGAAGGAAAACCCCCCAAAGACCTCCAAGGCTCAAACACACGACTGGGGACCAACGACCACATAGCGCCCCAGGCCATTCGGCCTAGGCGCTGTTTTGTAACAAAAGCGCGCAACAAAATCTTTTAAGCCTTCTCAGTACTTAACGCCTGCCTGCAAAATATCAAAACTCTGCCTCCCTTGCGCCTCGAACTCGCGACCTTTACCCAGCGCCCTTACATGCAGCGCCACTCCGCCCACCTGCCTTTCATGTCCATAGAGCCCCAACAATTATTCATAAAGCCTTCATACTCAGGCCCAATACTGCATATGAAAAATAACACGCCAAAATTGCTATTGCCTCCACTCGAACCAGCGCCCTTCTCCCCCTTCAGCGCCTAAGTGGCGCGCGCTAACCACTTCACCAAGCTCTTCCTTGTGCCAAAAATTACCGAAAATTATCCTTAAGGCCTCCCTTGGCCCGATCCCCTTTTTACACTAAAAATCCAAATTTTTTTCCAAAGTCTCCCCTTTTAATCCGAGCATTCTCAACACCTCTAAAACACGTCCAAGCATACCCAAAACCTACTAGAACTTGAATTATACCCAACAAGCATAGCCCCTAAACCAGGGTGTTACATTCCCCCAATCTAAACCCGAACTTTGTTCAATTCAGCCCAAAAGTCACATTATGGAAAAATTACATTTTTCCCCTAAACTTTTCAACTTTTTATACTTTAGTCTCTAGGCTCGTAAAATGAATTTCATTCAATTTCTTAAAAACCCAAGCCTAGTTGAACCATTTTCATACTCATAACAGCCCATATTTTCCATTTATTCACATTTTTCTACTCATTTTATAGACTTTTACAAATAAGTCCTTTTTGATATTTTTACCGAAAATCACTTAGCAAAAGCCACTTAACAAACAAAAAACATGCATTTTCTACCATCAAACATCACAATACATACATGTTCAACATGGGTAAAATTTTAAACTTCACCTTTGTTTCAAATTAGTCCTTGAAATTGTTAAATCAAGTTACAACGATCTCAAAAATACAAAAATGGTTAAAAACGGGACAAGAACAGACTTACAATCGAGCTTGGAAGCTTGGCAAACCCTACCTATGTCTTCTCCTTGTGAAATTCGGCCATGGGGGATGAAAATAGAAAGATGAACATTTTTTATTTGTTAAATTCTGTCTTTATTAACCAAATGACTAAAATGCCCTTAATGAAAAACTTCAAAATTTCACCTATCCATGTCCATTTTTGTCCATACTAAAGTATAAGATCTCATAGCAATTAAAAATCTCTAGCTTCTAGAACACACATTTTGCATCTATTACAATTTATTCCTTGTAACTAAATTGAGTGCCCAAACATCAAAATTTCCAAACGAAATTTTCACGAAATTATTCCATAAAACTGTAGACTATAAATATATAATAAAAATACATTTTTCTTTGTCGGATTTGTGGTCTCAAAACCACTGTTCTGACTAGACCCAAAATCGGGCTGTTACAACCTGGTACATGGGCTGTGGTTAGGCCGTGTGTCCCCTGTACCTTAAATAGGAGAAAATAACTGCTCAGAATTGAACGTACGGGTAGAGACACAGGAGTGTGTCTCAGCTTGTGGGAGACACGGCCTTGAACACGGGCATGTGTCTTGGCTATATGAAACTTGCACCTAATTTCGACATGAATTAATTAACCACACAACCTAGCACATGGGCGTGTGGCATGGCCCTGTGCACAAGTCAGAGAGTTACACGGGGTCGAACACGACCTGTAGCACGGGCGTGTCCTAGGGTAACACGAGCGTGTCCTAGGGTAACACGGGCGTGTCCCTTGGACTACACGGGCTTTTGAGCCCTATACCTTGGGAAATTTTTAAAATTTCGTGAAAAATTCATAGAGGTTTCGATTAAGTCCCGACTCGACTCTAGTGCTCGTATTGGGCCTCGAGGGTCCATTTAAGGGGCGTTATGAATGATTTCGAATTTTAAATAGTAACTTGCATGAATTATCTATAAATGTTTCTAAATGTTCCAGTAATGCTCTGTAATCCTATTCCGACGATGGACACAAGTTAGGGGTGTTACAGAAGCACTAAGAAAGAGGTGGAGGTGGTCGACGTTTAGGTTGTTGGAATTGTTTTACTGTGGAATTTCTTTCGACAAAATTACCTGATTCTGCTTCAGCAGTGCTCCATTTATCCTTTTCATTTGTGGTTTGCTTTTCTGGTTGTTCTAAGATTTTTCCATGGTTGAGATCTGAGTTGTCCGTTTCTGAAGTTTCATTTTTAACAACTTCATCCAGTGGAGTCCCACTTCTAAGAGTGATTGCCTTGTAATGCTCTTTCCCTTGTGATCTAGTATTCTTAGTAATACTTGGCAGAGTTCCTTGTGCTATTAAACTAAAAACATTTGCTATTTGCCCCACTTGATTCTTAAGGGCTCATAAGGATGCAGCTTGATTTTGAATCACGACATCATTCTTGGCCATATATTCTTTCAGTAGAGATTAAATAAATGATGAAGCCAATGCCTGGCCTTGTTGGACAGTTTTGCGTGGCGTAGGTTAATTATAACCAGTCAATGCACTCTCAATATTCTACCTAACAGTACTATTTGAATTCCCAGTACCTTAATTGTAACACCCCTCACTCGTATTCAATGCTGGAATAGGGTTTTAGAGCATCACCGGACTTATAACACAATTACATATACATTTCCAAATTTCTTTCAAATATCAATCAACACATTCATATCGTCTCTAAACGAGCATACGAGGCCCTAAACATGCATTGAGAGTGGTTTGGGACTAAACCAATAGCTTTGGAAAATTTTTAAACACTTGGAAAATTTTCTCAAAAATAGGGGACACACGTCCGTGTGGCTCACACGGCCAATAGACACGCCCGTGTCACAGGCCGTGTGGACATTCAAAATGAGAGCACATGGCTGTGTCCCAGTCTATGTCTGATCCCATGTAACTCTTTGACTTGGGTCACACGGGCAACACACACGCCCATGTGGCTAGCCCGTGTGCCCTAAAAGTGGCCATACACGTCTGTATGCCAGGTCGTGTGCTAGGCCGCGCCAAACCTGTAGGGTATACTGACCTATGCCACAGGGCCAGGTCACATGCCCGTGTGTGAGGCCGTGTGGAGAGTACTAACTTGGTTTTAAATTCAACACCAGGGGACATACGACCGTGTACATGACCGTGTATCGCACACGGCTAAGATACATACCCCTGTCTCTGCCCGTGTGGACAAAAATAAGCTATTTACCAAGCCAATTTACCACCCAACCTTGAGCACACCTACATCAAACTCAAAGGCACCAATATATAGCATAAATAAGTATTCTCAATCAACCTCATCCAAACATAATTTATTCCATTACAATACAACAATTACAACGCCCACAATACCATAATATGCAGTCCAAATACATTCCAAAATTTACCCTTTTCAATCATCAGTATAGTCATTTTCAAACATGCATCAATTTGCCTTATCTCATAAGCATACTAATTACTTATTCATCAACCATTTGGCATTCACCATACCTATTTTCATCAAGCATCAATTACCATCACAACTAGCCTTTATAGGGCAATTACCAAACTCAAACAAAGGCCATTTGAACATTTATATACATCATCAAATTCACCATTATAAGCCAACTTACATGGCTACATATATACAAACCAAACCTTAGACATTTACAAGCCTATTCAAATGGCTAAATTCACAAGCATCACATATATCAAAATGACCAAAATCCCTATACAAGCCATATACTAAAATACCAAAGTTCAAAAGTACCAAATGATAGTTGGATAGTGTGATGGTGTCTCCAACGATCCCCAAATCCGAACTAGCTTGAAATCACTATAAAACATAGAGAAATACACAAAGTAAGCTTTATAACTTAGTAAGTTCGTATAGCATTTATATCAACTCATCATATAAACTCAAATTAAGCCAAAAACATAACATAACATATCTCATAATGAATCACTAACCTACCACCTTTGCATTCACCAAATTAGATGTAATTTCCATAATTTTCATCATTTCAGTGTATTACTCGGTTTCTGTACATACCTGTACTTTCCCGTATTTAACTCATCATCATTCACATTTTTGACATATTCGTTAAACCATTCGAAATATTTTTTGGATACTAGGGAAACTCGCATACTAAGTGCCAAATAAATAGTTGAACCTATCTCGATCTCGCATATTAAGTGCAAATATATATAGCTGAAGCTAACTCGATCTCGCACACTAAGTGCAAATATATATAGCCAAAACTATCTCGATCTCGCGCACACTAAATGCAAATATATAGTCGAATCATCGTCAAACATGAATGTAGTCTCATATACACAATTAATACAATATCAAAGCATTTAAAGCATAATTATAACAATGCTTATTACATACGAACTTACCTCGGATGAAAAAATGATAACACGAGTCAACCAATCCGAAACCTTGTTCTTCCTCCGATCTATGTCTGTATTTAACTTTTCTTGATCTATATATTATCAAATTCAGCTTATTTAATCATCACTCTATTCAATTTAATCCAAAATTCACATTAAGGCACTTTTACATATTTGCCCCTAATGTTTCACAATTTTACAATTTAGTCCTTATTTCTTAAAAACACAAAGTTATTTACTTTAATAACAACCCATGCTAGCCGAATCACAATTAGGTCCCTAGCAGCCCATATTTTTTTATTTATTTCACATTTTAACCACAAAGTTTCCACATTTCACAATTGAATCCCTAATTTGCATTTTCACCGAAAATCACGTAACAAAACTTGTATAACTATTATCAAACATTCAAAATCTATCATCAAATATCAAAATACATGCTTATTCATCAATGGAAACTTTCTAAATCTTTAACAGTATTGCAAAATAGTCCCTGGGCTAGCTAGACCTACTTGCAACGATCACAAAATAATAGAAATAATCAAAAACTGGACAAAAACCGTACCTTAATGAGCAAAATAACTATGGCCGAATGAAAACCTTGAAGTTTTTGGCTTTTCCTCCTTCTCAACCGATTTGGAAAAGATGATAATGAAGAAAAATTAATTTTTTTATTAAATTAACCTTTAATAACTCAATCGGTTTGAAGCTATTTTTATTCTGTTGCGAATTACTTTCACTATTTCTTTAGTCTCTCAAATCAAATCAACCCCGTGAATCTTTTTCTCACTCAGCTCGATCCAGTACAACGGAGTTCAGCATTTGTGGCCATATAAATCTTCATACGGTGCCATCTTTATGCTCGATTGAAAGCTGTTGTTATACGCAAATTCAACCAACGACAAAAATCTTTCCCTAGTTACCTTCGAACTCTAAAACACAACATCAATGTTTATCTTCGAGAATCTATATTTCTCTCTCAGACTGACTGTCGGTTTGCGGATGAAATACAGTACTAAAGTTCAACTTCTTACCTAAAGCTTCTTGCAGTTTCTTCCAAAATCGCGACGTAAACCTCGGATCTCTATCTGAAATAATCGAAACTGGCACCCGTGCAGTTTAACAATCTCAGAAATGTATAACTTAGCCAATTTATCAAGTGAAAAATCAGTACGTACAGGAATAAAATGTGTTGATTTCGTTAGTCGGTCAACGACAACCCAGATAGCGTATTTCTTTTTCGGAGACAGTGGCAGTCCCAATACGAAATCCATCCTAATTCTATCCCATTTCCACTCCAGTATCATCACAGGCTATAATAATCCTAAAGGCACTTGATGCTCGAATTTTACTTGTTGACACACCAAACATCTCGATACAAATTCTGAAATGTCTCATTTCATTCTCGACCACCAATACAATTGTTTCATATCATTGTGCCTTTTAGTACTTCTCGGCTGAACAGATAAACATCCACTGTGTGCTTCATGCAAAATTTTCTGAATGAGCTCAGAATTCTTTGGTACACAAATTCTACCTCGGAACATTAAGCAATCATCGGATCCAATCTGAACGTAAGAATCACTATTTGACTCACATTGCACTCTTTTGGCTTGTAACTCGGTATCACACTTTTGAGCTTCACAAATTTGTTGAAGAAAAATCGCTTTGGTTTTGAACTCGGCTAATATCGAACCATCATCACACAAAGTCAATCTCGTATTCATCGCTCTTAAAGCAAACAGAGATTTTCTATGCAAAGCATCTGGGACTACATTTGCTTTCCCTGAATGATAATCAATCACTAATTCATAATCTTTAAGCAATTCAAACCATCTTCGTTGTCGCAAATTCAAATATTTCTGAGCCATTAAATACTTCAAGCTTTTATGATCTATAAAAATGTGGCATTTCTCACTGTACAAATGTTGTCGCCAAATCTTCAATGCAAATACAATACCGACCAATTCTAAATCATGCGTTGGATAATTCTTTTCATGCGGCTTTAACTGCCTGGAGGCATAAGCTATAAATTTTCCTTCTTTCATCAAAATGAAACCCAAACCATTTAATGACCCGTCGCTATATATTACAAACTCTTTACCAGATTCAGCTTGAACTAAAACTGGCGCCTCAGTTAACAATGCTTTCAACTGATCAAGACTCTGTTGACATTTCTCTGACCACTCGAACTTCACATCTTTATGTAGCAATTTGGTCATCAGTGTAGCAATCATCGAGAATCCTTTAACAAAACGTTGATCATAGCCAGCTAATCCCAGAAAACTTCTAACATCAGATACATTTCTCAGTTGTTTCCAGTTAACAACTATGAAAATCTTGCTTGGATCAACTCTTATATCTTCCGCTGAAACAATGTGCCTCAAAAATCTGACTTCTTTAAGCTAAAACTCACATTTACTGAATTTAGCATACAATTGCTTATCTCTCAAGGTTTGTAACACAATTCTCAAATGCTCACCATGTTCAGACTCATCTCGCGAATATATTAGAATGTCGTCAATGAACATAACAATGAATCTGTCTAAATACGGTCTAAAAATTTGATTCATCAAATCCATAAAGACTGCAGGAGAATTAGTCAATCCGAAAGGCATAACAAGAAAGTCATAATGTTTATACCTCATTCTGAGCACAGTTTTCGGCACATCTGCATCTGTTACTCGTAACTGATAATAGCCAAATCTCAAATCAATCTTCAAAAACATTGTTGCCCCTTTCAACTGATCAAACAAATCATCTATTCTTGGCTACGTGTACTTATTATTTATTGTAACCTTGTTAAGCTGTCGATAATCAATACACATTCTTATTGACTCGTCTTTCTTCTTTACGAACAATACTGGCGCACCCTCGGGTGAAAAACTAGGTCTTACAAAACCACTATCTACTAATTCTTGTAACTGAACTTTCAACTCTTTCAACTCTATTGGAGCCATTCTGTACGGAGTTATCGATATCGGTGAAGTTCTCAGCACTAACTCAATAGCAAATTCAATTTCTTTGATCGGTGGTAACCCCGATAATTCTTCAGGAAACACATCTAGATATTCACAGACAATTGGCACTGATTCAAATTCGATTCAGACACTTTTGTATCTAAAACATAAGCAAGATAAGCTTTACAACCTTTTCTTACATATTTCTGAGTTGACATCGACGAAATCACAATAGACAATTCACTCGATTCATCTGATTCAATTCGAATGATTTCACTGTTCTGACATTTCAATTCAATAGTCTTTTGTCTACAATTAACTACAGCATCATGCAACGTCAACCAATCCATACCCAAAATTACACCGAACTCATCAAATGGAAAAAGCATCAAATCAGCCAAAAAATAGTAACCCCAAGTCATTAAAGGATAGTTCTTGCATACTTTATCTACTAAAATATACTTGCCAAAGGGTTCGATACTTTAATCACAAACTCAGTAGATTGAACAGGCAAATTCTTACTAAACACTAAATTCATACAGATATACAAATGAATTGATCCAAGATCAATCAAAGCAATCACATTAGTGTCGTAAAGAGAAAATATACCAGTAATAACATCGGGTGACGACGCCTCTTCGCGAGCGCAAATAGCATAAGCTCTAACAGGTGCTCTAGCCTCAGATCTTACTATAGAATCCCTCATAACATCGTGATTACCACTCGCATTTCTCGTATTTCTAAATGGTCTCCCTTCAGCAGCTGTGTTGCTCGATCTCACATTCTGAAATTTATCTTTCTAGGATAATTCAGGACAATCCCGAATAAAATGATCTCATGAGCCACAATTGTAACAAGCTTTATTATTATTTTTCACCCAACAATCTCCAAAATGTTGTCTTCCACACTATTTGCACTCATGTTTATTAATTTTCACATTGCCAACACTCAATACCGATGTAGCTTGAGCTTTAGGACTGGTGTATTGCTTTCCACGATCTCTATTGGAATACTCTGCTGAAGTTGTCGATCGATTAAAATAATCTCTTGATTTCTTTGACGAGAATGATAAGGTTTACTCGTCAATCTCTTCCTCGAATCTCTCGCCTCTGAACCAGCCTTTCTCTTTTCTTTGCTAAACTCCTCGGCTTTGCAAGCTCTGACGACCTAAACAACAAATTCCTTCAGTTCTAAAATTTTGACTAGAAGTTTAATATCTTTGTCCAACACATCTATAAATTGCTTGCACATAATTTCCTCAGTGGAAACATACTCCCGAGCATACTTACTCAACGTCACAAATTCTCTTTCATACTCGGTCATAGTCATACGACCCTGTTTCAATTCTAGAAACTCTTTATGCATTTGATCAAGAAATCTCTGACTTATATATTTCTTCCAAAACTCAGTCTGAAAGAATTCCCAGGTAACTCTTTCTTTCGGTACCACAGACACTAAGGTATTCCACCACTGATACGCAGTATCTCTCAAAACTGACACAACACACTTAACACATTCCGCTGGCGTACAAGACAACTCATCAAATACTCGGATTGTATTCTCTAGCCAAAACTCGACTCTCTTAGGATTATCATCAATGGTAGCTATGAACTCTTTGGCCCCGTAGTTTTGAATCTTATCAACTGGAGGCTTATTTAGTCGTCGAAATTCCATAACTTGAGGAGCTATAGGAACTGGTTGGGGATTAGGTGGGGGTGGAGGTTGTTGAGCAGCTGGATTCATCCGGACATATAGTGTGAACCACTCGTTCACCATTTGGAAAAAGGCCTCTTTAGCCTCTCATCCGTGACTACTTGATACGTTTCTAGATTCAGAAGGCGTTGTCCCTTGAGCGGGTACATCGTCAGCTACAGCTTGATTGGGATCCATTTACTATACGAAAACATAGTTTATATTGTCAGGAGTCATCACACTATCGCATGTTATATATGGCATGTATAGCTAGAGTCACACACACATTACGTGATAAACCGTAATTATAACATATTTTAAGCCCACATTTAGTATGCTTTTGGATGATTTATCCCTTGATTTATGTAAAAAGGTACTCTTAATCCTTTCTTTTCATGTCTTATACCCAGGAAAGCACCCGAGGATGAAAAGAACATAAAACAGGCCCAAAACGGAGTAAATGGGCCTTAGCACAAAATCGACACGGCCTGGCCCAAAGCCCACACAGACGTGCTTTGCCGATCACCTAGAGCACGGCCTCAACCCTGCCTTACACGGCCATGCCTCAAAGTAGAAATTCGAACACTGCTTGAAGTCGATTCACACGGGCGTGTGCCATGGCCATGCCCCTGCCGCTGGAATGAGCAATTTTAGTCAGAAAAGGATACTTAGGGAGAAAGAATCGCATTCCAAAGAGCCTATATATATCCTCTAAGTGCCACCTTTGAGGGGGCATCGAGCTAGGCCAAAGAGTCAAGCCGGAAAGGTCAGAATTGAGAGAATCGCTCGAAGTTAGCCAGTTGATCTATCCCAAGAAGCTGGAGTTATACTCAAGACGGCGGAATTCTCCTTCAATTCCTTCAGGGAGTTTTAGGGATTTCTTATGTTTTGTTTTATTTTTTCTCTTGAGATGTTTTCTTTATTCATTATGAACTAGACCCTTCAGATACCTGAAGGGAATGAAACCTAGATGAATCTTGTTATTTGATTTTTGAATTATATGATAAATACTTAGTTTATTCTTAATTATGCATGTTTAATCCAAATCTGATGTGCTTAGGTAGAGGAGGAATAGACCCTACTTAAGAGTAGATCTAGCGTAATTAAGTGGAGTTGATCGAACGCCTAGAGATAGGGTTACGAGATTTTACCGGATTAGGGTGAAACCTAATATGGGAATCTATAGATCGATTTACTACTATTCTAGGGGGTTATTATAAGAGAATGAGAGTTCCACTAATTAACCTAGGGTTAGACGTTATTCGCCTCGAGAGAGGGTTTAATATACGTTAGGGAGTCCTACGGATCAAGCTAAGTAAATAAATCATATGATTCAAGGTTAGATAACAAGTGAAGTCTAGGTGGATTCTTCTTGAGGGTATCATCGTGATCAATTGAGTTTTTCTTCAAGTTATTTCCCAATTCGTTCTTTTTGTCTTTGTCCTTAGCTTAGTCGTCGTTAACCTAGATTAAAACAACTTCACTTTATTTCTAAGGCTAAATAATAAAAAGAAAATTAGTATTAATACTTTTAGTTCCTTTGGGTTCGACAATTCGGTCTTGCCTAAGCTATACTACTGTTCGATAGGTACACTTGCCTTTAATCGTTGTCAGAGTTAGTTTCCAAGTTTGATCATTCTCTTTTGTAAATTTTAAAGCTCTGATTTCAGCGATCACTATGTCAGTCCTAGAATCAACAAAATCGTAGCTCTGATACCAACAAATGTAGTACTCCTTATCCGTATTCAATACTGAAATAGGGTTTCAGAGCATTACCAAAATTATAACACAATTACATATACATTTTCAAATTTCATTCAAATATCAATCAACACATTCATATCGTCCCTAATACGAGCCTACAAGGCCCTAAACATGCATTGATAGTGGTTCGGGACAAAACTGATAACTTTGGAAACTTTTTAAACATTTAGAAAATTGTCTAAAAAACAGGGGACAAACGCCCGTGTGGCCCGCTTGTGTGTCTCACACAGCCAAAGGACACGCTCGTGCCACAAGCCGTATGGACATTCGAAAAGGGAGCAAATGGTCGTGTCCCAGTCCTTGTCTGATCCCGTGTAACTCTCTGACTTGGGTCACACGGCCAACACACACGCCTGTATGGCTAGCCCGTATGCCCTAAAAATGGCCATACACGCCTAACCTGTAGGGTATACTGACTTATGCCACACGGCCAGGTCACACGCCAGTGTGTGAGGCCGTGTGGAGCATACCGACTTAATTTTAATTTCAACACCAGGGGACGCACAGCCGTTTACATGACTGTGTATCACACACGGCTAAGATACATGCCCCTGTCTCTGCCCGTGTGGACAAAAATAAGCTATTTACCAAGCCAATTTGTCACCCAACCTTGAGCACACATACATCAAACTCAAAGGCACCAATATATAGCATAAATAAGCATTCAATTAACCTCAACCAAACACCATTTATTCCATTTCAATACCAACAATTACAAGGCTCACAAAACCACAATATGCAATCCAAATACATACCAAATTTTACCCTTTTCAGTAATCACTATAGTCATTTTCAAACATGCATCAATTTTCCTAAACTCATAAGCATACTAATTACTAATTCATCAACCATTTGACATTCACCATACCTATTTTCATCAAGCATCAAATATGTAACACTCTTAACCTGTAACTATCGCTGGTCTAGGGTTAAGAAGCATTACCGAACATTCCGAAACTTTTACAATTAATTCACAACACAAAGTACATCAACATCATAACATTGCAAAATATAAACATATAGTCCCTTAATGAGGTCTACGAGACCTTAAACATGCATCAGAAAGGGGTCGGGACTAAACAGAACACATACAAAATTTTTCCAAAAACTTAACATTTTTCAAAGTTACAGATGTCACACGCCCGTGTGGGTAGGCCGTGTGCCTCACACGGCCTCAAACACACTCGTATGTCCAAGCCGTGGTCGACACTGACTTGCGTCACATGGCCTGTCACACGCCCGTGTAGGCAAAAATAGGCCATTTGCAAGGCCAATTTGCCACCCACATTTAGGGTCACAACTACAAGCATAAACCAACACAATTTCATACCCCAAATAGCATTCATACATACCAAAACATACTCAATTTGATCTTTTAACATCATCATTCACCTTCCTATACAAATCCATCTCAACATATCAATCTAAATTATCAACTTCACATCTAAATCATATAATCCATTCGTCATTAAATCCTTACCAAATCCATACATGAAACATACCATTTCCATTTTACTAAGACTTATCATAAAGACCATTCACATAGAACACACATATACTTATTAACCATCCTTATCACACATCTAAGGCATATATCAAAATCATTCATCTTTCAAGCCATATCAAATGGCAAGAACTATACAACTCAAAATATACCATAATCACTAGCCTATACATGCCATATACCAAATATATACAACTTCCACTAGTACCAAAATAGATAGCCGATAGTGTGATTGAGTCGCTGATGATCCCCAGATCCAAGCTAGCTTTAAATACACTGTAAAATAGAGGAAACTTCACACAGTAAGCTTTAAAAGCTTAGTAAGTTCGTTATATAATACATTTAACTCAACCATTTGAATTCAATATACAATATAAACTCTCACATGATTCAAATCATAACAATATACAATTCTCCTTCATAGTCATTACTCACATAATCATCCATTTATCCTTATACGATATCATCAACCACATAGGTTCTGTACATACCTGTGCCAACACTTAGTTAATGATCACTTTTGCTACTCAATGCTCGATAACACATTTCATCCAATCGTCATTAATCATTCGATTCTCTTGCACACTTAGTGCCAATTCTTTAGCCGAAGCTTTAATATCATCGCACACTTAGTGCCTTTACATTTAACCGAATTTAGTTCGGTATTGCACACATAGTGCCAATCAATATAGTTGATGCGTTCATTATTTCGTATAGATAGTGCCGTTCACCATTGTATAAATTCTATTTCACACACTCAGTGCCACATCTTTTCAAACTCATCATCCATATCACTAAATCAACAATTTCATTTCCATTCATTGCAATATATGTAAACATAAGTTTAACAATTCGTATTATAAACGAACTTACCTTGGACGTCGAAATTACGAAACAAGTAGATCAATCGAGCACTTTGTTATTGCCTCGATCTAGGTCTGAATTTCTCTTTTATTGATCTGTACATATTCAAATTTAACTCATTCATTTACCAAATCATCCAATTCAATCCAAACACACATATTTAGGGCCTTTTACAAAATAGCCCTCACATTTACACATTTTGACATTTTAGTCCCTATTTCATAAAATCACATAATACACACAATTTCATCATACCATACTTAACCCGAATTTTCCTCATGTCCATACAAGCCCACATATTTCATTTATTTTACATTTTAGTCCTCCAATTTCTCATTTTTACAATTTAGCCCAAAATAGTCAAATTCATCAAAAATTCAAAGACAAAATATGTTAATCTATCACATATCTTTCATATTTCATCATCATCTATCACAAAGCTCAAGCATTCATCAATGGCAAATCTCAAAATCATCATCAAATTCTAAAATTAAGATATGGGCTTTATAGAACACAAAACAACGATCACAAAAACGTAGAAATTATCAAAAATCGAGATCAAAACACTTACCAATTTAAAGCTCACAAGTGCCGAATCCATAACTTTCTTTTTCTTTTCTTTTCTTACTATTTTCAGCCAAAGATGATGAGAAATGGCCATTAATTTCTTTTTTTTTTTAATTATAATAACATTAATATGCCATTTACCATTTTACCTTTAAATAAAACATTATATATTTATTCATTTAATGGCCATTTATGTCCATCTCCACTATCAAAGATCTAATTACAACATAAAGACTTGTTATTTAAAAAGCCATGCCAAATAAGCACTTTAACAATCAGCACACAGCTTTTGCATTTTATGCGATTAAGTCCTTTTTCACAATTCGACACACAAATGATAAAATTTTCACACATGCTCAATCACATAGTGTAAACACAGAAAATAATATTAAAATATTTTTTACGACCTCAGATTTATGGTCTCGAAACCACTATTTCGACTAGGGTCTAAACTGAGCTGTTACAAAATAACATCACAACTAGCATTTATAGGGCAATTACCAAACTCAAACAAAGGCTATTTTCACATTTATATACATCATCAAATTCACCATTATAAGCAAACTTACATGGCTACATATATATAAACAAAACCTTAGACATTTACAAGCCAATTCGAATGGCTAAATTCACAAGCATCACATATATCAAAATGACCAAAATCCTTATACATTCCATATACTAAAATACCAAAGTTCAAAAGTACCAAATGATAGATGGATAGTATGATGGTGTCTCCGATGATCCCCGAATCCGAGATAGCTTGAAACCACTATAAGACACAGAGAAATACACAAAGTAAGCTTTATAGCTTAGTAAGTTCGTATATCATTTATATCAACTCATCATATAAACTCAAATTAAGCCAAAAACATAACATAACATATCTCATAATGAATCACCAACCTACCACCTTTGCATTCACCAAATTAGATGTAATTTCCATAATTTTCATCATTTCAGTGTATTACTCGGTTTCGGTACATACCTGTACTTTCCCATATTTAACTCATACTCAGTCACATCTTTGACATATTTGTTAAACCATTCGAAATATTTTTTGGATACTAGGAAAACTCACACACTAAGTGCCAAATAAATAGCCGAAGCTACATTGATCTCGCACACTGAGTACTACTATATATATATATATAGCCAAAGCTATCTTGATCTCGCACACTTAGTGCAAATATATATAGCTTAAGCTATCTCGATCTCGCATATTAAGTGTAAATATATATAGCCGAAGCTATCTCGATCTCACACACTAAGTGCAAATATATAACCGAATCATCGTCGAACACGACCGTAGTCTGGTAAACACAATTTATACAATATCAAAGCATTTGAAGCATAATTATAATAATGCTTATTACATACGAAGTTACCTCGGATGTAAAAACAATAACACGAGTCAACTAATCTGAAACCGTGTCCTTCCCCCTATCTAAGTTCGTATTTCACTTTTCTTGATCTATATAATATCAAATTCAGCTTTTTTAATTGTCACTCTATTCAATTTAATCCAAAATTCACATTAAGGCCCTTTTACATATTTGCCCCTAATGTTTCACATTTTTACAATATAGTCCTTATTTAATAAAAATACAAATTCATTCAATTTAATCACAACCCATGTTAGCAGAATTACAATTAGGTCCCTAGCAGCCTATATTTTTCATTTATTTCACATTTTAACCTCAAAATTTCCACATTTCACAATTTAATCCCTAATTTGCATTTTCACCAAAAATCACTTAACAAAACTTGTATAACTATCATGAAACATTCAAAATCTATCATCAACAATCAAAATACATGCTTATTCATCAATGGAAAGTTTCTAAATCTTTAGCAGTTTTACAAAATAGCCTCTGGGTTAGCTAAACCTAGTTGTAATGATCACAAAAATATAGAAATCATCAAAAACGGGACAAAAATCGTACCTTGATGAGCAAAATAACTATGGCCAAATGAAAACCTAGAAATTTTTGGCTTTTCCTCCTTCTCAATCGGTTTGGAGAAGATGATAATGAATAAAAATTGATTTTTGTTTTATTAATTTAACCTTTAATAACTAAATTATAAGAATAACCTTAATAAACATTAATTATTTCAAATTTACCAAGCCACTGTCATCCACTATCGTAATAATGGTCTAATTACAACTTAAGGACCTTAACTCTAAGGTTCTATAACTATTTTACACTTTTAGCTAATAGAACTCACGTTTTACACTTTACGTGATTTAGTCCTTTTTATCAAATTAAACTCTCAAATGAAAAAATTTCTTAACGAAAATTTAACACAATCATATTTTCATGCTGTAGACATTAAAATAATAATAAAATAAATATATTGACTTCAAATTTGTGGTCCTGAAACCACTGTTCTGGTTTGACTAAAAGTAAGCTGTTACATTAATTATTCGAACCAAAGTTTGGGTGTTGTTTCCACTCGGGATTATAAGCGTTGGAATAGGGATTATTATTTTGGTTGAAGTTACGCATGTAGTAAACACATGCTGGGTTTGATGGACATTTATCAAACATGCGATCTTTACCACAATAAACACAAGATGACTCGGTTGATTTCAGCTCCTGGACTGCACCTGGCTTCTGCATTGTCTTGATCATATTAGCTAGATAAGATACCTGGGCTGTCAATGAAGTGATTGCATCAAGCTTAATGGTTATAGTAGCTCTCATGCCAGTTCTAACTCATGTGGTAGGATACTGATAATCATTGTTGGCAGTCTTTTTCAAGATTTTATATGCTTCATTGTAGTATTAATCCAACAAAGTACTACTGACAGATGCATCGACTACCATTGTTGTATGTGCATTTAGCCTATTATAGAACATCTCCATCTGAGTCCAGTGTTGGAAACCATGCATAGGATATTTCCTAAGCAATTCCTTAAATCTTTCCTAGGCTTCGTATAGTGTTTCATCCTCTAATTGCTGAAAAGATGTTTTTTTATTTATGAGCTTGGCATTTATTTTTTGTGGATTATACCATTGAAAAAACCTCTAGAAGAGGTCATTCCATGATGTCACTGTTCCCGACTGCAAAGCATTAAGCCACACTCTTACATGATCTCTCAAGGAATATGAGAATAGTTTGAGTCATAGCGTGTCGTCAGAAACACCCTATTGTTGAAATGAATCATAGCCTTCTAGAAAAAGTCTCAAATATAGTCTCGGATCTTCAGTTGGCAACCCATTAAAGTACCCAACTATTTGCAGTATCTGAAACATTACTGGTTTCAACTCAAAATGCTAAGATTTTATGTGTGGTCTGACTATCTCTAGATTCAGGTCATCTAAAATGGGAAATACATGCTCTTGAATTGGCCTGTTTCGGTCATCTATAACACGATGAATAGGATGATTAACATTCTAACAATTAGGATTTAATTGATCATTCAAAACAGGATCGTTCCCTTCCCTAGCCACATTACGTAATTCTCTTCTCATTCTTAGCAAAGTTTTGTCGATCTCTGGGTCAAAAGGATACTTTTCGTTAACTGGAATGCTTTTACTCATGCACTGATGTCAAATCTGTAAAAATTAAGTAACAACTAAGTTAGAAAAAACTAATGAAACAAAATAAAACTAACAAAACCAAATTTCACCAATTTCCAATCCTCAGCAACAGTGTAAAAAACTTGTTGGTTGCACAACTGATATGCAAGTCGTGCAAGTGTACACGTCGTGTAACACCCCAAACCCGGTATGTGACAAGGAAGAAAACATTTTTTTGAAAATCAAGTTGTCGTCTTAAGTTGAAAAGAAAACTTTGGAGTATTCAAAAACCTGAGTTTGTATTGCGTGATTTGTTGAAATCAGTTATAGACTTAGTTTAGAAAAAAAGAATTGCCTTATTATAATTATTGGTTTGCTAATTACCCAATGGTAAAATTTTGGAAATCCCAAAAATTTAATTAAGTTTTGAAAGACGCCCATTTCATAGTTTGTTGGGCGTGCCTTTAATGTTTAAACAACATTTTGAGGAAATTTGAACAAATGAATAATCCCAAAGTAAAAATCTACGTGGCCTTATTATATAACTGAAAACCAAACTTAGAATAAAATAAATCTGAAGTAAACATTAAAATAAAACCCAAAATATTGAGCATGGCCTGTAACATCCGAAATTTAGGGGTCTTGCATTTTATCTCGTATCTGTGTGTCTTGTGTGTTGCATGACTGTTGAGTGTGTTTGGGGGCTTCGGGAAACCTTGGGGTTAGGAAGGAGCCTTAGTGAAAATTTCTAGTTTGAAGTCTTCACGGGAGAGCTAGTAGAGCTAGGCCTTAAGGGATTTAATGTGGTGATTATGGACACAAGAAGTGAAGTGGTGAAGTGGCTAGGAAATGCCACCTAGCATGATGAGTGGTGGCGTCACAAGAGAAGCTGAGGGAGAGGGTTCGAATCTTGGAGGTAGCAACAAGGGAGCTTTATTCTTACTTTGTTTTGGCTCAGGTAAGGGGGTGTTGGACGGTAATCAAACTCTGGAAGGATGGAGTGGAAGACTTGGTCAAGTTATTCAAATGAGTGGTGGAGAGTTATTTGTGGAGTTTGAATGATTCAAACTCATTTGAATGGGTGATGTAGAGGGAATTAAGGAGAGAATCATGGGGGGTGTTGGCTAGGTGGGTATTAGCCGAATTCTTGAGGGGTTGAGAGGAGGGGGAGTATTCGGTTTTGAGTTTAAGGGGAGGGTGCCGAAATTTGGTACAAGGGTGTATTGGTCATTTTTTTCGGCATTTGGTTTGTGCTTCTCATTTTTGTTTTAGTTTTGCTCTCATCCTCTCTGGTGCCGAAAATCACTTAGCTCTTCAACTCTTTTCTCTCTTTTGACTCATAGCCGAAATCTAGAAGACCATTAGGGTCATTTTGGTTCATCTTCTCTTCTTATCTTCAAAAGCAGAAAGTATCACATTCTTTTCTCCCTTTTTCATTTTTAAGTTTCCATTTTCTTTCTTGATGCCTCTCTAGCCGTATCTTTTGCTTTAAATTGGGCTGTTGTTCTTTTTCTTTCTATTCATTCTCTAAAAGTCGAACCTCCTACCAAGCTTCTCTCATTTTCTTTTACCATCTTCACTTGATTGCCTTACAAGCCGAATTTCATCTCTCCATATCTCATCTCTTGGCCGAATCATTCAAAGCCGATATCTCTGTGGTGGTGACTCTGTTGCGTGCATTTATCTCTAGAGGAACTGCTATAATTCGTCTTTTATCATCTCTTTCAAACGTTCGTAGGGAGTGGTGGTAAGGGTTCACTTTTTCTTTAATCTATCTAAGTTTTCTCTTGGGATTGTGAAACCAAAAGCCTAACTCTACTTTTATGTGTGGCCGAATCCTTGGAGGGCCTGATTTCAGATCTTTTGTTTGAAGCCAGCGTTAGGGGCGTTAAGGGTTTTTCAGGATTTAGTCAATCAAGGTTAGAATGTTATAACGTTTGGCCAAAGGCCACTTCTTCTGACCATAAGTGTTAAGGCCGAATCTAATGTGGTTTATGTAGGGATTTCGACAACCTTTAAGTTCAAGTGAGTAGCCTTCGGGATTTGAGTCGACTTTGGTAAGGGTGTTCTTTCATCAGGTATTCTTTTGGTTTCTGATATAGTTCTATTATTTTGCCATTTCATCATATTATGCTGCATGTGCATGGGGTTCGGGATATTATGATTAAAGGGGAAGTGTGTATATATTAATATATGTGGGTGACTCTGTCACAATTGATGATGGCCTTGAGCCTCATTGTGGATTGATGATGACCTTGAGTCTCATCGTGGATATCTGTGATTTAATCACGTGGACCAGTGGCTAGACCACTAAGTGGACTTTGAGCAGTGTGTCCGTAGGCATAAACTGCCAAAGAGGTGTGTAGCGGATGAAGGGTTGATTTAGTAATCCCCAGGTGTGTGTGAGGATGGATATACGGGTGGTGTGTAGTGGATGGATATTAGGTTGGGTTGGGTTAACATATTTGCATCATTATGTGTGGTATATTGATTTGATGTGGATTTGGGGTCAAGCCCATTTGTGGAATCATGTGGATTAACTGCACACTGGGTCTGGTGACTCACCCTGTCTATTTCAAACCAATGCAGGTAATTCATAACTCTTTGGACCAGGCTGGAGTGGATTCGAGGTGGCCATGCAGAAGTTGTTTTTTATATATATACATGTTTTAAACTGTTGGATATTAATTGGGTTATTTTTATGATGTAATAAGGCCATTTTAACTGTTTCAGGATATCATGGATTTAAGTCAGATTTGTTAGCGGGTAATTAATTAAAAATGACGTTAAAACATTTGCAACCTGGAAATCAAATTGAACTTTTACAAATTCGGATTACTTATAAACAATTCGTTTTCTCGAAATTTCATTCAAATAACGATTTGAACTTTATACAACCCGAAAGTTTTTGTTCATCGGCAAATTGCAAATTTTTAAACTACATACCCTTTTTTAGCGGAATATTTATTTTTATTTATTTTTTTAGAATTTAAAAATTATTTTTCACCTTCAAACAGAATTCTTTTCAACACTTTTCTAGTAACATTCTGAATTCAGCCGTGGTGTTTTGGGCTGTGTTTGGGGTGTTACAATTTGGTATCAGAGCCTAATTTTTTAAACTCAGCCTTTAGGTTTTGAGGCCCACAACGTTTTCAAATTTTGTGCTCAAAATTAGTTAAAAGAAATTTTTATTGAAATGGACTCGTGAAGGCATGACACTCGAATCTTCCGGCCCAGGTCTACCAGGTAAGTCTTTTGACTGTTAAATGAATTGAATGGACGTGGTTAAGTGATGCATTGTGGTGGATATTGTTATGGATGTTAGAATTTAGGATATTCTCTTTAGAGACTGAAACCTTTAGGGATGTATGTGCTCTACGAAAGAATAACTTGAAATTCTGTATCATAAAACTACTCCTTTAATCAATAAGTGGAAAGAAAGCTAATTCATAAAACTTCTTAAAACAGATTAAAACGCGACGATAGACATGAGTTCTAGGGGACGTGGTCGTAATGCCCGTGGGCATGGTAGAGGCGAGATGGTCAGATCGTCGAACCGATTGGAGTCCGGTCATTGATCGTGGAATAAAGCGCGCCACGCCCAATTTCTTGAGGTGGAGTTTCAAGATCAAACGGGTGGAGACAACACGGTGTCATAGGCTATGTTGCGGCTGTTGGACAGAGTTGCGGGAGCAAATATGGGTACTGGGGCCCGGAAGTCCATGTCTGAGCGACTCCGAGCGAATGGAGTCGAGATATTTAGGGGTGTCCCAGGGGTAGCTCCGAATATGGCTGAATATTGGTTAGAGGCAGTCAAGAGAATTATGGATGATTTGGACTGCACGACTGAGGAGAAGTTAAAGAGCGCTTTGTCCTTACTTCGGGATGAGGCTTACCAGTGGTGGCTCACTGTTAGAGAGGGTACTCCGGTAGACCGGGTAGATTGGGGTTTCTTTAAGGTGAAGTTCGAGGGGAAGTACGTTGGGGCTAGTTACGTGGATGGACAGAGGAAGGCGTTTTTCAACTTAGTGCAAGGGGCTAAGACTGTAGCTGAGTATGAGGCAGAATTCTTGCGACTGAGTCGGTACACTCGGGGAATTGTTGCAACTGACTATGAACGCTGTGTGGGATTTTAGGATGGGTTACGGGATGAGCTGCGGGTATTGATAGCTCCTCAGCGGGAGAGGGACTTTGCTACCTTGGTAGAAAAGGCTAGGATAGCCGAGGAGGTTAAGCGAACCGATAGGCAAAATAGGGATAAGGACAGAGGCAGGAATAAGATGGGTTCTGGATCGTCAGCATCATGGGGGGGTTTTCAGAAAAAGCCTAGGGTTGAGGGTCCTGCTCGCATTTCTATGCCACCGCTTTGAGAGTCGGGCTGACAGGTGTGCTCGGTCAGGGAGATCTCATGTAGGAGAGTGCTGGGGAAGGAATAAGGAGTGCTACCGGTGTGGGTCAAAGGATCATTTGATTAAGAACTATCCTCAGGACATGGTTAGGGCTCAGACGGTAGGTCAGGGGTATGTGTAGCTAAGAAGGGGTGGTCAACAGATGTTAAGAGGTCGTGAGCCGAACCGAGGAGGGAATGGTTCTGGCCAAGGTCGTGGAATGCAGGGCAGAGGAACTGGGGTTCTGAGGGCAGACAACCTGGGTTAGTTTACGCGGCCAGACGTCGTGAAGAGGGAGATGCACCAGATGTTATCACGGGTACGTTTCTCATTTCTAGGTTACCCTTTACTGCACTATTTGATGTTGGGTCAACTCACTCTTATATTGCTAGTATGGTGTCTGGAACCTTGAATGTGAATCCTGAAATTACCTTAGGAAGATGACTGTACTTAGTCCTTTAGGGCAATCGATAGTGGTAGATAAACTTTTTAGAGATGTGCCTCTAGAAGTTCAGAGGTCAGTATTCCCGGCTGATTTGATGGAACTACCGTTCTAAGAATTTGACTTGATCTTAGGCATGGATTGGTTAGTGCGGTATCGTGCAAACTTGGATTGTGTTGCTAAGCGCATGACGATAAGAACTCCCGGGGATGATGAAGTTTTGGTAATAGGCTGAGAGAATGGTAAAGAAGGGGTGCATGGCTTTCTTAATGTTTGTTAATGCCTTGGATGCAAAGGAAGCAGCTGTGGGGGAGGTTAGAACAGTAAAAGAATTTATAGATGTTTTTCTGGAAGAACTTCCAGGGTTGCCTCCGGATCGTGAGGTGGAGTTTGCAATCGAGCTTCTGCCAGGTACAGCGCAGGTGTCCATCGTTCCTTATAGGATGGCCCCGAAGGAGTTTGTTGAACTTAAAGCCCAAATCTAGGTGTTGTTAGATCCCGGTTTCATTCGACCCAGTGTGTCTCCATGGGGAGCACCGGTGTTGTTTGTAAAAAAGAAGGACGGATATATGCATATGTGCATAGATTACCGCCAGTTGAATAAACTGACGATCAAGAACAAGTACCTATTGCCGAGGATAGATGACTTGTTTGATCAGCTTAAGGGGGCTGCGGTCTTTTCAAAGATAGATTTGAGGTCGGGATATCACCAGCTCAAGGTAAAGGAAGCAGATATTCATAAGACAGCTTTCCGGACTCGATACGGGCACTATGAATTCCTGGTAATGCCGTTCGGGTTGACGAACACACCAGCTGCGTTCATGGATATGATGAATCCGGTTTTTTGACCATATTTGGACCAGTTCATCGTGGTGTTCATGGACGACATTTTTAGTGTACTCCAAGTCAGAACAGGAGCATGATGCGCATCTTCGGATAGTGCTGTAGGTTTTAAGGGAGAAGAAATTGTATGCCAAATTCAGTAAGTGCGAATTTTGGTTAAGAGAAGTTGTGTTTCTGGGTCATGTAGTATCTGCAGAAGGGATAAAAGTGGATCCTCGGAATGTTGAGGTAGTACTGGATTGGAAACCACCTAAGTCGGTGGCGGAGATTCACAGTTTCTTGGGGTTAGTAGGTTGTTACAGAAGATTTGTCGAGGGTTTTTCCTCAGTAGCGGCACCTTTGACTAAGTTGTTGAGAAAGGAAATACCTTTTGTGTGGAGGGACAAGCAGGAGGAGAGTTTCGAGAAGCTAAAAAGGGTTTTGACAGGGGCTCCGGTTTTAATTCAGCCTAAAGTAGGAAAAGATTTTGTGGTGTATTGTGATGCTTCTCATACGGGTTTAGGTTGTGTACTAATGCAGGAGGGGAAGGTTGTAGCCTATGTGTCTCGGCAGTTAAGACCACATGAAGTTAACTATCCCACTCATGACCTGGAGTTGGCTGCAGTGGTTTTCGCTTTGAAAGTGTGGAGGCATTATTTGTATGGGGAGAAGTCGGTGATCTACACTGACCACAGGAGTTTAAAGTATCTGCTGACTCAGAAGGAGCTGAACTTGAGACAGCGAAAGTGGGTGGAGCTGTTGAAGGATTACGACTGCTCGATTGAATATCATCCGGGTAAGGCGAATATGGTGACAGATGCACTAAGCCAGAAGGTAGTATCAGATTTGAGAGCGATCTTCGCTCATCTTAGCCTATATGACGGAGGGAGTTTATTAGCGGAGCTGCAGGTGAAGCCGACATGGATAAGTCAGGTAAAAGAGAAACAGTTGGTGGATGAGGATGGGGAAATAGAGGATTACAGTGTGAACAGCGACGGAGTTTTGTGTTTACATGGGAGGGTTTGTATGCCGAAAGGTGTGAAGTTAAGGCAGAAGATTCTTCAGGAATTGCATAGTAGCCCTTACGCTATGCATTCTGGAGGGAGTAAGATGTATCGGGATCTACGGGAACAGTTCTGGTGGCCTGGAATGAAACGGGAAGTTACGAAATTTGTGAGGAAGTGTTTGACGTGTCAGCAGGTCAAGGCTCAACACCAAGTGCCTTCGGGGTTGCTACAATTGGTGAACATTCCACAATGGAAGTGGGAGAGAATAACGATAGATTTCGTTAGTGGGCTTCCTCTTACGCCTACTAAGAAAGACTCGATATGGGTGATCGTGGATCGGTTGACAAAATCCACTCATTGCATACCTGTTCGTGTTGATTACTCTTTGCAGAGGTTGGCAACACTGTATGTGGCGGAAATTGTGAGGCTACATGGAGTGCCAGTGTCAATCATATCAGACAGGGACCCTAGATTTACGTTGCGGTTTTGAAAGGCGTTGCATCAAGCATTGGGCACCAAGTTGGACTTTAGCATGGCATTTCATCCGCAAACGGATGGCCAGTCGGAAAGGGTAATTCAGGTGTTAGAAGATATGTTGAGGGGATGTGTTATCGACTTCAGATGTAGTTGGAAAGAATTCTTGCCCTTAGTAGAATCCGCATACAACAACAGTTATCAAGCCAGTATTCAGATGGCGCCGTATGAAGCATTGTATGGGTGGAAGTGTCGCACTCCTACCTGTTGGACAGAGCTAGGTGAACGTCATGTCTTAGGTCCAGAGTTAGTGGTAGAATCAGAGGAGAAGGTTAAGGTAATCCGAACTCAGTTGAAGGAGGCTTCGGACAGACATAAATTGTATGTAGATCTTATGCGGAGGGAGATAGAATTTGTGGTAGGTGATCGAGTGTTCCTGAAAGTTTCGCCGTTGAAGAAGGTGATGAGATTTGAACGTAAGGGTAAGCTAAGTCCCAGGTTTATAGGGCCTTATCGGGTTTTGAAGCGTGTGGGACCGGTAGCGTACCAGTTAGATTTGCCTTCAGAGTTGAAGCAGATGCATGATGTTTCCACGTCTCGATGCTTAGACGTTACTGTTTGGATCCGTCTCACGTGGTGCCAGTAGAGGAAGTTGAGTTAAGGCCAGACTTGTCCTATGAGGAGGAGCCAATTTAGATTTTGGAGCCAGATGTAAAGGTGCTACGGAAGAAATCAGTTCCTCTAGTCAAGGTGGTGTGGCGGAACCATGGTTCAGAGGAAGCTTCGTGGGAGCCGGAGGAGGCAATGCGTCAACAATACCCTCATCTATTTTGACCAGGTAATTTCGAGGCCGAAATTTCTTTAAGGGGGTAGAATTGTAACATCCGGGATTTAGGGGTCTTGCATTTTATCTCGTATCTATGTGTCTTGTGTGTTGCATGACTGTTGAGTGTGTTTGGGGGCTTCGGGAAACCTTGGGGTTAGGAAGGAGCCTTAGTGAAAATTTCTGGTTTGAAGTCTTTACGGGAGAGCTAATGGAGCTAGGCCTTAAGGGATTTAATGTGGTGATTATGGACACAAGAAGTGAAGTGGTGAAGTGGCTAGGAAATGCCACCTAGCATTATGAGTGGTGGCGTCACAAGGGAAGTTGAGAGAGAGGGTTCGAATCTTGGAGGTAGCAACAAGGGAGCTTTATTTTTATTTTGTTTTGGATCAGGTAAGGGGGTGTTGGACGGCAATCAAACTCTGGAAGGATGGAGTGGAAGACTTGGTCAAGTTATTCAAATGAGTGGTGTAGAGTTATTTATGGAGTTTGAATGATTCAAACTCATTTGAATAGGTAATGTAGAGGGAATTAAGGAGAGAATCGTGGGGGGTGTTGGCTAGGTGGGTGTTAGCCGAATTCTTGAGGGGTTGAGAGGAGGGGGAGTATTCGGTTTTGAGCATAAGGGGAGGGTTCCAAAATTTGGCACTAGGGTGTAGTGGTCATTTTTTTTGGCATTTCATCATATTATGCTGCATGTGCATGGGGTTCGGGATATTATGATTAAAGGGGAAGTGTGTATATATTAATATACGTGGGTGACTGTCACAATTGATGATGGCCTTGAGCCTCATTGTGGATTGATGATGACCTTGAGTCTCATCGTGGATATCTTTGATTTAATCATGTAGACCAGTGGCTAGACCACTAAGTGGACTTTGAGCAGTTTGTCCGTCGGTATAGACTGCCAAAGAGGTGTGTAGCGGATGAAGGGTTGATTTAGTAATCCCCAGGTGTGTATGAGGATAAATATACGGGTGGTGTGTAGTGGATGGATATTAGGTTGGGTTGGGTTAACATATTGCATCGTTATGCGTGGTATATTGATTTGATGTGGATTTGGGGCCAAGCCCATTTGTGGAATCATGTGGATTAATTGCACACTGAGTCTGGTGACTCACCCTGTTTTTTCAAACCAATGCAGGTAATTCATAACTCTTTGCACCGGGCTGGGGTGGATTCGAGGTGGCCATGCAGAAGTTGTTTTTTTATATATATACATGTTTTAAACTGTTGGATATTAATTGGGTTATTTTTATGATGTAATAAGGACATTTTAACTGTTTCGGGATATCATGGATTTAAGTCAAATTTGTTAGCGGGTAATTAATTAAAAATGACGTTAAAACATTTGCAACCTGGAAATCAAATTGAAGTTTTACAAATTCGGATTACTTATAAACAATTCGTTTTCTCGAAATTTCATTCAAATGACGATTAGAACTTTATACAAACCGAAAGTTTTTGTTCATCGGCAAATTGCAAAATTTTAAACTACATACCCTTTTAAGCAGAATATTTATTTATTTATTATTTTTTTAGAATTTAAAAATTATTTTTCACCTTCAAACAGAATTCTTTTCAACACTTTTCTAGTAACATTCCGAATTCGACCGTGGGGTTTTGGGCCGGGTTTGGGGTGTTACATGGCCACCTCGAGTCCACCCCAGCTCCATATCCGTGATCTAGGAATTATCTACAAAAAGTGACGGAAGGGGTGAGTCACTGAGACTTAGTGTATAAATCCCCATCCAAAAGATTTTAAGCTCTTACACAGATTCATATGCAAACATGTATGTCATGCAACCCATCCAACCTATCCATCCGAGTCTCCCGAGTCTACCCAAAATTTGTGGCACCTAGCCACTGGTCGTACCTAACCACTGGTGGTTCCAAACCACTGGTGACCGAAGTCACAAATAATCTTGTGTGGGGCTAACTCGCTTGTGCTACCTAACCACTGGTGACGATCCTGTATATCGATATGTGGAGCCAACCCATTGTGGTACCAAACCACTGAGACTTAGTCACAAAATGATAATATGTGGGGCCAACCCACGTGTGGTACCTAACCACTGGTGACAGTCTGATAATCATATCTTCCCTCTCATCATACCCATTTTCATGTACATGCTTTATAATACAATATGGTCATGCTTAACATTAAGAATGATATGACATAGCACATGCAGGTTTAACATAGGCAAATAACGTTAGCCACCAAAATGGACTTACCCGGAGTCCTTGCTTTTACCCACAAGGGTAACTTATTGATTTCCATTATCAGTTCAGCTTTTGACAACGTAAAAAATAAAAGCATATTAATATATGAAGTGTGTAAAAGTTACACACCTGATTACTCGTAATAACACGCTCTCTACATTGACACTATCGTTAATCGACACCACTGCTATCTATCTACTACTCTGCTCAGATGCCGGCCCACAACCTGGTGGCCAATCCCGAACCGCTGACACTGCCCATTTCTTAAACTTAGGGGCTGGTTTTACAGATCCAACCCTTCCTATCGATTGGCTGGCATTAGAGTCCATGAACACACACTTTGATCACTAAATCGGATTAAAGCAGAGAAATCGAATCACAGGAAACCAACACTTAGAGCTAAGACGCTTACCTAGATCGACCAATCTCAAAGCTTCAGGTTTGATTCACAAACCAAACGAATCCCGAGAGTCCAAAGGAAAACGTCACCACCCTCTCCTACATTCGGCCAAGAGTTAAGAGAATAGGATTACTACCTTCGGCATTTAACGCAAGAAAATGATTGAAACGAAAGAAGTCCCTTACCACCACCACTAGGGAAACCGATTGAGAGGGTTGACAGATCAATGACGACGATCCACTGCAACCAAGCGTCAAAAGAGAAGATTTGAGTGCCAGAGGATTTTGGTTTATAGATAAATAAGAACTATTCAAAACAAATGCAAATTTCGGCTTTTCTTTCCAAAGAAACTGAGAAGAAAAGAGATGAGAGGTGGAGAGATTCGGCCAAAGTAAAAAGGACTTACCTCAAATGCCGAAATTATTCTTCTATGCAAAGAAAATGACAAAAAGGAAGGTGCTTCTTAACCAGTGATATTCGACCAAAGTGTTGAAAGGAAAGAGAGGAGAGTAACAGAGGTTTCGACAAAGGATGAGGCTTCAGAAAGTTTCGGCTAACAAAGAATGAAAAAGATGAAGAGGAGGAATGGGAAATAGAGTTTCGGCTCTTGCTGAACCAAATGAAAGAAAGAAGAAGAGAATGAGGTTTCGGCAGGGGTATGTCTTCAGAGGGTTTTCGGCTTTTAAGAAAATGGCAAAAAGATTTGGACACAAACAATGAGTGGGAAGCAAGGTAGCTTCGGCCAAACACAAAAGAAGCAGAAAATGAGATAGTTGAGAGAAAAGAAAGAATGCACCATAAGCAGTGTGGTTTCGGCACAAAAGAAAATGAGAGGAAAAGACCCTAGAGGCTCCTTATCTAGCTGAATATTCAACACTTCCCAAAGGCTTACACCAACATTCGGCCACCCCCTAGACTAGCACCCAAAAATCGAATGCCCAAACCCCTTCCAACTCCTTCTCAAATTCGGCTAACACTCACCCCGCTTCAATCCCTTCTGTTCCTCCTTATTTTTCTCCTGACCACACATTCAACACTCATCCACCAGAGTCCAAACCGAATGCAACACTTTCTGGTCTTGGCGTCAAAAAGAAATGCACAAAAGGGGATTCCCACAGTTCGAACCAAGTCCCTATCAACTTCCCTGAGCCGTCACTCCCTTGTGCCTTAAGTGGCGCCTCCTTGCCACTTTGCCAAAGCACTTCTTGTGTCAAAACGTACCACCAACCACCCTTAACTCCTATCCCGTTCAGCTCCCCCTTCTAAGTGCCCAAAACCAAATTTTCGGTAAGGCTCTGGTCTACCCCTAGCACATACCTGGACCTTAAAATACCCTAAACTAGTCATGACAACCATACTATATACATGCAATTAGATAAAATGTAAAGGCCCTGATTCAGGATGTTATAGTTCTAACCCCTTAAAAATAATTTCGGCCTCGAAATTACCTGGTCAAAAGAGTTGAGGGTATTGTTGTCGCATCACATCCTCTGGCTCCTACGTGGCTTCTTCTTATCCATGAATTCGCCATAGCACCTTCACCAAAGGAACTGATTTTCTACGCAATACTTTGACATCCCGTTTTAGGATCTGCACTGGTTCCTCCTCAAAAGACAAGGCTGGGCTTACTTCAATTTCCTCCACTGGCACAACATGAGACGGATCTGAACGATAATGTCTAAGCATGGAAACATGAAACACGTTATGGATTTGACTCAACTCTGAAGGCAACTCGAGCTGATAAGCTACTGGTCACACACTTCAACATCCGATAAGGCCCGATAAACCTAGGGCTCAGGTTGCCCTTCCGACCAAATCTCAGCACCTTCTTCCACGACGACACCTTCAAGAAAACCTTGTCACCCACTGCAAATTCTATATCCTTCCGCTTAAGATCGGCATAAGACTTACGCATCTCAAGCTTTCCTTGAACGAGCTCAAACAAACTTAACCTTATCTTCTATTTCAGCAACCAACTCTGGACCCAACAATTGCCGTTCACCCAACTCTGTCCAACACGTTGGGGTACAACACTTCCGTCCGTATAACGTTTCGTACGGTGCCATCTGAATACTTGCTTGATAACTATTGTTATACGCGAATTCTGCCAACGGTAAAAATTCTTCCCAACTACCTCTAAAATCCAAGACACAGCCCCTCAACATATCCTCTAAAATCTGAATGACCCTCTCCGACTGCCCATCTGACTGTGGATGAAACGCCGTACTAAAATCCAACCTTGTACCCAATGCCTGATGCAACGGCTTCCAGAATCTTGACGTAAATCTAGGGTCTCTGTCTGAAATAATTGACACTGGATCCCCATGCAACCTCACAATCTCCGCTATGTATAATCTAGCTAACTTCTGAAGCGAGTAATCCACATGCACAGGTATGAAATGAGCAGACTTTGTCAGACGGTCAACAATCACCTAGACCAAATCCTTCTTAGTAGGCGTAAGGGGTAGCCCACTCACAAAATCCATCGTAACCCTTTCCCATTTCTACTGTGGAATCTTCACCGGTTGCAACAATCCCGAAGGTAACTGATGTTCTGCCTTTACCTGCTGACACGTCAAACACTTGCCCACAAATTCAGTTACCTCTCACTTTAGACCCGGCCACCAAAACTGCTCCCGCAAATCCGAGTACATCTTACTACCTCCAGGATGCATAGCGTATGGACTGCTATGTACCTCCTGAAGAATCTTCTGCCTTAACTCTACATCTTTTGACATGCAAACTTCCCCTGGAAACATAACACTCCATTGCTGCTCAAGCTATACCCCTCCAATCCACCGTTCTGCTCTTGTAACCATCGAGCACTTAAGACTTCATCTACTAGCTGTTTCTCTTTAACCTGGTTTACCCATGTCGTCTTCACTTGCAGTTCCGCTAACAGACTTCTGTCATCAAACAACCTAAGGTGGGCAAACATTGCTCTTAAATCTGAAACTACCTTACGGCTCAATGCGTCTGCCACCATGTTAGCCTTACCCGGATGGTATTCAATCGAGCAGTCGTAATCCTTCAACAACTCGATCCACCGCTGCTGCCTAAAATTCAATTCCTTCAGAGTGAGAAGGTATTTCAAACTCTTATGATCTGTGTACACTATAGACTTCTCCCCATACAAGTAATGTCTCCAAATTTTCAGAGCGAAAACCACTGCAGCCAACTCCAAATCATGCGTCGGGTAATTCACTTCGTGAGGTCTTAATTGTCGAGAAGCATACGCCACTACTTTCCCCTCTTGCATCAGCACACATCCTAGTCCAGTATGCGCGTATCATAATAAACCGTCAACTCCTTCTCTACTCCAGGCTGAATCAATACTGGAGCTTCCGTCAAAATCCTCTTTAACTGCACAAAACTTTCTTGTTGTTTGTCTAACCATACAAACGAAACCTCTTTCCTTAGCAACTTGGTTAACGACGCTTCAATCAAAGAAAACCCTTCCACAAACCTTCTGTAATACCCTGCTAAACCCAGAAAACTCCGAATCTCTGCCACAGACTTAGGTGGTTTCTAGTCCAACACCGCTTCGACCTTCCGAGGGACCACCCTAATCCCCTCAGCTGAGACCACATAACCCAAAAAGGTAACTTCCCTTAGCAAGAACTCGCACTTACTAAACTTTGCGAACAGCTGCTTTTCCCTCAGAATTTGCAAAACCACTCGAAGATGTGCATCATGCTCCTCCTCAGACTTCAAGTACACCAGTATATCATCTATAAATACTACGACGAACCGATCCAAATACGATTGAAAAACCCGATTCATCATATCTATAAACGGTACTGGTGCGTTGGTCAATCCAAACGGCGTTACCAGAAATTCATAATGACCGTAATGAGTACGAAATGCCATCTTATGAATATCCGCCTCCTTGACCTTAAGTTGGTGGTATCCCAACCTTAGATCTAT
This sequence comes from Gossypium bickii, assembly GCA_025503065.1. Lineage (NCBI taxonomy): Eukaryota > Viridiplantae > Streptophyta > Magnoliopsida > Malvales > Malvaceae > Gossypium > Gossypium bickii. The sequence continues at coordinate 50,339,387 of CP106719.1, forward strand.
CTTAGAGAAGACTGATGCTCCCTTGAGTTGATCGAACAGGTCGTCTATCCTCGGCAATGGATACTTATTCTTAACCGTCAACTTATTCAGCTAACGGTAATCTATACACATTCTCATCGATCCATCCTTCTTCTTAACAAAAAGCATGGGTGCTCCCCAAGGCGATACACTCGGCCGGATAAAACCCCGGTCTAACAACTCCTGAATCTGCGCTTTGACGCCATTCTATATGGGGCAATAGACACTGGCGCGGTTCCAGGTAGAAGGTCAATACTAAACTCAACCTCGCGATCTGGAGGCAAATCTGGAAGCTCTTCTAGGAAGACATCAGAGAACTCCTTCACCGTTCGGACATCCCCCACAGTTGACTCCTAAACCTCCAAGGCATAAACATAAGCCACAAACGCCTTATATCCCTTCCTCACCATTTTCTCGGCCTTCAAAGCGGATACCACATTAGATAGATAGTTCCTTCTCTCATCTATCATCACCACCTCTTCACCCTCGACCGTTCTCAACACCATGCGCTTGGCTGCACAGTCTAAACTTGCCTGATACTTTACTAACCAATCCATCCCTAAGATCAAATCGAACTCCCCAAATGGCAGTTCCATCAGATCAGCCAGAAACACTACCCTTTGAAGTTCTAGGGGAACATCCTTAAACAGTTTGTTTACTACTACAAAGTGTCCTAGAGGGCTAATTACAGTCATCTCCTAGAAGAGGTCTCACAGGCTAAGTTCAGAGTTTCCGCTATACTACTAGCAACATAAGAGTGCGTCGAACCAACATCAATCAAAGCAGTGTAAGGCAACCCATAAATTAAGAACGTATCAGTTATGACGTCCGGTGCGTCGCCCTCCTCTCGATGCCTCGCTGTATAGACCAACCTAGGCTGTCTTGCGTCAGTATTCTCAGCACCTCTACCTGGTGCTCCACGGCCTCGTCTATTACTGTTACCACCCCTGGCTGAACCTCGACCCCTCTGTGGTTGCTGACCATCCCTCCTGAATTGTGTACGTCCTTGACCCTCTGACTGTGTCCTAGCCGGCCTCTACGGACAATCCCTTATTCGGTGATCCATTGACCCATACTCGAAGCACCCTCTGTTACATGTCCAACACTCCCCCAAATGAGACTTCCCACATCGAGCACACTGTAGTGGCCACTGTGTAGCAACAGCAGGCTTTGCAGCTTGACTCGGCCCGCCAAATCTAGCCTTTTTCTAAGAACTCCTAGCAGACCCTGATAGCCCAAACTCCTTTTATCCCTATTTCTGTCCCGATTCTGTTTCTCGGTCTACTTCACCTCCTCAGCTATCTTGGCCTTTTCCACAAGGACGGCAAATTCCCTCTCTCGCTATGGAGCAATCAACACCTGCAGCTCATCCCTTAAACCCATCCTCAAACCTAACACAGCGCTCATGTTCCGTAGCCACTATACCCTGAGCATAACGGCTTAACCGTAAGAATTTTGCCTCATATACAGATACTGACTTACTCCCCTGAACCAGATTCAAAAACGCCTTACGCTGCGCAACTATATAACTAGACCCAATGTACTTCCTCTGATAAACCGCCTTGAAGAAATCCCAGGTGATATCATCAGCCATCGCACCATCCCTGACCGTGAGCCACCACTGATAGGACTCATCCCGAAGAAGAGACACGATCCCCTTCAACTTTTCCTCAGTCGTGAAGTCCAGATCACCCATTATGCGCTCCGTCGCCTCTAACTATTACTCAGCTGTGTTGGGAGCTACACCGGAAACACCTCTGAATACTTCTGTTCCATCAGCCCGGAGTCGTTCGGACCACATTTACGAGCCCCGTGCCCAAGCTCTCGCTTCAAAGAACTCTCTCCAGACCCGCAAATCGCTCGTGATATGCGCATCACCACCCGTTTGATCCTGAAACTCTGCGCCCATAGCTAGCGGCGACACCTCATTCTCTGACCCATGACCAGACCCTACTGGTTCCGACACAGTAATCCTACCCCTACCACGACCACGCACATTACGCCCGTGTCCTCGAGTGCTCATGACTAGCGCTCACGACTTTAATCTGATTTAAGAATTTTATGAGTTAGCTTTCTTCGACTGTTTATTACGGCACAGTCGTATGAGCAATTTATTAGAGTAGTTGTTCTTGCAAGTTCACACAGTACTACAGGCTTCAGTTTCTAAGGTAAAAGTTCCTACTACTAGCATTCATGGCACAAACATTTAAACCATATAAACAGCAGTTAGGAGTCTTACCATCGCGGATTGGTGACGGAGACTCAGGTGCCATGCTTCCCAAAATATGTTTCTCATTCAAACCATTTTGCAAACCCCCCTTTATTGAAAAACAGTTTGGGCCTTATGCCCATAGCTGAGCTTTTGAACCAGGCGCTGATACCACAATTGTAACACCCCAAACCCGGTCAAAACGCTACGACTGAATCTGGCATGTCATAGGGAAGAAAACATTTTTTTTGAAAATCAAGTTGTCGTCTTAAGTTGAAAAGAAACCTTTGGAGTATTCAAAAACCCGAGTTTGTATTGCGTGATTTGTTGAAATCATTTATAGACTTAGTTTAGAAAAATAGAGTTGCCTTATTATAATTACTGGTTTGCTAATTACCCGATGGTAAAATTTTGGAAATCCTAAAAATTTAATAAGTTTTGAAAGACGCCCATTTCATAGTCTATTGGGCGTGCCTTTAATGTTTAAACAACATTTTGAGGAAATTTGAACAAATGAATAATCCCAAAGTAAAAATCTAAGTGGCCTTATTACATAACTGAAAACCAAACTTAGAATAAAATAAATCCGAAGTAAACATTAAAATAAAACCCGAAATATTGAGCATGGCCACCTCGAGTCCACCCTAGCTCCATATCCGCGATCTAGAAATTTTTTGCAAAAAGTAACGGATGGGGTGAGTCACCAAGACTCAGTATATAAATCCCCATCCAAAAGATTTTAAGCTCTTACACAGATTCATATGCAAACATGTATGTCATGCAACCCATCCAACCTATCCATCCGAGTCTTCCGAGTCTACCCAAATTTTTTGGCACCTAGCCACTGGTCGTACCTAACCACTGGTGGTTCCAAACCACTGGTGACTGAAGTCACAAATAATCTTGTGTGGGGCCAACCCACTTTTGGTACTTAACCATAGGTGACGATCCCGTATATCGATATGTGGGGCCAACCCACTGTGGTACCAAACCACTGGGACGAGTCACAAAAATAATGATATGTGGTACCTAACCACTGGTGGTTCCAAACCACTGAGACTTAGTCACAAAATGATAATATGTGGGGCCAGCCCACGTGTGGTACCTAACCACTGGTGACAGTTTGATAATCATACCTTCCCCCTCCTCTCATCATACCCATTTTCATGTACATGCTTTATAATACAATATGGTCATGCTTAACATTAAGAATGATATGACATAGCACATGCAGGTTTAACTTAGGAAAATAACGTTAGCCACCAAAATGGACTTACCCGGAGTCCTTGCTTTTACCCACAAGGGTAACTTATTGATTTCCACTATCACTTCGGCTTTTGACAACACACAAAATAATAGCATATTAACATATGAAGTGTGTGAAAGTTACACACCTAATTACTCGTAATACCACGCTCTCTACGTCGACACAATCGTTAATCAACACCACTGCTATCTACCTACTACTCTGCTCAGATGCCGGCCCACAACCTGGTGGCCAATCCCGAACCGCTGACACTGCCTATTTCTTAAACTTAGGGGCTGGTTTTACATATCCAACCCCTCCTATTGCTTGGCTGGCATTAGAGTCCATGAACACACACCTTGATCACTAAACCAGATTAAAGCAGAGAAATCGAATCACAGGAAACCAACACTTAGAGCTAAGACCCTTACCTAGATTAACAAATCTCAAAGCTTCAGGCTTGATTCACAAACCAAACGAATCCTGAGAGTCCAAAAGAAAATGTCACCACCCCCACCTGCATTCGGCCAAGAGTTAAGAGAATAGGATTACTGCCTTCGGCATTTAACGCAAGAAAATGATTGAAACAAAAGAAGTCCCTTACCACCACCACTAAGGAAACCGATTGAGAGGGTTGACAGATCAATGATGGCGATCCACTGCAACTAAGCGTCAAAAGAGAAGATTTAAGTGCCAGGGGATTTCGGCTTATAGATAAATAAGAACTATTCATAACAGATGGCAAATTTCGGCTTTTCTTTCCAAAGAAAACGAGAAGAAAAGAGATGAGAGATGGAGAGATTCGACCAAAGTAAAAAGGACTTACCCCAAATGCCAAAATTATTCTTCTATGAAAGGAAAATGACAAAAAAGAAGGTGCTTCTCAACCAGTGATATTCAGCCAAAGTGTTGAAAGAGAAGAGAGGAGAGTAACAGTGGTTTCGGCAAAGGATGAGGCTTCAGAAAGTTTTGGCTAACAAAGAATGAAAAAGATGAAGAGGAGGTATGGGAAATGGAGTTTCAGCTCTTGTTGAACCAAATGAAAGAAAGAAGAAGAGAATGAGGTTTCGGTAGGGGTATGGCTCCAGAGGGTTTTCGACTTTTAAGAAAATGGCAAAAAGATTGGGACACAAATAATCAGTGGGAAGCAAGGTAGGTTCGGCCAAACACAAAAGAAGCAGAAAATGAGATAGTTGAGAGAAAAGAAAGAATGCACCATAAGCAGTGTTTGAACCATAAGCAGTGTGGTTTCGGCACAAAAGAAAATGAGAGGAAAAGACCCTAAAGGTTCTCTATCTAGCCGAATATTCAACACTTCCCAAAGGCTTACACCAACATTCGGCCACCCCCTAGACTAGCACCCAAAAACTAAATGCCCAAACCCCTTCCAACTCCTTCTCAAATTCGGCTAACACTCACCCCTCTTCAATCCCTTCTTTTCCTCCTTGTTCTCCTCCTGACCACACATTCAAACTTGTTTGAATGTTTCAAACTTCTAAGATTTCTCCTCTCCACTTATTCAAATCTGTTGACTCCTTCAACACTCATCCACCAGACTCCAAAGCGAATACAACACTTCCTGGTCGTGGCGTCAAAAAGAAATGCACAAAAGGGGATTCCCACAGCTTGAACCAAATCCCTATCAGCTTCCCTGAGGCGTCACTCCCTTGTGCCTTAAGTGGTGCCTCCTTGCCATTTTGCCAAAGCACTTCTAGTGTCAAAACATACCACCAACCACCCTTAACTCCTATCCCGTTCAGCTCCCCCTTCTAAGTGCCCAAAACCAAATTTTCGGTAAGGCTCTGGCCTACCCCTAGCTCATACCTGGACCCCAAAATACCCTAAACTAGTCCTGACAACCATACTATCTACATGTAATCAGATAAAATGCAAAGGCCCCGATTCAGGATGTTACACGTCAAATAAGAAATAAAGTGATGAGTGAGATTGTCTCTACAAGGATTAGATAGGTATAATTTGGTCAAGTTATTATAGTTAAGTTTGATTAATGCTAAATCAAAATAAGAATAATAATGCAGTGAAAAAATAAGAGAATAATAATTTATAAAATGTGCAAAACAAAACAAGTAAACGAAACAAGAATGCCACAGAAAAATCAATACGAAATAGGGTTGAGGAACTAAAATGTTGATTAAGATGACTGGGATTATTAATGAATCTACCTTCACTGCCTATTAATGCCACAACGGAGTCATGAATATTCTACCTCCTCTAGGGAACTATATGTCTATAGGCTTTAAGTTCGGCTACCACTAATATTTCCTACCTTCTTTCGAACGAGGCAAGGCTCTATGTTTAGAGGTTGCCATGAATAAGTGATTAATCGTTCACTCATATTATCCAACTCCTATCTAGTTAACCTAACCTTATCGGAAGTAAGTTACTTTATAAACTTGTTGCACATTCGTCATTGTACAACTTGAATATAACATGAAATACCATTGAATAAAATAGTAGAACAAACCAAACTTAAACTTTAAACATTAATAGAAATAAAGTTTTCATCAAAGTAATCCCGAGCCTAAGAGATTTAACTTATGGTTTAATACGATAACCAACATCATTCATAACTCTTGAAAAGAGTTATATTTTAGGCCTCTAGATGTAATTAATTGTTTGAAATTAAGAAAATAAATATGCATTTCTAGGATAATTTTAGAACATTGCATAACAAAGCTTGGATTGCACTACATTGGCAATTATTTGTTACTTTTCTCACTTGGGAAGGAAAGGTGTGGTTCTGTGTGAACAAAGGTACAGGTAGAAGAAGAGGACTAAGAGGATGCAGAAAGAAAAGAAAGGAAGTGAAACATTGCCATGGAAATTGGTAATATTAATTGATAATAGAATTGCCATGACAATTCCAGGAAGATGACTCAGCACTCTATCCACGTCACTTTCAGCCAGTACGAGTACTAGAAAAACCAACTTGAAAAGAAGAATGAAAAATGTGTGCTATGGTGGGACGGATCTACCCAATAAAATGATGAGAGAGAATAAGAAAAAGGGAGAGGAGAATTGGCGTGAGAAAGGGACTGGTGACAACAATTCTATCTCTGCACAAAGAAGAACTCCATTAGAGAATTTTAGAAAAAAAAATGTAACAGCTTAGAAAAGAGTAGAATACAGACGTGAGCAACGGGAAAAAATATATTCTGGATTCATGTACAATCGAAAGATAAAAGAGAAGCTAGAGTGCGGAATTAACTTCCTGCAGTTCTGCCTTTATTTTTCTAGATTGAATTTTCTATGATTCAAAATTATTTGAGAAATGTTAATAAATGATTCTGTTTTGATGTTTACTTTTCCACGAATGAACCAAATCTTTTTTAGGTTTGAGTTGTTTGGGTGAATGTCTTTATCATATTTAATGCCTAGGATTTAAGATTGTTTATATAACTGTTACATTCGATTTATGCTTATTTTCAATACATGCATGCAGGCTATAAACATATTTGAATGTATGTTGTGTTCTTAGGTGTTTTTAATTTTTAAAAGGTTAAGAATACGAGATCTTGAATCATTTGATGCAAGCGAATACTTGACAGAATTGAAACACCCCTAACCCGAGACCGTCGCTGGAACAGGGTTAAGAGGCATTACCAATCAAACAGAACCTTTAACATTCAGAAATTTCAACACAAAGTCAATCATTACTGTTCGCATTTATTTACAAACATAGTGTCCCTTAAATGAGTCATCAAGACCCTAAGCATGCTTATAAACTGAGTCGGGACTAAACTGAAACACATACAAAATTTCATAAAATTTGAAACTTTTCAAAAATACAGGGGAGACACGCCCGTGAGAGGAGACCGTGTGCCCTCCATGGCTTCTAGACACCCCCGTGTATCCATCCTTTATACAACTATACCAACAGGGTCATTAGCCACGCCCGTGTGCCATGGCCGTGTACTTTTAGATCATATACTGACTTCCCCTCCACGGCCACCAAGCACGCCCGTGTCGAGGCCGCGTGATTTTAGGCTGTATCTTGTCAATTTACCCACGGTTTAAGGTACGGCTGTGTGCCACAACCGTGTGATATTATAGGCTATTTACAAGGCCAAAATGCCAACCAAATGGTTCAAACCTATAAGCATCATTTACCAACACTTATCAAGCATATATGGCAACCAAAAACATACCAAATAGCCATTCAAATCATGCATTCAATACCAATTCCAACCATGCCAATGTCAAAGACTAAAACTCATATCATCATAAGCATATTACATTCAATACCAAACATCATTTCTTCTCAATATCACTAATTCATATTAGCATTTTATCAACACCAAGTTACCATTCATAAGTCAACCTCTCAAACCACAAACCATGCCAAAAGATACATCACATATATATATCAAAGTCATTCATGCTAATACTAGCACATATCTAGCCACATCTCATGGCTGCTACAAGTCTCAAACATGATTCAAACGACTAGCCTATACATGCCATATCTTAACTATATACATCCTTCCAAAATACCCCAAAATAGATTGCCGATAGTGTGACTGAGAAGCTGACGATCCCTTAATCCGAGCTAACTTTACTGACACTGCAAAGCAGAGGAATAAATCACACAGTAAGTTTATAAAGCTTAGTAAGTTCGAAATAAAATACAACTATATCATCAAATCAAACCAATTCATATACTAATCATCACATACTATCAATAGTTAAAATACTCATTTGTCCGTCCATAACAACATCTATAAACTCATCAACCACAAAGGTTCGGTACATACCTCGGCAAACACATAGTTATTCAATCTCTACGCTATTCAATGCTCAATTACACTTGTTGATCATCATTTGATATTCATTCAGCTTAATTGCACACTCAGTGCTTAATACACGGTCGATACATATTAGTCATCGTATACTTAGTGCCCAAATCTCTCAACCGACTTATCTCGATAACACACATTCTGTGCCAATTCAATAAGCCAAAGCTTTTATAACATCGTACACACAGTGTTATTCATTCCTGTTTTGATTTTAACATCGCACACTTAGTGCCCTTAACGTAAACTTGCACATAACATCTCAATTTCATACATATATACACATTCATTTCATAATACAAAATCATATGTTAACAATATTTATTATATCCGAACTTACCTCTGACGTCGACTATCGATACGGTCGACTAATCGAGCACTTTATCTTTGCCTCAATCTCGATCCAAACCTCTTCTCTCTTGGTCTATACACATTTAAATTCAATCCATTCAATCACATTTCATTCAATATAGTCCACATACACAAATTTAGGGTGTTTTGCATAATAGCCCTCATAATTTCACATTTGACACTTTAGTCCCTAATTCACCAAATTCCACCTAACACAAGCTTAGCCAAATTTTACTAATATCCATACAAACCCACACATTTCTTTTATTTCACATTTTAACCCTTCAATTTTCTATTTTCATAATTTAGCCCTAATTAGCTAAATTCACCAAAATCCAACACCAAGTTCTCATATTTTACTACCAACTAGCACATAGCTCATATGTTCATCAATGGCTTATCACAAAACATCATCAATTTATGAAATTACAATATGGGTTTTGTAAAGCACAAAGCAACGATTACAAAAACGTAGAAATTATCAAAAATCGAACATAAAACACTTACTAATTGAAGCTTAATGTAGCCGAATGTTTCAATGCCTTAAACCCTTTATTTTCTTTCTTTTGCAAACGGTGGAAGAAGATGAACACACCCACTCTTGATTTTTGTTTTATTAACATATATTATTATTATTATGCCATTTACTAAAATAACCTTTATAACAATAAATAAAACATTTAAACATCAAGGTCACACTTGTCCATTGCCATCCACTATCACATTTATGGCATAATTGCCTCATAAAGCCTCCACAATATAAAGACATCAACATTTAGGTACTTATAAATCAGCACACAACTTTTACTCTTTACGCGATTTAGTCCTTTCTCTTAATTCGACACACAAACGATCAAATTATTGGAATTTTCACACAGACTATATCATATACTATTCACACAAAAAATAATATTAAAATATATTTACGACCTCAGATTTTTGGTCTCGAACCACTGTTTCGACTTGGGTCTAAACCGGGATGTTAAAACTCTCCCCCCTTAGGGATTTTCGTCCCCGAAAATCTTAGCAGTGAATAGGGGTGGATATTGCTCTCTCATAACATTTTCAGATTCCCACGTAGCCTCTTCAATCCCGTGTTTGTGCCATAATACTTTCACTAAGGAAATTCTTTTGTTTCTCAACTCTTTAATCTCTCCTGCCAAGATTCGGATCGGTTCTTCACTATACGACAAGTTTGGCTGAATTTCAACCTCAGTAGGAGCAATCACATGAGACGGGTCTGATTTGTATCGTTGAAGCATTGACACATGAAACACGTTATGAATCTTTTCTAACTCAGATGGCAATCTCATTCTATAAGCAACCGGCCCAACTCGTTTAGTAATCTCGTACGGTTCGATGAACCTCAGACTCAGCTTGCCCTTTCGGCCAAATCGAAGTATTTTCTTCTGCGGAGACACTTTCAAAAACACTTTATCACCAACTTCAAATTCAATATCTTTTTGTCTCAAATCTGCATAAGATTTCTGACGATCTGAGGCTGCTTTTAAACTGTCACGAATTATCTTCAATTTCTGTTTGGTGTCTTTTATCAAATCCACCCCGTGAATCTTATTCTCACTCAGCTCAGTCCAATACAATGGAGTTCGATACTTCTGTCTGTAAAGAGCCTCATATGGTGCCATTTTAATACTAGATTTAAAATTGTTGTTATACGCAAACTCAATCAAGGATAAGTGCTTTTTCCACGTATTGTCAAATTCAAGTATGCAACATCTCAGCATGTCTTCGAGAATCTGAATGATTCGCTCAGATTGACCATCCGTTTGCAGATGAAAAGTAGTACTAAAATGCAATTTCGTGCCTAAAGCATCTTGCAATTTCTTCCAAAATCGCAAGGTAAATCTCGGATCTCTTTCAGGCACTATAGACAACGGTACTCCGTACAATCTCACAATTTCATCGATATACAATTCAGCTAATTTATCTAAAGAATAATCGGTTCTCACCGGAATGAAATGAGCTGATTTCGTCAATCTGTCCACTATCACCCAGATTGCATCTTTTTTTCTCGGAGATAAGGGTAATCCCGACACAAAGTCTATCGTGATTCTTTCCCATTTCCACTCAGGAATCATAATCGGTTGTAATAAACCACATGGAACTTGATGTTCAGCTTTGACTTGCTGACAAACTAAGCAATTCGACACAAAGTTAGAAATATCTCTTCTCATCCCATGCCACCAGTAGAACTGTTTCAGATCATTATACATCTTTGTACTCCCTAGATGTACAGTCAAATGACTATTGTGAGCTTCAGTCAAAATCTTCGAAATCAACCCTGAATTTTTCGGAACACAAATCCGATCTCTGAATCTCAAACAATCATCACTATCAACTCGAAATTTCGATACAACATCTGATTCATACTGAATTCTTTTTGCTAATAACTCATTATCACTCTTCTGAGCCTCACAAATCTATTGTAAGAACAAGGGTTTTACTTTCAATTCAGCTACCACCGCATTATCATCACACAGGTCTATCTGATTACTCAAAGCTCGCAAAGCATATAACGATTTTCGGCTCAAGGCATCAGCTACAACATTAGCTTTACCTGGGTGGTAATCTATCACAAATTCATAATCTTTCAACAACTCTAACCATCTTCTCTATCATAAATTCAAATCTTTCTGAGTCATCAAATACTTTAAACTCTTATGGTCAGTATAAATATGACATTTTTCCCCAAACAGATAGTGACGCCAAATCTTCAATGCGAATACAATCACAGCCAATTCAAGATCATGCGTTGGGTAGTTCTTTTCATGCGGCTTTAACTGTCTTGAAGCATAAGCAATGAATTTCCCTTCTTGCATCAGCACACAACCCAAACCATTCAACGATGCATCACTGTAAACTATGAACTCTTTGCCTGACTCAGGTTGAATCAACACTGGTGCTTATGTTAACAACACTTTCAATTGCTCAAAACTCTGCTGGCACTTTTCTGACCACTCAAATCTAACATCTTTCTGTAACAACTTTGTCAACGGAGTCGCAATCATCGAAAAACCTTTCACAAATCGTATATAATATCCCGCTAGTCCCAGAAAACTACGGACTTCAGACACACTTTTCGGAGGTTTCCATTCCAAAATAGAAGAGATTTTACCCTGATCAACTCGTATCCCAGTAGCTGATAAAACATGTCCCAGAAAACCAACCTCACGCAACAAAAATTCACATTTGCTAAACTTTGCATACAACTGTTTCTGACCTAGAGTTTGTAGCACCATTCTAAAATGTTCAGCATGCTGCGTCTCATCACACGAGTAAATCAAAATATCATTAATGAACACCACCACAAAGCGATCCAAAGATGGTCTGAATATCTGATTCATCAGTCCATAAACACTGCAGGAGCATTTGTTAATCTGAAAGGCATCACTAAAAATTCATAATGACCATACCTCGTTCTAAAAGCAGTTTTTGGCACATCGGATTCTTTAACTCTCAACTGATAGTAGCTCGATCTCAAACCTATTTTTAAAAACACTGTAGCACCTTTCAGCTGATCAAACAAATCATCGATACGAGGCAACGGATATTTGTTCTTTATCGTCACTTTATTCAACTGTCGATAATCAATACACATTCTCATAGATTCGTCTTTCTTTTTCACAAATAACACAGGAGCTCCCCAGGGTGAGAAACTCGGTTGTACAAATCCTCTATCAGTCAACTCTTGCAACTTTAGCTCTTTCAATTCGTTTGGTGCCATTCTATATGGAGCTATAGAAATAGGAGTAGTCCTCGGCACTAATTCAATACCAAATTCAACTTCTCGAATCGGAGGTAATCCTGGCAGCTCTTCAAGAAACACATCTGGAAACTCACAAACCACAAGCACGGATTCCACTTTCTTTTCTGATACTTTTATATCTATCACATATGCCAAATAAGCTTTACAACCCTTTCTCACATAGTTCATAGCTTTCATCGCAGATACAACAGCTTCTAATCCTTTCATATCACTGGATTCAATTCGAACTAGCTCACCGTTCTGACTTCTCAATTCAATACTCTTTCTTTTACAATTCATGATGGCATTATGTAGACTAAGCCAATCCATATCCAGAATTATGTCGAATTCGTCAAACGGAAGTAACATCAAATTAACCGGAAAACATATATCACGAAACATCAATGGGCAATTCTTGCACACCTTATCCACCAAGACACACTTGCCTAAAGGGTTCGGCACTCTAACCACAAATTTAGTAAACTCAACAGGTAGAGTTTTACTCGATACTAGATTCACACACATATAGGAATGAGTTGACCCCGGATCTATCAATGCAATAACATCAATATCAAATAAAGTGAAAGTACCAGTGATGACGTCTAGAGATGATGCTTCCTCTCGTGCACGTATAGCATAGGCTCAAGCAGGTGCTCTCGCTTCTGATCTCTTAGCTGTGTCATTTGTCCATATCTGACTTTCACTCACATTTTTGGTGCTTCTGGGTGGTCTACCCCTAGCTGTCACATTACTCGGTTATTTATTCTGAACATTTTCTTCTTCAACCATCTTCGGACAATCTCGAATGAAATGGTCTCGAGATCCACACTTATAACAAACTCTATTGTTGTGCTTGCTCCAACACTCTCACACATGTCGTCTTCCACACTAACTGCATTCAGGTTTGTTACTCTTAACACTGCCAACACTTGGTTCATTCGGAGCTTGAATTCGTGGACCAGTACTCTGTCTCAAACGATCTCTACTTGGATGTCCAAACGAAGCATTGGAATGGTTATTTGCATCTCTGTATCTCTTAGTAGAAGTTTGAGAAGGTTTATTCATTGATCTCTTTCGTTCATCACGAGCTTCTGAGTCAGCTTTCTTCTTTTCCTTACTGAGCTCTTCAGCTTTGCACGCTCTTTCAACTAACACAACGAATTCATTTATATCAAGTATCCCAACCAATAATTTGATGTCTTCATTCAATCCCTCTATGAAACGGTTGCACATAGTAGCTTCGGTCGAGACACATTCTCTCGCATATTGACTCAATCTTATGAATTCTCGCTCGTATTCAGTAATAGACAACCGGCCCTGTATTAATTCTAGAAACTCTTTACGTTTCTGATCAATAAAGCGTTGACTGATATACTTCTGTTTGAACTCAGCTTGAAAGAAATCCCAGGTGATTCTCTCTCTCGGAACCACAGATATCAACGTTTTCCACCAGTTGTAAGCTGTGTCTTTTAACAAGGAAACAACACACTTAATGAACTCATCAGGGTTCAACGACATCTCATCAAATACTCTGGTTGTGTTTTCAAGCCAAAACTCGGCTCATTCAGTATCGTCATCGGATGTGGCCCTAAACTCTTCGGCCCCATAGTTTCGACTCTTGCCTACAGGAGGCTTATTCAATCTGATTGGATCTACAACTCGAGGCATAATAGGTACTTGCAGGGGTGGAGGTTGTGGAGTGGCCGGATTCGTTCGAACGAACTCTGTAAATCACTCGCTCATCATTCGAAAGAAGGCTTGCTTAGCCTCTCTGCCCTCACTACTATAATTCGGCCTTGAAGTAGCCGGCACTGTCCCTTGAGTGGGAGCAGGCACATTGCTTTCTACATCGTCAGCAACTACTCGATCGGGATCCATTACCATATGTAAACACATTTTCAAATGTCAGATTTAGTCACACTATCGCAATTTCAATTATGGAATGTATAGCTAGACTCACACTCACTACGTTAGCCCGAGAATCGACTAAACCGTAGCTCTGATACCAATAAAATGTAACACCCTTAACCCGAGATTGTCGCTGAAACAGGGTTAAGAGGCATTACCAATCAAACGGAACCATTAACATTCAGAAATTTCAACACAAAGTCAATCATTACTGTTCGCATTTATTTACAAACATAGTGTCCCTTAAATAAGTCATCAAGACCCGAAGCATGCTTATAAACTGAGTCAGGACTAAACCGAAACACATACAAAATTTCATAAAATTTGAAACTTTTCAAAAATACAGGGGAGACACGCCCGTAGGAGGAGACTGTGTGCCCTCCACGGCTTCTAGACAGCCCCGTGTATCCATACTTTATAGAACTATACCAAACCTGTCATTAGGCATGCCTGTGTGCCATGGCCATGTACTTTTAGGTCATATACTGACTTCCCCTCCACGGCCACCAAGCACGCTCGTGTCGAGGCCGTGTAATTTTACGTTAGCTACTGACTTACACACCACGGCCAGGTGGCACGCCTGTGTTAAGGCCGTGTGATTTTAGGCTGCATCCTGTCAATTTACCCACGGTCTAAGGCACGCCTGTGTGCCACAACCTTGTGGAATTATAGGCCATTTACAAGGCCAAAATGCCAACCAAATGGTTCAAACCTATAAGCATCATTTACCAACACTTATCAAGCATATATGGCAACCAAAAACATACCAAATAGCCATTCAAATCATGCATTCAATACCAATTCCAACCATGTTAATGTCAAAGACTGAAACTCATATCATCACAAGTATATTACATTCAATACCAAACATCATTTCTTCTCAATATCACTAATTCATATTAGCATTTTATCAACACCAAGTTACCATTCATAAGTCAACCTCTCAAACCACAAACCATGCCAAAAGATACATCACATATATATCAAAGTCATTCATGCTAATACTAGCACATATCTAGCCACATCTCATGGCTGCTACAAGTCTCAAACATGATTCAAATGACTAGCCTATACATGCCATATCTTAACTATATACATCTTTCCAAAATACCCCAAAATAGATTGCAGATAGTGTGACTGAGAAGTTGACGGTCCCTTGATCTGAGCTAGCTTTACTGACACTGCAAAGCAGAGGAACAAATCACACAGTACGCTTATAAAGCTTAGTAAGTTCGAAATAAAATACAACTATATCATCAAATCAAACCAATTCATATACTTATCATCACATAGATCATTCTTCTTGTACTTATACCATACTATCAATAGTTAAAATACTCATTCATCCGTCTATAACATCATCTATAAACTCATCAACCACAAAGGTTCGGTACATACCTCGGCAAACACACAGTTATTCAATCTCCAAGCTATTCAATGCTCAATTATACTTGTTGGTCATCATTTGATATTCATTCAGCTTAATTGCACACTCAGTGCTTAATACACGGTCGATACATATTAGTCATCGCACACTTAGTACCCAAATCTCTCAACCGACTTATCTCGATAACGCACACTCAGTGCCAATTCAATAAGCCAAAGCTTTTATAACATCGCACACACAGTGTTATTCATTCCTGTTTCGATTTTAACATCGCACACTTAGTGCCCTTAACACAAACTTGCACATAGCATCTTAATTTCATACATATATACACATTCATTTCATAATACAAAATCATATGTTATCAACATGTATTATATCCGAACTTACCTCGGACGTCGACTATCGATACGGTCGACTAATCGAGCACTTTATCTTTGCCTTGATCTCGATCCGAACCTCTTTTTTCTTGGTCTATACACATTTAAATTCAATCCATTCAATCACATTTCATTCAATCTAGTCCGCATACACAAATTTAGGGCATTTTGCATAATAGCCCTCATAATTTCACATTTCAACACTTTAGTCCCTAATTCACAAAATCATCAAATTCACCAAATTCCACCTAACACAAGCTTAGCCAAATTTTACTAATATCCATACAAACTCGCACATTTCTTTTATTTTACATTTTAACCCTTCAAATTGCTATTTTCATAATTTATCCCTAATTAGCTAAATTCACCAAAAATTCAGAAAGCAACACATATTAATCCAACACCAAGTTCTCATATTTTACTACCAACTAGCACATAGCTCATATGTTCATTAATGGCTCATCACAAAACATCATCAATTCATGAAATTACAACATGGGTTTTGTAAAGCACAAAGCAACGATTACAAAAACGTAGAAATTATCAAAAATCGAACATAAAACACTTTCTAATTGAAGCTTAATATAGCCGAATATTTCAATGCCCTAAACCCTTTATTTTCTTTCTTTTGCAAACGGTGGAAGAAGATGAACACACCCACCCACTCTTGAGATTTTTTTTATTAACATATATTATTATTATGCCATTTACTAAAATAACCTTTATAACAATAAATAAAACATTTAAACATCAAGGTCACACTTGTCCATTCCCATCCACTATCACATTTATGGTATAGTTGCCTCATAAAGCCTCCACAATATAAAGACATCAACACTTAGGTACGTAAAATTAGCACACAACTTTTACTCTTTACGCGATTTAGTCCTTTCTCTTAATTCGACACACAAACGATCAAATTATCTCGTAGAATTTTCACACAGACTATATCATATACTATTCACACAGAAAATAATATTAAAATATATTTACAACCTCAGATTTGTGGTCTTGAACCACTGTTCCGACTAGGGCCTAAACCGGGATGTTATAAGAATATTCGAAGCACTCTAGACTTAGATGTTGCAAGTTGGACAGAGAGGACGTTCATTGCAGTTATCAATCCCAAGTTCTATAGACATATATGAACTTAAATTTTTAGCTTAAGATCTAGCTATCGAAAGAGGCAGGTCATAGTAGCGAATCTCTAAGTAGTAGATTAGACAATATTTTTCCATGGGATTATCTTGATATGAACATTTCTCCTGAATAATTCCTACCCTATTCATTTAACAACATAAATACTCTTGATATTCTCTGTGAATTGCCACATCATTTTACTTTCCATATCTATTCTTTAGTCTTTACCGTTTAATTTCAGTAATTCATTATTCTAGTTTCTTATTCACTTTGAGATTATTTCCTGCTATTTTAGTATAATTAACAGTATTATAATAACATACTCAATTTCTTACCAATTTTCAATCACTATGGAGACGATACTTACTTATCACTTTATTACTTGAATATGTACACTTGCACAGTGGCATTAGTTATTTTACACGCAAAAAGTTTTTGGCATCGTTTTCGAGGATCAACAACATTGGGGAAAGTTGATTTGTTATATTCTTGTTATTCTTGTTAGAGCGATTATTTAGTATTTTATTGGATTTTTCAGTTTTGAATTAGTGCATGAGATAAAAGTATTCAAGAGGATATAGAACATTGTTTTGATCCTGAAATTGAAACGACATTAAGGCCAAGAAGAAAAGAGTTAAGAGAAATGGAGAGAATTAGAAATGATCCAAATAGAGAAGATTAGGTACTCCAGAATGAAAGAAATGTTGATATTACTTGAATTATAGATGACAAAGACAGACCCGTCAGAGAACATGTTGTGCCTATTTTGGATTATCTAAATCCAAGAATTGTTAGGCCATATATTCAAGCTCAATACTTTGAATTAGAACCAGTAATGTTTCAGACGCTGAAGATGGTAGGGTAGTTTAGTGGTTTACCTACTGAAGATCCTAGATTGCACTTGAGACTTTTTCTTGAAGTTTGTGATTCATTTAGGCAGTAGGGTGTTCCTGAAAATTCCCTTAGATTAAAAGTGTTCCCTTATTCATTGTGAGATCATGCCAGATCATGGTTGAATGCGTTACCATCAGGTACGGTGGCATCTTGGAATAAACTATGTTAGAGATTTCTGCTTAGGTACAATCCTCCCAACATGAATGCCAAGCTGAAGAATGACATTACATCGTTCATGCAATTTGAAGATGAGACATAATATGAATATTGGGAATGTTTCAAGGAACTAATTAGAAAAGCATGATGCATGGTTTTCAGCATTGGACATAGATGAAAATGTTCTACAATGAATTAAATGCTCACACGCGAATGATGGTGGATGCATCTGCTAATGGAACATTGCTTGACAAATCCTACAATGAAGCATACAAAATTTTGGAAAGAATAGCAAATAATGAATATCTGTACCCCACTACCAGAGTTGGTACTGGTAGAAGAGTTACCGGAACAATGGAACTTGATGCGATCACATCATTAATAGCTCAAGTATCAACTTTAACAAGTATGATTAAACTCTGAAAAGACCCTCTCCAGTGCAGGAGATGAAGGTTGCTGAACCACCATGCATATATTGTGGAGAGGATCATGTTTTTCATGAATGCCCATCCAAGGTGGAAACAACATCCAAATTTCAGCTAGAGTAATCAGAGAATGGGAAATGCCAGCAATGTTAATCGACAAAATGTGGTTAGTGTACCACCAGGATACAATCAACCAATGCCATGCCAAAATGTGCAACAAAATTCGTCATCTTCAACATCAACTATGGAAACTCTATTGAAGGAGTATATGGCTAAGAATGATGCAATTATTCAAAGCTAGGCTACTTCCTTAAGAGCTTTGGAAAGTCAAGTGGGACAAATTACCACTACATTAAGTTTCAGAAAATAAGGAGCATTGCCTAGTGACACAGATAGTTCTCAATCTCAAGGAAAAGAACAATGTAAGGCATTAACATTTCGGAGTGGCACTCAGCTACTAGGAGTTGTGACTGATGCCTTTACTGAGGAGGAAAGTTTAAAAGTTCCTGAAAGCACGACTTTCGAGTCAGTAGTGGAACAAACAAAAAATGATAGGAGTAAATAGAAGCATACAAAAACAAATTCATGTTTCAAAGTCAATAGAAATGCCATGACAAAACAACCTCAACAAATGGAAGGAAGACCATCGCCACCTTTTCATATCGTTTTTAAAATTCGAAAGAAGATGCCCAATTCAAGAAATTTCTGGAGGTCTTAAAGCAATTACACATCAACATACCTTTGGTGGAAGCATTAGAACAAATACCTAACTATGTGAAATTCATGAAAGATATCCTATCCAAGAAGGGAAGGATAGGGGAATTCAAAACTGTTTTTACTTATTGAAGGGTGCACAATAATGCTGAAGAATAGACTGCCACCAAAATTAAAAGATCCAATGAGTTTCACTATACACTGCTCGATTGGAAACCATTATGTAGGTAAAGCATTATAAGATTTGGGTGCAAGTATCAATCTAATGCCTATGTCCATTTTCTATTTTCAGGAACCTTAGGATAGGAAAGGCAATACCTACTACAATCACACTACAACTAGTTGTGTAACACCTAAATTTAGGCCTAGTGGATTTGGGCCTATTGGGTTGTAACGCCCCAAAAATCCCCAAACTTTAAATTTTTGTGCACTGTGGTTGGTATGTATGAGTAGCACTTAGAATATTAAATTTAAGGTATTGTCGGGATTATTTGAAGTCTTAGAGATAAGGATGACCATAGGCAAAAATTTATTTTTCTTGTTTTAGTGGACCCTAGTCTCAGGCATTAGGCCTCTTAAGCAAATTAAGGGGAAAATAGGACACAAATGGGCTTGTGGTCCAGTGGCAAGGTGGCGTTACTAGGGGAGCTACAAGGTGGCGTGAAGAGGTCCAAGGTTCGAGTAGTGGTAAGGTGTTTTTAGAGTGTTTATTTTGCTTAGTGGATGGCCAGAGTTGTGTGGAATTTGGACTCTTTTGTTGAAGTGTTTGAACTGGTCTTGTGAGCTGATAAAGGAGGGAATTTCGGATGAGATAAGGGAGATATCATGGAGAAAAATTAGAAGATGAGAGGTGGGAAGAGTTGGTGCCGAATTGGACTGTGGGGGAAGGTAGGATTCGGCTATTGGCTATAAAAGGAGGTGCCAAATTCCTTTGAGAGGCTACTTGGGTTCCATTACATTTCTTTTTCTCCCTATTAGCCGAATTCATCCATTTGCCAAAAAAAAAAACCCATCATTCCTTTGGTGAAATTTTTGTTTTCTCTCTAGCCGAATTCCCCATACCTTCTCTTCTTAAATTCCTTCTCTTGTTCACCTTTAGTTCTAGCCTAATCATCTCTTCTCTTCCTCTTCCTATTGGTGCCTAATTGTCTTTGTCACCATACTTGTCTCAAAAGCCGAAAGCTTCCTGGGCCAATTATCCTTGGGTAAGTACTTAGTCAATTTCCCTTTAGTATGTTCGGTAAAAGCTGAACGGCTATCTGACTTCTTATCATTGTTAACCTTGTATTAACAAGGGTAGGGTTTAGAGATCGCAAGTGTGGCAAGGATCATTAGCAAAGTGGTAAGTGTACTCGTCTTAGTTATGGATTAATGGATGGATGAATGTAGGTATGGCTTATAGGGGTGACTTATGTGAAAAATGAGTCACTCGATTTTGATGATATATGTTTGGATGCAGATCTAGGGATATTCGCGAATAGTAGCTATCGCGAATAGTAGCTAAGGAAGGGCTAGTAGAATGTGTGGCACACGGTAAGGTTACGGTGAGGTTTCGATTTTTGATAAAGTGTGCATTAAGCCAAGATTAATCGTTAAATGGTGACTATTGTAGGTTCGTGATTAAGGGGTTTACAGCACGCGTTGTAACCAGGTGTGTACAAACACTACACACACATGACGTCGGCAATGCTGGAAACCCAAAAAGCCGAAAGTGGCTAAATAGGCCCGATGGGCCGTGAGGCTAAGTTTCATGAAATAGATTAATTTGATTATATGAATTGGGTTAGGCATGCATGTTACATGATCTGGATTTTGTTTTGGGCCTAATGGATCATATGACTGAGATTTGGGCCTAGTGGGCCTTAAGAATGTGATGTGGCCATTATGGGTTATATGAACGTGAAATGGGCTGATGGGCATTATGGGGACGTAAACTAGTATGCTAGGGTTTTATGGACTTTAGGCTTAGTACTGAACAACTCTTAAACCGCATAAGACTTTCTAATAATTAAACATGTCTGTGGACAAGTCGCTAGGTTAGAGTGTGGTAACGGGCATGTCTACCTGGTGCATAGTGTCTATTCACTTTAGCCGCAATGACTTGTTAATGGGCCAAAGTTCATAACTAAAACCCGAGAGGGACCAAATACCCCTAGATTTGTAAAATTACTAAAATACCCCTAATTTGAAAATAACCAAAATAATCTTAGTTTGAAAATTACCAAAACATCCTTAGATTTGTAAAATCACTAAATTAGCCTCGAATTATGAAATTACCAGAATACCCTTGGTTTGCAGAATTACTAAAACATCCCTGATTTACAAAATTTCCAAAGTACCTCTATTTTGCAAAATTACCTAAATACCACTGTAGAGTAGATTTATGGAAATACCCTTGGGTTGTGAAATGACAAAAATACCCCCATGTGATGAGTATGAGTTTTGTGGATGTTACTCATGTGCATGTTGCATTCATATGATATTCTAATTAGGATGCATATGGGTGGGAATTATGGTACGAAAGAGGATTTGAGGATCGCATAGTCGCTTGACGACCATGGATCCACCTGTGGCTTTAAGCCGATTATATGATTAGCAGCTTTGCTGCAACGTTGAGTAGTGCCGCTGTGAGTGCTACCTTTGGCGTGTAGAGGCTGGGTGGGTCGATTTAGAAATCCCCATAGGTGTGTAGGGTTGGAAGGGAAATGGTGTGTAACGGATGGATTTTTAGGGAGGGTTTTGCATTACCTTGTTTTGCATATGATATGATATGATATGATATGGTATGAGGTTATTGTGGGCCAAGGCCCAAGACCACCGGTTTTGATAGGGCTTAGGCCCAATGAGATTTATATGCTGATTGGATTACCAAGGGTTGTACACACTGAGTTTCGAAAGTCACCATTTTTTATTAAATGTTTCAGGTGATCCTCAGTAAACGCTCGACGTGGGAGAGTACTCGGAGATGGCCACACTACAAGATATTTAGAAGTTTTATTTATTTGTTTCAAAAGACATGATTTTAATTGTTTTATTTTCATTGGATGTAATAAGGCCTTATACTTCGATTTGACTTTAGATTTTTAATTTTGTTATTATTGTTTTAACTGTTTACTTAGTTATTAAACCTGAGTAAATTTCTTATGTTTAAACTTGGTTTCCGAAATACTTAAAATAATAAAATGGGCTTTTATCATTACATGACAAGATACAAGGGTTTGGGGCTTATAAAGCTTAAACTAAAGTTTTGAATTATCAAAGTTGTTTTGGAAAATTTCCCTTTGATGTGACACGCCAGATTTGGGCCTAACTTCTAGGCCGGGTTTGGGGTGTTACAAGTTGATAGATCATATTTCCATCCAGAAGGTAAAATTGAAGATGTACTAGTAATAGTTGACAAGTTCATCTTTCTAGAAGATTTTATTATTCTAGAATGTGAAATAGATAAAGAGGTACCCATATTACTTGGATGACCTTTCTTAATAACTGGCGGAACATTGATTGATGTACAGAAAGGTGAGTTAACCATGAGAATTAATGATTAGCAGTTGACATTTAATGTGTTTGATGCTTTAAAGTGTGCAAACCCAATTAAAAAATGTCATACTATTGAATTTGTTGATGTTGTAATTCAGGAAGAATTTGCAGGACATATGCACCACAATTCTAATGCAAACTTTATTAAATTAACTAAAACAAAATTGACCGAAGAATTTGGAAAACTATGGAAATTTAGTAATCTAGAAATGGATTCATGAGAAGCTTTGAATCATTAGACTTATCAGATCGATCTTTCAACCCTCCTCATTCGTCAATAGAAGATCTATATGTGTTGGAATTGAAGCCATTACCAGTGTATCTGAAGTACACTTACTTAGGAGATAATGATACACTGCATGTAGTTATCTTTGCCAAGCTTACAACAGACCAGGAGATGCAATTACCAGAGGTTTTAAAAAATCCAAGAAAACTTTAGGATGGTCAATTATAGATATCAAAGGAGTTAGCCTAGCAATTTGCATGCACAAAATAATACTTGAAGATTGCCATGGAAACTGTATTGAACAGTAAATGAGACTAAATCCTGCTATGAAGAAAGTAGTTAAGAAAGAGACTATCAAATGGTTGGGTGCTGGAATTATATACCTGATTTCTGATAGTTATTGGGTGATCCTTGTTTAACGTGTACCCAAGAAATGATGAGTCACAATAGTCAGGAATGATAACAATAAACTCATTCCTACATGTACTGTCACAGGTTGGAGAGCTTGTATGGATTACCAGAAACTCAACAAAGCAATGAAGAAGGACCATTTCCCTCTGCCTTTTATAGATTTGATGTTGGACAAACTAGCAGGGAAAGCCTTTTACTTTTTTTAGATGGCTACTTAGCGTAAAATCAAATTTCCATATCTCCTACTGATCAAGAAAAAAACTAAATTCACTTGTTCTTGTGGAACATTTGCTCTCAGAAGAATGCAATTTGGGTTATGTAATACCCCGGGAACCTTCCAGCGTTGCATGATGGCAATATTTTCTTGCATGGTGGAATAGTTCCTTGAGGTATTCATGGATTATTTCTTGGTGTTTGGTGACACTTTTGAAGATTGCTTAAAAAAATTTGGAGTTAGTACTTTTTTGATGTCAAGAAACAAATCTAGTGTTGAATTTGGAAAAATGCCACTTTATGCTTTGTGAAGGCATTATTTTGGGCCACAAGATTTCACAACAAGGATTTTCCATCGACAAAGCAGAAATAGAAGTCATTGAAAAGTTGCTACCACCCACTTTAGTGAAAGGAATCAGAATCTTCATGGGTCATGCTGGATTTTACA
This sequence comes from Gossypium bickii, assembly GCA_025503065.1. Lineage (NCBI taxonomy): Eukaryota > Viridiplantae > Streptophyta > Magnoliopsida > Malvales > Malvaceae > Gossypium > Gossypium bickii. The sequence continues at coordinate 50,363,630 of CP106719.1, forward strand.
GTAGCTTCATCAAAGATGTTTCTACGATATCCAAGCCTCTATGTCAATTGTTGGAGCAAAATAGACCATTTCAGTTTGATGAGTTATGTTCATAGAAATTCGATGAGTTGAAGGAGTGATTAATTACAACACCTATAGTCGCTGCACCATACTGGATTCTACCATTTGAACTAATGTGTGATGCAAGTGACTTTGTTGTCAAAGTAGTGCTGGGGCAGAAAAAAGCCAAGATGTTTCATGTTATATATTATTCCAGTTGCATGTTGACAGATTAGTAACTCAAATACACCACTACGGAGAAAATTTTTTTAGTAGTGGTGTTTGCCTTTGAAAAATTCAAAACTTATTTAGTGGCCACCAAAGTCACAGTTTATACAGACCATTCTGCCATCAAATACTTGGTGACAAAAAAGAGGCCGAACCCAGACTCATTAGATGGATATTGTTGCTACAGGAATTTGATTTGGAAATCAAAGATAGGAAAGGAACTGAAAATCAAGTGGTTGATTACTTGTCACGGCTGGAAGCAAGAAATAATTATAGTGATGATCAAATGATTAAAGATGAATTCCCTGATGAGCGATTATTATTGGCTATGGCATTGCCATGGTATGCTAATATTGTTAACTTTCTAGTCAGTGGGTTGCTAACACCTGCACTCAATCATCAAGGACAACAAAAGTTCCTTCACAGTATTAACACACGGCCAGAGACACAATAGTGTGAAATCATTTTCAATGTTACACGTTCTATCATAGGGTTAGCCACATGGCCATGTCCTTATGCCAAACGGCTTGGGCTATGCCAAACGGCCGTGTGACCCTTATTTTAAAACTTTTTCATTTTTTTCAAAATTACCTGTTTTGTTTCAAAATGATTCAAATGTTTTCGAACTATTTTTAGGGCCTCATAGACTTGAGTTATGGCCCGTAAGAGCATTTTTACTCTATACAAATGTGTTTTGAAATGTTTATATTATAATTGAATATTTATTTCTGATTGAAGTTAAATGTTTCTAAATCTATTGTGACACACTGTAACCCTAATCAGATGATGGAGATAGGTTAGGGGTGTTACACTGAACCAAAAATATCTGTGAGATGAGCCAGAAAGTAGCTATTGCAAGATAACCCACCAGCAATAGATCAGCCACGAAAGAATTCTTTGTTTGAGGACTCGGTCGAACATGATCTGCCATTAGTAGTACTGGTAGCACAAATTGCCAACCATATGGAAAATCAGGAGAGGACATTGCACGACTATGTGATGCCTACTTTGAATGCTATGTGAGCCACCGTTGACAAGCAGGTAGAAATTCTAACAAATTTGAAATAAAATTGCTAGATATCAAGATGGTACAAAGTAATCTGCAGTTTGTATGCTATATGAATAAGGACCTGGTTCAGCATTTAAAATGTTTCCTACACTTATTAACTGCCTATAAATGTGTTATCATTTATAGTATAAATATCACAAAAATATAAGAAATTAAATCAACGGTGTCTGCAAGAATTAGAGTCAACTTGTAATTTAGTATTTGTCACGCCTTATAATTTATTTATTTTTATTTGTTAGTGCATGTCAAAAATTTAATGTGGCCTACTGGTTAAGTGTGCAATTAATTTCTTTAAGGTCCTATGTTCAAGCCCCCACATTCTCACCTTTCCAATTAATTATTTTGACAACTTTTGCAAGGGTGAACACTCATTGCTGTAGACCTTTTATTGCCATGCAAGGGAAGATTTATTTCCTTGTTTGCGAGTCAACCTTATTTCCTTAGCCCCCTTTTCAAACATGTGATCCCCTTTCCATGTCATTTTCCCCTCAAGATGCCATTTTAACTCCCTTACCATAGCTTGTGTCGTCCAATGCACCTAGACAAGGCTCATTCTATTTTTTTATTTATTTTCATTTTACTTTTCTCCTCTCTCTTTTGCTGCCATCCTCCTTGCTCCCCCCTTCTCTCACTTTTCTTCCATTTTGCCACCTAAATCGCCCATTTTCTTCTTTTTTCTTCCATAACACCACCGCCGGATCTCTACCCACCATCGTAACGCTGTTGTGCCATCGTCATCGTCTTTCACCTTTCTTCTTTATTTTTCTTTCTTTACTCCTCTTTTTCGTAATCATTTTTGTAACCCCCTTACCCGTATTCGACGTCAGAACCGGGTATGAGGCATTATCGATCTTAACTTGCTTGAGCATACAACTTTGGGTTATAATATTTCATTCTAACTTAAAACTTTCCATTCACTTTCAAAACATCCTCATTATGGGCCTACGAGGCCTTAAACATGCAAACGGAGGGTCTCAGAATCAAACCGGGAACTTTTGTATACTTAGAAAAATTTTGCCTTAATGGGGCCACACGCCCACGTGAAATGGGACACGTCCATGTGGGCAGGCCGTGTGGTCACACACGCTCATGTCCCTAGCTCATGTAGAATTAATTTTTCCTTTTGAACCTATAGGGGTTTTCACTCGGCCGGACTCATGCCCGTGTCCTTGGCCCGTGTCCTCCACATGGCCTAGACACGCTCGTGTCCTCACTCGTATGTGAAAACCTGGGTATTCTGTTTATGACGTCAGCAACCTTATAAGGGGCACACGGCCTAGGCACACGCCCGTGTGTCTAGCCCGTGGTCGACATTGACTTGCAACATTAACTTGCACGGGAAACACGGCCTGGTCACACACCTATGGGACTGACAGTGTGTCACACACGGCCTAGACACACGCCCGTGTGCCTATCCGTATGGACTAGAACAAGGCTATTTGCCAAGCTCTTTTTATCACCCTAACTCGCACATCAAAAATCCATTCAACCATTCACTAAGCAACCCAATTGTGCAACATACACTTTCATGAATAACCTCATCTTTTCATAAATTAGTAATAATGAGCCATCAACTATGGTTATATACAAGGAGTTCATTTAATAAGAAGCCAACACACACTTGGCCAAAATAACAAAACATTTCACCTAGTCTAGCCCTTATACATGCCATACTCAAAATGCTAAGTCTAGATATACCAAGATGAACTGGTAGTGTGGGTGATCTTCCAATTAACTTCGTATCCCGAGCCGGCTCTTCGACACTATAAACAAGGGAAAAGAAAGGGAGTAAGCTTTAAGCTTAGTCCCTGCACTCATCACCACAACATCATATGAAACACATACTTAAACGATTTCTCAATGAATCATTTAGAATAATACCAAACACTCGGTGGTTTCGCACACAGCCCACCATTACTCTATAATAGGGTGGTAACGCACATAGCCCACCAACAAGAATATTTACGATGGTATCGCACTTAGCCCATCAAATGATAATATAAACGATGGTATTGCACATAGTCTATCGTGAATAAGTAATAAGGTGGTATCGCACACAGACCACCAATAAGAATAATTATGGTGGTATCACACATAGCCCACCAATGATTATTACGAATAATATTCCACACTTACCTAACCATTTCAAGGTTCATACGAGAATTACTCATTTTTTATCGAATTCAATCCATCTCAATCATAAATGATCTCATTCATACAACACACCAATATGTAACAACGTAAGTATTCAAGATGTACCGTTTACACATAAACTATCCTCGGTGCAAATTGTGTTAATTTGCGGTTTAATTCGAAACCTTGCCTTTTCCTTGGTCAAGGTTGATTCCGCATTCTTCTTGATCTATAATAATAAAATTCTCTCATTCAATCACTTTATAAATCATAATACACCAAAATTTCTACTTGGCAAAATTAACCATTTTACCCTAGGCTTATAAATTATTTTTCATCACATTTTCTCATTAAACAAGCCTAGCTAAACATTTATTTCTCTTACGAAAACTTACAAAACCATTTATTTCATGCATTTATTACACAATTTCAACCTTTACAAATAACTCCTATTTAGATGTTTTCTTGATAATTCCTTTCACAAAAGTTATATCTCATCTCACTAACATTCATTTTCTTCCATAAAAACTCAGCAAACAACATAAACTCTCTCATGGCAAGTCCCTAAACTTTCAACCATTTTGCAAAATAGTCCCCTCATTAGCTAGCTTAAGCTTTGGGGGTTCCAAAAGTACAAAAATTATCACATAAAACCACCAAAATCACTTACTTGTAAGAGGATAAGTTGCTAAAATTTTAAAGCTTTCAAAACCCTTCTTTGAATGTAAAAAATCAGTGGAAGGAGAAGAGAAGGGAAAAAGATGATAACCTTCATTTATTTTATCATATTTTATTCCAAATTTTTGACCAAATTAAATTCCTTTGTCTCCCTAGTCTCTATAGCCAGCCAACACTTCCTTATTGGCCTAATTGCACTTTAAGGACCTCCAATTTAAAATTCTATAGCTGTTAGACACCCCTAGCTTGTAAAATAGAACTTTCGCACTTTTGTGATTTAGTCCTTTTTTGCAATTAAGCATGCAATCGCTAAAATTAATGCACCAAAATGCTCATGTATCCTTATAAACATGCTATAACACATAAAATAATATCAAAATAATTTTCTTTAACCTCAGATTAGTGGGCCCGAACACTGTTCTTACTAGCCCCTAAATCGGGCTGTTACAAATTTTTCATGTGTACAAACCTTATATTCTAATTTTGTGAAAGGATTTATCGACAACCTTTCTAAATCATTATATTTTATTTTATTTGTAATTGAGAGTCCACTTCTCTAAACAAATCGTTGGACCCCTCTTTTCTTTTGATACTATGTAAGTATTAGAAAATCCTCTGATCCTAATTATTTCTTTTAATCTCGACTAGGACGATTCTAAAAATGGTATTTGTTGTGCATACATGAAGCATTTATCAAAAATCTTGGACCCATACTCCATACTTTAGAAGCGTACGTTATTTGGGCAATCGATTAAGTAAGTGATCTCACTTAATCACCATTATGAAAACCTTTATAAAAATGTTAATATACTGGCATCGTATTAATTTTAATAAATCTAAGGATTCAAGGATTGATATACTCCCTTCTAGTTGGAAACATAATTGCTATCACCAAAACTTAGATATCTAGGTGTGGGTTAAGTCTACATAAATTCCGTAAATAGTTGTTAATTAAATAAATATGTTTTATGAACAATATATGTATAAGAAAGTCTAAAACGTGAAAATATTGGAAATACACCATGTATTCAATCAGATTGATAAATTCATTAAAATGAAAGATTTCCAAGTAAGTGATTCTAAACTTTTGGATTAGTGTTAATACGAATGTGTTTGTGCACTTTTCGGTTAAAGAAGACGTTATATGTATTCCTAATACTCATGTACATTGGCAGATGGCATTATTTGATATACATTAAAAATAAACATGCCATTGTTCTTTTGATAATCTAATTCGCATGTTAAGCATGCTATTGTACAAATTCATAATTAAAAAAATATTTGCATGATTAAGCATGTCACTATACTGATTCTGACTCACATGTTCAGCATGCCACCGTGTTAAATCGTAATGTGATCGTTATGTGATGTCAAAGTCTTAAAATTTAAAGAATGATCGAACTTGGAAACTAACTATGACAATGATTTGAGGCAAGCACACCTATCGAACAGTAGTATAGTTCAGGCAAGACCAGATTGTCGAACCCAAAGGAACTAAAAGTACTAATACTAACTTTCTCTTTATTATCTATCCTTTAGAATAAAAGGAATTTTTTATCTAATCTAAAATTAACTAACAACTAAGTTTAAGATGTAAAGACAAAGAGAAGGAATTTGGGAAAAATAGTTTGGGAAAACCCAATTGATTAAGACAATACCCAAGGAAGAATCCACCTAGACTTCACTTGTTATCTAACTTTGAACCAGATGATTTATTCATTTGACTTTATCTGTAGGATTCCCTAACGTATATTAATCCCTCTCTCGAGGTGACTAACGTCTAACCCTAGGTTGATTAATTGAAATCTCTTTCTAATTAAAACCCCTAGAATTGCATTAACTCGATCTATGGACTACCATATTAGGTTTGACCCTAATCCGGCAGATTTTCGTCACCCTATCTCTAGCCACGCGAGCAACTTCGCTTAATTATGCTAGATCTACTCTTAGGCAGGGGCTTTTGCTCCTCCACCTAAGGATATCACACTTGAATTAATATCACAAAAATATCAACACAAGAATTAAGAACACATAATTAAGAACAAGTCAAATATTTATCATATAGTTCAGCAAACGATAACAAGATTCATCTTAGGTTTCATTCCCCTCAGGTATCTGAGGATCTAGTTCATAATAATAAAAGAAAACATCTTAGAAGAAAAGATAAAACAAAACATAAGAAATCCCTAAAACCCCCCGAAGGAATTGAATGAGAGATCCTCCGTCTTGAGTATGATTTCGGCTTCTTGAGATGAATCAACTAGCTATCTTCATGTAAATCCCCACAAATCTGCCCTGTTTGGCCTAGCTGGATGCCCCATCACTAAAGCCTTGGGTTCCTCCTTTTAGGCTATACTTAGGGTTTTTATATAGGCTTCTGAATGTGTTTCTTCGCCTTTAAGTATCCTAATCTGAGTGAAATTTCTCTTTGTCACGACAGGGACATGCCCATGGCACACGCTCGTGTGAATCATGGCCAGGCCGTGTTCAAGACTGTTGAATGAGGCACAGCCCTGTGGTATTGGGCCCAGGCCGTGTTGATTTCGTGATATGACCCATTTACTCTATTTTGGGCCCGTTTCTCGTTCTTTTCATCATCAGGTGCTCTTCTAAGTATAAAACATGAAAACAAAGGATTAAGAGCACCAAATTACTCAATTCAAGGAATAAATCATCCAAAAATATGCTAAATGTGGGCTTAAAATATGTTACTATTACGGTTTATCATAATGAGATGTGATTCCCATGTAAAGCATACCTACTGAAAATTTTATTTTGTATGCCATGTCACATGCATGGATGTGGGATATGATTGTACAGAGGAAGATTTTGGCAGTTTAATAATCTGCATATTCTGGTGGCATGACCACAATATCCTATATCTGACAGCTTGACTACAGTATCTGTTGGCTTGTCCACATTATTGGTGTTATTGGATGGATGAGTTCTGGGGAACTCATTATGGTGTGTAGCGGAGATGGGTAGGAAATGTTTTTCTAAAAATTTGGACTATTTCTAACAAAGTGTGGCATAGACATCATAGTTTATGCATACTGATAAATGTGATTATGTGATTATCTATTTTTATATATGTGAACTATTATACTGTTGAGATTTTGTCTTAATTTTTATTATTTTGTAAACTGACCCACACTGGGCTTTAAAAGCTCACCCCTTTAAGTTTTTTATTTTTCTGATAATAATCAAGGTTAGGACATGGGCTCAACTTACGGAGGTGAACTCGAATGTTTTTGGATAAACTGTTATACTCTATCATTCGATATTTTGGGACTATTATTTATTATATCGTTCTGTGGCTTGGAATTTTTATTTGGATTTTGGACAATATTGCATGATTGGGTTTTAAAACTATCACTTAAGACAGTTAATAAATTTGGCAAGAAACCCTGGATTTTTCAACTGAATGAAAAACCCAACTCAATGTTGTTATTCCAAACCGAAGAATTCATTTTTGAAAACCCAAGCTATTTTCTCAATAAATTGATATTTTACAAGATATGTTTAAAATTACAATTTAAAAAAAATGAAATTTAGGTATTTTATATTATTTTTTGCTACAACATATTTTTAAATATGATGTTTCTATAAATGTTCGAAACTAATGTGTTTTCTAAGTTAATTAGTTTCTAATAAATTCTTTTCAAAAGAAAGTTTATAGACACTACTTGGTTTTCTTAAGCAAATTAAAATGCCAATTTTAAATTATGACAATAGTCAAAAAAATAATTTAATGATTTTCCACGCGATGACCAATGTGATCTTTGAGATTCAACCATAATGTCTAGGCCGAGTTTAAGAGGATACATTTAGTGGTATCAAAGCCCGGTTCAAAACTCAGACTGTAGTTTATTTTTGAAATTGCATGCATATCTGATAAAGGGGTATTTTGGAAAAATCCATGCTAAAGCTAAAATCTTATTTTGATACTAAGATGTGATTTTTTTTAAAAATCTGAGACTCCGAAGCTAGCCGAAGCTAAGCATTTCTTACTAAAACTTTAGATTATGGAAACTATAGATTACGAAACTATTTTGAAACTGTGATGAAGCTTTCAGACTGGAAACATTCTGGATTAATAACGAAAACTCATTTCTAATTTTTCAGATAAACTTCATAAAACTTAGAAATATCTTATAACAACATGAATACTCAAGGTGTTCAAACCCGAGGTATGAGATCTTGTGGAGAGCAAGCTCAGTGAACCTAAATTGATTTATCTGTGTCACAAGTACAAATCCCCGAGCATGTGGCCGAAAAAGTCAAGCACACACCTACTGTGGAGGAGAGCCATCATGTGTCTATTGACAATGTTGTGTCATACACTTATGGTGCTACAGCGGGTAGTGGGAACCGATAATAGATCTGGAGGTCGAGGGTAGTGGGACTTCGATCTAATGGAATCGAATTATTTTGGGGTGCTATTGGGACGACCCCCAGTTTAGCAGAATACTTGTTAGAGGCTATGGAGAGAATTTTTGATGATATGAAATGTACCCCGAAGTAGAAATTGAAGGGTACTATATTGCTACCGAGGGATAAAGCTTACCATTGGTGGCAGGCTAGCATGAGGCGTACTAAGACTGAGAGGCTGACATGGGAATAATTCTAGGATGCTTTCAAGAAAAAAATTGTTAGGTACCATATCTGTCGAGGGTCTAAGGTTAGATTTGACTAATCTCAAACAAGGAGATAGTCTGTGGATGAGTATGAGGTCGAATTCTTATGACTGAGTTGCTATGCTCAAGGAATGGTCGCAACTGATCAGGATAAGTGTGTCAGGTTTGAGAATGGATAAAGAGACAAATTGATGGTACTGATAGCTCCTTATCAGGAAAGGGTTTTTGTAACACTCCTAACCCATAACCATCGCCGGTCTAGGGTTAAAGGTATTACCGGACAAATCGGATCTTATATAAACATTTCATGTCATAATTTAAAAATTCAAATCAATGAGTCCCTTAACACAAGTCTACAAGACCTTAAACATGCATTAGAAAGAGGTCGAGACTAAACCGAACACATAAGAAAATTTTTGAAATTAAAACATTTTTCAAAGCTACAGAGCCACATGCCCGTGTGGGCAGGCCGTGTGCCTTATACAGCCTCAGACACACCTGTGTGTCTAAGATGTGGCAAAACAGGGCATACTGACTTGTCCACATGGACTGAGACACGCTCGTGTGCCTCACCCGTGGTCGACACTGACTTGCATGACATGGCCAGTCACACGCCTGTGTGTCCAGCCTGTGGTCGAAAATGACTTGTTTTGAAATGCAACCACAAAGGACATGGTCGAGCCACACGCCCGTGTGCTCAACCGTGTGGGCAAATATAGGCCATTTTCAAAGCCATTTTGCCACCCACACTTTGGTTATACCAACAAGCATATACAAGCATCATTCAAACACACAAAAAAAAAAAAAAAACCAAATCATACCAAATTGTTCATCCTTTCTAACCATTCATAAGCATATCAATCAACAATTACAACATTTATCTTATTCTTATAACAAGCATTATTAAGTTTAAACCATTCAAAAACTTACCAATTAAATGTATCAACCTTTCATCAATAATATGCAAATTTTGCATCTTAAGACTTATCACAAGCTTGACCATCTCATTAGTCCAAATATTAACCATCAAACCATACCAAATTATGCATCATATAGCATGAACTACTCATTCACATCATATTCATTATCTAGCCATATCTCATGACTATTTATACACCTTCCGAAAGATAATAAAAACTCACTAGTCTATACATGCCATACTTTAATATATACACTTTCAAAAGGTACCAAAATAGAGTTTGATAGTGTAATGATGATCCTCGAACGTAACACCCCTTACCCGTATTCAACGCTGAAACAGAGTACGAGGCATTACTGTACTTAACCTTACTTGAACATGAATTTTCGGGCTATAAAATTTCGTTCCAACTTAAAACTTTTCTTTTTTAATCATAACATACATATTATGGGCCTAGAAGGCCTTAACAATTATCTGGAGGGTTTCGGAGTTCAACCCTAAACTTTTGCACTTCTTTGAAAATTTTACCTAAACACGAGTCACACGCCCATGTGACATGGGACACACCCGTGTGGGCAGGTCGTGTGGCCTCACACACCCATGTCCCTAGCCCGTGTAGAATTTATTTTTACTTCGAACCTACGGGGTTTTTTTCACACGGCTGGGCACACGCCTGTGTTTATAACCCGTGTCCTTCACACGGCCTAGACACGCCCGTGTCTTCTGCTCGTAGAGCTCTCTGTTTATGACATCATCAAAGCCTTATTAGCACACAGCCATGGCACACGTCCGTGTGCTGGTCCGTGTGACGAATCATATTCTCATAAGTTGATGCAGGGGACACACGGCCTATTAGCACACCCATGGGGCTAGCTGTGTATCACCCACGGCCTAGACACACGCCCGTGTGTCTGCCCGTGTGGACACTTAGAGGCTAGTTTCCAAGCCAATTGCCACCTTGAAACATAAACACACTTATACCAACTCAAGCAATACATAATGTAACATTCATATACTATGAATAATACCCAATTCATCAATAAGATATGGACTTAACAAATATTAGACAATTTCTTTGGCTATATACAAAAAGAATAATAACTTTAGTAGTTATCTCCTTGGCTCTCAATATGGTATAACTCAAAATGACAATATCTCTATACATGCCATACTGAAAACAGAACAACTTAGCTATACCAAAATATTTATTGATAGTGTGATCCGAGCTCCGACGTCTACGATCCCTGAGTTAGCTTGGAGATAATACAAGAAAGAAGGAAAAGAGAGAAGTAAGCATATAGCTCAATAAGTCTGCATGAAATCTTATGTAGCAACATAATTGCTCAAAATCTTCATCATGAAACAAGAACACATAAAACTTAAGTGCTTAAACATACTTACTCATACTTACTTTTACTCATACTTACCCATCACATTAAGGTTACCTTAACTTGTATTTAGTCATGGTACCTGTATCACTCATTACATAGTTTAACACTTAAACTATCATAGACAATAACTTAAATCTCTATCTTCCTTAACTTGAATAAAATTCTTTATCATTCTTATACAACTTATCTCATCATCAACCTTACTTACTTTGTTTTTAGTCACCTTTTTTTGCTCACTCTTTTGCCTGTTGAATTTCTCGGAATACCAGAGGATACTCAATCTCATCAAACATGTATCTTGATACCAATGCCATATCCCAGATATGGTCTTACATGGGATCACCTCATGATACCGATACCATATCCCAGATTTTGTCTTACACAGGATTCCTTAGCTTGATATCGTTGCCATGTCCTAAACATGGTCTTACACGAAATTTTCCTTTGGTGCTGACGCCATGTCCCAGACATGGTCTTATATGAAACCTTCCTTATATAGTGTCGATGCCATGTCCTAGACATGGTCTTATACAAGACCTACCTTATTCGATGCTGATGCCATGTCCCATACATGGTCTTACACAGGATCTACGTTCGATGTGGATGCCATGTCCCAGACATGGTCTTACTCGGGACCTACATTCCTTGATGACGATGCCATGTCCCAGACATGATCTTATACGGGCTTTCCTTATCTCATGTTGTGACATAGGTATCCTCGTTATTCTGAATCTTTAACTGGGACTTTCACTTACTTATTCTCATTGATTTCCTTATTAGACATTGTCAATAAACTTCATGAAAGTAATGTACATTATACAACATAGCAAGTAATTTGATCATAAAAGCATATGTATCTATAATTTCACACAAACTTACCTCGGTACTCCAAACTATGTGTAGATGTGCAATTTAGTCCACAACTTTGTTCTTGCCTCAGACACACCCGTGTGCCTCACACGGCCTCAGACACGCCCGTGTTTCTAAGCCATGGCAAAACAGGGCATACATACTGACTTGTCCACACGGCCTGAGACACGCCCATGTGCCTCACCCGTGGTCGATGCTGACTTGCATCACACGGCTAGTCACATGCCCGTGTGTCCAGAGCATGGTCGAAACTGACTTGTTTTGAAATGCAACCACGAATGACATGGTCAAGCCACATGCCCGTGTGCTCAACCGTGTTGGTAAATATAGGCCATTTTCAAAGCCATTTTGCCACCCACACTTTTGTTATACCAACAAGCATATACAAGAATCATTCAAAGACCAAAAACAAACAAATCATACCAAATTGTTTATCGTTTCTAATCATTCATAAGCATATTAATCAACAATTACAGCATTTATCTCATTCTTATAACAAGCATTATTAAGTTTAAGCCATTCAAAAACTTAACAATTCAATGTATCAACCTTTCATCAATAATATGCAAATTTTGCATCTTAAAACTTATCACAAGCTTGATCATCTCATTAGTCCAAATATTAACCATCAAACAATACCAAATTATGCATCATATAGCATGAACAACTTATTGACATCATATTCATTATCTAGCCGTATCTCATGACTATTTATACACCTTCCAAAAGATAATCAAAACTCACTAGACTATACATGCCATACTTTAATATATACACTTTCAAAAGGTACCAAATAAAGTTTGATAGTGTGATGATGGTCCTCGACGATCCCCGAGCCTTCTGTAGGTTTAACGATCTATAAAACAAAGCAAACACACACAAAGTAAGCTTTCAAAAGCTTAGTAAGCCATATACAAATAAACTTAACATATAACATTCATAATCACATCAAATATTAGATCATTAATATATCTCCATTTCAAATTCATAACTCTTCTTTGGCTCAATTGTTTAGCCATTGCTTACTAACAATTCATATCTCCATGTATCTCATTTGATCATAAATCATTCATACATATATCATATTTTGCCTCATTGTGTCTATGCACATATTTCACTTTTACTAATTCACATATACTTACCTTTCATATTCGAACATAGTATACACTTCAGACGTACCTGAATCGGTAAAACACTTCATATAATCTTTCATTTCTCGGAATTTCCCATTAAACCATTCGGAATCAAATAGGATACTCGGAATACTCATACAATGCCAATGTCCCAGATGTGGTCTTACATGTAATCCACTATCGATGCCACTGTCCTAGACATGGTCTTATAAGTAAATCTCAAATCAATGCCAACGTCCCAGACGTGGTCTTACATGATATCCTAAGGTTCGTACGAGAATTTTCTGACCTTGACACATTGTCGATACTTTCTCAGATTTCACCCGCATATCATACAAAACCATTCATCAAAATTTAATATTAAATGAACATGAATAATTTAATCTTGAATACATTTATTTGTATATAGACTTACCTCGTATGGATATAAACAGACGGATACGATTACTCGATCACTTTCGACTTTCCCCGATCTAAATCCGTTTTCTTTGGTTCTTGATATATACATATTCAAATTTAACTTATTTATTCACTAAATCATACAATTCAATCCAAAAACACACATTTACGGCATTTTACAATTTAGCCCTCATATTTTGACATTTTGACATTTAAGTCCCTATTTTACAAAATCACAAAATCACAAAATACACAAAACTCACTTGTACCCATGCTTAGCCGAATTTTCATTATGATCATACAAGTCCATACATTTCATTTATTTCACTTTTTAGTCTCTCAAAATATTATTTTCACAATTTAGTCCAAATTACTCAAATTCATCAAAAGTCCAAAGACAAAGCATGTTAATCTAACACATATATTTCATATTTCATCAACTAATATCACAAAGCTTAAACATTCATCAATGGTACATCTCATAATCTTCATCAAATTCCAAAATTAAGACATGGGTTTTGAAGTATTCGAAGCAACGATTACAAAAATGTAAAAATTATCAAAAACCGATCAAAGTCCATACCTTAATCAATCTCTTCAATGGTCAAACCTAGTTGTTCTTCTTTTCTTTACTTTCCTTTCACATTCGGCAATATAGATGCATGAAATGACCATTTTTATGATTTGTTTTATTTTATTAACATAAATTTACTAAATTACTATACTATCATTTATAATTTAATATGAAAGCATTATATTTTATGCCTATTACCGTCCATCACTTAATACAATGGCCTAATTCCATTTTGAGGCCTTCATATGAAAAGAACATAGTATTAAAACACTTTAACAATTATCAAGGCACTTTTTCATTTTACGCAATTAAGTCCTCTTCTCAAATTAAACACTGATAAATCGTAAAAGAAATATATTTTAATCCCACATTTAGCACGCTTTTGGATTATTTATGCCCTGAATTGTGCAATTTGGTGCTCTTAATCTTTTGTTTTCATGTTTTATACTCAGAAGAGCACTAGATGACGAAAAGAAAGAGAAACGGGTCCAAAACGGAGTAAATGGGCCATACCACGAAATCAACACGGCCTAGGCCCAAGACTATAGGGTCGTGCCTCATTCAATAGACTCGAACACGGCCTGGCCATGATTCACATGGGCGTGTGCCATGGGCATGTCCCTGACATGAATAAGAGGAATTACACTCGGAATGGGATACTTGGAGGCCAATTAAGGCATCTCAAAGCCTATATAAACACCTTAGGGGGAAACTTAAAGGAGGAGTTCGACAGAAGCCCTCTATCGGGGCGTCCAGCTAGGCCAAAGAGAGCAGATTTATGGGGATTTACGCGAAGATAGCCAGTAGATTCATCTCAAGAAGCCGGAATCATACTCAAGACGGAGGATCTCTCCTTCAATTCCTTTAGGGGGTTTTAGGGATTTCTTATGTTTTGTTTTATCTTTTCTTCTGAGATGTTTCTTCTTTTATTATTATGAACTAAACCCTCAAATACCTGAGGGGGATGAAACCTAAGATGAATCTTGTTATCGTTTGCTGAACTATATGATAAATATTTGACTTGTTTTTAATTATGTGTTCTTAATTCTTGTCTTGATATTTCTGGGATATTAATTCAAGTATGATGTGCTTAGGTGGAGGAGCAAAAGCCCCTGCCTAAGAGTAGATCTAGCATAGTTAAGCGGAGTTGCTCGAGCGCCTAGAGATAGGGTGACAAAAATCTGCTGGATTAGGGTCAAACCTAATATGGGAGTCCATAGATCGAGTTAATGCAATTCTAGGGGTTTTAACTAGAAAGAGATTTCAATTAATCAACCTAGGGTTAGATGTTAGTCGCCTTGAGAGAGGGATTAATATACGTTAGGGAATCCTACAGATCAAGTCAAATGAATAAATCGTCTGGTTCAGAGTTAGATAACAAGTGAAGTTTAGGTGGATTCTTCCTCGGGTATTGTCTTAGTCAATTGGTTTTCTCTCACAAGTATTTTCCCCAATTTCATTCTTCTTTCTCTTAGAGTCTTTAGCTTAGTAGTTAGTTAATTTAGATTAAACAACAAATTCCCTTTATTTTAGGCTAGATAATAAAAAAGAAAATTCGTATTAGTATTTTTAGTTCCTTTGGGTTCGACAATCCGATCTTGCCTTAACTATACTACTGTTCGATAGGTGCGCTTGCCTCACATCGTTGTCATAGTTAGTTTCCAGGTTTGATCATTCTTTATATAAATTTTAAGACTTTGATATCGCATAAAATAACGACCAAGTTTTTGGCGCCGTTGCCGGGGAACTAAAATATTAAGAACGCTTAATTTTTATTACTTTAGCCATATTATATTTATTTTATTTTAACAATTTATTTTTACTTTTCTAAATTTTCTTCCTTCTTTTGTTCCTTTTAGGTACCTCTAGTTTATGACTAGAAGGAACCCGATAGGACCTCTACTTTACGACAGTGATATTAAAGGTACTGTTCGCAAAAATCATAGAGAAATAAGGCGAAGCTTAAACTACATAGAAGAAGAGCAAGAAGCCGAAATCAATATCACCGAAGAGATGGCTAAAAATCATCCGTCACCTCCAGAGATGGCCGAAAATCATGCTCCTCGAACTATGTATGATTATGCTAAACCTAGTTTTAATAGGAACTGAGTCAGGTATTGTAAGGCCTACTATTGCTGCAAATAATTTTGAACTGCAACCTAACACTATACAGATGATACAACGGTTTGTTCAGTTTGATGGTTTGCAGGATGAGGATCCTAACACACACTTAGCGAATTTTTTAGAATTCTATGATACCTTCAAGATAAATGACGTTTCGGATGATTCCATCCGTCTTCAGTTATTTCCTTTTTCTTTGCGGAATAAAGCCAAATAGTGGCTGCATTTTCTTCCACGAGGGTCAATCACATGGGACCAAATGACCGAAAAATTTTTATTAAAATATTTTTCGCCGGCCAAAACGGCCAAGTTAAGGAATGATATCTCTTCTTCTGTGCAGATGGATTTAGAGACACTTTACGATACATGGGAGAGATACAAAGATTTGTTAAGAAGGTGCCCATACCATGGATTACCCTTGTGGGTATAGGTCCAAACTTTTTACAACGGTGTGAACTCCTCAACAAGGCAATTAATCGATTCAGCCACCGGCAGAACCCTGAACAACAATACTCCCGAAGCAGGCTACGAGTTTATAGAGGAGATGTCATTGAATAACTATCAGTGGCAAGTTACAAGGACAAGGCCAGGCAAAGCAGCCGAAGCTTTCAACCTCGACGCAGTCACCCTACTATCAAATCAGGTAGAGATGTTACATAAAAAATTTGATGGTTTATACAGTTCTTCATAGGTACATCCAGTTATACAGTGCGACGCAAGTGGAGGAGTGGTGAATCCTGAGTACCCATCCTACGGACATGGCATGAAGAGCGAACAAATATGGGTAACAATTTTTGATCTAACAATAACCCTTATAGTAATACTTATAATCCAGGTTGGAAGAACCACCCCAATTTGTCATGGGGTAGTCAAGGAAATCAAAGGCAACAACCATCCCAAAACTTCCAACAACAGCCCTACCCATAGGAAAAGAAGCTGAACCTTGAAGAGATGCTAACAAAATTCATAACAGCCTCAGAAACACGTTTCCAGAATACTGAGACAACACTTAAAAATCAACAAGCATCGATTCAAAGGATCGAGAATCAGTTAGGGCAACTTGCCAAGAAGATCTCTGAAAGACCACAAGGAAGCCTACCCAGAAACATTGAAACTAACTCAAAAGAGCAAATTCAAGCCGTAACAGCTCATGACAGTGAATGGTTAGTGGAATCTGACCCGAGGGAAGAGCCTGTGGTAAGTGAAGCTAAGGTTGAGATAAGCCAAGATTTACCAAACCCGGTAATTACAGAGTACCAAACTCGTGTGCTATACACCAATGCGATAAAGAAAGACCACACAGAGGAATAATTCGATAAATTTTTTAAACCTCCAAAGAAGTTTCTTATTAACTTGCCGTTTATTGAAGCTCTTTCACAGATGCCAGCTCCTAGACCTCGTGTCGATAAAGAAGAAATTCATGAGGAACGAAGGCTTTGGATCGATGAACTAGACGAGTGGAAGACACACTTCAAAGAGAACTACAAACACATGAAGAAAAAACAAGGCAACTCCACGACGAACTTAATGATGGGACAACCCAACTTAAAATAGGAGATCAAGTACTCAAAATCTTCCAAGATGGAACAGTTGAGGAAACTAGTCCTAAAATCAGCACCTTTAAGGTAAACACTACTCGACTTAAACTTTATATCAATAACCAAATTGATCGCATGAGAAAGGATTTCCACCTCCTTAAACCACCATGATTGTGCGAATAACAGGTAAGTCTAGCTCAAGACTTTAAACGAGCGCTTCTCGGGAGGCAACCCGAGCACTAAATCTACTAATTAGTTTCGTTTTATTTCTTTTCATATTTAGGCGTAGGTTTCCATACCCACACGGCCGTGGCCTTGGCCGCGTGGGCACCATAGGAAGGAAAACGGGCGTAGGATGCATCTCTATTTAAACCCCCTTCTTCCTTTCCTTTTCCCGTTACCTTTCTTCTTTCATTTTTCATTATTTACTTTTATTCTTACTTTTATTGTTATTACTTTCTTCTTTTTCTCCATGACATTTAGGTTTAGCTTAGGATACAATAAAATTAGACTGGCTACTTTGAGTATTCAAGTTCAAACGGCTCGAGGCACCCCCTACGTTTCTCTTCATTAACTCCATCCAAAATTCAGGAAGTTTCACTTCTCTCTCTCTTTTGATTTTCTTACTATATGATCACTATCTACCTTTGTACATTGAGGGCAATGTACATCTTAAGTGTGGGGGGGTTAACTATAGTATTATTTGAAAATCCCTGAATTATGCCTTGTTCTAAAGTAAGTTTATCATATTATGATTAGAATGAAAACTTCCCCTAATTTATGATTTTTTGATATGTTTTGGATTAAGTCATAGTTAATTATACATTGATGATTAAATTTTAAGATACTAGAGAGTCAAGCATGATAAGTCTATTTTTAGAAAAATAAAAAAAAAATTCTAGGTTGTCTACCTAAATCTGAATGTTACTTTGAAGTTTAAAATTTACAAGGTTGATATCAAAAACCCATAAATTGTGTGAGATTTTGAGCCTTTTAAGAGAATATATTCTTTTCGTGCTCACTTTTTGATTATGAGTGTGTCAACATTATTTTGTTATTCTAGAACTTGCTTCAATTATACATGTTGAGACCATAGTATTGATTTGATATACAGAGATGATAAAGGCACTTAGGATTTAACCCACTCACTCCATTAAAAAAGCCTACCTTCATAATTAACCCCTAGTGAACCCCGTTGATCCTAACAACCCATTTATTGACTCACCCATTAATATTAACCCAAAACCCTTTGTATTTGTTATCACCATCCTTCTTGACTACATTTTTGTCGAGATTTGATTTGATCGATTGCCTAACTATGATTTTTATTTTAGTAGTTAAATTTATCATTTATTATGTACTTGATTTGTTCTTAAAAAAAGGAAGAAGTATATTCAATATCAGCTCTATGTAATTAAGCTTATACGTTTAAATTCCACATCTTGAGAAGAAGCTCGTATTATTAGTATTAGTATTATTAGTTTTCAATTGATGTAATTATTTAGGATTAGCTCATTTTTTATGGTTAGGTAATTTGTCAATTCAATCTCGATTTTAACCCTCTAATTCAGCCTTTATCCACACCTTTAACCCAAGCCCCATTACAACCCTGCTAAGGACCTTTTGATTTGTGTATCATCTCATTTTACAATGGTGGAGATTTGATTTTCATGTGAGCCTATGGGATTAACTTTTCAGGTTTGACTTATGAGTGCTTTTTCCTAAACCTTAAACACCTCGAGTGATTTGAGTGAATCTTTAGTGAGGATGTCAACCCTTGTCGATTTTGAATCAAAGGTAATTATTCAGATAAGGGGAAACGCCTATGTTTTCATGCTATAAATGTATGACTTTGATTGTTTGAATCTTTAGGACCCTTTGAGTTAAATTAAAAATGTATGAATTATCTTTGAATTATGATGAAACATTATTGATAAATATTATGAGTCAAGGAAGTTCGTTTTAATTGTGAGTTGAGAATTTTGCTTGAGGACAAGCAAAAGCTTAAGTGTGGGGGTATTTGATAAACCATAAAAGTAACATATTTTAATCCCACATTTAGCACGCTTTTAGATGATTTAAGCCCTGAATTGTGTAATTTGGTGCTCTTAATCCTTTGTTTTCATGTTTTACACTCAGAAGAGCGCCGGATGATGAAAAGAACAAGAAACGAGCCCAAAACAGAGTAAATGGGCCATACCACGAAATCAACACGGCCTGGGCCCAAGACCACACAGTCGTGCCTCATTCAACAGACTCAAACACAGCCTGGCCACGATTCACACGGGCGTGTGCCATGGCCGTGTCCCTGACGTGAATAAGAAGAATTACACTCGGAATAGGATACTTGGAGGCCAAGTAAGGCATCTCAAAGCCTATATAAACACCTTAGGGGGCAACTTAAAGGAAGAGTTTGACAGAAGCCCTCTATCGGGGCATCCAGCTAGGCTAAAGAGGGCAGATTTGTAGGGATTTACGCGAAGATAGCCGGTTGATTCATCTCAAGAAGCCGGAATCATACTCAAGATGGAGGATTTCTCCTTCAATTCCTTCAGGGGGTTTTAGGGATTTCTTATGTTTTCTTTTATCTTTTCTTCTAAGATGTTTTCTTTTATTATTATGAACTAAACCCTCAAATACCTGAGGGGGTGAAACCTAAGATGAATCTTGTTATCATTTGCTGAACTATATGATAAATATTTGACTTGTTCTTAATTAAGTGTTCTTAGTTCCTGTGTTGATATTTCCGGGATATTAATTCAAGTATGATGTGCTTAGGTGGAGGAGCAAAAGTACCTGCCTAAGAGTAGATCTAGCATAGTTAAGCGGAGTTGCTCGTGCGCCTAGAGATAGGGCGACAAAAATCTACCGGATTAGGGTCAAACCTACTATGAGAGTCCATAGATCGAGTAAATGCAATTCTAGGGGTTTTAATTAGAAAGAGATTTCAATTAATCAACCTAGGGTTAGACGTTAGTCACCTCAAGAGAGGGATTAATATACGTTAGGGAATCCTACAGATCAAGTCAAATGAATAAATCGTCTAGTTCAGAGTTAGATAACAAGTGAAGTGTAGGTGGATTCTTCCTCGGGTATTGTCTTAGTCAATTGGTTTTCTCTCACAAGTAATTTCCCCAATCGGTCTTCTTTGTCTTAGAGTCTTTAGCTTAGTAGTTAGTGAATTTAGATTAAACAAAAAATTCCTTTTATTTTAGGCTAGATAATAAAAAGGAAGTTAGTATTAGTACTTTTAGTTCCTTTGGGTTCGACAATCCAATCTTGCCTTAACTATACTACTGTTCGATCGTTGTTATAGTTAGTTTCCTGGTTCAATCATTCTTTATATAAATTTTAGGACTTTGATATCGCATAAAAGAACGATCAAACTCACAAACAACAAGATTAATTCAAGGAACTTCCTCACATGCTTAATCAAATATTGCAAACACATGAAATAATATTAAAATATTTTTTTGACTCGAATTTGTGGTCCCAAAACCACTGTTTCGACTAGGGTCTAAACTGGACTGTTACAATTTTCGAAACTCGAGTAGAGAAAACCATGATTGTTGAGGAAAAGAAGCATGTCGAATGCTAGAGGAGGGACAAGGCTATATTCCCTACCAAGAGAGATGTTGATCTTGTTGTCCTAATAAGCGGGCCCAGGATGATAGACCATGACAGAATATTGCTACTATTATCAATGGCAGGAGAGTCGAAAATGCTATTTGTGGCAAGAGACATCCAAGTGAATGCTTGAGAAGCTTAGGCGCTTGCCTTAGCTATGGTTCCGTAGACTATAAGATCAAGTATTGTCCACTTCATAATGAGTAGATGCAATCCATAGAACATAACAAAGCTTAGAACTAGAGAGTTGGACAGCAGCCTCATAAAGGTCAAGGTCAGAATAGGGGTGGTAATGCTGGGTAGGGACGGAAAGCACCGAGCCAGGGTGGTAACCAAGCTGATGCAAGACAGCATGCACTTTTCTAAGCGGTTAGATGCAGAGAGGACCGCGATGCAACCGACATCTTAATAGGTATGTTTACCATTAATTCTATATAGTACTTTGCTTTGATTGACATTGGTTCAACCTGTAACACCCCAAACCCGTATCTGTCTTTGGACCAAGGTTACGAGGCATTCCCAGACATATCGAAACATTTTACACTCATTTCATAACATCAATCATACGACGTCATTTCATAATGATTCATACCCACATCCCTTTAGAAAGTCTATGAGACTTTGAACATACTTTAGAGAAGGTTTGGGACTAAACCGATCTCATACAGAAACTTTGTAGAACTTAGAAATTTTTTTTTTCAAAACATGGCACACACCCGTGTGGCGAGGCTATGTGTCTCTCACGGCCGTGCCTTGGACCATGTCCCAGCCCGTGTGTAAAACTACCTTGAACCACACGACTTATCACACGCCTGTGTGTCTCGCCCGTGTACAATACTGACTTGGGTCACACAGCCTGTCACACGCCCGTGTGTCTGGCCGGTGTGCAAGTCTGGCTTACTACAAATTGAAGCAGTGAAAGACATGGTCGAGTCACACGCCTGTGTGTTCAACCGTGTGGGCAATTATAGGCCATTTGCGAGGCCAAATTGCCACCCATATTGGGTCATACCTACAAGCATCAACAAGCATCAAATTATGACTCAAAATCAGCTAAAACATGCCAAAATTAACCATCTCTTTTGGCAATTCAAGAACACATCCAAACATACCAACTTTTACATCACATAGTATGTACCATATTCCCCTTAATCACATTCATTATAAAACCATATCACATGGCTTTATATACACATTTCAAAACATAATCAAAGTTCTCTAGCCTATACATGCCAAAAGGGACAAAAATATATGTACATTTCCAAAAGGTACCAAAATATAGTTTGATAGTGTGGTGATGATACTCGACGATCCTCGAGCTTTCAGTAGCTTCGATAATCTATAAAACAATACAAACACACACAAAGTAAGCTTTCAAAAGCTTAGTAAGCCATATACAAATAAACTTATCATGTAAAACATTTATAAGCCATTTCATACATATGGTTCATGACATAACACAATCACAAGTCATATTTCTCTTATATTTCAATTTATCATATTCACTTGCTCATAACCATATATCATATGATGTAGCTCACATATCAAATGATTATATACATACATACCTTTCATCGCCAAATTTCATATACTTACATACCTACCGGAATTTGAATGCACATTCATATACTCATTCATTTCTCAGAATGCCCGTTGAACCATTCGAAATAAATAAGGATACTCGAATAGCTCGTAAAGCTATTACAATGCAAACGTCCCAGACGTGATGTTACATGCAATTAAATATCGATGCCTCTGTCCCAGACAGGGTCTTACACGAAATCATATACGATGCCGATGTCCCAGACATGGTCTTACATGTAAATCTCAAATCGATGCCAACGTCCTAGACGTGGTCTTACAGGATAACACATATCGGAATCCTATGTCATGACATATGTATCCTAACTATTCCTAAGGTTCATACGGGACTTTTCGGACGTCGTCACATTATCGACACTTTCCCAAATTCCACATATTCAGCTCAAATAGCCATATATCACAATTCATTTATATATAAGCAATAATAATTCAATTCAAACACATTTATTTGTTTATTGACTTACCTCGTACGAAAAAGAATGGAAACGATAGGCTATTCAACTACTTTCGACGTTTCTTTGGTTCTTGATCTATACATATTCAAATTTAACTCATTTATTCACCAAATCATACAATTCAATCCAAAAACACACATTTAGGGCATATTACAATTTAGCCCTCACATTTTCACATTTTGACATTTTCACATTTTGACATTTAAATCCCTATTTGACAAAATCACAAAATACACAAAATTCCCTTGTACCCATGCTTAGCCTAATTTTCACCATGATCATACAAGTCCATACATTTCATTTGTTTCACATTTTAGTCCCTCAAAATATTATTTTCACAATTTAATCCAAATTACTCAAATTCATCAAAAGTCTAAAGACAGAGCATGTTAATCTAACACATATATTTCATATTTCATCAACTAACATCACAAAGCTTAAACATTCATCAATGGTACATCTCATAATCTTCATGAAATTCCAAAATTAAGACATGGGTTTTGAAGTATTCGGAGCAACGATTACAAAAATGTAGAAATTATCAAAAACCGATCAAAATTCATACCTTAATCAAGCTCTTCAATGGCCGAACCTAGTTGTTCTTATTTTCTTTATTTTTCTTTCACATTCGGCAATATAGATGCATGAAATGGCCATTTTTATGATTTGTTTTATTTTATTAGCATAAATTTACTAAATTACCATACTATCCTTTATAATTTAATATGAAAGCATTATATTTTATGCCTATTACCGTCCATCACTTAATACAATGGCCTAATTCCATTTTGAGGCCTTCATATTAAAAGAACATAGTCTTAAAACACTTTAACAATTATCAAGGCACTTTTGCATTTTACGCAATTAAGCCATTTTCTCAAATTAGACACACAAAAAAAAAGATTAATTCATGAAACATCCACACATGCTTGATCACATATTGCAAACATAGAAAATAATATTAAAATATTTTTCTGACTCGAATTTTTAGTCCCAAAACCACTGTTTCGACTAAGGCCTAAATCGGACTGTTACATTTATCGGAACTCTAGTGGAGAAAGCCGAGATTGTTGAGGAAAATAAGCGTGTCGAACGCGATGGGAGGGACAAGGCTATAGTCCCTACCAAGAGAGATGTTGATCTTGTTGTCCTAATAAGCGGGCTCGAGATGATAGACCACGACGGAATATTGCTACTGTTATTAATGGCAGGAGAGTCAAAAATGCTACTTGTGGCAAGACACATCCAAGTGAATGCTTGAGAAGCTTAGGCGCATGCCTTTGCTATGGATCCTTAGACTGTGAGATCAAGTATTGTCCACTTCATAATGAGTAGATGCAATCCATAGAACAAAACAAAGCTTAGAACCAGAGAGTTGGACAGCAGCCTCATAAAGGTCAAGGTCAGAATAGGGGTGGTAATGCTGGGTAGGGACAGAAATCACCGAGCCAGGGTGCTAACCAAGCTGATGCAAGACAGCCTGCACTTTTCTAAGCGGTTAGATGTAGATAGTACCGCGATGCAACCAACACCATAATAGGTAATTTTACCATTAATTCTATATAGTACTTTGCTTTGATTAACATTGGTTCAACTTGTAAGACCTCTAACCCGTATCCGTTGCCGGACCAAGGTTAAGAGGCATTTCAAGATAGATCGGAACATTTTACACTTATTTCATAACATCAATTGTACAATGTCATTTCATAATGATTCATACCCACATAGTTCCTTTAGAAGGTCTACGAGACTTTAAATATACTTTAGAGAAGGTTCGGGACTAAACCGATCTCATACAGAAACTTTGTAGTACTTAGAAATTTTTCTTTCAAAACAGGGCACACGTCCGTGTAGCTAGGCCGTGTGCCTCACACGGTCGTGCCTTGGGCGATGTCTCAACCTATGTGCAAAACTACCTTGAATCAAACTTCTTATCTCACGCCTATGTGTCTTGCCCGTGTACAATACTGACTTGGATCACACAGCTTGTCACACACCCATGTGTCTGGCCTGTGTGCACGTCTCACTTACTACAAATTGAAGCAGTGAAAGGCATGGTCGAGACACACGCCCGTGTGTTCAACCGTGTGGGCAATTATAGGTCATTTGCAAGGCCAAATTGCCACCCATATTGGGTCATACCTACAAGCATAAACAAGCATCAAATTATGACTTAAAATCAGCCAAAATTAATCACCTCTTTTGGCAATTCAAGAACACATTCAAACATACCAACTTTTACATCACATAGGATGTACTATATTCACCCATAATCACATTCATTATCAAACCATATCACATGGCTATATATACACATTTCAAAATATAATCAAAGTTCTCTAGCCTATACATGCCATACTTCAATATGTACATTTCCAAAAGGTACCAAAATATAGTTTGATAGTGTGGTGATGTTACTCGACAATCCCCGAGCTTCCAGTAGCTTCGATAATCTATAAAACAATGCAAACACACACAAAGTAAGCTTTCAAAAGCTTAGTAAGCAATATATAAATAAACTTATCATGTAAAATAATTATAAACCATTTCATACATATGGTTAATGACATAACACAATCACAAGTCATATTTCTCTTATATTTCAATTGATCATATTCACTTGCTCATAATCACATATCATATGATGTAGCTCACATATCAAATGATTATATACATACATACCTTTCATCGCCAAATTTCGTATACATATATACCTACCGGAATTTGAATGCACATTCATATACTCATTCATTTTCGGAATGCCCGTTGAACCATTCAGAATCAATAAGGATACTCGGATAGCTCATAAAGCTATTACAATGCCAACGTCCCAGACGTGGTCTTACATGCAATTAAATATCGATGCCTCTGTTCCAGACAGGGTCTTACACGAAATCATATACGATGTCGATGTCCCAAACATGGTCTTACACGTAAATCTAAAATCGATGCCAACGTCCTAGACGTGGTCTTACAGGATAACACATATGAAAATCCTATGTCATGACATATGTATCCTAACTATTCCTAATGTTCGTACGGGACTTTTCGGACGTCGTCACATTATCGGTACTTTCCCGAATTCCACATATTCAGCTCAATTAGCCATATATCATAATTCATTCATATATAAGCAATAATAATTCAATTCAAACATATTTATTTGTATATCGACTTAACTCGTACAAAAAATAATGGAAACGAACGGCTATTCAACTACTTTCGATTTCTCCTGATCTAATTCCGTTTGCTTTTGTTCTTGATCTATACACATCCAAATTTAGCTCTTTTATTCATAGCATCATTCAATTCAATCCATATACACATATTTAGGGCATTTTACAAATTAGCCTTCACATTTTCACATTTTTACATTTAAGTCCCTAATTCATAAAATCACAAATTATACAAAATTATATTACACTATAGCTTAGCCGTTCCATTAGTCCATATAAGCCCATATCTTTAATTTATTTCACATTTGAGTCCTTCAATTTCTCATTTTCACAATTTAACCCATAGTACTCAAATTCATTAAAAATCTCAATACAAAACAAATTTATCTGACATCAAGCTTTCATATTTCACCATTTAGCATCACAAAGCTCATAACATCAATAATGGCATAACTCAAAATCATCATCAATTTCATGAATTAAGGCATGGGCTTAAAAGAGCACGAAGCAACGATCACAAATACATAGAAATTATCAAAAACAGAACAACTATCATACCTTAATCAAAGAAAACCAAGGCCAAACCTAGCTTGCTCTTTTTCTTTCTTTTTCTTTTGTATTTTTGATCATGAAAGATGAATATACATGGAATTTTAAGTTTGGTTTTATTTTATTACATATTAATATACTTTTTACTAAAATGACCTTAATGAGTTAATTAGAAGACCATGTAACAGAAGCCCATAACCGTCCACTATATTGTTCCATGGTCAAATATCCACTTAAGGACTTCACCTTTAATTAATTAAAGCAATTTAACACTTTAACAAATAGCATGATACTTTTTCATTTTACTCGATTAAGTCCTTTCTCACAAATAGACACACAAACGAAAAAATTTTCATACGAAACTTTCACACATATCAATTCACACGCTATAAATATGAAAAATAATATTAAAATATTTTTTACTCGAATTTCTAGTCCCAAAACCACTATTCTGACTAGGGTCTAAACCGGACAGTTACAACTCTTCCCCTTAGGGGTTTCCTTCCCCAAAAATCTTACCATTGACCATATTTGGATATTGCTCTCCCATAGCATCCTCGGGTTCCCACGTATTGTAACGCCCCAAAAATTGGACCTAGAATAAATGGGTTTTGTGTGTCAAAAGAATGTATTTTTTTGATCGGAAAAACAAAAAAAAAGAAGAAGAAAGGGAATAATGAATTAAGAGTGTTTAAAAAAATTATGATTGCATGTTTAGTTTAATTTTTAGGTGATTTAGGAAGGGTTGGTAGTGTTGGAAAAGTCTTGGGCTCGATCTAAGGCTTTAGAAAAAAAATTGTTTTTTTACCCTTAATTGAGGTGTTAGTTAGAAGGCTTTTAAAACATTTTTGAATTAAAAGATAGCACAAGGAAGTAGGTGGTCTAGTGGCATGGGGCGTTTTGAATAAACTGGTAGTCAAAGGTTCAAGTCCTGGACTTGGAAAAAAATTTTATTGCGCATATGTTAGTATGAAGGCCAGAGTTTAGGCCTTATAATTAGTTGCGGCTGATTCACGACACAAAGAAATGCCTGGCCCAGTGGCGAAGGAGTTAGGAGCAGGAGGGGGAGCACGGTTCTAGTCGCGGCGTGAGCTAAATGTTGGATTTTTTAAGCCGTAGGGCTATCTAACCCCTCTTTGCCGTTACCATGTACTAACAAGGGTGAGGCTCAGCAATCGCAAGTGCGGTAGGTAAGGATTATTATCAAGGCAGTAAGTATCCTCGATTCAGTTAGAGTTTTAATAACTGACCGAATCTATTGTGGCTCATAGGGGTGACTTATGATCAATATGGGTCACTTGGTTTTGACGATATAGGTTTTTGGGTGCAAATCTAGAGGATAATAGCCAATAGTAGCAAAGGAAGGGCTACTAGAACGTGAGGTACGCAGTAAGGGTATAGTGAGGTTTTGGTTTTTAGTCAGTGTATGTTAAAGCTTTGGTTAATCGCTAGTAATGTTGATTGTAGGTTCGTGACTAAGGGGTTCGCAACACGCGAGGTTACCAGGTGTGTACAAACACTACACACACAATATCAGCAATGCCGAAAAGTCGAAAAGCTGAAAGTGGCTAAATGGGTCCAGTGGGCCCTGAGGCTAAGTTTGATGAAATGGTTTGGTTGATTATACGAATTAAGTTAGCCATGCTTGATACACGATCTGGATATGTTTTGGGCCTAATAGGTCATATGATGAGATTTGGGCCTAATGGGCCATAAGGATGTGATTTGGGCTTGATGGGCTTATGTGGGCATAGACAAGTATGTTAGGGTTAATGGACTTTAAGCCTAGTTTAAACAACTCTAAAATTTCATAAGACTTAATCTAGTTAAACATGTCTGTGAACAAGTCACTGGGTTAGGGTATTGCAACGGGCATACGCATGTCTAGGATTGGATCTAGGGAGAGCTTGGTACTTAAGCGGTCCTAGTGGCCCACCTCCTCTTCTCTGGAATCCTACTTGGTGTGTAGTGTCTGTTCACTTTAGCTACGAGGACTTGTTGATGGGCCAAAGTTCATAACTAAAACCCGAAAGGGACCAAATACCTTATCCTCATAAAATTACTAAAATACCCCTAGTTTTGTAAATTACCAAAACACCCATGTTTTCCAAATTTACCCAAAATACCCTTGTTTTGCGAAAGTACCTAATAACCCTGTTTTGCAAAATTACCTAAATACCCCTATTTTTCCAAATTACCAAAATACCCCTGTAGGGTGAAATTATGAAAATACCCCTGGGTAGTGAAATGACGAAAATACCCCTACGTGACGAACATAAGCTTATAGATGTTACTTGTCTGTTTGATGCATTCATATGATATTCTGCTTAGGATGCATATGGGTGGGAATTATGGTACGGAGGAAGATTTGAGGATCGCATGGCCGTATGGTATGGATCCAATATCGCATGACTGTATGGTATGGATCCACCGGAGGCTTTAAGCCCAATATATGATTAGTAGCTTTGCTGCAACGTTCGATAGTACCGCAATCGGGCTACCCTTGGTGTGTAGCGGAGGGGTGGGTCAAGCTATAATTCCCCACAGGAGTTATAAGGTTGGAAGGGAAATGGTGTGTGCAGCGGATGGACTTTTGGGGTGGGTTTTGTATTACTTTGTTTGTATACGATGCGATATGATTTGATATGAGGTCATTGTGGGCTAAGGCCCAAGACCATCGATATTGATAGGGCTTAGGCCCAATGTGAATAATTGTATGTGATTTGATTGTCAAGGGTTGTACACACTGAGTTTCCAAACTCACACCGTTGAATTTAATGTTTCAGGTAATCCTAAATAGACGGCTCGACGTGGGAGAGGACACAGAGATGGCCACACTACAAGCTGTTCAAATGTTATAATTTATTCAAATGATTTTGTTTTAAATACTTTGTTTTTTTCATTGGATTACGATAAGGCCATGTAACTCTTAATTGAATTTATATTTTGGGTTATTATTTTTGTTTCAACTACCCACTTAAGAAATTTCATAAAATTATTAAAGTGTTAATATGGTTTTCGAAATAAATTTTTGTTTTGGGCTTTTGGGCCTTAAATGGTTAAATAATAAATTGTTTTGAAGTGCGCCTTTAATGTGACATTCCAGATTCGGGCCTAACTTTTAGGCCGGGTTTCGGGTGTTACATTTAATGGTATCAGAGCCCGATTGCAAAGCTCGGGCTGTGAAATGGGCCTTATGTTTTGGGTTTTAAAACAAGTAAATTAAGAAGTTTTTATAGGAATCTTGAAGTATGGTTCACCGAGCCCTTGACGTCGAGCCAAGTAAGTATTTTCTGTTAGTTTACTTGTTTTAATTACTGAACTATATAGATAATGGGCTACTTAAAAATAGGCTTTTAGAGACTAAAGCCCGTAGGAAACTTAAGCATGTAGTGGATATATGACCGCAAAATGACTTTAAAAAAAATATATTTACATAAGACATGTGCCTTAAACAAGTGGAACTATGTACTAATTTCATAAAATTTTTAATTCTGATAATACGAGAATCAATGATGAGTGCTAGAAGAGGAGGAAGAGGCCGCGGCTGAGGCCGTGGAAGTGTTAGGGCTTTGTAAACATTTGAATCAGAATTTGGTACTTATTCTGCGTATGTTTGAGAGTGTTTGCGAGAGGTGGATGTTTTGGGTATGTATTAAAATTATTAGGGTCAGAGTGCGCAATGGTAGCGTGGTGGGGTAGTTGATACACGACCACCCTGTTAGTTGGAAATTTCAGTGACAAAATTTCTTTTAGGAGGGGTGAGTTGAAACGCCCTAAAAATTGGGCCTAGAATAAATGGGTTTTTTGTGTCGAGAGAATGGATTTTGTTGATCGAATAAAAAAAAGAAGAAGAAAGGGAATAATGAATTAAGAGTGTTTAAAAAAAATTATGATTGCATGTTTAGTTTAATTTTTAGGTGATTTAGGAAGGGTTGGTAGTGTTGGAAAAGTCCTGGGCTCGATCTAAGGCTTTAGAAAAAAAATTATTTTTTTACCCTTAATTGAGCTTGGTGTTAGTCAGAAGGTTTTTAAAATATTTTTGGGTTAAAAGACAGGATAAGGAAGTAGGTGGTCTAGTGGCCTGGGGTGTTCTGAATAAGCTAGTGGTCAAAGGTTCAAGTCCTGGACTTGGCAAAAATTTTTATTGTGCATATGTTAGTATGAAGGCCAGAGTTTAGGCCTTATAATTAGTTGGGGCTGATTCACGACACAAAGAAACGCTTGGCCCAGTGGAAAAGGTGTTAGGATCAGTAGGGGGAGTAGGGTTCTAGTTGCGGCGTGAGCTAAATGTTGGGTTTTTTAAGTAAACCTGGGGAAGCAGAAAGGTTTATAATTAATTAGGGAGGAAATATGACTCAAATAAAGTACGCGGTGCTGTAGCAAGGGGCGTGTATCATAGTGAAGAGGTTGGAGGTTCGAAGATGGGTGTTGACAAATATTTTTAGATTTCTTTGGATGATTCAGTCGTTGGGAAATAGGCTTTAAAAGAAGTTGAGAATGGAACATATCACAATAAAAGTTGTGGTGCTGTGGCGGGAAGCGTGTGGTGGTTCATGCAGGTCTCGAGTTCGAGTTACCTTGTGCACAATAACTTGCTATCTTGCTGCTGGCGTGGGGAAGGTGTTTGAAGGAGACCGAAACACCAAAGGATGGCTGCTATTCAGGGAAAGCAATTTGAATGTAATTCAAATTGAATTATTGGCTAAAAAGAATTTTTGGATGGGGATGAAGATAAAATTTGGAGAAAATAAAGGAATTTAATTAGTGATAAGTTTGAGTCTATTGGGGAGAGTAGGTTTATTTATTTATTTATTTATTTTCTTTAGTATATATATGAGTGCCAAATTAATTTCCTAGGTTAATGCCGAATTTTTACTTTCCTTCTGGCCGAATTTCTTCACTTGTGAGAGGCTCAGACATCTTTTTTTTCTAAATGTGCCTGTAATATCCTGAAATAGGGGTTAATTTTAAATTGAATTGTTGTGCATGTGTTTGGACTGTGGTGTTATTATTAGTGATGTTTTAAGATCTAGTTATAAGTTTAGAGCAGGCCTGAGTAGTAGGAATTTTTTTGTTTTAAGCTTTAGGTAAGGGGAGCTGAATGAGCTAGGGCCTAAGGGTAATTTGCCGGGGATTTTAACACAAGTTGGGGCTTGGCAAAGTGGCAAGGAGGTGCCACTTAGAGCCCTGTGATTGACGCCACTTGCAGGGAAGGAAGACTCAGGTTCAAGCAGCAGAAACCCCACTATTTACTTATTATTTTGACGCCAAGAAGGGGGACGAGTTGTGCTCAGCACAAACTCTGCCAGATAAGCATGGACTAAGTCAAATGAATTCAAATAAGTGGCTGAGAGAAAATTTAGGAGTTTGATGAGTTTAAACTTATTTGAATTGTTGGCCAGGAGAGAATTTAGGTGGTTGCCGAATTTTGAACTCCTGCTTAGAGAGGAGTGTTCGGTTTGGAAACTAAGGGGAGGGAGGTGCCGAATTCTCTTAGGTGCTCAAGTGACATTTTCGATTAGCTTGTGTTTTGTACCAAAAGCCGAAAGCAAACCTTTTTGGTGTGTGACGATTTCCCCTAGTGCACCATATAGAAGTAAAAGCCGAACCACCTTAGGTGCATATCGTTTTCCCCTCTAATGCATTGGCTGAATGTTCACAAGAATCCTTTTTGAAACTTTTTTTTTCTTTTGAGCCGAAACCTCATTTGACATCTTCTTTTTCTTCTCTTTTTTGGCAATTAAGGTACTTGGCCGAACCACTCTTTTTCCCATCTTTCTTTTATTCTTTTCATAACTGCTCAAGACCCCATCTTCTTCTTTATTTCCTTTTCTTGCCGAAACCTCTCAACCATTTTTTATTTAAGCCAAGCCGAATACTCATCATCTATTCTCCCATTCTCTCTTTCTCTTTTTGAATCGAATCTCAATTGTTTCTCTTCAACCAACCTTGGCCGAATCTTTTTCATCACTCAACCTTGTCGAAATTTCCTTCTTTCTTCTATTGTGGTCTTAGCCGAATAACAACAAGGGCAGATCTATTTTTTGGTTTTCTCCAATCGATTTTAAGAGAAGGTAAGTGTCATGGCCGAATGTTCTTCGTTTCGTTTCTCTTTTCCTTGTCGTTTCTATTGGAAGCAGAAGCCGATTTCGGCAGTGGTTAATAAGGTCTCTAATCACCTTTGAAACCGATCTCTCCTAGGTACTCCGGGGTTTTGAAGTAGTCGATCTAAGCCCTCTATCCTCTGGCAATCGGTTTGGTAAGACAAGTGGTAAGGATCTATGTGGTTCAATTATTCTTTAAGTTGTGGAAAGCCGAAGGCTATTGATACTAAGATTTGGTTGTTGGCCGATTGTAGGGAGAGAAGCAGTTTCACATACGTTGCGTTGTGGTTTGTTTTCGTAAGGCAAAAGGTAAGGGTGGTGTAGTTTAGGCGTAATCTCACCCTTTGGGATTTATTGGTATGGCCGAATGGCCTTGTTAATGACTCGGTGGTTTGGCCGAATGTAGGACAAGGAGATGTGGTGTCGTAGATTGGCTCTTCGAGATTTAGGGCTTGCGTTAGTAATAGGTGTGTAACTTACACACTTTATAATTAAATAAATATATATATTAATAACCTAATCGTGATTAAAAGCCGAAACAGTGTGGATATTGGTATGATACCCTATGGATATGAGCAAGGATTTGGGTAAGTCCGTTTCGATATGAGTTTTGCTATTTAATGCATGATAGTATGATTTATGACATATTTGCTATGTGATTTATAATAAAGCATGATGGCATGATTTGCATGAGTATGGCATGATGATGGGTGATATGAGAGGAGGGGGAAGATGATATCCGTGACTTTTTTGGGTCACCAGAGGTTTGGCACCTCATAGCGACTTGTCCCAGTGGCTTAGCACCACAGTGGGTTGGCCCCACAGTTGACATATCAGGATCGTCGCCAGTGATTTGGTATCACACGTGGGTTGGCCCCACACTTGGCATATTGATATTTTGTGACTTTGGGTCACCAGAGGTTTGGCACCTCATAGCGACTTGTCCTAGTGGCTTAGCACCACAGTGGGTTGGCCCCACATTTGATATTACGGGATCGTCGCCAGTGATTTGGTATCACAACACGGGTTGGCCCTACAGATGGATTATTCGTGACTTTGGGTCACCAGTGGTTTGGCACCACATTATTATTGGATATCGTGGCTTTGGGTCACCAGTGGTTTGGCACCTTCAGTGGTTTGGTACCACACGGGGTAGAAAAGGAGTTATGGATGGCTAGGTTTGGGTGCGTTGTTTATATTGCTTGGTTATGATTTGTGTAAGTATGTTGCATTAATCGGGAGGAGGATTTATGCACTGAATCTTGGTGACTCACCTTCCCCCTTATCTTTTCAGGTGACTCGTAGATTGCAGATGAGGAGCTGGATGGACTCGAGGCGGCCATGCATTAAAACATTTGGTATTACTTGGATTTTGAATTGGATATTTATTTTTATTTCGGTTTTATTTGGGTTTGTAATAAGGCCGTTTGATTATATTTGTGAATTATTTATATGCTATGAAATTTGTTTTAAACATGGTAAAATAAATTACTTGATTAATTTAATAACTTGAACGTAAGGTTTTCTACACTACAAAACGAAATGGTTTTCAAATCTTTACCATCAGGTAACATAAATTAATTGATAACAACAACATCTCGAATGAATTTCAAACTTAAGTTTTTTCACACTTAATTCAACATTTCAAATTAACTAAGCAAGAATCAATCGAGTTTTTATGGCATAAACGTTTTATAAACCTATGGATCGACAACTGAGTTTTTTTAAGATAAATTCCCGGGATTTCAAAGTAAACTATCGGTTTGCAAATAATCATGCCCAAGATTTCTACAAGTATAAACTAACAAAGGGTTTTTCACTAAAATTTTAACCGGTAACCCGTTTTCTTCAAAACGATTTCCTCTGTGACATGTCAGATTCGGTCGTGGTGTGTTGACAGGGTTTGGGGTGTTACAGTGCCAAAGTCGAATCCTTCAAATCCTCCCTCCTTATTCCCCTGGTGTTGCCGAATTGCCTATGTCACCTTACTAGTCTCAAAAGCTAGACTTAAGCCGCAGGATCAAAGGAAGATTTCGGTAAGAACTTACTTGAATTTTTAGTGTATTTTATTAAAAGCCGAAGGGCTATCTAACCCCTCTTTCCCGTTACCATGTACTAACAAGGGTGAGGCTCAGCAATTGCAAGCGCAGTAGGTAAGGATTGTTATCAAGGCAGTAAGTATCCCCGATTCAGTTAGAGTATTAATAAGTGACCGAATCTATTGTAGGTGTTTGGGTGCAGATCTAGAGGATCATCGCCAATAGTAGCAAAGGAAGGGCTACTAGAATGTGAGGTACGCGGTAAGGGTATGGTGAGGTTTCGATTTCTAGTCAGTGTATGTTAAAGCTTTGGTTAATCGCTAGTAATATTGATTGTAGGTTCGTGACTAAGGGGTTTGCAACACGTGAGGTTACCAAGTGTGTACAAACACTACACACACAATATCGGTAATGCCGAAAAGCCGAAAAGTCGAAAGTGGCTAAATGGGCCCGGTAGGCCCTGAGGCTAAGTTTGATGAAATGGTTTGGTTGATTATACGAATTAAGTTAGCCATGCTTGATACACGATCTGGATATGTTTTGGGCCTAATAGGTCATATGATGAGATTTGGGCCTAATGGGCCATAAGGATGTGATTTGGGCTTGATGGGCTTATGGGGGTGTAGACAAGTACGTTAGGGTTAATGGACTTTAAGCCTAGTTTAAACAACTCTAAAATTTCATAAGACTTAATCTAATTAAACATGTCTGTGAATAGGTCACTGGGTTAGGGTGTGGCAAAGGGCATACGCATGTCTAAGATTGGATCTAGGGAGAGCTTGGTACTTAAGCGGTCCTAGTGGCCCACCTCCTTTTCTCTAGAATCCTACTTGGTGCGTAGTGTCTGTTCACTTTAGCCACGAGGACTTGTTGATGGGCCAAAGTTCATAACTAAAACCCGAAAGGGACCAAATACCCTATCCTCGTACAATTACTAAAATACCCCTAGTTTTGTAAATTACAAAAATACCCATGTTTTGCAAATTTATCCAAAATACCCTTGTTTTGCGAAAGTACCAAAATAACCCTATTTTGCAAAATTACCTAGATACCCTTATTTTTCCAAATTACCAAAATACCCCTGTAAGGTGAAATTATGAAAATACCCCTGGGTAGTGAAATGACGAAAATACCCCTACGTGACGAACCTAAGCTTAGAGATGTTGTCTACTTGAAGCATTCATATGATATTCTGCTTAGGATGCATATGGGTGAGAATTATGGTACGGAGGAAGATTTGAGGATCGCATGGTTGTATGGTATGGATCCACCGGAGGCTTTAAGCCGAATATATGATTAGCAGCTTTGCTGCAACGTTTGGTAGTACGGCAACCGGGCTACCCTTAGTGTGTAGCGGAGGGATGGGTCAAGCTAGAATTCCTCACAGGTGTCATAAGGTTGGAAGGGAAATGGTGTGTGTAGCGGATGGACTTTTAGGGTGGGTTTTGCATTATCTTGTTTGTATAGGATGCGATATGATTTGATATGAGGTCATTGTGGGCTAAGGCCCAAGCCCATCGATATTGATAGGGCTTAGTCCCAATGTGAATAATTGTATGTGATTTGATTGCCAAGGGTTGTACACACTGAGTTTCGAAACTCACACCCTTTAATTTAATGTTTTAGGTAATCCTGAATAGATGGCTCGACGTGGGAGAGGACTCGGAGATGGCCACACTTCATGCTGTTCAATTGTTTTAATTTATTCAAATGATTTTGTTTTAAATACTTTGTTTTTTTCATTGGATTGCGATAAGGCCATGTAACTCCTAATTGAATTTATATTTTAGGTTACTATTATTGTTTCAACTACCCACTTAAGAATTTTCATAAAATTATTAAAGTGTTAATATGGTTTTCGAAATAAATTTTTGTTTTGGACTTTTGGGCCTCAAATGGTTAAATAATAAATTGTTTTGAAGTGCGCCTTTAATGTGACATTCCAGATTCGGGCCTAACTTCTAGGCCGGGTTTGGGGAGTTACACGTAGTTTCTTTATCCCCGTGTTGATGCCATAATACTTTTACTGACGAAATTTTCTTATGTCTCAATTCTTTAATCTCGCGAGCTAAGATACGGATTGGTTCTTCTTCATAAGTCATATCGGACTGAATCTCTATCTCAGATGGAGAAATTACATGCGAGCGATCAGATTTGTATCGTCGAAGCATCGATACATGAAACACATTGTGAATCTTTTCTAACTCAGATGGTAGCAATAGTCTATAAGTAACAGGTCCAATACGCTCGATAATCTCATACGGCCCGATGAATCTTGGACTCAATTTTCCTTTTCTGCTGAATCAGAGTTTTTTCTTGCACAGAGACACTTTCAAAAATATGTTATCACCAATCTCAAATTCAATAACTTTTTGTTTCAAATCTGCATGTGATTTCTGTCGATCAGGCGCTGCTTTCAGACTATTTCGTATTACTTTTACTTTTTGCTCAGTTTCTCTGATCAAATCTACACCGTGAACCTTATTTTCAGGTTAAAAGGCATTACTAGACATATCGAAACATTTTACACTCATTTCATAACATCAATCATACAACGTCATTTCATAATGAGTCATACCCACATAGTCCCTTTAGAAGGTCTACGAGACCTTGAATATGCTATAGAGATGGTTCGGGACTAAACCGATCTCATACAGAAATTTGCGGAACTTAAAAATTATCAAAAACTGAACAACTATCATACCTTAATCAAAGAAACCCAAGGCCGAACCTAGCTTTCTCTTTTTCATTATTTTTCTTTTGTATTTTCGGTCATGAAAGATGAATATACATGGCATTTTAAGTCTGGTTTTATTTTATTTCATATTAATATACTTTTTACTATAATGACCGTAATGAATTAATTAGAAAACCATGTAACAGAAGCCCATAACTGTCCACTACATTGTTCCATGGTCAAATATCCACTTAAGGACTTCACCTTTAATTAATTAAAGCAGTTTAACACTTTAACAAATAGCATGATACTTTTTCACTTTACGCGATTAAGCTCTTTTTCACAAATAGACACACAAACGATAAAATTTTCATATTAAACTTTCACACATATCAATTCCCATGCTATAAATATGAAAAATAATATCAAAATATTCTTATGACTCGAATTTATGGTCCCGAAACCACTATCTGACTAGGGTCTAAATCGGACTGTTACACAACCTATTCGTATGTTTCTTGCTTGATGGCTTACAAATAGGGAATTAAGGTAGAGGAAACTGTTAGCGATGTAATTGTGCTTAGTCCCTTAGGAAAATCTATTTCTGTGAACAAAATTTATGAGATGTGCCCATTAAAAATTCAATGAGAGGTATTTCCGGCAGACTTGATGGAGTTACCCTTCGGTGAATTTGACCTTATTTTGGGGATGAATTGGTTGGTGAACACCAAGTCATTTTGGACTACACTTTCAAGAGGTTTACTTTGAAAACTTCTGCTGGGAAAGAGAGAGTGATGGTTGGAGAACATAGACATTACTTATCTAATATGATCTCCACTCTAGTGGCTGAAATGTTGGTGTATAAGGGATGCGAAGCACACAAATATCAATGAGTCAACTATGGAGAGCAATGATACAGTGGTGGATTGTGACACCCCTTACCCGTATCCAATGCCGGAATAGGGTACGAGGCATTACCGAACTTATTCACAAGAAAACATTCAAAACTGAGACATGAATTTCCACTCAAATTTAAAACTTTTCTAAAACATTCATATCGTCCATAAAACGAGCCTACAAGGACCAAAACATGCATCGGAAGTGGTTCGGGACTAAACCGAGAACTTTGGAAACTTTTGGAGAACTTAGAAAATTTTTCATGTAAAAGGGGTTACAAGCCCATGTGGGCTCGGGACATGCCCGTGTGACCCTAAGACACGCCCGTGCTTCAGGCCGTGTTCAAACATTCTGTTTATGACATCATCATCAAATTAAGGTCACACGGCCAAGTCACACGCCCGTGTGCTTAGGCCATGCGACCAATTAAATTTTCATAAGTTTTCATAAAATAGGTGCTGACTTCACACGGGCAAGGCACACGCCCGTGTTCGAGGCAGTGCCATCCACGCGGCTGAGACACACGCCCGTGTCTCTGTCCGTGTGCTCATTACTGAGCATTCTATTTTGCAATTATTTAGGGTGCAGGGGACACACGGCCGTATGACATGCTTGTGGGGCAGACCGTGTGTCGCACACGGCCTCGACACACGCCCGCGTGTCTACCCACGGCCTCGACACACGCCCGTGTGTCTACCCACGGCCTCGACACACACCCGTGTGTCTACCCGTGTGAACAAAAAAAGGCTATTTACCAAGCCATTTATCACCCTTATTCTCACATACATTCACATCAATTCAAAGACACATAACGTTGCATACTTAGGCAACCAATGCATGCACATTCATGGTTGAAACATATCAACTTTATATGTTTATCTAACATACTCACTGCATTTATTAACCCCTAAATCGAACATACAAATCCCATATTTAATAGGCTTCATTCAAGTTCTATCTAGATACAAAATTATACTCAAATTCCTCATCTCATTAATAGGTCATAATTCCCACATCACACAATCATGCCATAAGTCACATTTCCAAATATTTGACATTCACCAAGCATACCATGATCATATCACCATTGACATTGACACATATATGAATATACATAGGCTTTCAACCATGTTGTCAACATAAGCCAACTTACATGGCTAGATAGCGAACAAGCCTTTGACGATTACAAGCCAACATATTGGCTACAATCATAAAGACACATATAACCCATTGACTTAGTCCCTATACATGCCATAACTCAAAATACTTGAATTTATATATACCCAAAATGGTAGCTTGATAGTGTGATAGAATCTTCGGTGATCTCCAACTCAAGCTAGCTTATTAACCCTATAAAACAAGAGAAATGAAAGGGGAGTAAACTTTAAAGCTTAGTAAGTTCATATGCAAATAATAAACAACATTAATTATACATTGTCATATGAATAACATGACGTACATTAAAATAATTGTCATTAAACTTCATGAGCATAACTTACTCAATCATATGAATAGCATAACTTAAGCCAAAATAAATGACATTAAACTTAATGAGCACATCTCGCTCAGTCATAAGAATAACAAATCATTTACCACTGTCAATAAACCATTTCAAACCTCACATAAAACATACACATTAATTATGAGCTTTTACATTTCAAGCAGATACTCTCACATCTTTCAATTGCCTAAACTCTTATCTTTCCATACTTCCATAATCATTTTAATTGGCAATTTTCCAATCTTTCCTTTATCTTATTTTCGATAAATCACAATTTGCATGAAGACAACATGCTATGTCATGACTCAATCTAGCCCGAAAGCCAATCAAAAAAAATCGTCAATCGAATTTACTATGTATTTCATACATCACAAGTATAGACTTTTAATCACAAGGTTTTCATAAAATCATTCTCGTGGAAATCATGAACTCATAATTTCATGAAGCCAATGCTTATAAACTTTACGTACATACCTGTACCAATTCGTAATACTCACATACTTTTCTCTTATTTGACATACCCATTGAATTTACCATTGAACCATTTTGATACTAAAGGATACTCCAGAATCTCATACATACA
Source organism: Gossypium bickii (assembly GCA_025503065.1). Taxonomy (NCBI): domain Eukaryota; kingdom Viridiplantae; phylum Streptophyta; class Magnoliopsida; order Malvales; family Malvaceae; genus Gossypium; species Gossypium bickii. The sequence goes on from CP106719.1 coordinate 50,404,572, forward strand.
TACCTTAGCAATGCCATATACCAGATATGGTCTTACATGTAATCTTATATCGATGCCAATAGCCCAGCTGTGGTCTTACACGAAATCTCATATCGATGCCATATCCCAGATATGGTCATACATGAAATCTCACATTGATGCCATACCCCAGATATGGTCTTACATGAAATCTCATATCAATGCCATATCCTAGATACGGTCTTACACGTAATATTAGATAACCCTAATGTCGTGACATTTGTATCCTAACTATTCCTAAGGTTCAATCGAGATTTCTCGTTTGTCGAACTTTGTCGATTTCATTCAAGAGTAAATCACAATTCATATAATAATAAAATAATTTAAAGCATAAATACAATGCATCATTTATATACGAGTTTACCTCGTCAAATACTCGTTTTCCCCCATTCTAGGTCCAAACCTCGTTTTTTCTTGATCTATAATATCACGTTTAACTAATTTATTATTCACATTATTCAATTCAGTCCAAAAATCACATTATGGCAAAATTACATTTTTGCCCCTAAACTTTGACATATTTACAATTCTTCCCCTAGGCTCAAAAAATGAAATCTATTCAATTTCTTTGATTCCCAAGCCTAGCCAATCCTCTTTTATACTTATAGTAGTCCAAATTTTTCATTTAATCTCACTTTTACACATATTTTACAACTTTTGCAAACAAGTCCTTTTTGACTTTTTACCGAAAATCACTTAACAAAAGTCGTTTATCATACATTAAACTTTCATTTTCTACCATAAAACATCAAAACACATGCATGTTATACATGGGTAAAATTTTAAACATGAACCCTACTTCAAAACAGTGGTAGAAATAGAAAGATTGGGTGAATATGACTTCAAAAACATAAAGAGCATTAAAAACGGGGCTAGGATGTACTTACAATCAAGCTTAAAAGTTGAAGAAAACCCTAGCTATGGTGTCTTGTAAATTTCTACCAAGGAGAGAAGATGGACACAAATTTTGACTTGATATATCCCTTTTTATTCTTTTATTAACCAAATGACCAAAATGCCCCTAAAGCCTTTCTTTGACATTTTTCCTAAACATGTCCATTTTTGTCCATAAAAATAGAAATTGGTCAAATTTCTATTTAAGGACCTCTAAATAAGAATCCATAACTAGTTCATACTTAAAGCTTCTAGAACACACATTTTGCAACTTTTGCAATTTAGTCCTAAAAGTCAAATTGGACACTTTACCAACAAAATTTCTCAATGAAACTTTCACACAATCAAGCAATCATATCATGAACCATAAAAAATTCATAAAATAAAATTTTCTACTACGGATTTGTGGTCTCAAAACCACTATTCTGACTAGACCCTAAATCAGGCTGTTACGAGTCTCCCCCCTTTAGGGATTTTTGTCCCCGAAAATCTTACCAGAAAAGAGATTTGGGTAACATTCTCGTAGTTTTTGCTACCTCATTTGGGAGTCCTCTTTGAGGGAAATACTTCCAGAAGCACTCTGTCATTGATCTGGAATCCAATATCTTAAATCATCAAATATGTATACTACTTATGTCAGTATGAAGTTGCTTTCAACTTTCATGAATCATTTTCACCCTTTTCGTTAGAATCACAACTTAACTCCACCTCATAAATCTCTTTCCAAGGCAATACTTTCGGAAGCATGCTATCACTAAACGGGAATTTCATATCCCCATTTTTCAAATTCACATACGTTTTCTGACAATTTGAAGTGGATTCTAAACTGCCACGAATCAGTTTTACTTTCTGTACATTTTCTGATTGGATAGTCTCGGAATCAAAAGTCGTCTCACACTGTAATCGTTCAAATTACCACTCACTATTACATTCTTGAGGTTCTCAATCTTTCAAGGAAAACATCATTTTAGCTTCTAACTTAGCTAGATACAGGCCGCCATCAATTAAGATTAATCATGTATCCAATACTCAAAAAATATTCAAAGGCTTTCCATTCAAGCATTTGCGACTATATCTGCTTTCTGAAAGGTTAATCGATAACCACTCACAATCTTTTAAATAGTTCAATCCATCTATGTTGTTTTAAATTCAAATCCTTCTGTGACATTAGATACTTTAAACTCTTGGGATCAGGAATCATATGACATTTTTCATTGGTCAACCGACGCCATCAAATTCTCAACACAGACATAAAAAGTGGTCGACTCTCAATCACCCGTCTGACAATTCCTTTTATGTGACTTTAACCATCTGAAAGCAAAAAATATCACTTTATATTCTTGTATTAAAACACATTCTAATCCGTTCAATAGTGCATTGCTGAAAAATCAAAAATTCTTTACTCAATTTGAACTGGACCCAGAATCAGTGCTTCGGTTAGCAATACATTCAACTATTTTCAACTTTACTAACATGCATCAGACCATTCAAAATTTCACAATTGTGATAACTTTATCAATTGAAACAGCTTTAACTCATAACAACATTTGATTAGAAAAAATCTAATAGGCATATCTCCATATCATACCTTCTAGTATATGAATTCTCCTTTCAAATTGCCCATCTATTCACCCATGAATGTACAAGATTTTATCCTCTTACTTGAGGATAAACTTAAGTGCATGTAACTCTAATTATTTTTCAACTAACCAGCTCGCTCAGATAAAAACAACTGAGTCGATCTCAACTATTAAATAATATCATACCAAATACTTCCTTCTTCATGCTGTTAAAACAGCTCAAACACACAATTTTTCAACATTTCCTTACATGCTAGTCCCAAAATATCTTTAAAATCATATTAGCTCAAGGAAACAAATATCTTGATTGGACTCATTGACCTTACTTAAACTTACTTGGGAGAAGAAAACCATCGAACAATTTGAGCAAGAGCTTCCACTATCTAAACCTTTGCCAATGTCAATTTCTTTCACGAAAATAAAAGAAATCTCGATACTAGAATCACCAGTTCTTATGATCGAACCATGAATACACTCATAATAGACATAGTTATCACAAACCAAAGAACACACTTTAAATATGAGCCATGATCGATAATTTACGACACATGGATGATAAGAAAACTGAGATAAAGAAATCCAAGATGCGACACCATACTGGAAGTCCGAGAACATAACTAATGTGAAAATAATAAAGATCTAGACGATTCATCAGAGAAAATCAGAGGAAAAACAATACTTATATGCCGTAGAATCAATTGTAACAGAGATAATATATTTTCCAAATTTGTATATAGAACAAAGCAATATCTAGTAGAAATAGAAGAATGGCCTCACATAAATTTTCACCATCAACTTTTATTCTCAACATAATAGAATATAACCCCAAAGGGAGATAAGATATACTGATCATAACCCAACCAGACCAACAGTGCCTTCGTCTATCATTAGAGTCAGGTAGCATTCTTACATGATAAAAATTTCATCAGATAATGAACAATTACATAAACCCCAGAGGACAAACGAATATATAGAATACTCAAGAGAGATCATCATAATCTATTCAACTATAACTGTTACACACAGACATCTTTACAACTTACGTATCATTTCTCTGACTAATTTTGTCATCATTAGTCCCATATCATTCCATTCACTAACAAAAATCAATCCAGAAGAAATTTCAGCAAATACATACTTTAGACACCATACCTAAATGAGTCGATTAATTGAGGCTAACTTTTTCTTTAACTGTGACATTGCGTAATCTGAATAATCTTTAGAACAGTTTGATGTCTCTTCCAAAACTTTATTCACTTGCCAAACTATCCTTATCTCTCCCCGTATTAATAATTACTCCACCACTGAGCCCTTTAGTTTCATACTTGTGAGCTTATTCAATATAAATATCGTGAAATTTCGTTATAAAATACCACATTGGTAATGGGTGAGGTCGTAAAGCCTCTAACTAGACTCTCATATATACACACATGTGACTTAACATTCATCATCAACATGATGTCTTCACAATCATATAGTTCACTTTAAGCTAATCCATATACATATTTATGTTACACGAGCCTTCCGATTATCTTTATTCAAATAAGTGTACTTAAACATATATTCCATAAACTTTGAGTAAGTTTACTTATCACATTCACTTAATCAAAAAATTAGGCACATAACATTATATGAATACCAAATAAATATATATGAGCTTATCACAATATAAACTTTCATTTTCATTTCACTTTTTTCATATTTCAAGGATAATCCCCATTGAACCTTTGTAACTTTGATGGGTACTTGAGTAGTATACTCAAGGTATGCATATCAACAATCCGTCAATTCATATTCAAAAGTGCTCTTTTTGCACATACTCATAGAGCACACTCTTGAGCCACATATGACATAACAGGATTGCCAACTTAGGCTAAATCTTTTCGATAACGTATGCTCTAAAGGCTTACTCTGGATTACTCACCGGGCTAAATCCAGTTCATAACATATGCTCGAGAAGGCTTAATTCGGGATTGTCGTTCTGGGCTAAATCCTTTTTTCAACATTTAAAACATTTTATCCATTTCATAAAATCACCATAATCCATCGAAATACAATGTTCAACAAAAACAATGACATTTTACCCATATTTCTCAACTTATGGTCACTTCATTTTGTACATCATCACATACACATTTTCAAATACCTTAGTATCACTTTTAGCGTTTTCGAAGCTAGCTCGGTTAGAAAGCATCTTTGCCTCAACAAAACAATTTCATCAGAGTCAGGAGACATCACACTATCACAGATGGTAATATGGCATGTATAGCTAGACTCTCACATATGCTAGGTTAGTCTGACAATCGACTAAACCATAGCTCTGGTACCACTAAATGTAACACCCCTTACCTGTATCCAACGCTAGAATAGGGTACGAGGTATTACCAAACTTATTCACAAGCAGACATTCAAAACTGAGACATGAATTTCCACTAAAATTTAAAACTTTTCTAAAACATTCATATCGTCCTTAAAATAAGCCTACGGGGCCCAAAACATGCATCAGAAATGGTACTAAACCAAGAACTTTGGAAACATTTGGAAAACTTAGAAAATTTCTCATGTAGAAAGGGTCACACACCCGTGTGGGTTCGGGACACGGCATTGTGACCCTAAGACAAGTCCGTGCTTCAGGCCGTGTTCAAATTAGGGAACATTCTATTTATGATGTCATCATCAAATTAAGGTCACACGGCCAACTCACACACCTGTGTGCTTAGGCTGTGTGAACGATTAAATTTTCATAATTTTTCATAAAATAGGTGCAGACTTCACGCGACCAGGGCACACGCCCATGTTCGAGGCTGTGCTATCCACGTGGTTGAGACGCACGCCCATGTCTCTATCCGTGTGCTCATTACTGAGCATTCTATTTTGCAATTATTTAGGGTGCAGGGGACACACAGTCAGATGACATGCCCGTGGGGCAGACCACTAGACACATGCTCGTGTGTCTACCCGTGTGGACAATAAAAAGGCTATTTACCAAGCCATTTATCACCCTTATTCACACATACATTCACATCAATTCAAAGACACATAACATTACATACTTAGGCAACCAAAGCATCCACATTTATGGTTGAAACATATCAGCTTTATATGTTTATCTAACATACACACTACATTTATTAACCCCTAAATCAAACATACGAATCCCACATTTATTTGGCTTAATTCAATTTCTATCTAGTTACCAAATTATACTCAAATTCCTCATCTCATTAATAGGTCACAATTCCCACATCACACAATCATGCCATAAATCACATTTCCAAATATTTGACATTAACCAAGCATACCATGATCATATCACCATAGACATTGACACATATATCAATATACTTAGGCTTTCAACCATGTTGTCAACATAAGCCAACTTACATGGCCAAATAGCAAACAAGCCTTTGACGATTACAAGTCAACATATTGACTACAATCATAAAGACACATATAACCAATTGACTTAGTCCCTATACATGTCATAACTCAAAATACTTGAATTTATATATACCCAAAATGTAACAGCCCAAACCCATAACCGTCTCCGGACTAGGGTTAAGAGGCATTACCGATCATTTCTGAACATTCCATATCAATCTGCATCTAAACATAGCAATTCATATTCAATAAGTCCCTTAATGAGGTCTAGAAGACCTTAATCACATGCTAGAAAGGGGTCGGGACTAAACTGAACACACACGAAAATTTCTAAAATCCAAACATTTTTCTAAGTTATAGAGGTCACACACTTGTATGGATTGGTTGTGTGCCTCACACGGCCTCGGACACGCCCATGCGTCTAAGCCATGGGAAAACAGGGCATACATACTGACTTGTTTACATGGCCTGAGACATGCCCGTGTGCCTCACCCGTGGTCGACATTGACTTGCACCACACGGCCAGTCACACGCCCGCGTGTCCAGCCCATGGTCGCTACTGACTTGATCCACATGGCCAGTCACATGCCCGTGTGTCTTGCCCATGGTCGAGTCTGGCTTGTATCAAGTTACAAATTCGAAAGACACGGTCGAGCCACACACCCGTGTGCTCAGCCGTGTCGGTAATTATAGGCCATTTTTCAAGCCCAAATTACCATCCACACTTTGCAATCCCTTATAAGCATCAATCTAATACCAATTCATGCCTCAAATGCAATCAAAACATACCAATACAAGTACCAACTAATCATCAACTGCATCATTAATTTCCATACACAATTCCTACTAATAAATCCATCCAAAACACCAATTTTCATAACTTAAATCATATAAGCTAAGTATCATTTAGTCATGCCACAAATTTACATTTAATACACCATTTTCATCAACTAATTCAAGCATGAAATATACCAATTCCAATCTCACTATATCCTACCACAATCATCATTTTCATAGCTTCAAGTATAAACCAACAACATTCAACTTTCAAGCCATATCACATGGCAAGGTACAAACATCTCATAATCACTAGCCTATACATGCCATATACCCAATATGTACATCTTTCAAAAGTACCAAAATAGATAGCCGATAGTGTGATTGAGTCACTGATGATCCCCAGATTCGGGCTAGCTTTACTGACACTGTTAAATAGAGAAACAATTCACATAGTAAGCTTTCAAAGCTTAGTAAGTTCTTAATATAATACATTCAAGTCAATAAATCAAATACAATATAAAAAGATAATCCATCACACAGATCAACTCACAAATATACACACCATATCATCCATAAACCCTTTCACATCTTCATCAACCACAAAGGTTTAATACATACCATAGCCAACACAAAGTTACTCACCAATCATGCCACTCAATTACTCGACTTTACGTTTTGATCAACCTTTGCTATTCTTTTGATTTATTCGCACACTTAGTGCCAATTTCGTAGTCAAAACATAATTGTCATCGCACACTTAGTGCCAATACATTAAACCAAACTTATATCAGTATCGAACACATAGTGCCAAATCAATAAGCTGAAGCTTCTATCGTTTCGCACACACAGTGCTAATCATCTCTTTGTCGTTTCTAATTTCGCACACTTAGTGCCTCATTACTCGATTTCATGTGTAATACATTTCTATTTCATTACTATACATCCATTCATTTCTCATCACATGGATATAAATTTAATGACTAGTATTATATCTGAACTTACCTCGGATGTCGAAATACTGAAACTAGCCGATCAATCGAGTACTTTGTCTTTGCATCAATCTCGATCCAAACCTCTCCTTTCTTGGTCTATACATATTCAAATTTAACTCATTCAATCACCAATTCATTCAATTTAATCCAAACACACATATTTAGGGAATTTTACAAAATAGCCCTAACATTTTCACATTTTGACACTTTAATCCCTATTTCTTAAAATCATCAAATACACAAAGTTTCTCTTCACTTATGCCTAGATAAATTTTCCCCATGCTAATACAAGCCCATATATTTCATTTATTTCACATTTTAGTCCCTCAAAATATTATTTTCACAATTTAGTCTAAATTACTCAATTTCACCAAAAATTCAAATACAAACTATGTTAATCTAACACATACTTTCATAATTCATCACCAAACTTCACAAAGCTCATGAATTCATCCATGGAACATTTCAAATTCATCATCAATTCAAAAAATTTAAGCATGGGTTTTGTAGAGCACAAAGCAACGATTACAAAAACGTAGAAATTATCAAAAACCGAGCAAAAACTAACCTTGAATCAAGCTTGATAGGTACCAAAAATATAAATGCTTTAAACCCTTATTCTTTCTTCAATATTCGATGGAAAAAAAAGATTAATATGGCTTTCTTTTTCTCTATTGTTTATTTAATATACATTATTTCTTCATTTACTAATTTACCCTTTTATTAAACATATAAAACATTTATACACTAAGGTTATTTTGTCCATTGCCACCCACTAACCTTAATAGTGGGTTAATTGCATCATAAAACCTCCAAATTATAAGAACAACAACAATTAGGCACTTTAACAATCAGCAAACAGCTTTTGCATTTCATACGATTAAGTCCATTTTCATAATTCGACACACAAAAGATAAAATTTTCAGACAGAATTTTCACACATGCTCAATCACATATTATAAGCACAAAAAATGATATCAAAATATGTTTTCGACTTCGGATTTGTGGTCCCGAAACTATTGTTTCGACTAGGGTCTAAACCCAACTGTTACACAAAATGGTAGCTTGATAGTGTGATAGAATCTCCGACGATCTCCAACTCGAGCTAGCTTATTAACCTTATAAAACATGGGAAAGGAAAGGGGAGTAAGCTTTTGTAACATCCTGAATTAGGGCCTTTGCATTTTAAGTGTTTCTGTGTGAATGCTAGCCTAGGGTACTTTAGGGTCCAGGAATGATTTAGGGGTAAGCTGGAGTCTTGGTGAAAATTTGCTTTTTGAGCACTTTTAAGGGATGTTAGTTGAATTGGGCCTTAAGGAATATTGTTTGTGTTGGATGACACAAAGAAGTGCCTTAGTAAAGTGGCAAGGAGGCGCCACTTAAAGGTTGAGGTAGGTGACGCCATAAGGGAGCTGGAGGGAGCGGGTTCAAGTTGCGTTATCCTCCTTTTGAGAACTCTTTTTGGTGTCAAGGGGAGCAGAGGTGGAGTTCGACTGGGATACTTGAAAAGGGGAGAGTTGATTGAGTCAAATAATTCAAAGGAATGGTGGAGAGGGTTTTTAGGAGTTTCAAACTTGTTTAAATGAGTGGGGGAGAGGGAATTAAGGAGAAAAAGAAGGGATTGAAGAGGTGTGAGTGTTAGCCGAATTTTGAAAGGAGTTAGGTGGGGTTGGGCATTCGGTTTTTGGTTGTTAGCTTAGGGGTGGTCAAATTTTGGTGATAGCTTTGGGAGTGTTGGGTATTTCGGCTAGCTAGAGAGCACTTAGTGTATCTTTTTCTTTCATTTCTTTTGTGCCAAACCCGAAACACTTCCACACTTCTTGGGTTGTATTTTCTTTTCTCTCAAATACCAAAACCAAATTACCCCCAAAACTTCTTCTTCTTTTCTTCTTTTGTGTTTGGCCGAAACCTATATTGCCTTTCACTCATCACCTTTGTTTTATTTTCATTGCCATTAACATCAAAGCCAAAACCCTCTGAAACCACATCTTTTATCGAAAACTCTATTATTCTCCTCTCTTCTCTTTCAAACACTTTAGCCGAATATCTCTCGTAGATAGTACCTTTCTTCTTCATCTCTTCCTTTTCAGGAGTAGAACAACTTCAGCATTTGGTAAGTTCTTCTTGCTTGAGCCAAATCTCTCAAACCATCTCATCTCTTTCCTCTCGATTTCTTAAAAGAAGAAAAGTCAAAACTTGACATCTTTCCTAGGTAGTCATTATTTATTTGTTAGCTGAATCTCTCTCTGGCATTCAAATCTCCTCTTTCGACTTCTTTTTGCAGTGGATTACCGTTACTAATCGTCCATCACTCCTAATCGGGTTCTTTAGTGGTTGTGGTAAGAGTTTCTTTTCGTTTCAATCATTTTTCTTGCGTTTGGGTGTCGAAGGTAGTAATTCCATTCTTTAAACTCTTGGCCGATTGTAGGGGGCTTTGTCTTCGCGTTCTTTTGGCATCTACTTGGTGATTAAAGGGTGTTAAGATATACGCAGTGTTAATCGATTTAAGTATTCAATCGGTGCTTTGATCCAAGTATTTGAACCTCCGGGATTTGTTGATCTGGGTAAGGGATCTTTACGTTTTGTACATGTTCCTATTCGTTTCTTATTTCATGCTTTAATCCGGTCTATTGACCAAGATCTTTTCATGGACCCAAGTGTTAACCAAGCGAAGGAAAGGGTTAAACCCATAGCCCCGATCCTGAAGTTTAAAAAACGAGCAGTGTCAGCAGTTCGGGATTGGCCACCGGGTTGTGGGCCGACTTCTAAGCAGAGTCGTGGACAGATAGCAGTAGTTTTGATTAGCGATAGTGTCAACGCAGAGAGCGTGATATAACGTGTTATCAGGTGTGTAACTCTTACACACTTTATATGTTAATTATGTTATTATCTGTGTATGGCCAAAAGCCAAAGTGATGGCATGGATCACTAAGTTACCTTTGTGGGTAAAAGCGAGGACTCCAGGTAAGTTCTATTATGTGCTGTTATTAATGGATGCATGTATGGGTGAAATGAATGTTGTTGTACATTATTAGCATGATCATACCATATTGTAAAGCATGAACATGAAAATGGGGTATGATGTGAAGAGGGAGGAAATATGATCTCTTTTAGACTGTCACCAGTGGTTAGGTACCACAAGTGGGTTGGCCCCACATATTATTATTTTGTGACTAAGTCTCAGTGGTTTGGAACCACTAGTGGTTAGGTACCACATATATCTTATTTCTGTGACTCGTCCCATTGGTTTGGTACCACAGTTGGTTGGCCCTACGTATTGATATTAGGGATTGTCACCAGTGGTTAGGTACCACAAGTGGGTTGGCCCCACATATTATTATTTGTGAGTTTTGTCACCAGTGGTTTGGAACCACCATTGGTTAGGTACCACCAGTGGCTAGGTGCCACAAATGTTGGGTAGACACAGGAGATACGAATGGATATCTAGGTTGGCGGGGTAGCATGACATACATACTTTCCATATGATTCTGTGTGAGAGCACAAAAATCTTTTGGACGGGAATTTACACACTGAGTCTCGGTGACTCACCCCCTCCGTTAAACTTTGCAGGTAATCCTTAGACCGCAGATGAGGAGCCGAGACATTTTGGATTTTATTTTAAATAGTTATTTTGGAATTATTCTACTTTAATTTGGATTTTGGTAATGTAATAAGGCCATCTAAACATTAATTTGGTTTTTATTTGTTTTGTTAATTTTCTTTTATTTTATTTTTGATCATTAATGCATGCCTAATAAATTACGAAATGGATGATTTCCAAAACGTAAAAACTATGGGATTTTGAGATTCTACAATTGATTAATTAACAAACGGATTTTAGTAGCAAAGTAACTAAATTTTCAAACTAAGACTAAAAATTGTTTTCAGCTGATCACTTAATATAAATTATGTTTCTATAAAATCAAAGATTTTTCCCAACTCAGGACGTTAACTCGGTTTTCAAAATTTTTCTTTCCTATGACATGCCAGATTCAGTCGTAGCGTTTTGATCGGGTTTGGTGTGTTACAATTGTGGTATCAGGGCCTGGTTCAAAAGCTCGGCTGTGAGTATAAGACCCAAATTATTTTTCAATAGATGGTTTGCAAAATGGTTTTTGATGAAATACATGTTTTGGGAAGCATGGCACCTGAGTCTCCGGCACCGATCCGTGACGATAAGTTTTCTAATTATTGATTGTATGATTTGGTTATTTTGTTACGTGGTTGCTAGTATTAGGAAATTTACCTTAGAGACTGAAGCCTGTAGGAATGTATACATTTTCGAGAACAGCTACTCTGGTAATATACTCATAAGACTGTTCAGTAATAAACAGTGGAAGAAAGCTAACTCATAAAACTCTTAATCAGATTAAATCGTGAACATTAGTCATGAGCACTCGAGGACGTGGGCGTAGTGTACGTGGTCGTGGTAGAGGTAGGATTATTGTATCGGAACCAGTAGGGTCTGGTCATGGGTCAGGAGATGAGGCGTCGCCACCGCCAGCTCTGGAACCAGAGTTTCAGGACCAAATGGGTGGAGACGATGCGGTGTCTCAGGCGATGCTACGGGTCTTAGAGAGAGTTGCTGGAGCAGGCGTGGGTACAGGGGCCCGAAAATCTATGCCTGAATGACTCTGAGCTAATAGAGCGGAAGTAGTTAAGGGCGTCTCTGGTGTAGCTCCCAACGCAGCTGAATATTGGCTAGAGGCGACTGAGCGTATAATGGATGATCTTGACTTCACGGCAAAAGAGAAGTTGAAAGGGATCGTGTCTCTTCTTCGAGACGAGTCCTATCAGTGGTGGCTCACGGTCAGGGATGGTGCGATGGCTGATGATATCACTTGGGATTTCTTCAAAACAGCATTTCAGAGGAAGTACATTGGATCAAGTTATGTGATGCGCAGCGTAAGGCATTTCTGAATTAGGTTCAGGGGAGTAAGTCGGTGTCCAAGTATGAGGCAGAATTCTTACGGTTAAGCTGTTATGTCTGGGGTATTGTGGCCACAGGCCATGAGCGCTGTGTTTGGTTTGAGGACGGGCTGAGAGATGAGCTACTAGTGTTGATTGCTCCACAACGAGAGAGGGAATTTGTTGTTCTTGTGGAAAAGGCTAAGATAGCCGAGGAGGTGAAGCAGTCCGAGCAGCAGAATCAGGAGAGATATAGAAATAAAAGGAGTTTTGGGCCATCAGGGTCTGCTGGGGGTTTTCAGAAGAGGACTAGATTAGGCGGGCCGAGTCAAGTCGCGAAAGGTCGTTCTTCTTTCGATGCACGCAGCAGTGCTTTCGATGTGGGAAGTTTCATTCGAGAGAGTGTTGGACAGGTAACAGAGGATGCTTTGAGTGTGGGTCGATGAACCATCAGATAGTCTGAGGGTCAAGGATGTGCACAATACAGAAGAGATGGTCAGCAACCGCAGAGGGGTCGTGGTCCAGCTAGAGGAGGTAATGGCTTCGGTCGGGGCCGTGGAGCACCGAGCAGAGGTGTCGGGAATACAGACGCGAGACAGCCTGGGTTGGTCTATACGGCTAGGCGCCGAGAGGAGGACGACGCACCGGATGTCATAACCGGTACGTTCTTGATTTATGGATTGCCTTATATTGCTTTGATTGATATTGGTTCAATGCACTCTTATGTTGCTAGTACTGTAGCGGGAACTTTGAACTTAGAGTTTGAGACTTCTTCTAGGGAGATGACTATAGCTAGCCCTCTAGGACAATCATAGTGGTGAATAAACTGTATAAGGATGTAACTCTGGAAGTTAAAGGGGTAGTTTTTCTGGCTAATCTGATGGAATTGCCGTTTGGGAATTTCGATTTAATCTTGGGTATGGATTGGTTAGTGAAGTATCAAGCAAATCTGGACAGTGCAGCCAAGCGTATGGTGTTGAGAATCGTAGAGGGTGTAGAGGTGGTGGTGATAGGTGAGAGAAGGAATTACCTATCTAATGTGGTATCCGTTTTGAAGGCCGGGAGGATGGTGAGAAAAGGATGTAGGGCGTTTATAGCTTATGTTTGTGCTTTGGAGGTCAAGGAATCAATTGTGGGGAATGTTCGAACGGTGAAGGAATTCTCTGATGTTTTCCGAGAAGAGCTTCTGGGATTGCCTCCGGACCGTAAGGTGGAGTTTGGTATTGATCTTCTACCCAGAACAGCGCCCGTGTCTATTGTCCCATATAGAATGGCGCTGAAGGAGTTAGTGGAGTTGAAGGCGCAGAATCAGGAATTGTTGGATCGGGGTTTAATCTGGCCGAGTGTGTCGCCTTGGGGAGCACCAGTGCTATTTGTTAATAAGAAGGATGGATCAATGCGAATGTGTACTGATTACCGTCAGTTGAATAAGTTAACGATCAAGAATAAATATCCGTTGCTGAGGATAGACGACCTGTTCGATCAACTTAAAGGAACATCAGTCTTCTCTAAGATAGCTTTGAGGTCGGGATATCACCAGCTGAAGGTCAAAGAGGCGGATATTCATAAGACTGCGTTTTGTACTTGCTATGGTCACTACGAATTCTTGGTGATGCTATTTGGATTGACCAACGCACCAGCAGCGTTTATGGACATGATGAATCGGGTTTTTTAACCATATTTGGATCGATTCGTCGTAGTGTTTATAAACGATATTCTGATGTATTTGAAGTCTGAGGAGGAGCATGATACACATCTTCGAGTGGTTTTACAAATTCTGAGGGAGAAGCAGTTGTTCGCTAAGTTTAGTAAATGCGAGTTCTGGTTAAGGGCAGTTACCTTTTTGGGTCATGTGGTGTCAGCTGAGGGGATTAGGGTGGACCCTAGGAAGATTGAAGTGGTGTTGGATTGGAAACCACCTATGTCTGTGGCAGAGATTTGGAGATTTCTTGGTCTAGCTGGGTATTATAGAAGGTTTGTGGAAGGGTTCTCTTTGATTGCAGCATCGTTAACTAAGTTGTTAAGGAAAGGGGTTCCGTTTGTGTGGTCTGACAAGCAACAAGAAAGTTTTGAGAAGTTGAAGAAAATCCTGACAAAAGCTCCGGTGTTAATTCAGCCTGAGGCAGGGAAAGAGTTTACTGTCTATTGTGATGCGTCGCATACAGGGTTAGGATGTGTGCTGATACAAGAGGGGAAAGTAGTAGCATATGCTTCGCGGCAATTGAGACCTCATGAGGTAAATTATCCGACGCATGACCAGGAGTTGGCTGCAGTAGTTTTTACCTTGAAGATGTAGAGACATTACTTGTATGGGGAGAAGTCCATTGTTTACACGGATCATAAGAGTTTGAAATACCTGCTTACCCAGAAGGAGTTGAATTTAGGACATCGAAGGTGGATCGAGCTGTTGAAGGATTATGACTGCTCGATTGAGTACCATCCGAGTAAGGCTAGCGTGGTGGCAGACGCGTTGAGCCACAAGGTAATATCAGACTTAAGAGCGATGTTTGCCCACCTTAGTTTGTATGATGACAGAAGTTTAATGGCAGAACTGCAAGTGAAGCCGACATGGGTGAATCAGGTTAAAGAGAAATAATTATCCGACGATGTCTGGAGCGCTCGACTTTTGCAAGTGCAGAATGGTAGATTAGAGGGGTGTAGTTTGAATAGTGATGGAGTTTTATGTTTTCGTGGGAAGGTTTGCATACCGAAAGATGTGGATTTGAGGCGGAAGATTCTTCAAGAAGCACATAGTAGCCTATACGCTATTCATTCTGGAGGTAGCAAAATGTACTGGGATTTGAGAGAACAGTTCTGGTGGCCAGGGTTAAAGCGGGAGGTAACTGAATTTGTGGGTAAGTGTTTGTCGTGTCAGCAGGTAAAGGCAGAACATCAGTTGCCTTTGGGATTGTTGCAATCGGTGAAGATTCCGCAATGGAAGTGGGAAAGGATCACGATGGATTTTGTTAGTGGGCTACCTCTTACGCCTACTAAGAAGGATTTGGTTTGGGTGATAGTTGACTGTTTGACAAAGTCTACTCATTTCATACCGATTCGGGTCGATTACTCTCTACAAAGGTTGGCTAAGTTGTATATAGCGGAGAGCATAAGGTTGCAGGGGGTACCAGTGTCTATTATCTCAGACAGGGTCCCTAGGTTCATGTCAAGATTTTGGAAGGCGTTGCATCAATCATTGAGTACAAAGTTGGACTTTAGTACAACGTTTCATCCACAATCTGATGGACAGTCAGAGAGGGTAATCAGATCTTAGAGGATATGTTAAAGGGGTGTGTCTTAGACTTCAGAGGAAGTTGGGAAGAATTTCTACCGTTGGCGTAATTCGTGTATAACAACAGCTACCAAGCTAATATTCAGATAGCACCGTATGAAGCGTTGTATGGTCAGAAGTGTCGTTCCTCTACATGTTGGATGGAGTTAGGTGAGCGTCGGTTGTTGGGTCCTGAGCTGGTGGCTGAGACAGAGGAGAAGGTTAAGGTAATTCGGACTTGATTGAAGGAAGCTTCAGACAGACATAAGTCTTATGCCGATCTTAAGCGTAAAGACATAGAGTTTGAGGTGGGTGACTAGGTGTTCTTAAAGGTGTCATCGTAGAAGAAAGTGCTTAGGTTTGGACGAAAGGGAAAGTTAAGCCCCAGATTTATCGGACCTTATCGCGTGTTGAAGCGTGTAGGACCAGTAGCCTATCCGCTCGAGCTACCTGCAGAGTTAAGTCAGATTCATTATGTGTTTCACGTCTCAATGCTTAGACGCTATCGTTCGGATCCGTCTCATGTTCTACCGGTAGAAGAAATTGAAGTAAGCCCAGACTTATCTTTTGAGGAAGAACCAGTGCAGATCTTGCACCGGGATGTCAAAGTATTGCGTAGGAAATCAGTTCCTTTGGTGAAGGTGTTGTGGAAGACCATGGATCAGAAGAAGCTACGTGGGAGCCAGAGGATGTTATGCGGCAGCAATACCCTCAACTCTTTTAACCAGGTTATTTTGAGGCCAAAATTATTCTAAGGGGGGTAGAACTATAACATCCTGAATTAGGGCCTTTTCATTTTAAGTGTTTGTGCATGAATGCTATGTTTGCCATGCTAGTCTAGGGTACTTTAGGGTCCAGGAATGATTTAGGGGTAAGCCGGAGTCTTGGTGAAAATTTACTTTTTGAGCACTTTTTAGAAAGGCTAGCTGAATTGGGCCTTAAGGGATATTGTTTGTGTTGGATGACACAAAGAAGTGCCTTAGTAAAGTAGCAAGGAGGCACCACTTAAAGGTTGAGGTAGGTGATGCCACAAGGGAGCTGGAGGGAGAAGGTTCAAGTCGTATTATCCTCCTTTTGAGAACTCTTTTTGGCGTCAAGGGGAGCAGAGGTGGAGTTCGACTAGGATGCTTGAAAATGGGAGAGTTGATTGAGTCAAATAATTCAAATGAATGGTGGAGAGGGTTTTTAGGAGTTTAAATCATTCAAACTTGTTTGAATGAGTGGGGAAGAGGGAAATAAGGAGAAAAAGAAGGGATTGAAGAGCTGTGAGTGTTAGCTGAATTTTGAAAGGAGTTAAGTGGGGTTGGGCATTCGGTTTTTGGATGTTAGCTTAAGGGAGGCCAAATTTTGGTGATAGTTTTAGGAGTGTTGGGTATTTCGGCTAGTTAGAGAGCACTTAGTGTATGTTTTTCTTTCATTTCTTTTGTGCCAAAACCGAAACACTTCCACACTTCTTAGGTTGCATTTTCTTTTCTCTCAAATACCAAAACTGAATTACCCTCTAAACTTCTTCTTCTTTTCTTCTTTTGTGTTTGGCCGAAACCTACATTTCCTTTCACTCATCACCTTTGTTTTATTTTCTTTGCCATTAACATCAAAGCCGAAACCCTCTGAAACCACATCTTTTACCGAAAACTCTGTTATTCTCCTCTCTTCTCTTTCAAACACTTTAACCGAATATCTCTTGGTAGATAGTACCTTTCTTCTTCATCTCTTCCTTTTCAGGAGCAGAATAGCTTCGGCATTTGGTAAGTTCTTCTTGCTTGAGCCAAATCTCTCTAACAATCTTATCTCTTTCCTCTCGATTTCTTAAAAGAAGAAAAGCCGAAACTTGTCATCTTTCCTAGGTAGTCCTTATTTATTTGTTAGCTGAATCTCTCTCTGGCATTCAACAACTTCTATTTGCAGTGGATTGCCGTTACTGATCGTCCATCACTCCAATCGGGTTCTCTAGTGGTTGTGGTAAGACTTTTCTTTTCGTTTCAATCATTTTTCTTACGTTTTGGTGCCGAAGGCAGTAATTCCATGCTTTAAACTCTTGGCCGATTGTAGGGGGCTTTGTCTTCGCATTCTTTCACCATCTACTTGGTGATTGAAGGGTGTTAAGGTATATGCAGTGTTAATCAATTTAAGTATTCAATCGGTGCTTTGATCCATGTCTTTGAACCTCCGGGATTTTTTGATCTAGGTAAGGGATCTTTGCGTTTTGTACATGTTCCTATTCGTTTATTATTTCATGCTTTAATCCGGTCTATTGACCAAGATCTTTTCATGAACCCAAACGCTAACCAAGCGAAGGAAGGGGTTAAACCCATAGCCCCGATCCTGAAGTTTAAAAAACGAGCAGTGTCAGCAGTTCGGGATTGGCTACCGGGTTGTGGGCCGACTTCTAAGCAGAGTCGTAGACAGATAGCAATAGTTCCAATTAGCGATAGTGTCGACGTAGAGAGCGTGATATTACGTGTTATCAGGTGTGTATCTCTTATACACTTTATATGTTAATTATGTTATTATCTGTGAATGGACAAAAGCCGAAGTGATGGCATGGATCACTAAGTTACCTTTGTGGGTAAAAGCGAGGACTCCAGGTAAGTTCTATTATGTGCTGTTATTAATGGATGCATGTATGGGTGAAATGAATGTTGTTGTACATTATTAGCATGATCATACCATATTGTAAAGCATGAACATGAAAATGGGGTATGATGTGAAGAGGGAGGAAATATGATCTCTTTTAGACTGTCACCAGTGGTTAGGTACCACAAGTGGGTTGGCCCCACATATTATTATTTTGTGAATAAGTCTTAGTGGTTTTGAACCACCAGTGGTTAGGTACCACATATATCTTATTTCTGTGACTCGTCCCAGTGGTTTGGTACCACAGTGGGTTGGCCCCACGTATTGATATTAGGGATTGTCACCAGTGGTTAGGTACCACAAGTGAGTTGGCCCCACATATTATTATTTGTGAGTTTTGTCACCAGTGGTTTGGAACCACCAGTGGTTAGGTACCACAAGTGGCTAGGTGCCAGAAATGTTGGGTAGACACAGGAGATACGGATGGATATCTAGGTTGGCGGGGTTGCATGACATACATACTTTGCATATGATTCTGTGTGAGAGCGCAAAAATCTTTTGGACAGGGATTTACACACTGAGTCTCGGTGACTCACCCCCTCTGTTAAACTTTGTAGGTAATCCTTAGACCGCGGATGAGGAGCCGAGGTGGACTCGAGGTGGCCATACATAACATTTTGGATTTTATTTTAAATAGTTATTTCGGAATTATTCTACATTAATTTGGATTTTGGTAATGTAATAAGGCCATCTAAACGTTAATTTGGTTTTTATTTGTTTTGTTAATTTTATTTTATTTTATTTTTGATCATTAAGGCATGCCTAATAAATTATGAAATGGATGATTTCCAAAACGAAAAAACTATGGGATTTTGAGATTTTATAATTGATTAATTAACAAGCGGATTTTAGTAGCAAAGTAACTAAATTTTCAAACTAAGACTCAAAATTGTTTTCAACTGATCACTTAATATAAATTCTGTTTCTATAAAATCAAAGATTTTTCCCAACTCATAACGTTAACTCGGTTTTCAAAATTTTTCTTTCCTGTGAAATGCCAGATTCGGTCGTAGCGTTTGGACTTGGTTTGGGGTGTTACAGCTTTAAAGCTTAGTAAGTTCATATGCAAATAATAAACAACATTAATTATACATTGTCGTATGAATAACATGACATATATTAACATAATTGTCATTAAACTTCATGAGCATAACTTAATCAATCATATGAATAACATAACTTAAGCCAAAATAAATGACATTAAACTTAATGAGTACATCTCGCTCAGTCATAAGAATAACATATCATTTACCTCATCGAGAAACCATTTCAAACCTCCTATAAAACATACACATTAATTATGAGCATTTACATTTCAAGCATACTCTTACATCTGCCATTTGCCTAAACTCTTATCTTTCCATACTTCCAAAATCATTTTAATAGGCAATTTTTCCAATCTTTCCTTTATCTCATTTCCGATAAATCACAATTTGCATGAAGACAACATGTTATGTCATGAATTAATCTAGCCCGAAAGCCAATCACAAAAATCATCAATTGAATTTACTATGTATTTCATAAATCACAAGTACAGACTTATAATCACAAGGTTTTCATAAATTCATTCTCGTGGAAATCATGAACTCACAATTTCATGAAGTCAATGCTTATAAACTTTACGTACATACCTTTACCAATTCGTAATACTCACATACTTTTTCTCTTCTTTGACATACCCGTTGAATTTCTCGTTGAACCACTTGGGATACTAAAGGATATCCGGGAATCTCATAATTACAGTACCGTACCAATGCCATATCCCAGATGTGATCTAACATGTAATCTCATATCGATGCCAATAGCTCAGCTATGGTCTTACACGAAATCTCACATCAGTGCCATATCCCAGATATGATCTTACACGAAATCTCATATTGATGTCATATCCCAGATATGGTCTTACACGAAATCTCATATCGATGCCATATCCCAGATATAGTCTTACACGTAATCTTGGATAACCCTAATGTCATGACATTTGTATCCTAACTATTCCTAAGGTTCAACCGGGATTTCTCATCTGTTGAACTTTGTCGATTTCATTCAAGAGTAAACCACAATTCATATAATAATAAAACAATTTAAAGCATAAATACAATGTATTATTTACATATGAACTTACCTCGGCATCAAAATGGCGAAAATGACTAAATCGTCAAATATTCATTTTTCCCCTGTTCTAGGTCCAAACCTCATTTTTTCTTGATCTATAATATCCATTTAACTTATTTATTATGCACACCATTCAATTCAGTCCAAAAATCACATTATGACAAAATTACATTTTTGCCCCTAAGCTCAAAAAATGAAATCTATTCAATTTTTTCAATTCCCAAGTCTAGCCAATCCTCTTTTATACTTATAGCAATCCACATTTTTCATTTAATCACATTTTTACACACATTTTACAACTTTTGCAAACAAGTCCTTTTTGACCTTTTTACCGAAAATCACTTAGTAAAAGTCGTTTATCATACATTAAACTTTCATTTTCTACCATAAAACATCAAAACACATACATGTTATGCATGGGTAAAATTTAAACAAGAACCCTACTTTAGAACGATGGTAGAAATAGAAAGATAGGGTGAATACGACTTTAAAAACATAAAGAGCATTAAAAATGGTTACATTAAAGTTTGAAAGTTGAAGAAAACCCTAGCTATGCTGTCTTGTAAATTTTGGCTTGATTTATCCCTTTTTATTCTTTTATTGACCAAATGACCAAAATGCCCCTAAAGCCTTTCTTTGAAATTTTTCCTAAACATGTCCATTTTTGTCCCTAAAAATAGAAATTGGTCAAATTTCTATTTAAAGACCTCTAATTAAGCATCCATAACTACTTCATACTTAAACTTCTAGAACACACATTTTGCAACTTTTGCAAATTAGTCCTAAAAGTCAAATTGGACACTTTACCGACAAAATTTCTCAACCAAAACTGTCACACAATCAAGCAATCATATCATGAACCTTAAAAAATCATAAAATAATTTTTCTACTTCAGATTTGTGGCCTCAAAACCACTATTTTGACTATACCCTAAATTGGGTTGTTACATGGATTTTCTTGACGTCTTTCCAGAGGAGTTTCCTGGATTACCTTTAGAGCACAAGGTTGAATTCGGGACTGATATATTGCTTAGAATGACTCCAGTTTACATTGCTTCCTATCGCATGACACTTAAAAAGCTGATGGAACTTAAGGCACAGTTGTAAGAACTTCAGGATCGTGGATTCATTAGACCGAGTGTGTCGCTATGGGGAGCACCTATTCTATTTATAAAAAAGTAGGATGGATCTATGAGACTTTGCATTGATTATTGGCAAGTGAATAAGTTGATCATAGAGAACTAATACCTATTACTGAGGACTGATGACTTATTTGATCAATTCAGGGGTGTGAAAGTGTTCTCCAAGATCGATTTAAAGTCTGAATTCTACTAGTTGAAAATGAACCAGAAAAACATTCCTAAGATCACATTTAGGACTCGGTATGGTCACTATGAGTTCCTAATGATGCCCTTCGATCTCATGAATGCTCCAACAGCTTTTATTGATATAATTAATCTAATTTTTTAGTCCTATCTTGATCAAATTGTTGTAGTTTTCATTGATGACATTTTGATCTACTCTAGTATGAAATAGAACATGATGAGCACTTGAGGGTTGTCATACAGATAATCTGTGAAAAATAGCTTTATGCTAAATTGAGTAAATGTGAGTCCTGACTCCACGAAGTGATGTTTTTAGGACACGTGGTATTAGCTAAGGGTATCCGTGTCAACCCAAAGAAAATTGAGGCGATTTTGGACTGGAAACAACCTAAGAGTGTCAGTGAAATTTGGAGTTTCCTTGGATTGGTCAGTTTTTGTAGGAGGTTTGTGGAATGGTTTTCCTTGATTCCAACTCCTATAACAAAGCTATTGAGGAAAAGTACATCTTTCAAGTGGACTAAAGAGCAATAGGAAAGTTTTGAGAAGCTTAAGTCCATATTGACTCAAGCACCTGTTTTTTTCTAGCCCGAGTCTGGGAAAGATTATGTGTTATACACTGATGCATCTCATACAGGTCTTAGTTGTGTTTTGATGCAAGATGGTAACGTTGTAGCCTATACCTTGAGACAACTTAAGCCCCACGAATATAGTTATCTAACCTATAACCTTGAGCTTGTAGTTGTTGTCTTCGCCCCCAAGATTTTGAGGTGCTATTTGTACGGTGAGAAGTGTATTATCTACACGGATCACAAGAGCCTTACCTCTTCACCGAAAAGAAGTTAAATTTGAGGGAGAGGAGATGGATAAAGTTTCTCAAATATTATGATTGTTCCCTTGAGTAGCACTCGGAAAAGGTGAATGTTGTGGATGATACTCTGAGGAGGAAGTCGGTGATCGATTTCAGGTTCGCTGAGTTGAGATTGACTGATGATGGAGGTTTGCTTGCAGAGTTGCAAGTGAAACCTACCTTAGTGGATGAGATTCAATCAAAGCAGTCTGTTGATGTATCTCTTGCACCTCGATTTAGACAGATAGAGGAGGGTAAGACTACAGATTTGGGGTTTAACTCTAAAGGAGTTTTATGTTTTTTTAGGAGAGATTCTGTAACAGCTCTAACCCGTATCTGCCGCTGGATTAGTGTTACGGAGCATTACCGTACAATCAAAACATTTAAACTCAATTTCAATTAATAACATAAACATATTATAAACCAATCATACACATACATAATGTCCCTAAATCGAGCCCTTAAGGGCCTAGAAATAACTTAGAAACAACTCGGGACTGAATTGAAAACATTTGGAAAGTCTAAGAAAAGTTTACAAAAATTTGGAAACAGAGGTCACACGACAATGTGACCAGGCTATGTGCCTCACACCGTTGAGACACACGTCCGTGTCTCAACCATGTAACATTCAAACTAGGGAGACACGGTCGTGTCCCAGCCCATGTTCTTACTCATGTAACTCTCTGAGTTGCCCCACACGCCCATTTGCAAGCTCGTGTCCTAGGCCGTGTAACTCACTGATTTATATACAAAAAAAATCTCAGATTACACACGGTAGTGTCGCCAGGCCATTTGCCATACATGACTGAGTCACACGGCCATGGTTCAGGCCGTGTGGACTTAAAATTCATCTAGAATCAAACCAATTCACTACCATATCATGCATAACTTCTCAAACCAATCATACGTACATAAAATGGACTTGAACAGCACTTGAACATACCTCAAAGTACCATTTCAAAGTTCTAACACAACTAACTAATATGTCGTACAATGGCAGTTCAATCAACAACCAAATATTACCTATCTAATCATGTCATTTATACCATAATTCAATCATCAATTACTAGCTTAACATTTACCAAAACATGCCACAAACATATCCACTAACACATCATTTCAAACATACCATTTGAACCATTCAAACATGCATAGTAGCATAACCAAGTTGACACAATTTGAAAAAGTATCACATTATATCAAAGCAAGATAAAATCCATAACTTATACAAGGCAATCCACCAACTACACATTCATCACAATGACATTACAATTCAACCTATACATGCCATTATAACCTTGGCCAAAACATTCAAAAACTACCGATATTTATGCTGGATAGTGTGATAGATCTCTGACAAGCCTCCAAACTAATCGAGCTTCCGATAATCTATAAAACATAGGAAAGAAATTACGTAAGCAATTAATGCTTAGTAAGCTCGTATAACAAAAACACAACTTACCATTTCATTTGCATAATGTAAATAGCATAATTATAAAACCCACTAAACCATAAGCTTGACATAATGCCTATACAACATCATCAAATACACAAGTTAGTGCATTTATACGTAAATTATTTTAATTAACCATATGATAAGTCATTTTCCATATGAAAATACATCATTTGGTTCATACATCCTTTCCATGAGCATATGCATAATTCCATTTGAAAACTTACCATTTCAATCCTTTTTCTTGCCTATTGAACCATCTTGAATTTCATTGGATACTTTGGAAAGCTCACACGAAGTGTGCTTAAACATATAACATGTAACACCCCTAACCCGTATTCATCACCTAAATAGGGTTACGGAGCATTATCTTGAAAATGTAACATTAAAGCATATATTTCCAAACATTAATACAAACATAATATAATCCAATCTTATACATGTATATCGTCCTTTAATCGAGCCCTTGAGGCCTTAGAAACACTTTAGAAATGATTCGGGACTAAATCTGAAACGTTTGGAACATTGAGGAAAAATTTAGGAATTTTAAACTGTAGGGGTTACACAGCCGACACACGCCCGTGTTTCAGGCTGTGTAATAATCGAAATATGGACATAAGACTGTGTCAGAACCCGTGTCTGTGCCCGTGTAACTCTCTGAGCTTGGTCATACGGCCAAGCCACATGCCCGTGTGCCAAGTCGTGTAACACTCAAAATGGCCTCACACGCCCGTGTGCCAGGCCGTGTGCTAGGTCCTGTAATTGCCTGATCTGAAGTCTTTGAAACCTATAGGGGACACACGGCTGAGATACACACCCGTGTCTTAGGCCATGTGGACAAGGAATTGGCCAAAATCAAGCCATTTCCTTCACCCACTTCAAGCATGGACCTACAAGCCATTGTCATCCTTAACCAAGGCATTAAAACATACCAAAACATACATAAAATGACCAATTCAAATGACCAAAATCCATCCAACCAATATGTCATATAAGGCACCTCAATCACAATCAAATAACCTTAACTAAACATATGCATTACTACACTAAAAACATACACTACTAGTTCAATATCATCTCAAAACATACCTCAATTGAGATCACAAGGAACTTAACATAACATACCATTTTAATGACTTAAAAAAACCAACCAATATGCCTTCATAGACACCACAATTAAATTCAACATTAACATCTAAAACATATAAACTTTGATCCTTTTCTACCATAACATTTACTTCACTCACAAACTAAAACAATTCACAAGTGTGCAATTTCATATCATTATAACAATACAAAAAGATACCTATCAACTTGGTCAGTATATTGACGTATTATACCCAAACAACCTATATAGCCACATATACATGCCATTACCCTAAGGAACACAAAAACTACCAACATCGAAGGATAATGTGAGCCGTAGATTCGATCCGTCCAAACGTCAGCAACAATGATCTAGAAACAATTCACAAAAATGAATAAGCTTATAGGGCTTAGTAAGAGCATAATATATCATTAAACCTAACAACAATTGAATACAACTTATATTTTACTTGATTCAAGGTTACTAAAGTGTAAACAGGGGCATGTAACTGCTATTCAGAGCTACCGAAGTACAAATAGGGGCACGCATGTGCAATTCAGGGGTACCGAAGTACAAACAAGGGCATGTATATGCAATTCAACAGCACTGAAGTACAAATAGGGGCACAAATGCGCAATTCAGGGGTATCGAAGTACAAAAAAGAGGCACGCATGTGAAATTCAAGGGTACCGAAGTATAAATAGGGGTATGTATGTGCAATTCAAGGGTACCGAAGTACAAATAGGGGCAGTAATACGCAATTAAGGAAATAATTAAGTATAAGCAAGTAATTACATAACTATATTATAGCATACAAGTAAAAATTCAATTACGTATAGAAATACTATGAGCTTACTTTGACAACTAGGGTGTAAAGGTATGATCGAGCTAATCTGTGATTTTTGCCTGTAACACCCCAAACCTGGCCTAGACGTTATGGTCGGATATAGCATGTCACATCAAAGGGTCGTTCAAAAGCTACGCGTTCGTTAAAACCCCTCAGTTTCAAAACTTTGTGTCCTTTTAAAGCTCCGAATTTCGTTGCTTACAAAAACAAGATTTGTTCAAAGTTATATTCTTGCAAAGATGTTATTATTTTTGAAAACTTTGTTTGTTGTAGAAGTCTGACTTAAATAGTTGCGGAAACGTGATATTTTGAAAATAGTAGTTATTGTTTTAAAAACCTGTGTTTCACCATTTATCAATTCACAACTAACCGAATTACCAAATGAAGTTTAAAAAGAAAATCCCAAATGGCCTTATTACAAAAATATTAACCCAAAAATAATAAAAAATAAATTAAATCCAAAATTACTAAGTTTCGTTAAGAAGAAAATTCGATGTATGGCCACCTCCAAGTACACCACAGCTCTAAATCCTCTAACGTTGGAGATTACTTGCACGGTTAAAAGAGAAGGGTGAATTACAAGAACTAAGTGTGTAATCCCATATAACGGCCATAGCCTGGGCCTGAGCTCATAAGGTGTTGGTCTGGGCCTAAGCCCTAATCGTTAGCAAGCTGGGCCTCAGCCCCAAGTCATCTCAATGCAAGTGGATATGTGCCCACCCTAATCCTATCCAGCTGACTAACTCTCCACCCTTACCAACCAACACACCATGTGGGGACCATGTCAACCCACCCAGCCAAAACTCTACAATATTGCAATCAAGCTGGTAATTACGATATATGTGGCTGAGCCACTAAAACGGTATGTGGCGATGCCACTAGAATGATATGTGGCGATGCCACTTGAACGGTATGTGGCAGAGCCACTAAAACGGTACTTCCACCAATCATCAAACCCAACCCAATGCAACATGATAAGAATGCAGTGTATTACAAATTATAAACAGATATATATATAATCACATACACGATATTTAACTCCCATCAAGGGTATAATGGTCATTTTGTCTCTTAGGGGTAAAACGGTAATTTCACCCATTGGGGTATTTCGGTAATTTACCCATCGAGGGTATTTCGGTAACTTACCCAATAAGGGTATATTGGTAATTTACCCAATAAGGGAATTTCAGTAATTTACCACCCAACAGCCTTTCTAGAGGCCCACTATCGCCTCGAGTGAGACAGGTTCCCTTTTGGGTCGCTACGGTGTAATTGGGCCTGAAATCTAATGTTCGACCCAAACGGGCCCACACACTCGTGTGGCCCATTCGGCTCATTTTCGATCTCGGTTCTACGAACTTCACAGTCGTACCAATTTATCAGGTACTTACCATCGATTTCACTTATTTGGGCCTGTTAACCCATCGGGCCTAGTTAGCACTCTTTGGCTCAACAAGGCCCGATATGGCCTCAGTTCCACGAAAGCATTCGTGACACTTTCACGGTCTATCACCATCGTTAGTGGCTCGATTTCTCAGTACGAGCGCTCGTATGCTCGAGTGATCTCAGTTGTCGGTAATCCAACTTTTTGGTATTTCGGCTTTTAGCCGATTCATAGATCTTAACAACAGTAGATTAAACGGAGGCGTGAGATTACACACCTGATTACGAGTTGCACTTTCCAACACTTCCAATATGCCTATCGTGAAAGTTGACAAGTGGTTAGTGTCAACCTTAAAAACCTTAACTTTGAAGCGCCTTACTAGACTAACTTTACTTACCCCGAACACGGCCTCCTTAAGTGCACCAAATAATCGGCCCTATCCCTTAGCTATCAAGTCCCTAACAACATTTGGTGAGCAAGGGAGTTGTTAGCAATCATCCCACTTCTGGCCAAACCAAAAATTATAGCAACGTTCTTACCTCACTTGCTTGATGAGTCAAAGATAAAGATTTGGTTAATTCAAATCACTTGTGCCCCTTCACCTTATTTTAAGCCCAAAGATGGCCATAACACAAAAAGAACGTATCTTAGACCCAACGAGAAAGAAAGAAGAGCACACCATTATAAAAAAAACTGAATGAAAACCAAGTTATAGTCAAAGAGAGAACTCCCTCTTACTGATTTACCAACTTCTTATAGCGCCACTCTAGAAGAGAACAGGACTATGATTCAGCCAAGGACTAACTCACAAAATGCCGTGAGTATGCCCAACACAACAAGCGATGGAGGGTGTTCGGCTAAGAGAATTAAACTGCAAAGAAAATTGAATGGTGTGGAAGGAAAAAGAAGATATAAGTAAAGATTAGAGAAGAGAGAAGCGATTCGGCTATGGAGAGGAAGGAGTAGAAAGAAAGACAGAAAAGAAGAGAAAGGGATTAAGAATTTGGCAAGAAAGAAATGAAAAGGAGATGACCCCAAATGCTCAAGGAAAACGTGTCCAAAATGAAAAAATCACCAAAGGGAACTAGAGAAATTCGGCACCCTCCCCATTCAAGGCCGAATATGCAACCAAAGACCCCTCTTTAGCTGAAATTCTCCCTTAGCTAGACTCTCCCTTTCGACCAACCCTTCCCACACCCATCAGCTCCTTGATTTTCTCCCTAATTTCCTCCTACAATTCCTCTCCTTCATCCATTTGAACCATTTGACCAAGTCTCCAACTCCCCTTGCAGAGTTTGACCAAACTCTGTTTCCTCCACTCGTCTAACACAAAATAAAACCTCTATTTTGCAAACTGTGAGATTCGAACCCCTCCCCCCTTGCTCACTCCTTGACACCACAGCCACCTTGCTATATGCCCAACTTCTGACTCCTTACTGCACACAATTTAATTAAATCCTACAACTGCCAACTCTCTTCACTTTAGGGTCACAAACCAAAATTTTCCTAAGGCTCAGTCTCGAACCCATGCCTCCCTAGGACCCCTAAATACCCTCAATTAACCAGCTGAGCCAGTACAACATACAATTAAGAAAAAATTACAAACCCTATCTTTTTGGGATGTTACAATTCTACCCCTTTAAAGAAATTTCAGCCTCGAAATTTACCTGATTAGAAGAGATGAGGGTACTGCTGACGCATCGCCTCCTTAGGCTCCCACGTGGCTTCCTCTTAACCATGATTATGCCACAACACCTTGACTAGCAGAACTGATTTCCTTCTCAGCACTTTAACATCTCGATCCAAAATCTGCACTGGTTCTTCTTCAAATGTTAGATCAGGTCTTATCTCGATCTCCTCTACCAGCACTACATGGGAAGGATCTGAACGGTAGTGCCTCAGCATAGATACGTGGAATACATTATGTATCTGGTTTAACTCAGAAGGTAGTTCAAGCTGATAGGCTACTGGTCCTACACACTTTATTACCCGGTAAGGACGGATGAATCTGGGGCTCAACTTGCCCTTCCGTCCAAATCTCAGAATCTTTTTCCAAGGTGAGACCTTCAAGAAGACATAATCCCCCACATCAAACTCTATCTCTTTACACTTCAAGTTAGCATACGACTTCTGCCTATCAGATGCTTCTTTTAATTGATTTAAAATCAATTTCACTTTCTCCTCAGTTTTAGAAATTAACTTTGAACCCAGCAGTCGTCGCTCACCCAATTTTATCCAACAAGTAGGGGTACAACACCTACGACCATATAATGCCCCGTATGGTGCCATCTGAATACTGGATTGGTAACTGTTGTTGTAAGCAAATTCAGCCAATGGTAAATAGTCTTCCCAACTACCTTTGAAATGAATCACACAGCTCTTTAACATGTCTTCCAAAATCTGAATTACCCTTTCCGACTAACCATCAGTCTGCGGATGGAATGCTGTGCTGAAATCCAACCTCGTACCCAAGGCTTTGTGTAACACTCTCCAGAACCGAGATGTGAATCTAGGGTCCCTGTCCGAAATGATAGACACTGGTACCCCAGGCAACCTTACAATCTCTGCCACATACAACTTTGCCAATTTCTGCAATGAGTAATCAGTGCGAACTAGTATGAAGTGAGCAGATTTAGTCAGTCGATCAACAATAACCCATATCGAATATTTCTTAGTAGGCGTCAGAGGTAGCCCACTAACAAAATCCATGGTTACCCTTTTCCACTTCCAGAGTGGAATTTTCACCGGTTGCAGTAATCCATAGGGTAGTTAATGCTCAGCCTTCACTTGCTAGCATGTCAAACACTTACTTACGAAGTCGATAACCTCACGCTGAAGTCCTGGCCACCAGTATAGTTCACGTAGATCTTGGTGGAAACTTGTTTCCACCGGGATGCATAGCATATGGGCTACTATGTGCCTCCCGTAGAATCGACTGTCTTAACTCAGAGTCCCTCGGTGCACAAACTCTTCCACGAAAACATAATACTCCTTCACTATTCAGCTCAAAATCCACAGTCTCTATCTTCCTCACCTGTTGGAAATGAGAAACCAACGATTCATCCAACATCTTCTTCTCTTTAATCTAACTAATCCAAGTCGATTTTACTTGTAGTTCAGCTAACAAACTACCATCCTCAAACAGGCTGAGACGAGCAAACATTTCTCTCAAATTAGACACAACCTTACGGCTCAATGCATCGACCACCGCGTTAGCTTTTCTCAGATGATACTCAATCGAGCAATCATAATCCTTAAGCAGCTCTATCCATCTTCGTTGCCTAAGATTCAAGTCCTTTTGGGTAAGGAAATACTTAAGACTCTTATGGTCGGTGTAGATTATCGACTTTTTTCCGTACAAATAATGTCTCCATATCTTTAGTGCGAACACCACCACAGCTAATTCAAAGTCATGAGTGGGGTAGTGCACCTCATGCGGCCTAAGCCGGCGAGATACATACGCCACCACCTTCCCTTCTTGCATCAGCACACAACCCAAACCCATATGCGATGCATCACTGTAGACAACGAATTCTTTTCCAGCCTCTGGCTGTATCAATATCGGGGCTTCAGTTAGAATCTTCTTCAACTTCTCAAAACTCTCCTATTGTCTATCAGTCCAAACAAATGATACCCCTTTACGCAGTAACTTAGTTGAGGGTGTAGCAATCAGTGAAAACCCCTCAACAAACCGTCTATAATACCCGGCCAGACCCAGAAAACTTCGAATCTCTAATACCGACTCGGTGGTTTCCAATCTAATACAGCCTCAACTTTCCGAGGATCAACCCTAATTCCCTCGGCAAACACAACATGACCCAAAAATGTCACCTCCTTCAGCCAGAACTCGCACTTGCTGAATTTGGCATAAAGTTACTTTTCTCTCAATATTTGCAGGAAAACCCGGGGATGTGAATCATGCTCCTCCTCAGTTCTTGAATACACCAGAATATCATCTATGAACACCACCACGAATCGATTTAGGTACGGTTGGAAAACCCAGTTTATCATATCCATGAAAGCAGTTGGTGCATTCGTTAACCCAAACAGTATGACCAGAAACTCGTAGTGTCCATAATGAGTCCTGAATGCTGTCTTGAACACATCTACCTCCTTAACCCTTAACTGATGGTACCCTGACCTTAAATCTATCTTAGAGAAAACTGAAGCTCCTTGCAGATGATCAAACAAATCGTCTATCCTTGGTATCAGATACTTGTTCTTAATCATTAGCTTGTTCAACTGACGGTTATCAATACACATATGCATTGACCCATCCTTTTTCTTCACGAACAATACGGGTGCTCCCCACGAAGATACACTCGGTCGGATGAATCCTCGATCCAGAAGCTCTTGGATCTGAGCCTTTAATTCTGCCAGCTCCTTCGGTGCCTATCTATAAGGGGCGATGGACACCGGAGCCGTTCCTGGTAAAAGCTCAATGCCGAATTTAACTTCGCAATTTGGAGGCAACCCCAGAAGCTCTTCATAGAATACATTCGAAAATTCCTCTACGGTCCTGACATTCTCAACAGACGGTCTATTAACAATAGATATGCTGAAATAAGCAATGAACACCTCACAACCTTTGCTAACCGGCATTTCAACCCTTAATGCTGAGATTACATTGGATAGATAATCCCTTCGCTCCCCTATCACAACCACTTACTCATCCTCTGAAGACTTCAACACCGTACGCTTAGCAGTGCAATCCAAATTCGCACGGTGTTTCACTAACCAATCCATGCCTAGAATAAGATTAAACTCACTAAACGGCAGGTCCATCAAATCCGCCAGAAAGACAACCCCTTGAACCTCTAGACAAACAGCTTATTCACTACAACAGACTGTCCTAAAAGACTAATCATCGACATTTCTTTATCAGCAAGTTTGAATTGTATACCCAAAGTTCTAGACACTATACATGCAACATACGACTGCGTCAACCCAATATCAATTAAAGCAACATAGGGTACATTATGAATGAGGAACGTACCACTTATGACGTCAGGTGCATCACCATCCTCTAGGTGCCGAGCAGCATAAACCAACCTTGGCTGTCTCACCTCTGTATTACCAGCACCTCTACCCGGTGCTCTACGACCTCGTCCTAACCTATTTCCCCCTCTGGTTGGACCACGACCTCTCGGTGGCTGCTGACCACCTCTCCCAGTCTGCACATAACCCTGATCGGCTGCTTCCGTCTGAACAGGCTCCCGAGGACAGTTCCTAAATTGATGATCCTTGGACCCACACCTGAAACATGCCCCAGTTTTTCTCCAACACTCTCCCGAATGAAGCCTCCCACACTCAGCACATGGTTGCGGTCGACTAACAGCAACTGGAATCCTAACTCGGGCTGGCCCATCAAACCTAGGCCTCTTATGAAATCCACCTGAAGAACTTAAAGGCCCAAAATCTCTCTTATTCATACCCCTTTCCTTCTCACGGCTTTGACGCTCAGAGCGTTTCACATCCTCGACAATCTTAGCCTTCTATACCAGAGCAGTGAAGTCTCTTTCCCTTTGTGGG
Organism: Gossypium bickii; assembly: GCA_025503065.1. NCBI lineage: Eukaryota > Viridiplantae > Streptophyta > Magnoliopsida > Malvales > Malvaceae > Gossypium > Gossypium bickii. The sequence continues at coordinate 50,437,619 of CP106719.1, forward strand.
GCTATCAGTACCTGCAACTCATCCCGAAGACCATCTTCAAACCACACGCAGTGCTTATACTCAGTCGCGACTATGCCCCAAGCATACCAGCTTAATCGCAAAAATTCTGCCTGTATTCTGCTACAAACTTGTTCCCTTAAACCAACTTCAAAAATTCCTTTCTCCGGGCATCCACATAACTTGCCCCGACATATTTTCCTTGGAAGGTCGTCTTAAAGAAATCCCATGTTACATGGTCGGGCTGCGTACCTTCCTTCATGGTAAGCCACCATGGATATGCCTCATCCCGCAGTAAAGACATTGCTCTTTTCATTTTCTATTCTACTGTGCAGTCTTGATCATCCATGATTCGCTTTACCGCCTCTGACCAATACTCTGCTACATTCGGGGCTATACCAGAGATGCCCCTGAAGATTTCTGCCCCGTTTGACCGAAGTCGCTCAAAAATTGACCCTCGGGCTACCGACCCGGTACTCACTCCAGCAACCATTTCTAGAACTCGTAGCATCACTTGAGACAGAGCATTATCCCCACTGGCTCGGTCGTGAGACCCCGTCTCAGTCACTGGCGATGCCAGCGCTTCCCTTTCAAGCATATGCCGTGATGCTGAGGATTCAGCCCTAGCACCTCGGCCTCCACCACGACCACGTGTACCCCTTCCGCGACCTCTTGGACTCATATCGATGTAACGTATTAATCTACTTAAGAGTTTTATGAATCAGCTTATAGTTCATGTAATTATTAACAAATGTTTTATGAAAAAACAGTAATATGAGTAGTTTTCGCAGATCGAGTTTGCTATAGTTTCAGTCTTCTATAGCCTTAGTTTCCCTAACTAGATAGTTCGGTATACTACTACTATCCCTTGTAGTTTTTCAGTACAGTCGTTATAGCATATAACAAAGTATAAGATCAGGAAACTTACAGATTTGGTGCCGGAGACTCGGTGTGCCATACTTTCAGTAACACTATCATTTCTCAAGTTAAAAATTTAAACAGAGTAGAAAAATTTTTGAACCCAGCCCACAGCCGAGTTTTGTAACTGAGCTCTGATACCATTAAATGTAACACCCCAAACCTGGCCTAGACGTTATGCCTGGATCTAGAATGTCACTTCAAAAGGTTGTTTAAAAGCTAAGCGTTCGTTAAAACCCCTCCTCAGTTTCAAAACTTTGTATCCTTTTAAAGCTCTGAATTTCGTTGCTTACAAAAACAAGATTTGCTCAAAGTTATATTCTTGCAAAGATGTTATTATTTTAGAAAACTTTGTTTTTTGCAGAAGTCTGACTTAAATAGTTGCGGAAACGTGATATTTTGAAAACAGTAGTTATTATTTTAAAAACCTGTGTTTCACCGTTTATCAATTCATAACTAACAGAATTACCAAATGAAAGTTTAAAAAGAAAATCCCAATGGCCTTATTACAAAAATATTAACCCAAAAATAATATAAAATAAATTAAATCCAAAATTACTAAGTTTTGTTAAGAAGCAAATCCGATGTATGGCCACCTCCGAGTCCACCACAGCCCCAAATCCTCTAACGGTAGGGATTACCTGCACGGTTAAAAGAGAGGGGTGAGTTACAAGAACTCAGTGTTTAATCCCCTATAATAGTCATAGTCTGGGCCTTAGCCCATACAGTATCGGTCTGGGCCTAAGCCCTAATCATTAACAAGCTGGGCCTAAGCCCCAGTCATCTCAATGCAAGTGGATATGTGCCCACCCCAATCCTAACCACCTGACTAACTCTCCACCCGTACCAACCAACACACCATGTGGGGACCATGTCAACCCACCCAACCAAAACTCTCCAATATTACAGTCAAGCTGCAAATTGCGATATATGTGGCTAAGCCACTAAAATGGTATGTGGCGATACCACTCGAACGGGTATGTGGCAGAGCCACTAGAACGGTATGTGGCAGAGCCACTAAAACGGTACTTCTTCCAATCATCAAACCCAACCCAATGCAACATGATATGAATGCAGTGTATTACAAATTATAAACAGATATATATATAATCACATACACGATATTTAACTACCATCAAGGGTATAATAGTCATTTTGTCTCTTAGGGGTAAAACGGTAATTTCACCTATTGGGGGTATTTCAGTAATTTACCCATTGAGGGTATTTTGGTAACTTATCCATTAAGGGTATTTCGATAATTTACCCACTAAGGGTATTTCGGTAATTTACGCACTAAGGGTATTTTGGTAATTTACCCAATAAGGGTATTTCGATAATTTACCCAAAAAGTGTATTTCGATAATTTACCCAATAAGGGTATTTAAGTAATTTATCACCCAATAGCCTTTTTGGAGGCCGACTGTTGCATCGAGTGACACAGGTTCCCTTTTGGGTCACTACGGTGTAATTGGGCCTAAAATCTAATTTTTGGCCCAAACAGGCCCACACGCTCGTGTGGCCCATTCGGCTCATGTTCGGTCTCGGTTCTGCAAATTTCGCAGTCACAGTAATTCATCCGGTACTTACCATCGATTTCACTTATGTGGGCCCATTAAACTATAGGGCCCATTTAGCCCTCTTCGGCTTAACAAGGCCCGATACGGCTTAGTTCCATGAAAGCGTTCGTGACTCTTTCACTGTCTATCACCATCGTTAGTTGCTCGATTTATCACTACGAGCTCTCGCATGCTCGAGTGATCTCAGTTGCCAATATTCTGGGTTTTAGATGTTTCGGCTTTTAGCCGATTCATAGATCGTAACAACCGTAGATTAAATGGAGGCGTGAGATTACACACTTGATTACGAGTTGCGTTTTCCAACGCTTCCAAGACACCTATAGTGATAGTTCACAATTGGTTAGTCTCAACCTTAAAAACCTTAACTTTGAAGCGCCTTACTAGACTAACTTTACTTACCCCGAACATGGCCTCCTTCAGTGCACCAAATAATCGACCTTATACCTTAGCTATCAAGTCCCTAACAATATTCGGTGAGCAAGAGAGTTGTTAGCAATCATCCCACTTTCGGCCAAACCAAAAATTATGGCAACGTTCTTACCTCACTTACTTGATGAGTCAAAGATAAAGATTTGGTTAATTCAAATCACTTGTGCCCCTTCACCTTGTTGAAAACCTTAAGCCCAAAGATGGCCATAACACAAAAAGAACGTATCTTAGACCCAACGAGAGAGAAATAAGAACACACCATTATAAAAAAAAGAAGTCCAATGAAGACCAAGTTATAGTCAAAGAGAGAACTCCCCCTTACCGATTTACCAACTCCTTATAGCACCACTCTAAGAGAGAACAGGACTATGATTCGGCCAAGGACTAACTCACAAAATGCCGTGAGTATGCCCAACACAACAAGCGATGGAGGGTGTTCGACTAAGAGAATTAAACTGCAAAGAAAACCAAATGGTGCGGAAGGAAAAGGAGGAAACAATTAAAGATTAGAGAAGAGAGAAGAGATTCGGCTATGGAGAAGAAGGAGTATAAAGGAAGACGGAGAAGAAGAGAAAGGGATTAAGTATTCGGAAAGAAAGAAATGAAAAGGAGATGACCCGAAATGCTCAAGAAAAAAGTGCCCAAAATGGAAAAATCACCAAAGAGAACTAGAGAAATTGGGCACCCTCCCCATTCAAGGCCGAATATGCAGCCAAAGACCCTTATTCAGCTGAAATTCCCCCTTAGCTAGACTCCCCCTTTCGGCCAACCCTTCCCACACCCATCAGTTCCTTGATTTTCTCCCTAATTTCCTCCTACAATTCCTCTCCTTCATCCATATGAACAGTTTGACCAAGTCTCCAACTCCCCTTGCAGAGTTTGCTTCAAACTCTACTTCCTCCACTCGCCTGACACAAAATAAAACCTCCATTTTGCAAACTGTAGGATTCGAACCCCTCCCCCATTGCTCACTCATTGACGCCACAACCAGCTTGCTACATGCCCAACTTGTGACTCCTAACTGCACACAATTTAATTAAATCCTACAACTACCAACTCTCTTCACTTTAGGGTCACAAACCAAAATTTTCCCAAGGCTCAGGCTCGAACCTAGGCGTCCCTAGGACCCCTAAATACCCTCAATTAACCAGCTGAGCCAGCACAACATACAATTAAGCTAAAATTACAACCCTAACTTTTTGGGATGTTACATTACCGTTCCTCGGTTTAGATCTGGTTTAGATTTATCTTGATCTAAATAAATAATTATATTCAATTAAGTATTCAATCAATCTCAAACATTCAATTCAATCCATAATCCAAATTTATACATAATTATAATTTTGCCCCTAATATTTTAACCTTTTTACAAATTAGTTCTTAAACCTGTAAATTGAAATCTAAGCATTTTCATCCTTAACTTATGCTAGCCGAATTTATTATGAACCCATATCAACTCATACAACTCATGATTTTACAATTTAACCGTGATATTTTACTATTTTTACAAATAAGTCTCTAAATAACATTTTCACCAAAAATCACTTTATAAAACTTATTTATTTATCAACAAGGACTCATAATCTTTCATTAAAATTCAAGAATCATGCAAACATATTCATAGAAAAACCCTAATCCTTTAACATTTTTGCAAATTTGTCCCTGGGCTGGCTAGATTAAACTATAACGATCCCAAAAACATAAAAATCATTAAAAAACGGAACAAAACCCACTTACATGTAATAGGATAGCTTGGCCAAATATCAAACCCTCCTCTAATGGTGATTTCTGGTTGGCTTTGATGAAATCTGAAGAGGATGATCCATTTTGTTTTAATTAATTTAGCTTTTAATTACTAATTTACCATATTGTCCTTTAAACATATACATATTTTCAACAAAACCAACCCCTGAATATCCACTAACTATATAAATGCTCTATTTACCATCTAAATCCTCTCATTTTAAAGTTTCATCGCTATTTGATACCTTTAGCTGCAAGAACTCCACTTTTACACCTTTTACGATTTAGTCCTTTTTACTTAATTACACATGCAAACATCAAAATTTCTTCACGAAATTTTTATATGACAATACTAACACACCTTAGACATTAAAATAATAATAAAATAAATATTTTCACATTGGATTTGTGGTCCCAAAACCAGTATTCTTATTTCACTGAAAATGAGCTGTTACAAAACCGCAACCTTTCCTTTACATCATTGCTCACAGGAGCTGTGAAATGGGCCTACTCAAACGAGTTGTGGGTCAAAATGTTAGCTACATGGTGCTTCTTACAGGAGTTGTGGAGTATCTGAAACAAATGTAGGTCCTGAGCCATCGGTAGGCCATTTAAGACCAACACTCGAAATATGAAATTGCTAATGACATGTCATTTGTATCCTATGAATTCCTAAGGATCAAATGGGACTCGACAACCGTCATAGCATTGATTTGGATATATATCATTAAATTACAATATGAATGCATAATAACATACATTTGAATAACATGAACATAATAACCGTTCATACGAACTTACCTCGACACCTAGGGGCATAGAAGTTAAAACGAGCTAATCCGAAGCTTTTGCCTTGCCTCGATCTAGATCTGTACTTGGTCTATATTGATCTAAATAGAAATTTCAATCCATTTAATACCTCTAGTATTCAATTTAGTCCACATTTCATATTTATACAAAATTACTATTTCCCCTAACATTTTTACTTTTCTCAATTTTGTCCTTAAGCTCATAAATTTGAATTTAAGCATTTTAATCCTTCTCATAGGCTAACCGAATTCTTTAGGACTTAAACCAACCAAAATAATTCATCAGTTCACAAATTTAACATGAATTTTTACCATTTTTACAAATAAATCCCTAAATGCAAATTTCTTCAAAAATCACTTTACAAAACTTGTTTATTTATCAACAAGGATTCATATTCTATCATTAAACATCAAAAAAATGTGCAATAACATTCATGGAATAACCCTCAACCTTTAACAATTTTACAAATTGATCACCAGGCTAGCTAAGTAAGCAAAACGACCTAAAAAACATAGAAATCATTAAAAATGGGGTTGAAAACACTTACATGCAATCAACACAAGCTTGAATAAACCAAGATCTCATCCATGGAGTTTCTTATTCTTTAAAATTGGTTAGGGCAAAGAAATAAGGATGATATCATTTTCTTTTCTTTTGTTTTTAACCCTATTTACCTAATTACCATTTTAACCTTTAAAAACTTTAATAATTTCATTAAAACCATGTCTATAAACATCAACTATCACCTCAATTGGACTATTTACTATACAATTCCTTTGGTTTAAGGTTTCATATCCATTTGACCCTTTTAACTACTAAAACTATACTTTTATACTTTTTACAATTTAGTCCTTTTCACTTAATTAATCATGCAAACATCAAAATTTCTTAACAAAATTTTAATACAACCTTACTAACATCCCATAGACATTAAAATAATAAAATAATTTAATAATCAGATTTGTGGTCCTAAAACCACTGCTCTGATTTTACTAAAAACATGTTGTTACAACTCTCCCCATAAAGTAATTTTCGTCCCCGAAAATCTTACCAGAAAATAGGTTCGGGTATTGCACTTTCATAACTTCTCCCAGTTACCAAGTAGCCTCTTCTATCATGTGTCGTTTCCAGAGAACTTTAATTAAAGCTATACTTTTATATCTCAATTCTTTAACTTTCCGAGCTAGAATTCTAGTTGGCTCTTCACCGTACGTGATATCTGGCTGAATCTCAACATCTACTGGGGATATCACATGTGAAGTATCTGATTGATACCATTGTAACATCGATGCATGAAATACATTATGAATATTTTCTATCTCTGACGGTAAAGCCAATCAGTAAGTTATTAGCCCAATCCTCTTAATGATCTCGTACGGTCCGATAAATCGCAGACTAAGCTTTCCTTTCCAGCCAAATTGAAGAACTTTCTTCCAAGGTGGTACTTTTAGAAATACCTTGTCGTTGACTTGAAGCTCTATATCTTTCCTTTTCAAATCCGCGTAGGATTTCTGACGATCAAAAGTCGCTTTCAAACTATCACGTATCACTTTAACCTTTTCTTTGATTTCTCGAATCAAATCAACACTAAATAACTTTTTCTCACTCAGAACAATCCAATATAACAGAGTTCAACATTTTTTACCATACAAAGATTCGTACGGTGCTCTTTTAATGCTCGCCTAATAACTGTTATTGTATGCAAACTGAACTAATGGAAAAAATCTCTCTAGTTACCTTCAAACTCTAAAACACAACATCAAAGCATATCTTTGAGTATCTATATTACTCGCTCGGACTAACCATCAGTCTGACGATGAAACGCTATGCTAAAATGTATTCGAGTACCCAGAGCTTCATGTAACTTGCTGCAGAATCGATACGTAAACTGTGGATCCTTATAAGAGATAATAGAAACTGGCACACCGTGTAGTCTAACAATTTTAGACACATATAACTCTACAAATCTCTCAAGTGAAAATTCATACGCACATGAATGAAATGTGAGTATTTTGTCAAATGATCTACAATTACCCATACAACGTCTTTTTGTAATAGCCTGTTTTTTAGTAGTGTCGGAAATAGTGGTTTCAAGGCCACCAAATTTGAAAAGTTCGTAAATATTATTATTTAATATTTACGAGTCAAACATGGTTTTAAAAATGTTTTTGATATAGTGATTTTTGGTATATAAGTGATTTATTAAGTTCAAGTGGTAAGACCCTAAGGTTAAGTGATTTTAGAAAATGAGGTATTGGGACCTTGTTTCTATAAACTGAGCCGTGAATATTGTTATAAATATTTACAGAGTGTCATTAAGGTGGTAGTAAAGTTTCGTTGAAAATTTCAACGTTTCGATAGTTAATTAATTAAAATGGACTAAATCGTAAAATATGTAAAATTTGATCGCTATTTGATTTGAGTGATTAAATGATTTAATGAATGAAATTATATGGACTAATATGGTAAATATACCATATTATATATGAGTGGTCAGTTGGCTTTGTCTTATTATGAAAATAAGTATGTTTTATTAATTAAATAAAACAAATTAATAAGGTAATAAAATAAAGTTAAAGATATCATGTTTTTCCTTTTATTGTTTTGCTGAATTTGAGAAAGAAGAAAGCCATTGATAGACCTTTAAGCTTCAACCAAGCTTCATAGGATGCATTTAAGTCCATTTTAGCCCCGTTTCTAGTAATTTTTATGTTTTTGAGATCGTTGCAATTAGGTCCAGATAGCTCGTACCTTTGAATTCGGAATTGTTAAAGATTTTGAATGTTTCAATTGATGAATTGTATGATTTTTTATGTTAGATGATGAATTTGGAATGTTGATTGATAATTAAAAGTATTTTGTTAAGTGATTTTTGATGAATTTATCAATTAGGGACTAATTTGTTAAAATAATAAAATTTCAAGGATTGGATGTGAAATTGTTGCAAATATGGGTTGATATGGTGCCGTGAATATTTGGCAGTCATAAATTGGCATTTAATATGGTTAATTTGCATGTTTTGGGCTTAGGGACTAAATTAGATAAAATAAAACTTTAGGGGTAATTTTGTAAAAAAATAAAAAAGACTAAATTGCATAAAATACATTATTTTACTGTTAAATTAATAGATTGAATGAAATTATTAATTTAGATCAAGATCGGGTGGAAAATCGCGGAGAATAAAAAATTACCAAAATACCCCTGTACTTTGACATTTCTGCAATTTTGCTAGGTAAGTTCATATGAATTATATTCTATATAATTTTGATTAAATTGAATGTTAATATGTGATTATATTGTGATTAAATCAATATATAGGTGTTTGTATGCAATTTATCTTGTAATGAAACGAAGGAAATCCAACGATGTTTCGACAACTACCGAGCCCTGTTTGAACCTTAGGAATTCATAGGATACAAATGACATGTCATTAGGGTTTACATGATTCAAGTGCTAGTCTGAACGTCCTACCGATGGCTAGGGTCTGGCATGTGTTGCGGATGCTCCACATCTCATGTGGAAAGCATCGTGTAGCTACGTTTCGACCCACAACTCATGTGAGCAGGCCCATTTTCACAGCTCGTGTAAGCACCCTGATTCATAGCTCATGTGAGCATACTTATTCACAGCTCGTGTGAGTATATATGTACAGAAATTGGCGGTTTACAATTATATGATTTAGTATACTTGTGAGCTATCCTGGCTATCCAATGGTATTCTAAACGGTTCAACGGGAATGATTTGAAAGGAAATGGTAAGAGTTCGATACGAAATTAGACATGTTCACATATGAATTGCATTGAATTGGTGATACATGGATAAATGTAAGCTAAGATGGATGATATATTCATATGTTACATGTTTAAATGTTGTGATCATCCATGAGTAAATTGCCTATGTCTTATGCTTATATTGCTAACATGTTTGGTGTGAATGCTTAGGCTTTGGCCAAGCTATTGGATGGATTGTATTAAGCTTACTTATAAATTATGCATTGAAATGGTAAGTGCCCAAATGGAAATATGTTTGTGTTCATGAAAGAGCGGTAAGGTTTAAATTATGTAATTCCTTATTTAATGGTTTATCATGTGATTAATTTCAGAAGAATTATGCTTAAATGCACTAGCTTATGGCTATGGTTGATGATATGCTTATGTCTTATGTGTTATGCATATGAAACAGGTGTGGAATGGTAATGAAATAGTAATTTCATACTTGAAGTGTAAAATGATGAAAAAGGGAATGATGAATTGAATTGATATTGTTATTTAAGCTAAAGAAAGTAAATAAAATGGAAAGTAATGAAATCCAAATGAAAGTAATAAAATTTGAAAGGGTTTAAAGTTTTATAAAATCCTACTATGCTAGAGATGATATGTATATGTGATACTGTGGATTTATTCACTCTGTGAGTTGTTGAATATGGTTTCATGAATCTTGCAGTATTGGTATAGGATTATTCTTGATATATATAAATTTCGTACTTGAAATTGATTGATATGACTAAAGTTTATTCGAGCTTACTAAGCATTCGTTGCTTACATAGTTGTTTTTCCTTTACTTTTTAGATTATCGGAAGCTCAATAGGGTTGGAAGCTCATCGAAGATCTATCACACTTTCTAGTGATTATATCGGTAGATTTTGATGTCTTGGTTAAGGTTATAATGACATGTATAGGTAGACTTATGGTTGATGATTAGTTGAATGTTAGTTGATGAGTTTGGCATGTATATGTCATTTTGGGTGATGTAGCCTTGGTACATTTGGTGCCTTGTTGATATGTGTTAAAGCATATTTGAATGGCCAAAATGATATATGATGAATTGACCTCAACATTGTCAAGATATGGTATGCTTTGGAAAGGTTTTGAATAGATGTGCATGGTTGAAATATGGCTTGTATACATGTTGATTATGGAAACCATGTGGATGTGGTTAGATTTGTGTCATTTAGATGGCTTTGATGGTTGGAGTTAAAATGGTCATTTGAAGTTGTGTTTTGAATAACCAAATTGGTATGTTTGAATGTGATTTTGGCATGTGGTTAATTATTGTATAACTTGGTATGGATTTTGAATATATATATATGGATGAGTTATGGTCAAATATGTATAAGTTAGATATATGTATATTTAGGATGCATGAGAACTATAGTTCAAATGATAAGATCTAATGACAAGGTATAAATTAAGCATGGCAAGTTCTAAAATGATGGCAAGGTGATCAGTTGAAACACCCTAAACCCGGCCCACAAGCCTTGACCGGATCTGGTATGTTCCTCGAAGAAAACCGGTTCAAAATTCTTTATGTTACTTTGAAAATTTGTGTGTTTTGAAGAAAGTCTGTTTGTGGGTTAGGCTCGAGTTGAAAACAAGTTTATTTTATATTGAAAACTCATTTATTTCAGGTGACAAAATATTTAGAGTTTATTTTAAATGAAATTTACTTAATCTTTAATAAATAAAATTTAATAACATAATAAAGAAAACAGAAATAAAATAGTGCACTATGGCCTTATTACATCAAATAAACCCAAATAATTTAAAATACTTAAATAAAAATAAAGAGTCCACATAATAATCTCCTTGCTGGGCATGACCACCACTAAGCTCCTGCCGACCCGGTCCATTACTGATCGTCACCTGAAAAATGTTCCCACAACAGGGTGAGTCAACAGACTCAATGTGTACACAACACTAAATCATAATAGATTCAGGCATAACAAATATTACACATTCATATCATAGCATACAAATTATGATGCATTCCCAAACCCAAACCTAATAAGCCATCCGCTACACTCCCCCGTACCAACCTGTACACCGTGGGGACTACTAAGTCGACCCTCCTTCCGCTACACTCTATATCGCGGTCTTAGGTCACCGCATTTGTGGTCTTAGGTCACCACATTCAGATATCACGGGCTTAGGTCACCGCATTTAGATTACTGTGGTCTTAGGTCACCACATTCAGATACCACGGTCTTAGGTCACCGTGTTCGTGGTCTTAGGTCACCACATTCACTTCCCCTTTCAATAACCCATATGCCCCATTTTGTAATATGCATTAATATGCCAAAGTTCACATTCTTATTCTCATGTTACAAATAACATATTTCATATTCCTAGTAGGAGTAGGAAACGTACCTGAGTACTTTGTACCATTGTATGGTACCTTAGCCATACTTTTCACATTCTTAAAATCACATACATATATTTAAACATTGCCATAAAACTTATTAAGAAATAGTAGGGGGTACACACCTGATTCGCTTAGCAAATTCCTTGAGATCTTGAAATCTGATCTATCGCCTAGATCCTTAATCCCTACATTTGATTAATCACTTACTAATTTAATAAAAAGCCATTCGGCCATAAATCCAAATCCTAGTAGGATTAGTATACTTTAAAACCTACCTTACTGGCGATTGACTTACGAATCGAGTCCCAAAACTTTGTGATGCACACCCTTGTAATCGGCTAGTCACCAAAACTCCTAACTAGTTAGTTTTCGGCTTTTAAAACAAATAAAGAATAGATCTAATTACCAAAATAGACCTTGGCCGATTGTACTTATGCACTCATCTTGCGATTTCAAATCCCGAAAGTATCCCTTGTCTTAATTATTTGTCGAAATACCTATACACATTTGTTAGATTCGATTCTAACATTAAATCATCATAGATGGCCCTTGGTCGAATGCTATAGACACTTACCTTGTGGATTTTAAATCCCGAAAGTCACCGAATAACTAGGGAACACGCGGCCTATGGTGTACCTTCGGGAAAAGAACTTCTCCTTCCTTGTAGTCGACACTTAGTAAATCCCGAAAGATCTCTTCAAAGTTTCAGCAACAAGATATTAATGGGGTTAGTCCTAGATTTCGGCAAATCTAAAAGAAAAGAATAGAAATCAAAACTTGTTCTTACCCTATCCTGAAAAACTCCTCTTTTAAGAGCCTTAATGCCGTCCACCTCTCTGCTCCTTGCAGCAAAATAAAATTCTTTTATTTGCTTCCCATGCGACTCGATCCTTGGCCCATTTGCCTATGTATGTGGCGTCACTTGCTAGGCCCTTAAGTGGCGCCTTGTAGCCATTTTACCAAGGCTATTTGTATGTCATATTTCACATACATTTTCTCTTAAGACCACCTTGCTTCATTTCCCTCTTTTAATACTTTAAACTTAACATTTCTAAAGCATTTCCTTACATTTCCAAGACATTTCCTTACATTTCCAAGACATTTCCTTACATTTCCAAGACAAGACATTTCCTTACATTTCCAAGTCAAAACATTTCCTTACATTTCCAAGACAAAACATTTCCTTACATTTCCAAGACATTTCCTTACATTTCCAAGATTCTAAAAATGCACACATCACATCCATAACACATAAGACATACCAATGCCTAGGCTATAATCCAGGATGTTACAGTTCTACCCCCCTTGAAAATAATTTTGTCCTCGAAATTACTTGGCTAACTACATTCCTACTCACCATACTATGCTTATGCTGCGCACTCTGATCTTAATAACACTATCATACTTCCTAGGCACAATCTCTAAGTTTACATGCAAGGCTTCGGACACTTTCACCAGCAATACAAGAAAACTCTACAACAATCGAAACAATTAAGGGTATTCCAAAAACAAGGAACGTACCCGTTGTCACATCTGGCACATCTTCCTCCTCGCGACGACCAACTGCATAAACCAACCTTAGCTGCCTCACTTCTGAACCTTCAGCACCTCTGTTTGGTGTTCCACAACCTTGGTCGGAACCATTCCCTCCATGGTTCGGACCACGACCCCTTATCGCTTGTTGACCACCTCTCGCTGTCGCTCGCCATAACCTTGACTGCTTTGTCCGAGCCTATTCGGATCCTGTGGACAGTCTTTAATCATATGATCCTTGGACCCACACTTAAAGCATCCTCCGATCTTTTTCCAACACTCTCCTAAGTGTTTCTTCCCACACTGGTCACAAATGCGATCATCGCCTCTCCGTGGCGGCGACTTTGTCGGCCTGCGGCCTATCAACTCTAGGCCTTTTATTCCCAGATGATCCTGACGATCCAAAGCCTCTGTTCGGCCTGCTCCGATCAGAATTCTTCGGTGATTTTGTCAAAAGTATTTTGGAAATTTCAAAGCCCCGAGTAATTTTGGAAAAATTTTGAAATCCAGAGGTATTTCGAAAATTTTTGACCTCGGGGTATTTCGGTAATTTTTCGCAAACCAGGGTAAATTTGTAAAAGTTAACAAATCAGGGATATTTTAGAAGTTGTAAAACTTTGAGGGTTCTTTTCAAGAATTGTACCTTTCAAAATGGTGATGTTTGCAAAGATTTGAAAATCAGGGTCATTTTGGTAATTTTCGCAAATTAAGGACAATTTTTAATTTTTCAAAATCAAGGTATTTTTGATAGTTTGCAAATTAGGGTTTGTGAACATTTATAAAATAATGAAATTTTGGCAAAACTGTTGAGTAGTTTGTCATTTTGTAAATCAAGGGCATTTTTGTAATTTTACCACTAAGGGCTTTTTTTGTAATTTTCACAAATCAGAAATTTTTCAGAAAATTTTGTAAAGATGGTTTTAAAAGAAAGTTTTAAGAATTTAAAACTAGAGTTTGTTGTTTTGTTCTCTTTTTTTTATAAAGCAAAACGGCTAGTTCCCTTTTTGGGTTTTAGTCATTATGTTTAGCCTATTACCGAGCCCTCTTGGTCTGGGTGAACCAAAGCTACGCACTAGGCAGGATTCGAGTGGAGAGGAGGTGAGTCATGCGGACTGCTTAAGTGTAACACCCTGGTTTTAGGGGTTAGGCTTTTGGTGCTTAGCTCGGGTGTTGGCCCACTTTAGTGTGTGGTTGGATGTGTTTTAGGGGTCTTGAGAACTTTTAAGGGTAGTGGAATGCCTTAGAAAAAATTTTAGTTTTAGGGGTTAAAAAGGGGAGCTTGGACAGAGGGGGCCTTAAGAGAATTTTTGGGGGAAGTATGGCACAAAGATTGGCTTGGCAGAGTGGCAAGGAGGCGCCACTCTAGAGCTTGGAAGGTGACGCCATTTTCAGGAGAAAGGGGTCTCAGGTTCAATTCGCAAGGGCGACATTTGGGGCCTTATTTTTGCGTCAAAGTCGGTAAGGTAATTGGATGGTTTTTGAATGCTTAAAGATGGAGGAAGACTTGGTCTTCCATTTTAAATTCGGCTAGGTAGGTAAGGAGAGAGGTTTGACTTTTTCAAATCTTTTTGAATGGGTGATTGGGAGGTATTTTAGGAGTGAAATGTGGAGATTTGATGGAAGGTTGAGTTGGTGGCCGGTTTTGGGAAGCTAGGGAAGGGTATTTTTGGTTTTATTAAGGGTGTTAGGTAGCTAGTAGTATAAATAGGGGGGGAGGTGTTCACCTTTTTGGTTTTTCACCATTAGTGCTCCCTTGCCGAATTGTTGTTCCCCCTTCCTTTGGTTGCCGAAACCTTCTTCTCCAAAGCTTGTTCTTCTTTTTCTCTCAACTTGCTAGGTGGCCGAATCCTTGCTCTCCCTATTTCCCTTCCTTTTTACTTCTAAACCGAAAGTACACCCCCACATCCTTTCTTTCTCATTTCTCAAACCTTTTTGGCCGAAACACCTAGTCCCTTTCCTTTGTTTTCTTACATTGTTAGCCGAATCTACACATTATCTCTTTGCCGAAATCCCTTCCTATTATTAAACTCACCTTGGCTGAATATTAGAAGTAGTATAGACTCCTTCGGGTTTTCTTATGTAATCGTTGGGTGAAGGTACTTTGGGTTTTGAAGTAGCTACCAATCCTTCTTTTTTGTTAGCAATCGAAGTTGGTAAGGATATTGTTTTAATAAGTTGTATATTTAGTATTCGTTTAAGCCTAAGGTTTTGATACTAAGGCCGATTGTAGGGGAGAAGAACCTATCGCAGGAAACCTTTCGGGAGTCGGTTAGTCAGCTCTTGCTGAAGCATTAAGTAGCGTTTCGAGAGTTGATCGTTGGTGCTAGTAATAAGGTGCGTAATCATCGCACTATTTCTGCTGATTGTTAACGCTTAAACTCGTATGTAATGTGTGGTAGCCGGTTATAATGACTTAAGTGATGTGAACCGATGATGGTAAGATTGATCATTATATATATTCTATATATGATTGATGTGGTATTGATTAATAATAAATACTCAATTTACATGATACTCTTGCATGATTTATTGACACATGGGCATGGGATTGGATTGAAGAAGGAGGAAATGTACACTAGTTGTACGTGGTCTAATGATAGCTCCGCTACATTAGCGCTTGATGGCTAGCTTCGTGCTACCTCAAGGAGATGATGGCTAGGTGCCCATCTCGGCGGTTGATGGCTATGTGCATCACCGTAGACGGTTTACGATATTGGATCACTTGGGTTGATCGGTGGCTCAAATACGGCCTTGTGCGATGAGTAGCCAAGGTAAGGTTTTGGATCACGATGTGATCAGTGGTGGTTTATCCACGGCCTTGGGTAGGGAGTCTGCTAAGGTTGGTGTTACGGTTGGAGTGGGTTGGGCTGAGATGCATATGTGCATGACTTGCTATGTGAATGGTTTGGTATGGGGCCAAGCCCATACGCGGGAAATCTGTGTTTTGATTATGCACTGAGTCAGTGGACTCACTCTTTCATTAACCATTTCAGTGACGCATAGTTGGACCGGGATCGGAGAAGACACATGGTGGCCCATGCAGAAGAGAAGTTTAAATATTTTAAGTCGCTTTTTTATTAAGTATTTGATCTTCCAAAAAAATTGTGTAATAAGGGCCTTTTATTTATTCACTTTGGAAATTACTCAATTATTATTTTTACTATTTTATTTTAATTTGATTATGACTTGGTAAAAATTTAATTATAAGCTTGTGGAAATGATTTTACTCTAATTTACTTATTCAAAGTATTCATGGGTTAATAAAATGCTTTAAAATGGACACTTTTATTTAATTTCAAGGTCCAAAAGTATATTTTAAAAGTACACTGGTTTTACCAGAAAGATAGTAAATTTTTCGTGTTTTAAATTCTAAGTAAAGAAAAATGTTTTCACTAACATAACCAGATTCTATTCGTAGTGAATGGGCCGGTTTGGGGATGTTACGATTTAATATCGAGCCCGGTTCAAAACTCGGCTTTGAGGGTTTTGGGCAAAACAGTTTTCAAAATGGGCTTTTGAAATGTGGGCTTTATAAACAATATTTTTCAGTTATTCCTAAGATGGCACTGTGTCTCAGACAAAGTCCACTGTAAGTACTTGGACTTTTTTTCTTTCTCTCGAAGTGAATTGTTTACATGAATTGATTTGGGCTTAGTTTGGGCTCGTAGATTAGAAAGTTAGGACTATTGGACCCTAGGACTAGACTACTCAAACAAGTGCATAAAACTTAAATCTCTTAAACAAACTCGTGAAGTAAGTCGCGAGTTAAGGTGTGGTAACCCCACATGCGCATGTCTAGGAGTGGAACCTAAGAGCACGGTATTTAAGCGATCAGTGTGTGACTCACCTCCTCTTCTTCGCAGTATCCTACCCGTGCGTAGCTTTGGTTCACCTTAACCAAGAGGACTTGTTCATAGGCTAAACCGATTAATAAAACCCAAAAAGGATGTGGCCCGATTGTTTTAAAATCCCTGCTTTAAAATTTTCAAACTTACCCCTTTTGACTTGTAAACCCTAAATCTGATTTTGAAAAACATTTTCTCGATTTACAAAAATTACCAAAATGCCCTCAGATTGCAAAATTACTCAGACTATCCTCAAATTTTGATAAAATACTCTTTACTTTGCAAAATACTAAAATCTGAGTTTTCAAAATATTAGGATACTCTGATTTGTGGAAATTTACGAAAATACCCCTGGTTGACAAGATTACCGAAATGCCCTTGGTTTCGAAATTTTCAAATTTCTCTCAACTTCTACTGAAATATTCCTACTTTACTAAATATCAGAAAATTCTATTTTGTAAAATGTTGTGATATCTCAATTTTGAGAATTTATGAAAATGCCCCTGATTTCCAAAATTACAAAAATAACTCTGTTTTCTGAAATTTGGCAACACACTTTGTTTGAAAAACAAAATTTTCAAGACGACCCCTGAGATTTTGTAAATTTTGAAGTTAGAAAAACTATTTTTTCAAAAAAAAAAAAATTGACCCTGAGTTATTACCGAAATACCCCTCTTTAGGAAAAATGACGGAATTACCCCTAGGTAGAAAGGAAACTTTGATTGATCGAAAGAACTACTCTCAGAAACTTCATTGCATAAAATTGCTCGTGGATAAAATAGTGGAACAAGAATTTCTAACGCATAAAACTTTCTAAACAGACTAAATCGAAGCGCTAGATATGAGTTCTAGGGGGCGTGGTCGCAATACTCGTGGGCGTGGTAGAGGTAGGATGTCAGTATCGGAACCGGTTGGGTCACGCCATGGGTCAGAGAGCGATGTACCGCCACCAGCTGTTGAGGTTGAACAAAGAAAATCGATCGAGAGGAGACGACGCAAAGATCGCAAGTCGTGGCCTTTGCGAGTGCTCGAACGAGTGGCGAGGAGCCAATGTGGGCAATAGGAATCGGAAGTCACCGCAGAGACTTAGGCGAATGGAGCCGAGGTTTTTAGAGGAGTGTCCGGGGTAGCTCCAAACGTGGCGCAGTATTGGCTTGAGGTCATTGAAAGGATTATGGACGACTTAGACTTAACTGCCGAGGAGAAGCTTAAGGGTGTTGTTTCGTTGCTACGGGATGAAGCCTACCAGTGGTGGCTCATCATTAAGGAAAGTACCCTGCGGATCGAGTGGATCAAGGTTACTTTAAGATCAAGTTTGAGGGGAAGTATGTTGGAGCGAGCTATGTGGATGCTCGGAGGAAGGCGTTCTCAATTTGGTGCAAGGTAGCAAGTCGATAGCGGAGTCTGGTCCGAAGTTTCGCGTTTGAGCCGGATATGCTCGGGGCATCGTGGCAACGGATTATGAGAGATGTGTCGATTTGAAGATGGTCTCGGGATGAGTTGCGGGTTTTGATTGCTCCGCATCGTGAAAGAGACTTCGCCATTTTAGTAGAGAAAGCTCGAATAGCTGAGGAGGTCAAGAAGGCTGAGAGGCACAATAGAGAAAGGAACCGTGATAAGAGAAGTGTTGGATCGCCAGAAGTGGTTGAGAGGGTTCAGAAAAGACCGAGGGTTGAGACTCCTGTTCATATTGCTAAGCCAGCCGCGGGAAATCCAGATCGTCCGTGTGCTCAATGTGGAAGGTACCATGTTGGCGAGTGCTGGAATCGGGTTCGAGAATGCTTTAGATGCAAGTCCAAGACTCACCTGATTAAGGATTGTCCCCAGGATCCGAATAGGACTCGGATAGTGGGTCAAGGTTATGTGCAACCAGGCAGAGGTGGTCAGCAGGCGACGAGAGGTCGTGGTCCGAGCCATGGAGGAAATGGTTCCGGCCGAGGTCGTGGAGCAGTAGACCGTGGTAATGGTAGCACCGAGGCAAGGCAGCCGGGTCTGGTTTATGCAGTCCGTCGGAGGGAGGATAATGATGTGCCGGATGTGTCAGTTGGTAAGTTCCTTAAGTCTGGAATATTCTCTGTTGCTTTGTTCAGTTGGGTGGCTGTTTGTTTTGTTGCTTGTAAAGTATGGGGACTTTTAGTATGAACTTAGAATCTTTACCTAGATATATGTTAGCTCTTTAAGATCAGAGTGCGCAGCCATAGCATAGTGGGAGGATTTGGACTGTTAGTCGAGACAAGTAATTTCGAGGACGAAATTATTTTAAGGGGGTAGAATTGTAACACCCTGGTTTTAGGGGTTAGGCTTTTGGTGCTTAGCTCGGGTGTTGGCCCACTTTAGTGTGTGGTTGGATGTGTTTTAGGGGTCTTGAGAACTTTTAAGGGTAGTGGAATGCCTTAGAAAAATTTTAGTTTTAGGGGTTAAAAAGGGGAGCTTGGACAGAGGGGGCCTAAAGAGAATTTTTGGGGGAAGTATGGCACAAAGATTGGCTTGGCAGAGTGGCAAGGAGGCGCCACTCTAGAGCTTGGAAGGTGACGCCATTTTCAGGAGAAAGGGGTCTCAGGTTCAATTCGCAAGGGCGAGCATTTGGGGCCTTATTTTTGCGCTGTCGGTAAGGTAATTGGATGGTTTTTGAATGCTTAAAAGATGGAGGAAGACTTGGTATTCCATTTTAAATTCGGCTAGGTAGGTAAGGAGAGAGGTTTGACTTTTTCAAATCTTTTTGAATGGGTGATTGGGAGGTATTTTAGGAGTGAAATGTGGAGATTTGATGGAAGGTTGAGTTGGTGGCCGGTTTTGGGAAGCTAGGGAAGGGTATTTTTGGTTTTATTAAGGGTGTTAGGTAGCTAGTAGTATAAATAGGGGAGGTGTTCACCTTTTGGTTTTTCACCATTAGTGCTCCTTGCCGAATTGTTGTTCCCCATTCCTTTGGTTGCCAAACCTTCTTCTCCAAAGCTTGTTCTTCTTTTTCTCTCAACTTGCTAGGTGGCCGAATCCTTGCTCTCCTATTTCCTTCCTTTTTACTTCTAAACCAAAAGTACACCCCCACATCCTTTCTTTCTCATTTCTCAAACCTTTTTGGCCGAAACACCTAGTCCCTTTCCTTTGTTTTCTTACATTGTTAGCCGAATCTACACATTATCTCTTTGCCGAAATTCCTTCCTATTATTAAACTCACCTTGGCTGAATATTAGAAGTAGTATAGACTCCTTCGGGTTTTCTTATGTAATCGTTGGGTGAAGGTACTTTGGGTTTTGAAGTAGCCAGTCAATCCTTCTTTTGTTAGCAATCGAAGTTGGTAAGGATATTGTTTTAATAAGTTGTATATTTAGTATTCGTTTAAGCCTAAGGTTTTGATACTAAGGCCGATTGTAGGGGAGAAGAACCTATCGCAGGAAACCTTTCGGGAGTCGGTTAGTCAGCTGTTGCTGAAGCATTAAGTAGCGTTTCGAGAGTTGATCGTTGGTGCTAGTAATAAGGTGCGTAATCATCGCACTATTTCTCGGTTGATTGTTAACGTTTAAACCTGTGTGTAATGTGTGGTAGCCGGTTATAATGACTTAAGTGATGTGAACCGATGATGGTAAGATTGACTGTTATATATATTCTATATATGATTGATGTGGTATTGATTAATAATAAATACTCAATTTACATGATACTCTTGCATGATTTATTGACACATGGGCATGGGATTGGATTGAAGAAGGAGGAAATGTACACTAGTTGTACGTGGTCTAATGATAGCTCCGGCTACATTAGCGCTTGATGGCTAGCTTCGTGCTACCTCAAGGGAGATGATGGCTAGGTGCCCATCTCGGCGGTTGATGGCTATGTGCATCACCGTAGACGGTTTACGATATTGGATCACTTGGGTTGATCGGTGGCTCAGCCACGGCCTTGTGCAGTGAGTAGCCAAGGTAAGGTTTTGGATCGAGATGTGATCGGTGGTGGTTTATCCACGGCCTTGGGCAGGGAGTCTGCTAAGGTTGGTGTTACGGTTGGAGTGGGTTGGGCTGAGATGCATATGTGCATGACTTGCTATGTGAATGGTTTGGTATGGGGCCAAGCCCATACGCGGAAATCTGTGTTTTGATTATGCATCGAGTCGGTGGACTCACTCTTTCATTAACCATTTCAGTGACGATAGTTGGACCGGGATCGGAGAAGACACATGGTGGCCCATGCAGGAAGAGAAGTTTAAATATTTTAAGCTGTTTTTATTAAGTATTTGATCTTCCAAAAAATTGTGTAATAAGGGCCTTTTATTTATTCACTTTGGAAATTACTTAATTATTATTTTTACTATTTTATTTTAATTTGATTATGACTTGGTAAAAATTTAATTATAAGCTTGTGGAAATGATTTTACTCTAATTTACTTATTCAAAGTATTCATGGGTTAATAAAATGCTTTAAAATGGACACTTTTATTTAATTTCAAGGTCCAAAAGTATATTTTAAAAGTACACGGGTTTTACCAGAAAGATAGTAAATTTTTCGTGTTTTAAATTCTAAGTAAAGAAAAATGTTTTCACTAACATAACCAGATTCGGTCGTAGTGAATGGGCCGGGTTTGGGGATGTTACATTAAGTACCAAGCTCCCACCAAAACCATTCCTAGACATGCGCACAGAGGTTGCCACACCACTGAGCCTTCTGAGTTAGGGTGAACCGAAGCTACGCACCAGGTAGGATTCCTGCGAAGAGGAGGTGAGTCACTAGGACTGCTTAAATACCAGGCTCTTCCGGATCCAATCCTAGACATGCGCACAGGGGTTACCACACCCTAGCTCAGAGACTTAGCCATAGGTTTGTTTAGTGTATTAAGTCTTATGTGTTTTGTGTTTGAGTAGTCTAATCCTAGGGTTCAAGTTCCTATCATACTATTCTACGTTCCATGCCTTTTCTACCCTTCTAATGTTCATAACATAATTCACATAATCACCCAAATAGTTAGGGGTACTTACCGTGGATCATGGGAGAGGCTTCGGTGCCATGCCAGAGAACATGTTTAATTTCAAAGAAAATCATTTGGCTCGCTTTGAAAATGTTTTGGGCCTTAGCCCACAGGCCGAGAGTTTAAAACGGGCTCGATACAAATCAAAACACCCCACACCCGCCCACGAGCCCGAACCGGATCTCGTATGTTCCTTAAGTAAACCGGTTTCAAAATACTTTATTACTTAGGGAAAATTTGTGTAATTTTAGAGAAAATATCATTTTGCATTGGGCTTAGAGCGAAAACCCATTTATTTTACTTAGAAATCATTTAATTATGGTGACAAAACAATTTAGGGTTTATTTTTAACATAAATTTAATTGAACTTAATTAAAAGTAACTCGTGACATAATAATTAAAAATAAAAAGCAAAGAAGTAAAACTATCCAACTTGGGCCTTATGGCCTTATTGCATCAAGCAACTCCCAAACTTATAATAAAAGTACTTAGTAAACATAAAAGTCCAAATCTTTAGATTTCTCCTTGCTATGCATGGCCACCTTTAGCTCCTGCCGACCCGGTCCATTATTGCTCATCACCTGAAAAATATTTCCCACAACGGGGTGAGTCAAACAGACTCAATGTGTACACGACACCAAATCGTAATAGAATCAGGCATACAATACATTCAAACATAAAATACAAGTTATGATGCATTCCCAAACCCGAACCTAATTGTCCATCCGCTACACACCCCCGTACCTGCCAAACACATCGTGGGGACTACTAAGTCGACCCTCTTTCCGCTACATACCAAATTGCGGGCTTAAGTCACCGTGATCTCGTGGTTTTAGGTCACCACTTTTCAGATTCTGTGGGTCTTAGGTCACCACTTTTCGACATCGTGGTCGTAAGTAACCACTTTTCAAATTAATGTGGTCTTAAGTCACCACTTTTCACTTCCCTTTCAATATACAACCATTATGCCCCATATATTAATATGCATAATATACCAGAGTTCACAATCGTATAATATTCTCATGTTACGAATAACATATTTCATATTCTTAGTAGGAGTAGGAAACGTGCACAGAGTACTTAGTACCATAACATGGTACCTTAGCCACGCTTCATATTTCCATTAACACATATTTTAATACATATAACCATAATTCATGTTACAAAGTAGTGTGGTACACACACGATTCGCTTAATAATTTCCTTGAGATCCCGAAAGACTGATCTTTGGCTTAGATCCGTTTACTCCTATATTCGATCAATCATTTAAACACATCAATAAACCTATTCGGCTTAAAAACCAAATCCTAATAGGATTTGTATTCTAAAAACTTACCTTTAATGTCGATTTGATTATTCAAATCCCAAATAGATCCTTGCTTCCTTGATGTCATTCGAAAATCCTATAAGCACATGTTAGATTGATTTCTAACACTTAATCATCTTTAAATGGCCTATGGTCGAATATTCATATGACTTACCTTAAGTCTTAGCAATCCCAAAGCTTCGTTGTACTTCTCCTTGTAGTCAACAACTACTAGATCTCGAAGAAAACCTTCCAAATTTCGTCCATGGAATTCTAAAGGAGTTAGATTCCTATATTTCGGCTAAAGAGAGATTGAAAATCAAATAATAGCTGATCTTACCTTTTTGAATGAAATCGGCAACACCCTTCTGTCACAACAAAGATTCGGCTTTGGCAGAATTTCAGCTTGGTTGGATTGTGTTTTTGGTTTTGAATAAAAGAGAGGGGAGGCTAGGGAATTCGGCTAGAAAAGAAAAGAGAAGAGGAGAGAACCCTAAGAATTTTGGCAGAGCAGAGAAAAAAAGAAAACTGATGAGTATCCCTCCTTCCTTCCTTTTATAGACGAAATTATCAGCTAAGGAGTCCCTTACTTGGCCACCACTCTTCAATTTGATAGCTTTATCCTTTAATTATCATAAAATAAAAGAGTTTAATCCAGCCTTTATCTCATGGAAATTATGATAAATAAATTCCCTTTTGAAAATACTTAAGATAAATCATCATTTATCTCTCCAATTAAAAAAAAATCCTTTATTTATCTTTAATAGCCAAATTTTAAAGAGGATAAACCTCCCTTTTTCTAGAAGCCTTGCCGTCCACTCCTTGGCTTATGGAAGCAAAATAAAACCTCCTTTATTTGCTTCCCAAGTGGCTTGAACCCAGGCCTATTCCTCTTGCATATGGCGCCATTTCCATAGGCCCTAAGTGGCACCTTCAGGCCACTTTTCCAAGCCTGTTTGTGTGTCGAATTTCACAAACTTTTTCTTTTAAGGCCACCTTGGCTTACTTTCCTATTTTAAACTTTAAATCTTGACATTTCTGCATCATTTCTAGGTTTCCTAAAATTTTCGATCGGCTCTGTAAACTTGCCATTTTCTTACATTTCCAAGTTTCCAGAAATGTTCACTTTCCATTTTTGAATCATTTCCTTACATTTCCAGGTTTCCAAAAATGTTCATTTCCATTTCCATTTCCATGCATTTCTAGGTTTCCAAAAATATCCATTTCCATTTTCATTTCCAAAAATGTTAGAAATTTATTCATAGTACTTAAGACTTGTCATTTCGTACAATTAAACTGGAAATGCATAGGCCCTTTCCAGGATGTTACACACCTTCATGTTTAACCCTTAGTGAACCCCTTTGAGCCTAACAACCCATTCATTGATTTACCCTTAATATTAACCCCCAAGACTTACTCTTTTTGATTCATTAAGAATTTTTCCCTATTGAATTAACTCCTTTTTGTCGAGATTTGATTTGAGAAGTTGCCTAACTATGTTTTCCATTTCACTTGTTAAATTCTATTATTGTACATAATTATGTGTTCTTAAAAAAAATTTGAAAGTATATCCATTATTAGTTCTATGTTTTTATGAGCTTCAACAGTAAATCTCACATCTTTAGAAGAAGCTCGTATTATTAATGTAATTTTTCATTATTAGTCTATTTTTCTAGTTAGGTAATTTGTCAATTCAATCTCGATTCTAACCTCTTTTTAGCTTATGACCACACCCCCGAACCGAGCCTCCTTACAACCCGTTTTAAAGATGTTTTGATCAATGTATCATCTCAATTTATAGTGGTGGAGATTTGATTTTCATGCAAGCCTATGGTAATAACTTTTCATGTTGACTATTGAGTGCTTAAAATTTTGTATCTTAAACACTTAGAATGATTTGAGTGAATCCTTAGTGAGGATGTTAACTCTGTGATATTTTGAATCAAAGGTAATTACTTAGATAAGGGGGAATACCTATATTTTTCCATGAATAAAATACTCAGCTTAGATTGTTTGAAAATTTAATGTTCTTTTAGTTGAATTCCCAATGTATGATTACCTATGGATTATTTTGAAACATTATTGATAGGAATTATAACTTGAGAAGAACAAATTTTAATTGTGAGTTGAGGATTTTGCTTGAGGACAAGCAAATTCTTTAAGTGTGGGGGTATTTGATAAACCGTAATATATACATATTTTAATCCCACATTTGGCATACGTTTGGATGATTTATCCCTTGAATTATAGAATTTGATGCTCTTAATCTTTTAATTTCATGTTTCATACTTAGGAGAGCATAGGAGGATGAAAAAAACAAGAAACGGGCCAAAAACAGAGAAAATGGGCCAAAGTAAGAAATCCACACCGCCTGAAGTTCACCACACGGACGTGCCACTTTAGCAGACTCGAACACGGCCCTAAGCTCGATTCACAAGGGCATGCCACACGGGCGTGTCCCTGTCGTGACCTATTTAATTCCACTCGGAAAAGGATACTTAGAGGCAAAGAAACACATTTTGAAAGCCTATATAAACACCTTAAGTGTAACCTAAAAGGGGAGTTGGACAGAGGTCAATAGAAGTTCGATAGAAGGCCTCTGTCAGGGTTCTTTTAACAGGAGCAAAGCTAGAAAGGGCTGAATACAGGGGATTACTCCAAGAAAGCCAGTTGATCCATCTCAGAAGAAAGAACCACATTCAAGACTGAGGTTTTTCCCTTCAATTTCCTTTAGGTAGTTTTAGGGTTTTCTTTATGTTTTGCTATTTAATTTCTTCTGAGATGTATTCTTTTATAATTATGAACTAAACCCCTCAAATACCTAAGGGGGATGAAACCTAAGACGGATCTTGTTATTGTTTTCTGAACTATATGATAAATACTTGTTTTGTTCTTAATTATTGTTCTTAATTCTTGCTTTAATATTTCAGGATACTGAGTCAAGTATTGATGTGCTTATTTAGAGGAGCAAAAGTCCCTGTTTAAGAGTAGATCTAGCATAGTGAAGTGAAGTTGATCGCACTCCTAGAAATAGGACGACGAAAATCTACCGGATTAGGGTCAAACCTAATATGGGAGTCCATAGATCGAATTAATGCAACACTAGGGGTTTTAATTAGAAAGATATTTCAATTAATCAATCTAGGGTTAGATGTTAGTAGCCTCAAAAGAGGTATTAATATAAATTAGGGAATCCTACGGATCAAGTCAAGTGAATAAATCGTCTGGTTCAGAGTTAAATGACAAGTGAAGTCTAGGTGGATTCTTCCTCGGGTATTGTCTTAATCAATAAGTTTTCTCAAAAGTATTTTCCCAAATTCATTCACTGTGTCTTAGCATCCTTAGTTTAGTAATTAGTTAGATAGACATCAATCCGGTCTTGCCACTAAGCTATACTACTGCTCGACAGGTGCGCTTGCCTTAATCGTGATGAT
This sequence comes from Gossypium bickii, assembly GCA_025503065.1. Classification (NCBI taxonomy): domain Eukaryota; kingdom Viridiplantae; phylum Streptophyta; class Magnoliopsida; order Malvales; family Malvaceae; genus Gossypium; species Gossypium bickii. The sequence goes on from CP106719.1 coordinate 50,464,309, forward strand.
AGTTAGTTTTTAGGCTTGATCATTCTTTTTAGAAATATTAAAGCTTTCTAACCATTTTCAGGTAACATAGATAACATATATGGTCGAAATGGTGTAAATGGGCGCAAAGCCCAATATTCAGCCCAAGTGGGCCCACACGCTCGTGTGGCCCATTTAGCCCAAATTCAGTCACGGCTATGTGAATGTTATAGCCCAATTCAGTAATTTCCCCTCATCATGGATTTTTTCGTGTGGGGTCCACGAGCCCATTGGGCCCACACTATCCATATCGCCCCAAAGAGGCCCATAACGGCCCAAGAGCATGAGGACACTCGTGGTGGCCCCTACAGTCTATCGCCTATAAGTAGGCTCGATTTACCACACGAGCGCTCGTACGCTCGTGAGGCCTCGAATGTCGAGGTTTCGACTTTTTGGCTTTTCGGCTTTTGTCGACTCACAGAAATGACAGCGTGATTACACACTTTTTACGGAGTCATTCCAAGATCTAAGAGCACCCAACCTTGTATGAATGAGGGTAACCTTAATCCCTCAACAAAGCTATTCAGAACGATCACACGCATTCGCTGCTTTCCTTACCGGACATTTTAAGAATGAAAGTGTGACTCCTCCAAGCTGTTCACACTTCACCATTCCTTGAGGAAGACCCTAGAATTGCACGATAGTCAGAGCCTTTGTAGTAGGTCGATGCAAAAAAGGATTAACAACAGTGGTATTCAGCCAACAAAGGATAGAAGAAGAATAAAAGTTAAAAGAAGAGAAGGGAAGGTTCAGCTATGAGAGAAATAAAATATCAAAGATGAGGAGAAGAATGACACGAATGGTCAGAAGGGGAATGACACGAATGGTCAGAAGGGGAATGACAAGATTGGTCAGTTTCATAGTACAGATAAGACTTGAGAGAACCCAAAATGAAAAAAGGGGAAAAATCCCAAACTCTCAGCAAAGAAATTCAACACTCACAAGAGCAGAACAAGGAAATCCTAGTGCCGAAAATGCTCCCTCCTTTCCCCCTAGCTGAATCTCACTAAGACCTTAGAGTCCCACACGGCCACAACTCTCCTCACACTCCAAATTCCTTGAAAATCTCCACAAATCACTCCTCTTATCCCTCCTTGATATCCTCCATAACAACTCCAAGACCAATTCAAACTTCACCTTGCAGAGTTTCAGTCTAACTCCACTTCTCCTACTGCAAGGAAATAAAATAAATATTCTTTTGCATGCCAAAGGATTCGAACCCAATCTCTCACATCAGCCAATTCACGCCACTTGCCACTAAGCCACAAGCTCCTCTTGTGTCTTAAAACAAACATTTTTACTAATAAGGCCTAAGTGCTAGTGTCCAGGTTCAGTTAAGGGAAAAATAAAAATTTTGGAAGAGTCAAGACTTGAACCCAGGCTTCTCACACACCCCCATACACACCCAAATCACTTATCCATTAAAGAAAACAAGTGATTTGTGTCAGAAAATGCAAAATTACAGACCCTAAATTTTTAGGGCGTTACAGGGGGTGTGGAAACACGAAAATATACACACTTTTTCATGCCATTTTTAACTCAAATACATGCAGTTTCGATAAAATTCTTATCAAAAAATATATAATTATTATAAAATAATTAAATGATTCTCAAATTATGAACATATTTAATTTTAATTAATTTTATATCAAATTTTGATTTATTTTGTTTATTTTCGACAGGTTTGTATAAAAGGTGAAAAATGGCTCGGCAGACGCTGCCAGAAGAGCAAAACAAGAAACAATTTTGAAGCATAAAGGCGACTTAATTTTTCATCCTAAGATGGTTCGAATTATGTGTATTAATTCTTAATATAATTAATTTTAATTTTAGTCCAATTTAATTTGGGTTAAATAAATTATTGTTAATTAATTATGGAAAGGGGCCCAGTTGAGCTTGTAATAGCCTAACTTGGGGGCTATGCATTTGATGTGTTTTGTGTGTATGCTTTGTTTAATGTGCTAGTTTAGGGTGTATGGGGGTCTAGGAAGGGCCCTGGGATAAGCCGGAGCCTTGGCAAAAATTTTCTTTTTAGGCACTTTGGTGGAAGAGCTAGCTGGAATAGGACCTAAGGGAAAATGTTGGTGTTTGGGAGACACAAGTAAGGTGTTGGTAAAGTGGCAAGGTTAACCCACATAAGGGTTGGAAGGTGACGCCACAAGGGAGCAGTGAGGGAGCAGGTTCAAGTCGCATGGAGCTCATTTTTGGGAGTTCTTTTTGGCGTCAAGGAGAGCAGAGGCAGAATTCGACTGGGACACTTCAGGATGGGAGAGTGGACTGAGTCAAATAAATTGAATGAGTGGCTGAGAGGAAAAAGTGGAGTTTGAAGCATTCAAAATAATTCAAACGGGTTATTAGGAGAAAATTGAGGAGAAAGGAAAGGGATAGGCATGTGATCTTGGTGTTGGCCGAATTTCAAACACTTGATAGAGGGGGGAATCGGTTTTTGGGTTGTGTTGGGGTGTGCCAAAATTCACTTAGGCCGTAGGACCCTGTAGATTTCTTTTGTGCATTTTTGGCTTTGGGAGTATAGGTGCCGAATTTTATAGCTTCGAATCCTATTCCTTTCACTTCTTTTCTCATCTATCACCTTAGGGTTCTCCACTTTTCTTCTTCTCATTTTCTTTCTTCACCTTACTAAGTCAAATTCCTTTCCCTTCCTTGCGTATTCGTGAAGCACCATAATCGCATCCAAGGTATCTCCTATACCCTTTCTTGCAAAGTCGAAACCTGTTTCACATCTTTTCTCTTCTTTATTTGTTCTGTCTCGAAAGCCGAAACCCCAAAACTCCCATTCTCTTCTCCATTTCTTTACTGAAGCCAAAACTCCTAAGCCTTCATTTGAAGTTCTTCTACTTTTATTTTTGGCTCTTTCATCATGTTCTCTTCTAATACAGTCATTGCCGAATCTTCTCTTTTACCGTGCTAATGCCGAATTCTCTTTAGTGCGATTGAATCTCTGGTGTTAAGGTATGTGGCGATTTCTCCTATTTCTTTATTCCCCATTCGATTATTAGAAGCCAAAGCTGAATGTCTAATTGGCTTGGTGAGGCCATCGGTTGGACTTATGTTTCTTCTTATTTTCTTGTGTTCTTTTTGGGGCGCCTATTTCGGGAATTGAAGTAAAGCAAATCATCTGAATCTCAAGTCAGAAACCGTTAATCTCTGAGCCCTATCTCTCTTTTTGGGATTTTAAGGTAAGGGGTGTTCGCTTTAGATTTTTGTTAGGTTCGCTTATTGTATTCGTATCTTAACCCTGTGTTGTTGTTAAACAACCATATTTCCTTATAGTATCATCTGACAAGATCTTTTGATGGAATCCAATACCGATCAGGCAAAGGAGGGGTTTGGACCCGTGAACCCAGCCCCTAAGTTTAAGAAACGTACGATGTCAACAGTCTGAGATTGGCCACCGGGTTGTGGACCAGCTTCAGAACAGAGTCGTAGGCAGATAGCAGTCGTTTCTGCTATTGATAGTGTCGACATAGAGAGTGTTATTTTGCGTGTTACCAGGTGTGTAAACCCTAACACACTTTATTTTAACTGTATTATTAATTGTATGGGCTGAAAAGCCGAAGAAGGCTGTGTATACAGTCGAAATACCCTTGTGGGTAAGGTAGGGAGTGCCAGGTACGTGTCTGTAATGACTTAATATGAGGTTGGATGTATGTGATGAGTTATTGCCTTGTTAATAGAATGTGACATTTGTTATGACATATATGTTATGCATGGGGTACGGGAATGATGATAAAGGGGAAGTGATAAGGTCACGTAGTGATCAGTGGCTCTGCCACATTTGATTATAAGGTCACATAGTGATCGGTGGCTCTGCCACATTGATTGATAATGTCACATAGTGATCGGTGGCTCTGCCACAAATGATTCTAAGGTCACATGGTGATCGGTGGCTAAGCCACAGTAGATTTCAAGGTCACATAGTGATCGGTATTATAATCGCAAAGATGATCACAAGACGACGTGTAGCGGATGGAGGGTTGATTGTAGAAATCCCCATGGTGTGATGGTTGGTACGGGATGGCGTGCAGAGGATGGAAAATACTAGGTTGGGTTGGGCTTGATGCATTCATGTAGTTATGTGATATCATGTATGAGCTAAATTCAAGATTGTGGGTCGTGGACCGTTTTATGTATTTTGATAGTTTTACACACTGAGTCTTTGTGACTCACCCTTTTTCCTAAACTTTTCAGGTTATCAGTAGATCGTGGATTTGGGAGCCGAGGCAGACTCTTAGAGGCCATAAAGTCTTTTCTTTTCGTAAACTTTTTACTACTTTAAGTTAATTTTAAATTGGGGATTTTTGTTGTAATAAGGCATTTTTTATTTGATATTTGGTTTTATTTAATACTTATACCAGACGCTATGTCCACTTAGTTACGAATTTTAATGATGAGGTTTTAAAAAAAATACGAGTTCACAAAATAATGTTTCCTTTCAAATTGCACCAAGTATAGTAAGTAATTGATTAATTAAAATTTGGAATTCTTCCTAAGCTAACAAATCTTAGTTTTCAAAACATCGCTTAACTAGAAGGTTTTCAAAACTATAGTTTTTCCAAAGTAGTCAGCAAATCGTTTTCACTTAACCCTGTAACATACCAGATTCAATCGTAGTATTTAGGTCAGGTTTGAGGTGTTACAATTATGGTATCAGAGCCTAGGTTGCAAAACTCGGGCTGTGAAATGAGTTCGATAATATTTTAGAATGATGGTTTAAATAATGTTGAGAGAAAATACTCTGTCTAAAACATGACATCCAAGTCCATTGGCACCCGATCAACCCAGGTAAGTGTTTTAAACTATTCGGTGATATATGTCTGAAATGATTGATAGCATGAATGAGTATTTGTTAGCTCTAAGAGACCCAAACTTTAGAGACTGAAACTTTTTGATGTGTCTTGTGAAAACTACTCTCTAAGACTATTATCCATAAAACTACTCAGTGTTAAACAGTGAAAGAAATACTAATGCATAAATCAGATTAAATCGCAAACGTTAGTCATGAGCACTAGGGGGCATGGACGTAGTGTGCGTGGTCGTGGTGGAGGCAGGATTGCTGTATCGGAACCAGTGGGATCCAGTCATGCGTCGGGAAATGAGATGCCAACACCACCAGCTGTGGAAGCAGAATTTTAGGACCAGACGGCTGGAGATGATGCGGTGTCTCAGGCGATGCTGCGGGTTCGGGAAAGAGTTGCTGGAGCAGGCGTGGGTACAGTAGCTCGGAAATCTGTGTCAGAATGACTTCGAGCTAATGGAGCAAAAATGTTTAGGGGTATTTCTGGTGTAGTCCCTAATGCAGCTTAGTATTGGCTGGAGGAGGTTGAGCGAATAATGGATGATCTTGACTTCACAGAAGAGGAAAAGTTGAAAGGGGTTGTATCTATCTTTAGGGACGAAGCGTATCAGTGGTGGCTTACGGTCAGGGATTGTACAGTGGCTGACTGTATCACCTGGGATTTCTTCAAATCGGCATTTCAGAGTAAGTACATCGGATCGAGTTATGTGGATGCACAGCGCAGGGCATTTCTGAATCTAGTTCAAGGAAGTAAAGCGGTAGCTGAGTATGAGGCAAAATTCTTATGCCTTAATCGTTATGCTCGGGGAATAGTGGCCACAGACCATGAGCGTAGTGTTCGGTTTGAAGACAGTCTGAGGGATGATCTGCGTGTGTTGATAGCCTCACAGCGAGAAAGGGAATTCACTATTTTGGTGGAAAAGGTTATGATAGCCAAGGAAGTGAAGCGGTCAGAAAAGCAGAATAGGGATAGAGATAGAAGTGGTAATAAAAGGAATTTTGGATCGTCGGTGTCAGCTGGACGTTTTTAGAAAAGACCTAGGATGGATGGGCCAAGTCAGGTTGTGAGACCTGTTGCTAATAGATTACCTCAAAGGTGTGCTCAGTGTGGTAAATTCCATTTGGGAGAGTGTTGGACAAGTAATAGAAGATGTTTCAGGTGCGGATCTGCTGATCATCAGATTAGAGACTGTCTGCAGGAGTGGGACGGTCCAAGGCGAGGGAGTCAGGGTTATACTCAGCCAGGTAGAGGAGGTCAACAACCGCAGAGAGGTCGTGGTCCAGCCAAAGGAGGTAATGGTTTTGGTTGGGGTCATGGAATCCTAGGCAGAGGTGCAGTAAACACCGATGCAAGACAGTCGGGGTTGGTCTATGCAGCTAGACGCAGAGAATAGGGTGATGCATCGGAAGTCATAACTGGTATGTTCTTAATTTTTGGATTGCCTTTTTTTGCATTGATTGACATCGGATCGACACATTCTTATGTTGCTAGTGTAGTATCTAGGACTTTAAACATAGACTCTGAGATTGCTTCTAGGGAGATGACCGTAATTAGCCCGTTAGGACAATCAATAGTGGTGAACAGATTTTATAGGGATGTACCTTTAGAAGTTCAAGTGGTGGTTTTTCCGGTTGATCTGATGGAACTACCGTTCGGGGAATTCGATTTGATTTTAGGGATAGACTGGTTAGTAAAATATCGAGCAAATCTGGATTGTGCTGCTAAGCGTATGGTGATCCGGACTCCTGAGGACGAGGAGGTAGTGGTAATAGGAGAAAGGAGGAACTATTTGTCTAACATAGTGTCTGCCTTAAAGGCTGAAAAAATGATGAGGAAAGGGTGTGAAGCATTCATAGCCTTGGCTTGTACTTTGGATGTTAAGGAATTATTGGTGGGGGATGTTAGGACAGTGAAGGAGTTTCTTGATATTTTCCCAAAAGAGCTTCCAGGACTACCCCCAGATCACGAGGTGGAATTCGGAGGACAGCGCCTGTATCGATCGCTCCTTATAGAATGGTGCCAACAGAGTTAGTGGAACTGAAAGCCCAGATTCAGGAACTTTTGGATCGAGGTTTTATCTGACCGAGTGTGTCACCATAGGGAGCGTCAGTGCTATTCGTTAAGAAGAAGGATCAACTCAAGGTTATGGAAGCAAATATCCATAAGACGACGTTTCGTACTCGCTATGGACATTACGAATTTTTGGTGATGCCGTTTGGGTTAACCAATGCACCAGCAGCGTTTATGGACATGATGAACCGGGTTTTTCAACCCTATGTGGACCGATTCGTCGTAGTGTTCATAGACGATATTCTGGTTTATTCAAAGTCAGAGGAGGAGCACGATTCACATCTTCGAGTGGTTTTGCAAATTCTGAGGAAGAAGCAATTGTTCGGCAAATTCAGTAAGTGCAAATTTTGGCTAAGCGAAGTTACTTTTCTGGGCCATGTTGTGTCCGCAGAGGGGATTAGAGTTGATCCTCGAAAAATTGAAGCTGTCTTGGATTGGAAATCGCCTAAGTCTGTGGCAGAAATCAAAAGTTTTCTTGGTCTTGTTGGATATTACCGAAGATTCGTGGAAGGGTTTTCTTTGATTGCGACACGATTGACCAAGATGCTACGAAAAGGGGTTCCGTTTGTTTGGTCTGATAAACAACATGAGAGTTTTGAAAGGCTAAAGAGGATCTTGACGGAGGCTCCGGTGTTGATTCAGCTGGAGGCTGAGAAGGAGTTTGTGGTTTATCGTGATGCTTCGTACACGGGATTAGGATGTGTGTTAATGCAAAACGGAAAGGCTATTGCGTATGCGTCTCGGCAGTTAAGACTGCACGAGTTAAATTATCCCATGCATGATTTGGAGTTGGTGGTAGTAGTGTTTGCTTTGAAAAGTTGGAGGCATTATTTGTATGGCGAGAAGTCCGTTATTTATACAGATCATAAAAGTCTAAAGTATCTTCTTACCCAGAAGGAATTGAATTTGAGGCAGCGGCGATGGATTGAGCTATTAAAGGATTACGATTGCTCGATTGAGTACCATCTGGGTAAAGCTAACGTGGTGGCAGATGCATTATGTCGTAGGGTGATCTCTGAATTGAGAGCAATGTTTGCTCATCTCAGCTTGTACGATGATGGAAGTCTATTAGCTGAGCTTCAAGTGAAACCTTCCTGGACTGGTCAGATTAAAGAGAAGCAGTTGTTGGATGATGCCTTGAGTGCTCGACTACTTCAAGTAGAGGATTATAGTTTGAACAGTGATGGGGCTCTGTGTTTCCATAAGAAGGTTTGCATGCCAAAGGATGTTGAGTTAAGACAGTTGATACTTCAGAAAGCGCATAGCGGCCCATATGCTATGCATCCTGGCGGGAGTAAGATGTATAAAGAATTGCGAGAGCAGTTTTGGTGGTCAGGTCTGAAGCGAGAAGTAACGAAATTTGTGAGTAAGTGTTTGACATGCCAGTAGGTAAAAGCAGAGCATCAGTTGCCTTCAGGTTTGTTGCAGCCGTTAAAGATTCCACAGTGGAAGTGAGAGAGGATCACGATGGATTTTGTTAGTGGGCTACCCTTTTCGCCTATCAAAAAGGATTCGGTATGGGTAATTGTTGATCGATTGACGAAGTCTGCTCATTTTATACCAGTTCGTGTTGACTAATCTCTTCAGAAATTAGCAACGTTGTATGTAGCAGAGATCGTAAGGTTGCATGGAGTACCAGTGTCTATCATCTCAAATAGAGACCCGAGATTCACATCAAGATTTTGGAAGGCATTACATCAAGCGTTGGGGACAAAGTTAGATTTCAGTACAGCGTTTCATCCATAGTCTGATGGACAATCAGAGAGGGTAATTCAGATCCTAGAGGATATGCTGAGGGGCTGTGTCTTGGACTTCAAAGGTAGTTTGGAAGAATTTCTACCGTTAGCGGAATTCACGTATAACAATAGCTACCAATCGAGTATTCAGATGGCACCATATGAAGTGTTGTATGGTCAGAGGTGTCGTACTCCTACGTGTTGGACGGAGTTGGGCGAGCGTCAGTTGTTGGGTCCAGAATTGGTGTCTGAAACGGAAGATATGGTTAAGTTAATTCAGACTCGGTTAAAGGAAGCGTCGGACAGGCAGAAATCCTATGCTTTGATTTAAAGGATAAGGATATAGAATTTGAGGTAGGTGGCCAGGTGTTCTTAAAGGTTTCACCGTGGAAAAAAGTGCTAAGGTATGGACAGAAGGGTATGCTAAGCCCCAGGTTTATTGGGTTTTATCGTGTGTTAAAACGTATGGGACCAGTAACTTATCAACTCGAGTTACCTGCAGAGCTAAGTCAGATTCATGACGTGTTCCTTGTTTCGATGCTAAGACGCTATCGTTCAGATCCAACTCACATTGTTCCAGTGGAAGAAATCGAAGTAAGGTCTGATCTATCCTTTGAAGAGGAACCAGTTCAGATTTTGGATTGTGATGTCAAAGTCTTACGCAGGAAGACAGTTCTCTTAGTTAAGATTTTGTGGCGTAATCACGGTTCTGAGGAAGCTACGTGGGAACCAGAGGAAGCAATGCGACAGTAATACCCTCATCTCTTCTGACCAGGTAATTTCGGGGTTGAAATTTTCTTAAGGGGGTAGAACTATAATATCCTGACTCGGGGGCTATGCATTTGATGTGTTTTGTGTGTATGCTTTGTTTAATGTGCTAGTTTAGGGTGTATGGGGGGTCTAGGAAGGGCCCGGGGATAAGCCGGAGCCCTGGTAAAAATTTTTTTTTAGGCACTTTGGTGGAAGAGATAGCTGGAATAGGACCTAAGGGAAAATGTTCGTGTTTGGGTGACACAAGTAAGGTGTTGGTAAAGTGGCAAGGTGACGCGACATAAGGGTTGGAAGGTGACGCCACAAGAGAGCAGGTTCAAGTCGCATGGAGCTCATTTTTGGGAGTTCTTTTTGGCGTCAAGGAGAGTAGAGGCAGAATTCGACTAGGACACTTCAGGATTGGAGAGTGGACTGAGTCAAATAACTTGAATGAGTGGCTGAGAGGAAAAAGTGGAGTTTGAAGCATTCAAAATAATTCAAACGGGTGATCAGGAGGAAATTGAGGAGAAAAGAAAGGGATGGGCATGTGATCTTGGTGTTGGCCGAATTTCAAACACTTGGTAGAGGGGGGAATCGGTTTTTGGGCTGTGTTGAGGTGTGCCAAAATTTACTTAGGCCATAGGACCCTGTAGATTTCATTTGTGCATTTTCGGCTTTGGGAGTATAGGAGCCGAATTTTGTAGCTTCAAATCCTATTCTTTTCACTTCTTTTCTCATCTATCAGCTTAGAGTTCTCCACTTTTTTTCTTTTCATTTTCTTTTTTTGCTTTACTAAGTCGAATTCCCTTCCCTTCCTTGCGTATTCGTGAAGCACCATAATCGCATCCAAGGTATCTCCTATACCCTTCCTTGCAAAGCCGAAAGTCGAAACCCCAAATCTCCCATTCTCTTCTCTATTTCTTTGCTAAAGCCGAAACTCCTAAGCCTTTATTTGAAGTTCTTATACTTTTATTTTCGGCTCTTTCATCTTGTTCTCTTCTACTATAGTCATTGCCGAATCTTCTCTTCTGCCGTGCTAGTGCCGAATTCTCTTAGTTGCGATTGAATCTCTGGTGTTAAGGTAGTGGCAATTTCTCCTATTTCTTTATTCCCCATTCGATTATTGGAAGCCAAAGACGAATGGCTAATTGGCTTGGTAAGGCCATCGGTTGGACTTATGTTTCTTCTTATTTTCTTGTGTTCTCTTTGGGGCACCTATTTCGAGAATCGAAGTAAAGCAAATGATCTGAATCTGAAGCCAGAAACCGTTAATCTCTAAGCCCTATCTCTCTTTTCGGGATTTTAAGGTAAGGTGTGTTCTCTTTAGATTTTTGTTAGGTTCGCTTATCGTATTTGTTATCTTAACCCTGTGTTGTTGTTAAACAACCAAATTTCCTTATAGTATCATCTGACAAGATCTTTTGATGGAATCCAATACCGACCAGGCAAAGGAGGGGGTTGGACCCGTGAACCCAGGCCCTAAGGTTAAGAAACGTGCGGTGTCAACAGTCCGAGATTGGCCACCGGGTTGTGGACCGACTTGATGTCGTCGTAGGCGAGATATAGCACCAAGCCGCTATCGATAGTGTCAACGTAGAGAGTGTTATTTTGCGTGTTACCAGGTGTGTAAACCCTAACACACTTTATTTTAACTGTATTATTATTAATTGTATGGGCTGAAAAGCCAAAGAAGGCTGTGTATAGTGTCGAAATACCCTTATGGGTAAGGAAGGAGTGCCAAGTACGTGTCTGTAATGACTTAATATGAGGTTGGATGTATGTGATGAGTTATTGCCTTGTTAATAGTATGTGACATTTGTTATGACATATATGTTATGCATGGGGTATGGGAATGATGATAAAGGGGAAGTGATAAGGTCACATAGTGATCGGTGGCTCTGCCACATTTGATTATAAGGTCACGTAGTGATCGGTGGCTCTGCCACATTGATTTATAAGGTCACATAGTGATCGGTGCTTTGCCACAAATAATTCTAAGGTCACATGGTGATCGGTCGCTAAGCCACAGTGGATTTCATGGTCACATAGTGATCGGTATTATAACTGGCAGCATGACTGTCAAGACGGCGTGTAGCGAATGGAGGGTTGATTGTAGAAATCCCCACAGTGTGATGGTTGGTACAGGATGGCGTGTAGAGGATGGAAAATACTAGGTTGGGTTGGGCTTGATGCATTCATGTAGTTATGTGATATCATGTATGAGCTAAATTCAAGATTGTGGGACGTGGACCGTTTTATGTGTTTTGATGGTTTTACACACTGAATCTCTGTGACTCACCCTTTTTCCTAAACTTTTCAGGTAATCAGTAGATCGTGGATTTGGGAGCCGAGGCGGACTCGTGGAGGCCATAAAGTCTTTTCTTTTCGTAAACTTTTTGCTGCTTTAAGTTAATTTTAAATTAGGGATTTTTGTTGTAATAAGGCCTTTTTGATTTGATATTTGGTTTTATTTAATACTTATACCCGACGTTATGTCCACTTAGTTACAAATTTTAATAATGAGGTTTTAAAAAAAATACGAGTTCACAACATAACGTTTCCTTTTAAATTGCACCAAGTATAGTAAGTAATTGATTAATTAAAATTTGGAATTCTTCCTAAGCTAACAAATCTTAGTTTTCAAATCATCCCTTAACCGAAAGGTTTTAAAAACTATGGTTTTTCCAAAGTAGTCATCAAATCGTTTTCACTTAACCCTATAACATACCAGATTCGGTCGTAGCGTTTAGGCCGGGTTTGGGGTGTTACAGAGCTAAACCAAGAAAACCGAGCACTAGGCAGCCCAAAATAGTCCCACATGCTGACCCAATCAGATTTATTGGCTGATTATTTGGCTTGCAAAATGGCCCTTGAAGGATCCTTCAAATTGCATTCAAACCCGTCCACTATTTATGCCTTTCTTGATTTTCCCCTACCTTAAAATACTATGTTTGAAATCTTCAAACATGCCACATGTGTGGCCGGCCATGGGGGGAGTCTTTGGCTGCTGATTTTGGCTATTTTTAGCAGCATTCTCAACCTATAAATACCCCCATTGGCTGCTCACTTCAAACACATCTCAACCTTTCTCATCTCTTCACTTCTCTCTCATTTTTCTCTCTTCATTTCCTTCCATTGTTCTTCATTTTCTTCCCCATTCCCTTGATAATTTCACCTCTTGAAAAAGATTCATTCAACCACCATTTGACGCAACATTAAAGTTTTTCTGGAAGGTTCAGTTCAATAAGAACAAGCAGAGAAGGAGAAGCAGAGCAAACTAGTCAAGTCTCGGAGAAACACTGGATTTGATTCTTATTCCTTATCCTTTTAATTTTATTGTTGTTGTTATGAACATGTCTATGAATATTTGTGTTGTTGATATGTTTAATTTAATTAATATGTCTTAAATTTAATTCGTGTTAGGTTGATTACATTTCGTCTACTTGAGTTATTAAAATTAATTTGATTCGTGTTAGGTTGATTACATTTCGTCTACTTGAGTTATTAAAATTGTGTTTGGGTTGTTATTTTCCTCGGTAAGATGTTTGATTAAGTAAAACCATGACTAAGTTATTCATTACAGTTGTAAGATAACTAATGAATTAATTATTTCAGTGGATTGAAATTGTAATTAATTGACACAATACTTAATCAGTGCATGTTTAGTCATCTAAGGTAGCTGAGGGTTAAATTAGCAACGGTATCTAACGATACATTAGCATTGCATAACTTGCAAGATTATTGTGATTAAACTATTTCAAGGTAGAAATACATTGTTACCTCACGTAATGTTTTATGTGCTTATGAGATTGAATTAATTGTTTGAATTGGCATAGAGATATGTACAAGAGATTATTTTAATTTCATAAGTATGTATGTGCATTAACATATTTGGTTATCAAAATTTGTTTAATCGGTTGAATTGACGTAGAGATATGGTCAAGAGATAAATGGATTTTGGTAGGTAAGTATGTTCATAAGTTAGCAAATTACCAACTTACCGTGAATTTATTCGTAACAACATGAACATGAGTTTAATAATTCTAAGTTAAGAAATGTAATTTATCTAACATAATTATGTCATCTTGATTAAAATCAACTTTTGAAATCGTCCATTGGAACTTTTATTTTATTTTTATTTATTTTACTTTGTTAAAAACCTAGTTTTTAATCACTTTTTCAAATCAAAATATTTTTTTCCGGCAAAGTGTTTTTAAAATTGCATTGATAAATAATTCTTTTCACAGTCCCTGTGGGTACGATAACTCGACATTTACTTGTTATTTTATTACTTGTTGAGATTGTGTACACTTGCACATTTCCCTTGTTTCACCATATGCCTCAAATGGTTGAGAAGCACGTTCGTGTCTTAGGTCGTGTAACCTTCGAACTAGGGACACAAGGCTTTGTCCCAACCCGTGTCCTCCCACGTGTAACTCTCTGAGTAGGTTTACATGGCCGTATCACACGCCCGTGTGCCAGGCCATGTAACTCTTTGAGTTGCCCCACACGCCCGTGTGCCAGGTCATGTGCTAGGCCATGTAACTTACTTACTTGCATACAAATGAACTCTCAGATGATACACGGTCATGTCGCTGGGCCATGTGCCACACATGATTGAGTCACAGGCTCGTGTCTCAGGCCATGTGGACCTAAAATTCACCTAGAATCAAACCAATTCACTACCATATCATGCATATCTCAAACCAATCATGCATGCATAAAAGGGACTTGAACATCACCTAAACATGTCTCAAAGTACCATTTCAAAGTTCTAACACAACTAACCAATATGTCATACAATGACACTTCAATCAATAACAAAATATTACCTATCTAAACATGCCATTTATACCATAATTCAATCATCAATTACTAGTTCACCATTAACCAAAACATGACACAAACATATCTATTAACATATCATTTTAAACATACCATTTGTACCATTCAAACATGCATAGTAGCATAACCAAATTGACACAATTTAACAAAGTATCACATGATATCAAAATAAGATAACATCCATAACTTATACAAGCAAATCCAGCAACTAAACACTCATCACAATGACATTACAATTCAACCCATACATGCCATTACAACCTAATTTAGTGCATTTATACATAACTCATTTGAATGAACCATATGATAAGTTATTTTCCATATAAAAATACATTATTTGATTCATACATCCTTTCCATGAGCATATGCATAATTCCATTTAAAAACTTACCATTTTAATCCATTTTCTTTCCCATTGAACCATCTAGAATTTCATCAAATACTCGGGAAAGCTCACACGATGTATGCTTAAACATATAACCGTAACCTTTCCTTTACATCATTGCTTACACGAGCTGTGAAATGAGCCTGCTCACACGAGCTGTGCGTTGGAATGTAAGCTACACAATGCTGCTCACACAAGCTATAGAGTATTTGCAGCAAATGCAGGACCTCAACCATCAATAGGACATTCAAGACTAGCACTAGAAACATGAAATCCCTAATGACATGTCATTTGTATCCTACAAATTCCTAAGGTTCAACTGGGACTCGATAACTGTCATAACATTTATTTGGATATATATCATTCAATTACATATATGAATACATAATAACATACATTTGAATAACATGAATATAGTAACCGTTTATACGAACTTACCTCGACAACTAGGGGCATAGAAGTTAAAACGAGCTAATCCAAAACTTTTGCTTTGCCTTGATCTACATCTGTACATGGTCTATCTTGATCTAAATAGACAAATTTCAATCCATTTAATAGCTCTAGTATTCAATTTAGTCCACATGTCATATTTATCCAAAATTATTATTTTTCCTCTAACATTTTTAACTTTTCACAATTTAGTCCTTATGCTCATAAATTGGAAGTTAAGCATTTTAATCCCTCTCATAGGCTAACCGAATTCTTTAGGGACTTAAACCAACCCAAATGATTTATCATTTCACAAATTTAACATGAATTTTTACAATTTTTACAAACCAATCCCTAAATGCAAATTTCTTCAAAAATTGTACAAAACTTGTTTATTTATCAACAAGGATTCATAATCTATCCTTAAACATCAAAAACCATTCAAGAACATTCATGGCATAACCCTCAACCTTTAATAGTTTGTCAAATTGATGCCCGAGCTAGCTAGATTAAGCTAAAATGACCTCAAAAACATAAAAATCATTAAAAATAGGGTTGAAACACTTACATGCAATCAAAACAAGCTTGATAGAACCAAGCTCTCATCGATGGAGTTTCTTCTTCTTTAAAATTAGTTAGGGCAAAGAAAAAAGTATGATATCATTTTTCTTTTCTTTTGTTTTAACCTTATTTACCTCATTACCATTTTAACCATTAAAAACTTTAATAATTTCATTAAAACCCTGTCCATAGACATCCAATATAATCTCAATTGGTCTACTTACCATCCAAGTCCTTTACTTTAAGGTTTCACAGCCATTTGACCCTTTTAACTAATGGAACTCTACTTTTATATTCTTTACGATTTAGTCATTTTCACTTAATCAATTGTGCAAACATCAAAATTTCTTAACGAAATTTTAATATGAACTTACTAACATCCCATAGACATTAAAATAATAAAATAATAATTTACTCGTCGTATTTGTGGTCCCAAAACCACTATTCTGATTTTACTAAAATTGAGTTGTTACAAATTTTGTACCCGATGATCAAGAATTGAAGCATTCTATCCTTCAGGAAGTGCATAGTAGTCCATATTGTAACTATCCGGTTTAGACCCTAGTCGGAATAGTGGTTTTGGGACCACAAATCTGAGTCAGCGAAATGTTTTAATATCATTTTCCATGATTATAGTATGTGATTAAGCATGTGTGAAAGTTTCATATGAAAATTTTATCGTTTGAGTATTTGATTTGATGAAAGGACTCAATCGCATAAAATGCAAAGGTTGGCTGTTAATGTGTAAGTGCCGAATTGTTATTGTTTTTATTATGTGAAGTCTTTATGATGTTATTATGCCATTATTAAGTTAGCGGACAATTATGCCCATGGTTTGAATGTTTTTCATCAATGTTTCATTAAGGGTAAAAGTGGAAATAGATTATTATTATGAACTTAAATAAAACTAAAGCATGAAATTAGCCATTATTTATCACCTTTGTGTCGAAAATTCAAAGAAAAGAAAAGAAAAAGAACAAGCTTCATTCTGCTAGGTTTAAGCTTGATTAAGGTATGTTTTGGTTTTGGTTTTTGATAATTTTTACGTTTTTGAGATCGTTGCTTAGTATACTATCAGGCCTATGCTTTAATTTTGAAATTTGATGAAGATTGTGAGATGTGTCATTGATGAATGTTTAAGCTTTGTGACGATAGTTGATGAAATATAAATATGTAACATCCCAAACCCGGCCCATTCGTTACGACCGAATTTGAAATGCCACTGCGGAAAACGTTTGAAAATATTCTTACTTAAAAGTAAATACCGTTAAAAAATTGTTTCCTTTAATAAAACATTTTCGTAATTTAAAACATTCTAAGTAAAACTTAAGTTGTCATAAAAATATCCGGATTAAAACTTTATTATACATTTTAAGATATAGTTTTGCCGAAAATAAACCGGTTTCAAAATAATAATTCAATCATCACTTTGCTTTAACATAATTAATATACTCAAATAGAAATACTTAAATACTTTAATGGGCCTTATTACAATAAACACTTAATTAATTAAAAACATCTTTCTGCATGAAAATCTGCTTCTGCATGGCCACCTTTGTATCCACTCCAACCCGGTCCAAAAATCACGATCACCTGTGATGTTTAATAAAAATTTGGGTGAGTCACACGGACTCAGTGTGTAATTAATCCACTGAATTCCACCCACATGTTAACCACATATTAGCCCATATATCAGATAACAATTTCCATATTCACATATTATCACATTCTGGGCTTGGCCCATATTCAAATCACTTATCAGGTAACAGGATAATTAACCGCATAATTTCCACATATCGGGCTTAGCCCATTTCCACACTGATCCACATTCTTATACTGGGCTTGGCCCTTTTCTTAATAATCCACATATCAACTGGGCTTGGCCCATGTTCACATTAAATACTCATATCACATTAATCCACATATCATATTGGGCTTGGCCCATTTCCACATATGTTCACATACGAAATCATGCAATCATGAAGCCCAACCCAAACCTAGGGTCCATCTGCTACACACCCCCTTATCCAGCCTACCACACACCAGGGGATTATCAAATCACCCTCTCCTTTTCACTCCAAAAGGCATTCAATGCCATCCACGTGCAATTAAGCACAATAATCCACAACGCGACCTCAGTCAGCGCCAATCAATGATGTAGCCGTAGCTAACACCAAAACCACGATGGGACACATAGTCACTCATCAACCACGATATAGCACATAGCTTATATCAACCACGATGAGGCACAAAGCCTCCTTCACCTAGCTCCCCCTTGTCTTAACGCCAAAAGCAAAAATAAACCACTACTTGCTGCCGCCGCGATTCGAACCCAAGACCTGCGCCAGGCGTCACTTCCAGGCCCTTAAGTGGCGCCTTGCAGCCACTTTACCAAGGCCTGATTTATGCCAAACATGCCGAAGATTTTTCCTTTAATGCCTCCCTGGCCTTGCTCCCCTTTAACGCCAAAAATAAAACTCCCAAGTGCGATTCCTGTCGCTCGAACCCCTTCCCTCCTGAAGTCCCCTTGCACCTTAGCGCCCCAAGCCACTTTGCCAATTAATTCCTTATGTCCTAAACCCACATAATTTCTTTTAAGGCCTCTTTGCCTCGTTTCCTCTTTTTAACCTAAAATCCAATTATTTCCCAAAGCTTTCACTTCATTCTAGAGTTCTAAAAACTATTAAAACATCTCCAAATACCCTTAAAACCCACTAGCATTTGAGTTATGCTCCAAATGCATAACCCCTAATCTAGGATGTTACAAAATATATGTGTTAGATTAACATGTTTTGTCTTTGGATTTTTGATAAATTTGAGTAATTTGGACTAAATCGTGAAACTAATATTTTGAAGGACTAAAATGTGAAATAAATGAAATTTGTGGACTTAGATGAAGCATATGAATATTCGGCTAAGCATGGGTACAAAGAAATTATGTGTATTTTGTGATTTTGTGAAAATGGGACTTAAATGTCAAAATGTGAAATATGAGGGCTAAATTGTAAAATGCCCTAAATGTGTGTTTTTGGATTTAATTGAATGATTTGGTGAATAAAAGAGTTAAATTTGAATATGTTTAGACCAAGAACCAAAGAAAATAGATTTAGATCGGGGAAAGTCAAAAGTGATTGAGTAATTGTTTTCGTCCGTTTATATCCGTATGAGGTAAGTCTATATACAAATAAATGTATTTAAATTGATTTATTCATGTTTATAGGAAATTGAATTGTGATGGATGACCATGGAAGATATACATGTGAAATTCGAGAAAGTATTGACAATGTGTCAATGTCTGATAAGTCCCGTACGAACCTTAGGAATAGTTAGGATACGTATGTCATGACATAGGGTTCCAATATGTGATATCGTGTAAGACCACGTTTGGGATGTTGGCATCGATTTAAGAATTACATGTAAGACCATGTTTGGGACATTGGCATCGTATATGATTTCGTGTAAGACCCTGTCTGGGATAGTGGCATCGATAATTGATTACATGTAAGACCACGTCTGGGACATTGGCATTATACGAGTATTTTGAGTTATCTGAGTATCCTATTTGATTCCGAATGGTTCAATGGGCATTCCAAGAGATGAATGACTATGTGAAATGTGTATCCGATATAGGTACGTTTGAAATGTATGCAAAGTACGTTTATGTGAGATTGCGAAAGTGAAATTTATACATAGATTTGTTGAGATAGTATGTGATATATATATATATATAAATGTGCTTTAATCAAATGATATTCATGGAGATGTGATTTGTTAATAAGCAAATGGTTAGAAACAATTGAGCCAAAGAAGAAATATGAATTTACAATTGAAATACGTTAATGATCTTGTATTTGATATGGTTATAAATGTTTATATGATAAGTTTATTTGTATATGGCTTACTAAGCTTATGAAAGCTTACTTTGTGTGTGTTTGCACTATTTTATAGATCATTAAAATTACAGAAGGCTCGGGGATCATGGAGGATCATCACCACACTATCAAATTCTATTTTGGTACTTTTTGAATGTGTACATAGTTAAGTATGGCTTGTATAGGCTAGTTGTTTTGGATTATGTTTAAGATGTATATAAAGCCATGTGATATGGCTTGTGAATGGAATATGAGTATGGTAAATATTAGTCTATGTTTTATGATGCAAAGTTAGTATATTTTGAGGAAAGGTTGACACAATGAATTGATAAGTTTTTAGATGGATTTTTCTTAGAAATGCTTGTGATTGTTATGAGATAAATTGTGCACTAGTTGATATATTTGTTATGCTCAAGAATGGTTAGAAAAGATGGTCATTACTGGTTGCTTTTGAGTATATGAAATGTTCTTGTTTGTGCTTGTAGGATTGACCCTAAAATGGGTGACAAATTGGCCTTGTAAATGGCCTATATTTGCCCACACGGTTGAGCACACGGGTGTGTGGCTCGACCGTGTCCCTTAAAATTGTAATTTGATTCAAGTTAGGCTCGTACACGGGCATGACACACGGGCGTGTGACTAGCCATGTGATGCAAGTTAGTGTCGACCACGGGTAAAGCACACGGGCGTATCTTCGACCGTGTGGACAAGTTAGTATGTATTCCCTGTTTTGCCATGGCTTGGACACAGAGGTGTGTCTGAGGCCGTGTGAGGCACACGGCCTGACCACACAAGTGTGTGACCTCTGTAACTTTGCAAAATGTTAAGTTTTCAAAAAAAATTATATGTGTTCGGTTTAGTCTCGACCCCTTCCTAATGTATGATTAATATCTCGTAGACCTATTTAAGGGACTTTATGTGTATGATTTGATTTGATGATAATGAATCTCGTGTAGTAAAATGATCGTAAAAGTTCTGATTTGTCTAGTAACGCCCCTTAACCCTATTCCGACAACGGTTTTAGGTTAGGGGTGTTACACATATACCATGCATCCTGGAGGGAATAAGATGTATCAAGATTTGATGGAACAATATTGGTGGTCAGGACTTAAACGTGAAGTAGCTGAGTATGTGAGTAAGTGTTTGACGTGAAAAGAAGTCAAGGTTAAGCATCAGTTCCCCTCTTGCTTATTGCATCCTATTCAGATTCTTTAGTGGAAGTGGAAACTTGTGCCTTTGGACTTCATTAGTGGGTTACATTTAACACCTACTAAGAAGGATTCAGCCTGGGTAACTGTGGATAGACTGACCAAGTCAGAACATTTTTTGCCTGTTAGTACTGATTATTTGTTGCATAAGTTGGTGAGATTGTCTATTTCAGATATTTGTCAGACTTTATGGTGTATCGGTGTCTATCATTTTTTATAGAGATCCTCGGTTTTGTAGGAAGATACATGAGGCTTTAGGTAATTGGTTGAATTTTAGTACAAATTTTCACCCACAGTCTAATGGGCAGTCAGAATAACTCATTTAGATTCTAGAAGGCATGTTGAGGGGTTGTGTGATTGATTTCAGTGGTAGTTGGGAGGAACATTTACCGCTAGCTGAGTTCCCGTATAACAATAGTTTTTAGTTGAGCATTCAGATGGCTCCTTGTGAAGCATTGTATGGTCACAAATGTTGTACACCTCTGTGTTGGACTGAGTTGGGGGAAAAAGAAAGTACTAGGTCTGGATTTGGTACAGGAGACTCAGAATGTAGTGAAACTGAGTTAGGATTGATTGAGAGCAGCATCTGATCGACAAAAGTCTTACACCGACTTGAGGCGAAAGGATATAGAGTTCAGTGTTAGGGATCAAGTTTTCCTTAAGGTATCACCATGGAAAAAAGGTATTGAGATTTGGTTGCAAGCTAAGCCCGAGATTTATTGGACCTTAGAAAATACTTAAGAGGGCTGGACCAATGGCTTACCAGTTAGAGTTACGCCTGAACCACATTCATGATGTGTCCATGTTTCTATGTTGAGCAGATATCACTTTGAGCTATCCCACGTAATTTGGATCAATGAGGTCGAGGTAAGACCTAATTTATCTTACAAGGAAGAACCAATACAGATTTTGGACCATGAGGTCAAGATGTTAAGGAAAAAAGGAAAATTCTTCTGGTAAAAGACTTATGGTTAGGGAAGCCACTTGAGAACTCGAAGAACCGATGTGATGCAACTACCCTCACTTTTTGAACCAGGTAAATTTTGAAGATGAAATTTATTTGAGGGAAAGTCGAGTTGCCACGCCCTATATTTATTTATTTTTATTCGTTAATACATATGATAAAGTTAATGTGGCCTAGTGGTTAAGTGTGTAATTAATTTCCTTAAGGTCCCATGTTCAAGCCCCCACACTATCAACCTTTTTAATTATTTTTTTCATAACTTTTACATGGGTCAACACTCATTGTTGTCCACCCCTTTGTTTCCATGCAAGGGAAGATTTCTTTCCCTATTTTTGAGTCAACCTTCCTTCCTCAGCCCCCTTTCCACTCACATGATCCCCTTTTCATGCCATATCCCCTCAAGATGCCATTTTACCTCTATTACCAAAGCTTTTGTTGTCCAATGCACCTAAACAAGGCTCAATCTTCTTTCTATTTTCATTTTACTCTTCTCCTCTCTCTTTTGCCGCCCTCCTCCTTATCTCACCTTTTCTTCCATTTTACCACATAAATCACCCATTTTATTCATTTTTCTTCCACTTCACCACCACTTGAAGCCAACCGAACCACCAGCACAACACCACCGCCAGACCTCCATCGCCGCCATCGCCATCGCGCTGTCGTACCCCGTCGTCCTCCACCTTTTTTTTATGTTTTATTTCTTTACTCCTCTATTTCATAATCATTTTTCCATATGTACAAACCTTATATTCTAATTATTCTAAAAGGATTTATTGACAACCTTTTTAAATCATCATCTTTTATTTTATTTGTAGTTGATAATCCTCCTCTCTAAAAAAATCATTGTTGGAATTGTTGAGCCCCTCTTTTTTCTCGATACTATGTAAGTATTAGTAAATCCATCGATCCCAATTATTTCTTTTTATCTCTATTAAGACGGTTCTAATAATGGTATTTGTTGTGCATACATGAAGTGTTTATTGAAATTCCCAAATCCATACTTCATACTTTAAAAGCATACGTTATTTGGGAAATCGATTAAGTAAGTGATCTCACTTAATCACCATTATGAAATCCATTATGAAAATTTCAATATACTGACATGTTATTCATTTTATTAAATCTAAGGATTCAAGGATTGATCTACTCCCTTATAGTTGGAAACAGAATCATTATCATCAGAACTTACAAATCCAAGTGTGGGTTAAATATACTTAAATTCTGTGAATAATTCTTAATTAAAAAATATGTTTTATGATAAATATTTGTCTAAGAAAGTCTAAAACGTGAAAATATTGGAAATACACCATGTATTCAACCAGATTGATAAATCCGTTAAAATGAAGGATTTCAAAGTAAGTGATTATGAACTTTTTGATCTGTGTTAATATGAATGTGTTTGTGCACTTTTCTATTAAATGAGATTTTATATGATTTCTTGATACTCATGTGTTGTGACATATGAGATAATTTGATATGCATTAAAAATAAACATGCCATTTTTCAGTTAATAATCTGATTCGCATGTTAAACATGCTATTGTACAAATTCATAATTAAAAATTATTTGCATGATTAGGTATGCCACTATAATGATTTTGATTCGCATTTTAAGCATGACATTGTGTTAAATCATAATGAGATGTGATTCGCATGTAAAGCATGCCTACTAAAAATTTTGTGATGTATGCCATGTCACATGCATTGGATTGGGATATGATTGTACGGAGGAAGATTTTGGCAGTTTAATAATCTACATATTCTAGTGGTTTAACCACATTATCTGGTAGTATATCTACTATTCTGGTGGCTTGACCACAATATTCTATATCTGGCAACTTGACTGCTTTATTTGGTGGCTTGTCCAGATTATTGGTGTGTTATTAGATGGACGAGTTCTGTGAAACTCATTATGGTGTGTACTGGAGATGGGTAGGAAATGTTTTTCTGAGTATTTGTACAGTTTCTGAAAAAAGGTTGCATCGACATCATCTTTATGTATACTGATAAATGTGATTATGTGATTATCTATTTTTGTATATGTGAACTATTATAACGTTGAGATTTTCTCCTAATTTCTCTTGTTTTGTAAATTGACCCACATTAGCCTTTAAAAACTCACCTATTTAAGATCTTAATTTTTAGATAATAATCTAAGTTAGGACATGACCTCATCTTACAGAGGTGCACTAGGATGTCTTTGAATAAATTTGTAACATCCTGAAAAGGGCCTATGCATTTTCGGTTTAATTGTACGAAATGACATGTCTTATGTGTTATGAATGGATTTTGAATATTTTTGGAAACCTGGAAATGTATGGAAATGTTAAGTTTAAAGTGGACATTTTTGGAAACTAGGAAATGTAAGGAAATGATTTAGAAATGATTCAAAAGAGGAAAGCGAACATTTTTGGAAACTTGGAATTGTAAGGAAATGTCAAGTTTAAAGAGGGAAATGAAAATTTTTGGAAACTTGGAAATGTAAGGAAATGACTTAGAAAATGTTGAGTTTTAAAGTCTAAAAGAGGGAACTAATGCGAGGTGGCCTTAAAAGAAAAAGTTGGTGAAATTTGACACACAAACAGGCTTGGAAAAGTGGCCTGAAGATGCCACTTAGGGCCTCTGGAAATGGCGCCACATGCAAGGTGTTGGGCCTGAGTTCGAGTCACTTGGGAAGCAAATAAAGGAAGTTTTATTTTTTTGCTTCCAGAAGCCTGAGGTGGACGGCACAAGCCTTTTAGAAAGGAGGAGTTTTATTTTCATAAATATTCGATTAATAAGGTGATAAATAAGGGATTTAATTTGGATTATTTTTGAAGAGATAATAAAGGATTATTCTCTAATTATTTTAAATTAAGGAGATAAACTTATCAATAAAGAAGAGTGGTGGCCAAGTAAGGGATTCGAGTAGTAGTTTCGGCTATAAAAGGAAGAAAATAGGGTTACTCATCAATTTTTCTTCCTCCTCTTCTCTCTGCCGAATTTCTGAATGCTCTCTTCTCTTCTCTTCTCTTCTCTTTTTCTTTTGCCAAGTCGAATCTATAGTCCACCATTGTCAAAATTCTCAAGTTTTCTTTTCTTCCTATTTCTTCTTACCAATCCATTCAAAAGCCGAATCTTGGAAGGGCTTCAAGCATAGGTGCTATTGATTTCATCAAAGGTAAGAACAAGTTTGATTTCCACTCTTTTCTTTTAGATTAGCCGAGAGATAATCTAACCCCATACATATTATGGTTGCCGAATATGTAAGGATCTTTCGGGATTATCAGAGTAGTCGACTAAAAGGAGGAGTATTCGGGATTTCTAAGATTAAGGTAAGACATGTGAATATTCGGCCAAAGGCCTTGATTTATGTTTCATGATTAAGATTAAGTCTAACGTAAGGTTTTAGGGATTTCGACATTCCTAGGGAAACAAGGAACAGCTTTGGATTTGTTGGTGTCCAAATCGCGTGAGGTAAGTTTTAAGAATACTAATCCTACTAGGATTTGGATTTGTGGCGAATGGCTTTTATTAAGGTAATAAGTGATAAATCAATGTAGCGGTTAAGGATCTAAGCATTAGATCAAGCTTTTCGAGATCTCAAGGAAATTTTAAGCGAATCAGGTGTGTACCCCACACTATTTTATAATACGTTTTATGGCTATGTTAATTAAAATATGTGATATTAAGAATATGAAAGTGGCTAAAGTACCATGTTATGGTACAAAAGTACCTGTGCACGCTTCCTACTCCTACTAGGAATATAAAAATGTTATTAGTAACATGAGAATATGATAAGGATGTGAACTCTGGCATATTTATGCATATTATTATTATATGGGGCATATGGGTTTGTTTGAAAGGGGAAGTGAATGTGGTGACCTAAGACCACGAACGCGGTGACCTAAAACCGTGATATCTGAAAAGTGGTGACCTAAGACCACAGTAATCTGAACGTGGTGACCTAAGACCACGAATGCGGTGACCTAAGACCGCAAATTGGTGTGTAGCGGAAGGAGGGTCGACTTAATAGTCCCCACGGTGTGACCGGGCAGTGCGGGGGTGTGTAGCGGATGGACAATTAGGTTTGGGTTTGGGAATGCATCATAACTTGTATTCATTGTTCTGAATGTGTAACTCTTGTATGCCTAATTCTATTATGATTTAGTGTCGTGTACACATTGAGTCTGTTTGACTCACCCCGCTGTGGGACTATTTTCGTGTGACGATCGGAATGGACTGGCTCGCGTAAGCTTAGGGATGGCCATGCACAAAAGGAATTTAATTAATGTGGATTTTTATTTTTATCAAGTACTTAAACTTAAAGTTTGGGGAATTATTTGATGTAATAAGGCCACAAGGCCATAGTTGGTTTTCTTTAATTCTTTTACTCTTATTTATTTTGTTTACAAATTATTATTTATGGATTCAAGTAAATTTATTTTGAAATAAACCCTAAATGTTTATCACCTTAAGTAAATGGATTTCAATGTAAGATAAATTGGTTTTCAATAAAAGCCCAACCCAAACAATATTTTTTTAAAAATCGCACAAATTTTCTCTAAGTAACAAAAGAATTTGAAACCGGTTTACTTGAGGGACATACCAGATCCGGTCCAGGCTCGTGGGCCGGGTTTGGGGTGTTTCAATTTGGTATCAGACCCCAGTTTTAAAACTCTCGACCTGTGGGCTAAGGCCCAAAACGTTTTCCTAACGACCCCAAATGAGTTTTATGAAAAGTATTTCTAAAGTTAAGCAGGTTTTCTGGCATGGCACCTAAGTCTCCGACCCGCAGTCCACCAGGTAAGTACCCCTATCTATTATGTGATTTATATTATGATTTGTAGAAGGGTAAAAGTGGAATGGAATGTAGAATAGCATGATAGGTACTTGAACCCTAGGATTAGTTTTCCCTAACACTTACATAAGATTTAAGTGCCTAACTAAACAACCCTATGGCTAAGTCACCGAGTTAGGGTGTGGTAACCCCTGTACGCATGTCTAGGATTGGATGCGGAAGAGCCTGGTACTTAAGCAGTCCTAGTGGCTCACCTCCTTTTCGCAGGAATCCTACCTGGTGCGTAGTTTTGGTTCACCCTAACCAAGAGGACTCGGTCATAGGCTAAACACAATAACTAAAACCCGAAAGGGAACTAGCCGTGTTTTTATAAAAACCCTAGTTTTAAAACTCTTAAAATTACCTTTTCAATTTGTGAGAACTATTTTTACAAAATTTTCCGAAAAATTTTTGATTTATGAAATTACAAAAATACCCCTAGTGGTAAATTACAAAAATACCCTTGGTTTATGAAATTCCCAAAATACCCACAGTTCTTATCAAGATTTTATTACTTTATAAAATGTTCAAAAACCATAATTTGCAAATTATCAAAAATATCTTGATTTGGAGAAAAATTACGAAATTGCCCTTAACTCACACAATTACCAAAATGACCCTGATTTTCAAAATTTTTGCAACATTACCGAATTGGAAAACAAATTCTCAAAAAGAACCCCCAAGTTTTGCAACTTTTGAAATACCCCTGAATTATTAAACTTTACAAATTTACCCTGGTTTGTGAAAATTACCGAAATCCCCCTGGAATTTTAAAATTATCGAAAGGCCCCGGGATTTCAAAATTACCAAAATACCCTTATTGACAAAATCACCAAGGAACCTTATTTTGACAAATTACAAAAATACCCCTGTAGGACAAATTACGAAAATACCCTGGGTAGTGGAAAAAAATAACAATAATGAAAACTACAACATTTCTCTGAATGAACGAAAGTTCATAATTGGTTGATGAATGTGAACGTGACTTTCTGAATAGTGAACTTGAGCTGAGAACTTTGTTTGATCGAAAGAACCACTTTTAAACATCTCTTTTCATAAAACTGTTCATGTTAATCGCTGAAACAAAAGTACCAATGTATAAAACTCTTAAATCAGATTAAATCGCGACGTTAGAAAATGAGTTCTAGGGGACGTGGTCGTCGTGGACGGGATAAGAGGAGTCTTGGACCGTCAAAATCGTCTAAGAGTCTTTAGAAAAGACCGAAGGTTGAGAATTCTGCTCGCGTTTTTAAGCCAACTACTAAAAATTCGGACCGTCCGTGTGCTCAGTGTGGAAGGTATCATCTTGGCAAGTGTTGGAATCGAGATCGGGAATGTTTTAGATGTAAGTCTAAGGCTCATTTGGTTAAGAATTGCCTCGTGCAACGAAGGTTCGTGGTTTAAACCATGGAGGAAATGGTCATGGAACACCCAGAGAGTCTGTGAAGGTTCGGATGTGAGACAACCAAGGATATGATAGCGGTTAAGTTCCTTGTTTTTGGAGTACCATTTATTGTTTTAGAGATAGTTCATTCTTGTGTTACAAGTAAACTGTTTGAAACTTTGGATATGAACTTAGAGACTGTGCCTAGAAGGTAAGATAGTTCTTTAAGATCGAGTCTTGCAACAATAGCGTAGTGGGGTGAGTTAGACCGTACGATGGTTCGTTAGTAAGTAATTTCGAGGACGAAATTATTTTAAGGGGGTAGAACTGTAACATCCTGAAAAGGGCCTATGCATCTTCGGTTTAATTGTACGAAATGACATGTCTTATGTGTTATGAATGGATTTTGAATATTTTTGGAAACCTGGAAATGTATGGAAATGTTAAGTTTAAAGTGGACATTTTTGGAAACTAGGAAATGTAAGGAAATGATTTAGAAATGATTCAAAATAGGAAAGCGAACATTTTTGGAAACTTGGAATTGTAAGGAAATGTCAAGTTTAAAGAGGGAAACGAAAATTTTTGGAAACTTGGAAATGTAAGGAAATGACTTAGAAAATGTTGAGTTTTAAAGTCTAAAAGAGGGAACTAAGGTGAGGTGGCCTTAAAAGAAAAAGTTGGTGAAATTTGACACACAAACAGGCTTGGAAAAGTGGCCTGAAGATGCCACTTAGGGCCTCTGGAAATGGCGCCACATGCAAGGTGTTGGGCCTGAGTTCGAGTCACTTGGGAAGCAAATAAAGGAAGTTTTATTTTTTTGGTTCCAGAAGCCTGAGGTGGACGGCACAAGCCTTCTAGAAAGGAGGAGTTTTATTTTCATAAATATTCGATTAATAAGGTGATAAATAAAGGATTTAATTTGGATTATTTTTGAAGAGATAATAAAGGATTATTCTCTAATTATTTTAAATTAAGGAGATAAACTTATCAATAAAGAAGAGTGGTGGCCAAGTAAGGGATTCGAGTAGTAGTTTCGGCTATAAAAGGAAGAAAATAGGGTTACTCATCAATTTTTCTTCCTCCTCTTCTCTCTGCCGAATTTCTGAGTGCTCTCTTCTCTTCTCTTCTCTTTTTCTTTTGTCAAGCCGAATCTATAGTCCACCATTGTCAAAATTCTCAAGTTTTCTTTTCATCCTATTTCTTCTTACCAATCCATTCAAAACCTGAGTCTTGGAAGGGCTTCAAGCATAGGTGCTGTTGATTTCTTCAAAGGTAAGAACAAGTTTGATTTCCACTCTTTTCTTTTAGATTAGCCGAGAGATAATCTAACCCCATACATATTATGGTTGCCGAATATGGAAGGATCTTTCGGGATTATCAGAGTAGTCGACTAAAAGGAGGAGTATTCGGGATTTCTAAGATTAAGGTAAGACATGTGAATATTCGGCCAAAGGCCTTGATTTATGTTTCGATGATTAAGATTAAGTCTAACGTAAGGTTTTAGGGATTTCGACATTCCTAGGGAAACAAGGAACAGTTTCGAGATTTGTTGGTGTCCAAATCAGCAGCGAGGTAAGTTTTAAGAATACTAATCCTACTAGGATTTGGATTTGTGGCTGAATGGCTTTTTATTAAGGTAATAAGTGATAAATCAATGTAGGGATTAAGGATCTAAGCATTAGATCAAGGTTTTCGGGATCTCAAGGAAATTTTAAGCGAATCAGGTGTGTACCCCACACTATTTTATAATACGTTTTATGGCTATGATAATTAAAATATGTGATATTAAGAATATGAAAGTGACTAAAGTACCATGTTATGGTACAAAGTACCCAAGTATGTTTCCTACTCCTACTAGGAATATGAAAAATGTTATTAGTAACATGAGAATATGATAAGGATGTGAACTCTGGCATATTTGTGCTTATTATTATTATATGGGGCATATGGGTTTGTTTGAAAGGGGAAGTGAATGTGGTGACCTAAGACCACGAACACGGTGACCTAAGATCGTGATATCTGAAAATTGGTGACCTAAGACCACAGTAATCTGAACGTGGTGACCTAAGACCACGAATGCGGTGACCTAAGACCGTAAATTGGTGTGTAGCGGAAGGAGGGTCGACTTAGTAGTCCCCATGGTGTGACTGGCAGGTACGGGGGTGTGTAGCGGATGGACAATTAGGTTTGGGTTTGGGAATGCATCATAACTTGTATTCATTGTTTTGAATGTGTAACTCTTGTATGCCTAATTCTATTATGATTTAGTGTCGTGTACACATTGAGTCTGTTTGACTCACCCCTTGTGGGACTATTTTCAGGTGACGATCAGTAATGGACCGGGCTCGGCAGAAGCTTAGGGATGGCCATGCACAGCAAGGAATTTAATTAATGTGGATTTTTATTTTTATCAAGTACTTAAACTTAAAGTTTGGGGAATTATTTGATGTAATAAGGCCACAAGGCCATAGTTGGTTTTCTTTAATTCTTTTACTCTTATTTATTATGTTTACAAATTATTATTTATGGATTCAAGTAAATTTATTTTGAAATAAACCCTAAATGTTTATCACCTTAAGTAAATGGATTTCAATGTAAGATAAATTGGTTTTCAATAAAAGCCGAACCCAAACAATATTTTTTTAAAATTCGCACAAATTTTCTCTAAGTAACAAAAGAATTTGAAAACCGGTTTACTTGAGGGACATAACAGATCCGGTCCAGGCTCGTGGGCCGGGTGTGGGGTGTTTCAAAATTGTTATCTTTTATCATTCGATATTTTAGGATTGTTATTTATTATATCAGACCGTGGCTTGGGAATTTTTATTTGGATTTTGGACATTATTGCATGATTGGGTTTTAAAACTATAACTTAAGGCACTTTATAAATTTGGCAAGAAAAACTAAATTTTTAAACCTAGCTACAAACTTAACTCAATGAAAAGTCAAGGAGTTAAGGAAAGTCAAGAATTCATTTTTGAAAAGTCAAGCTATTTGCTCACTAAATTGATATTTTACAAGACATGTTTAAAATTATGATTTTAAAACAACAAATGAAATTTAGTTATCTTATCTTATTTTCTGCTGCAACATTTTGAAATATGACGTTTCTATAAATATTTGAAACTCGAGTTTTTTCTAAGTTAATCAGTTTTTGATAATTAATTTTCAAAACAAAGTTTATAGACACTACTTGGTTTTCTTAAGAAAATTAAAATGCCAATTTTAAATGATGGCATAGTCGAAAGAAAATAATTTAATAATTTTCTGCAACATCAACAATGCTAATGTGATCTTTGAGATTCAGCCATAACGTCTAGGTTAGGTTTAAGAGATTATAATATTTCTGTACAATGAAACACAGGGTGTATTCCGAGGATCGTACCTAATGGAGGATGGATTAAATCTATAGAAACTTCTTTACAATAATAAGTCTAAAAAGTAGTAATTAAATCATATATTATGATAGATCATAAAAGAGATGAATAATATAAATTAAATAACTAAAATAAATAGGTAAGAAAATAAAAAATGACTAAACCGATAAAACCAATTAGAAAGATTAACTCATTTCAGAGGTTGTAGTTTATTTAGAATTAGGGTTTTAGGGTGGATTAGCTATTAACTAACCAATTCTTACCTCTTGCCTCTAATTGATTCATCAATTGGTTGACTATAACATCTTGCCCGGCGTAGTTCTTGTTGATGCTATGTGTGGGTAGATTGTTGGCTAAGTATAGGCTAGAGAGGTTGATTTATGAGATATCCGCCTGTAACACCCCTAACCCTTCACTAGATAAGGGTTACGGAGCATTACCGTACAATTGAAAACATTTAAACATCATATCATCCATCATGTTAATAATATCATATACCAAATTAAGCCCTCGAGGCCCTAAAAATAGCTTAGGAGAAACTCGGGACTAATTTGAAACAAATTGGGAAGTCTAGGAAAAAGTTACAACATTTGGAAAAAGGGGTCACGCAGCTGAGTTACATGCCCGTGGGCCATGCTATGTGTTAGGCCATGTAACTCATTGACTTGAACCTAAAGAAATCCTCAAATGACACAGGACCGTGTGCTTCACACGACTGAGTCACACGCCTGTGTCCCAATCGGTGTGAACCTAAAATCAAACCATTTCAAAACCATTTCATGTATAAACATTCAATCCAATTGTGCACACTTTCAAGGGACCAAAAATATCATCCAAGCACACATATAATTTCCATTTCCAAGACCCTAATTCAACTAACCAATATGCCATTCAAAGACATGAGAATATACCAAAAAAACAACTATCAAAACATGTAAATATTTCACCATTTCATACATGATAACCTATTCAATTTAATTACCAAAACGTACCACTTATGGTCATTTTCAAACCATTCAAAACATACCATAAAAAGCCTTATAAACAGGCACAATAAGGTAACCAAAATGACATAATTTGACAAGGCATCAAATGGTACCAAACCAAAATAACTTTCAGAACTTATACATACCAAAACAACATTAACTCATTCATCAAATATCATTTCAAATCACCCTATACATCTTTATATACATGCCACTACCCTAGGAGATTGATAAACCATAATTTACACATATTTTAACCCCATGCTTGGCTTAATTTTGGATGATTTCCTATTGAATTTGATGAATTCAATGCTCCTAATCTCTTAATTTCATGTTTTATACTCAGGAGAGCTTAGGGAATTGAAAAGAACGAGAAACGGGCCAAAAAAGGGACAAAATGGGCCTACACGGCCTGGACCACCGCACACGGACAGACCGCACGGTCGTGTATGGCAAGCCAGATCGAACATGGCCTGGGCTATCGACTACGGGTGTGTCACACGGGCGTGGCACTGCCGCAATAAGGATGAATTCTATTCAGATTTGTAACACCCCAAATCCGGCTTAGAAGTTAGGCCCGAATCTGGCATGTCACATGGAAGTGTTTTTCAAAACCATATTTCTTGTTGTTAAAACTTGGTTGAGAGTTAAAGCCTATTTGTTAAACTCAAAACACTTAAGCAATTATTATCCACTTGAAAACATAATTACTTTTAAAACCTTATCGGTTGTGGAAGCATATTTAAAATAAAAAATTTATGAAAATGTGATGTTTAAAAATTGAGTTGCAGAAGTATTTTGAAAACGTTGCGAAAACGTAATGTTTCAAAAACAATTATCATTTTGAAAATCGTATTCCAGTTTTAGCAGTTAGAAAACTTCATAAATAAATATCATAAATAATAAGTTAGGATAGAGAGGCCTGATTACAGCCCAAGACAAAATATTTAAAAGTAAATACTCAAAACCGTAAGTATAAGCAGTGTGTGGTCTTCTACGAGTCCCTTGCAACTCCGATCTGTCTAAGGCTGAGGATTACCTATACAGTTAAAAACGGGGTGAGTTTATGAAAACTCAGTGTGTAATCCACTTACTAGAGTAACAGTCAGTATACAAAAACAAAAACTGAAACAGTCTAGGCCAAAGCCTTTTAACAATAACAGTACAGTCTAGTTCAGAACATACGTGGGCCAAAACCCACTACAATATCAATTGGGTCACAACCCATAACAGAATCAATTGGGCCTAGCCCATTTCAAAATAAATTCCATATGCATAATGTGTGATGCATGCTAACCCATCCCATCCAACCCTACACTTGCCTCCGTCCAACCTTACACTACCTGCGGGGAATAAATCACCCACGCCATCCCTACACTCCCAATGTTAGCACCGATTGCGGGACTAGCCAAAATCGCAGTAAAGCTGCTAGTATATATATACGGCTCTAAGCCTTCAGTAGTGGTATTGTAATTGGCACAAAGCCATCAGTAACTGTATTATGTTTGGCACATAGCCATCAGCGACGGTAATATAATCGGCACACAGCCTTGGGTAAATATGATCGACACAGAGTCATCGGTATATATGTTAGGCACATAGCCACAGGTAAATACGGTTGGCACAAAGCCATACTCAAGATGGCACAGAGCCATAATCAGATTACGCAGCTTTAAGCCGACCGTTGGTCTACAGTCGTCGTGCGACCCGTGCAACCTCAACAGATCAATACTGGATCCACAGTCCTCATGCGACTCGTGCGACCCTATTAGATCAATATTGGATCCACAGTCGTCAGGCGACCCGTGCGACCCTATCAGAATATCCTCCGTATCAATGTCCCAACCCCATGCAATATGTCGTGTATGTCTTGCACAATCATTACACGTGTATGAAAAATGACCATGCTTAGTAACAGTCATTTCAACACATATTAATAGCATATCAGTCACACGCCCACAGTTAAGTCAGTTAAAACACAGTCATACGATCACAGTCAAATCAATCAAATCATAGCACAAGTCAGTCATTTACCCTTCAAGGGTATTTCGATAATCCTACCCTTCAGGGGTATTTCGATAATTCTACCCTACAGGGGTATTACGGTAATTTTACAGTCTATGGGTATTTTAGTAATTTTACAAACTGGGGGTATTTCAGTAACTTTGTAAACCAAGGGTATTTTGGTAATTTTACAAATCAGGGGTATTTCGATAATTTTACAATCCGAGGGTATTTCGATAATTTCACAAATAAGGGTATTTCGGTAATTTTTCAATTCAAAGGTATTTCGGCAATTTCACAAATCAAGGGTATTTTGGTAATTTTACAAATCGAGGGTATTTTGGTAATTTTACAAATTAAGGTATTTCGATAATTTCACAAATCGAGGGTATTTCGGTAATTTCACAAGTTAGGGGTATTTCGGTAATTTTGCAAATCGAGGGTATTTCGGTAATTTGTCAACCAAGGGTATTTTAGTAATTTATAAACCAAGGGTATTTCAGTAATTTGTAAACCAAGGGTATTTCAGTAATTTTGTAAACCAAGGGTATTTCAGTAATTTTGTAACCAAGGGTATTTCAGTAATTTTGTAAGCCAAGGTATTCTAAACAGAGACAACGATGCGAATGGGCCTAGGGCCCATTCTCGGCCCAAATGGGCCCATATGCTCGTGTGGCCCATTTAGCCCAAATCTAGCCACAGATATGAGATTCACATTGTCCAGTCCAATATTTACTACACAATCATACAACTTATCTGATTGGGCCCACGGGCCAATTGGCCCCACATGGCCCCTATCGGCCCATCGTGGCCCAAACAGCCTAAACCCACAAGAACACTCATGATGGCCTCAACTATCACGTCGAAGCTCCCACACGTGCGCTCGCACGCTTGTGTGGCTACCATCGTCGTGTGACCGGCATTTCGGCATTTGCCGCTCTACAGCTAGAGTAGTGCGAAATACACACCTAATAGGAATCTGGAGTTAATCCATGCTCCGAAGACTCCTATGCCCAAACACCAACCAAGGTATGCTTACTCCCCTCATAGATCGCTCTATTTAAAGCTAGCTTCTCGCCTACTCTCATGCTAGCTTCCCGATGTGGGATCCCTCTATTCATCTTCTAAAACCATCCCAAATTAGCAAAATAGTCACCTTTTTCGAACTCAGGCTCTCCTATAACTTAATCCACATGAATTGCAAGTGCCAAGACTTGAACCCATGCTCCATTGCAAACTTAATGACGCCTTGCCACTTGACCACTCACTTCTTTGTGTCATTTTTTCCCACAATTTATTCTTAAAGCCTACTTACTTACTCCTAGGGTTTTATTTACCTAAAACCAAACTTTTTCCTAGAGCCTAGGTTTGAACCCGGGACTTCATGGAAGCCCCTAACCTTCCAAAATCACTCACCTAATAGGTCCAACTTACATTAGTACCATTCTCTTGTTCTCAAAAATTTTAAACGCTCCCATGCCCAAGGCCCAATAGGCCCAAAAATTCAGGGTGTTACAGGATTAGGATACTTGTGGGCCAAGAAAGGTATCTCGAAGCTTATGTAAACTCCTTAGGAGGCAACCTAAAAGGGGAGTTCGACAGGACGTCAAATAGACGCCTAATAGAATGAGAAAATACTCCAAGACAGCCGTCAGGATCAGCTTGGGAGAAGGATCTCCATCAAGACTGAGGATCTACCATCAAGTTCTTTAGAAGTTTTTGGGTTTTCTTATGTTTTGTTGTTTTTCCTCTTTTATGATGTTTCCGTCTATTAGTATGAACTAAATCCCTTAAATACCTAAGGGGATGAAACCTAAGATAGATCTTACTATTATTTGATTATGGGATAGATACTTGTACTTATTCTTAATTTTGAGTTCTTATTCTTGTTTTGATAATTCAGGTTATTGATTCAAGTCGAATGTGCTTATTCAGTGGAGCAAAAGTCCCTGTTTAAGAGTAGATCAACACAATTAAGCAGAGTTGATTGCAACCCTAGAGATAGGGCAACGAAAATCTGCCGAATTAGGGTCAAACCTAATAAGGGAATCCATAGATCGAGTTAATGCAACGATAGAGGTTTTAATTAGAAAGAGATTTCAATTAATCAACCTAGAGTTAGTTATTAGTAGCCTCGAGAGAGGTATTAATATAACTTAAGGATTTCTACGGATTAAGCCAAGTGAATAAATCGCATGAATCAAAAGTAATAAGTGAAGTCTAGCTGGATTCTTCCTTAGGTATTGCCGATCTCATATAAGTTGTCCAAAAGTATTTTTCCAATTTACTCTCTGTTGCTTCCATAGTTAGTTAATTTTAGATTAAAAACCAAATTCCCTTAATTATTAGGCTAGATAATAAAAAGATATTTAATACTAGTACTCTTGGTCCTTGAGGATACAATATTTCGGACTCACCACACCTATACTACTGTTCGATAGGTGCGATTGCCTTTGTCGAAATAATAGTTAGTTTCGAGCTCCATCAAGTTTTTGGCGCTGTTGCCAGGTACTAAGATATGAGGAACGCTAAATTTTTATTACTTTAGCTATTCTTATTTTTTTTATTTGCAATTTTTTTTGTTTCTAGCTTACTAACTTTTCCTCTTCTTTGCTTCTGGCAGAAACTTTTAGTTTATGACTAGAAGGAACCTGTTAGGACCATTACTTTTTGACAGTGAAATTGAAAGTACAGTTTGCAGAAACCGCAGAGAAATAAGGCGAAGCCTTCAATAAATAGAAGAAGAGCAAGAGGATGATACCAACACTACTGAAAAGATGGCTGATAACAATCCGTTACCTCTTGTGGTTGCCACAAACCCGGTTAATCAAAATCCTGCTCTTCATACTATGTATGATTATGCTAAACCTAATTTAATAGGAACATCTATCAAGTATTGTTAGACCTGCTATTGCTGCAAATAATTTTGAACTGAAACCTAACACAATTCAGATGATACAACAATTTTTTCAGTTTGATGGTTTGCAGGATGAAGATCCAAACAATCACTTGGAAAATTTCTTAGAATTTTGCGATACTTTCAAAATAAATGGCGTTTATGATGATGCCATTCGTCTTCGATTGTTTCCCTGTTCATTGAGGAACAAAGCTAAACAGTGGTTGAACCTGTTACCACGAGGATCAATCACTACATGGGAACAAATGACTGAAAAATTTTTGTTAAAATATTTTTTACCGGGTAAAACGGCTAAGTTGAGGAATGATATCTCTTCTTTTGTGCAGATGGATTTAGAGACACTTTACGATGCGTGGGAGAGATACAAGGATCTACTAAGGAGGTGCCCTCACCATGGGTTACCCTTGTGGTTACAGGCTCAAACCTTTTACAACGGTGTAAACCCCTCAACCAAGCAATTGTGTAACACCCCAAACCTGGCCTAGACGTTATGGCCGGATCTGGCATGTCACATTAAAAGGTTATTTAAAAACTACGCGTTCATTAAAACCCTTCCTCAACTTAAAACTTTCTACTATTTAAAAAATCCCAAATTTCATTGCTTACAAAAAAAAAAAAAAAAAATTTGCTCAAAGTTATTTTCTTGCAAAACTATTATTATTTTCAAAACTTTGTTTGTTGCAAAAGTCTGTCTTAAATAGTAGTAGAAACGTGAAATTTTGGAATGAGTAGTTATTGTTTTAAAAACCTGTATTTAATAGATTAGCAGTTTGTAATTAAAAGAAATACCAAATAAAAGTTAAAAAGAAAATCCCAATGTCCTTATTACACAAACCATAATCCCAATAACTAAAATAAAGTAAAAATAAAATTGCTAAGTTCAGCTTTAAAGTATGTCGGTTGTGTGGCCACCTCTGAGTCCCTCACAGCTCCAAATCCTCTAAGACTAGGGATTATCTGCATGGTTAAAAGAAAGGGTGAGTTACGAGAACTCAATGTGTAATCCCTTCTTACGGTCATAATCTGGGCCCGAGCCCATACGCTATCAGTCTGGGCCAAAGCCCTATTCAGTAAACGGTCTGGGCTTAAGCCCTACAAACATATCAATGTAATGATCATGTACCCAACCTATTCCAGCCAAACTCTCCACCCGTACCAACCAATCTCTCCATGTGGGGACCATGTCAACCCACCCAGCCAAACTCTCCAATAATGCAGCCAAGCTGCTTATAACAGTATATGTGGCTGAGCCACTAAATAAGAATATGTGGCGATGCCACTGTAACAGTATGTGGTGCTGCCACTGTAATGGTATGTGGCGGTGCCACTAGAACAGTACTTCCTTCAATCAGCAAACCCAACCCAATGAAATATGTTATGTATGCAGTGTATTACGATCATATACAAATATATAAAAATCACATAAACAATATTTAAACTACCACGAAGGGTATCACGGTCATTTTGTCATTTAGGGGTAAAACGATAATTTCACCCCTCGGGGGTATTTCGGTAATTTTACCCGTCGAGGGTATTTCGGTAACTTTACCCATAGAGGGTATTTTAGTAATTTGTAAACCAAGAGTATTTTAGTACTTTTGAAAACCAGGGGTATTTCGATAATTTTGCAAACTAGGGGTATTTCGATAATTTTGCAAGTCAAGGGTATTTCGGTAATTTTGCAAACTAGGGTATTTCGATAATTTTACATATCGAGGGTATTTTGATAATTTTACAAATCGAAGGTATTTTGGTAATTTTACAAATTAAGGGTATTTCCGTAGTTTTGTAAACCAAGGGTATTTCAATAATATTGTAAACCAAGGGTATTTCAGTAATTTTGCAAACCAAGGTGTTCTAAACAAAGATAATGATGCGAATGGGCCTAGGGCCCATTCTCGGCCCAAATGGGCCCACACGCACGTGTGGCCCATTTAGCCCAAATCTAGGCACAGATATGAGATTCACGTAGTCCAATCCAATATTTACTACACAATCATACAGTTTATCCGATTGAGCCTACGGGCCTATTGACCCCACATGGCCCCTTTCGGCCCATCGTGGCCCAAACAACCTAACCCACAGGAACACTCATGATGGCCTCAGCTATTGCGTCAAAGCTCTCATACGTGCGCTCGCACGCTCGTCTGGCTACCATCGCCGTGTAAACGGCATTTCGGCATTTGCCGCTCTACATCTAGAGTAGTGCGAAATACACGCCTGATATGAATCTGAAGCTAATCCGTGCTCCGAACACCCCTATGCCCAAACGCCAACCAAGATATCCTTACTCACCTCATAGATTGCTCATTTAAAGCCAGCTTCTCACCTTCCCTCATGCTAGCTTCCCGATGTGGGATCCCTCCTTCAGCAGAGTTTAAATCCATCACAACCACTTGTCGTCCCAACTTAGCAAAATAAATATCCCTTTTTGCTTGCAATGGGATTCAAACCCTTGCCCTCTCCTATGCTCCAGACGCTACATGCCACCACAACACAAGCTCCTTTTGTGACTTACAACATGCGCAACTAAATATAAGCCTATGGGCCAAAGTCTAAGTCCATTTAAAACGAAATCAAAATGAATTGCAAGCGCCAAGATTTGAATGTTGGACCCCTTGCTTCCTCTATGACGTCACTTCCTTGTCTCCCATATGGCGTCATTTGCCACTAGACCACAACTCCTTTTGTGTCATTTTTCTCCACATTTTATCTTAAAGCCTACTTACTAACACCCAGTGTTTTATTCACCTAAAACCAAAATTTTTCTTAAAGCCCAGGTTTGAACCGGGGGCTTCTATAACCTTCCAAAATCACTAATCTAATAGGTCGAACTTGCATTAGTTTCGTTCTCTTATTATCAAAAATTTTAAACACTCCCTTTGCCAAGGCCCAATAAGCCCAATTCTTCTAGGCCCAAATTCAGGGTGTTACAAGTTGATTGATTCAGCCGCTGATGGAACCTTGAATAACAAGACCCCTGAAGTGGCTTATGAGTTTATAGAAGAGATGTCACTGAATAACTATCAGTGGCAAGTTACAAGGACAAGGCCAACAAAAGCCACTAGTGTTTTCAACGTTGACATAGTAACCATGCTAACAAACCAGGTAGAACTTTTAAGTAAGAAAATTCATGGTTTGTTTGGTTCTTCGCAGGTACATCCGGTTATGCAGTGTGATACAAATGGAAGAGGAATGGGTAATACAGAATATCCACCTTACAACCATGGCATAGAAAGCGAATAGATAAACTATATGGGTAATAATTCTAGACCTCAGAATAACCCTTATAGTAACACTTACAATCTAGGTTGGAGGAACCATCCCAACTTCTCATGGGGTGGCCAAGGAAATCAGAGACAACAACAACCCCTCCCAAGCTTTCAACAACAACCCTACCCACAAGAGAAAAAGCTGAACCTTGAATAGATGCTAACAAAATTCATCACCGTGTCAGAAACTTGTTTCCAAAACACCGAAACAACACTTAAAAATCAACAAGCATCAATTCAAGGGATCGAGAACCAATTAGGTCAGCTTGCTAAACTGATCTCTGAATGACCACAAGGTAGGTTGCCAAGCAACACTGAAACAAACACAAAGGAGCAACTTCATGCCGTTATCGCTCATGATAGTGAAGGGTTAGATGAACCAAAATTGAGGCAAGAGAATGTGGTCAAGGAAGGTAAGGTTGAGGTAAGCCATGATAAACCAAAACCGGTAATTACAAAGTACCAACCTCGTGTGCCATACCCCAATTCTATGAAGAAATACCACATAGATGAACAATTCGGTAAATTTCTTAAACTACTAAAGAAATTACATATTAACTTATCGTTTCTTGAAGCTCTTTCGCAGATGCCAGATTCAAGGAAATTTTTAAAAGAGCTTTTAACAAAAAAACGGAAGTTAGACGAGGCGTCGCATGTGGAGCTAAATGCAGTGTGCTCAATAATTTTGCAAAATAAACTACCATGAAAATTAAAAGATCCAGGGAATTTTACAATTCCGTGCTTAATTGGTAGTTTATCTGTTGATAACGCTTTAGCTGATTTAGGGGCAAGCATAAATGTCATGCCTTACAAATTGTTTAAACAGCTAGGTCTAGGGAAACCCAAACAAACTAGGATGAGCACTCAATTAGCTGATAAAACTATTAGAATTCCTAGGGGTATAATTGAAGATGTACTAGTGAAAATCAACAAATTCATATTCCCAGTAGACTTTTTTGTTTTAGACATGGATGAGGACAATAATATTCCTATAATTTTAGGAAGACCTTTTTTAGCAACTGCTAGAAGTAAAATTGACGTTACTACAGGTGAACTTAAACTTCGTGTAGGTGACGAGACGATCACTCTTCATGCTTTTGACACGGCTAGGACATCAAGTAATAAAGGTGAGAACATAAATTCTATTAATGACCATTCGGTTTAATCTTTTCTTCAGGAAGCACCACAAAATTACACAACTGAGCCAGTTCCTAGACCTTATGCCAACAAAGAAATAACTCACAAGGAGAGAAGGCTTCAGATCGATGAACTAGATGAGTGGAAGACACATTTCAAAGAGAAACGAAGAAAACACGATGAATCGAAGCAACTTCATGAGCCAAACCAATTTCAGATCGGGGATCAAAGATTATTGGATAAGACAGACCCTCGAATCGCCACCTCAGACCTGAATATAAACGAACAAATCCCTTTTAAAGTACTCAATGTCTTCCCATATAGAACAGTCGAGGTAACTAATCATAAGTTCGAAACTTTTAAGGTAAACACTACTCGACTCAAACTATATAATGATCATAGAACTGATAGTAGGGGAGAAGAGTTTCAACTCCTCAAACCACAATGATTATGCGAAAGAGATGTATGTCTAACTTAAGACTTTAAATGAGCGCTTCTCTAGAGGCAACCCGAGCACTAACTTCACTAATGTCATATTTTCGATTTTTAGCACCTAACTACAAACTAACCAAATTAATAAAATGCAGGTTTCCCTACCACACGGCCTTGCACATGGGTGTGGCCGTGGCCGTGTGTACACCACGAATTTGCACAGCAGCGTGGTAGAGATCATATGAACCAAGGACAAAAAATCCCCAAAACACGAGCCATGATAAAATGCCACGGCCTTGCGATATGGCCGTGGTCGACACTGAGAAAGTCACACGGGTGTGAGACACGCCCGTGTCCCTAGGCCATGGCCGAAATTATTTAATCAACATGGGCGTGGAAACATCTACATAGGTGTGGGAGAAACGAACAAAGCACCACACGACCATGTAATACGGCTGTGTGACCTAACACGCCCATTGCACACTGGCGTGGAAAGCAACCAGGTTTTTGTTTCCTATTTAAAACCCCCTTTCTTCTCACTTTCTTCCCAAATTCTTCCTCTCCCAAACCCTAACCACCACACCCTTTCTTCTTTCTTTCATCTTTCCCCTTTCATTTTCCTTTTTCCCCTTTCCTCACTCTTTCTCTACACCACCATCACCATGTCGAAGAAGCAAAAGGAGCCTAGCACAGTCTCTCTGTGCGAGACCGATCTACATAAGTTCATGCTGGCTGCTTCATTAACTCTACAGGACAAGGACCTTTGAGTCCATTTATTTTTTCTTTTTCTTTTCTCTTCTCCTTTATTTTCCTTCCCTTTTATCTTTCTTGTCTTTAATTTATATTATTATATTTTGATTTCTTTAATTTAGGTTCAAAAGGTTATTAGGGAATTACCACACCACGACCCTAGTAACCACTGCCACCTTCATCTATGCCCGACTTACCGTTTCTTCTCCTTGACTCCATCCAAAATTCAGGAAGTTCACTTCCCTCCCTCCATCCAAAATTCAGGAAGTTCACTTCCCTCCCTATCTTATGATTTTATATTGTCGATATCTATCTTTGTACATTGAGGACAATGTACATCTTAAGTATGGGGAGGTTATTGATTTTATTACCAGAAAATCCCTGCATTATGTCTTATTCTTAAAGTAATTTTCTCATATTACTAATTAAAATAAGATTTCCATTGATTTATGATTTTCATTGATATGTTTCGGATTAAGTCATAAGTAATTGTGCATTGATGATTTAAACTTTAAGATATTAAAGAATCAAGCATGATCAGTCTATTTTTCGTAATTAAAATTTTTAGGTTGTTTCCCTAATCTTAAATATTACTTTGAAGTTTGAAATTTGCAAGGTTGACATCAAAAACCCATAATTTTTGTGAGTCTTTGAACCTTTTAGAGCATATATTTTTCTTGCTCACTTTATTGATTATGAGTGTGTAAACATTGATCAGTTATTCTAAAACTTGCTTCGATTATACATGTCAAGACCACATTCTTGATTTGATATACCGAGATGATAAAGGCACCTAGGTTCTAACCCACTTACTTCATAAAAAGCCTACCTTCATAATTAACCCCTAGTGAACCCCTTTGATCCTAATAAACCGTTTTTCTTGACTCACCTATTAATATTAACCCTAAAATCAAATTTTTACTTCTCCTAATCTTTTGACGTCCCTTTTGTCGAGAATTGAGTTGATCAGTTGCCTAACTATGACTTTTATTTCAGTGGTTAAAAAAAGTATATTCATCATTAGCTCTATGTTTTATGAGCTTAAACAATTAAATTCACATCTTTAGAAGAAGCTCATGTTATTAAATGTAATTATTCATTATTAGTTAGGTAATTTGTCTATTCAATCTCGATTCTAACCTTCTAATTCAGCCTATATCCACACCTTTAACCCAAGCCCCATTACAACC
Organism: Gossypium bickii; assembly: GCA_025503065.1. Lineage (NCBI taxonomy): Eukaryota > Viridiplantae > Streptophyta > Magnoliopsida > Malvales > Malvaceae > Gossypium > Gossypium bickii. The sequence goes on from CP106719.1 coordinate 50,508,231, forward strand.
CTTTAAAGACCTTTTGATTTGTGTATCATCTCATTTTATAGTGGTGGAGATTTGATTTTCATGCAAGCCTATGGGATTAACTCTTCATGTTTGACTGTTGAGTGCTTAATTTGAACCTTAAACACCTTGAGTGATTTGAGTGAATCTTTAGTGAGGATGTCAATTCTTGTCAGTTTTCAATTAGAGGTAATGATTTAAGTGTGGGGTAACACCTATGTTTTCGTGCTATAAAAATTTATGACTTAGATTGTTTGAATCTTTATGACTCTTTTAGTTCAAATTATTAATGTATGAATTATCTATGAATTACGATGAAACATTATTGATAAGGATTATGAATCAAGGAAGTCAATTTTAATTGTGAGTTGAGAATTTTGCTTGAGGACAAGCAAAAGCTTAAGTGTGGGGGTATTTGATAAACCATAATTTACACATATTTTAACCCCATGCTTGGCTTAATTTTGGATGATTTCCTATTGAATTTGATGAATTCGATTCTCCTAATCTCTTAATTTCATGTTTTATACTCAGGAGAGCTTAGGGAATCGAAAAAAACGAGAAACGGGCCAAAAAAGGGACAAAATGGGCCTACACAGCCTGGACCATCGTACACGGGTAGACCACACGGCCGTGTGTGGCAAGCTGGATCGAACATGGCCTGGGCTATCGACCACGGACGTGTCACACGGGTGAGTCCCTACCGAAATAAGGATGAATTCTATTCGGATTAGGATACTTGTGGGCCAAGAAAGGCATCTCGAAGCCTATACAAACACCCTAGGAGGCAACCTAAAAGGGGAGTTCAACAGGACGTTGAATAGATGCCAAGTAGAAGGAGAAAATACTCCAAGACAGCCGTCGGGATCAACTTAAGAGAAGGATCTCCATCAAGACTGAGGATCTCCCATCAAGTTCTTTAGAAGTTTTTGGGTTTTCTTATGTTTTGTTGTTTTTCCTCTTTTATGATGTTTCCTTCTATTAGTATGAACTAAATCCCTTAAATACCTAAGGGGATGAAACCTAAGATAGATATTATTATTTGATTTATGAAATAAATACTTGTTCTTATTCTTAATTGTGAGTTCTTATTCTTGTTTTGATTATTCAGGTTATTGATTCAAGTCGAATGTGCTTATTCAGTGGAGCAAAAGTCCCTGTTTAAGAGTATATCAACACAATTAAGCGGAGTTGATTGCAACCCTAGAGATAGGGCGACGAAAAACTACCGGATTAGGGTCAAACCTAATAAGGGAATCCATAGATCGAGTTAATACGACAATAGGGGTTTTAATTAGAAAGATATTTCAATTAATCAACCTAGAGTCAGTTATTAGTAGACTCGAGAGAGGTATTAATATAATTTAGGGATTTCTACGGATTAAGCCAAGTGAATAAATCGCATGAATCAAAAGTAATAACTGAAGTCTAGGTGGATTCTTCCTTAGGTATTGCCGATCTCATATAAGTTGTCAAAAAGTATTTTCCCAATTTACTATCTGTCACTTCCATAGTTAGTTAATTTTAGATTAAAAACCAAATTCCCTTAATTATTAGGCTAGATAATAAAAAGATAGTTAATACTAGTACTCTTGGTCCTTGAGGATACGATATTCCGGACTCACCATAGCTATACTACTGTTCGATAGGTGCGCTTGCCTTTGTCGAAATAATAGTTAGTTTTGAGCTCCATCAGAGATACAAAAACTACCAACTAAGATGGATAGTGTGAGCCGATTGATTGATCCTTCCAAAATTTAGCAACGATTATCTACAAAAAAAAAATCCATAAGAATCGATAAGCTTACAAAGCTTAGTAAGGACATAGTATAACATTTAATCTAAATAGAATTAAATATAGTTCATATACTATTTGATTCAGAGTTACCAGAGTATAAATAGTTACAATAAATTTTTGTAAATGTGATAACCATATCACTCAAAACAGCTTTAACTGATAATAACATCATCAGATTAGAACAAATCTAATAGGTGTACCTCGGCATCATACTTTCTAGAATATCAATCCTTCATTCAGACTGTCCATCGATATACTCATGAATGCACAAAATTTATTACTATAATTGAGGATGCTTTAACTACATGTAACTCAAATCACATTTCAACTGACCAATTCACTTTGATAAGAACAACTAAGTCAATTTCGATTATCAAATAATAGCATAACAAAATGCTCATTTCTTCATGTTGTTAGGACAGTTCAAACATACAATCTTTCATAGTTCTTTCAACATGCCAGTCACAGATATTTACTAACTATATTAACTCAAACAAAACATAAAATCTTGCTTGAACTCACTGATAACAATCAAAATTATCTGAGGGAAGAAAATCAGTATAAAATTTGAACTTGACTGTCATAATCCACACTTTTGCTGATATCGACTTCAAAGATAAGCCATACTTGATAAATTAAACAATAAGGATGATAAGAAAACCGAGATGATGAAATCTGAGATATAAGACCATACTGAATGACTGAGAACACCACTCATATGAAATAATAGAGATCTTGACGATTCCCTCAAAGAAAACCAGAAAAAAAAAACATTGTTCATACATTCCGAAGTCAATTGTAGTAGAGATAATCCATTTTCCATATAAATGTAAACAGGACAGCAGCCAGAAGAAACATAAGAGCAGTTTCATATGAATTCACTATCAAATTTTTATCTTAGACATAACGGAATAGAATACCAATAGAAGATAGTGGAATGTCGATCATAGATCAATCAGACCAACGATACTTTCATCAGAAAACGAGAAATTACAAATGCCTCTGAGAATATATAAACACATAGAATAGCTAAAAGAGATAGTCATAAATTGCTCAACTGTAACTATCATACTCAAACATCTTTGCATTTCAAACATTATTCTTCTAACTAATTTTGTTATCACTAATCTCATAATATTTCATTCATTAACAAAACAACTTAGAAGAATTCCCGGTAAATACAATCTTTGGAAATCATACCTGAATGAGTCGATTTAACCGAAATTAACTCCTTCTCTAGCTGTGGCTTTGTGCATTCCAAATAATCTTTAGAATAATCTGATATCTCTCTCATAAATGTCTTTGCTCACTAAATCATTCCCATCTCTAATCACACCATTAATTATTCCACCACTGAACTCTTTAGTTTCCCCACTTATGAGCTTATTCAATATAAATCTCGTGAACTTCGTCATATGACACTTTCGGTAAGGGGGTGAATATTACAAAGCCTTTAAAGTTTTGACTCTCATACACACACATACAATATAGCATTTAATACCAACATAATATCATGTACTTTGATTACACATCTCTAGGTTTCTACTAATCATGAACATATTTTCAAATATCTTAGTAACACACTCAGCATTATCACATATAAATATCAACCAATCGTAATAACCTCATCTCAAAATAAATTTTTCATGTTATTCACTGCAAAAAGTCACTCTGATTTATCAAAATGCAATGATCAATCGGAATGATAACATTTTATCCATATTCCTCAACTTATGGTTAATCCATTGTATCCATTAACACATACATATCATCGCAAATCATAGAGAATCTATTCAGGCAAATCAATATATCTACTAAGCATTATCGATGGTAGCTCGGTTGGAAAGCATCCCTACTTTAACCAAAACAAATCTCATCGAAGTTGGGAGATATCACACTATCACGGTTCACTTATGGCATGTGTAGCTAGACTCGTATACACTAGTTAGTCTGAGAATCGACTAAACCATAACTCTGATACCACTAAATCTAACACCCCTTACCCGTATTCGACGCCAGAATAGGGTACGAGGCATTATCGGAACACATACAGTTGTAAACGTATTAAACCGAGTCACAAAATTTCATCCAAATTAAAACTTTTCAAATTTTTATCTTTTAGTCCCTAAAAAGGGCCTACGAGACCCAATACATACTTTGGAAGTGGTCCGGGACTAAACTGAGAACTTTGGAAAACATTAGCAAATTTCTTGTAAAATAGGGGCGCACGCCCATGTCCAAGGCCATGTCCTTCACACAGCCGAGATACACGCCCGTGTGTTAGGCCGTATGGAGTTCTGAATTTTTGAAAATCAAGTGCAGACTTCACACACCCTGGGCACATGGCTATGTGGCTGCCCGTGTGGCCACAAGTAAGGCTATTTACCAAGCCCTTTGCCACCCCAAAACACTTATACATTTTTACAAATTTATCATCACACAACATGGTATTATTAAGCATTCATCATCCAAACTAAGACATCCACATACCATTTAAAAACCACATTCATCATGCATAATCACACATACACACTTAACCATTCACATGCAAGCATACACATCCTTGAAATTCATCATAATAGACTTATAACATAACCATTATTGGCCACATTAAATGGCCTTATACAACAATAACCATCAAATAGCATAGGCCAACTCATAATAACATATACACATAATCAAGTCCCTATACATGCTATAGACTTAAAAATACTTGAAGATCATTGATACAATACCAATCAATAACTTGTTAGTGTGATAGAATCTCCGACGACCTCCAACTGAAGCCAGCATCTGTGACACTATAGGAAAAAGGAAAGGAAGGGGGTAAGCATTATAGCTTAGTAAGTAGGTATGTAAATAATAAGTGATTTATTAACAGGCTTTTATAAATCCTCACAATATGTTCTCAAGATAATACAATCATAATGCACATAGTTCCACTATTTATTCATGTTCATCTCAAGCTGTCTACTCGAGTCATAGTCACTAAATTATTTATATCTTGAACTGAAAAAATCCAAACTAAGATCTGCTAATTTTCCCTAAAACTAGACTCACATATCTTCTTACCATAAAATTTTCAGAATTTTTTGTTTAGCCAATAAGTACAATTTATTCTTTAAAGTCTCCCCTGTTCTGCTGTCTGATAGCTTCAAGCCTTCTTCACTAAAAATTAATTATCTCTTCGTACAAGATAGGGATGACGTTACCATTTGTTTCTATTGAAGGATGACTCATTAAGAAATTTAAGCATATAAATTATAAACCATAATTATTTTTATACTATTTTTAGTCATTTTCCGAAGTCAGAATAGGGGATTCTGAAATCATTCTGACCCTGTCTCACAAAAATTCAAAGATCTCAGAATATGAAATTCTTTCACTTAACACCATTTCTTTTATACAAATATAGACTCAATAATCTTTAATTTCATATCTTATTAAACTTATAATTCAATTTCCACCATTTTTTGTGATTTTTCAAAGACACATAACTTCTGCTGTCCCAAAACTGTTTTATTGCAAATTTTACTCTTTCATAATTTCTTTGTATTAACTTTCATAGTAACACTTACCCCATATCAAACTTACCAAAGTTTGATCACCTATCGAGCACATTGCTCATAAATTGACACACACATATCTGCACTTATTCATCATGTAGTCATATTCGTTTATACTTAGTCATTTCCCGTTAAACACATCAGAATAATAATGGATACACGGAAATTTGCACATAAGTGCCACACTTGTAGCTAAAGATACTTCATATCACACTTTTCATATAGGCTCGCTCTCGAGCTAATCACATTCACTGTGCGCTCACGTGTCGCATCACCATTACGTAACTACTCGGTCTTTGTTCACAAAAGTCGCCGTATCCGCAACACATGTCGACATTACCCGACCATCGGTAGAACTTATAAGACCAGCACCCGTTTCACATTTTCACAATCTTGGGTCTGCTCACACAAGTTGTCGGTCATGACGAAACAACACGGTGCTGCTTACACAAGCTGTCGAGTATCTATAACACATGCCAGATAACTCAACTACCGGTAGAATGTACGGACCAGCACCCGGATCACTTATTTCACTTAGATTTCACATAGGTTTCTAGTGAACATGTCACTCGTATCCATTTTTATTCTTAAGGTTCAACCGAGAAATTTCTCACTTGTAGATATTTTTTCAATTACATCAAATATTCAGCCACAATTCATACCATTTACCAAAATATGAAAACGTAAGTAAAAACGATGCATTATTTACATATAAACTTACCTTGGTAGCACAATTGGTGAAAATGACCTACTCGTCATATTCTTTATTTTTCTCCCGTTCTAAGCCTGATTCTCATTTTCCTTGATCTATAACAACACATTTAACTCATTTATTCATCCTGCTACTCAAATTAGCCTAAATTCATATTTTGGTAAAATTATATTTTTGTCCCTAAACTTTGTCATATTTATATTTTTGCCCTTAGGCTCGTAAAATGATTTTTATTCAATTTCCTTGTATTTTAAGCCTAGACGAACCATTTTCATAACTATAGCAGTCCACAGTTTCCATTTATTCACACACTTACACACAGTTTACAATGTTTTACAAACTAGTCCTTTTTGACAATTTCACTGAAAGTCACTTAGTAAAAGTCATTTATTACACACCGAGTGTAACATCCGAGATTTAGGGGTTTTGCATTTACCTCTTATCTATGTGATGGCATGCTCTGTATGACTGTTTGAGTGTGTTTAGGGGCTTCGGGAAACCTTGGGGTTGAGTTTGAGCTTTAGTGAAAATTTTTGGTTTTAAGCTGTTAGGGGAGAGCTAGCGGAGCTAGGCCTTAAGGGATTAGACTTTGAGATTGATGACACAAGTGAGGAGGTGGTGTAGTGGCAGGGAGGCACCACTTTGGGGAGCTTGGAGGTGGCATCAGAGAGGGAGTTGTAATGGGGTAGGAGTTCAAGCTGCATGGATAGCATTTTGGGGTTTTATTTTGCGTCAAGGGAGGAAGGTAGTGGATTCGGCAAGGCCACTTGAAAGAGGGAGGTTGGAAAGGGTCAAATGTTTTGAATGGTTGGTGGAGATCATTATTAGGAGTTTGAATCATTCAAACTTGTTTGAATGTATGAAGGAGAGGAAATTGAGGAGTGAAAGAGGGGATTTTGTAACACCCCAAACCCGGTCTAAACGCTACACAGGAGTCTGGCGTGCTACGGAGAAGAAAATGCTTTAAAAATTGGTTCAACTACTTCGTTGGTGGAGAAAACCCTTGGAAAATTTTTAGAAAATGAATTTGAGTTTGGTGAGATTTAAAACGTGTTAAAACTGGTATTGGGAAATTTATTTGCCTTATCGTTATTCCATATCATTTATTTAATCAGTGAGTATTTAAAAAAAATCACGTACTTATCGAGGTTTTAACAAAAACAACCAATTTATCTCTATCAGGATTGCTTATCAAAAGTTATAGGAACGACCAAGTAAAACGTCTAAACATAATAGTTAGGATGCCTTATTACAACGATGTAAACCAAAGTTAAAATAAAACAATAAGTTCAAACAGAAAACTTTGAAATAAAACAACTGCTGAGCATGGCCACCTCGAGTCCACTCTGACTCCATATCCACGATCTAGGTCTAATCTGCAAAATGTAAAGGAAGGGGTGAGTCACGGAGACTCAGTGTATAAATCCCCATCCCAAGAAAATTACGCTCTTACACAAATTCATTCAATAATATATAAGTCATGCAACCCACCTAAGTATCCATCCGGGTCTCCCAAATCTACCCCTTGTGGTACCAAACCACTGGTGGGGCCAAACCACTGGTGGTGCCAAAGTTACAAAATAATCATATGTGGTACCAAACCACTGGTGGTGCCAAACCACTGAGACTTAGTCACAATTTCGTAATATGTGGGGCCAACCCACTGTGTGATACCAAATCACTGGTGACAGTCTAATAGATCATACTTCCCCTTCCTCTCATCACCCATTGCATGTACTCATGTAATCAATATCAGTATGATCATGCTTAACATGTTAAATCACATTTACAGAATAACAACTTACCCGGTATCCTCACTTTTACCCACAAGGGCATTTTCATAACCATAGCTGTCATTTCGGCTTTTGAATAACACATAACAATAAACATATTACGTAAGAAAGTGTGTAAGAGTTACACACCTGGTTTTCGTACTAACGCTTTTATTGCTTCTATGCTACTGTCGCACGAGACTACCACTATCGGCCTACAATTCAACTCCCGATACTTATGCATTTCTTTAGCGTTGGATTTACAGATCCAACCTCCACTGCCTGACTGTGAATCAAGTTCGCAATAATCCCTTAATCACTAAACCAATTAAACGATGAGATCTCACTAATAATAATATCACTTAACAAACCCTTACCTGATTTGTCAAATCCTGAAAGTCTTTAAGAAAGCTTCGCCACACCACCTACATTTGGCCATCACTAAGGTATTAAGTGAATCCCTTAAACGCAATCAAATGAGTACCAAAACTCATTCGGCCAAAGCCAAAAGAACAAGAAAGTGGCCATTCGGTCGAACCTACCATCAACCTACCTTCGGCTTTTCCACAACTCGGCACAGGGAACTTTAATGAAACAGATTCAGCTTCTAGGGGTTCAAAGTGAAATCTGCAGGCCTCTGAGCAAACAACTCAGATTAGAACTTAATAAAAATTGTGAAATCGCAAAGAAGGAAAAATCCCGAAACTCACCGGATTACTGAGGAGTACGCGGCTTATGGTGCACCTTCAGGAAACAGAATCCACCCTTGTGGATTTGGCTATGGAAGAAGGAGTATGAACAGAGGGGATTCAGCTTTTTGAAGGATTTTGAAGAGGAGAAAAGTGATAGGAAGTGTCGGCTAGAAGGGAGAAAAATATGAGAAGAGAACAGAGAGGAATTTCGGCCAGGGAGAAAAGATGAGGAAGAAAAGAGGAAAAGAAGAAAAAAATGAAAAGAAAGATGGATACTTGGCCTACAAAATTCGGCTACTCATGCACACACCTTAGAGTTGGAGTTTCGGCCAACTCTCCCCTCTCCTGATAACCTTTATCCCTTTTCTCATCCATCTATTATCACCTCCCATATCCCCTTCTTTTTTTTATCTTCTTTTTATCACTTAAAATAAAAAGAATTAAATCTCCTAAAATGTAGCCTCTATGCCGTCCACCCCTCCCCTTCTCAGTGCCGAAATTTGACCCAACAACCTTGGGCTCCAAGCGGCCATACTAGGCCCAATTCCTCCCCCCTTGTGACGCCACCTTGATGCTCACCTAAGGCACCTCAAATTTTTGGGCCACAAGCCCAGCTTTCTAATAAACATAATAATTTAAATTAAGAACACTACTAACTCTCTTTCAATCAATTTAACCCGGATTTTAAGCCCAAACCTGAGCCCAATCCACACCTTAAAACCTTCACCTACTAACTTGGCCATGAGACATATCAAATGCACAGACCCACAAAATCAGGATATTACAGTTCTACCCCCTTAAAATAAATTTCGACCTCGAAATTTACAGTCGAAAAAAGTTGAGGTATTGTTTGCCGCGCATAATATCCTCCGGCTCCCATGTCGCTTCCTCCGATCCATGGTTCCACCATAGTACCTTTACCAAAGGAACAGATTTCCTACGCAAAACCTTAACATCCCGATCTAGGATCTGCACTGGCTCCTCCTCAAAAGATAAGTCTGGGTTCACCTCTATCTCCTCCACCGGCATAACGTGTGATGGATCCAAGCGATAGCGTCTAAGCATGGAAACATGAAACACGTAGTGGATTTGACTCAACTCTGGTGGCAACTCAAGCTGGTACGTCACTGATCCTACTCACTTTAACATCTGATAGGGCCCAATAAATCTAGGGCTTAACTTGCCTTTCCTACCAAACCTCAGAACCTTTTTCCACGGCGACACCTTCAAGAAAACCTTGTCACCTTCAGCAAACTCTATATCCTTCCGTTTAAGATCGGTATAAGACTTTTGCCTGTCCGAGGCTTCTTTCAAACGAGCTCCAATCACCTTCACCTTATTCTCTGTCTCTACAACCAGCTCCGGACCCAACAACTGCCCCTCTCCCAACTCTGTCCAACACGTAGGGGTACGACACTTCCGACCATACAACGCTTCGTATGGAGCCATCTTAATACTCGCCTGATAACTATTGTTATACGCGAATTCCGCCAACGGTAAAAATTCTTCCCAACTACCCTTGAAATCCAAGACACATCCCCTTAGCATGTCCTCCAAGACTTGAATCACCCTCTCCGATTGTCCATCTGACTGGGGATGGAATGCTGTACTAAAATCCAACTTTGTACCCATTGCCTGATGCAAAGCTTTCCAGAATCTTGACGTAAATCTAGGGTCTTTGTCCGAAATAATCGACACTGGCACCCTGTGTAACCTCACAATTTCTGCTACATATAGTCTTGCTAACTTCTGAAGAGAAAAATCCATTCGTACAGGTATGAAATGAGCAGACTTCGTCCGACGATCTACTACCACCCAAACTGCATCCTTCTTAGTGGGTGTGAGGGGTAACCCACTCAAAAAATCCATTGTGATTCTTTCCCACTTCCATTATGGAATCTTGATCGGTTGCAACAATTATGAGGGTAACTGATGTTCAGCCTTGACCTGCTGACATGTCAGACACTTACCCACAAACTCCGTTACCTCACGCTTAAGGTCCAGCCACCAAAACTGCTCCCGCAAATCCTGGTACATCTTACTACCTCCCGGATGCATAGCATAGGGACTGCCATGTGCCTCCTGCAAGATCTTCTGCCTTAATTCCACATTCTTAGGCATACATATTTTTCCTTGGAAATAGAACACTCCATTACTGCTTAGACTATACCCTTCCAGTCCACCATTCTATACTTGCAACCATCGAGCACTTAAAACTTCATCTTCTCGCTTTTTTTCCTTAACCTCATCAATCCATGTTGGCCTCACTTGCAATTCTGCTAACAGACTTCCGTCATCATATAGACTAAGGTGGGCAAACATGGCTCTTAAATCTGCCACCACCTTACGGCTCAAAGCATCCGCTACCACATTAGCCTTTCCCGGGTGGTACTCAATCGAGCAGTCACAGTCTTTTAACAGCTCAATCCACCTCCTTTGCCTTAAATTCAACTCCTTCTGCGTGAGAAGGTACTTCAAGCTCTTGTGATCCGTATACACTACCGACTTCTTTCCATACAAATAATGTCTCCAAATTTTTAGCGCGAAAACTATTGCAGCCAATTCTAGATCATGCGTCGGGTAGTTCACTTCGTGAGGTCTTAACTGTTGAGAAGCGTACGCTACCACTTTTCCTTCTTGCATCAGCACACAACCCAATCCTGTGTGGGATGCATCACAATAAACCGTAAATTCCTTTCCGGCTTCCAGTTGAATTAACACCGGGGCCTCCGTCAGAATCCTTTTTAACTTCTCAAAACTTTCCTGTTGCGTGTCTGACCACACAAACGGAACCCCTTTTCTTAGCAACTTGGTTAACGGTGCTGCAATCAAAGAGAATCCTTCCACAAACCTCCGATAATACCTTGCTAATCCTAGAAAACTTCAAATCTCCGCCACAGACTTCGGTGGCTTCCAATCCAAAACGGCCTTAATCTTCCGGGGGTCCACCTTAATCCCCTCGGCTAACACCACATGACCCAAAAAGGTAACTTCCTTTAACCAAAACTGGCACTTACTATACTTTACGTATAAATGCTTTTCCCTAAGAATCTGCAACACCATTCACAAATGCGCATCATGTTCCTCCTCCGACTTTGAGTACACCAGAATATCATCAGCGAATACTACAACGAACCGACCCAAAAATGGTTGAAACACCCGGTTTATCATATCCATAAATGCTGCCGGTGCGTTCGTTAACTCGAACGGCATTACCAAGAATTCATAGTGCCCGTATCGAGTACGAAACACCGTCTTATGGATGTCTCCCTCCTTCATTTTAAGTTAGTGATACCCCGACCTTAAATCTATCTTGGAGAAGATCGATGCTCCCTTAAGCTGGTCGAACAAGTCATCTATCCTAGGCAAAGGATACTTGTTCTTGATTGTCAATTTATTCAACTGACGATAGTCTGTGCACATTCACATCGACCCATCCTTCTTAACAAAAAGCACAGGCGCTCCCCACGGCGAAACACTTGGCCAGATAAAACCCCGATCCATCAACTCCTGAATCTGCACTTTCAACTCCACCAATTCCTTTGGCGCAATCTTATACGGAGCAATAGACACTAGCGCTGTTCCCGGTAAAAGATCTATACCGAACTTCACTTCACGATCCGGGGGCAAACCCGGAAGCTCTTTTAGAAAAACATCGACAAAGTCTTTCACCATTCTAACATTCTCCATTCCTGATTCCTTAACTTCCAAAGCACACACGTAGACCATAACCGCCTCACATCCTTTCCTTACCATCTTCTCCGCCTTTAGTGCGGACACCAAATTCGATAGGTAATTCCTTCTCTCTCCTATCATTACCACCTCTTCACCCTCAACCGACTTCAGCACCATATGCTTAGCTGCACAGTCAGCTTTGCCTGGTACTTTACCAACCAATCCATTCCTAAGATTAAATCGAACTCCCCGAAAGGTAGTTCCGTCAAATCCGCTTGAAACACGACCCCTTGAAGTTCTAGGGGTACATCCTTATATAGTTTATCCACTACCACAGAGTGCCCTAGAGGGCTAACTACCGTCATTTTCCTAGTAGCAGTCTCATTAGCTAAGTTCAAAGTTTCTGCTATCCTACTAGCAACATATGAGTGTGTCGAACCAACATTAATCAAAGTAGTATAAGATAACCTAGAAATTATAAACGTACCAGTTATAACATCCAGTACGTCGCCCTCCTCTCGACGTTTAGCTGCATAGACCAACCCAGGCTGTCTAGCATCAGCACCACCAGCACCTCGGCTAGGCGCTCCTCAGCCTCGCCCAATACCATTACCATTTCCACCCCTAGTTGCACCTCGACCCCTCTGTGGCTGCTGACCATCCCTCCTGGCTTGACCACGTCCTTGACCCTCAGCTTGAGTCCTAGCTAACTTTCGCGGACAGTCCCTTACCCGGTGCTCCAGTGACCCACACTCGAAGCACCCTCTACTACTAGCCAAACACTCTCCCGAATGGGACTTCTTACATCTAGCACACTGGGGTAGCCACTGAGCAGCAGCAGGCTTTGCGGTTCTATCTGGCCCACCATATCTAGCCCTTTTCTAAGTACTTCCAGCAGACCCTGTTGGCCCAAAACTCCTTTTATCCTTACTTCTGTCCTGATTCCGCCTCTCGATTTTCTTCACCTCTTTAGCTACTTTGGACTTTTCTATGAGAACGGCAAATTCCCTTTCACACTGAGGTGCAATCAACACCCACAGCTTATCTCTTAGCCCGTCCTTGAACCTAACGTAGCGCTCATGTTTCGTAGCCACCATACCCCGAGCATACCTACTTAACCTCAAAAATTCAGCCTCGTACTCGGGTACCGACTTATTTCCTTGTACCAAATTCAAGAACGCCCTATGCTGCCCATCAGTATAACCAGCCCCCACATACTTCTTCTGATAAGCCGCCCTAAAGTAATCCCAGGTGATATCACCGGCCACTGCACCATCCCTGACCGTGAGCCACCACTGGTACGACTCATCCCGTAGAAGAGACACTATGCCCTTCAACTTCTCCTCAGCCGAGAAGTCAAAATCATTCATTATCCATTCTGTTGCCTCCAACCAGTATTCAGCGGTGTTGGGAGCCACACCAGACACTCCCCTAAACACTTCTGCTCCGTTAGCCTGGAGTCGCTCAGCCACAGATTTTCGGGCTCCTGTACTCGTACCTGCCTCAGCAACTCTCTCCAAAACTCGCAGTACTGCCTGGGATATCACATCATTATCACCACCGACCACTCAAACTCGGCTCCTCTGCCGGTGATCCGGCAAGACATTTCGCACCCATGGCGGACCTCGCGGCTCGGACAAGGTCATCCTACCCCTACCACGGCCACGCGGCGGACGTCCACGACCCATTGTACTCATTCTTCTCGTTCGCGTTTATCTAGTTAAGAATTTTATGAATTATTACTTCTGTTCACTATTTATCCACGAACAATTTTATGAGAAATAGTTTTGAAAGTGATTCTTTCGCATATGAATCTATCTTAGAGTTTCAGTTCCAGGATTATCTCCTATTCTAAGTACATTCATCACACAAACAACATCCACAGACCACATCCAACGTGTAGGGGCTTTTTCGTCGTTTCACTACGCGGGGGTATTTTCGTAATTTTAATCTACAGGGGTATTTTTGTAAATTACAAAATATGGTCTCGGATGATTTTGTGAAGAAGGGTATTTTGGTAATTTTTTTCCAACTTGGGTTTGTTTTGGTAATTTTGTAAATCTGGGGGTATTTCGGTAATTTTGTAAATCTGGGGAAAATTTTCATGTCAGGGGCAATTTGGTAATTTTTCACAAACCAAGGGTATTTTGGTCATTTTTCAAATCTAAGGTAGTTTCCACAAATCCAAGGGTAATTTGGTAATTTCAAAACTAGGGTTTTTACAAAACATTGTGGCTGGTCACTTTCGGGTTTTAGTTGTAAGTTTTGGCCTGTCAACACGTCCTCGTGACTAAGGTGAATAGTCACTATGCACCAGGTGGGATTCCAGTGAAAAGGAGGTGAGTCACTAGGACTGCTTAAATACCAAGCTTTCCCTGAATCCATTCCTAGACATGCATATGCCTATTGCCACTCCCTGTCATAGCTAAAGTGAACAATCACTATGCACCAGGTAAGATTCCAGCGAAGAGGAGGTGAGTCACTCGGACTGCTTAAATACCAAGCTCTTCCGGATCTACTCCTAGACATGCATATGCTTGTTGCCACACTTTAGCCTTATGACTTGTTTACAGGTTTTGTTTGATAAAGTTAAGTCTTATGGATTAGAAAAGTTGTTTGTCACTGTTGGAACGCCGAAACCCCATGGCGCAGCAGAATAAAATTAGATCCGGCGATCCAAACCATGGATCCATGTGTGAGGAGCGAATCGGGGTGAAATAAAGGTTTCGAAATTTACCAAAAACTTCAATCTGAGTAGACAATGACACCTTGGCAACAAGAGTTTTGATCTACTGTCGAATCAAGCCACAACCTTTTCGATGTCGGCCTCTACGTGATCCACCCGGTTTGACTATGAACGGAAGAAATCTCCAAAACTTTTCTGGAGGGTTGTTTGCTTGACGGCTGCTAGACCTAACAAACAATCTATTAGGTTTTTCACATAAGCTTTGCCTCTTTTAAATACCTTTTATAATGGGTATCCTTTTAATTGGGCCTTTTATAATGGGTATCTTTTCATTGGGCCCATTATTTGGTATCCTTTTAATACCCATTTATAATTGGTATCTCTTGAATGTATCATAAGATTAAATAAATACAATAAAGTTTTTAACCGAAAATATAATTACATTAATTATATCCGAAAATTATAATTACATTAATTATAATAAGGATTTCGGTAAACTATATTTATTTAAATTTATATATGAATCAAATTCATATATTAATAGAATTATGTTGTCATTATGTGTACAACATCCTTGTACATATAATATGTTCAATATTTGATTACCCAATTAAATTAATTCTTTAATTAATTTAATTCATGTGACAACCAAAAACAATACCAATTATATTTTATTCCGTTCATTTCAACCATAGGGTGTGACCAGTAGGTTCTTGCAACGTTAGCGAATACTAGAACGATTCTATTATCACGCATAATGAGTGGCATCTAGCAATGCATCATTGCTACCTAAGTTACAAGAAGTCATGATTCGACATAACCTTTCGTGATTAACCTTTCATACATTAATCCTTAAGTCCTTTATCTCTGGAATGGACACAAGTCATGGAATAGTCACACTTGTATAGTCCATCCCATGTTTCTTGATATCTTGAGTAGACTATGATATACAAATTAGTATGACATCTCATGTCAACTTATTTGAGCATGGCCATGCATTTCTAGTCTCACTCAATCAAGTGGCCTAAGATATTACTCCCATTATGTAGGAGGGACTTATCCTATATTGATCAACCATATCCTCTACATAGATTGTGGTATATCCAACATCACCTTTATAGAACAACCAATTACAAAGTGTACGTTTGATCAGATCAAAATATACAACTCACGATGTTGAGATAATAATTGTCTCAAGTCCGAGGATCATATACATATTAATCACTATGAGTAATGTTGTGACAATTACATAATAATCCAAAGAAACATACTCATAACGGGTCAATCCAATATGTTGTTCTCTAACATACATATTCATGCATTGATTTTGACAATCCACATCAATGACAACTCTTTATCATCAATCAACTACATGTTAGTCTTAATGCATTATTGTTGTCCTAGTCAACAATAATACTCGACTAAGGATCTTTTAAGAATAATCATATTATTCTCGTGACATTATTATAAAACAGCTTTATTTGTATACACAGATAGAAAAACTGAAATAATAATGACAATGCTTTATATTAATAAATATGGTAAATAAAGTATGTTATTACAACCATCTCATGATTGATCTTTGTGCATACTCTTACAGTCTAAACCTAGAGTCCATCAGTACTATCATGCTTAGCTACGTCTAAAGCCCACAAAGCCCAACAAATATTCCACAACAAAAGTTAGGGTACTTACCTGGGTGGATCGACGCCGGAGACTCAGGTGCCATGCTTTCCGAAAAAAATAATCATTTCACAAACCCTTAAAACATATTTTGGGCCTTAAACCCACAACCGAGCTTTTAAACCGAGCTCGGATACCAAAAATGTAACACCCTAAACTCGATCTAAATGCTACACCTGATCTGGCGTGCTACGGAGAAGAAAATGCTTTAAAAATCGGTTCAACTACTTCGTTGGTGGAGAAAACCCTTGGAAAATTTTTAGAAAATGAATTTGAGTTTGGTGAGATTTAAAACGTGTTAAAACTAGTATTAGGAAACTTATTTGCCTTATCATTATTCCATATCATTTATTTAATTAGTGAGTATTTAAAAAAAATCACGTACTTATCGAGGTTTTAATAAAAACAACCAATTTATCTCAATCAGGATTGCTTATCAAAAGTTATAGGAACGACCAAGTAAAACGTCTAAACATAATAGTTTGGCGGCCTTATTACAACGATGTAAACCAAAGTTAAAATAAAACAACTAAGTTCAAACAGAAAAATTTGAAATAAAACAACTGCTGAGCATGGCCACCTCGAGTCCACTCTGACTCCATATCCACGTTCTAGGTCTGATCTGCAAAATGCAAAGGCAGGGGTGAGTCACCGAGACTCATTGTATAAATCCCCATCCCAAGAAAATTACGCTCTTACACAAATTCATACAATAATATGTAAGTCATGCAACCCAACTAAGTATCCATCCGGATCTCACAAATCTACCCCTTGTGGTACCAAACCACTGGTGGTGCCAAACCACTGGTAACCGAAGTTACAAAATAATCATATGTGGTACCAAACCACTGGTGGTGCCAAACCACTGAGACTTAGTCACATTTTCGTAATATGTGGGGCCAACCCACTGTGTGATACCAAATCACTAGTGACAGTCTAATAGATCATACTTCCCCCTCCTCTCATCACCCATTGCATGTACTCATGTAATCAATATCAGTATGATCATGCTTAACATGTTAAATCACATTTACAGAATAACAACTTACCCGGTATCCTCGCTTGTACCCACAAGGGTATTTTCATAACCATAGCCGTCATTCCGGCTTTTGAATAACACATAACAATAAACATATTACGTAAGAAAGTGTGTAAGAGTTACACACCTGGTTTTCGTACTAACGCTTTTATTGCTTCTATGCTACTGTCGCACGAGACTACCACTATTGGCCTACGATTTAACTCCCGATACTTATGCGTTTCTTTAGCGTTGGATTTACAGATCCAACCTCCACTGCCTGACTGTTAATCGAGTTCACAATAATCCTTAATCACTAAACCAATTAAACAATGAGATCTCACTAATAATAATATCACTTAACAAACCCTTACCCGATTTGTCAAATCACAAAAGTCTTTAAGAAACCTTCACCACACCACCTACATTCGGCCATCACTAAGGTATTAAGCCATTCCCTTAAACGCAATCAAATGAGTACTAAAACTCATTCGGCCAAAGCCAAAAGAATAAGAAAGTGGCCATTCGGCCGAACCTACCATCAGCCTACCTTTGGCTTTTCCACAACTCAGCAAAAGAAACTTTAATGAAGCAGATTCGGCTTCTAGGGGTTCAAAGTGAAATCGACAGGCCTCTGAGCAAACAACTCAGATTAGAACTTAATAAAAATTGAGAAATTACAAAGAAGGAAAAATCCTGAAACTCACTGGATTACTGAGGAGTATGCGCCTTATGGTGCACCTTTGGGAAACAGAAACCACCCTTGTGGATTCAGCTATGGAAGAAGAAGTATGTACAGAGGGGATTAAGCTTTTTGAAGGATTTTAGAGAAGAGAAAAGTGATAGGAAGTTTTGACTAGAAGGGAGAAAAATATGAGAAGAGAACAGAGAGGAATTTCGGCCAGGGAGAAAAGATGAGGAAGAAAAGAGGAAAAGAAGAAAAAAATGAAAAGAAAGATGGATACTTGGCCTACAAAATTCGGCTACTCATGCACACACCTTAGAGATGGAGTTTCGGCCAACTCCCCCCTCTCCTGATAACCTTTATTCCTTATCTCATCCATCTATTATCACCTCCCTTATCCCTTTCTTTTTTTTATAATCTTTTTATCACTTAAAATAAAAAGAATTAAATCTCCTAAAATGTAGCCTCTATGCCGTCCACCCCTCCCCTTCTCAGTGCAGAAATTTGACCCAACAACCTTGGGCTCCAAGCGGCCATACTAGGCCCAATTCCACCCCCTTGTGACGCCACCTTGATGCTCACCTAAGGCACCTCAAATTTTTGGGCCACAAGCCCAGCTTGCTACTAAACATAATAATTTAAATTAAAAACACTACTAACTCTCTTTCAATCAATTTAACCCAGATTTTAAGCCCAAACCTGAGCCCAATCCACACCTCAAAACCTTCACCTACTAACTTGGCCATGCAACATATCAAATGCACAGACCCACAAAATCAGGATATTACAGATTTGGAGAGGGGAGGAGTGTTGGCCGAATATGGGGTTCTTGGAAGGGGAGTTTCGGTCATGTAATAGGGGTGTGGGGGAGGTGTTTCAGTTTAGGGGTTAGGTGCCAAAAGCGGATGTCTAGTAGCTTGAGTGTGATCGTTTTTGGAGTTTTCTCTTCTTTAGTCTCTTTGCCAACAAGGGGCAATCAAAAGTTTACACTTCCTTTCCTCTAAAAGCCGGAGGTAGAAGAGACCATTTGGTGCAATTACGTTCATATTCTTTTCTCTCTACTTCTTCTCAAAAGCTGAACCTTACTTCTCTTTTCTCCTCTCTTTTTCACATTGATTGCTTTGAACCTTCACTTCTCTTTCAAAAGCCGAATAACTCTTCACTTGTAGAAGCCGAAATACCTATTTGTGCCGTCTCTTTTCTACTTTTTCAAAACTGAAATCTCTCTACTCTATTCTTGTGATTTTTACCTCTTTGTATTTAGATAAAATCTAGTCTCTTTTTCATCTCTTTAGTGTTCTCTCGGCTCTTATTCTTTCAAGGCTGAATCTCTTTCTTGTGAGGTGGTTCTTGTCGTTTACTAATCTAGAGAGGAGGTGCCGTCACTCGGTTTTTGTCAAGCTTCTCAATCTGTTCCTAGTGGTAGTGGTAAGGAGTTCTTTTCTATCTGAATCGTTCTCTTCTTCTCTTTGGTTTGCCGAAACTAAAAGCCTAACTCTGTTCTTATGTGTGGCTGAATCTATGAAGGGTTGATTTCGGGTCTTTTGGTTCTAGCCAGCGTGAAGAGTATTAGGGATCTTTTGGGATTCGATCAACCAAGGTAAGAAGGTTATAACGTTCATTTGGCCAAAGGCCACTTCTTTTGATCATAGTCTTAGGCCGAATCTAACATGGGCTCATGTAGGGTCTTCGAAAATCTCTACGTTCAAGTGAACAACCTTCGGGTTCTGTCAACTTTGGTAAGGATTTGTTCGATCGTAACATTCATTTAGTTTCATTTAAATCTTATTCAACGTGTTAAGCGGGTTTTCTGATCAAGATCTTGTTGTATGGATTCAGGTACCAGTCAGGTAAGGGAAGGGGTTGGACACGTAGTCCTTACCCCTAAGTTCAAAAGACGAGCAGTTTCGACGATTCGAGATTGGGCACTGAGCTGTGGGCCAGCATCTGAAAAGGACAAGCAGATCGCTTTAATATTTTCGAGTGAGAACGTTAGGGAGATCGATAGTCAAGTTCTTCAAGTTTTTAGGTGTGTAATTATAACACTGTCCCCTTAGTCGTTTTTTAATTAAATGTATGTGTTATGCTTAGGAGTCGAGATAGCGGCAGTGGTGGTGTTATTACCTACGTTGGGTAATCGGAAAATCAGGTTAGTATGCTACCTACATTAAAAGTCGAGGATAAATGATTGTGGATGCATGTAGCGTGTTATATATATTTATGGATGATTCATGTTCTATCATATTGCCATCTACCATATTATGTTGCATGTGCATGGGTTTCGGGATATAATGATTAAAGGGGAAGTGTATATATATGTGGGTGACTCTGTCACGATTGATGATGGCCTCGAGCCTCATCGTGGATTTTTGTGATTTAATCACGTGGATTTAGTGGCTAGACCACTTATGTGGACTTTGATCAGTGTGTCTGTCAGCATAGACTGCCAAAGAGGTGTGTAGTGGATGGAGGGTTTATTGTAGAAATCCCCAGGTGTGCATGAGGATGGATGTACGGGTGGTGTGTAGCGGATGGATACTATGTTGGGTTGTGCTATTACTTTGCATATCTGTGCTTGGTATGATGATTTGCTGTAGATATGGGGCTAAGCCTATTCGTGGAATTGTGTTGTATAATTGCACACTGTGTCTGATGACTCACCCTATTTTTCCCAACACAATGCAGGTAACTCATGATTCTTTGGATCGGGCTGGAGTGGACTCGAGGTGGCCATGCAGAAGTTGTTTTCGTTAACTTTATTTTAAACTACTAGTTACTATTTTTGGGTTATTTTCATTATGTAATAAGTCCATTCTAAATATTTCGGGATTTTATGGTTTTGAGTTGATTTTTTTATTAAATAAGTATCTAGATGTGCCTTTGAAATATTCTTAACATGGGAGTCAAAATGGGATTTTCAAACTTGGCTTACCTAAAAACAATCGTTTTCTCACAACACCAATACAATTGACGAACCATACTTACACAACTTGGAAATTTTTATTCATCGGCAGACTACTATTTCTAACGGCAATCCTTAAAGTGAAAGGTTTTACAAACTTAAAGTTATTCGAAACAAAAATACGTTTTCTCCTCTTTCCCAGTAACATTCCGGATTCGGTCATGGTGTCTGGGCCGGGTTTGGGGTGTTACACCGGGCATTCAATTCTACCATTAAACATCAGAACACAAGCATTTATCATATGGGTAAATTTTCAAACATCAACCCTAGCTCAAATAAATGGTAGAAATAGAGAGATCGTGTTACGAGGATTTCAAAAAAGTAAAAATAATTAAAAACGAGGCTAGAACAGACTTACAATCTTGGAACCTTGACAAACCCTAGCAATGGTTTCTTCATGCAACATTCGGCCATAGCTTGAAGATGGACACAATTTTGCTTTAATTTTGGCTTTTTTTAAATTCTTTTAATTACTAAATGACCAAAATGCCCCTAACTTAAAAATATCCTATTTCACTTATCTCATGTCCATTTTTGTCCAACAATTTAAAAAATGTTCTAATTACCATTTAAGGACCTCCAATTTAAAACTTCATAACAATTGGACACTTCTAACATGTGGAACTCAACTTTTGCACTATTTACAATTTAGACCTTTTGACTAAATTGAGTGCCCAAACGTCGAAATTTTCGAACCAAATTTTCATGAAATCTTTCCGCGAAATCGTATACCATAAAAATGCAATAAAAATAAGATTTTCCTCATCGGATTTGTGGCCCCGAAACCACTGTTTCAATTAGGCCCAAAATCGGGCTGTTACAGTCTGAGCTCGTGTAACTCTCTAACTTGGGTTACACGGCCAGGTCACACACCCGTGTGCTAGGCCATGTAACTCTTGAAATGCAACCTTTAAAAAACCTACAGTGGACACACGACCGTGTCGCCTGGTCATGTGTCACACACAGCTGAGACACATGCCTGTGTCTCTAACCATGTGGACGAAAAATAGGCTATTTCCAAGCCATTTTCTCACTCATTCTTGCAGACACCTATAACCAATTTACCACATGTAATCAAGCATCCCAAAGTACACCAAACCATACAACAACAAGCTATCCAAATTGACACATATTCATACAACCAATATGCTCAAAAAGCTCTTCAATCACGACAATTAAACATGTATAAATAAATGCTTAGTTTAGCCAAAACTTACCATTTGGTACACATATCAAATCCACACTCATATGTACCTAATTTACCATTTAACATTTAGCATCATAAGCCATAAATACCAACTACATTTTTAATACCAAAATGACCATGTTCAACTTCCATCATCTAAGCATCATAAAGACTATAAAGTCATCCATCAAAAGGCCACATACATATATAAACATAGCAACCATTTCAATCATTCAAAATACCAAATTTACAAGCCAAAACATAATGGCTAAAACATCAACCAGAAACACCTATACATGTGCATATTTATCCAAATATCAATTAACTTGTTTCCATGCCAAAACATAGCATAATTGCTACATAATCACCACACCATATTAGATTCATGCCATATCTAGCTCAAAACCTTTCCAAAGCATACAATATCTTGACCATGTTGAGGTTAATTCATCATATATCACTTTGGCCATTCAAACATGCTTTAACACATTATTAGATTAACACATATCAATAAGGCACCAAATGTACCAAGGCAAAATCACCCAAAATGTCATATACATTTCAAAGACATCAACTAACATTCAACTAATCATCAACCAAAAGTTCACTAATACATGTCATTATAACCTTAGCCAAGACATCAAAATCTACCAATATAATCATTGGATAGTATGATGGATCTCTGACTAGCTTCCAACCTGATCGAGCTTCTGATAATCTGAAAAGTAAGGAAAAACAACTACGTAAGCAATGAATGCTTAGTAAGCTCGTATAAACTTTAGCAATATCAATCCATTTCAAATATGAAATTTATACATATCAAGAATAATCTTATACTGATACCACAAAATTCATGAAACCATATTCAACAACTCATAAAGTGGATAAATCCACAGCATTACATATAATATCATCCCTAGCATAGTAGGATTTTAAATAACTTTAAACCCTTTCAAATTTTCTTATTTTCATTTGCATTTCATTACTTTCCATTGCATTTACTTTCTCTAACTTAAATAACAACATCAATACAACACATCATTCCCTTTTTCATCATTTTACACTTCAAGTATGAACTTACTATTTCATTACCTTTCCACACCTATTTCATATGCATAACACACAAGACATAAGCATATCATTCAACCATAGCCACAAGCAAGTGCATTTAAACATAGCTCTTTTCGATTTAATCACATGATAAACCATTTCATAAGTAATTACATAATTTAAACCTTACCACTTTTTCATGAACACAAGCATATTTCCATTTCAGCACTTACCATTTCAATGCAACTTATACGTAAACATAATACCATTCAACCAATAGTTTGGCACATGCCTAAGCATCAGAAAACAACACATGTTACCGTACTTGAACATATTTCATATAAATTCAACATTGATAACCTTTTATTCTCAACATGTAACACTTAAGGTTTTTACTCATCTGAACTTACATAATTTCCATGTATCATCATATCAAAGATGTTCATATATGTACATGTCATAATATAGATCATTCTCTTATCGTTTCTTATTTGAATAATGCTCGTTGAACCATTTAGAATAACGTTGGATACCCGGGATAGCTCACACATAGTGTGCTAACTCATATAACTGTAATCTGTCAATTCCTGTATATGTATGCTCACACAAGCTGTGAAAATGGGCCATCTCACACGAGCTGTGGGTCTGAACGTAGCTACATGATGCTACTCACACGAGCTGTGAAGTATCTGCAACACATGTCAGACCTCAGCCATAGGACGTTCAGGACCAACACCAAAATCATATAAACCCTAATGACATGTCATTTGTATCCTAAAAATTCTTAAGGTTCAAAAGGTGCTCGGTAATCGTCGTACGTCGTTGGATTTACGTCGTTCCATAACACGGTAAATTGCATACTAACATATATATATATTGATTTACTCACAATATAATCACATATTAACATTCAATTTAATCAAAATTATATAGAATAAAGTTCATTCGAACTTACTTGGCTAAATTGCAGAAATACCAAAGCTTAGGGCATTTTGGTAATTTTTAATTTTCCTCGATTTTCCACCCAGTATTGATCTAACTTAATAATTTCATTCAATTTATCAATTTAAACAGTAAAACAATTTATTTCATGCAATTTGGTCATTTTTGACATTTTTATAAAAATTCCCCTAAAGTTTTACTTTTATTCAATTTAGTCCCTAAGCCCAAAACATGCAAATTAACCATTTTTACTTTAAAATTATAACATCTGAATATTAATGGCACCCATATCATCCCATATTTGTATTAATTTCACATCAAATCCTTGTACTTATACTATTTTAACAATTTAGCCCTAATCCGAAAATTCGTCAAAAATCACGTAACAAAATGCTTTTAAATACCAAATAATATTTCAAATTCATCATTTTACATAAAATAATAATTAGATTCGTCAATGAAAACATTCATAGTGTTTAATAGTTTCAAAATTGAAGGTACGGGCTAGTTGGACCTAGTTGCAACGATCTAAAAAACATAAAAAATTATTGAAAACGGGGCTAAAAACAGACTTACATGCATCATCACAAGGTAAGCTGAAGCTTCAGGGTCTTCCATTCTATTTTTCTCCATTCAAAATCGGTGAAGAAGACATTAAAATGATGATAGAACATTTTGGTCTAATTTATTTTAATTTAATTATCAAATTACCATTTTAACCTTTGTTAATAATTAAATAAAACATCAAATTCATGTCCATTATTGTCCACTAACACCTTGAATGGTCTAATTACCATTTAAATCCTTTTTAATTAATTAACTATCAAAACGTTGAAATTTTTCAACGAAACCTTAATACCACCTTAATGATACTCTGTAAATATTTATAAAAATACTTATAGCTTAGTTTATAAAAATGACGTCTCGATACCTCATTTTCTAAAACCACTTGACCTTAGGGTCTGTAACAACCCAAACCCGGCCCAAACATTATGGCCGAATCTAGTTTGTTACAGGGGAAAAATATTTTGAAATCTTTTAGGAACCGGTTAAGTTTTGAAAACCTTTCATTTTAGTGGTCTTGCTAAAACAATACTTAGTGTTTATTTGAATTTTAATTAAATCAAGTTACTACAAAATTCCAAATGTGGCCGATGGCACGATAAAACATTTTTCGTTTAAGGTTGGGAAAACATGTGTATTTAATATAATATTAATAAAATAGTTCAAACAAATTATCCAAAATACGTAAAGTAACAAAGTAGAGTATTAGGAGGCCTTATTACATCCGAAATAAAATTTAACCAACAGTAAGATAAAAATAACTAAAGTTTAAAATTCATTTAAATCAAGTCCACTGCATGGCCACCTCGAGTCCATCCGGCTCCTTATCCGCGATCTACGTGTCACCTAAAAAATGTAAAGGAGAAAGTGAGTCACCAAGACTCAGTATGTAACCCTTCCCCCGGTTTAAGCAATTTCATACACACTTTATAACAATCAACATGCATAAGGTTATGTACCCAACCTAGCCAACCAAACGCCTCGGTCTACCCCGATGTGGTTCCAAACCACTGGTGGTGCCAAACCACTGGTGACGTATGGTCACAGATGTGATGCCAAATCACTGGAGGTGCCAAACCTCTGGTGTCCGAAGACACAAATTGATTGATGGGGCCAACCCATCGTGTGATACCAAATCACTGGCGTCAATCCCGTATTATCATCTGTGGGGCCAACCCACCGTGGTGCTAAGCCATGACGACGACGCCGTGAGGTGCCAAACCTCCGGAGGTACCAAACCTCTGTGACCGTAGTCACGATGTGTTACCAAAACACCGTGTCCGCCGACACCGATAACAATTCCCCTCCTCTTATCAACCCATATCGATTTCATGTCATCAAATATTTAAGTTACAAATAAACATGCCATGCTTCCCAAAAGCATTAAATAGTAACTCATAGTAACAGGTACTTACCCGAATCGTCACTTATACCGATATGGTATTAAATCCAATGCTACATAAATCAGAGTTAGCATTCAATATATTTAGCACAGCTTAATAGGTTATAAGGTGTGTATGTACACACTGTCACCACCGAATCGTCCTAAATCCCGAAAAGACAAGTCACCACACCAGATCTCCCCGCACCTATATTCGCCAACTATGGATTAGTACTATGGCCTATTCGCCAAATCAAATAAATCTAAAGGGTTACCAATTGAACCCAAACCTCACCTATTTGCCTCTAAGTACTCACTTCGATTGCCTTGGTTCACAAATCGCTTCACTTCCTACAATCGGTCATCATCATTACTAGTAGCCCTTGGCTTAATCGAATACCAAAAAGAATAGATCCTTACCAAAACCGATTCTGAGGACTCCAGGCTTGGATCGAATACTTCAAAATCCTGTACCTAAATAGAACCGATTCTATCACTGATTAGTCACTAAAATAATTCAACTTTTCTATTTAACCAAGTCGACAGAGAGAATGGGACATGGAAGAGAGTTTCAGCATACTTACCCTTGCTTTAATATTCGCCAAAGATACACCAAATGGGGAGAAGGAAAGTCGGCACACCAAGGGAGAGGATTCGGCTTGAGTTGGAAGAAGAAGAGAATGAAGGAAGATATGGAATGAAGGTTTCGGCTAAGGATTTTGAGAGAAAGAAAGAAAATAGAGGGGAGGGTTGAGAATTTCAGCAACTTACAAAGATGAAAAAAAAAAGACAAAACAAGTGCTAAGTTGATGCTTTTTATAAGCATTCGGCACCCCCCTCCTTAGCTTGCCGTCCACTCCTATCAATAAGGAGTTCAAACTCTAGCCAACTCCAAGCCACATATTTGAATTAATTCAAATTAACTTGAATTAATTTCAAAGCTATTTTTCCTCTGCCAACTCTTAATAATTAATCCCATGATAATCCCTTTAAAATAATTAATATAACATCCTTATTATCTTATTATAAAAAAACTATTTAAAGAGAGAAAATCTCTCCCACTTGTGCCGTCCAAAATATAGTGCAAAAAGGGGATTTTTGTGACTCGAACCAAGGCTCCCGTTGCTCTCCCTTGTGGCGTCACATACAACTCCCAAGTAGCCCTCCTTTTGCCACTTTACCTAGCTGATTTATATGTCCACAAATCCTCTATTTATTCTTGTAACCCCTAACTACTAAGACTCCCTTCCTTTAAAACTTATAAATAATATTTTCTACTATTCTGAACCAACTCAGGGCCCCTAATTAAGCCTTATTATTCCACAATTAATACCATGGCAATTCAAATACAAGGAAAATCATTCAATCACAAATAGCCCCATTTTTAGGATGTTACAGTTCTACCCCCCTTAAAAATAATTTCATCCTCGAAATTACCTGATCAGAAGAGATGGGGGTATTGCTGCCGCATCACATCCTCGAGTTCCCACGTAGCTTCTTCAACCCCATGGTTCCGCCACAGCAGTTTCACAAAGGGCACTGACTTCCTACGTAGAACCTTAACATCTCGATCTAAGATCTGAACGGTTCTTCCTCAAAGGACAAATCCGAGTTGACCTCAATCTCAGCCACTGGCACAACGTGCGATGGATCTGACCGATATCACCTAAGCATCAACACGTGGAAAACGTCATGGATCTGATTCAGTTCTGCCGGCAACTCAAGCTTATAAGCTACCGGTCCTACTCGTTTCAACACAGTGTAGGGCCCGATGAACCTTGGGCTTAGCTTCCCTTTTCGCCCAAATCTCAACACCTTTTTCCAAGGCGATACCTTCAAAAAGACTTTGTCTCCTACATCATACTCCATTTCCTTACGTTTCAGATCAGCATAAGACTTCTGTCTGTCTGACGCTTCTTTGAGACGAGCCCGAATCACCTTAACCTTGTCCTCAGTTTCAGTAACCAATTCCGAACCCAAAACTTGTCGTTCTCCCAACTCCGTCCAACATGTAGGGGTACGGCATTTCCGTCCATATAGTGCTTCATATGGAGCCATCTGAATACTCACTTGATAACTATTGTTATAAGCGAATTCCGCCAATGGTAGATACTCCTCCCAACTACCACTGAAGTCCAAAACACAACCCCTCAGTATATCCTCTAAGATCTGTATAACCCTTTCTGACTGCCCCTCTGACTGTGGGTGGAAAGCTGTATTGAAATCCAATCGTGTACCCAAAGCCTGATGCAACGCTTTCCAGAACCTTGACGTGAATCTTGGATCCCTATCCGAGATAATTGACATTGGCACACCGTGCAATCTTACTATCTCAGCCACATACAACTTTGCTAGTCTCTGAACGGGATAATCCATTCCTACCGGTAAAAAATGAGCTGACTTCGTCAGACGGTCTACAATCACCCAAACTGCGTCCTTTTTGTTGGGCGTCAGGGGTAGCCCACTGACGAAATCCAGAGCAATCCTTTCCCATTTCCACTGAGGGATCTTTACCGGTTGAAGTAGCCCTGATGGCAACTGGTGTTCAGCCTTAACCTGCTGACACGTCAGACACTTCCCCACAAACTCGGTCACCTCACGCCTCAACCCCGGCCACCAGAACTGTTTCCGTAGATCCCCATACATCTTGCTTCCTCCCGGATGCATAGCGTATGGGCTACTATGTGCTTCTTGGAGAATTCTCCGCCTCAATTCCGTATCCTTCGGCATACAAGCTCGCCCTTGAAAACATAGCATTCCATCTCTAGACAGACTGTACCCTTCTAATCCACCATCCCGAACTTGTACCTCTTAGCATTCAACCCTTCGCGTCTACTAGCCTTTTCCTTAATCTCTCGACCAAGTTGGCCTAACTTGAAGCTCGCTAAAAGGCTTCCATCGTCATATGCACTCGGACGAGCAAACATCGCTCTTAAGTGCATCCACGACCTTCCGGCTCAACGCGTCGACCACCACGTTAGCCTTACTTACCAGATGATACTCGATTGAACGATCGTAGTCCTTCAACAGCTCAATCCATCGGCACGCCTTAGGTTTAAGTCCTTCGAGTCAAGAGATACCTTAGGCTCTTGTGATCCGTGTGTAGACTACCGACTTCTCCCCATATAGGTAATGTCTCTATATCTTCAAAGCGAAGACGACTGCTGCTAACTCCAAGTCGTGAGTTGGGTAGTTAACTTCATGCGGTCTTAACTGACGAGACGCATAGGCCACTACCTTCTCTTCCAACATCAACACACATCCCAAACCAAGATGGGGCGCGTCCACATGAAATCAGAAACAACTTCCCGCCACAAAGTGTACCAAAACCGGAGCTTCCGTCAGAATCTTCCTTAGCTTATCGAAACTTTCTTGTTGCTTCTCCGACCATGCAAATGGAACACCTTTCCTTAGTAACTTAGTCAATGGCGCTGCAATAAGAGAAAATCCTTCCACAAATCTCCGGTAGTACCTCGCTAGACCCAAAAAGCTTCGAATTTCGGCCACTGACCTAGGCGGTTTCCAATCCAACACCGCTTCAATCTTGCGGGGATCCACTCTAATCCCTTCCGCTGACACCACGTGACCTAAGAAAGCCACCTCCCTAAGCCAAAATTCGCACTTACTGAATTTGGCGTATAATTGCTTTTCCCTTAATACTTGTAGAACTATACGTAAATGCCTGTCATGCTCCTCCTCCGTCTTTGAATAAACCAATATGTCGTCTATAAACACTACGACAAATTGATCCAAAAACTGTTGAAATACCCTATTCATTAAATCCATGAATGCTGCCGGTGCGTTGGTCAATCCAAATGGCATTACCAGGAACTCGTAATGCCCATACTTTGTTCGGAATGCCGTCTTGTGCACATCAACCTCCTTCACCTTAATTTGATGATAGCCCGACCTAAGGTCTATCTTCGAGAATACTGAGGCACCCTTCAGTTGATCGAACAAGTCATCAATTCGAGGCAACGGATACTTGTTCTTGATCGTTAACTTGTTTATTTGACGGTAGTCGATACACATCCGCATCGAACCGTCCTTCTTCTTGACAAACAAAGACAAGTGCTCCCACGAGAGATATACTGGGTCTGATAAACCCTCTATCCAAGAGCTCCTGAATTTGAGCCTTTAGCTCCACCAATTCCTTTGGTGCCATTCGGTACGGTGCTATAGACACAGGTGCCGTTCCGGGTAGTAAGTCTATATCGAATTCAACTTCCCGGTCCGGAGGCAGACCTGGAAGTTCTTCTGGGAACACATCAGCGAATTCCCCAACCGTTCAGACCTTCTCTACTTCTGACGCTTTCGCCTCCAAAGCACACGTGCGAACCAAATACGCCTCGCACCCTTTTCTGACCATCTTCTCAGCCTTCAAGGCCGACACCACATTGGATAGGTAATTCCTTCTATTACCAATCATAGTCACTTCATCATCCTCAGCCATCTTAAGAACCATGCACTTAGCCGCGCAATCCAATCTCGCCTGATACTTAGCCAACCAATCCATTCCAAGGATCAAATCGAACTCCCCAAATGGCAGTTCCATCAGATCAGCTACAAACACGACCCCTTGGAGTTCTAGGGGTACATCCCTATAAAGCTTGTTCACAACTACAGAATGGCCTAAAGGGCTAATTACAGTCATCTCCCTAGAGGCAGTCTCAGAGTCTAAGTTCATAGTTTCTACTACACTACTAGCAACGTATGAGTGCGTCGAACCCACATCAATTAATGCAACATAAGGAAGACTGAAAATTAAAAACGTACCGGTTATGACATCCAGTGCATCACCCTCCTCGCGACGTCTCGCTGCATAAACCAAGCCAGGCTGCCTAGCCTCTGTGTTGCCTGCACCCCTGCCCTGAATTCCACGACCTCGGTTAGGACCGCTTGCTTCCTCTACCATTACCACGACCCCCTCTCGTGGTCCCACATTTCTATTCTCGAGTATGGTTCGCGCCTCGATCGATTCTCGAGCTCGCTTTGGGACAATCCCTCACACGGTGATCCAAAGACCCACATTCAAAACAACCCTTTCACCGGTCCAACAACCTCCCAATGGGATTTTCCACAATGATTACAACTTTGCCTGTCTCGATCGGAGCCATGGACCTTGTCGCCGATTTGGCCCACTCGCTAGCCCTTTTATGAGCGGTACCACTCGACCCGCACGACCCAAAGCCTCTTTTCACTTATTCTTATCATAATTCGCCTCACGGACTCCTTTGATCCCTTCGGCTACCTTAGCCTTCTCCACTAGCGACGAAAAACTCACGAACTCGCATGGAGCAATTATCAGCTTTAAGTCATCTCTAAGCCCGTCCTCAAAGCAGACACAACGCTCATGTTCGGTCGCTATGATGCCTCTAGCATATCTACTCAGCCTTAAAAATTCCGCCTCGTACTCCGACACTGGCTTAGTTCCTTGCACTAACCCCAGAAAAGCTTTCCTCTGCGCATCAGTGTAGCTAGTACCCACATACTTCGTCTGAAAAGCAATTTTGAAGTAGTCCCACGTGAGATCATCTGCCGTGGCTCCATCTCGGATCGTGAGCCACCATTGATACGCTTCGTCTTTCAGAAGCGACACTGCCCCTTTCAATTTCTCCTCATTAGACAGATCAAGGTCGTCCATAATCCTTTCTGTAGATTCTAACCAGTACTCTGCTGCACTAGGTGCCACTCCCGACACACCCTGGAATACCTCAGCTCCGTTAGACCGAATTCACTCGGGAACAGATTTCCGCGCTCCCAGATTCCCACTGGCCCCAGCCACCAACTCCAGGACTCGCAACACAGCTTGCGATACTTCCTCACCCCCGGTCTGCTCCTAATCCTCAGCTCCAAAAGTTGGGGGTGGTGGTGGCGGTACTTCATTCTCAGAACCCTGACCCGACCTAACGGGTTCAGACACTGTCATCCTACCCCTACCACGTCCATGGCGTCCACGTCCTCTAGAACTCATTCTATCTACTGCGCTTTTAATCTGATTAAGAAAATTTTATGGATTAGTACTTGTTCCACTTGATTATACGCGAGGAAATTTTATGAAAAAAGTTTAGTTAGGGATTCTTTCGAGCAAACAGGATTTCAAGTCTTCTATCCTAGTTCACACAAAAGAGTACATCCATTCCCTAATACTTTCCCTACTTATTCACTCCTTGGACATTTCTGTCCGTTTCTATCCCAGGAGTATTTTCGTCATTTTCCTATAAGGGTATTTTCGTAATAAAATCCGAGGGAATTCAAAACTTTAATAAAGCAGGTCACTTTGTAATTCCCAAAATTGGAGTGTGTTTTTGAAAATTTGCAAAATTTAAAGATATGGCAACATTTGGAAACCAGGGGTATTTTGGTAATTTTGTCAATCAGGGGAAATTTTGAAATTTTGAAACTCAGAGATGTTTTAACAGTTGTAAAACTCGGAGGGTTCCTTTTTGAAAGTTTTCCTTTTCAAGAGGTGATGTTTGTAAAGATTCAAAAACCAGGGTCATTTCGGTAATTTTTGCAATTTGAGGGCGTTTTCGTAATCTTCCAAAACCAAAGTATTTTATTGATGATAATCAAAGTAGAGTTGTTGGGTTTTGATAAAATAATGAGATTTTTGGGCAAAACCATTGAGTTGATATTTTATGAACCAAGGGTATTTTGGTAATTTCATCCCTAAGGGCATTTCTGTAATTTTTCATAAATCAAATTTTTCGGGGAAAACATTGTAAAAATGGTTGTTCTCAAATTTTGAAAGAGTGATTTAAAAGTTTTGAAAAAACTAGGGTTTTGTTGTTTTATTCTTTTTCAAAAACATGGCTAGTTCCCTTTCGGGTTTTAGTCGTTATGTTTAGCCTATGACCGAGCCCTCTTGGTCAGGGTGAACCAAAGCTACGCACCAGGCAGGATTCGAGTGGAGAGGAGGTGAGTCATGCGGACTGCTTAAATACCAGGCTCCCACTGAACCTTTCTAGACATGCGCACAGAGGTTGCCACACCACTGAGCCCTCTGAGTTAGGGTGAACCGAAGCTACGCACCAGGTAGGATACCTGCGAAGAGGAGGTGAGTCACGAGGACTGCTTAACTACCAGGCTCTTCCGGATCCACTCCTAGACATGCGTACAGGGGTTACCACACCCTAGCTCAGTGACTAAGTCATAGGTTGGTTTAGCTCATTAAGTCTTATGTTCTGTTTGTGTTTGAGTAATCTAATCTTAGGGTTCAATATTCCTATAAGTCTATTCTACGTT
This sequence comes from Gossypium bickii, assembly GCA_025503065.1. Lineage (NCBI taxonomy): Eukaryota > Viridiplantae > Streptophyta > Magnoliopsida > Malvales > Malvaceae > Gossypium > Gossypium bickii. The sequence continues at coordinate 50,541,848 of CP106719.1, forward strand.
CCATGCTTCCTACCCTTCTACAGAAGAGATAATTCACCAAGAGGTTCAGCAGTACTTACCTGGGCGGATCGGTGCCGGAGACTCGGGCCATGCTGCTTTAAAACCCAAAACAATTCAAAAGGCCTACCAAAACATTTTTGGGCCTTGGGCCCCCACAGCCGAGCTTTGAACCTGGCTCTGATACCAATTTTGTAACAACCCAAACCCGGCCCAAACATTATGGCCGAATCTAGTTTGTTACAGGGGAAAAATATTTTGAAATCTTTTAGGAACCGGTTAAGTTTTGAAAACCTTTCATTTTAGTGGTCTTGCTAAAACCATACTTTGTGTTTATTTGAATTTTAATTAAATCAAGTTACTACAAAATTCCAAATGTGCCCGATGGCACGATAAAACATTTTTCGTTTAAGGTTGGGAAAACATGTGTATTTAATATAATATTAATAAAATAGTTCAAACAAATTATCCAAAATACGTAAAGTAACAAAGTAGAGTATTAGGAGGCCTTATTACATCCGAAATAAAATTTAACCAACAGTAAGATAAAAATAACTAAAGTTTAAAATTCATTTAAATCAAGCCCACTGCATGGCCACCTCGAGTCCATCCGGCTCCTTATCCGCGATCTACGTGTCACCTGAAAAATGTAAAGGAGAAGGTGAGTCACCAAGACTCAGTATGTAACCCTTCCCCCGGTTTAAGCAATTTCATACACACTTTATAACAATCAACACGCATAAGGTTATGTACCCAACCTAGCCAACCAAACGCCTCGGTCTACCCCGATGTGGTACCAAACCACTGGTGGTGCCAAACCACCGTGACGTATGGTCACGAGATGTGATGCCAAATCACCGGAGTGCCAAACCTCCGGTGTCCAAGACACAAATCGATTGATGGGGCCAACCCATCGTGTGATACCAAATCACCGGCGCCAATCCCGTATTATCATTTGTGGGGCCAACCCACCGTGGGTGCTAAGCCAGCACTGGACGAGGCCGTGAGGTGCCAAACCTCCGGGGTACCAAACCTCTGTGACCGTAGTCACGATGTGTTACCAAAACACGGTGTGTCCGCCGACACGATAACAATTCCCCCTCCTCTCATCAACCCATATCAGATTTCATGTCATCAAATATTTAAGTTACAAATAAACATGCCATGCTTCCCAAAAGCATTAAATAGTAACTCATATTAACAGGTACTTACCCGAATCGTCACTTATACCGATATCGTATTAAATCCAATGCTACATAAATCAGAGTTAGCATTCACAATATTTAGCACAGTTAATAGGTTATAAGGTGTGTATGTACACACCTGTCACCACCGAGTCGTCTAAATCCCGAAAAGACAAGTCAGCCACACCAGATCTCCCTGCACCTATATTCGGCCAACTATGGATTAGTACTATGGCCTATTCGGCCAAATCAAATAAATCTAAAGGGGTTACCAATTGAACCCAAACCTCACCTATTTGCCTCTAAGTACTCACTTCGGTACCCGATTCACAAATCTGCTTCACTTCCTACAATCGGTCATTATCATTACTAGTAGCCCTTGGCTTAATCGAATACCAAAAAGAATAGATCCTTACCAAAACCGATTTACAGAGACTGAGGCTTGGATCGAATACTTCAAAATCCCGGGTACCTAAATAGAACCGATTCTATCACTGATTAGTCACTAAAATAATTCAGCTTTTCTATTTAACCAAGTCGACAGAGAGAATGGGACATGGAAGAGAGTTTCGGCATACTTACCGTTGCTTTAATATTCGGCCAAAGATACACCAAATGGGGGAAGGAAAGTCGGCACACCAAGGGAGAGGATTCGGCTTGAGTTGGAAGAAGAAGAGAATGAAGGAAGATATGGAATGAAGGTTTCGGCTAAGGATTTTGAGAGAAAGAAAGAAAATAGAGGGGAGGGTTGAGAATTTCGGCAACTTGCAAAGATGGAAAAAAAAAACAAAACAAGTGCTAGGTTGATGCTTTTTATAAGCATTCGGCACCCCCTCCTTAGCTTGCCGTCCACTCCTATCAATAAGGAGTTCAAACTCTAGCCAACTCTCCCTTTCACTCCAAGCCACATATTTGAATTAATTCAAATTAACTTGAATTAATTTCAAAGCTATTTTTCCTCTACCAACTCTTAATAATTAATCCCATGATAATCCCTTTAAAATAATTAATATAACATCCTTATTATCCTATTATAAAAAAACTATTTAAAGAGAGAAAATCTCTCCCACTTGTGCCGTCCAAAATTTAGTGCAAAAAGGGGATTTTTGTGACTTGAACCAAGGCTCCCCTTGCTCCCCCTTGTGGCGTCACATACAACTCCCAAGTAGCCCTCCTTTTGCCACTTTACCTAGCTGATTTATATGTCCACAAATCCTCTATTTATTCTTGTAACCCCTAACTACTAAGACTCCCTTCCTTTAAAACTTATAAATAATATTTTCTAATATTCCGAACCAACTCAGGGCCCCTAATTAAGCCTTATTATTCCACAATTAATACCATGGCAATTCAAATACAAGGAAAATCATTCAATCACAAATAGCCCCATTTTTAGGATGTTACATGGTCTTTCCACTTGAACTTAATAAATCGCTTAATTAAAATAAACTATCAAATCAAAAACATTTTCAAAGTCACATATGACTTGTAGATATTTAATAATAATTTTTACGAACTTACTCGTTGGATTTGGTGGCCCAAAAACCACTGTTTCCTACCTACAAATGTACAAACAGAGGCACGTATGTGCAATCAGAAGTATCGAAGTACAAATAGGGGAACGTATGTGCAATCAGCAATAATTATTTACAAACATATTAATTAAAGGACAATAATATAAGATTACAAGTAAAACTTTATTTACGTATCTAAATACCATGGACTTACCTACTATTTTATGTCGATAAAAATGCAGAGACTAATCATCTACTTTCCCTTTTCCTTGGTTATTGTCTTTTTATCCAAGTTTTGATATATATAATTATTAAATACAATATATTAATCTCATACATATTTCACATTCCATCAATGTATATAACCCTTTACTTTTCATTAATTATACATTTTCTCTAAACTTTTACAATTTAGTCCTTTAACCTGAAAATCATCAAATTGACCATTTTCTAAGAATCAAAATACAACCGATTATTCTAGGCCCTTTAACAGTCCCTATTACACATCAAGTTCACCATCAAACCTCGAAATTTTGACATTTTAACAATTTAATCTTTAAATCCAAAATCTAACAAAAATCACTTTACTAAACAACCAATTACCACAATCAAAGCTTCAAATATATAATTATCATCATAAAAAATCAAAGCTTCAAATATATAATTATCATCATAAACAACCAAGATTCATCAATGGTAACTTCCAAAATTTTTAACAAATTCAAAAACAAACTTACGAGCTATCTGGACCTAGTTTCAACGATATTAAAAACATAAAAATCATTCAAAACGAGATCAAATGCACATACCATGCAAGAAGAATTCAAACTGAAGCTTTTCTCCTCTTCAATGGTGAATTTCGGTTCTCCAAAGATAAAAACATGAAGATGATCACTTTGTTTTCATCTTTTTTTACTTAATTTTCTTTTTAATTGTTAGTTTACCACTTTACCGTTATCATTAATCAATAATTTCAATAAAACCATGCCCATGCACATCCACTAATTATTTAAAAGGTATATTTACCATTGAAGTCCCTTAGTTTAAGATTTCAAAGCTATTGAATCCCTTTAAATAACAGAACTCAACTTTTACTCTTTTTACGATTTAGTCCTTTTTACTTAATTAACTACTTAAACAACAAAATATCTTAACAAAATTTTAATACAACCTTAATATAATTTCATAGAAATTAAATAAATAATAAAATAATCATTTACTCATCAGAATTGTGGTATCAAAACCATTGTTTCCAACATTACTGAAAAATGGATTATTATAACTCTCTCCTTTATGAAATTTCGTCTTCGAAATTGTTTTCTTGAGAATAGATTCGGATATTGAAATTTCATCAATTCCTCAGTTTCCCAGGTAGCCTCCTTAGTACCATGCTAATTCCACAAGACTTTCACCAATGGTACTCATTTATTCTGAATTTATTAGACTTCCCGAGCCAAAAATTTTACTGGTTCATCAAAATACGTTAAGTCTAGCTGTAATTCAATTTCACTATGAGGAATCACTTGTGATGTATCATATCTATACCGTCTTAGCTCTGAAACATGGAACACATTATGAATTTTCTTGAGTTCAGGAGGTAAAGTTAATTTATAAGCTACAGGACCAATTCTTTTGGTAATCACATATGGCCTGATAAATCTCGGACTCAACTTTCCTTTCTTGCTGAATCGTAGCACTTTCTTCCACGGAGAAACTCTTAAAAAGACCCGATTGCCAACAATAAATTCTATATCTTTTCTTTTCAAATCCATGTATGACTTCTGACGATCAGATGCAACTTTCAAACAATCTCCAATTATTCAAACTTTGTCTTCAATTTCTCGAATCAAATTAAGCCCTACCATTTATGATTCGCTCAGCTTGGAACAATACAACGACGCTTTACATTTCCTTTTGTATAAAGCTTCAAACAGTTTCATTTTAATACTGGATTGATAATTGTTGTTATGAGCGAACTCAGCTAACCGTAGATGTTTTTCCCAGCTACCTTCAAACTCAAGAATACAATATCGTAGAATGTCTTCTAAAATTTGAACTACTTGTTCTGATTGCCCATCCGTCTGAGGATGAAATGTTGTAATAAAATTGAGTTTAGTGTCTAAAGCCTCATAAAGTTTACTCCAAAATCTAGATTTAAACTTCGGATCACGATCAGAAATAATAGATGTCAGATCTTCATGTAATCTCACAATCTCTGACACATATAATTCTACTAGCTTCTCGAGTGAGTAATCCATTCTAACTGGTATGAAAGGGGCCGATTTAGTCAATCTGTCAACAATCACCCAAATCATATTTTTTTCAGATTTACAGGCAAACTAGATATGAAATCCATCGTGACTTGTTCCCACTTCCACTCAGGAATCATAATAGGTTGTAATAATCCTGATGGCATATGATGATCTGCTTTTACCTACTGAAAAATCATACATTTGGCTACAAACTCACAAATCTCACATTTCATACCTGGCCACCTGTTTCAAATCACAATACACCATCATACTACCAGGATGAATGGAATATGTACCACTATGAGCTTCAGATAGAATGTCACTTTTCAACTTAAAATTATTCGGAACACAAATTCTATCGTGGTAATATAATTTACCATCATCACCAATATTGTATTCAATAGTCAATTTGTTTCGAACCAAGTTTTGTTTCATTAAAAAACTTCGGATCTTCATTTTGCTACTGTCGAATTCATTGTAGAAACAAGGGTCTAGTCTTCAATTCCACCAATACAGAACCATCAACATTCAAAGATAAATGAGCGTTCAACACTCTAAGTGCAAACAATGATAACTTTCTACTGAGTGTATCTGTAACCATATTAGCCTTTCCCAGATGGTAATCAATAACCAAATCATAATCTTCCAGTCGCTCAAATCAACTTCATGTCTCAGATTCAGTTCCTTCTGGGTCATTAAATATTTTAAGCTTTTGTGATCAGCATACACGTTACATTTCTCGTTGTATAAATAATGCCTCCATATCTTCAAAGCGAAGACAATCGCGGCCAGCTTAAGATTGTGAGTAGGATAATTTTTCTCATGTGATTTTAACTGTCTACAAGTATAAGCTACAACTTTCCTTGACTACATTAACACGCAACCTAAATCATTGAGAGACGCATCAATGTAAACAACATATGTCATTCCAGATTCAGGCTAAGTTAACACCGGAGCTTCTATTAATATGTTTTTTAATTTATCAAAACTCTGTTGACATTTATCAGACCAAACAAATTCAAAATTTTTCTGTAATAACCTGGTCATAGGTGAGGAAATGATTGAAAAGATTTTAACAAATCGCCGATAGTATCCAGCTAATCCCAAGAAACTCCGAGTGTTAGAAACATTCTTCAGAATTTTCCAATCAACAATTGCAAATACTTTATTCGAATCAACCCTCATTCCATCAGCAGATATAACATTTCCAAAAAATCAACTTCTTATAACCAAAATTCATATTTACTGAATTTCACATATAGTTGTTTTTCATGCAAGGTTTGCATCACAACTTTTAAATGTTCGGTATGATTTGACTCGTTCAGTGAATAAATTAGAATGTCATCAATGAATACTACAACAAATTGATCTAAATATGGTTGAAACACTTGATTCATTTAGTCCATTAATGCCACAGGGGCATTAGTCAAATCAAATGGCATCACCAGAAATTCATAGTGACCATATCCAGTTTTGAATGCAGTTTTTGGTACATTTTACTCTTTAACTTGCAGCTGATGATATCTGGATCTCAATTCGATTTTCGAAAACACTATATCTACTTTTAACTGATCGAAAAAATCATCAATACGAGGTAACGGGTATTTATTCTTAATGGTGGCTTTATTCAGCTATCGATAATCTATACATAGTCTCATTGACCCATCTTTCTTCTTCGCGAACAAAATTAGAGTACCCTAAGGTGAGATGCTCGGTCGAATAAATTTGCGATCTAACAACTCTTGCAATTGCACTTTTAGCACTTTCAATTCTGTAGGGGCCATCCTGTACGGTGTTATCGAAATTGAAGTTGTTCCAAGCACAAGTTCGAGCATAAATTCTACTTCTCATGTTAGTGGCAACCCGGACAGTTCTTCAAGAAAAACATCAGTATACTCTTTAACTATCGACACTTGCTTAATTTTTTATTCAACCACTTTCGAGTCAAGCACTTAGGCTCAATAAGCTTCACATCCCGTTTTAATCAATTTTAGAGTTAACAATATTGAAACTACATTTGTAATAAAATTGAAACCATATGCCCTAACACAAATAAATTCACCATTTGGCATTTCAAACTAATATGCTTCCTTGGCAACTCACTATTGCATCATGCTCAAACAACCAATCCATTCCTCGAATGATATCAAAATCATCAAAAGGTAACAACATCAAACTAGCGGGAAAATTATAACCCTTAACTTTCAATGGACACGATTTACATATCTGATTAACTAAAACACACTGACCCAGTGGATTTGTAACTTTGATGGTATATTCAGTGAACTCAACAGGTAATTTCATTTTGTCTACTAATGTAGTGCATATATACGAATGAGTTGATATAGGATCAATCAATGCATATACATTAATAACAAAGAGAGAAAGTACCCGTAATAACATCTAGGGCAGTAGCTTCCTCACGAGCTTTGATTGCATAGGCTCTAGCTGGTGTTCCCACTTTAGATCATTCATTCATCTCGCTATTCTTCCCTTGACCAAAAGTAGTGTTTCTAGCATTCCTAGATCGCCTGCCTCTTTGTGAGGTTGCTTTAGGCTTGTTTGTTTGATTGCCAAAATCATTTTTCCTTTTCGAATAATCACAAAGAATGTGGTTAGTAGATCCACAACGAAAACAAGATCCTAACTTCGATTGCTAGTCACCAAATTGGCTTTTGTTGCAATCATCACAAACAGGAAGGGTTCTCTCACCAAAAGTTTTACAAATTCCCGTAACTTTAGTGCTACCACAGACATACGGATATCATCATTCAAACCATCCTCAAATTTAATACACATTTCTTCTTCATTTGACACTATATTACGGGCATACTTGCTTAATTGCATAAATTCCCATTCATACTCAGCTACAGTTTGATTCCCTTGTTTTAACTCAAGAAATTCTTTCTTTTTCTTGCCAATAAACATCCGACTAACATACTTCTTCTTGAATTTAGCCTGAAAGAAATCCCAATTATTATGATCATTTGATTTCATCTTTCTTAGATTGTCCCACCATAAGTATGCTTCATCTTTTAATAACGACACAACACATTTCAAACAATCTTCAGGAGTGCACATCAATTACACAAAAACTATCTTTGTATTCATTAACCAATACTCGGCTTTTGTAGGATCATTATTCACCTTGCCTCTGAATTCTTCTGCTCCACATTTTTGAATTTTACCTACAGATACATGGGTAACTGTCACATGTACAGGATTTTAAGGACCCAGCAATGCCAGAAGAGGCACAGTAGGGTTGGAGGTGCTGGAGTTGCAATATTTGCTTGTTTGAATCCACTGAACCACTAGTTCATCATTCCAAGAAACACACTTTTCATTTCATCACCAAAAGACTATGGGATCGACGCAGTATTAATTAATTCAGGGTTTGAAGTTTGAACATTACTTTTAGCTTTGTTTACCAAAACCCAGTTTGACTCAGTTGAAATCTTGAATCTATAATAAAATACAATATTAGAGTGGATTAAAAGCATTACACTATCACATGGTATATATGGCATGTATATACTAAACTCTACTCCACTACATTAGCCTTAGAACCGATTAAACCGTAACTCTGATACCACTAAATGTAACACCCCTAACTCGTATCCGTCGCCAGATAAGGGTTACAGAGCATTAACGTATAATCGAAAACACGTTAAAATCATATCATTCAACATGTTAATAATATCATATACCATTCATTCACATACTTATTATCCCTAAATCGAGCCCTCGAGGCCCTAAAAATAGCTTAGGAGCAATTCGAGACTAATTTGAAACAAATCAAAAATTCTAGGAAAAAGTTGGAAAATATGGAAATAGGGGTCACATGGCTGTGTGGCTAGGCTTTGTGGGATTACCCCAGGCTGTGTAACTTTTGAACAGGGGACACACGGCTGTGTCCCACCCCGTGTCCTCACCTGTGTAACTCACTGAGTAAGGTCACACGGCTCTGTAACACTCTGAGTTGCGCCGCAAGCCTGCTTGCCAAGCCGTGTGTTAGGTCGTGTAACTCACTGACTTGAACCCAAAGAAATCCTCAGATGACACACAGTTGTGTCGCCAGGCCATGTGCCTCACACGATTGAGTCACACGCCCGTGTCCCAAGCCTTGTGAACCTAAAATTTACCTAAAATTGAACCATTTCAAAACCATTTCATGCATAAATATTCAATCCAATTTCACACTTTCAATGAACAAAAAATATCATTCAAGCACACATATAATTGCCATTTCCAAGATCCTAATTCAGCTAACTAATATGACATTTAAAGGCACCGCAATATACCAAAACAACAACTATCAACACATGTCAATATTGCACCATTTCATACATGATAACTTATTCCATTTAATTACCAAAATATACCACTTATGATCATTTTCAAACCATTCAAAACATACCATAAAAATTCTTATAAACAAGCACAATAAGGTAACCAAAATGACAGAATTTGACAAGGCACCAAATGCTACAAAACCAAAATAAATTTCAAAACTTATACATGCCAAAACAACATTAACTCATTCATTAAAATATCCATAAATAAAGTTTTAATTGTAATCTTATATTATAGTAGGTAAGTCCCTATTCGTACTTTAGTACCCCTGATTGCATATACGTGACCGTGTTTGTACTTCGGTACCCCTGATTATACATATGTGTCGTTGTTTATACTTTGTACCTCTAATTGCACATACATGCCCTTGTTTATACTTCGGTAACCCTGATTGCACATACGTGTCTCTGTTTGTACTTTCGGTACCCCTGATTGCATATATGTGCGCTTATTTGTACTTCGATACCTGAATGCATTTTCATGCCCCTATTTCTAATCTAATAACTCTAAATCAAATAGTATATAAACTGTATTTAATTTTAATTAGATTAAATGTTATACTATGTCCTTATTAAGCTTTGTAAGCTTATCGGTTCTTATAGATTTGTTTTGTAGATAACCGTTGTTGACATTTTAGAATGATTAATCAACTGACTCGCACTATCCATCTAAGTTGGTAGCTTTTTTATCTCCTAGGGTAGTGGCAAGTATATAAAGTTGTATAGGGTGATTTGAAATATTGAAATACCATGGACTTATCTATTATTTAATGCGGATAAAAATGCAGAGACTAATCCTCTATTTTCCCTTTTCCTCAGTTATTGTCTTTTTGATCCAAGTTTTGATCAATATAATTATTAAATACAATATATTAATCTCATACATATTTCACATTCCATTCAATGTATAAAATCCTTAACTTTTCATTAATTATACATTTTCCCTAAACTTTTACAACTTTTAAAATCTAGTCCTCTAACCCAAAAATCATCAAATTGACCATTTTCTAAGAATCAAAATACAACCGATTATTCTAGGCCCTTTAATAGTCCCTATTACACATCAAGTTCACCATCAAACCTCAAAATTTTGACATTTTAACAATTAATCTTTAATATAAGAATACAAGTAAAGCTTTATTTATGTATTGAAATACCATGGACTTACCTACTATTTAATGCCGTTGAAAATGCGGAGACTAATCCTCTATTTTCCATTTTCCTCGGTTATTGTCTTTTTGATCCAAGTTTTGATCTATTGAAACACCCCAAACCCGGCCTAGACGTTATGGCCGGATCTAGCATGTCACATCAAAAGGTTGTGTAAAAGCTATGTGTTCGTTGTAAACCTTGTATCCTTTTTGAAACTCCGAATTTCGTTGTTTGTAAAAACAAGATTTTGCTTAAAGAGTATTCTTGTAAAGATGTTTTATTTTTGAAAACTTTGTTCGTTGTAGAAGTTTGACTTAAAGAATTACGGAAACATGATATTTTGAAAGCGGTTATTATCATTTTAAAAACCAGTGTTTTATCGTTTAACAATTTATAACTAGCCGAAATGAAACTTAAGAAAGAAAAATAAAAACCAATGGCCTTATTACACGAAATATTAACCCAAAATAATAATATAAAATAAATTAAAACCAAATTTCTAAGTTCTGTTAAGAAGCAAATTAGACGCATGGCCACCTACGAGTCCTCCACTGCTCCAAACCCTTAACGCTGAGGTTTACCTGTACGGTTAAAAGAAAGGGGTGAGTTACGAGAACTCAGTGTGTAATCCCCTAAATCGTTCACTATCTGGGCCTGAGCCCTTACGGTATCGGTCTGAGCCTACGCCCAATTCGGTAATAAGCTGGGCCTAAGCCCCAAAAATCATATCAATGTATATGGACAAATGCCCACCCCAATCCTACCAGCCGTCTAACTCTCCACCAGTACCAACCAATCACACCATGTGGGGATCATGTTAACCCACCCCGCCAATCCACAGCAATATTACAGTCAAGCTGCTAATCACGGTATATGTGGCTGAGCCACTAAAAATGGTATGTGGCATAGCCACTAAAACGGTATGTGGCAGAGCCACCAAAAACGGTACTTCCTCCAATCATCAAACCAACCCATGCAACCTGATATGAATATAATGTAATACAAGTATAAACAGTATAAATAAGAATGACATACACGATATTTAACCACAATCAAGGGTATAACGGTCATTTTGTCACCTAAGGGTATAATGATAATTTTCACCCCTTTGAGGGTATTTCGGTAATTTTACCCATCGAGGGTATTTCGGTAATTCATCTGCTAAGGGTATTCCGGTAATTTACCCTCGAGGGGTATTTAAGTAATTTACCCACCAAGGGTATTTTAGTAATTTCAGTCATCTAACAGCCTTTTCGGAGGCCTATCGTCGCCTCGAGCGATACGGGAACCCCTTTTAGGTCTTTACAGTGTAATTGGGCCTAAAATCCATTTTCAGCCCAAACGGGCCCACACGCTCATGTGGCCGTTTAGCACGTTTTTCAAACTCGATTTTGCGGACTTCGCAGTCACATCGATCATTTGGTAATTTTCCATCGATTTTGCTCATGTGGGCCCGTTAGCCTATTGGGCCCACTTAGCCCAATTTGGCTCGATAAGGCCCATTATGGCCTCGGATTCACGAGAGTGTTCGTGACACTCTCAATGATCTACCGCCATCACTAGTGGCTCGATTTATCACTACGAGCGCTTGCACGCTCGAGTAATATCAGTCGATGGTATTTCGGCTTTTAGCCGATTCACAGAACAACATTCACAGAATAAGCAGTGGTGTGAGATTACACACCTGTTGCGAGTTGTGACTTCCGCTGCTTCCAAACACTTATGATAACGATTGGCCATTAGTTAGAATTCTCCTTTGACAACCCAAAATATAGAAATAACCAACTATTGCCTTAACTTACCAACTGATAAACCGTAAAAGTAACATATCTTAATCCCACATTTAGTATGCTTTTGGATGATTTATCCCTCGGTTTATGTAAAAAGGTGCTGTTAATCCTTTCTTTTCATGTCTTATACTCAGGAAAGCACTTGAGGATGAAAAGAACGAGAAACGAGCCTAAAATGAAGCAAATTGGGCCAAGGGGGAAATTGACATGGCCTAGACTTAAGCCCACACGGTCGTGCCTCACCTATCATCTAGAACACGGCTTGACCCCGATTCACACGGCCGTGTCTCATTAAAGAAATCTGAAAACGGCTTGAAGATCGTTCACATGGATGTGTGCCATGGCCATGTCACTGTCGTGGCAAAGAGCAATTTCATTCGGATGTTGATACTTTGGGGCAAAGAAACTGATTTCAAAAGCCTATATAAACCCCCTAAGTATCAGCTGAAAGGGGGCAGTTAGCTAGGCCAAGGAGCCAAGCCGAAAAGGCCAGATTTGTGGGGAATCACTCGAAGATAGCCAGTTGATCCATCTCAAGAAGCCAGAATTCTACTCAAAACGGCGGATCTCTCCTTCAATTCCTTCAGGGAGTTTTAGGGATTTCTTATGTTTTGTTTTATCTTTTCTTTTGAGATGTTTTCTTTTATAGTTATGAACTAAACCCTTCAGATACCCGAAAGGGATGAAACCTATGATAAATCTTGTTATTGATTTCTGAATTATATGATAAATACTTAGTTTGTTCTTAATTATGTGAGCTTAGTCCAAATCTGATGTGCTTAGGTGGAGGAGCAAAAGTCCCTGCTTAAGAGTAGATCTAGCATAATTAAGCGGAGTTGATCGCACGCCTAGAGATAGGGTGACGAGATTTTGCCAGATTAGGGTGAAACCTAATATGGGAGTCCACAGATCGATTTACTGCTATTCTATGGGGTTATTAACAGAGAAAGAGATTTCCATTAATTAACCTAGGGTTAGACGTTATTCGCCTCGAGAGAGGGTTTAATATATGTTAGGGAGTCTTACTGATCAAACAAAGTAAATAAATCGTCTAGTTCAGTGTTGGATAACAAGTGAAGTCCAGCTAGATTCTTCCTAAGGGTATCGTCTAAATCAATGAGTTTTTCTAAAAGTTATCTTCCCAATTTAGTCTTTTTGTCTTTGCGTCTTAGCTTGGTAGTTAGTTAATTATAGATTAGACAACCAATCACTTAATATTTAGGCTAAATAATAGAAAGAAAGTTAGTATTAGTACTTTTAGTTCCTTTCGGTTCGATAATCTGGTCTTGCCTAAGCTATACTACTGTTCGATAGGTGCACTTGCCTTAAATCATTGTCAGAGTTAGTTTCCAGGTTCGATCATTCTCTTTTATAAATTTAAGACTCTGATTCACAGCGATCAAGTTTTTGGCGCCGTTGCCGGGGAACTAAAATATTAAGAAAGCTCTATTTTTATTACTTTAGCCATTATTTTTTTATTTTTTATTTATCACAATTTACTTTTATTTTTATTTTAGGTTAATTTTTTTTTATTTTTCTGAAATTTTCTTTCTTTCTTTTCTTAATAGGTACCTCTAGTTTATGACTAGAAAGAATCCGAGAGGACCTTTAGTATACGATAGTGATATTGAAGCTTCCGCTCAAAGGAATCGCAGAGAAATTAGGCGAGCCCTAAATTACATAGAGGAAAATTAGGAAGGCAGCTCCAATCCTACTGAAGGAATGGACGAGAATAATCCACAACCACATGATGTGGGGGAAAACAATGCTCCACGTACTATGTTTGGTTATGCTAAACCGCATTTAACAGGAGCAGAATAGAGTATTGTTAGGCCTGCTATAGCTGCTAATAATTTTGAATTAAAGCCTAACACTATACAAATGATTCAACAATTTGTTCAATTTGATGGTTTGCATGATGAAGATCCAAATACTCATATAGCTAACTTTTTAGAGTTCTATGATACCTTCAAAATAAATGGTGTTTCTAATGATGTCATACGTCTTCGGTTATTTCCCTTTTCATTAAGGAATTAAGCCAAATAGTGGTTAAACTTGTTACCACGAGGATCAATCACTACATGGGAACAAATGACCGAAAAAATTTTATGAAAATATTTCCCACCGGCCAAAATGGCCAAATTACGGAATGATATCTCTTCTTTTGTGCAAATGGATTTAGAGACATTATACGATGCATAGGAGAGATAGAAGGATCTCTTGAGAAGATGTCAGCACCATGGTTTACCCTTGTGGCTAAAAGTCCAAACCTTCTATAATAGTTTAAACCCCTCAACGAGACAATTAATTGATTCAGTTGCCGGTGGAACTCTGAACAACAAAACTCCTGAAGTAGCCTACGAGTTTATAGAAGAGATGACGCTGAATAACTATCAGTGGCAAGTTACAAGGACAAAACCGAAAAAATCAGCCAGAGCTTTCAACATAGACACAATAACCATGCTATCAACACAGATGGAGATGATGAATAAAAAGCTTGATAGTTTGTGTTCTTCGCAGGTACACCCAGTAATGCAGTGCGACGCAAGTGGAACTGTGGCGAATCCCGAGTACCCACCCTACCAGCCAGGAGCAGAGAGCGAACAAATGAACTATATAGGTAATAATTTCAGATCCATTAATAATCTTTATAGTAATACTTACAATCCAGGTTGGAGGAACCACCCAAATTATTCGTGGGGAGGTCAAGGAAATCAAGGAAATCAAAGACAACAACCTCCTCAAAACTTCCAAAATTAGCCATATCTGCAAGAGAATAAGCCAAACCTTGAAGAGATGCTGACAAAATTCATAGCAACCACAGAAAATCGTCTCCAAGATACTGAGAAAACCCTCAAAAATCAACAAGCATCGGTTGAAGAGACCAAGAACTGAGTAGGGAAAGTTACTAAGTCAGTAAGGGAAGTCACTAAGGCAGTCGAACAACTTGCAAAGTTAATGTCCGAACGACCGCAAGGACGTCTACTGTAACACCCCAAACCCGGCCCACAAGTCCTGACCGGATCTGGTATGTCACTACGGGAAAACGTTTGAAAAATCTTTGACTTTAGAATAAAACTTGAAAATTTTGTTAACTTTTGGAAAGTGTGTCCATTAAAAATTATTAAATAATATAAGCTCGATTTGAATTAAAACTTTATTATAAGTTGGTATGATATTAATCATTTGTAAAAATATTTCTAAGTATAATATAAACTTCAACAATCATAAATAGAATACTTTAAATAAAAGTGGCCCTTATTACATCAAATAAATACCCAAAACTGATAATATAAAATAATTAAATAAAGTAAAACATCTTCTACATGAAAATCCCCTTCTGCATGGCCACCTTTGTATCCACTCCAACCCGGTCCAATAGACACGAATCACCTGCGATGTTTAAAAAGTTGGGTGAGTCACACAGACTCAGTGTGTAATTAAACCACTAATATCCACCCACATGTTAACCACAAATCAACCCAATCAAATGCAACATGTAAATATAATCAGACGTTACCACATTCTGGGCTTGGCCCACAATCAAATTATAAACAAATACTGGGCTAGGCCCTTTTCTCATCAATCCACTAATCACTGGGCTTGGCCCATTTCCACATATGTTCTCATAACATATCATATCCACATGTCGTACTGGGCTTGGCCCTTTTCGATGTCATTTCATAAACGAAACAATGCAACATGAAACCCAACCCAAACCTAAGGTCCATCCGCTACACACCCCCTAATCCAGCCTACCACACACCAGGGGATTATCGAATCACCCTCTCCTTTTCCCTCCAAAGGCAACCAATGCCATCCACGATGTAGCGCGTAGCTAACATCAACCACGATGGAGCACACAGCAACCCATCAGCCACGATATGGCATAGAGCCGGTATCAACCAAGGTAACCACGCGAACTTAATCGCAAGAATCCACAACGCGACCTCAGTCAGCGCCAATCCACGATGTAGCACAAAACTGACATCAACCACGTACTTGAAGTACACCCGGTCCTTCTTTCATAACCCACCCATGCACATGTAACATGATATAATGTCAATATGATGCATGTGCATGTCATTCACAAATATAGGCATACACTCATGTTTAAATAAATGATAACATATTAACAACCTTGCTACTAACCTGATTATCATCATACCCCTTAAGGGTATCCATTTCACATATGCCACTGCATTTATTAGTAAACAAATAACACGAGCATATATCACACAAATCCCGGAAACAATGGCTAACTACACACCTTATAACCTGAAGCTCTAACCCTTCGATCCCGACACTATCGCTTAGTGAAACTACGGCAACCTGCCTATAGTTCTCTCCTGCTGCTGGCCCACACCCCGGTGGCCAATCCCGAACCACTGAGACAGCTCTTCTCTTAAACTTCGGGATGGGAGCTTTCCCTCTTCCCTCTTAACTGGCACTCGCATCCATCGACGACACTTAATCAGGACCAAACGATTAATCAACAAAGTCATAATCTACTATTAACGAATCTAAATCACTTACTAACATCCTTACCAAAGGTAAACTTGAATCCCGGAACACCACTGATCCTATGAAGTTGCCTGCAAATCCCTGCTTTATCATTATTAGAATCGGCTATTAACCAAAAATCCATGGAAAAGGCCCCTTTGGCCGAATACTTACCACCACCTTACCTTGATGATCCAATCCCCAAAAGTCCTCCTTTAACGCATCCTACTGCAAAAGAACTCATAAATCGATTACCTAAGACCGAATATACTTACCCACAAGCTCTAAATGCCGACAGCACCACTCTACTATTCGGCCAAGATGAAAACAAATAGAGAAGGGAGATTTCGACAATAAAAGGGAGAGATTCGGCCTGCAAAGTGATGAAAGAAAACCAAAAGAAATGAGAGGGAGAATGTTGGTATTCGGTCAACAATTAAAATGGAGAACAAAGTGAATAGGGAATGTTTAGGATGGTAAGGTTTCGGCTTAACACAGTAAAAATAAAAAAAGATATGGAAGGGTGAATAATTCGGCTTAAGAACAAAAGAAATAGAAGTAGACAAAATGAGGTTTAGGGGGGTTCAAATGAACATTCGGCTACTAGCAAAATTTAGGAGACACAAGTACAAATTTTTGGCAAGAGACTAAAAGAATAATTTCAAAGACTCTACCCCCCTATTTATAGCATTCGGCACCCCTCCCCTTGAAGACCGAATGTTGCTACCCAAAGAGCCCTTTGGCCGGCCACTACTGCTTCACTTTTCAAAAAATCCATATTTCTCTCCTAATTTAACTCATATTTTATCACCTAATCCTATTAAAAAAAACAACCTAATAGCAGCCATTATCTCTTATTGACTAATTTTAAACTAACTAAAATAATCCTATAATTATCTAAAATAATAAAATAACAAAAGCTTATCACCTACCTATCAGCCGAATTCAAAATTGATTAAACAACATTGGTCTAATCCTTATCTAATGAAGCTCCCATGTGCCGTCCAATACCTTCAAATCTGCTGCCAAAAAGAAAAAAAATTAAACTCCCAACGCAATTCTCTTGGTTCGAACCTGGAACCAAACTGCTGCACACCTCTCCTCCAACGTCCCAGGCCACTCGGCCACATTGAATTTCATGTCATAAAGCCCCCAACATTTAACTTTAAAGCCTTCCTACCCAAGCCCATCACCACATATAAAAATAAATCACGCAAAATGTTTGCTCCACCCTCTCTAACCAGCGCCCATCTTCACCTCCACTCTAAGTGGCGCGGGAACCACTTTGCCAAGGTGCTGCTTGTGTCAAAGACTCGCCCCAGCTCCTTTTAAGGCCTCCTTCCTTGCAACGCCAAAACCCAAAAATTAAAACCACTTTGCTGCCTCCTTGATTCAAACCTGAGACCTTAAGGCGTCACCTTCCCACAGCTCTAAGTAGCGCCCCCATGCCACTCCACCAAAGCCATTCTTGCGTCATAACCTTCCCATTATTTCTTTTAAGACCTCTAACGCCAAAGCTTCCCTTCTTTACACTAAAATTCAAAAATTTCCTAAGTCATCCCTTGCCTTCTAAGGTTCTCCAAACTTCTTAAAATTCATTCGACTTTCCCATAAGCCTGCTAAATACTCGAGTTATGCTCCAAACGCGTAACCCCTAAACTGGGATGTTACATCTACCAAGTAACACGGAGATTAACCCAAAGGAGCAAATCCAAGCCATAACTGCTTGGGAAAAAGTAGAGTTAGACGAACCCAATCCAATACAAGGAAACGAGGTAGAAGAAGGTAAAGTAGAGGTAACACGAGAAAACCCAAAACCAGTAATCAAAGAGTACCAACCTCGCATACCTTATCCCGAAGCCTTGAGAAGAGACGATACAGAAGAACAATTCGGTAAGTTCCTTAAACTTTTAAAGAAATTACATATTAACTTACCTCTACTCGAAGCTCTTTCGCAGATGCCAGACTCTAGAAAATTTTTAGGTGAGCTATTAACGAAAAGCGAAGGATAGACGAGGAACCACATGTGGAACTCAACGCAAAGTGCTCAGCAATTCTACAAAATAGACTACCACAGAAATTAAAAGATCCAGGGAGCTTTACAATTCCATGCATAATTGGTAGTTTATCTATAGAAAATGCATTAGCCGATTTAGGGGCGAGCATAAATGTCATACCTTATAAACTGTTTAAACAACTAGGTTTAGGGAAACCAAAACAAACTAAGATGAACCTCCAATTAGCTGATAAAACTACTAGAAATCCTAGGGGTATAATTGAGGATGTGCTCGTAAAGGTCGACAAATTCGTCTTCCTAGTAGATTTTGTTGTCTTAGACATGGATGAGGACAGTTCGATCCCCTTAATTTTAGGAAGGCCATTCTTAGCAACTGCCAGAACTAAAATTGATGTTGATGCAGGTGAACTTATACTTTGTGTAGGAGAGGAAATAGTCACTCTTCAAGCCCTTGAC
The DNA here is from genome assembly GCA_025503065.1 of Gossypium bickii. NCBI lineage: Eukaryota > Viridiplantae > Streptophyta > Magnoliopsida > Malvales > Malvaceae > Gossypium > Gossypium bickii. Next base: position 50,561,065 of record CP106719.1, read on the forward strand.
TCGGCTAGAACATCAAGCAACAAAGGTGAGAATTTGAATTCTTTCGATAACCATTCAGTTAACCCTTCTTTTCAGGAAGCACCACAAAAGGACATAATTGAACCCGATCCTAACCCCTGTAAAAGAACAACTCATGAGGAACAAAGGATTCAAACCGATGAACTAGACGAGTGGAAAACACACTTCAAGGAAAAAAATTAGGGATACACGAAGAAGAACCGGAACCACACGAAGTAAAACAAAAGGAGCCCCTAGAAAAGCTCGTAGGAACATCAAACCACTTCAAAATAGGAGACCAGGTACTGTTAGACAAAGTAGATATTCGCATCACCACACCAAACTAGAACACGAGCAAAGAAATCCCTCTTGAGGTATGTAATATCTTCCTACACGGAACAGTCGAGGTAAGCAATCCAACTTTTGGCACTTTTAATGTAAACGCTTTTCGACTTAAACTTTAGCAAGAAAATAGAACTGTAAGCATGAGGGAAGATATTCAAACCTGCAAACGTCCCTGATTTTTTCAAAAATAAGGAAAGTCTAGCTTAAGACTATAAACAAGCGCTTCTCGGGAGGCAACCCGAGTACTAACCTCATTAACTTCTATATTTTTTATTTTAATTAATTATTTTATTTTATTCTTTCTTGTTGTCACCTCACTTTAAACTAACTGAGTGTGCAGAATTCCAGGTCACACGGCCTTGCACACGGTCGTGGCTGTGGCCGTGTGTACCTCAAGAATCTTGGTACTAACATGGCAGGATGGTACAAGTTAGATTCAACTAATTTCAAAATCACGAACTCAACCACTCTCTCACGGGCACCGACAAAGTGGCACGGCCGTGTCCCACGACCGTGTGAAGCTACTGACTTGCCAACCACGGCCGTACGAAGATACTGACTTAAAACCAACGGGCGTGGCTGACTAAAAAATAGGCATGGAGAAGCAGCACGCCTTGACACACGGCTGTGCGAGGTGGCCGTGTAAATCGACACGCCCTCAGTCCACGGGCGTGCGAACGTACCAGAATTGAGCCTCTATTTAAACCCGAGCCTCCCTTCCCCATTCTTTCCACCTACTGTCCACTCCTTCCTCTTTTCCAATTTCTCTCAAAAATTTTCCCCTCCATATAACAAATCTCTATACTCTTGAGCTACACATCGCCATGTCGAAGAAGCGGAAGAAGGCAAACGTAGTCCCCTCAAGGGAGACCCCTATACATAAGTTCATACCAGCCGCTTCATCCAAACAACAAGCCAAGAACATTTGAGGCTATTTAGTTTTTATTTAGCTTTTCTCTTTTGCTTCAATTTCCTTATCTTTACTACTATTATACTTAATTTAGTTTAACTTATTTTAGTTTCGTAGTGTCAGGTTCAAAAGGCTGCTAGGGAATCACGCCACTTCCGCCACCGCTAGCACCTCCCTAGCTTAGAGGTCACACCCACCTCGCGAACCATCCACAAATAAGGACTCTTCGGTCCATCCATCTTTTATTTTCATTTGGTTTACATTTTTGTTCCCTTTTTCTTTATCTTTCTTATCTTTAATTATATATTTAGTTTATTTTAAATGTGTCTTAATAATTCCTGGCTAATTCTCCGTAAGCTACCCAACTTCTTCATCTAGCACAGGATCGTCATCCAAACCGACTCCTCCACCTCAAGGAAATCATCCATAAATTTAGGAAGTTTCACCTCTCTCCTTCTCTTTTGATTTATCTCTTAGCTGTTATGTAATATCCTGAAATTGGGCTTATGCATTATTGCTTAAATTATATGGAATAGCATGCCTTTGTGTGTTATGCATGTATTAGGTGAATTTTATAAACTTTAGAGAATAGGGAAATGCCTTAAAAATTAGTAGATTTTAAGTTTAAAAAGAGGAAGCTAGGCAGAGGGGGCCTTAAGCAAATATGTAGGGGATATATGACATACTAACGGGCTTGGTTAAGTGGCTTGGAGGCGCCACTTAGGGCCTCTGGAAATGATGCCACAAGCAGGAGTAGGTGGGCCAAGGCTCGAGTCGTATGGGAAGCTAAATAAAGGTTTTTATTTTCAGCAAGGAAGGGAGGAAATGGATGGCATTAAGGCACTAAAGGATGAGTTCTATTCTCTTTAAAATTCGGCTAGATAGATAGATAAATGTGGATTTATTTTTATTTATTTTATATGATAAGATAAGAGATAAATGAGGAGATTAATAAGGGATTTGATAAGGAGTTGAGGTGGTGGCCGAATGGGGGGTTCTTTGGGTTGGTATATTCGGTCATGGAGGGGGGGCTTAAGTTCCGAATTTTGTTGTTTCTTCCCTTAGTCTCTCTTGCCGAAATTTTGAAGCCAAGAAAATCCTCTCATTTTTCTCATTTGTTTTGCTAAAACTGAATACTCCTTACTCAAGATCCACCATTGCTGATTTCTCCTAGGTCCCATTCTAGTCGAATCCTCATCATCAATCTTCCTCTTCTACTTTTCATAATCTCCCCAAAAGCCGAAAACGAGTTCCTTCTAGCCATAGCCGAATTTCTCTGTGGATTCAAGCAAGGGAGTAGTCGACTACAACATTAAGGGTAAGATCCATTGTTATTCGATCTCAAATCTTTTTCTTCTTTTAGCTGAAAGTTAAGGACTAATCCCATTAATTTTCTTATTGCCGAAATTTGGAAGGATCTTTCGGGATTTCTAGTATAGCCGACTTCTAGGTGAGGTCTTCGGGATTTTAAAGATTCAAGGTAAGTGAATGTGCATATTCGGTCATATTAGTTGCTATGTTAGCCGAATTTAAGTATGGATATTTAGGGGCAGTTGACAGTGGTATACAAGGATTTCGGGATTTCAAATCGCAAGGTAAGAGCACCTATACATTCGGCCAAGGCCCTGTTTACTAAATTAGATCTATTCCTTATTTGTTATAACCGAAAACTAACCATTTAGGTGATCTAGTGGTGACCGATTACAAGAAGGAACATAGCAAAGTTTCGGGATTTGACTAGTAATCAAATCGGCAATAAGGAATTAAGGATCTAAAGCATTAGATCAGGATATTCGGGATTCAGTGAAGCGTTAAGAAAATCAGGTGTGTAACCCACACTAAACTACATTAGATTACGGCTTAAATTAATTATGTGTGTCTTAATAATATGAATGTGGCCAAAGGTACCATGCAATGGTACAAAGTACTCAGGTACGTTCATTTACTACTACTGCAGTTATCTCGTTATGAATATATGATATGGCACGTATGTGAACAGTGAAAAGAATGCGAAATAAGGCATGATATTGCATGATATGTATGACATGGGCATTTGGGTGATATTGAAAGGGGAAGTGAATGTGGTGACTTCGGTCACATTATCTGAATGCGGTGACTTCGGTCACATTATCTGAATGTGGTGACTCATGTCACAATTATTTTACTTGGTGGCTATGCCACGAATTTTATAAGGGCAATGAGCACGTCGACTGCAGCGATTGCCTTCGATGGTGTGTAGCGGATGGAGGGTTGACTTAGTAGTCCCCACGGTGTGCAGGTTGGTACGGGTGATGTGTTGCGGATGGTACCTAGGTTTGGGTTCGGGGTTACATCATTTTATTTAAATATTATATGAATATATATGATCTGATATGCTTGAATCTGTTTGGACTTAGTGTTGGTTACACATTGAGTCTGTATGACTCACCCCGTTGTGGGATTATTTTTCAGGTGACGATCAGTGATGGACCGGGTCGGCAGGAGCTTAGTGGTGGCCATGCTCAGTTCGGATTGTACTTTATTTTTGGACTTGTTTTATTTTAAGTTTGTTGGATTTATTTTTTGGGGTTTCATTTTTGATGTAATAAGGCCATAGTATGAACTGTTTTATGCATGTTTTTAATTGATTTTATGACGTTACAAATTTTTATCAAATTAAGGATTAAGTAAAATTTTTTTAAAAATGACTCTAAGTGATTTGGACACCCTAAACAAATGGTTTTCAATTTATAGTAAACTTTAAAACAACTCGGTATTTTCTCTGAATTAAAGTCTTATAAAAACTTTGATTTTAAAAATCAACTTATTCCCAACTCGAGCCCAACCCAAAGAAGTTTAAAAATTCTCTCAAAACCACACGAATTTCTCCTAAGTAACAAACAGACTTTGAACCGTTTTTACTTAAGGAACATACCAGATCCGGTCAAGGCTCGTGGGCCGGGTTTGGGGTGTTTCAGCTTGGTATCAGAGCCCAATTTTAAACTCTTGGCCTTAGGTTTAAAGCCCATAACATTTTTAAAATAAGGCCCAAACAAGTTTTTAGAAAACTTTTATGAAAAGAGCAGGTTTTCAAGCATGGCACCCAAGTCTCCAACCCGAAGTCCACCAAGTAAGTACCCCTATTCATTTGTGTGATTTATAGTATGAACTGTAGAAGGGTAGAAATGGAACGTAGAATAGTATGATAGGTACTTGAACCCTAGGACTAGTTTACCCCAACAATTACATAAGACTTAAGTGCCTAAATAAACCAATCTGTGGCTAAGTCGCCGAGTTAGGGTGTGGCAACCTTTGTGCGCATGTCTAGGATTGGATCCGAAAGAGCCTGGTACTTAAGCAGTCCTAGTGACTCACCTCCTCTTCGTTGGAATCCTACCTGGTGCGTAGCTTCGGTTCACCCAAACCAAGAGGACTCATTCACGGGCTAAACCCAATAATTAAAACCCGAAAGGGACTAGCCATATTTTCATGAAAACCCTAGTTTTAAAATCACCAAATTACCCCTTTAAATTGTAGCAAACTTAGTTTGAAAATTTTTCAAAAATAGTTTCGATTTGCAAAATTACCTAAATACCCCTAGTGGTAAAATTACTAAAATGCCCTTGGATTTCAAAATTACCAAACTATCCCGATTTCAATAAAATTCTCTGATTTTGCAAAAATATCCAAAAACTTTATCGTTACAAAATACTAAGGTACCTAGATTTGGAAATTTACGAAATTACCCCTATTTTACAAAATTACCAAAATGACCCCCGATTTCCAAAATTTCTTCAACGACACCGATTTGGAAAACAAATTCTAACAAAGAACCCCAAGTTTTGCAAATTTTGAAATACCTTTGATTTCTAAAGAATTTTCAAATTGACCCCGACTTATGACCAAAATACCCCTGTAGGATAAATTACGAAAATACCCCTGGGATAAGAACAAGACAAAGATGTTAGGGTAATGAATGTGTGTGGTAGATACTACTAAATGAATGTTTGAATAAATGTGCTCCTCTGAATTAGGATAGAAAACTTGAACGAAGACTTTGTTTGATCGAAAGAACTGCTATTAAACTCCTTTCATAAAATTTCTTCGCGAATAATCAGTGGAACAAGGACTAATGCATAAGATTTCTTAATTAGATTAAAATGTGAACGTAGACATGAGCTCTAGGGGACGTGGTTGTAATGTACGTAGACGCGGTCGAGGCTGAATGACTGTGTCGAAACCCGTTAGGTCGGGTCAAGGATCTGAGAATGAAGTACCACCACCACCACCATCAGCTGTAGGTGCTGAATAGCAAGATCAGACGGGAGATGATGTTGTATCACAGGCTGTGCTGCAAGTTCTGAATATGATGGCTGGTACTGGAGGAAATATGGGTGCTCGAAAATCTGTACCCGAGCGACTCCGAGCCAATGGAGCTGAGGTGTTCCGTGGTGTATCTAGTGTGGCACCCAGTACAGCTGAGTACTGGTTGGAAGTGACTGAGCGGATCATGGATGAGCTCGATCTAACCCTTGAGGAAAAATTGAAAGGGTTGGTGTCGCTTCTCCTCGATGAGTCATATCAATAGTGGCTCACGGTTCAGGATAGTGCTACGGCTGAGGAACTTACTTGGGAATATGTTAAAGCGGCATATCAGAAGAAATATGTTGGTACTCACTACATTGATGCGCAGAGGAAGGCATTTACGAAATTTGGTTCAAGGAAATAAGTCCGTAGCAGCGTATGAGGCTGAATTCTTAAGGCTGAGCCGTTATGCTAGAGGGATAGTGGCTACAGAACATGAGCAATGTATCCGGTTTGAGGACTGACTGAGGGACGATCTAAGGTTATTGATAGCTCCACAGCAAGAGAGGGAGTTCACAGTGTTGGTTGAGAAGGCTAAAGTAGCCGAGGGAATTAAGGACTTTGATCGAAATAGACAGAAGAGAGGATTTGGATCGTCTGGATCATCAAGAAATGTGCAAAAGAGGCCTAGACCTGATCGGCCGTGAGGTCAGCAAGTCGCTTCAGGAGGGAAGTATCATACTTGTGTTCAATGTGGGAAGATGCACTTAGGGGAGTGTTGGAAGAAAATAGGAGGATGCTTTAATTGTGGGTCCAAGGATCATATGATTAAGGACTGTCCTATAAAACCAGATGGCAATCGACCAGCAGCTCACAATGTTACTCAGGCTGGTAGAGGTCGACAACAACCCCAGCGAGGTCGTGGTCCGAATGGTAGAGGTAACGGTGCTAGAAGGGGACGAGGAACACCTAGCAGAGGTGTGGGAAATACAGAGGCAAGACAGCCGGGTCTAGTGTATGCAGTTCACCGGAGGGAGGATGGAGACGCACAGAATGTCATAACCGGTACGTTCCTTATATTTGGCAAGCCTTATTTTGCTTTGATTGATGTGGGCTCGACCCATTCTTATGTCGCGTGTAGTGTAGTGAAAACCCTAGACATAGACTATGAACTTTCTGGTGGGCAGATGACTGTAGTAAGCCCATTAGGCCAAACTGTAGTAGTGAATAAGATCTTTCGGAGTGTACCTCTAGAGATTCAGGGAGTGAACTTCCGGGCCGACCTAATGGAATTACCCTTCGGAGAATTCGATCTTATTCTTGGTATGGACTGGCTAGTGGAGCATCAGGCTGTGTTAGATTGTGCAGCTAAGCGGATGGAATTAAGGACCCTAGAGGATGAGGTGATAGTCATGATAGGAGAAAGAAGAAACTACTTGTCTAACATAGTTTCAGCATTGAAGGCTGATAAGATGGTTCGGAAAGGGTGCAAGGCATTTTTGGCTTTCATAAGTGCATTGGATGGGAGAGAAGGGGGAGTTAGTGGAGTTAGAACTGTAAGGGAATTTGAAGATGTGTTTTCGGAGGAACTACCCGGAATACCCCCAGATAGGGAGGTGGAATTTGGAATTGACTTGCTACCGGAGACAGCTCCTGTGTCAATTGCCCCTTATAGAATGGCACCAAATGAGTTGGTTGAGCTCAAGCCTCAGATTCAGGAGTTGCTTGATCGTGGGTTTATTCGACCCAGTGTGTCTCCGTGATGAGCACCGGTCTTGTTCGTGAAGAAGAAGGATGGGACTATGCGTATGTGCATAGATTATCGTCAGTTGAATAAGTTGACCATCAAGAACAAGTATCCTTTGCCAAGGATCGATGACTTGTTCGATCAGCTGAAGGGGGCAGCAGTATTCTCAAAGATTGACTTAAGGTCTGGATATCATCAGTTGAAGGTGAAGGAAGCGGATATCCATAAGACAGCCTTTAGGACAAGGTACGGCCATTATGAGTTCTTAGTAATGCCGTTTAGGTTGACGAACGCCCCAGCCGCGTTCATTGATATGATGAACCGGGTCTTTCAACCCTACTTGGATAGGTTCGTCATTGTGTTCATCGACGACATCCTAGTGTACTCCAAGTCTGAGGAGGAACATGACGAGCATCTTTGGATTGTGTTGCAAGTGCTAAGGGAGAAGAAACTCTATGCCAAATTCAGTAAGTGTGAATTTTGGCTGAAGGAAGTTGCATTCTTAGGGCATGTGGTATCCGCGGAAGGAATAAGGGTGGATCCTAGGAAGATCGAGGCAGTGCTAGATTGGAAACCACCTAAGTCTGTGGCTGAGGTTCGAAGTTTCTTGGGATTGGCAGGCTACTATAGAAGGTTTGTAGAAGGGTTCTCGTCAATAGCCGCACCTTTGATGAAGTTGTTAAGGAAGGAAGTACCTTTCGTATGAACGGATAAGCAACAAGAGAGCTTTGAGCAGCTTAAGAGGGTTTTGACTGAAGCACCGGTATTAATTCAGCCTGAGGCAGGGAAGGATTTTATGGTGTACTATGATGCTTCTCATACAGGATTAGGATGTGTATTAATGCAAGACGGGAAAGTGGTCGCTTATGCGTCTCGACAGTTAAGGCCTCACAAGGTTAACTATCCAACTCACGATTTGGAATTGGCGGCAGTGGTCTTTGCTCTCAAGGTGTAGAGGCAGTATCTTTATGGCGAAAAGTCGATAATCTACACAGATCACAAGAGCCTTAAGTATTTGGCCGACTCGTAAGAGTTAAACCCGACAGCAAAGGGTGGGTGGAGTTACTGAAGGACTATGATTGTTCCATTAAATATCATCCGGGCAAGGCGAATGTGGTGGCAGATGCCCTAAGTCGGAAAGTGATGTCGGATCTGAGGGCGATGTTCGCACATCTGAGTTTGTATGACGATGGATGTCTGCTGGCAGAATTGCAAGTCAAGCCAATGTGGTTGGATGAGGTAAAAGAGAGTCAGTTGGTAGATGAGGATTTAAGTGCTAAGATGCGACAAGTTCAGAATGGTGGTTTAGAGGATTACAGTATATCCAGTGATGAAGTATTGTGTTTCAAAGGTAAGGTTTGTATGCCGAAGAATGAGGAACTTATGCGGAAAATTCTTTGGTAATCGCATAGTAGCCCTTATGCTATGCATTCTGGAGGTACTAAGTTGTATAGAGATCTAAGAGAACAGTTTTGGTGGCCTGGTCTAAAGAGGGAAGTTACGGAGTTTGTCAACAAATGCTTAACGTGTCAGCAAGTTAAGGCTGAACACCAAGTTCCATCGGGATTACTTCAGCCAATCAAGATTCCGCAGTGGAAGTGGGGGATGATTACCAGGGACTTCGTTAGTGGGCTTCCCCTTACGCCTACTAAGAAGGACTCGGTATGGGTGATAGTAGATCGGTTGAAAAAGTCAGCGCACTTCTTACCAGTGCGAGTTGATTATTCTTTGCAGAGGTTGGCGAAGTTTTATGTGGCGGAAATTGTAAGGTTGCATGGAGTTCCGGTGTCAATCATTTCAGATAGGGATCCAAGGTTTACGTGGTTTTGGAAAGCTTTACATCAGGCTATGGGCACTAAGCTAGATTTCACTATGGCTTTTCAACCACAGTCGAACGGGCAGTCTGAACGAGTAATCCAAGTGTTAGAGGACATGTTAAGGGGCTGTGTGATGGATTTCAGAGGAAGTTGGGAGGAATATTTGCCTTTAGCAGAGTTTGCCTACAACAACAGCTATCAGGCCAGTATTCGGATGGCACCGTATGAAGCGTTGTATAGTCGAAAGTGTCGAACTCCTAAATGTTGGACGGAATTAGGGGAACGCTGAGTTTTGGGCCCAGAGATTGTGGCAGAGTCTGAGGAAAAGGTTGAGATAATTCGGGCACGATTGAAGGAAGCATCCGATAGACAGAAGTCGTATGCAGATCTCAAATGGAAGGAAATAGAATTTGATGTGGGAGATCAAGTGTTTCTTAAGGTTTCACCATGGAAGAAAGTGATGAGGTTTGGTCGCAAAGGGAAGTTAAGTCCCAGGTTTATAGGACCTTATCGGGTATTGAAGCGAGTTGGAGCAGTGGCATACCAGTTTGAGTTGCCTCCGGAGTTGAAGCAGATGCACAACGTGTTCCATGTTTCCATGTTACATCGTTATCGATCGGATCCATCTCATATAGTACTAGTTGAGGAAGTGGAATTAAGGCCAGATCTGTCCTACGAAGAGGAGCCGATTCAGATCTTGGAATGAGATGTGAAAGTATTACGGAGGAAGTCAGTTCCTCTAGTCAAAGTGTTATGGCGTAATCATGGATCGGAAGAAGCTTCGTGGGAGCCGGAAGAAGCAATGCGACAACAGTACCCTCACTTGTTTTAGCCAGGTAATTTCGAGGTCGAAATTATTTTAAGGGGGTACAACTGTAATATCCTGAAATTGGGCTTATGCATTATTGCTTAAATTATATGGAATAGCATGCCTTTGTGTGTTATGCATGTGTTAGGTGAATTTTATGAACTTTAGAGAATAGGGAAATGCCTTAGAAATTAGTAGATTTTAAGTTTAAAAAGAGGAAGCTAGGCAGAGGGGGCCTTAAGAAAATTTGTAGGGGATATATGACATACTAACGGGCTTGGTTAAGTGGCTTGGAGGCGCCACTTAGGGCCTCTGGAAATGACGCCACAAGCAGGAGTAGGTGGGCCAAGGTTCGAGTCACATGGGAAGCTAAATAAAGGTTTTTATTTTCGGCAAGGAAGGGAGGAAATGGACGACATTAAGGCACTAAAGGATGAGTTCTATTCTCTTTAAAATTCGGCTAGATAGATAGATAAATGTGGATTTATTTTTAATTATTTTATATGATAAGCTAAGAGATAAATGAGGAGATTAATAAGGGATTTGATAAGGAGTTGAGCTGGTGGCCGAACGGGGGGTTCTTTGGGTTGGTATATTCGGTCATGGAGGGGGGCTTAAGTGCCGAATTTTTTTGTTTCTTCCCTTAGTCTCTCTTGCCGAAATTTTGTAGCCAAGAAAATGCTCTCTTTTTTCTCATTTGTGTTGCTAAAACTGAATACTCCTTACTCAAGATCCACCATTGCCGATTTCTCCTATGTCCCATTCTAGCCGAATCCTCATCATCAATCTTCCTCTTCTACTTTTCATAATCTCCCCAAAAGCCGAAAATGAGTTCCTTCTAGCCATAGCTGAATTTCTCTGTGGATTCAAGCAAGGGATTAGTCGACTACAACATTAAGGGTAAGATCCATTGTTATTCGATCTCAAATGTTTTTCTTTTTTTAGCCGAACGTTAAGGACTAATCCCATTAATTTTCTTGTTGCCGAAATTTGGAAGGATCTTTCGGGATTTCTAGTATAGCCGACTTCTAGGTGAGGTCTCCGTGATTTTAAAGATTCAAGGTAAGTGAAGGTGCATATTCGGTCATATTAGTTGCTATGTTAGCCGAATTTAACTATGGATATTTAGGGGCAGTCGACAGTGGTATACAAAGATTTTGGGATTTCAAATCGCAAGGTAAGAGCACCTATACATTCGGCCAAGGCCCTATTTACTAACTTAGATCTATTCCTTATTTGTTATAACCGAAAACTAACCATTTAGGTGATCTAGTTGTGACCGATTACAAGAAGGAACATAGCAAAGTTTGGGGATTTAACTAGTAATCAAATCGGCAATAAGGAATTAAGGATCTAAAGCATTAGATCAGGATATACGGGATTTAGTGAAGCGTTAAGAAAATCAGGTGTGTACCCCACACTAAACTACATTAGATTACGGCTTAATAATTACGTTCATTTACTACTACTGCAGTTATCTCGTTATAAATATGTGATATGGCACGTATGTGAACAGTGAAAAGAATGCGAAATAAGGCATGATATTGCATGATATGTATGGCATGGGCATTTGGGTGATATTGAAAGGGGAAGTGAATGTGGTGACTTCGATCACATTATTTGAATACGGTGACTTCGCTCATATTATCTGAATGTGGTGACTCATGACACAATTATTTTACTTGGTGGCTATGCCACGAATTTTATAATGGCGATGAGCACGTCGACTGTAGCAACTGCCTTCGATGGTGTGTAGCGGATGGAGGGTTGACTTAGTAGTCCCCATGGTGTGCAGGTTGGTACGGGTGATGTGTAGCAGATGGTACCTAGGTTTGGGTTCGGGGTGACATCATTTTATTTAAATATTATATGAATATATATGATCTGATATTCTTGAATCTGTTTGGATTTAGTGTTGGTTACACATTGAGTCTGTATGACTCACCCCGTTGTAGGATTATTTTTCAGGTGACGATCAGTGATGGACCGGGTCGGCAGGAGCTTAGTGGTGGCCATGCTAAGTTCGGATTCTACTTTATTTTTGGACTTGTTTTATTTTAAGTTTGTTGGATTTATTTTTAGGGTTTCATTTTCGATGTAATAAGGCCATAGTATGAACTGTTTTATGCATGTTTTTAACTAATTTTATGACGTTACAAATTTTTATCAAATTAAGGATTAAGTAATTTTTTTTTAAAAATGACTCTAAGTGATTTGGACACCCTAAACAAATGCTTTTCAATTTATAGTAAACTTTAAAACAACTCGATATTTTCACTGAATTAAAGACTTATAAAAACTTTGATTTTAAAAATCAACTTATTCCCAACTCGAGCCCAACCCAAAGAAGTTTAAAAATTCTCTCAAAACCACACGAATTTCTCCTAAGTAACAAACAGACTTTGAACCGTTTTTACTCAAGGAACATACCAAATCCGGTCAAGGCTCGTGGGCCGGGTTTGGGGTGTTTAATGTTATTATCTATCTTTGTACATTGAGGGCAATGTACATCTTAAGTGTGGGGTGGTGAATAGTTATTATGCCTAACTTTCTGCATTATTCTCAAATCCTTGAGAATAAAAGTGCCTAACTTTTTTTTATTATTCTCAAATCCCTGAATTTAGACTTGTTCTAAAGTAATTTCCTCGTATTACTAATTAGAATGAAATTTCTGATGATTTATGGTTTTTATTAACATGTTTTTGAGTAAGTCATTGATAATTATGCATTGATGATTAAATTTGAAGAATACTAGAGAATCAAGTACGATAAGTCTATTTTCAAACATTTTAAAATTTTTAGGTTGTCTACCTGAATCTGAATATTATCTTGAAGTTTGAAATTTACATGGTTGATATCAAAATACCCATAATTTGTGTGAGATTTTGAGCCTTATAGAGCATTTATTCTTTTTCGTGCTCACTTTATTGATTATGAGTGTGTCAACATTGAACTGTTATTCCAGAACTTGCCTCGATTATACATTTCAAGACCACAGTTATGATTTGATATACAGAGATGATAAAGGCACCTAGGATTTAACCCACTAACTCCACTAAAAGTCTACCTTCATAATTAACCCCTAGTGAACCCTGTTCAATCTTAACAACCCTTTTTATTGACTCACCCACTAATATTAACCCAAAACCCTTTGTATTTGTTATCACCATTCCTTTTTTACTACCCTTATATCGAGATTTGATTTGATTAGTTACATAATTATATTATTTCAGTAGTAGAATTTATCCTCTATTGCTTAGTTTGTTCTTAAAAAAAATCAAAGTATAGTCAGTATTAGTATTATGAAGAGTGAGCTTATACAGTTAAAGTCCATTCATCAAAGGAAAAAGCTCGTATTATTAGTATTATAAATTTTCAATTGATGTAATTATCTTAGATCAGTTTATTTTCTAGGTAAGTAACTTGTCAATTCAATCTTGATTCTAACCCTCTAATTCAGCCTATATCCATGCCCTTAACCTAGCCCCGTTACAACCCTGTTAAAGACCTTTTGATCTGTTTGTCATCTCATTTTACAGTGGTGGAGATTTGATTTTAAGGCAAGCCTATGGGATTAACTTTTCACGTTTGACTTATTGAGTGTTTAATTTTGAACCTTAAACACTTTGAGTGATTTGAGTGAATCTTTTGTGAGGATGTCAATCCTTGTCGATTTTGAATTAAAGGTAATTATTTAGATGAAGGGAAACACCTATGTTTTCGTGCTACAAATGTATGACTTATATTGTTTGAATCTTTAGGACTCTTTGAGTTAAATTATCCATGTATAAATTATCTATGAATTATAATAAGACATTGCTGATAGGAATTATGGATCATGGAAAGTTCGTTTTAATTGTAAGTTGAGAATTTTGCTTGAGGACAAGCAAAAGCTTAAGTGTACGGGTATTTGATAAACCGTAAAAGTAACATATTTTAATCCCACATTTAGTATGCATTTGGATGATTTATCCCTCTATTTATGTAAAAATGTGCTCTTAATCCTTTCTTTTCATGTCCTATACTCAGGAAAGCATTCGAGGATGAAAAGAACGAGAAACGGGCTTAAAAAGAAGCAAATTGGGCCAAGGGAGAAATCGACACGGCCTGGACTTAAGCCCACACGGCCATGCCTCACCAATCATTTAGAACACGACCTGACCCTGATTCACACGGCCGTGTCTCATTAAAGAAATCCGAACACGGCTTGAAGATCGTCCACACGGGCGTGTGCCATGGCCGTGTCTCTGTCGTGGCAAAGAGAAATTTCATTCAGATTTGGATACTTTAGGGCAAAGAAACCTATTTCAAAAGCCTATATAAACCCTCTAAGTATCAACTGAAAGGGGGCGGTTAGATAGGCCAAGGAGCCAAGCCGAAAAGGCCAGATTTGTGGGGAATCACTTGAAGATAGCCAGCTAATCCATCTCAAGAAGCGGGAATTATACTCAAAATGGCGGATCTCTCCTTCAATTCCTTCAGGGAGTTTTAGGGATTTATTATGTTTTGTTTTATCTTTTCTTCTGAGATGTTTTCTTTTATAGTTATGAACTAAACCCTTCAGATACTCGAAGGGGATGAAACCTATGATAAATCTTGTTATTGATTTTTGAATTATATGATAAATACTTAGTTTGTTCTTAATTATGTGAGCTTGGTCCAAATTTGATGTGCTTAGGTGGAGGAGCAAAAATCCTTGCTTAAGAGTAGATCTAGCATAATTAAGCGGAGTTGATCGCACGCCTAGAGATCGGGTGATGAGATTTTGCCGAATTAGGGTGAAACCTAATATGGGAGTCCACAGATTGATTTACTACTATTCTAGGGGGTTATTAACAGAGAAAGAGATTTCCATTAATTAACCTAGGGTTAGACGTTATTCGCCTCGAGAGAGGGTTTAATATATGTTAGGGAGTCTTACGGATCAAACTAAGTAAATAAATCGTCTAGTTCAGTGTTGGATAACAAGTGAAGTCTAGATGGATTCTTCCTAAGGGTATCGTCTAAATCAACTGAGTTTTTCTAAAAGTTATCTTTCCAATTTAGTCTTTTTGTCTTTGCGTCTTAGCTTGGTAGTTAGTTAATTTTAGATTAGACAACCAATCACTTAATATTTAGGCTAAATAATAGAAAGAAAGTTAGTATTAGTACTTTTAGTTCCTTTGGGTTCGATAATCCGGTCTTGCCTAAGCTATACTACTGTTCGATAGGTGCTCTTGCCTTAAATCGTTGTCAGAGTTAGTTTCTAGGTTCGATCATTCTCTTTTATAAATTTAAGACTCTGATTCACAGCGATCACCAACAAATGGTAGATCCCGCTTTATGTAGAGTATTCGGCCTACGCCTCTTGGGTAAGGAATTAGGTTCCTAGCAATTTTGATACACAAAACAATGATGTTAGTAACATCCAACGTTCGGCCTCCCATAGAGAAAAGAGCAAAACCGAATCTCCTACCCAAGCAGTCACAAAAATCTTCACTAGAACAAAGTAAGAAAGAGTTTGAGTTTTTTTACCCCTTACCAAATTACCACAAGATCAGTAGTTGTCCAATAAATAGTTTCAGTTCTCACAAAAGAGAACAAACGTGATTCGAGATAGAGAAGTGTAAATAGGTTCGGCCTAGACAATCAAGAGTTAAGACTGAGTGTTTCGGCTTAGAAGAGAAAAGAGAGAAAAGCAAAGAAAGTAAAAGGAAAAGAAAGTGTTACCTTGCAACCAGATAAGAACCGAATAGGAAGAGAAGATTCGGCAGCAAAGGGTAGCAAATAATGATGGAATGCAGAGAAAAAGATGGAAGAAAGAGGCTTAACGGTTTATTGAATGCCTACAACAAAAGGATGTAGAAGAGAAGACATGTATTCGGCTATGAAGAAAAGATGAGGAAAGGAGATGAGAGGAAAAGAAAACAAATGGTTTGGCCAACAAATGAGAAGAAGAGAATAAGAAAAGCTGAGATTTCGGTAAAAGAAAATTGAAGGAAAACGACACGAAATTCTATAGTCGAAAACAAAAAAAACAAAACTCTTTCAAAAGAGAACTTGAGAAAATTGGCACTCTCCCTCTCATAAAGCCGAATATGCTACTCAAAACTCTCTTACTCATCCAAAATTCCCTTTGCTAGACCCCTACTTTCAGCCACCTCTTCCCACACTTGAATCCTATGATTTCCTCTATGAATCTCTCCCTAATTCCCTCTCCACCTCCCATTCGAATTCACCCAACAACCTTGACCAATTCAAACACTTTTCCATCAGTATTTGATTCCAACACAACCTTTTGTCTTCCCCTGAGCAAAATAATTACATTTTGCATGCAAGGGGTTTCGAACCCAAGCCCCCTTATAACATTATGCACGCCACTAGCCATCCTGCCACATGATCATCTTGTGTTTTCAAATACACACATATTTACTTAAGTCCTGCCTCCTACAGCCCTCTCCATATTAGGGTCTAAAACCAAAAATTTTCTAGGGCTCAGACTCGAACCCCGGCCTCCCTAGAACCCCCAAACACCCTCAAATAACTAGCTAAGCAAACCCCACACATGCAATATGCAAACAAACACAAACCCTTAATTTATGGGATGTTACAATTCTACCCCTTAATGAAATTTCGGCCTCGAAATTTACCTGATCAAAAGAGATGATGGTATTGATGTCTCATTACCTCCTCAGGCTCCCACGTGGCTTCCTCTGAACCGTGATTACACCATAGTACCTTGAGTAATTGAACAGATTTCCTTCTCATCACCTTAATATCACGGTCAAAAACATGCACCGGTTCTTCTTCAAATGTCATATCAGGTCTTACCTCCACTGGTACTATATGAGAAGGATCTGCACGATAGTATCTCAGCATAGAAACGTGGAATACGTCATGTATCCAGTTTAACTCAGGAGGCAGCTCAAGCTGATAGGCAACTGGTCCAACACGTTTTAATACCCGGTAAGGTCTGATAAATCTGAGGCTTAACTTGCCCTTCCATCCAAATCTCAGAATCTTCTTCCAGGGTGAAACTTTCAAGAAGACAAAATCTCCCACCGAGTACTCGATTTCTTTATGCTTTAGATCTACATATGACTTCTGTCTGTCCGATGCTTCTTTTAGCCGACCCCGTATCAACTTCACTTTCTCCTTAGTTTCAGAAATCAGCTGTGGACCCAACAGTCGCCGCTCACCCAATTCTATCCAACAAGTAGGGGTACGACACCTACGCCCATATAATGCCTCATATGGTGCCATCTGAATGCTGGATTGGTAGCTGTTGTTATAAGCAAATTTCGTCAACAGTAAATAGTCCTCTCAACTACCTTTGAAATTAATCACACAGCCTCTTAACATGTCTTCCAAAATCTGGATTACCCTCTCTGACTGACCATCAGTCTGTGGATGAAACGCGGTGCTAAAATCTAACCTCGTACCTAGAGCTTCATGTAACACTCTCCAGAATCGTGATGTAAATCTAGGGTCCCTGTCCGGAATGATAGACACTGGCACCCCATGTAACCTTATAATCTCTGCCACATACAACTTTGCCAGTTTCTGCAATGAGTAGTCAGTGCGAACCGGTATGAATTGGGCAGATTTAGTTAACAGATCCACAATTACCCATGTCGAATCTTTCTTAGTAGGTGTCAGGGGTACCTACTAACGAAATCCATTGTTACTCTTTCCCATTTCCAGAGTGGAATTTTCATCGGTTGCAGTAATCCAGAAGGTAGTTGATTCTCAACCTTCACTTACTGGCATTTCAAACACTTACTTACAAAGTTAGTCACTTCACGCTTAAGTCCCGGCCACCAATACAGTTCACGTAGGTCTCGGTATAACTTGTTTCCACTAGGATGCTTAGTGTATGGGCTACTATGCGCCTCTCGCAGAATCAACTGTCTTAACTCAGAGTCCCTCGCTACACAAACTCTTCCTCTGAAACATAATACTCCTTCACTATTCATCCCCAAATCCACAGTCTCTCTGCTTCTCACCTGTTGAAAACGAGAACCCAACGACTCATCCAGTAACTGCTTCTCTTTAATCTGGCTAATCCAAGTCGGTTTCACCTAAAGTTCTGGCAACACACTACCATCCTCAAATAGGCTGATACGAGCAAACATTACTCTTAGATCAGATACCACCTTGCGATTCAGTGCATCTGCCACGACATTATCTTTTCTTGGATGATACTCAATCGAACAATCATAATCCTTCAGCAATTCCACCCATCTTCGCTGCCTAAGATTCAACTCCTTTTGGGTTAGGAGATACTTAAGACTCTTATGGTCAGTATAGATGATTGACTTTTCCCCATACAAATAATGTCTCCATATTTTTAGTGCGAACACCACCACAGCTAATTCCAAGTCATGAGTGGGGTAGTTCACTTCGTGCGGCCAAAGCTGACAAGATGCATACGCCATCACCTTCCCTTCCTGCATCAGCACACAACCCAAACCTGTGTGCGACGCATCACAACAAACAACAAATTCTTTTCCTGCCTCTGGCTATATTAATACCAGAGCTTCAGTCAGAATCTTTTTCAACTTCTCAAAACTCTCCTGCTGTTTATCCACCCAAATAAACGGTACCCCCTATGCAGTAACTTAGTTAGGGGTGCCCCAATCTATGAAAACCCCTCAACGAAGTTTCTGTAATACCCGGCCAAACCCAAAAAACTTCGAATCTTCGATACTAACTTTGGTGGCTTCCAATCCAATACAGCCTTAATATTTCGAGGATGAACCCTAATCCCTTTGGCAGACACAACATGCCCCAAAAATGTCACCTTTTTTAGCCAGAACTCGCACTTGCTGAATTTGGCATATAGTTACTTTTCCCTCAATGTTTGCAGAACAATCTGGAGATGGGAATCATGCTCCTCCTCAGTTCTTGAATACAACAGGATATCGTCTATAAACACCACCACGAACCGGTCTAGGTAGGGTTGGAAGACCCGGTTCATCATATCCATGAAAGCAGCTGGTGCATTCGTTAACCCAAACGGTATGACTAGAAACTCTTAATGTCCATAACGAGTTCGGAATGCAGTCTTGTACACATCCGCCTCTTTGACCCTTAACTGATGGTACCCCGACCTCAGATCTATTTTAGAGAAAACCGAAGCTCCTCATAGCTGATCAAACAGATCGTCTATCCTTGGTAGCGAATACTTGTTCTTAACTGTTAACTTGTTCAACTGACGGTAGCCAATACACATACACATTAATCTATCCTTCGTCTTCATAAACAATACTATTGCTCCCCACAGAGACACACTCGGTCTGATAAATCCTCGATCCAAAAGCTCTTGGATCTGAGCCTTTAATTCTACCAGTTCCTTCGGTGCCATCCTATAAGGGGTGATGGACAATAGAGCCGTTCTCGGTAACAGCTCAATGCCGAATTCGACCTCGCAATTTGGAGGCAATCCCGGAAGCTCTTCAGGAAATACATCTGGGAATTCGTTTACGGTCCTGACATTCTCAATAGACAGTTTATTAACAACCGATATGCTGACATAAGTAAGGAACACCTCGCAACCTTTACGAACCAATATTTCGAACCTAAATGCCGAGATTACATTGGAGAAGTAGTTCCTCCGCTCCCCTATCACGATCACCTCCTCATCCTCTAACGTCTTCAATACCATAAGCTTAGCAGTGCAATCCAAATTCGCACAGTGTTTTACCAACCAATCCATGCCCAGAATGAGATCAAACTCGCCAAACGGTAGTTCCATCAAATTCGCCAGAAAAACAACCCCTTGAACCTTGAGAGGCACCTAAACAACTTATTCACTAAAACAGACTGTCCTAAAGGACTAATCACCGACATTTCTTTATCAGCAAGTTCGAATTGTATACCCATAGTTCCAAACACAGTACATGCAACATACGAGTATGTAGACCCAATATCAATTAAAGCTGTAAATGGCACATCATGTATGAGAAACGTACCGGTTATGATGTCCGGTGCGTGACCATCCTCTTGATGCCGAGCAGCATAAACTAGTCCTGGTTGTCTCGCCTTTGTATTACCAGCACCTCTGCCCGATGCTCCCCAACCACATCCTAACCCATTTCCCCCTCTAGGTAGACCACGACCTCTTGGTGGCTGCTGACCACCTTTCCCTGGCTGCGGCTACACATAGCCCTGACCTACTGCTTGTGTCCGAATAGGCTCTCGAGGATAGTTTCTGTATCGGTGATCCTTGGACCCACATCTGAAACACCTGCCAGTTCTTCTCCAACACTCTCCTGAATGTGGTTTCCAGCACTCAACACAAAGTTGTGGTCGACCAGCAGCAACTAGGGTCCCAACCTAGGCCTCTTATGAAATCCCCTTGAAGAATCTAAAGACCCAAAATCTCCATTATTCCTGCCCCTTTCCTTCTCACGATTTTGACGCTCAGGGCGTTTCACATCCTCAGTAATCTTTTTCTTCTTAATCAAAGTGGAAAAATCTCTTTCCTCGGCAATCTTTGCCTTCTCAATCAAAGCGAAAAAATCTCTTTCTCTCTGCAGAGCTATCATTACCCGCAACTAATCCCGAAGACCATCCTCAAACTGCACACAGCGCTTGTAATCGGTCGTGACTATACTCGGTACATACCGGCTTAAGCGCAGAAACTCTGCCTCATACTCTGCTACGGACTTATTCCCCTGAACCAGATTCAAGAATTCCTTTCTCCAGGCGTCCACATAACTTGCCCCGACATATTTTCCCTGGAAGGCCGCTTTGATGAAATCCCAAGTCACACGGTCAGCTTGTGTACCTTCCTTTATTGTAAGCCACCATTGGTATGCCTTATCTCGCAATAGGGACACTGCTCCTTTCAGCTTCTGTTCTACTGTACAGTCTAGATCATCCATGATTTGCTCAACCGCCTCTAACCAATATTCTACTACATTCAGGGCTACACCAGGGATGCCCCTAAAGATTTCCGCCCCATTTGACCGGAGCGGCTCAAAAATTGACCCTCGGGCCACTGACCTAGTACTCGCTCCAGCCACTCTTTCCAAAACCCATAGCATCACTTGGGACAAAGCGTCATCCCCCTTCGACTCGATCACGAGACCCCGTTTCAGTCACTAGTGATGTTAGTGCCTCTTTTCGGGCATATGTCCTGATGCCGAGGATCCAGCCCTAGCATCTCGGCCTCTACCACAGCCACATGTACCCCGTCCACATCCTCTTGTACTCGTATCAGTGTAACGTGTTAATCTATTTAAGAGATTTATGCATCAGCTTATCGTTTCATGTAATTATTAACAAATTTTTTATGTAAGAATAGTATTATGAGTAGTTTTCGTAGATCGATTTTACTAAAATTTCAGTCTCTATAGTCTCAATTTCCCTAACTAAGAGCTCGGTATACTACTACTATCCCTAATAGCTTTTTAGTACAATCATTATAGCTTATAACCAATTATAAGATCAGGGAACTTACAGATTTAGTGTCGAAGACTCGGTGTGCCATACTCCTAGAAACATTATCACTTTTTCTAAACCAAAGTTTGAACAGATTTGGAAAAGTTTTCAGACCCATTCCACAGCCGAGTTTTGCAACCTAACTCTGATACCATTAAATGTAACACCCCAAACCTGACCTAGACGTTATGGCCAAATCTAGCATGTCACATCAAAAGGTTGTGTGAAAGCTATGCATTCATTGTAAACCTTTTATCCTTTTTGAAACATCGAATTTCGTTATTTGTAAAAACAAGATTTTGCTTAAAGAGTATTCTTGTAAAGATGTTTTATTTTCGAAATCTTTGTTCGTTGTAGAAGTTTGACTTAAAGAATTGCGGAAATGTGATATTCTGAAAGCAGTTATTATAGTTTTAAAAACCAGTATTTTATCGTTTAACAATTTATAACTAGCCGAAATGAAAGTTTAGAAAGAAAAATAAAAACCAATGGCCGTATTACACAAAATATTAACCCAAAAATAATAATATAAAATAAATTAAAACCAAACTTCTAAGTTCCGTTAAGAAGCGAATCCGACGCATGGCCACCTACGAGTCCTTCACGGCTGCAAACCCTCTAACGCTGGGGTTTACCTAACTCAGTGTGTAATCCCCTAAATCGATCACTATCTGGGCTTGAGCCCTTACGGTATCGGTCTGGGCCTACGCCCTATTCGGTAACCAGCTAGCCCTAAGCCCCAAAAATCATATCAATGTATATGGACATGTGCCCACCCAAATCCTACCAGCCGTCTAACTCTCCACCTGTACCAACCAATCACACCATGTGGGGATCATATCAATCCACCCCGCCAATCCACACCAATATTGCAGTCAAGCTACTAATCACGGTATATGTGGCTGAGCCACTAAAAATGGTGTGTGGCATAGCCACTAAAACGGTATGTGGCAGAGCCACCAAAAATGGTACTTCCTCCAACCATCAAACCCAACCCATGCAACATGATATGAATACAATGTAATACAAGTATAAACAATATAAATAAGAATAACATACACGATATTTAACCACAACCAAGGGCATAACGGTTATTTTGTCACCTAATTGTATAACAATAATTTTCACCCCTTTAGGGATATTTCCATAATTTTACCCATCGAGGGTATTTCGATAATTCATCTGCTAAGGGTATTCCAATAATTTACCCTCTAGGGGTATTTCTGTAATTACCCACCAAGTGTATTTCTGTAATTTCAGTCATCTAATGGCCTTTCCGGAGGCCTACCGTCGCCTCGAGTGACACTGGGACCCCTTTTGGGTATCTACGGTGTAATTGGGCCTAAAATCCATTTCTGGCCCAAACAAGCCCATACGCTCATGTGGCCCATTTAGCACATTTTTCGGTCTCAGTTTTGCGGACTTCGCAGTTGCATCGATCATTCGACAATTTTCCATCGGTTTTGCTCGTTACACTCTTAACAATCCATCGCCATCACTAGTGGCTTGATTTATCACTGCGAGTGCTCGCACGCTCGAGTGATCTCAGTTGATGGTATTCTGGCTTTTCAGTATTTCGGCTATTAGCCGATTCACAGAATAACATTCACAGAATAAGCGGTGGTGTGAGATTACACACCTGTTACGAGTTGTGACTTCCGCTGCTTCCAAACACATATGATAACGATTGGCTATTAGTTAGACTTCTCCTTTGACAACCCAAAATATAGAAATAACCAACTATTGCCTTAACTTACCAACAAACGATAGATCCCCCTTTATGGAGAGTATTCTGCCTACCCCTCCTCGGTAAGGAATCAGGTTCCTAGCAATTTTGATACACAAAAAAATGACGTTAGTAACATCCAACATTCAGCCTCCCACAGAGAAAAGAGAGAAACTGAATCTCCTACCCAAGCAGTCACAAAAATCTTCACTAGAACGAAATAAGAGAGTGTTTGAGTTTCTTTACCCCTTACCAAATTACCACAAGATCAGCAGTTGTCCAATAAAGAGTTTCCGCTCTCACAAAAGAGAACAAACGTGATTCGAGATGGAGAAGAGTAAATAGGTTCGGCCTAGACAATCAAGAGTTAAGACTGAGTGTTTCGGCTTAGAAGAGAAAAGGGAGAAAAGCAAAAAAAGTAAAGGGAAATGAAAGTGTTACCTTGCAACCAGAGAAGAACCGAATAGGAAGAGAAGATTCGGCAGCAAAGGGTAGCAAATAATGATGGAATGCAGAGAAGAAGATGGAAGAAAGAGGCTTAACGGTTCATTGAACGCCTACAATAAAAGGATGTGGAAGAGAAGATATGTATTCGGCTATGAAGAAAGGACGAGGAAAGGAGATGAGAGGAAAAGAAAAGAAATGGTTCGGCCAACAAATGAGATGAAGAGAATAAGAGAAGCTGAGATTTCGGCAAACGAAAATTGAGGGAAAATGACACGAAATGCTATAGTCAAAAACGCAAAAACAAAACTCTCTCAAAAGAGAACTTGAGAAAATTGGCACTCTCTCTCGCAAAGTCGAATATGCTACTCAAAACTCTCTTACTCAGTCTAAATTCCCTTTGCTAGACCCCCACTTTCGGCCACCTCTTCCCACACTTGAATCCTATGATTTCCTCCATGAATCTCTCCCTAATTCCTTCTCCACCTCCATTCGAAATCACCCAACAACCTTGACCAATTCAAACACTTCTCCAACAGTATTTGATTCCAACACAACCTCTTGTCTTCTCCTGAGCAAAATAATAACATTTTGCATGCAAGGGGTTTCGAACCCAAGCCCCCTTGTAACATAATGCACGCCACTAACCATCCTGCCACATGACCATCTTGTGTTTTCAAATACACACATGTTTACTGAAGTCCTGCCTTCTACAGCCCTCTCCACCTTAGGGTCAAAAACCAAAAATTTTTCAGGGCTTAGACTCAAACCCCAGCCTCTCTAGAACCCCCAAACACCCTCAAATAACTAGCTACGTAAACCTCAGACATGCAATATACAAAAAAACACAAACCCCTAATTTATGGGATGTTACATCTATATAATTATTAAATACAATATATTAATCTCATACATTTTTCACATTCCATTCAATGTATATAACCCTTAACTTTTCGTTAATTATACATTTTCCCTAAACTTTTACAACTTTTACAATTTAGTCCTCTAACCCGAAGATCATCAAATTGACCATTTCCTAAGAATCAAAATACAACCAATTATTCTAGGTGCTTTAATAGTCCCTATTCAACATCAAGCTCACCATCAAACCTCGAAAATTTGACATTTTAACAATTTATTCTTTAAATCCAAATCTAACAAAAATCACTTTACAAATCAACAAATTACCACAATCAAAGCTTCAAATATATAATTATCATAAACAATAAAGATTCATCAATGGTAACTTCCAAAATTTTTAACAGATTCAAAAATGAAATGGGCTAGTTGAACCTAGTTGCAACAATCTAAAAAACATAAAAACCATTCAAAACGGGATCAAATGCACATACCATGCAAGAAGAATTCAAACCAAAGCTTTTCTCCTCCTCAATGGTGAATTTTGGTGCTCCAAAGACAAAAGCATGAAGATGATCACTTTGTTTTCATCTTTTCTTACTTAATTTTCTTTTTAATTGTTAATTTACAACTTTACCCTTATTAATAATGAATAAATCCAATAACACCATCCCCATGCACATCCACTAATTCTTTAAAAGGTATATTTACCATTGAATTCCCTTAGTTTAATATTTAAAAGCTATTGAATCCTTTAACTAACAGAACTCAACTTTAACTCTTTTTACGATTTAGTCCTTTTTACTTAATTAACTACTTAAACATCAAAATTTCTTAACAAAAATTTAATAAAACCTTAATATATTCTCATAGACATTAAACAAATAATAAAATAGTAATTTACTTATTAGAATTGTGGTCCCAAAACTGCTGTTTCTAACATTACTAAAAAATGGGTTGTTGCACCGCCAGTGTTGTGTTAAGTGTTTGTTTTCACGCCATGATTGGCGGACAGTTTGCCTTATATGGTAGGACTGCAATGACTTTGATGAAGGTTTTTTATTTTGCCAAATTGTGGGTATTTATGTTTTGGCATGGCCATTATAGGGAAACTGCCAATCGACATATTTTCTCAGTAAGTTTTATATGACAGATCATTATGCTTGTATCTGCCAGTGGTGGATTGTAGGATTATGGACCTAATAGATTTCTGTTTCAACATTTGTGTTTACTGTACAATTTTAGTTGGTTTATTTTTATGATCTATTTAGAAATTGACTAGAATGCATTGGATATTTAAGATGGGATTTGCCTAGAAATTATTATGTTGGCCTCTGTAGCGTGATGAGTCAGCTTTGCATGGTTAGCCACATGTAAGTTTTTTTGAGAACTGTGTGATCGATATGTATCAGTAAGGCTATTATAGTGGGGGTTCTTCCTTTCTCTTCCTTTACCTTATTTTTACTCTTGTAATCAGTCTAAGGAGTTCTTCATTAGAGAAAGATCTTTAAGTGTTCGAATAATAAGGTGTGGATTGTAATAGAAGTTTTTAGTATAACCAACTTCGTTGAAGTTATTCTGTGAGTATCCAATATGTAATACACTTATTTGAGTTTTCCTCTTAGTTTTAAAATATTGCTAGATTCTAGTTGTCATAGTTAAGAATTCAGGTAAAAAGGTTTTCATGAGATATGGTACATTGTTGCATGTAATCATCTGCATGTGAATGTCAGTGATAGGAAACAGATCTGACTTCCTTGATGTGCAAACTCAGTATTTGGATGTGAAGGGCCACTAGTAGTGCTCGTTAGTTGCTAACCAGAATGGAAAATATGATAGACCACTAGTAGGGAATATTAGTTGCTAACCAGATGGGTAAATAAGTTGGCCACTGGTAAGGCATGTTAGTTGCTAACCAGCCTAGCGAAATGGGTGTTGCTTACTGTAGGACATGTTAGTTGTTAAACATGGCAAAGAGCCCTGAACTCATGGGAACACGAGTGTGTTCGAAATGAAAATAATTATGATATCTACTTCGTTATATGAAATTGAGATATGAGTTTAGCATGAAGAAGCTTGATAAAAACGTAAGAAAATATGAATTCTTGGTATGTCGCATGTTATGTATAGTTGTAGTTGAGAAAGAAACACTAACTTGGAATGTTCTATAATATTGTATGTGAAGTGATCAATCTTCATCTAGTGATTATGTTAAGCACGTAGTGTATCCACTAAATTTTTATGTTTAGTGTGTTGAGTCTACACTAATGAATTGAGTTCGGTAGCTGGTAAGTATCGGCTAATCATTACGTCTATGATTTGAAGGGTAAGTGTTGGTAGAGATTGTATTATGAGGAAAAGTATTCGGTCAAAAAAGATAAGTATTCTATGTGAAGGTAAAGTGAAAAGGTATTCACCAGTATTATAGTTCATCTGGTGGATACTATTCACCAAGGATAGGTATTTGCCACAAATCTATGTCGAAGAGTATATCCCCATATGTACCTATGTTTAGAGTATTAACTTAGTACAATTGTGTGTATGTTTATATTTACATTATTTTATCCCTGTTCCTATAATTTTTCTGGAAAGGGTCGAGTATTCCTAATTCTGGAGCTCACTAAGTTCTTTTGAACTTGCTCCCTTTCTTCTCCCTTTCCAAGTGGTAGTTCAGCATAAAGCTTGTAGAAGGGACTCAGCCAAAAGGAGCGACCTCTATTGTGAGATTCGCCTGTGCTTGTTTTGTAACATGCATATATTTTTTGGGTGGTGTATATTTTTATTTTGTAATTAAGATTTGTATTAAAATACTTCTTTATAAATATTTAATTTTAAACGCATGTTACATTTGAGGAATTGGTTAGTTTTGATGAAGTTGGTATATGAGATATTTCCTAAATGTATATATCAAACTATTTTAGACGAAGTTTATCGCCAGTGTTGCCCTTGGGATTTTTGTGAAAGAAGCTAACTCACTTGGCATTTATAACAATCTGTTAGTTTTATTTTAAAGGCTTCCACCAAAGGTTATTTACTAAAAGTGTTTATATTTATGGTTTATACATGTTTTGGTTGTTTTAACCTTTAAAATTTTTAGGTTAACGCCCCAGCTTGTACTATATACGTCTAAAGAAAAATAAAAGTCAACTAAGTTCAAGTCTGCTTAAATGCAACACCTTAGCTCACTATTGGGAACTGGGGTGTTACATTGATACTCGTTTATCTCCCAACATCACTTTCTCAACAAGGATAAATTGCATTTTACTCGACAAAACTTATCTCCCGACCTCGTTTAGCCCATGATTTCTTCCTAGGGTTGCTAAGCCTAATTTTAGGAAGGCATAATTTAAACCAACTAATCTTATCAAGAAGCTCTAAATCCTCCGTTAATCATGTCCTTATCAACTTGTTAATCAATTGAAAAATAACTGAAATACTTAAATTAAATAAATGAACTCTTGGATCAAAACTAATTCCAAGAGGAAAGAACAAAGAGTTAATGGAAAGTAAAAGAAAACTTAATCCAACCTACTCCTAAGCTACAAGACTTTTTTGAATGCATCTAAGATGACTTACTTATATCAAACCCCTAAGGTTTTATTTATAGGAGTGCTGGCAGCTTGAATTATGTCTTCGACACGTCCTAGGTTTTTGTATAAATTAGATTGTATGGACGAAAATAGCCTTGAAGTACTTGGGCACCACGTAGACCCTATGTCGTTCCATCCAATGCCTATGGCACAGCACGACATAGGTTTTGTGCCTCAGTTGGTTCATTTCATGCTTTGACGGCTTGTGAATCTTGTGAATCACTCATCCCTTGCTCCTACGTCCATTGGTCATATAATTCATCATCCTACACATTCAATTACAGAAACTAGAACTACCTAAGGTGTAACACCCCAAACCTGGCCTAGACGTTATGGTCGAATCTGACGATGTCACATGATAGTGCTTTAGAAAATGTAACTACGTTAAAACCAGTTTTAGGTATCTTAGGCTATCGTCAAAACGTCTCGTTTATTTATTTATTATCCAGTTTCAAAACCTTATACATTGCTGAAGCTTTTTAAAAGTAATTTACGAATGCGTGTGTTTTTAATAAAATATTTGTTTCCTTTGAAAACTCGAGTCTTGTCCTACTACTAGCAGTTCATAAAACAATAATTCCAAATTTAAGTGAAAATTCATAAAGGCCTTATTACATGAAATTTACCCAATTATAGCCAAATCAAAATAAAAATTGATCCGTCTACTACTGGGGATTACCTGAACAGATTAAACAGAAAAGGGTGAGTTTTCACAAACTCTGTTTGTAATCCCCACAGAAAACATACACATACAGAAGAATCAGATCACAGACATCAATTCACAAATTGGGCCTAAGCCTATTACAGAAATGGTGTGGACCTTAGCCCACTCAGATACAGATTCAGACATATATTAGGACCTTAGGACATTTTAGACAAAATATGCAGAAAATAGAGTCCTACCCACCAGCCTCTACACACCAACTTCGTCCAACCCTACACACCATGTGGGTATAAAATCAACCCACCCAGCCCTACACGCCATGTTGTACCGAAAGCGGCACATAAACAGAAATTTGTAGCTCACCTACCAAATAACAGGCTTAAAAGCCTTTCAGATACTTCCTCCGAATATCATCAATCCCACCCCGATGCAATGCAACATATATAGGATGTCATGCTATTATGCAAACATAGTTCATACATTCAGATATCAGAATTCATGCTCGGTAAAGAAATCAAAAAGTCGAGTCAAATAATTAGGGGTTTAGGTAAAGCTTACCGACCCTATATTAGGCCCACAGTAGACTAAGACGACCTGTGACACCTTACAAAACATTACAGAAAAATGAGTTGACATGCCCATGTGGCTTACCCGTGAGGGCCCACACACTAGTGTGGCCTACACGGCCCAAATTGGCCTTGATCGTGTGGTTTACACGACCTCACTTGGTCGTGACTCATTGACCACACAGCCTGGCCTAGAATCCCACAAGCCCATGTGGTTCACTCGTGTGGCCAATACGGCCCATTTGGTCGAGCTCGTGTGTTGCACAGGCCTCGCCCAACCGTCATACGGTCTTCTCACTCGTGCACGGCCTGGCTCGTCGATTACACGGCCGTGTGGTGACTAATTGTCTTGCACACGGCCTACCACACGGGCGACCATACGCCCATGTGGCATCGACAGAATGGTTTTCGGCTTTCACTGAAACCTTGTTTTTTTGCATTTTCAGGTACACACCTGATATCGATTCGATGCTAACACAATCTCGAGCAATCCCGAACCTATAATTGACATGTTAACGCCTTTATTCAGTAACATCTTCCAATTTTAATAGAAAAAATTTCCACGAGCGAAATCTCACAACAATTAACAACATTATCGGAATTTACTGGAGATAATCAGAACCTCTAACGCTTAACTCACGATTAAAAGTGATATTCAATCCGTTGATTAACTCCTGCGTACCAAAAGAAAAATCCCCTTTTAAGAAGAACACAGAACATTTGGAAAAGCAGAATCCCGACTTACCGAAACTGATCCCTACAGCTGAATAGTGGTCCTCCGAACTCGAAAGTAAGAACAAAACGAAAGTAGAAAAAGACTAACAACAATGAATGGAAAGGGGCGGTGGCAATGGTTTTGAAGGAGAAGAGAAAAACTAAAATTTTGTTTTTTGTTGAGGAGAGGGAAACAGAGCAGATTTTCTGATATTCCCCCTATCATCTCCCCAAATCTCTCCTTACTATCAGATTTTAAGTCCAACACAAACACCTACACGGCACTGGCAGTAAAAATACATCCCTTGCCTGTGCAAGGATTCGAACTCCCAACCTCCAACAACCTCAACACTCCACTTAGCCACTAAATCAATAGGCCCATTCTGTCAATTACTTACACATTTTAGCTTATAAACCTATTAACCAATGTTTGGGCTTTATTCATAAAATTACCCAAATTCACCCAAGTTGAGACTTGAACTTGGGACCTCTCACACACCCTCAGAACACATATCCACAGAACCAGACACTCAAACATGTCAAAATTTCCAAAAGCCAAAATTAAGAAAAATCGGGGCGTTACAACTCTACCCCCTAAAAGAAAATTTCATCCTCGAAATTTTACCTGATCAGAATAGGTGAGGATACTGCTGACGCATCGAATCCTCCGGCTCCCAAGTGGCCTCTTCAGTGCTATGATTCCACCACAGCACCTTCACTAAGGGTATGGATTTCCTTCGCAGAACTTTAACATCGCGCTCCAAAATCTGAACCGGCTCCTCCTTGAAAGTCAGATCTGGTCTAACCTTAATGTCCTCAATAGGCACAATATGAGTGGAATCAGAGCGGTAGTGTCTCAACATTGAGACATGGAACATATCGTGAATGCAATCCTACTCTGGAGGAAGCTCCAACTTATATGCAACTGGCCCTACTCACTTCAGAATGTGTTATGGCCCAATAAATCAAGACCTTGAGAAAGACTAAGTCCCCCATGGAATACTCAATATCCTTTCTCATTAGATAAGCGTAGGATTTCTGCCTATCAGATGCCGCTTTCAGACGATCTCGAATAAATCAGACCTTATTCTCAATTTCTGAAACTAATTCCAGGCCCAAAACACGTCGTTCCCCAACTCAGTCCAACATAAGGGAGTGCGAAACCTACGACCATATAAGGCCTCATACGGTGCCATCTGGATGCTAGCCTGATAGCTGTTGTTATAGGCGAACTCTGCCAACGGCAAATACTCCTTCCAACTGCCTCAAAAACCTATAACACAACTCCTCAACATGTCCTTTAGTACTTGAATTACCCTCTCTGACTTACCATCTGTCTGTGGATGGAAAGCAGTACTAAAGTCTAACCTCAAACCCAGAGCTTCATGCAATTTCTTCTAGAACTGAGACGTGAAGTGATGGTCCCTATCGGAAATGATCGAGGCAGGAACCCCATGCAGTCTCACTATTTCAGACACATACAGCTTAGCCAATTTCTGAAGCGAAAAGTCTATCCTGACCGGAATGAAGTGAGCAGATTTGGTCAATCGATCCATGATAACCCAGACAGAATCTTTCTTAGTGGGTGTTAAGGGCAACCCATTAACAAAATCCATAATTACTCCCTCCCATTTCCACATTGGAATCTCTACCGGCTGCAGCAACCCCGAAGGCAACTGATGCTCAGCCTTAACCCACTACCACGTCAGACAGTGAACAACGAAATTCGTAACCTCGCGCTCCAACTTGGGCACTAGTACAACTCTCGAAGATCTCGATACATCTTGTTCCCACTGGGATGCATAGCGTAAAGGCTACTATGCACCTCCCTCAGAATCTACTGTCTCAAATCCTCATCATTCGGCACACAGATCTGACTGCGGAAGCAAAGTACCCCATCACTGTTAATCCCAAAATCGGTAGTATCCCCATTCTCAACCTGACGGAACCTCAACTCGAGAGACTTATCCCCTATATGTTTACCTCTGATCTGATCAATCCACGTAAGCCTAACCTGAAGTTCTGCTAACAGACTCTCATCATCGAATAAACTGAGTCGAGCGAACATCGCTCTCAGATCGGTCATACCCCTACGGCTCAAAGTGTCTGCCACCATATTAGCCTTACCAGGATGGTACTCGATGGTGCAGTCGTAATCCTTAAACAGTTCAACCTATCATGCTGCCTAAGATTTAACTCCTTCTGGGTGAGGAGGTACTTGAGGCTTTTGTGATCAGTGTAGATAGTACACTTCTCACCGTACAGATAGTGCCTCTAGATTTTCGGAGTAAAGACTATAGCAGCCAGCTTCAAATCATGCGTCGGGTAGTTAGCCTCATGTGTCTTAAGCTAATATGATGCATAAGCTACCACCTTACCATCTTGCATCAGTACGCAACCCAGACCCACATGCGACGCATCACTGTATATGACAAAATCATTCCTAGATTCAGGCTGTATCAAAATCGGAGCTTGTGTTAATACAAATTTGAGCTTCTCGAAGCTCTCTTGTTGCTTATCAATCCAGAAAAAGGGAACTCCCTTACGTAGAAGCTTAGTCAATGGTGCTGCGATTAAAGAGAACCTTTCTACGAAGCGTTGATAATAACCTACTAGCCCAAGAAAGCTACGAATTTCAGACACATTCTTCGGTTGTTTCCAATCCAACACAGCCTCAATCTTAGGCGGATCAACACGAATCCCCTCCACGGAAACTACATGCCCCAGAAAGCTTACTTCTCGGAGTTAGAATTCACACTTACTGAGCTTCATATACAACTGTTTCTTGTGAAGCGTCTGTAATACCACTAGGAGATGCTCATCGTGCTCGTTCTCAGTCTTCGAATACACCAGAATATGGTTAATGAATACTACCATGAACCGATCCAGATAGGGTTGGAACACTCAGTTCATCAGATCCATAAAAGCTACTGGTGCATTCGTCAGTCCAAATGGCATTACTAGAAACTCGTAATGGCCATACCGAGTCCTAAATGTCGTCTTATGCACATCAGTCTCCTTCAGCTGCAATTGATGGTATCCTGATCGCAGATCGATCTTGGAGAAAATAGAAGCCCCTCTGAACTGGTCAAATGAATCATCTATTCTCGGTGTGGGTACTTGTTCTTAATGGTTAGCTTATTTAATTGGCGATAGTCGATACACATACGCATGGATCCATCCTTCTTTTTAACAAACAGCACAGGTGCTCCCCATGGAGACACACTAGGGCGAATGAACCCACAATCCAGTAACTCTTGAATCTGAGCTTTAAGCTCCACAAGCTCCTTTGGTGTCATTCTATAAGGGGCGATGGACACCGGAGCTGTACCCGGAAAGTGCTCAATCCCAAACTCCACTTCTCAGTTTAGAGGTAGACCTAGTAGTTCCTCATAAAAAACATCCGAAAAGCCCCTTACGGTTCTGATGTCCTTAACTGAAGAGTCCTCAGAATTTGAAACACTGATGTAGGCCAAGAATGCCTCACATCCTTTCCGTACCAACATTTCTGCCACCAACGCAGAAGTCACATTCGCCAGATAATCCCAATATTCCTCAATCACCACTACCTCATTATCCTCTTCGGTTCTCAAAACCACCCTTTTCGTCGTACAGTCTAGACTTACTCGGTGATTGACCAGCCAATCCATTCCTAGAATCAAATCAAACTCCCCGAATGGAAGTTCCATCAAATCCGCCACAAATACTGACCCTTGAACCTTAAGCAGGATGTCTCTAAACAATTTACTAACCCGGATAGATTGCCCCAATGGACTCATAACAGTTATCTCGCTTGAAGTACTCTCAATCGGAATCCCCAAAGTTTTAGACACCCAGCTAGCTACGTACGAGTGTGTAGTGCCTATGTCTATCAATACAGTGTATGGTGTTGGAACGCCGATACCCCATGGCGCAGCAGAATAAAATTAGATCCGGCGATCCAAACCATGGATCCATGTGTGAGGAACGAATCGGGGTGAAATAAAGGTTTCGAAATTACCAAAACTTCAATCTGAGTGAGACAATGACGCCTTGACAACAAGAGTTTTGATCTACTGTCGAATCAAGCCACAACCTTTTCCGATGTCGGCCTCTACGTGATCCACCCGGTTTGACTATGAACGGAAGAAATCTCCAAAACTATTTTGGAGGTTTATTTGCTTGACGGCTGCTAGACCTAACAAGCAATCTATTAGGGTTTTTTTCATAAGCTTTGCCTCTTTTAAATACCTTTTATATTGGATATCCTTTTAATTGGGCCTTTTATAATGGGTATCTTTTTCATTGGGCTCATTATTTGGTATCCTTTTACTACCCTTTTATAATTGGTATCTCTTCAATGTATCATAAGATTAAATAAATACAATAAAGTTTTTAACCGAAAATTATAATTACATTAATTATAATAAGGATTTCGGTAAACTATATTTATTTAAATTTATATATGAATCAAATTCATATATTAATAGAATTATGTTGTCATTATGTGTACAACATCCTTGTACATATAATATGTTCAATATTTGATTGCCCAATTAAATTAATTCTTTAATTAATTTAATTCATGTGACAACTAAAAATAATACCAATTATATTTTATTCCGTTCATTTAAACCATAGGGTGTGACCACAGAGGTTCTTGCAACGTTAGCGATAATAATAGAACGATTCTAATGTCACAAACAATGAGTGGCATCTAGCAATGCATCATTGCTACCTAAGTTACAAGAAGTCATGATTCCACATAACCTTTTGTGATTAACCTTTCATACATTAATCCTTAAGTCCTTTATCTCTGGAATGGACACAAGTCATGGAATAGTCACACTTGTATAGTCCATCCCATGTTTCTTGATATCTTGAGTAGACTATGATATACAAATTAGTATGACATCTCATGTCAACTTATTTGAGCATGGCCATGCATTTCTAGTCTCACTCAATCAAGTGGCCTAAGATATTACTCCCATTATGTAGGAGGGACTTATCCTATATTGATCAACCATATCCCTCTACATAGATTGTGGTATATCCAACATCAGTCTTTATAGAACAACCAATTATGGTGTACGTTTGATCAGTATCAAAATATACAACTCACGATGTTGAGATAATAATTATCTCAAGTCCGAGGATCATATACATATTAATCACTATGAGTAATGTTGTGACAATTACATAATAATCCAATAAACATACTCATAACGGGTCAATCCAATATGTTGTTCTCTAACACACATATTCATGCATTGATTTTGACAATCCACATCAATGACAACTCTTTATCATCAATCAACTACATGTTAGTCTTAATGCATTATTGTTGTCCTAGTCAACAATAATACTCGACTAAGGATCTTTTAAGAATAATCATATTATTCTTAGGACATTATTATAAAACAGTTTTATTTATACACACGTAAAGAAAAAGCTGAAATAATAATGACAATGCTTTATATTAATAAACATGGTAAATTAAGTATGTTATTACAACCATCTCATGATTGGTCTTTGGGCATACTCTTACAATCTCCCACTAGCACTAAGACCAATCACTCATATATCTAATACCAAGTGACTTAGTGTGACGATCATGCTTCCTGGCGTGTCGGAGGCTTGGTCGAGGATCAACAATGTTATCATCCGAAGGTACTGCATATCTCTACATCCCCTCGATCGATAATCTCTCGAATAAGATGGTAGCGTCTAAGTATATGTTTGGATCATTTGGTGAGATCTGGGTTCCTTAGCTTGTGCAATAGCTCCATTGTTATCACATCGGAGCTCTATAGCATCGATATGCTAGGCACAACCCCTAGTCCAAGAATGAACTTCTTGATCCAAACCGCTTCCTTCTTTGCCTCACTGTTTGCAATATACTCAACCTCTGTTGTAGAATAGGCTACTGTACTTTGCTTTGAACTCTTCCAGCTCACAGCACCACCATTAAGGCAAAAACAAAACCTGATTGCGATCGAGAATCATCCTTGTCGGTTTGGAAGCTGGCATCAGTGTAACCTTTTACACTTAACTCTTCCTCACCTCCATATAATAGGAACGTATCCTTAGTTCTTCTTAAGTACTTAAGGATACTCTTGACTGTGGTCCAGTGACCTTCACCGGGATCTACTTGATACCTGCTCGTCATACTTAAGGCATACGATACATCTGGACGAGTACATAACATAGCATACATGATAGATCCAATAGCGGAAGCATATGGAATTTTACTCATACGTTCTCTCTCTTGTGGAGTTGAAGGACACATTTCCATCGAGAGTGAAATATCATGTCTCATAGGTAGAAATCCTCTTTTAGATTCTTCCATACTGAACCTTTTCAGTACTTTATCTATGTATGTACTTTGGCTTAGACCTAGTAGTCGCCTTGATCTATCTCTATAGATCTTGACTCCTAAGATATAAGTGGCTTCGCCCAAGTCCTTCATAGAAAAACAACTTCTTAACCAAGTCTTAATAGACTGCAAAGTAGGTATGTCATTTCCCATGATAAGTATGTCATCCACATATAGTACCAAGAATGTGATAGTGCTCCCACTAACTTTCTTGTAAACACATGGTTCATCTTTATTTCTGACAAAACCAAACTCTTTGATTGCATCGTTAAAACGAAGATTCCAACTTCGAGAAGCTTGCTTTAATCCATAAATGGATCTTTGTAGCTTACATATCTTTCTAGCATCCTTTGGATTTACAAAACCTTCAAAGTTGTGTCATGTACACATCCTCTTCAAGTTTCCGTTAAGGAAAGGCTGTTTTGGCGTCCATCCGCGATTTCATAATCATGAAATGCAATATGGCGAGCAAGATCCTGATGGATTTAAACATAGCTACAGGAGAAAAGGTTTCATCATAGTCAACACCATGAATTTGGCGAAAACCTTTAGCGACTAATCGCCCTTTGTATGTTTGTACATTACCATCCATGTCTGCTTTTCTTTTGAAAACCCACTTGCACCCTATAGGTTTAACCCCTTCGGTGGGTCAATCAAGGTCCATACTTGGTTTTCATACATGGAATCCATCTCGAGATCTCATGGCCTCAAGCCATTTCTCGAGAATCGGGCTTGTCACCGCTTCTTGATAAGTCCTAGGCTCATCTTGATCTATAAGAAGAACGTCACCATGCGTTGTAATGAGAAATCCATATCTCTCGGGTGCACGCGTTCTCTTAAAGATCTGCTAGCGGTGGTTGTGTTTCTCTGATGGTTGTTTGTTCCTCAATTTCTTGTGGAATTTGCTTTTTGTTCAATCTCTGGTTCATGGTATCTTGTGATTCTCGAATTTCTTCAAGTTCAATCTTTCTCCCACTTCCTTTTCTAGAAGTAAATTCTCTCTCTAGGAAAACACCATCCAGAGCAACAAGCGTTTTGTTCTCGGTGGGATTAAAGAAATAATATCCTTTGGTTTCTTTTGGATACCCCACAAAAATACACTTTTCGATCTGGTTCAAGCTTAGTAGATGTCGGACGTTTAACATAAGCTTCATGCCCCAAATTTTCATAAAAGACATACTAGGGCGTTTCCCACCACATCTCATATGGCGTCTTTTGAACGATTTTAGATGGAACACGATTTAATGTGAAAGCAAATTGCCTCAAGTGCATATCCCCAAAAGGAAGTCGGTAGATCAAAGATGACTCATCATGGATCGAACCATGTCTAACAAAGTTCGATTTCTTCTCTCGAGATACTCCATTCCATTGAGGAGTACCGGGAGGAGTAAGTTGTGAGACAATCCCACATTCTTTCAAAAGATCATCAAACTCTAGGCTCAAGTACTCTCCACCTCGATCGGATCGAAGTGACTTGATAGTTTTGCCTACTTGATTTTGTACTTCATTTTTGAATTCCTTGAACTTTTCAAGGGACTCGGACTTATGGCGCATGAGATAAACATACCCATATCTCTGAAATCATCGGTGAAAGTAATGAAGTAGTGAAATCCACCTGGCTTGTGTATTTATTGGTCCACATACATCGTAATGTATTAGGTCCAATAAATCACTAGCTCGCTTCACTTTACCAAAGAAAGGAGATTTAGTCATTTTTCCCAATAAGCAAGATTCACATACTTCAAATTGTTCAAAAACAAATGAATTCAAGAGACCATCTTTATGGAGTTTGGATATGCGCTTCTCACTTATGTGGCCCAAACGACAATGCCAAAGATAAGTTTGATTTGTCATTTATTTTAGATCTTTTAGTATTTATGTTGTAAATGGGATTCGTTTGATCTAAAATATAGAGGCCATTAATTAATTGTGCTGAACCATAGAAAACATTATTGAGATAAAATGAACAACAATTATTCTTAATAATTATCTCAAAACCAATCTTGTCTAAACAAGAAATTGAAATAATGTTTTTAGTCAAACTGGGCACAAAATAACAATCCTCTAAACATAAATCAAGTCCACTAGGCAAAGATAAAGTATATGTTCCCACGACTAATGCAAAGAACTTTTGCTCCATTTCCAACTCGTAAGTCCACATCTCCTCTAGCCAAAGTCCTACTCCTTTGTAGTCCCCATGCATGTAAGTACAAATATGAGAACCACAACCAGTATCTAATACCCAAGAAGTAGTAGTTGATAAATTAATATCAATAACATAAATACACAAAAGCGGACATTCCGCTTGCTTTAGCCTTCTTGACTTCTTCAAGATAGACAGGCGCGATTCTTTCCAATGTCCAAATACACCACAATGAAAAACAGCTTTCCTTCCTTAGACACCCCACCTTTAGGTTTCGATGTAGCCTTTCCTTTTCCAAATTTGGGCTTACCTTTGCCCTTGGGCTTTGTTTGAACTTTGGCCTTTCCCTTGCCCTTGTTATTACGGACCATCAGTATGGGCTTAGCTCCAACCTTTTTCAAGTTGCCTTCAGCAGTTCGTAACATACTGAGCAATTGTGGTAGAGTCTTGTCAATTTCATTCATATTGAAATTGAGGACAAACTGGCTGTAGCTATCCGGCAACGATTGCAAAATAACATCAGTGGCCAACTCTTGGCTCAATGGAAACCCAAGCTTAGATAGGCTTTCAATATAGCCAATCATCTTAAGGACATGAGGTCCTACTGGGCTTCCTTCAGCCAACTTACATTGGAATAGGGCTTTAGAGATATCAAACCTCTCTTGTCGTGCTTGCCCTTGATAAAGTTCTTTCAGGTGCTCGATCATATCATAAGCAACCATGTCCTCATGTTGCTTCCGGGTTCGAGATTCATAGTGGCAAGCATAAGACATCCAACATCTATCATGTCATCGAGATACTTCTTGTAAGCGTCTCTATCGACCCTCGAGGCATTAGTGGGTGGTTCATTAGGAAGTGGTTGTTCAATGACATATAATTTCCGTTCTTGTTTAAGGACAATCCTCAAGTTACGGAACCAATCAAGAAAATTCAAACCATTCAATTTGTCCTTCTCAAGGACCGATCGCAATGAGAGTGTGCTAGTGTTTGCAGCCATAATATATCTACAACAATTAAATATGCATGTGAGTAAATTTACCAATTTTATATCAATCATTAAAAAGACTTTATTAAATGATATGCCTACTATTTCATTTCAAAATTAATAACCCTCGTATATTAATTTCGGAAAAACTTTCTCAAAAGTATTTCTAGTAGGTTAAGGATCCATATTTCACCACCTCTTAAGTCAGCTTTGGCTTTACTCTTAAGATTATGGTTATTTAGGTAAGCAACATTTGCTAATTACATCATATGTAACTCCTAATATTTGGTGAACAACTCATGTTCTAATCATCTTATGATTTATCCAATTCACTTGCCTCTAGGTTTCTAATCCTATTAGAGTAACTTAGTTAAGTCATTAACCAATTTTTTAACCAGCGAATATCACTTGTTTATTCTTCGCGTTTAACCAAGATAAATACTAGTACTTTGCTTTGGCAGAACCTACATAGTATTGATCGAGGCTTTAACGAAGGCAAAATTGGAAGGCCACGTTGACTTAATATTTTAATAGAGGGATTTTATTAAGATTGTTCCATCTCACCAATTATGGACTACATTAGTCC
Source organism: Gossypium bickii (assembly GCA_025503065.1). Lineage (NCBI taxonomy): Eukaryota > Viridiplantae > Streptophyta > Magnoliopsida > Malvales > Malvaceae > Gossypium > Gossypium bickii. Next base: position 50,601,031 of record CP106719.1, read on the forward strand.
ATTTAGTCTTTTAATTGATCTCATCAATTAATGGGGTTTTATTATTATCAAGTTTTAATATATATAATTGGCATGCTTTAGACATCCATAGCATCTCATACATGAATAAATAAAGCAATAAATAAATGCAATAGTTATAGCCCATAAACTAAGGTGGTTCAACCCAAGCCAATGGGAAAACCAAAAAGAAACCTAAAGGTGTAAGCCAATTCACAAGCTATCATTCTCAATCATTGTCCCACCTTCCTTCTCGTTTGGCCCACAGCAACTCTTGCAAATTACAATATGCAGAAACTCGTTTTACATACAAGGGAATAAGATGAGAAGAGAAATACAATAGAATAGTAGTAAGGCACGACACGCAGGCCGTATTTTAAAAAAAAAACCTTTTATCGAATGTGTCATTGGGCTATAACTATGCATTTCAAACACCGTGCATGTCAAAAATAGCATACATAATTCTATATATATATATATTTAAGGTGAATTATAAGATATCCTTTCAACCTTTTGTGGCCCATCAAGTTTATAAATTTCTTTTATTAACAAATTTTTGCGAGTGCGAGGGATGTCGGAGGAAGTTCGGCCGCTTCCTCCGACATCCTCGCACCCTCATTCGAAGAGTGCGGGGCGGGCCCTCATCATATAGACCAGTGTGCGGGGCGAGCCCTGTGCAGTCTGAATCGCATACCCTCAGTCAAATGAAACCTCACGATTTGATAACTTTTTATCAACGAGAATCGTGTTTTTAGGATTTTAATCCTTGAGGTTTCATATCGGAACAACCCTTGTTCCATTAGCGATTAACACTTACTGAAACTATAAATACCTCCGTCACATTATTACAGATTTGTTAATAATTAACGGTAATAACATAAAATCAAGTAGGCCACAAAACCATGATTAACATTTAATCAATTACCAAAAGGAACAGTTATCAGGTTATGCTTAAACGATTTAAACAATCGAAAATACAATAAGATCAAAACATGAATCTCATACAATTGCATCACCCAAGTATTTAAACCCGAGTTCGTATCACACAAGTGGCTCTGATACCACTGTTGGAACGCCGATACCCCATGGCGCAGCAGAATAAAATTAGATCCGGCGATCCAAACCATGGATCCATGTGTGAGGAACGAATCGGGGTGAAATAAAGGTTCCAAATTACCAAAACTTCAATGAGTAGACAATGACGCCTTGACAACAAGAGTTTTGATCTACTGTCGAATAAAGCCACAACCTTTTTCGATGTCGGCCTCTACGTGATCTACCCGGTTTGACTATGAACGGAAGAAATCTCCAAAACTATTTTGGAGGTTTATTTGCTTGACGGCTGCTAGACCTAACAAGCAATCTATTAGGGTTTTTTCATAAGCTTTGCCTCTTTTAAATACCTTTTATATTGGATATCCTTTTAATTGGGCCTTTTATAATGGGTATCTTTTTCATTGGGCCCATTATTTGGTATCCTTTTACTACCCTTTTATAATTGGTATCTCTTCAATGTATCATAAGATTAAATAAATACAATAAAGTTTTTAACCGAAAATTATAATTACATTAATTATATCCAAAAATTATAATTACATTAATTATAATAAGGATTTCGGTAAACTATATTTATTTAAATTTATATATGAATCAAATTCATATATTAATAGAATTATGTTGTCATTATGTGTACAACATCCTTGTACATATAATATGTTCAATATTTGATTGCCCAATTAAATTAATTCTTTAATTAATTTAATTCATGTGACAACTAAAAATAATACCAATTATATTTTATTCCGTTCATTTAAACCATAGGGTGTGACCACAGTAGGTTCTTGCAACGTTAGCGATAATAATAGAACGATTCTAATGTCACAAACAATGAGTGGCATCTAGCAATGCATCATTGCTACCTAAGTTACAAGAAGTCATGATTCCACATAACCTTTTGTGATTAACCTTTCATACATTAATCCTTAAGTCCTTTATCTCTGGAATGGACACAAGTCATGGAATAGTCACACTTGTATAGTCCATCCCATGTTTCTTGATATCTTGAGTAGACTATGATATACAAATTAGTATGACATCTCATGTCAACTTATTTGAGCATGGCCATGCATTTCTAGTCTCACTCAATCAAGTGGCCAAAGATATTACTCCCATTATGTAGGAGGGACTTATCCTATATTGATCAACCATATCCTCTACATAGATTGTGGTATATCCAACATCGAGTCTTTATAGAACAACCAATTATGGTGTACGCGTTTGATCATCAAAATATACAACTCACGATGTTGAGATAATAATTATCTCAAGTCCGAGGATCATATACATATTAATCACTATGAGTAATGTTGTGACAATTACATAATAATCCAATAAACATACTCATAACGGGTCAATCCAATATGTTGTTCTCTAACACACATATTCATGCATTGATTTTGACAATCCACATCAATGACAACTCTTTATCATCAATCAACTACATGTTAGTCTTAATGCATTATTGTTGTCCTAGTCAACAATAATACTCGACTAAGGATCTTTTAAGAATAATCATATTATTCTTAGGACATTATTATAAAACAGTTTATTTATACGCACAGAAAGAAAAACTGAAATAATAATGACAACGCTTTATATTAATAAACATGGTAAATTAAGTATGTTATTACAACCATCTCATGATTGGTCTTTGGGCATACTCTTACATATGGTACACCAAAAATTAAAAATGTACCCGTAATGATGTCTAGAGCATCACCATCCTCTCAGTGACGTGCAGCATAAACCAGTGCAGGCTGCCTCGCCTTAGTCGGTCCTGCGCCTCTACCCGGTGCTCTCTGTCCTCAGCCCATGCCATTACCACCCCTAGCCTAACCTCGGTCTCTAGGTGGTTGATGAGCTACTCTTGGTGGCTGGTGAGCTACTCTCGGTGGCTACGCAGTACTAGTACCTGTAGATTTCATCTGATCGGTCCTCAGTGGATAGTCCCTGACACAATGCTCAGTCGACCAGCATCTCAAACATGCCCCAATCGTCCTTCAACACTCACCTAGTTGGCTTCTACTATAATTCCCACATAGCGCCACCCCAGCAGGTGCAACAGGAGGCCCAACTCTCACTGGCCCATCAGATCTGGCCTTTTTCTTAGGCCTCATCACAAAATTCGAGGGCTCCGATTCCCTCTTATTCTTTCTTTTCTCGCGATTTTGGCGCTCAGCGCGCTTAACCTCCTTGGCGATCTTCGCCTTATCCACCAGAGCAAAAAAAACCATGCTCGGCCTCATACTCGTCCATAGAATGGTCTTCCTGGGTGAGATTAAGGAACTCACGCCTCCTAGCATCAATGTAGCTGGCTCCTACGCATTTATTCTAAAAAGTCATCTTAAAATAATCCCAAGTCAGCCGGTAGGGCTGAGTGCCCTCCTTAACAGCAGGGAAATAGCCCCCTTAAGCTTCTGCTCAGTAGTAAAATCCAGACCATCCATAATTCTTTTTGTGGCCTCCATCTAGTATTCGACCATGTTAGGGGCGACACCACTGACGCCCCTGAATAACTCAGCCCCATTGGACCGGAGTTGTTTCGTAACCGACACACGGCCCCCAGATCCAGTGTTGGGCCTAGCGTCCCTATTTAATGTCCTCAGCATAGCCTGGAACAATGCGTCGTCCCCAGCCATGCGACCTCAAGACTCAGTCTCTATAATAAGTAAGATCGGCGTCTCTCTCAAATCTAGATGGGGTAGATTCTCAAAGGCGGAGGACCCAGCTTGAGCCCCCTATGACCTCTACCATGGCCTCTAGTACCCCGTTTGCGAATACCTTATGCGCTCATCGTAAATTCAGAAGTTATTTGTATTAACAATTTTATGCATTAGTTATAGTTTCAATATTTATTAACAGATGTTTTATGCAGAATAGAATCAGAAGTTCAGAGTTCGTTATCGCGAATCACAGTTTTACTACGCTTTTCAATTTCACTACAGTTTTCAATTTACACTACCTAAAGTTTTTTCAGTACAGTATACTACGTAAGGCTATTTCAAGCATGCAAGTAGTATTTCAGATAGATTTAAACAAATATCATAACACTTACAGGATCGGCGCCGGAGACTCGGGGTACCACAGACTCAGTTCAAAAATATTTCGAATTATTTAAAATTCATTTCGAAAAAACCAATTTTAAAAACCCAAATCCACAGCTGAGTTTTGCAGCCTGACTTTGATACCACTAAATGTAACACCCCAAACCCGGCCTAGACATTATGGCCGAATCTGGCGATGTCACATGATAGTGCTTTAGAAAACGTAACTACGCTAAAACCAGTTTTAGGTATCTTAGGCTATCGTCAAAACGTCTCATTTATTTATTTATTATCCAGTTTCAAAACCTTATACATTGCGGAAGCATTTTAAAAGTAATTTACAAATTCGTGTGTTTTTAATAAAACATTTGTTTACTTTGAAAACTCGAGTCTTATCCTACTACTAGCAATTCATAAAACAATAATCCCAAATTTAAGTGAAAATCCGTAAAGGCCTTATTACATGAAATTTACCCAATTATAGCCAAATCAAAATAAAAATAATAAACCGTAAATAAGGAATCCAGAACCATGGTCACCGTCGAGTCCTCTGCCGCACAGATCCATCTACTGTTGGAGATTACCTGAACAGATTAAACAGAAAAAGGGTGAGTTTTTGCAAACTTAGTGCCTAATCCCCACAGAAAACATTCACATACAGAAGAATCAGATCATAGACATCAATTCACAATTTGGGCCTGAGCTCATTATAGAAACGGTGTAGACCTTAGCCCACCCAGATACAGATTCAAACATATATTAGGGCCTTAGCCCATTTTAGACAGAATATGCAGAAAATAGAGTCCTACCCACCAGCCTCTACAAACAAACTCCGTCCAACCATACACACCATGTGGGGATAAAATCAACCCACCCAGCCCTACACACCATGTTGTATCGAATGCGGCACATAAACAGAAATCTGTAGCTGACCTGCCAGATAACAGGCTTAAAAGCCTTTCAGATACTTCCTTCGAATATCATCAATCCCACCCCGATGCAATGCGACATACATAGGATGTCAGGCTATTATGCAAACACAGTTCATACATTCAGATATCAGAATTCATGCTCGTTACAGAAAATAGAAAGTCGAGTCACATAATTAGGGGTTTAGGTGAAGCTTACCGACCCTACATTAAGCCCATAGTCGACTAGGGTGAACCGTGCAACCTTATAGAACATTACAGAAAAATGGGCTCACAAGCCCATGTGGCCTGCCCGTGTGGGCCCATACGGCCCAAATTGGCCTTGGTCATGTGGTTTACATGACCTCCCTTGGCCCTCACTCGGCTATGCACTCATTGATCGCACGGTCTGGCCCAGAATTCTATACGCACGTGTGGGCCCACACGCCCGTGTGGACCACACGGCCTAATTGGTCGAGCCCGTTGTCGCACACGGCCTTGGTCATGTGGTTTACATGACCTCCCTTGGCCCTCACTCAGCTATGCGCTCATTGATCGCACGGTCTGGCCCAGAATTCTATACGTCCATGTGGGCCCACACGCCCGTGTGGACCACACGGCCCAATTGGTCGAGCCCGTTGTCGCACACGACCTCGGCCAGTCATCACAAGGTCATGTCGCTCGCGCACAGCTTAGCTCATTGATCACATGGCCGTGTGGTGACTAACAGTCTTGCACACGGCCTACCACAAAGGCGACCACACGTCCGTCTAGCGTCGATAGAATGGTTTTCGGCTTTCACTAAAACCACATTTTTTGAATTTTTGGGTACACACCTGGTATCAAATCGATGCTGACACAATCCAGGGCAATCCTGAACCTATAATTGACATGATAACGCCCTTATTCAGTAACATCTTCTATTTTAATAGAAAAAATATCCACGAGCGAAATATCACAACAATTAACAACATTATCGGAACTTACCGGAGATTATCAAAACCTCTAATGCTTAACTCACGATTGAGAGTGACATTCAATCCCTTGATTAACTCCTACGTACCAAAAGAAAAATCCCCTTGTAGGAAGAACATAGAACATTTGGAAAAGAAAAACCCTGACTTATCGAAACCGATCCCTACAACTGAATATCAGTCCTCTGAACTCGAAAGTAAGAACAAAATGAAAGCAAAAAAAAACTAACAGTAATGAATGGAAAGGGGCGGCGGCAAGGGTTTTGGAGGAGAAGAGAAAAACTAAAATTTTGTTTTTTTTTTTTTAGAGAGGGAAACTGAACAAATTTTCTGATATTCCCCCTATTATCTGCCCAAATCTCTCATTACTATCAGATTTTTAGTCCAACACAAACACCTACACGACACTGGCAGCAAAAATACATTCCTTGCCTGTGTAAGGATTCGAACTCCCAACCCCCAACAACCTCAACACTCCACTTAGCCACTAGACCAGCAGGCCCATTTTGCCAATTACTTACAAATTTTAGCTTATAAGCCTATTAACTAATGTTTGGGCTTTATTCATAAAAATACCCAAATTCACCCAAGCTTAGACTTGAACTTGGGACCTCCCACACACCCCCAGAACACATATCCACTGAACCATACACTCAAACATGTCAAAATTACCAAAAGTCAAAATTAAGAAAAATTGGGGCGTTACATAAGGCCCATGTCGACAAAATAGGTCACAACACTCACAAAAAATGTGTAAAAACATTTATTTTATTAAATTTTTCTACTAACCTACTAAATACTGAAAATCTAATATTAAATACTAAAATGGCTAGAAAATAAGCTCTTTAAGGGTGAAGATAGATCGAAATTACTACTATATTTGACATTAGGTCACTTATATAATACTTTTTAAATTTAATGAGGCCACTGATAATGCTAATCATCTTTGGTTGTTCCCTTTTTCCTTGTGTGATAACGCATCTACTTTGTTAGATTCGTAGGCCCCAAGATCAATTACCACATGGGAGGAGCTCTCATGAAGATTCTTGGCAAAATTCTTTTCTCCAAGTAATACAATCCAGTTGATGCGCGATATTGTAAACTTCTGATAGATGAAGGGTGACCCTTACCCACTGACCACCTTGTTTCTCCTTCTTTCACCTTCTTTATCTCTGCACATATGAAATCATAACATGACATAGTAGCTACAACTAACCTACGAGTTTTTGTGCACTCATGAACAAGTTTTTCTATTTTTGTGACTTTTCTTTTCTTTTTTTTCAATTTTTTCTCACTCAATGCTTTTTAGCTTTTCAAGTACGTATTCTACTCGTATTGATTTTATTTTTCCTTTTTTCTATTGTTTTGCACTTTTAGGCTAACCTATAGTTCCCATATCACACTGATCTTTTTTTTTTTTCACTCTATTTTTACAAACTCCGCCATTACATATCTACTTAACCATCAATACTTATGGCCAAATATTTATAATCATGCAGTGTAGGACCAAAGAAAAAGGACAGATACAAATTAACATTTTCAGGCTTGAGGCTTGTAATGGGGTTCATCAAGAAGTGTCAACAGGCTCAAAAATTGGTACTAAAGGTAAAATATAAATAGGAAGCTTTTTGGCTCTAGATGTGATCCAAATAACGCCTTAAGTTATCCCTAAATATCTCAACATGCGCAAATTTAATCAACCAAACAAATACAAATTCAACCATTTATTCATACTAGCAAGCTTGTTCCCTTGTATTTTCTATATCTCTTGGTACAGTTGACTGCTGAATGCCTATTTATAGTGTAACATATAGAACTTGCTAGCCTAATAGTCAAAAATTTAAAATCACCTATTATCATGCCAAATTTATTCATAACACAAGCAACCTATGTACATGGTCCTAACCAATCACTTGTATTTCTGCAAGCTCAAGCACACAAAAGACAAGAAAAATCAAAGAAAAATGTAAAAATTTGAAGCAAATTTTCTATGTTACCCCCCACACTTTAGTTGACACATTGTCTTTAATGTGTAGCCCATAAAAAGATAAGGAGAGAAGTTACCTGATTGGTCGTGATTACTCTAGCTCCTATTGGTGGGTGCTACCTCCTTTGATAGTGTAAAGCTCGAATTGTTTGTGTCTCCTTCGTGTTGGGTTCTTACAGAGAAAACTTAAACAAAATACAACATACTAAAAATCTACTTATTAATCTTACTCCTACAAAGTCTAAATTAAAATCATCCAAAAATGAATACAAGTTTTCAAATATAAACAAAATGTTCAATCATCCTCTTTAAAATCCATCTCCTTGCTTCCATCATCTTTCTCATCCTTTTCGTTGTTATCCAATTCTTCTCCTTGCTCCATATTTGTTTGCCCAGACATGTCAGGTGTATAGTTGGGGACCCGGATGTTGTTTTGCCACGTAAATTCTTGGAAAATTTATCCCGACTCTTGCATCTACTGTATCATCCAATTAATCTTTGAATGACTATTTTCACCAAAGTCTTATTGAGCTCATGTCAACCTTTATGACGAAGCCAGTGTAGCAGTCATGTCTTGTTGTTGCTTGTTCTAATCCTTTATTTGTTTGGCTTACAACTCTACGTGCTGTTGGAACAAGGTGTTACTGATTATACTTTGAGAAGGGTTCGTCGACTGCTCAGTGGATGTCATAATTACAGCTGCTTTTTTGCATAAAACCGCCACTAGATGAAGAAAAAAGATGCCCACCTTCTGGCCACTGATGCACCTTTTCATATTTTGGTGGATCCATTTACCAATGCAAACCTGCATTTTCTGCAAAATAACATAGAGTAAAACTACTCTAAAAGTATTAACATTAGAAACATTTAAAACATGTACTATTCGTGTGCACATAACTTGAATCCACATCTTAGCCTCAAGAAACATAATCACTTGATGAAAAGATACTAGAATATTGGTACCTGCTCGATATTTCCATTCACCCTTCCCTTCAATCACAAAGTTTATAACACTATCCATATCTATGTCGTGGAAATATTCTAGATCAGTTTCACCAATGAAATCATTCTAATAGTATGGATCATTATAAAAGTTGCAAATAATTGGAGGGGTTACTCGCACTTCCTTTCCCGCACAAGTACTATATCCCACATACGACTTCAGTATTTCTAGATTCTTGGTCCCATAAAGATGCATAAAACTCCTAAACAATAGGGACCACACCATTATCTCTAGGGATCATCCAAAAATGTTCCCACCTGTTATATCTGACTAAAGGCCATATTTCCCGTAACGCCCAAAAATTTAGTGACTTTAATTTTTCATGTTTAGACACAAATTGCTTGTTTGCTTTAATGGCTAAGTGATTTGGGTGTGTATGAGGGTGTGTGAGAAGCCTGGGTTCAAGTCTTGGATTATGTAGAATTTTTAAAATTTCCCCTTAAATGAACCTGGACACTGGCACTTAGGCTTTATTAATAATAATGCATGTTTAGTGACCCAAGAAGAGCTTGTGGCCTAGTGGCAAGTGGCGTGTTGTGTAACTATGAGGTCTGAGGTTCAAATCCTAGGATAAGCAATAGAGTGTTTGTTTTGTTGCATGAGCTGAGAAGGTAGAAGAGTTGGACTGAAACACTACTGATGAGGTGTTTGAATTGGTCATGGAGAGATTGTAGGAGCAAATCGTGGAGAGGATTAAGGGAGAGTACTGTGGAGAGAATCAAGAAAGTGGATGTGTGTGGGAGTGTTGTGCCGAATGGGTATAGGAAGCCTAGGAATTTTGACTGTGGGGTTTTTCCCTCATTTTTGATCTGTTTTGTCACCGATTTTGGACTTCTAATTCCTGCTTTCTTTCTTTTCTCTCTAAGTACAATAATAGCAACTTACCACTCGTGCATTTTTGTTGTTTCAGTTTTACACTTTTTCTTCAAGCTCCTTGTTGGCCGAATCTTTGCTTCCCTCTCCCTCTCCTAAGTTAAGTCGAATACATTTCCTCTCCCCCCTTCATTCATTTTTTTTGGCTTCTTATTGGCTTGTGAACCGAATCTTTTTCTTTTCTCTTGATTAGTTCTGTGGTGACCAAATTCTCTGCTTTATTTCCCTCACTGTTTCAGTTCTATAAGTATTCCTGAAATCGGTAGGTGTTCATATTATTCACTTCTTGTTTAAAACTGTTCTCTCTCCTATCCCCATTTTCTCTAAAAACTGAATGTTTCTACTACTCATGGTCTTTGATTGGGATCTCTTCCTCTTGGTGTGGTGATTGTTGGGTTTTAGGTATTCCCGAGGAGTGGAGAAGTGTAGAAGTTACTCAAGTTGTCAAACCCTATCTTCCATTTAAGGTAAAGACATTACCTTACCTTTTGAATAGGTCGAATATCTTCATATATTTCTGTAAGACCAATACTCATGGATTTAAGCCACATTTATGATCGGTCCCATATGTTGAAATCTTTTGTTATCGCAGTTTATAGGTACGAAAAGTGTGATCGATTTTAGCCTGCGAGCTAAAAAGAACAGGCCATAGTTCATTCAATAAAGGTAAGGTAGTAAGTGCCTTTTTGGGAACAGATGTGATAAGAGGGTGTTTTACCCTAGCATATTAAGGACTAACATAGGATCTCGATGATTTTAGGTTGGGTGCTCGTAGATCTTGGAATGACTCCGTAAAAAGGTGTGTAATCACACTATCTCCGCCTAGAATCGGCAAAAGTCAAAAAGCCAAAATGTCGACATTTGAGGCCTCACGAGCGTGCGAACGCTCGTATGGAAAACCCGAGCCCACAACTGAAAGTGGTAGACTAAAGAGGCCACTACGAGTATTAGGCCATATTGGGCCTCGTTGGGTTGAAATGGGCCGTATGGGCCAATGGGCTCGTAGGGCCCACATGGATAAAATTTACGAAAAGTGGCAGAAACTAGATTGGGCTATGTAGATCACATAGCCGTGATTAAATTTGGGCCAAATAGGCCACACGAGCGTGTGGGCCCATTTGGGCCGAATATTGGGCTTTGAGCCCACCTACATTATTTTGACCAAATGGATTATCTGTGTCGCTCGAGGCGACTGTAGGCCTTCGGAAAGGTTGTTAACTGTACCGAGACCCCTAATGAACAAAATGACTGAAATACCCCTAATGATTAAAATGACTGAAATACCCCTAATGATTAAAATGACTGAAATACCCCTAGTGAGTAAAATAACCAAAATACCCCTAAAGGGAAAAATTATGTTTTACCCCTATAAATAGATTGAGAGATGAAAATATTTACTGTATGACTATACTGAGTAGGACATGTTGCATACACGAAATATTGATGACATGGCATACTGTATGGGGTTGGGATTCTATTATGGAGGAAGTACTATTACTGGTGGCTTTGCCACATATACTATACTGGCAGCTCTGCTGCATTATTATTACTAGTAGCTATGCTGCAATTTGGTGTAAGGACTAGGTGGGTCGACCTTGTCCCTACATGGTGTGTTGGGTTGGTATGGGTGGTGTGCTGGCTGGATTGGGGTGGGTTTGCATACTTGCACCATACTGATACTATATCGGGCTTAGGCCCACACTATTTCTGTATTGGGCTAAGGCCCACACTGTACTGTTACTAAACAGGGCTAGGCCCAGACTGTTACTGCATGTATTACTAATTAAGTGATAGGGGATTACACACTGAGTTCTTGTAACTCACCCTTTTCTTTTAACTGTACAGGTAATCCCGAGTCTTAGGCGATTTGGAACTGCGAGGAATGAGGATGTTTATTTAAACGTAATCGTTTAAATATTTTATTTTGGGTTTATATTTTTTATCATAAGACCTCTAGTGATTTTCCTTTCTTTTTAATTGCGTTTTAATTTCTTAATTTGAAACTGCCAAAATAATACAACTAAGTTTTCAAAAATAATAATTATTTTAAAAGACAAACGCGCATTTTTAAAACTTCAAAATGACATTAATTAGAGTAGCTTCTGCGGGTTTTTAGCCAACTAAGAAACCAACAGAAACAAACATGACAATTATTTTAATAAGTGGTTTTTTTCCAACTTAATTATTTACCAAATGTTTCCCAAGAAATAAGAACTAAATAGATTTTTACTCAAACAATTTCTCCCATCAACCTTGATTTCGAAAAACACTTCAATGTGACACACTAGATTCGGCCGTAACGTCTAGGCTGGGTTTGGGGTGTTACATTTCCTTACATAAAAACATTAACGAATTGAATCCCCTATCTTGGATAAAGGTTTTTCCTTGAAGTTCAGAAAAATATTTTCCAATATCCAGGTTTGTGAAATTAAGGAGTTTGGACCTATAGATTGTTCAATTTCCATAGTTTGCCTAACATTCCTAGGAGGCCTAATATTTCAATCCTAGTGAAGTACTTAAACAAAAAATTCAATGGAACAATACAAAGTTGAGTTTAAGAGCCCTTAACCTTAAATGTATAATCGGAGTTCGTTTAAATTCCTTTCTTTCGCGTGATGTTCCCATTACTTGTTTCTTTGAGGATTATTGTAGAATTTGTAAAGAAGAAAAAGAGTGTTTAAGAGATTTAGGAGTTTAGGGTTTAAGGTTTTAGGAAAGCTTTTCAAGATATGAAAGTTGTAATAGCCTATTTTTAGTGAAATCAGAACAGTGGTTTTGGGATCACAAATTTGAGGTTGAAATTTTAATTTTATTAATATTTTAATGTTTGCTATGGGACAGTAGCATTGTATAAAATTTTTGTTAATAAATTTTACCGTTTATCTACTTAATTTTATAAAAAAGATTAAATCGCATAGAGTGAAAAAGTAGAGTTCTAGTAGCTAAAGGTATTTAATAGCTACGGAACCTTACAATATGAGTCCTTATGAGGTAATTAGACCATAAATATTGATAGTGGAATATGTTGGCTTGGTATTGTTGAAATTTGTGATAATTTAAAAGGTTATAAAGGTAAATTAGTAAATAAATGACAATTAAATAAAAAAAGCAAGTATCATCTTTATTTCTTCATTTTAGAACCAAAATTTAGGGCTTGAGAAGCCATTGTTGAGCTTGAGCATTCAACAACTAATTCTTGCTAGATTGGTATGTATTTTTGTCCCTTTTTTAACGATTTTTATATTTTGGGGATAGCCTAGGGACTAATTTGTGAAAATTTCAAACTATTAGGGTTTATCCATTAATTAATGTACAAGATTTTTGAGGTTTTATGGAAGAAAATGGTTAATTGTTGATAGTTAAACAAATTTTGTTAAGTGATTTTTGATGAAATTGTTAAATAAGGATTTAATTGAAAAATAAAAAATTATAAACTGTGAAATTGTGAAATAAAGGAAATATAGAGCTTGCTAGGGACCTAATTGATATTCAGCTATGATAGATTTGGGTTGAATTGCATAAATTTCCATTTTTGTGAACTAGGGACTTAATTGAAAAGAAATCAAAAGTATAGAGGCAAAAGTGTGATTTTGTAAACATATGAATTTGGATTGAATAGAATAGAATAGTTATTAAATTGGTTGAATTTATTTATTTAGATCAAGATAGATCTCAACGGATTTAAATCGAGGGAAGGTAAATGTCGTAGATTACCCGATCATACACCTTCGCGTTGGTGCCAAAGTAAGTTCAGTAAATTACTTAATTAAATTTCTTTATGTATTTTTACATTATAATTTAGTATATAACTATTGTACTTCGGTACCCCTAATCAAACTTGCATGCCCCTGATGTACTTCGGTACCCTTGATGTAACATCCTAAAATTGGGCCTAGTAGGATTGGGCCCAATGGGCCTTGAGCGTAGTAGCGTTTAAATTTTTGGAGAACAAGAGATTGGATTAAATGCAAGTTGGACCTTTTAGATAAGTGATTTTGGAAGGTTAGAAGACTTCTATGAAGTCCCGAGATCAAGCTTTGAATTTAGGGAAATTTTGGTTTTAGGTGGGAAAAAACCCTGGGAGTTGGCAGGTAGGCCTTAAGAATAAAAAGTGGAGGAAAATGACACAAGTGGAGTGTGTGGTGTAGTGGCAAAGTGACGCCACATAAGTGACAAGGGGGTGACGCCACAGGGAAGGAAGGAGGTCCAAGGTTCAAGTCTTGGCTTTTGCATTTTGGGTTCTTTTTACTTGGATCTTAGAATTTGGGCCATAGTTTATATTTAGTTGCGCATGGTTTAAGACACAAGAGGAGCTTGTGGCCAAGTGGTTAGCGACGTGGATTAAGTTGCAAGGGAGCCTGGGTTCGAATCTCGTGAGAAGCAAAGGAGTATTTATTTTGCGGATTGGACGGCAAGAGTTTCAGTTGAATTTAAACTCTACTGACGAAGGGATCCCACATCGGAAAGATACAAAGAATGAAGGTGAAAAGCTAGCTATATAAAGAGCATTCCAGGAGGAGAGTTAACATACCTTGGTGGGCGTTTGGGCACAGGAGTGGTCGGAGCGCGGATTAGCACCAGATTCCTATCAGGTGTGTACTTTTCTACTCTAGCTGTAGAGCAGCAAAATGCTGAAATGCTGGTCACACGGCATTAGTAGCCACAGGGGCGTGCGAGCGCATATGTGGGGCTTCGACGCGATAGTTGAGGCCACCATTAGTAATCTTGTGGGTTGAGGCTGCTTGGGCCGCGATGGGCCAAAGTGGGCCCAATGGGCCCGTGGGCCCATATGAGTAAACTGTATGATTGTTTAGTATATGTTGAGCTAGACTAGGTGGAATTTATATACGTGGCTAGATTTGTGCTAGGTGGGCCACACGAGCGTGTGGGCCCGGATGGGCCAAAATCGAGTTTTAGGCCCAATCATCCAGTACGACCGGAAATGGTAGCTGAGTCACTAGTGGCGACATTAGGCCTTCGGAAAGGCCATTGCAAGTGCGAATTTATGAAAATACCCTTGGTGGGTAAATTATGAAAATACCCTTGGTAGATAAAATTACTGTTATACCCTTAGAGGTTGATTAGCTTGATTATGTTGTATATTATTATTCTGATTATGATGGTAATTTGTTTCATACGTTATCTGATATATGATCTGCATACATGTCATACTGCATACACGAATCATTATATTATGCTGCATGTGTGTAACATCCTAAAATTAGGGTTATTCGTGTTTGCATTATTTTGCCTGAGTTGAATTGCTGTAATATTATTTATGGAATAATGAGGCTTAATTAGGGGTCTTGAGTTGACTCGGGATAGTAGAAAATTTTATTTGGAAGCTTTAAAGGTAGGGGAACCTTAGTAGGTAGGGGTTACAAGTTAAAGTAGGGAACATTTGACACAGAATAGCCTTGGAAAAGTGGCAAAGGAAGGCCACTTAAGTCTTTGTAGGTGACGCCACAAGGGAGCAAGGGAGCTTGGGTTCGAGTCATGAGTTTTCCCTTTTGCATGTTATTGGGACGGCATAGGAGGGGAGAGTTTTTCTCTCTTTAAACTCTTTTTAGTTAATAAAAGAAGGGATAATATTAGCATTTTATTAGATTTATTAATTGGATTATTATGTGAATAATCAATAAGAGTTGGCAGAGGAAAAATAGCCTTGTAATTAATTCAAATTAATTTGAATTAATTCAAATATGTAACTTAGAGTGAATTGGAGAGTTGGCTAGAGTTTGAACTCCTTGTTGATAGGAGTGGACGGCAAGCTTAAGGGGGGTGGTGCCGAATGCCTATAAAAGCATCAACCTATCACTTGTTTTTCTTTTTTTTTTCCCATCTTTGCAAGTGGCCGAAATTCTCAACCCTCCCATCTTTAATTTTCTCTCTTTTCTCATTCTCTCCAAGACCGAAAGCCATTAATTCTCTTTTTAACCTTTGGCCGAATCCCCCGCATCTCCATAACTCATCTATTTCTTTTCTTCTTAAACCAAAACCCCTATTTTCCTATCTCTGAATAGCCGAATATCTTCCACCCTTGTTGCCGAAATCCTTCCTCTCCTATTAAGATTTATTGTGGCCGAATATCAAGAAGACAGGGGTGCTTTCAGGGTTTCATTTTGGGCAATTGGTTGGTGAAGGTAAGTGATGCCCGAAACCTTCTTCTCTATATTCTCTTCTCTGTCGACATCTACAAGGGGTAAGGGCTGATTTTGGAATTTAATAGCAAGGATGTTAATACCTTTTTTGGAACTGATTTGTTATAGGGCCTTCAGGATTTGGAAGCGAGCAAGTGAATCCATCATCGTCTAGCAATCAATTCTCGGTAAGGTGGTAAGATCTATTTTAAGTTATTTAGTTAGTGATTATAAGTCGAAGGCTGATAAGTGGCTACTAATGGTTGCCGATTGTAGGGTGCAAGCGAGGCTAGTACTACTCAAGCGAATAGGTGAGGTTCGGGTTCACAAGGAACCCTTCTCAATTATTTTTGGTTTGGCCGAATAGCCTAGGACACTAAACCTTGTGTTTGGCTGAATATAGGGCAAGGAAATCTAGCGTGGTCGACTTGATTCTTCGGGATCTAGGAATTTCGATAGAAACAGGGTGTGTAAGATCTCTTTACACACTTTATTAATTACATGACGTTATTGTTTGTCATCTTTTGGTTATGATTAGCTTGTGGCATAGTCATGGATGTCGGGTAAGTCCCCTAACTTGTGACTTTTGGTATATGTTGTCATGCCATCACATGATATTTAATACTATGACATGACATATATATATATATATATGAAATTAATGTATAAGCATGTGACGGTGGGATTGATGAGAGGAAGGGGATGAAATATGGACTGTCGTCAGTGGTTTTGACCACAAGATGGGTTGGCCCCATCAAATTATTTGTGACCTATGGTCATCAGTGGTTTTGACCACAGCGATTAATTATTTGCGACTAAGTCCCAGTGGTTTGGTACCACCAGTGGTTTTGACCACATTTGATATATTGTGACCTATGGTCATCAGTGGTTTTGACCACACGATGGGTTGGCCCCATCATTTAAATTGTGACTTTAAGTCATCAGTGGTTTTGACCACACGGGGTAGAAAAGGAGTATGGATGGCTAGTTGGGTTGCATGAGCATGTTATTAATAAATTGTGTATGAGATATATTTTCCGGGTAGGGGATTTACACACTGAGTCTTGGTGACTCACCCCTTCCCTTAACCTTTTGCAGATGAGTAGATCCCGGAGACGGAGCCGGATGGACTCGAGGTGGCCATGCGGTGAAATTTTGATATGAATGAAATTTAAACTTTAGTTATTTTATTTTACTGTTGGTTAAATTTTATTTCGGATGTAATAAGGCCTCCTAATACTTTACTTTGTTATTTTACATATTTTGGATATTTTGTTTTAAAACTAATTTTTTTATATTGAATTAAATACACATGTTTCCTCAAAATTAAATCGTGAAATGTTTAACGTGCCATCAGGCACACCTGAATCTGTAACAAGCTGACTTGATGATTATTTTTTTTTTAAAATAAACCTAAGTATGATTTTTATACACCACAACTGTTTTAAAAGACACAATCTTTTCTCAAAAAGTTAACCCGGTTTTAAAGAGTTTTACAAAGCCTTTTCTCTGTAGCACTCCAAATTTGGTCGTAGTGTTTGGGCCGGGTTTGGGTTGTTACAATGTGCCTGGGGTTCGGGATATGATTATTGAAGGACAGGGTATACATATTTATGTACGTGGACCGATGTTAGCCTTGAGCTACACCGTCGCTTAATGTTGGCTATGTGCTTCATCAAGGTGGGATGTTGGTTATGTACCACATCGTGGACGGATGATAGCTGTGTGCATCACCGTGGATTGAGGATGACCATGAGTCACCTTATGGATACAGATATGTGGGGTCACTTAGGTGATCGGTGGCTATGCCACGACCTTGGGCAGCAGGTCTGCCAAGGAGGTGTGTAGCGGTTGGAGGGTGATTTAGTAATCCCCTGGTGTGTGCGGCAGGTACGGGGGTGTGTAGCGGATGGACACTAGGTTGGGTTGGGATTCATTTTGTATAATCATGTGTGGTATGTGGATTTGTGTGGATGTGGGCCAAGCCCATTTGTAGAATCATGTGGATTAATTGCATTGTATTCATTCTTGATATGCCATGACATTGGGCTAATATATTACTGTAGGCTTAGGCCCAGTTATCGTGGTAAGGGGAATTACACACTGATTCTCGATGACTCACCCCCTCTTTTTAAATGTTTCAGGTAATCATTAGATCGCGGACTTGGGAGCCGAGGCAGACTTGTGGTGGCCCTGCAATGTTTTCTCATAAACTCGTTTCTTATATTTAAACTTACATTTAATTTTGGGATTTTGATATGTAATAAGGCCTTTGGTATTTTATTTGGTTTTAGCTTTCAATTTGGTTGCTGTTTATTATTTAATGTTCAATATGGGATTTTCCTGAAATGATAATAAACCGTTTTTATTCGAAATTACTTAAACTCGATTTTCACAACAAATACAATTTTATTCAAATTAATAACAACTTTGTAAAATGGGCATTGAATGAATCGGCTTTTATAAACAAACCACAAAACGCGGAGTTTCAAAAAGAATACGGACTTTTTAACGTACGCACAATTTTTTTTCTTAGACATTGCTTTCATGTGACATGCCAGATCCGGTCGTAACGTCTAGGCCGGGTTTGGGGTGTTACACTTGATTACACTTACGTGCCTCTATTGTAATTTGGTACTCCTGATAGCACTTTCGTGCCGTGTTTACATTTCAGTAATATCGATAAAGTAATATAAGAGTTTCATTCATTTAATGTCAAGTTAAATAAATTGCTATGTACTTACTAAGCTTTATAAGCTTATACGTGTTTGTGTGTCATTTTGTAGATTACTTTTGCTGACTTGGGAGGATCGAAACTTCAGCTCACACTATCCATCATCGTTAGTAGTTTTTGAACTCTTTTGGGATCGTAGCATGTATATGTGGCTATATAAATATATATGTATATGTGTGTCTAGTTAATTTTGGTATAATAATGAACTACTAAGTTATGTGTTTGGACACTTTGTTTTCTAGGATGTATATATGTATCGTTTGCCTTTTATAAAATTATATGGATGAAATCACTTGTGAATGGTTTAATGTTGATGAATTAAGTTTTATGCTACCATTTCTATCTTAGATAGGTGTTTGAATAAATAAAGAAGAAAGATTAGTTTAAAAATGCATGCTATAAATGTTTTATGATATGTTTAAAATGGTGATGTGGTATCTTTGCTATCAACGGCATATAAGTCTATTGGTACTAGTAGTGGAATGATACAATTGGTACCTTTTTGGGGTTTGGTTGTTATGTAATTTAAATGGCATATGTTGATACAAACTTAGTTTTGAAGTTAGTGAACTTTATGGAAATTTTAAACATATGGTTGTACAAGTATTGATGTTGTAATTGAGGTGACCTTTGGGCATATTGGTTGGATGTTTATATACCATATTGGGATTGCTTATTTATGCTTGGTTTTAATGCAATTTGATTCTTTTTTCATATGTGCAAAAGTGATTGTAGATTCATGCTTGGATGGATGCGAAAAATGGCTTGGAAATGGCCTATTTTTGTCCACATAGGCAGAGACACGGGCGTGTGTCTCAACCGTTTGTGACAAATGGCCTGGTGACATGGTCAAGTGTCCCCTGTAACTTTGAAAGTGTCACAAGTCAGGCTGTTACATGGCCTAGCACACGGCTTGGCACACGGGCATGTGGCTTGCCCGTGTGATCCAATGCAGTAAGTTACACGGGTATAGACATGGGCTAGGACACGGCCATGTGACCCAAGTCAGTGAGTTACATGGGTACAGACACGGGTTGGAACACGGTCGTGTGTCCCTATTTCGAATGCCCACATGGCCTAAAACATGGGCATGTCTCTTGGCTTTGTGAGTCATACAGCCTGGCCACATGGCTGTGTAACCCTTGCAATTTGAAAAATTTTGCCTTTTTTTGTAAAATTTCATATGTTTTCGATTTAGTCCTGATTTATTTTAAATGTCTTTTTAGGGCCTTAAGGGCTCGTAAGAGAGACCGTATGTATAATTTTGGTTGATGTTGCTATGATTTACAATGTGATTTGTTCACGATAATAAAATGTTCAGTAAATGATTTTATGCTCCGGTAATACTCCGTAGCCCAAATTCGGCGATGGATTTAGGGTAGGGGTGTTGCACAAGTAAAAGAGGTTAGACTAGGTTTGGTAATAGAGTTAATATGTTTTTTAGGTTAGAAAATAGGTGTTTTAAAGGGTTAAAACTGGGTAAATTAAGGGTTGGACCACCAGGTTGCACGAACAGGTCAGGTTAACCCTGCAAAAAATTGTAGCGATGTTGCGACACAAAGGTTCCATGTCATGACATCCCTGATAGTTTTCTTATATTGCAACATAAGGGTTCCATGTCGCAAGACATCCATTAGTTTGGAGATCTTAAGAAACCTATGTCACGGCACTAACTCCGATTCACCTCAAAATTCCATCTTAAAGAGGTTTCAGTCTAGAGATAAACATACATCAAATAAAAGTTATAATCTGGGCTATGTGATTAGTTAAATATACAGTAATTTACAAATATAATGCAACAACTCAAATATATTTTAAGTTTTACTGCCATATTTATCTAGCAGTATTGTCAGTTCAAAGATGGACAACAGTCTTGTTCTATCAATATTAGTCCACCGTCTGTTGTGTTATTCCACCTTTGCCCACTTATCTTGTTCATTCAACTTGTTTATCCTTTCTGTATGCATAAAAGAAATAGTATCCCTTGATTTGGGAACATTAGGAACAAATAAATTTTTACACTGCTCTCTTAGATCCTTCTGATGTCCTTTTTACTTATTTGATGGCCACATTTAAACGTTTCTGTAACACCATTAATTTTTAAAGTTCACTCATTCTTTTCACACTTAATGAGAGTGTGGCTTGGTTGTGTGACCCAAGTCAGTGAGTTACACGGGTATGGAGATGGGCTGGAACATTGCCGTGTGTCCCTATTTCAAATGCCTACAAAGCCTAAGAAACGGGCGTGTCTCTTGGCCGTGTGAGTCACACGATCGTGTGATCCCTACAGTTTTAAATTTTTTTTCCTTTTTTTGAAAAATTTTATATGTTTCTAATTTAGTCCCGATTCATTTCAAATGTCTTTTTTGGGCCTCGAGTGCTCGTAAAAGGGACCGTATGTATGATTTTGGTTGATGTTGCTATGATTTACGATGTGGTTTGTTCATGATAATAAAATGTTTAGTATATGATGTTATGCTCCGATAATACTTCATAGCCCAAATCCAGTTACAGATACAAGCTAGGGGTGTTACAATTATTGGTATTAGAGCTACGATTTAGTCGATTCTAGGACTAACATAGCGAAATAAGAATTATTATATACATGCCATATATACCCCATGGTAGTGTGATGCGTTTGATCCAGTCTAACAATTTGTTTCTTATAGATTCAAGAAGTCAATAGAATCAAATTGAGCTATAGTTAATGAAGTTGAAAGCAATGTTCAAGCTTCGAATCCTGAGGCAAGTAACTGTGCTCCTATTCCTTAACCTGTTGGTGATGAAATGAATAATATGTTTGTGGGAATGATGAACCAATGGTTCAACAAGTTTAAGCAAGTAAATATGGCCACTCTGCCTCCTCCACCCCTTATTGTGCCTCTTCCGTCACCATTGAGTACTACCACCCCTATACCAGTGTTGGTTACTCGGGTATCCGTCGATAAGGTTTTAAAAATTTAGAGCGAAAGAGTTCAGAGGTATGGTAGATGATGATCTATCAAAAGTCGAGTACTGGCTATAAAATACAAAGAGAGTTTTTGTAGAATTATTGTGCACCCCTGAAGATTGCTTGAGATGTGTGGTGTCTTTGCTAAAAGACGAGGCATCTTTGTGGTGGGATACCTGTAGCATGATGGTATTAGACGATCGAATTAATTGGTATTTCTTCTTGAATGAATTCAAGAAAAAGTATGTTAGCCAATTGTTTATCTATTGAAAAAAGAAATAAATTTTCAAATTAAAGCAAGAAATCAGATTGTAGCGAAGTATGAACGAGAATTTGTGCAATTAAGCAAGTATGCTCGTAACATTGTATCGACCGAGGAAGAAATGTGTATCAGATTTGAAGATGGGTTGAACGATGAGATCCAGTTGGCTGTAGCAGCATTGCAATTATGGGAATTTGTAGAACTATCCGAGCGAGCACAAAAGGTTAAAGAGATTTGTAAAAGTAAATGACAATCAGATTCAAGATTCAAAGACTATAACAAGAGAGGGTCATTCAAGCCTGCTCAGTCGTCTCCCTCAAAGAAAGTTAGAAATGAAACAAGTCCGTCAGCTGTTCCTTCAGAATTTGCTAATCAAGAGAAATCAAGAAAAAGCAATTTTCAATCAATCAATGCTCCAACGACGAGTGTTGGAAGTGTAAGAAATATGGAGAAAATCATTTCAACGTGTGATGACTGTAATAAAAGACATTTTGGCGGGTGCCAGTCAAATTGGGAGCTTGGTTCCATTGTGAAGCTACCGACCACTTTCTCTGTAACTTCCCCAAGAAGTAAATCAATTTTAGGAATCAATCATGTAAGCTAGAAGCAACCCCTCATAGGAGTAGAATATCTAGAAATGCTAGAAATACTACTCCCGATCGAGGAAAGAATAACAAGATGAATGAACGATTCGAAACAAGAACACCTACTAGAGCGTATGCAATCCAGGCTCGAGAAGAATCTACTGCTCCAGATGTTATTGCAGGTACTTTTTCTCTCTTTGATATTAATGAATATGCATTGATTGATCCTGGATCAATTGATTCGTATATATGCACTACATTAGTAGACAAAAAGAAAATACCTATTGAATTCAATGAATATACTGTTAAGGTCACAAATCCTTTAGGTTGGTGTATTCTAGTTAATCAGTTATGTAGGTCTTGCCCACTTAAAATTAGGGGTTACGACTTTCCCGCTAGTTTGATGTTGTTACCTTTTGATGAATTCGATGTGATTCTGGGAATAGACTGGTTAACATATCATGATGTTATTGTGAATTGTAGAAGAAAATATAGTGTTAAAATGTCAGAATGGTAGGCGAGTCTGAATTGAATTAGATAGATTTGACAGTACATCCAGTATAATCTTTGTTACGACGGCACAGAAATATATTAAAAAGGGTTGTGAAGCATATCTCGCTTTACAGTTCACTCCATATCTTTAGAAATGAAACTAGCATCGGTTCCAATGGTATGTGAATTCTCAAATATATTTCCAGAATAGTTGCTTGGGCTACCTCGAACACAGGAGGTTGAGTTTGGAATTGAATTAATGCTGGGAATATCCCCGATATCTATAGCACCATACAGAATGGCACCTACATAATTGAAAGAGTTGAAAGCACAGTTGCAAGAGTTGATAGATAGAGGCTTTGCTTGGCCTAACGTTTCCCATTGAGGTGCTCCTGTTTTATTTTTCAGGAAGAAAGATGGAACTATGCGGTTATGTATCAATTATCGACAACTCAACAAAGTGATGATAAGGAACAAATATCCATTGTCGTGTTTTGATGATCTATTTGACCGGTTGAAAGGTGCAACAATATTCTCAAAGATTGATCTTCGTTCTAGCTATTATCAGTTGTGAGTTAAAGATTCAGATGTGCCAATAACTACATTTAGAACCAGGTATGGACATTATGAATTTTAAGTGATGCCATTTGGTTTAACCAATGCGCCTACAGTATTTATAGATATGATGAACAAAATTTTTAGACCGCATCTAGATCGATTTGTTGTGGTTTTCATCAATGATATTTTCATTTTATTCACAGGATGAATCCGAGCATGCTGAACATCTGCGAATTATTTTGCAAACTTTACGCGAAAAAGAATTATTCGCTAAGTTTAGCAAATGTAAATTCTGGCTACGAGAAGTTTGTTTTTTGGGACATGTTGTGTCAGTAGATGGCATTAGATTAGATCCGAGTAAAATATCAGCTATTGTTGATTGGAAGCCTCCAAGAAATATATTTGAGATAAGAAGTTTTTTGGGACTCACTGGATATTACAGAAGATTTGTCAAAGGATTCTCGATGATAGCTACACCGATGACGTGACTAGTACAAAAAAATGTGAAATATTAATGGTTTGAGAAATGTTAGCAAAGTTTTGATCAGTTGAAAGCACTATTGACCAATGCACCCGTTCTAGTTCAGCCTGAATCAAATAAAGAATTTGTGATTTTCAGTGAGGCATCTTTAAATGGATTAAGTTGTGTTTTGATGCAAGAAGGCAAAATAATAGCTTATGCTTCCCGACAATTAAAGCCGCACGAAAAAAAGTATCTGAAACATGACCTAGAGTTGGCAGCTATTGTGTTTGCGTTGAAAATTTGGCGACACTATTTGTTTGGCAAAAATTGTTACATTTTTACTGACCGTAAGAGTTTCCAGTATTTAATGTCGCAGAAAGATTTGAACCTGAGACAGCGCAGATGGCTCGAGTTGTTGAAAGACTATGATTTAATTATTGATTATCATCTGGGAAAAGAAAATGTAGTGGCTGATGCTCTGAGTAGAAAATCTATTTTTGCTTTGCAAGCGTTGAATATGCAATTGTCATGGCCTGTTGATGGTTCGATTTTAGAGGCAGAGTTTGTGTACCGAGAGATTTAGAGTAAACTCAGAAGATTTTGTATGAAGCTCATTGTGGTAGTTTGTCCAGTCACCCTGGTAACACTAAAATGTACAAGATTTGAAACAGATGTAATGGTGGCTGAGTATGAAGTAAGAGATTTAAAACTTTGTATTAAGATGTTTAGTATGTCAGCAAGTTAAAGCTAAACATCAGGCACCTTCTGGTTTGTTACAACCAGTGGTAATGCTGGAATGGAAATGTGAGTGAGTTACTATGAACTTCGTATCAGGTTTACCCTTATCTCTGAGAAAGAAAGATGCTATTTGGGTTATTGTTGATCATTTGACGAAGTCAACACAATTTATTCTGGTATGTATATATTACTCCCTTGAGAAGTTAGCTGAGTTATACGTTTTTGAGATTGTCAGATTACACGGGGTGCCAGTTTCCATCCTCTTGGATAGAGATCTACGGTTTACATCACGATTTTGGAGGAAGTTATAGGAAGTTCTAGGTATGCGGTTGCTTTTTAGCACTTCATTTCACCCTCAAACTGATGGTCAGTTAGAGCGAGTAATTCAAATTCTCGATGATATGCTTTGTTGCTGTGTATTAGAGTTTGAAGGCAACTGGGAAAAATATTTATCATTGGTTGGATTCACGTATAACAACAGTTTTCAATCGAGCATAAACATGGCACTGTATGAAGCTTTGTATGGTCATAAATGCCAAACTCCGTTATATTGGACTAAGCTTAGTGAGAAAAAGATACATAGGGTTGATTTGATTCCTGATACTAGTGAAAAAGTAAAGGTGATTCGAGATAGTTTAAAGTAGCTTTAGATTGTCAGAAATCATATGCGAATATTAAACTTAAAGACAGAGAATTTCAAGTCGACAACAGAGTATTCTTGAAAGCATCACCCTGGAAGAAATTTCTTCGATTTGATCGCAAAGGAAAGCTAAGTCTGCGATTTATTGAGCCATATGAGATTATTAAAAGAATTAGACATGTTGCATATTAATTAGCTTTACCGTCAGAATTAGAAAAGATTCATAATGTCTTTCACATGTCTATGTTACAATGGTAACATCTAACTGTTCACATGTTATCTCCCCGGCGGATGTCAAGATTCAGCCTGATATGTCATACAGTGAGAAACCGATCAAGATTCTGGACGAGAGGTGAAAGAGTTGAGAAACAAGAACATGGCTTTAGTAAAAGTTCTCTGGAAATGACACGAAATCGAAGAAGCTACTTGGGAACCCGAGGAAGCTATGAGAAAGCAATATCCGAACCTCTTTTCTGGTAAGATTTTCGGGAACGAAAATTCCTTTAGTAGGGAAGAGTTCTAACAACCAATTTTCAGAGAAATCAGAATAGTGGTTTTGGGACCACAAATCAGAGGTTGAAATTTTAATTTTATTAATATTTTAATGTTTACAGCATGACAGTAGCATCATATAAAAATTTCATTACGAAATTTTACCGTTTATGTGCTCAATTTGATAAAAAAGAATAAATCGCATAAAGTGCAAAAGTAGAGTTCTAGTAGGTAAAGGTATTAAATAGCTATGAAACCTTAAAATATGAGTCATTATGTGGTAATTAGACCATAAATATTGATAGTGGAATATGATGGCTTGGTATTGTTGAAATTTGTGATAATTTAAAAGGTTATAAAGGTAAATTAGTAAATAAATGATAATTAAATAAAATAAAAACAAGTATCATCTTTATTTCTTCATTTTGGAATTGAAAGTTAGGGCTTGATAAGCCATTGTTGAGCTTGAGCATTCCACAACTAATTCTTGCTATATTGATATGTATTTTTGTCTCGTTTTTAATGATCTTTAAGTTTTCGGGATCTTTATAGCTTAGTCTACCTAGCTCGAGGACTAATTTGTGAAACTGTCAACCTATTAGGGTTTAGCCATTAATGAATGTGCAAGATTTTTGATGTTTTATGGAAAAAATGGTTAGTTGTTGATAGTTAAACAAATTTTGTTTTGATGAAATTGTCAAATAGCGATTTAATTGAAATATAGAAAAGTATACATGGTGAAATTATGAAATAGAGGAAATATAGAGCTTGATAGGGACCTAATTGATATTCTTCTATGACAGATTGGGGTTGAATTTCATAAATTTCCATTTTTGTGAACTAAGGACTTAATTGAAAAGAAATAAAAAATATAGGGGCAAAAGTGTAATTTTGCAAACATGTGAATTTGGATTGAATTGAATAGAATAGTTATTAATTGGTTGAATTTATTTATTTAGATTAAGATATATCTCAATCGGGTTTAAATCGAGGGAAGGTAAAAGTCGTAGATTAGCCGATCGTAATCCTTCGCGTTGCTGCCGAAGTAAGTTCATAGTAGTAAATTGCTTAATTAAATTTCTTTATTTATTTCTACTTTATAACTTAGTAGATAACTGTTGTACTTTGCTACCCCTGATCGCACTTACGTGCCCCTGTTGTACTTCGGTACCCCTGATCGCACTTACGTGCCCCTCAGATTTCCAGTACTCTAATCGCATACTTATGTGCCCTTGTTGTACTTCAAAGACTCTCGATATGATTTAAGTGTTGTGTTTACATTTCGATAATATCAATTAATTAATATAAGAGTTTCATTCATTTAATGTTAAGTTAAATAAATTGCTATGTACTTAATAAGCGTTATAAGCTTACATGTTTGTGTGTCATTTTATAGATTACCTTTATTAACTTGGGATGGATCGAAACTTTGGCTCACACTATCCATCATCAGTAGTAGCTTTTGAACTCTTTTGGGATTGTAGCATGTATATATGGCTATATAAGTATATATGTATATGTGTGTCTAGTTAATTTTGGTCATAATAATGAACTACTAAGTTATATGTTTGGACACTTTTATTTTCTAGGTTGTATATATGTATCTTTTGCCTTTTATAAAATTATATGGATGAAATCACTTGTGAATGGTTTAATGTTGATGAATTAAGTTGTTATGCTAGCATTTATATATTGGATAAGTGTTTGAATAAATAAAGTTGAAAGATTAGCTTAAAAATGCATGTTATAAGTGTTTTGTGATATGTTTGAAATGTGGTGATTTGGTATCTTTGCTATCAATGGCATATAAGTCTATTGGTGCTAGTAGTGGAATGATACAATTGGTACCTCTTTGGTGTTAGGTTGTTAGGTAATTTAAATGGCATATGTTGATGCAAACTTAGTTTTGAAGTTAGTGAACATTATGGAAAATTTAAGCATATGGTTGTACATGTATTAATGTTGTAATTGAGGTGCCCTTTGGGCATATTGGTTGGATGTTTACATACCATATTGGGATTGCTTATTTATGCTTGGTTTTAATGTAATTTGAATGTTTGTTCATATGTGCAAGAGTGATTGTAGGTTCATGCTTGAATGGATGTGAAAAATGGCTTGGAAATGGCCTATTTTTTGTCCACACAGGAAGAGACACGGGCATGTGTCTCGGCCTTGTGTTTAGCAACAAGGGTGTGTGTTGTAACATCCCGATTTCGGGACTAGTTGGAACAGTGGTTTCGAGACCGCTAATCCGAGATTGAGGAAAATTATTTTGATACTATTTTGTGTGTTATGGCATTAATATATGGATATATGCAAATTTTGGTGCTTTAATTTTAATGATTGTATGCTTAATTGTGAAAAAGGAATAAATTGCATAAAGTGTGAAAGTTCTATTTTTCAAGGTAGAAGTGTCTAATAGCCATAGAATATTAAATTGGAGGTTCTTAAAGTGCAATTATGCCAATTGAGGTGTGTTGGCCGGCCATAGAGACTAGGGAGACAAGAGCATTAAATTTTTGGTCAATTTTGGTGAAAATGTGATAAAAATGAATAAAATAAGATTAGTAAAGCGAAAGCTATCATCTTTTCATTTCTCTTCCTCTCCTACCAAAATTTACAGAAAGAAACAAGGGTTTTGATGCTCAAACTTTCACGCAACATATTCTCTAACAAGTAAGTGATTTTAGAGGTCTTTCTTGATGATTTTTTATATTTTTGGAACCCCCAAAGCTTAAGCTAGCTAAGAGGGGACTAAATTGCAATATGATTGAAAGTTTAGGGACTTTCCATGAGAGAGTTTATGTTGTTAGCTGAGTTCTTAAATAAGAAAATGAATGCTAATGAGTTGAGAAACAACTTTTTTGAAAGGTGTTAGCATGAAAACACCTAAATAGGACTTGAATGCAAACATTAAAAATCTATAATAAATGCATGAAATAGTTAGATTTGTGAGTAGTTGTAAGAGGAATAAATGTTCAACTAGGCTTGTTTAATGAGAAAATGTGTTGAAAAATGATTTACAAGCCTAAGGGCAAAATCATAATTTTGCCAAAGTGTAAGGGCAAAATGGTCATTTTTGCCTAAGTATTGATTGTGATGTATTATGATATATAAGATGGTTGAATGAGTGAAGTTTTTTACTATAGACCAAGAAGAGCGTGGAATCAACCTTGACCGGGGAAAAGGCAAGGTTACGGAATAGACTGTTGATTTACGCGTTTTGCACCAAGGTAAGTTTATGTGTAAGCAATGCATCTTAAATACACATGTTGTTACTTATTGGCGTATTTGTATGATTGAGAACAATTATGTTTCAAGTGGATTGTACGGTAGATAATAAATAATTATTGTATGAACGTTGAAATAGACATGTAAATGTGGAACTGCAATGCCCCAAAAGTTAGGGGTTGTAATTTTTGCTTAATTTTATGTTGTGCTTGCTCAGCTGGTTATTTGAGTGTATTTGGGGATCCTAAGGAGGCCTGGGTTCGAGTTTGAGCCTGGGAAAGAAATTTTAGTTTTTGGCCCTTTAGTGGAGAGGGTTGTTGGCAGTAGGGCTTAAGTATAATTATGTGCATTTAGGAGACACAAGTTGAGCATTTGGCAAGGTGGATATGGCGTCAATGGGAGAGCAAGAAGGGAAGGGGTTCGAATCCTTCAGGTTGCAAATGGAGGATTTTATTTTGTGACTTGAGAGTGGAGGAAGCATAGTTGGGATCAAACTCTTCAAGGGGAGTTGAAGACTTGGTCAAATAATTCAAGTGGATGGAGGAGAGCAATAGTAGGAGGAAAAAAGGGAGAAAATCAAGGAAGTGAGGTGTGTGGAAGGGTTGGCCGTGAGTGGAAGTGTGGTAAGTGGGAATTTCGGCTGGAAAGGGGTCATTTGGGAGTGCATATTCAGTTTTTGAGAGGGGAGAGTGCCGAATTTTCTCTAGTTTCTTTGGTGAGTTCTTGCATTTTGGGTATTTTTCTCTGTCATTTCGGGTCATTTCTTTCTCAATCCATCTTTGCTGAATTCTTAGTTTTTTCTTCTCTTCTCCTTCATACCTTTCGTCTATTTTTTCTTTTTGTAAATAGCCTAAACACTTGTTTGGCCGAAACTTCTTCTTCCCATCTCTCTTCACATTTCATCTGTTTCTTTTCTTTTCCTCTCATCTTCTTTTCTACTCTTTTCTTTCCATAGCCGAACCTATTCTCCCTTTTTGTTCTCAGCATTCTATCTCTTATTCTTTAATGGTTTAAGCCAAAGCTAATCTCTCCTTTCCCTTCCTAGTTATTGTCATCTTTGGGGGCCGTCTATTCTGATTGGTAGAAGGAAGTTGTTCATACTGAAACTTGAAGGTAAGTAGTGTTCACTTTTTTGTGTTGGTTAATGGTCCAGTCATGCTATTCTTTTGTTTAAGTGGCCGAACCTCCACTTTCTTCTGTAGTCTGACATTAATTTGTTTTAGGTGCCCTCGTGACATAGAAGGGAGTAGCGTTCGGAAACAGTTGAAACATTACTCTCAAGTCTTGATCAAGTAAGTTTCGCACTTTATGTTTGGTTGAAGGACCAATCTTGCCTGGGGGGTTTGGTTTCGGCAAGGATGGATGTTAACCACATATCATTCAACTTCTCTAATAAGGGTGTATTGAAACGCAGGGTACAGTGCGGAGTCATTAATCTTCTCTAATAATCGGAGAGGATTTAGCAAAATCGATAAAGCAAGGAGCGGTGCTAAAGGATTCGTGTCACGTTCGTAATCAAGGTGTGTAATCTCACACCACTGTTTATTCTGACATGCGATGTTTTGTGAATCAGCTAAAAGCTGAAATATCGAAAAACTGAAGTGTTGGTAAATGAGAGCTCTCGAGTGTGAGAGCGCTCGTAGAGTTAAACCGAGTCAATAATGTTGGGGATAAACAGTTGGGAGTGACTTGAACTCTCTCGCGAAACTGAGGCTGTAGTGGGCCTTGTTGAGCCGAAGTGGGCTAAATGGGCCCAATGGGTTAATGGGCCCACAGGGGTAAAATTCGTGGTAAATGTCGGATGATGGATGCAGCTGCGAAGTCTGTAGGTCCGAGACCAAAAATTGGTTGTTTGGGCCACACGAGCGTGTGGGCCCGTTTGGGCCGAAATTGGATTTTTGGCCCAATTGCACCGTTTTGACCCAAAATGGAACTTATGTCGCTCGAGGTGATAGTTGGCCTCCAGAAAGGCCGTAGATGAGTAAATTATCGAATTACCCTTGATGGGTAAATGACCAAAATACCTTTGGTGGGTAAAATTTCCAAAATACCCCCAAAGGGCAAAATTACCGTGTTACCCCTAAATAACTGTTTTACCCTTAGTGGTAGGATCACCGATTTATGAGTAGTAACTGTATGTTTAATGTCTATGATGATGCACTGCTTACATGATTTAATTATCACATGGCATACTACATGGGTTTGGTTATGGATTTGGAGGAAGCACTGTACTGGTGGCCCTGCCACGTTATACTAATTTAGTGGCTTTTTCCATGTTATACTGATTTGGTGGCTTTTGCCACGTTATACTGATTTAGCGACTCAGCCACGTATACCGTTATTAGCATCTAGTCTGCGTTATTGGTGTGCTGATTGGGTGCGTTTACTTGGTCCCCACAGGTAGGTTGACTTGGTCCCCACAGGTGTGTTGGTTGGACTGGGTTGGGTACATATTTGTTTTGCATATCATAGGGCTTCGGCCTGGACTGTTATTGAATAGGGCTTCGGCCTAGACCGTTACTGAATAGGGCTTAGGCCTCGATTGATACTATATGGGCTTGGGCCCAAACTATGGATGTAACAAGGGGTTTACACACTGAGTTCTTGTAACTCACCCTTTCTCTTTAACTGTGCAGGTAATGCCCAGCCTTAGAGGATTTGGAGCTGCGAGGAACTCGGAGGTGGCCACACATCCTATATGTTCTTGGGGTTAATTTAGCTACCTTATTTTAGTTTACTTTACTTTACTTTTTGGGTTAATAATTTTTTTGTAATAAGGTCATTGGATTTGTTTTTAACTTTTATTTGGTATTTCTTTACAACCTGCTAATTTATTTAAATACAGGTTTCAAAACAATAACTACTATTTTTAAAATATCACGTTTCCGCAACTGTTTAAACCAAATTTCTGTAATAGACAAGGTTTTAAAAAAATAATAGATGCATAATAATATTCTTGAAAAGGGACGATTTTGAGTAATACTTGTTCTGTTAATGAGTAACGAAAATCGAGATTTTTTTTAAACAGGAGAAAGTTTTGATTCGTAGATGCATTTTCCAACGCATGCAAAGTTTTCGAACAACACTTGATGTGGCACGCTAGATCCAGTCATAACGTCTAGGCTGGGTGTGGGGTGTTACAGGAATAATGTTCATAGTAATTAATGGTGGGATGTGTGCGATACCACCTTAATTATACTTGTTGGTGGGCTATGTGCGATACCACCTTACCACTTCATTATGATGGGCTATGTGCGATACCATCGTCTATAATATCATTTGGTGGGCTATGTGCGATACCACCCTGTTAAAAATTGATGGTGGGCTAAGTGCTAAACCACCGAGTGATTGGTATTATTATGATGTATTATTCCATGTGATCATGTGGTGATAAGTGCAGGGTTGTATGTTAATGAATATGAGCATTATGCTCATGACATGGTTGGAATGTGGTAAAAGGTCAAACGAGTAAGCAAGACTATGAAATGTGAATTTCTCTTACCTAGCTTGTAATGCTAAATGTTGAGTAGCATATGTTATGATGTCATTTGTTTATATGTAAACTTACTAAGCTTAAAGCTTACTTCCTTTCTTTTCCCTTGTTTATAGTGTCAAAAAGTCGGTTCGGTTACGAAGATAATTGGAAGATCACCCACATTATCAGCTCATCTCGGTATATCTAGACTTAGTGTTTTGAGTATGGCATGTATAGGGGCTAGACTAGGTGAATTGTTTTGTTATTTTGGCCAAGAGTGTGTTGGCCCCTTTAAAGATGAACTCTTTTGTAAATAACCATAGTTGATGGCTCATTATTATTTATGAAAATATGAAGTTATTCATGGAAGTATATATTGAAAATTAGAGTTGTTTATTGATTTGTTGAATGGATTTATGTCGTGTGAGCTAGGGTGGTGAAAAGAGCTTGGCAAATATCCTTGTTCTTATCCACATGGGTAGGCACACGAGCGTGTGTCTAGGCCGTGTGTGACACACGGTCAATTCTATGGGTGTGTGACCAGGCCGTGTGTCCCATGTATGTTAGTTTTACAAGTTAGTAAGCTTTATAGTAAACACACGGGCAGAGACATGGCCGTGTGTCTCAGTCGTGTGGTAGGCACGGCTACGAACATGGGTGTGTACCCAGGTCATGTAAAGTTCACGCCTTGAAATTGGAATTGAATTCGACACACAGTCTAAGGACACGGGCGTGTGCCTTGGCCGCGTGACCTTAGCGAGATGATGACGTCATAAACAGAATGCCAAGGTTTTGGCGCACGTGCTAAAACACGGGCGTGTCGAGGGCATGTGAGGGACACGGGCTTGTGTCCGGCCGTGTGAAAACCCCTATAGGTTTGAAATGAAAATAAAACCCACATGTGGTAGGGACATGGGTGTGTGTGACCACACGGCCTGCCCACACGGGCGTGTCCCATTTCACACGGGTGTGTGGCCCCGTTTTAGGTGAAAATTTTTAAGTGTACTAAAGTTTCCGGTTCAGTTTCAAAACCCTTCGTATGTATGTTTAAGGCCTCGTAGGTCCTTAATGAGAATGTTTTGGATGGTTAAAGAGATACTTTAAGTTGTATGATCAAGTGAGTTAAGTTCAGTAATGCCTCGTGCCCAGTTTCGACGTAAGATACGGGTAAGAGATGTTACATTTAGTGGTATCAGAGCTATAGTTTAGTAGATTCTCAGACTACCGTAACTTGTGTAAGAGTCTAGCTATACATGCCATACGCGTATAATGATAGTGTGGTGGCTTCTGAAACTTTTAAACTTTATTTTTTTATATAGTAAATGGATCTCGATCGAGCAACTATTGATGAAGCAACTAGTAACGCGCCAGCTTTCGCGCAAGGGACC
Source organism: Gossypium bickii (assembly GCA_025503065.1). Lineage (NCBI taxonomy): Eukaryota > Viridiplantae > Streptophyta > Magnoliopsida > Malvales > Malvaceae > Gossypium > Gossypium bickii. The sequence goes on from CP106719.1 coordinate 50,635,023, forward strand.
GGGCCTGTAGAGAGTGGACCTGAGACTAGGGGTCAAGGAGAAGAGGTCCGGGAAGCTTTTCTCTAAATGATGAGTAATAGGTACACGGAGTATGTACGAGCGAAACCTAATGCTCAACCTCCTCCAGTCCCATCTATGCCCCAGTCAGGTCCTATGGCTCTTCAAGGTATAGATTTGGTTAGAATGACCAAACCCCCGGTAGATAAGATTCGAAAGCAAGGGGCTAAGGAGTTTAGGGCTAATATAGATGATAACCCTGAGAGGGCAGAGTTCTGGCTTGAGAACTCAATGAGAGTATTTGATGAACTCTCTTGTACACCTGAAGAGAGCTTGAAATGTGCAGTGTCATTACTAAGGGACTCGGCCTATCGTTGGTGGAAGACGTTAACTTTGGTAGTTCCAAGAGAGAGGGTAACGTGGGACTTCTTTTTTGAAGAGTTCCGAAAGAAGTATATAAGTCAAAGGTTTGTGGACCAAAAATGGAAAGAATTCCTTGAGATAAAGCAAGGAAAAATGAATGTGGCAGAATATGAGCGCGAGTTTGTTAGGCCTAGCAAGTACGCACAAGAGTGTGTGTCAACAAAAGCTATCTTGTGCAAGAGGTTTGAAGATTGGCTGAATGAGGATGTCAGACTTCTAGTTGGGATTTTGGAGTTAAAAGAGTTTGTTGTGTTGGTTGATAGGGCATGTAAGGCCGAAGAGTTGAATAAGGAAAAGAGGAAGGCTGTGAGTGAGGCCCTGGGATGCAAGAAAAAGGCCGATGAATAAATCATGCCAAGTTCAATCAAAGAGATCTAAGAAGTAAACCCTCAGATGACTGCGCCAGTTGGGTATTCGCATAGAGATCGAGGTAACACATGCTAGAGCTCGAGAGTCCAAACTACCTCAATGGCGAGTGTGGGTAATACAAAGTCCAAACCAGAGTGTCTAAATTGTGGAAGGCAACACACTAGAGAGTGTTGGGGGAATAACTGAAACTGTTATAAGTGTGGTTCCCCCGATCATTTCATCCCAAATTACCCTGAGAGGGATGACAAGGAAAGGAAGCAAAAGAACCCGGGAGGTAGGAGTAGTGGTAGAGGTACATCTCGAGATTCTACCGTGAGACCGGAGAGTCGAGCACCTGCAAGGACTTATGCCACTCGCGCTTGCGAAGAGGTATCATCTCCAGATGTGATAATGGGTACTTTTTCTCTTCATGACACCTCTATTATTGCTTTGATTGATCTGGGGTCTACTCAATCTTATGTTTGCATGAAATTGGCATCTAGTATGAGTATGATTGTTGATTCTACAGAATTTGTAGTTAAGGTGTCAAACTCGTTAGGCAAACATGTGCTAGTTAACAAGGTGTGTAGGAATTGTCCTTTGACAATTAGGGGTCATTATTTTCCGGCAAATCTTATGTTATTACCGTTTGATGAATTTGACTTAATTCTTGGAATGGATTGGTTGACTATTCATAGTGTTTTAGTGAACTGTGGTAGTAAATTTATTGAATTGAAATGTGAAAATGGAGATGTTATTCAGAATGAATCAGGTGGGTCAGATAGTTTACCAGTGATAATTTTGTCCATAGTGGCTGAGAAATATTTGAGAAAAAGATGTGAGTCCTACCTCACTTTTGTGCTAAATACTCAGGAGTTTGAAGTAAAGATTGAAACAGTACCAATGGTATGTGAGTATCTAGATGTATGCCCAGAAGAGTTACCTGGATTGCCTCCAGTTAGAGAGGTGTTTGGAATTGAGTTAGTTCTGGGTACGGCACCTATTTCAGTTGCTCTGTATAGGATGGAACCATTAGAATTGAAAGAATTGAAAGTTCAGTTGCAAGAATTAACGGAAAAGGGTTTTGCAAGACCAAGCTATTCACCATGGGGTGCTCCAGTGCTTTTTGTGAAGACGGAAGATGGGACGATGAGATTGTGCATAGACTACAGACAACTCGACAAAGTGACTATGAATAATAAGTATCCTTTGCCAAGGATAGATGATTTATTTGACCAACTGAAAGGAGCTAAGGTGTTATCTAATATAGACCTAAGGTCTAGCTATTACCTGCTGAGGGTTAAGGAACAAGATGTGTCGAAAACTGCATTTCGGATGAGGTATGGCCATTATGAGTTTCTTGTCATGCCATTTAGTTTAACGAATGCTCCTGCAATTTTTATGGATTTAATGAACTGTGTCTTTCGACCGTATTTGGACAAGCTCTTAACACAGGAACTCTAACTCTTAGGGAAAGGTCGATGACATACTGATATATTCTCGAGATGAGAGTGATCATACAAAGCTCCTGAGAATCGTTTTACAGACTTTAAGAGACAAGCAGTTGTATGCTAAATTTAGCAAGAGTGAGTTTTGGCTCCGAGAGGTTGGATTCCTAGGACAAATTGTGTCGGGTGATGGTATTAGAGTTGATCTGAGTAATATCTCTGCTATTGTGGAGTGAAAATCGCTGAAAAATGTGTCGGAAGTCAGAAGCTTTTTAGGTTTAGCGGGGTACTACAAATGGTTCATAAAAGGGTTTTCCATGATTGCTACCCCGATGACGAAGCTGTTGCATAAGGATGTTAAGTTTGAATGGACTGAGAAATGTCAACAAAGTTTTGAGAGTTTGAAAACATTGTTGACTGAGGCACCAGTTTTGGTACAACCAGAGTCGGGGAAAGAATTTATAGTATTCAGTGATATGTCACTAAATGGTCTCGGTTGTGTGTTGATGCAAGAGGGTAAGGTAGTAGCTTACGCCTCAAGATAGCTGAAACCACACAAGAAGAATTATCCGACTCATGATTTGGAGTTGGCTGCAATCGTTTTTGCTTTAAAGATTTGACGTCATTATTTATATGGTGAGAAGTGCCAAATCTTCACTGATCATATGAGTTTAAAGTACTTGATGGATCAAAAGGATTTAAATTTACGGCAGCGATGGTGGCTCGAATTATTGAAGGATTATGAGCTAGTAATTGATTACCATCCGGGGAAAGCGAATGTAGTCGAGGATGCCTTGAGCAGGAAATCCTTGTATGCTTTCAGAGCTATAAGCACGAACTTAGCGTTGTCGATGATGGTGCTATATTGGCTGAGTTGAGGGCTAGACCGCTATTTATTCAACAAATATGTGAAGCTCAAAAGAATGATGATGGGATGAAAGCTGAGAGAGCTAAGTGTGAATCGGGTAATGACTCTTATTTTCGGGTGAGTTCGGATGGTTATTTGATGTTTCATGATAGAATTTGTGTACCAAAGGATGATAAGTTGATCCGGAAAATTTTACATGAAACACACAGTGGTCATCTGTCAGTACATCCTAGTAGCACGAAAATATACAATGATTTGAAGAGATTTTATTGGTGGCCGGGATTGAAGAGAGACATCTCTGAGTTTGTGACAAGATGTTTGATCTGTCAACAAGTGAAAGCCAAGCATCAAGTATCTTCGAGATTGCTTCAGCCTGTGATGGTTCCTGAGTGGAAGTGGGATCATATCACCATGGATTTTATGACGAGGTTGCCTATGACTCCAAAAAAGAAAGACGTCGTTGGGCTATTGTTGATAGACTAACGAAATCAACTCACTTTATACCTGTGCGAGTAGATTATTCACTTAATAAGTTAGCTGAGTTGCATATTGCTGAGATAGTGAGACTTCATGGAGTGCCTACATCTATTATCTCGGATAGAGATCCGAGATTTACTTCAAGATTTTGGAAGAAGTTGCAGGAAGCCTTGGATACAAGGTTGAATTTTAGTACTGCATTCCATCCCCAATCTGATGGCAAGTCTGAAAGGGTAATTCAAGTTCTTGAAGATATGCTCCAATGCTGTGTGTTAGAATTCGAAGGTAGTTGGGAAAAATACCTACCTTTGATCGAATTTTCCTACAACAACAATTATCAGTCGATTATACGGATGGCATCGTACGAAGCTTTATACGGTCGTAAGTATCGGACTCCCTTGTATTGGACCGAGTTGAGTGAGAAGCAAATTCATGGGGTCGATCTAGTTAAAAAGACCGAGGAAAAAGTGAAAGTGATCCGTAATAGTTTGAAAATTGCTTCGAACTGACAAAAGTCGTATGCGGATTTAAAAAGGAAAGAAATTGAGTTTCAAGTGGGTGACAAAGTATTTCTAAAAGTATCCCCGTGGAAGAAAATATTGAGATTTGGTTGTCGGTAGAGTTAGAGAAAATACACAATGCATTTCATGTGTCGATGTTGCGACGATATCATTTCGATCCTTTACATGTGATCCCTCCATCGGAAATTGAGATACAATCCAACATGACTTATGGAGAGGAACTAATTAAGATTATGACTCGAGAAGTGGAACAGTTGAGGAATAAGATTATAGCTTTAGTAAAAGTGTTATGGCAAAAACACGGTGCAGAAGAGGCTACGTGGGAACCGAAAGAAGCCATGAGAGAACAATATCCAAACCTTTTTACCAGTAAGATTTTCGAGGGCGAAAATCTCTAAAGGAGGGGAGAGTTGTAGCAGCCCGATTTTGGAGCTAGTCAGAATAGTGGTTTCGAGACCGCTAATCCGAGATTGAGGAAAATTAATTTGATACTATTTTGTGTGTTATGGCATTAATATATGGCTATATGCAAATTTTGGTGCTTTAATTTTAATGATTGTATGCTTAATTGTTTAAAGCGACTAAATCGCATAAAGTGCGAAAGTTCTATTTTTCAAGGTAGAGGTGTCTATTAGCCATAGAATATTAAATCGGAGGTCCTTAAAGTGCAATTATGCCAATTGGAGTGTGTTGGCCGGCCATAGAGACTAGGGAGATAAGATCATTAAATTTTTGGTCAAATTTGGTAATATTAGGTGATAAAAATGAATAAAATAAGATTAGGAAAGGGAAAGCTATCATCTTTTTCATTTCTCTTCCTCTTCTACCAAAATTTACAAAAAGAAACAAGGGTTTTGAAGCACAAACTTTTAGCCAACATATTCTCTAACAAGTAAGTGATTTTAGAGGTCTTTCTTGATATTTTTTATATTTTTGGAACCCCCAAAGCTTAAGCTAGCTAATGAGGGCACTAAATTGCAATATGATTGAAAGTTTAGGGACTTGCCATGAGAGGGTTTATGTTGTTAACTGAGTTTTTAAGGAATAAAATGAATGCTAGTGAGATGAGAAACAACTTTTTTGAAAGGTGTTAGCATGAAAACACCTAAATAGGACTTGAAAGCAAAGATTAAAAAATCTATAATAAATGCATGAAATAGTTAGATTTGTCAGTAGTTGTAAGAGGAATAAATGTTCCGCTAGGCTTATTTAATTAGAAAATGTGTTGAAAAATAATTTAGGTGCCTAAGGGTAAACTCATAATTTTGCCAAAGTTAAGGGCAAAATGGTCATTTTTGCCTAAGTATCGATTGTGATGTATTGTGATATATAAGATGATTGAATGAGTGATTTTTTTTATTATAGACCAAGAAGAGCGTGGAATCAACCTTGACCGGGGAAAAGGCAATGTTACGGAATAGACTGCTGATTTACGCGTTTTGCACCGAGGTAAGTTTATGTGTAAACAATACATCTTAAATACACATGTTGTTACTTGTTGGTGTATTTGTATGATTGAGAACAATTATGTTTCAAGTGGATTGAATATGGTATAATAAATAGACATGTAAATGTGGAATAATGTCCATAGTAATTAATGGTGAGTTGTGTGCGATACCACCTTAATTATACTTGTTGGTGGGCTATATGCAAAACCACCTTACCACTTTATTACGATGGGATGTATGCGATACCATCGTCTATAATATCATTTGGTGGGCTATGTGCTATACCACCGTAATTATCCCTGTTGGTGGGCTATGTGCGATACCACCCTGTTAAACATTGATGGTGGGCTAAGTGCGAAACCACCGAGTGATTGGTATTATTATGATGTATTATTTCATATGATCATGTGGTGATAAGTGCAGGGTTGTATGTTAATGAATTTGAGCATTATGCTCGTGACATGGTTGGAATGTGGTAAGAGGTGAAACGAGTAAGCAAGACTATGAAATGTGAATTGCTCTTGCCTAGTTTGTAATGCTAAATGTTGAGTAGCATATGTTATGATGTCATTTGTTTATATGTAAACTTGCTAAGCTTAAAGCTTACTCCCTTTCTTTTCCGTTGTTTATAGTGCCAAAGAGCTGGTTCGGTTACGAAGATAATTGGAAAACCACCCACACTATCAGCTCATCTCGGTATATCTAGACTTAGTGTTTTGAGTATGGCATGTATAGGGGCTAGACTAGGTGAATTGTTTTGTTATTTTGGCCAAGAGTGTGTTGGCCCCTTTAAAGATGAACTCTTTTGTAAATAACCATAGTTAATGGCTCATTATTATTTATGAAAAGATCAAGTTATTCATGGAAGTATATATTGAAAATCAGAGTTAGTGATTTGTTGAATGGATTTATGTCGTGTGAGCTAAGGTGGTAAAAGGAGCTTGGCAAATAGCCTTGTTCTTGTCCACACGGGTAGGCACACGGGCGTGTGTCTAGGCTGTGTGTGACACACGGTCTCCATAAGTGTGTGACCAGGCCGTGTGTCCCCTGCATGTTAGTTTTACAAGTCAGTAAGCTTTGTAGTAAACACACGGGCAGAGACACGAACATGGGTGTGTGCCCAGGCCGTGTGAAGTCTGCACCTTGAAATTGGAATTGAATTCGACACACGATCCAAGGACACGGGCGTGTACCTTGGCCGTGTGACCTTAGCAAGATGATGATGTCATAAGCAAAATGCCAAGGTTTTGGCGCACGAGCTAAGACACGGGCGTGTCGAGGCCGTGTGAGGGACACAGGCCAAGGAGACGGGCGTGTGTCCGGCCATGTGAAAACTCCTGTAGGCTCGAAATGAAAATAAATCCCACATGGGGTAGGGACATGGGAGTCTATGACCACACGGCCTGCCTACATAGGCGTGTCCCAGTTTACACGGGCGTGTGGCCCCTATTTAGGTGAAAATTTTTAAGTGCACTAAAGTTTCCGGTTGAGTTCCAAAACCTTTCGTATGTATGTTTAAGGCCTCGTAGGTCCTTAATAAGAATATTTTGGATGGTGAAAGAGATATTTTAAGTTGTATGACCAAGTGAGTTAAGTCTGGTAATGCCTCATGCCCGATTTCTACATAAGATATGGGTAAGGGATGTTACAAGTGTCCCCTGTAACTTTAAAAGGTTTGCAAGTTAGGCTGTTACACGGCCTGGCACACGGCCTGGTACACCGACATGTGGGGTTATTTCAATGGGTACAAGCCCTGGCATACAGGCGTATGGCTTGGCCTTGTGACCCATATCAGTGAATACAGGTCCAGGAACGGGTTGGGACATGGCCATGTGTTCCTATTTCGAATGCCCACACAGCTTAAGGCACGGGTGTGTCTCTTGGCCGTGTGAGTCACATGGCTTGGCCACATGGCTGTGTGACCCTTGCAGTTTGAAGAATTTCATATGTTTCCGATTTAGTCCGGATTCGTTTCCAATGTCTTTTAAGGGCCTCTAAGGCTCGTAAAAGGGATCGTATGTATGATTTTGATTGATGTTTCTATGATTTACAATGTGATTTTTTCATGATAATAAAATGTTTAGTATATGATGTTTTGCTCCGGTAATACTCTATAGCCCAAATCAGACGATGAAAATGGGCTAAGGGTGTTACAAAAGTCAAAGAGGTTAGACTGGGTTTAGTAATAGAGTGAGTATGTTTTTTAGGTTAGAAAATAGGTGTTTTAAAGGGTTAAAATCAAGTAAATTAAGGGTTAAACCACCGAGTTACGTGAATAGGTCATGTTAACACTACAGAAAATTGTAGCGATGTCGCGACACAAGAGTTCCATGTCACGACATCCTTGACAGTTTTCTTTTGTTTCAACACAGGGGTTCCATTTCGCAAGACATCCATTAGTTTGGAGATATTGAGAAACCTATCTGCTTCATCGCAACACGCTGAGTCTATGTCGCGACACTTACTTTGTTTCAACCTAAAATTCCATCTTAAGGAGGTTTCAATCTAGAGATAAACATGCATTAAATAAAATTTAGAATCTAAGCTATGTGATTAGTTAAATAAACATTAATTTACAAATATAATGCAATAATTCAAATATATTTTAAGTTTTACTGTTAAATTCATCTAGCAGTATTTTTAGTTTACAGATGGACAACCGTCTCGCTCTATCAGTATTAGTCCACCGTCCGTTGTGCCATTCCACCTTTGCCCATTTATCTCATTCTTTCAACTTGTTTATCCTTTCTACATGCATAAAAGGAAGAGTATCCCTTGATCTGGGAAAATTAGAAACAGATAAATTTTTACATTGCTCTCTTAGCTCTTTTCTGATGTCCTTTTTACTTAGTTGATGGCCACATTTAAACGTTTGTGTCTCACCATTAATTTCCATAGTTAATTCATTCTTTTCTAAGTCAATAGTGGACCTAGAAGTAGCCAGAAACGATATTCCTAATAAGATCGGTATCTCACAATCTTTTTCAAAATCAAGAACCACAAAATTTTCAAGGATAATGAGACTTCACACATTAACCAACACATCTTCCAATAACCCTTTCTAATGTACCAAAGACCTATCAACTAATTATAGCATTATCTGAGTAATTTAAGATCCCTTAACCCGAGTTTTTCAAAAAGTGATAAATGCATTAAAATAATACTAGCTCCTAAATCACATAGAGCTCTATTAAAGCAAATGTTCCTTATCTCCGTGGGAATAGTAAAACTTCATGGGTCTTTTAGTTTTTAAGGCACATGTCTTGGAATAATTACACTATAAGAAACATTTAAGTTAACTTGTTCTCCTACCTTAATTTTCTTACGCCTCACCATCATTTCCCTTAAAAAATAAGTTTTAGAACCTTACAGATTTGTTGAAAATAGGGAACCTTCCCAATTAACTCAAGTAAAGGTAGATTATCATTTAATGTTTTAAATAGGTTCCAGAAACTTACAAATTTGTCCCCATCCCTCTTTCCTTTTTCTTCAAGTCTCGCAGGGAATGGGATTTTTGTGATTTACGCATCTTTAGGTGCTTCTTTTTCTGATTCAACTGATGGTACCTTTATCTCTTCTAGCCTTCGTTCTTCTTTAGCTTTTAGGAGTTCCTCTTGAGGATCATCAATATTCTCCATAACTACCTCCGGAGTAGGGTTTTCTGGGCTACTTAGTACTTTGCTCGATCAAAGTGCTATCACCTTCACATGCTCATTGCATTCCCTATGTGGTTTGTTTTCTTTATTGCTAGGAATACTTGTACCAATTTGTCTTTTGATGTCACCCACCATACTCATCAATTGGCTCATTTGATCCTCTAGCTTAGTTAATGTATTTGTTGACACTTCTCATTAACTGCATCTCTCCCTCAATTCTATTCAATCGTTGACCACATGTAGTATGGTCATTTGGGTTGATCCGATCTTGGGGTTTCTGTAAATAAAGAGGTTGGTAATTTGTGTTTTTAATTTGATTTAAATATTTGCCTACTCTTTGCTTTCCCCTCCATATCAGATTCGGGTGATCTCTCCAGCCAGGATTATATTTATTCGAATAAGGATTTCTACCCCTATTCTTGACGTAATTTTCATCCTTAGTTGGATTGTTGATATAGTAGAAGAGCGGTTTGTCTCCCCTATGTATAGACGATGTAGAAGCATATTCGATACGGTTGAGTCTATCCACTAACTGTTGATACTTATCATCCTCTTGGATAGCCTTTATCCACTAACGTTGGGTCAGAATGGGCCGCGTGGGCCCATGAGCCGGACGAAATCTACAATTTGTGGCAAATGTTGGACTAGGCTATGTAGGTCTCATAGCCGTGGCGAAATCTGGGCTGAACGGGCCGACACGGCTGAGTAATGGGCCTTGGGCCCATTTACACTATTAAGACCATTTAGGTTACCGGAGTCACTCGAGGTGACTGTGGACCTCCCGAGAGGTCGATATCTGCACCGAGATCCAAAATTAGGTAAAATGACCAAAATACCCGTAAAGGGGTAAAATGACTATTTTACCCCTAATAGATGGAAATAACCGTTATACCCCTAAAGGTAGGTTGACTGAAGTGTTCATGATTTGAGATGACTATTACTTAGTATGACATTTTACATACACGTATGATTTATGACATGACATACTGCATGGGGTTGGGATACTGTTATGGAGGAAGTATCTTTGATCGGGTGGCTTTGCCACATATTATATTCTTGGTAGCTTTTTATCGCAATATCATATCGATAGCTTTGTTTGGAATCTATTCATGGCGTGCTTTGTTGCGATATTGGTGTGTTGACTGGGTGGGTCGATTTTATACCCACATGGTGTGTTGGTGGTACGGAGTGGTGTGTTGGCTGGATTGGGATGGGTTGCATTATTGTTGTGTACTGATATGGTATTGGGCTAAGGCCCACACTGCTACTATATTGGGCTAAGACCCATACTGTACTGTTACTGATTAGGGGTCAGGCCCAGAATGTTACTGTATGTTGTATATTGACTGACTGAGAGGGGATTACAGACTGAGTTTTTGTAAACTCACCCTTTCTTTTTTACTAGATAGGAAATCCTCAGCCATAGGCGATTTGGTGCTGTGAGGGACTCGGAGGTGACCACACAACTGCAGCTGTTTTGCACTTGGTTTTACTCAAATTTAAAGTTTATGTTGGGTTTTGTTTATGTAATAAGGCCATTTATATTTGTTTAATTTTTTTAATTGGGCTTTGTTTTTTTATTTTAAATTGCTAGTTTAGGAGAAGGCGAATTTTCAAAATAATTACTGTTTTCAAAGACACGAAAGTTAAACATTAGATTTTTCCAAAAGCTTCCACGATTTTAAATCAACCTATTATAAAAATAGTAGATAATAAGGCAAACATTTTGACTAGCTGATTTGTTGAACAATAATGAGGTTTTAAATTTAGAAATGAGTTTTACCAATAAGTCCAATTTTTGAAAGACACTTCAATGTGACACGCCGGATTCGGCCATAACGTCTAGGCCCGGTTTGAGGTGTTATAGGCTTCCCATAGAATTCACCACAAAGTCTTTCCAGAGAATTCGCCACAAAGGCTTTCCAAATGGTAGGCCACAAGGGCTTTCCAAAGAATTCACCACAAAGTATTTCCAAATGATACGCCACAAGGGCTTTCAAAAGAATTCACCATAAAGGCTTTCAAAACAATTCTCGAGCTTATAGTCCCCAGCAACCTCGTGTTTACAGTCCCGATAAACTACATTTTTGCCATGCTGGCCTTCGTGTTTAATGTCCCAGATGACCAACCCAATGGATTCCATGGAGCCTCACTCATATGGTCTTACACCATCTTGCCATCTTGGCATATTATTAAATGATGCCATAGGGCCTCACCCACATGGTCTTACACTTATCGTATTTGACTGCAAGGTCAAGTCATGATATGCCAACCCAGTTTTCAATAAAATTGCCCTACCGGAGGCATCACAAATAAAGCTTCTTTCCACACTCATTACTTGTTATCCTACCTAGTGTTCAGTTCCCATTCATTACTTTACTTATGAAATGAGGACATTGCTTCTTTTTAAAGGGGGTAAGGCAATATTAGCATGAATTTTAAAATATGTTTCAATGCTTTCACATAAGAATGCTGAAATAAAATGATGTTTAGAGAAAATCTTTGTTCATAAGTTAGCTCAATTGCAAGTATGATTTCTAATTATTTTTGAGTTTTCTCTATGTTATCCCGAGCTATAGAATGCCTGTATGTTCTTATGTAACTCTCCAAAAATCTAAGTATCTATGTTTGCATGTTTTTAACACAAATACATGTTTGCTTATATGGTTGAGTGATTTGGGTGTCATTAAGAGTGTCTGAGAAGTCCTAGGTTCAAGTCTGGGGTTGTGCAAAAGTTTTGTTTTTAGGGAATAAAACCCTTGCCTATAGTTAGTAGGCTTTTAAACTATTGTAGGTAAAGTACGGCATAAAAAGCCTGTTGGTCTAGGGGGTAAGTGGCGTGTTATTTATGCCAGTGGTCTAAGGTTCGAATCTTGTTGGAGGCAAGGGAGTGTTTATTTTGCTGCTGTGTCGTGGGGGTGTTGGAGTTTGACTGAAACACTGAAGTGGTTGAGGAGAATTCAAATTGAGTGGTTGAGGGGAGGTGTGATCAGATGGAGAGATTTGAGGAGGGATTTTAGGAGAAAATCAAGGGAAGTGAGGGGAGAGGTAGAAGTGTGCCGAAATTGGACTCTAGCACTCAAGAAATTCGGCCAAAGTGGCATACTGCTCATTTGGTATGGCTCACTTCAGTTTTGAATTGCTTTTTCTCTCTTTGGCAGAATATAGTAGGAGTTTGCGGCGTATTCTTCGTTCTCTCATTTTTGACAACCTTTTGGATGAAATTACTCCTAGTGCCTCCCTTCCCTTTTACTCACTTTTGGAATATTAGTTTTTACTTTTGCTTCTCTGCTCTCAAGTCTACTGTCCCTCTCCTCCTTCTTCTTTTTGCCTAATTGTGTGAGGTTATGTGTATGGCTATTCGGTTCTTCCTCCTTCATTCCATATTGTTTTCCCTTAGCCGAATCTCCTTTCTTTCATCTCTCCCTTTCTTTTCCTGTTGCTCAATCTTTCCTTTTCTCTTAGGGCCAACCGTGTTCCCTTCTCTGTTTTCTAGTAAGCATTCTACTTGTTGTTAAGTCTTACACTGTGTAGTTAGTTCTCCTCATCGCGTTGTTGGTATGGGTAATGGTATAATGTTATCTTGTTGTTGGTCGATTAAGTACATACCCATTTTTAGTTTGTGCCTAAGAACCTTTCGAAGGGTAGAAGGCTTGTAATCAGCAATTGGGTAGGCAAAACTCCCCTCTTTACTTGATCGAAGGTAATGTGGTGTGAGTTTAACGATTGGGATATTGTGTGTATTCGTTTGAGTAAACATTTAAATGATTAATTGGGAATTGTTGATCAAGTGTAGGTTTCAAAGGTGTGGGCAGTTTTCTCAAGAAATAGAAACCAGGTGTGTAACAGTACTCTAATAAACAATATCAGTGAAATGCCGAAAAGTGTGTAAACACTACCTAAATCGTAAACCAACAAAAGCTGAAAAATATAGAAATTAACGCTACAGAGTGTGCGCTCACTCGCGTGCTAAACCGAATGCATAAAACGTGGGCAATTGACTATTGAGGCCACCATGAGCGATTTCGTGGTCTTAGGCAGTTTTGGGCCACGTTGGGTCGAAATGGGTCGTGTGGGCCTAACGGGCTTGTGGGCCTTACATGGGTAAACCACACGAACGTGTGGAGAAAATCAGGCCAAACTGTGTAACTTTCATGATCGAGACCAATTCTGGGCTATGTGGGCTGTACGAGCGTGTGGGCCCACATTATGGGCTTTGGGCGCATTTTCACTGTTTGATTGTTAAGGTTGCACGGGTCACCCGAGACGACTGTGAACCATACTGATGGATCGGTAAGTATACCTAGACCCCAAACTGATAAAAAAATAACTGTTATGCCCCTATATGGTAAAATGACTGTTATGCCCCTATGTTATAAAATGATTGTATGTTTTATGTTATGTATGATTGTATATGAGCATGCCACGATATATATGTTGCATATATGTATGATATGTTGCATGGGATGGGATTATTATGATTGGAGGAAGTGTACTGTACTGGAAGCTCTGCTGCAAATACTGTTTAGTGCCGCAACAAGTGCTAATTTTGGAGTGTAGGGATGGGTGGGTGATTTTATCCCCACATGGTGTGTTGGGCTAGACGGAGTGGAGTGTAGAGGCTGGTTGGGTAGGATTTCTGATTTCATGTCTAAACTATTACTGATACTATAATGGGCTAAAGCCCAGACTGATATTGATACTGTACTGGGCTAAGGCCCAAACTGATACTGATATTGTAATGGGTTAAGGCCCATACTGATACTGATATTGTAATGGGCTAAGGCCTAACTGAACTGAACTGTTATTGGTTTAGGCTTAGGCCCAAACTGCACTTACATGATTGGTTATTTGCTTATATGGGGTTACACATTGAGTTTTCATAAACTCACTCATCTATTTACCTTACAGGTAATCCACAATCTTAGACTGATCGGTGCTGCGAGAGACTCGAAGGTGGCTACACATACGCACCTGCTTCTATTTTGGATTTTTATTTATAAAAATTTAATTTGGGTATTTGTTTTGTAATAAGGCCTCTTTAAATTTTTAAACTTTTAATTTGGTATTTTAATTATTTAAATTCTTACTGATAGTAGTAGGACGTGGATTTTCAAAAGATGAATGCTTTTCAAAACACCACGTTTTCGTAAAATACTGTAAAAGCTTTCGCATCAAACATCATTTTAAATGTAATAAAAATTTAATATGATCGACAAACTGCTATGAATAACTTGAGTTTTCAATGCACAAGATACCCTTAAATTTCTGTTATGATTATAAATGAGTTTTAATATAGAACGAGTTTTTCAATGAAATGTTGTTTTCGAAAAATATTTTAATGTGATATCGCTAGATCTGGCCATAATATTTAGGCTGGGTTTGAGGTGTTACATTTAGTGGTATCAGAGCCAGGTTCAAAACTCGACTGTAGTTTTTGGGTTTTTCTAAAATTTGGAATTTTCAAAAAGAACTGTTCCAAACAATTTGGAAGTATTTTGAAATATTTTTACTAAATGTGTGGTACACCGAGTCTTCAGCGCCGATATGATAAGTCCTCTGAAACTTCTATTTTTTTGAAATGAAATATTGAGACTACTATAGGTAGTAGACTGTACTGAGATATTCTGTTTAGGGAAAACTGAAACTGTATTAAGACTGCGTTCTATGAAAACAAACTCTAAAATACTGATATTACTTCCATAAGATATCTGTTAACCAACACTGGAATTGTAAACTGATGCATAAAATTGTTAAAAATAGACAACACGCAAATAGATAATGAGCACAAGAGGTGCTCGTGGAAGGGGTACAAGAGGCCATGGCGGAGGCCGTAGAGGTGCTCGAGCTGGGTCTTCGTTATTGGGCCACATGCCTAATACTGAAGTTAAAGAGGTACCGGCTTCACCTATGACTGAGACTGGGTCTTACAACCGAGCGGCTGGAGACGACGCATTGTCCCAAGCTATGCTGTGAATTCTAGAGAGGGTCATTGGGCCCAACACACTATGGGCCATGGGTCGGTTACAGAACGACTTCGGTCTAATGGGGCTAAGATTTTTAGGGGTATTGCTGGAGTTACCCCTAACGTGGCTGAATATTGGATTGAGGCCACAGAAAGGATCATAGATAACCTCGACTGCACCCTCAAACAGAAACTAAAAGGTGCAGTGTCACTGTTACGAGATGAAGCCTATCAGTGGTGGCTTACAGTTAAAGAGGGCACTCAGGCCGACCGATTGACATGGGAATTCTTCGAGACTGCTTTCCAAGGGAAATATATGGGCGCTAGTTAAGTGGATGCCTGGAGGAGAGATTTTCTAAATTTGACTCAAGGGGATAAATCAGCGGCTGAATATGAAGCTGAATTCTTACGACTAAGTTGCTATACACGTGGTATGTTGGCAACTAATTATGAGTAGTGTGTTCGTTTCGAGGACGGCCTCAGGGATAGTTAGAAAGTGTCGATAGCCCTGTAGAGGGAGCAAGATTTTGCTGCACTGGTAGAAAAGGTGAAGATCACTGAGGAGGTGAAGCGTACTACACGTTTGAACTGAGAAAAGGGTAGGAATAAGAAGGACTCGGAGCTCTCAAGTTTCGTTCAGAGGCCGAATAAAAAGGCCAAAGTGGATGGGCCAGTCAGAGTTAGGGCCCCTATTGCTGCTACTAGACCACAGCCATGTGTTGACTGTGGTAGACGCCATCAGGGCGAGTGTTGGAAAAGAATGGGGCATGTCTGAGGTGCGGATCATTAGAGCACCAAATCAGAAACTGTCTATAGAGGCCCGAGCAGATGCAAGCTACAGGTCGGGGTACTGTTTAGCTACTAAGAGGTGTTCAACAGCCGCTGAGAGGCCATGGTCAGGCTAGAAATGGAAATGGTATGGGCCGTGGTCGTAGAGCATCGGGCAGAGGTGCTGGTCATACTAAGGCGAGGCAGCCAGCTCCAGTTTATACTGCACATTGCCGAGAGGACAGAGACGTCCCAGATGTTATTACTGGTATGTTCCTTATCTATAACGTACTTTATACTACACCGATTGATGTTGGGTCTACGTATTCGTATATAGCATGCTCGGTATCTGAGACTTTGGGGATAAGGGTTGAAACCACTGCGAGTGAGGTTATTGTGTTAAGTCCTTTAGGGCAATCAATTAAAGTAAAAAAATTGTTCAAAGATGTACCTTTGGAGGTTCAAGGAACCATCTTTTTTGTGGACTTAATGGAACTTCCTTTCGAAGAATTCGACTTAATACTGGGCATGGATTGGCTGGTTAAGCATCATGTGAATTTGGATTCTGCTACTAAACATGTGGTACTGAAAACTGTGGAGGGTGATAAGGTGGTGCTAATAGGGGAGCGTCAGAATTATCTATCAAATGTGATTTCTACCTTGAGGGTCGAGAAGTTGGTTCGTAAGGGTCGTGAGGTGTATATAGCCTACATTAATGATGTTGATTCTGAGGTTCTGTCTGTTAAAGACATCAGAACAGTCAAAGATTTTCCGGATGTTTTTCCCGATGAACTACCTGGACTACCTCCAAACTGTGAAGTTGAATTTAGGATTGAGCTCCTACCGGGTAAAGCTCTGGTGTCCATCACTCCTTATAGAATGGCACCGAAGGAGCTAGTGGAGTTTAAGGCTCAGATTCAAGAGTTACTGGATCAAGGGTTCATCCACCCTAGTGTGTCTCCATGGGGAGCACCGATGTTATTCGTGAAAAATAAGGATGGATCCATGCGTATGTGCATCGACTATCGACAACTGAATATATTGACTATCAAGAATAAGTACCCTGTGTCGAGGATCGATGATCTATTTGACCAGATTCAAATTGCTTCGGTCTTCTCTGAGATTGATCTCCGATCGGGTTACCATCAACTAAGAGTCAAAGTGGCTGATGTTCAGAAGACAACGTTTAGTACTCGTTATGGTCATTACGAGTTTCTTGTGATTCTGTTTCGACTGACGAATGTACCAGTAGCTTTTATGGACCTAATGAATCGAGTGTTCTAGCCTTATTTGGATCGGTTCGTAGTGGTTTTTATAGATGACATCTTGGTGTATTCAAGAACTGAGGATGAACATGACGCACATCTCCGAATTGTTCTGTAGATTCTGAGGGAAAAATAATTATACACTAAGTTCAGGAAGTGTGAATTCTTGCTACGAGAGGTAACATTTCTGGGCCATGTGGTATCTACTGAAGGGATTAGAGTTGATCCTCGAAAAATTGAGGCTGTTTTGGATTGGAAGCTGCCTAAGACGGTATCTGAGAATCGAAGTTTTCTGGGTCTGGCAGGGTATTATAGGCGCTTTGTTGAGGGGTTTTCGTTGATTGCTGTACCTCTGACTAAACCGTTGTGTAAATGGGTACCATTTTTCTAGAGTGATAAGCAGCAAGAGAGTTTTGAGAAACTTAAGAAGGTTCTAACGAAAGTCCTGTCTTAATACAGCCAGAATCTGGGACAGAATTCATTATCTATAGCGATGCATCACATGTCGGTTTGGGATGTGTGTTGATGCAAGAGGGTAAGGTAGTGGCATATGCGTCTCGTTAGCTTAAGTCTCATGAGGCAAAGTATCTGACGTATGACTTGGAGTTGGCCGCGGTGGTATTCACACTGAAAATTTAGAGGCATTACCTATACGGTGAAAAGTGTGTCATTTACACAGATCACAAGAGCCTCAAATACCTCTTCACCCAGAAGGAGCTAAATCATAGGTAGCGTAGATGGATTGAGCTGCTTAAGGATTATGACTGTTCGATTGAATATCAACCTGGTAAGGCCAATGTGGTGGTTGACGCACTGAGCCGTAGGGCTATGACAGATCTGAGGGCAATGTTTGCTTGTCTCAGCTTATTTAATGATGGTAGTTTGTTGGTCGAACTTCAAGTTAAACCGTCGTGGATTGAATAGATTAAGGGTAAACAGTTGGAGGATGGGACTTTGGGTCCTCGATTCCGATAGATTGAGAGTAGGAAAACTTCAGAGTTTTGGACTGAATAGCGAAAGGGTACTGTGTTTCCATAAGAGAGTCTGTTTACAAAGGGATACTGATTTGAGGAAGTCTATACTACGAAAGGCGCATAATAGTCCTTATTCTATGCATCTCAACGAGAATAAAATATACCGAGACCTTCGTGAGTTATATTGGTGGCCAGGTCTTAAGCGTGAAGTTACTGACTTTGTGAGTAAGTGTCTGACTTGCCAGTAGGTTAAGGTCAAACATCATTTACCTTCAGGGTTGCTTCAGCAAGTTAAAATTTCACTTTATAAGTGGGAGAGAGTAACTATGGACTTCGTTAGTGGGCTGCCCCTAACACCTACTAAGAAAGATACAGTATGGGTCATCATGGATCGATTGACCAAGTCAGCCCATTTCATACCATTCGATCGATTATACTTTGCGTAAACCAAGCAAACTGTATGTGGCTGAGATAGTGAGACTGCATGGGGTACTGGTTCCATAATATCAGATAGAGATCCTCGCTTCACATTTCAGTTTTGAAAGAAGTTGCACGAGGCTTTGGGTACAAGGTTGGACTTCAGTACTGCGTTTCATCCTTAGACAGATGGTCAATCAAAGAAGGTGATTCAAATACTGGAGGATATGTTAAGGAGTTGTGTAATAGATTTCCAAGGCTGTTGGGAAGACTTTTTGCCATTAATAGAGTTTGTGTATAATAATAGCTACCAGTCTAGCATACAGATGGCACCTTACGAGGCATTATACAACCATAGGTGCCCTACTCCTACGTGTTGGACTGAGTTGGGCGAGTGGCGTGTTCTTGGCCCTGAATTGGTTTCTGATACTGTGGACAAAGTTAGATTAATTCGGGAATGATTGAAGGCGGTATCAGACAGACAGAAGTGGTATGCAGATTTGAAGTGCAAGGAGATTGACTATTCTATGGGGGACTTTGTTTTGTGAAGGTCTCACCATGGAGGAAGGTACTGAGATTTGGACGTAAGGGCAAGTTGAGCCCTAGGTTTATTGGGCCTTATCACATACTGAAATGTGTGGGACCGATTTGCCTATCAACTTGAGTTACCCCAGAGTTGGATAGGATTCACGATGTGTTCCACGTCTCTATGCTGAGGCGTTATCGCTCTGATCCCATACACGTGATTTTACTGACGAGATTGAGGTTAGACCGGACTTAACTTTTGAGATCGTGATGTGAAAGTTCTGAATAAGAAGTATATCCCACTAGTTAAGGTACCTTGGTGCAATCATAGCTCAGAGGAGGCCACGTGGGAACCCGAAGAGGCGATGCGACAATAATACCCTCATCTATTTTGATCAAGTAAATTTCGAGGCCAGAATTTTCTTTTAAGGGGGTAGAGTTGTAGCGCTCTAAAAATCTAAGCATCTGCTTTTGCATGTTTTTAACACAAATACCTATTTGCTTTTGTGGTTGAGTGATTTGAGTGTGTTTGGGAGTGTTTGAGAAGTCCTGGGTTAAAGATTGGGCTTGTGCAAAAGTTTTGTTTTTAGGGAATAAAACCCTTGCCTATAGTTAGTAGGCTTTTAAATTATTGTGGGTAAAGCATGACATAAAAAGCCTGGTGGTCTAGGGGGTAAGTGGCGTGTTATCTATGCCAGTGGTCTAAGGTTAGAATCTTGTTGTAGCCAATTTGTTGCTGTGTCGTGGAGGTGTTGGAGTTTGACTGAAACACTGAAGTGGTTGAGGAGAATTCAAATTGAGTGGTTGAGGGGAGGTGTGATCAGGTGGAGAGATTTGAGGAGGGATTTTAGGAGAAAATCAAGGGAAGTGAGGGGAGAGGTAGAAGTGTGCCGAAACTGGACTCTGGCACTTAAGAAATTTGGCCAGAGTGGCATACTTCTCATTTTGTATACCTCATTTTGGTTTTGAATTGCCTTTTCTCTCTGTGGCAGAATGTAATAGGAGTTTGTAGCCTATTCTTCTTTCTCTTATTTTGACAACCTTTTGGCCGAAATTACTCCTAGTGGCTCCCTTCCCTTTTACTCACTTTTGCAATATTAGTTTTTACTTTTGCTTCTCTGCTCTCAAGTCTACTGTCCCTCTCCTCTTTTTTTTTGCCGAATTGTGTGAGGTTGTGTGTACGGCTATTCGATTCTTCCTCCTTCATTCCATATTGTTTTCCCTTGGCTGAATCTCCTTTCTTTCATCTTTCCCTTTTTTTTCCTGTTGCCGAATCTTTCCTTTTCTCTTGGGGTCGACCGTGTTCCCTTCTCTGTTTTCTGGTAAGCATTTTACTTGCTGTAAAGTCTTACACTGTGTAGTTTGTTCTCCTTCTTGCGTTGTTGGTAACGATAATGGTATAATGTTATCTTGTTGCTGGTCGATTAAGTACTTACCCATTTTCGGTTTGTGCCTAGGAACCTTTCGAAGGGTGGAAGGCTTGTAATCAACGATTGGGTAGACGAAACTTCCCTCTTTACTCAATCGAAGGTAATATGGTGTGAGTTTAATGATTGGGATCTTGTGTGTATTCATTTGAATAAACATTTAAATGATTAATTGGGAATTGTTGATCAAGTTTAGGTTTGAAAGGTGTGGGCAATTTTCTCAACAAATAGAAACCCGTGTGTAATAGTACTCTAATAAACGATATCGGTGAAATGTCGAAACGTGTGTAAACACTGCCTAAATCGTAAACTGGAAAAAGCCGAAAAATATGGCAATTGACGCTACACGAGCATGCACTCATTTATGTGGTAAACCGAATGCATAAAACGTGGGCATTTGACTGTTGAGACCACCATGAGCGATTTCGTGGTCTTAGGCAGTTTTGGGCCACGTTGGGTCGAAATGGGCCATGTGGGCCCAACGGGCTTGTGGGCCTTACATGGGTAAACCACGTGAATGTATGGAGAAAATCGGGCCAAACTGTGTAATTTTCATGTTCGAGACCAATTCTGGGCTATCTGGGCTGCACGAGCGTGTGTGTCGACATGGGCCGGCATTATGGGCCTTGGGCCAATTTTCACTGTTTGTCTGTTAAGGTTGCACGGGTCGCCCGAGACGACTGTAAACCTACTGATGGATCGGGAAGTATACCTGGACCCCCAAACTAATATAAAATGACTGTTATGCCCCTATGTGGTAAAATGATTGTTATGCCCCTATGTTATGATTGTTATGCCCCTATGTTATGAAATGACTATATGTTTTATGTTATGTATGATTGTATATGAGCATCCCACGATATATATGCTGCATATATGAATGGTATGTTGCATGGGATGGGATTATTAGGATTGGAGGAAGTGTATTTGATCGCAAAACTCTCATCGCAAATATCATTTAGTGCCGCAACCGGTGCTAATTTTGGAGTGTAGGGATGGGTGAGTGATTTTATCCCCACATGGTGTGTTGGGCTAGATGGAGTGGAGTGTAGAGGTTGGTTGGGTAGGATTTCTGATTGCATGTTTGAACTATTACTGATACTATAATGGGCTAATGCCCATACTGATACTGATACTGTAATGGGCTAAGGCCCACACTGATACTAATACTTTAATGGGCTGAGGCCCAGCTGAACTGAGATGTTATTGGTTTAGGCTTAGGCCCAGAATGCACTTGCATGATTGGTTATTTGCTTATACAGGGTTACACACTAAGTTTTCATAAACTTTCCCCTCTGTTTATCTTACAGGTAATCTCTAATCTTAGGCTGATCGGTGCTGCGAGGGAATCGGAGGTGGCTACACAACCGCACCTGCTTCTATTTTGGAGTTTTATTTATAATAATTTAATTTGGATATTTGTTTTGTAATAAGGCCTCTTTAAATTTTTAAACTTTTAATTTGGGATTTTAATTATTGAAATTCTTACTGATAGTAGTAGGACGCGGATTTTCAAAAGATGAATGCTTTTCAAAACACCATGTTTTCGTAAAATACTGTAAAAGCTTCTGCATCAAACATCGTTTTAAATGTAATAACAAATTAATATGATCGACAAACTGCTACGAACAACTTGAGTTTTCAATGAACAAGATACCCTTAAATTTCTGTTATGATTATAAACGAGTTTTAATATAGAACGGGTTTTCCAATGAAATGTTGTTTTCGAAAAACACTTCAATGTGATATTGCCAGATTCGGCCATAACGTCTAGGCCAAGTTTGGGGTGTTACATCTTAGGTCTTATGTAGACTTTTGCCATGAAAATTGAACTTCTTTTTAATTAGAAATGCATGAAGGTTTAAGTCCTTAGAATGGACTTTGTAACTTTCTTGAGGCGAAATCCTAGGAGGCATAAGAATTTAACCATGATTTAGGCAAATTTTCTTTGGATCGTTTGAGCCTTTCAAGCCTACCATATGAATTTGACCCTCGAAACCTTAATTTGAGCCTTAAAGCCTATTTTATTGTTATTTACCTACATCATAAGCCATGCTACCATCATTTTAAAAATTTATCTTATTTTTACACCTATCTTAACTATACTTATATTGGTAAGCAAAGATCGAGGAAAAATTCAAAAAGATGTACATGTTATTCGTATGTTAAATTTTTTTTATTCAAATGTCAAGCAAAAAGAGCAAAAATAAATTCTCAAAGTATTGAGAAACATTGGGTACATGCTTCAAAATTAAGTTTGAGAGGGTGAAGAACCCATTAGTAGGAGGGATGTACATCGAAAAGATCCAAGGCAAAGTTAGGGCTAAGATTACTGAACCTAAAAATTCACTTGTCTTTATCCCAACCTTAAGCCTAGCCCCATTACAACCTTATAAAAGACCAATTGATTTGGATGATTATGCCAACTACATTAGTAGAGAGGAATTTCTAAGTTCAACATATGATGACCATTAATTAGACTTTGTGATTGCTTTGTTTGATTGATAAGGAAACTTTGATCAAATGGTGAATGTTATGTATGATCTTGAAAAGCATGCACTCAATGACTTATGCTAGCATATTTCCACACTTAGAATAAAATTTTGAAATAATGTTTGCATATGAGCGACTTATCAATAAAAAGAGCTTGTGAGCATGATTTTATTGATGCATGGTTATGTGCAAAGGTTGATGCTTTTTAAACTTATTAAAAAATTTACCTTACCAAAAGTTGTGCTTTACATGAAACATTACTTGGGACAAGCAATGGATTAAGTTTGGGGTGTGTATATTCTAATTTATATAGGTTTTTTAGCAGTTTATAACTCTTTTTAACTTAAAAATAATATTAATTTCGAGTATTTGTTAATTAATCACGTAAATTTTGCTTATATTCTGATGATGGGCAAGAATTTATAAAAAATGCAAATATCTGCTTTATTTTATTAATTTGTGCATAAATTAAATTATTTCATGTTATTTATTAATGTGTTATATTTTATTATGCAGGGGGACCATGAAGTTGATATAATATGAAGCTTATTATAATTCTTGCATGGACATGAGCAATTCTACCCTATTTGGAAAGTAAAACTATGCAAATTGGTTCATGTAGACGTTACTTTGACCTAGTTAAAAATGATGCTACATGGTGGACAAGTCTGATTATTTAATGGGTCACAAAACCATCCAAACAAGTGTAAGACAAGCCCAATCAGCACAAGCATGTTGGCTGCCCAAAATTCAGTTTTTGGATATTTATTGGAGGTCCCTACAATTGAAATTAAATCAGAAAGGATTCCGTGAAGTTTGCCCTTGAAACCATCCAACCCTTGCTTCATTCTAGCATGATTTCATGCTTAAATCAAGCAACCATCATTCACCCTTTTCCATGATGTGTGGCCAGCAAAGTAAAGGAGTAAATGGGGGGATATTTTTCACTATATTTAGTAAACTCTCCCACAAACCTTGTAACACCCTTCACCCGTATTCAACCCCGAAATAGGGTTACGGAGCATTACCAGGCTTACAACACATTTAAACATACCTTTTCTCATACATTTAATCAGTATATGCAATTATCATTCAATCTGAATCAACTTGTCCCTAATACGAGCCTACGAGGCCCTAAACATGCATTGGGAGTGGTTCAGGACTAAAATGATAACTTTTAAAACATTTAGAACACTTAGAAAATTTTTCTCAAAACAGGGGACACATGCTCGTGTGGTCAGGCCGTGTGTCTCACACGGTCACCAGACACGCCTGTGTCGCAGGCCGTGTGAACATTCAAAATGGAAGCACATGGCCGTGTCTCAGCCCGTATCCTACCCCATGTCCAAACAAGTAAGCTTACTGACTTGGGTCACACGGCCAATCACTCGTCCGTGTGTCTAGCCCGTCTGCCCTTCGAAGTGGCCGCACATGCCCGTGTGCCAAGCTGTGTGCTAGGCCGTGCCAAACCTGTAGGGTATACAGAATTGTGCAACATAGCCAAGCCACACGCCCGTGTGCTAGGCCATGTCTAAATTATAGGGTGTACTGACTTATGCCAAATGGTCGATCAGACGCCCGTGTGTGAGACCGTGTGGAGCATACTGACTTTATTTCAATTTCAACACCAGGGGACACACTATAACACCCCAAACCCGGCCTAAACGTTATGACCGGATCTGGTATGTTACAGGGTGAAGTAAAAAATTAATTTATGGTGAAGTTGCGAAAAGCCAGAGATTTGAAAACCTTTCGATTAAGGCGATGTCTTGAAAACAGTGATTTGTTAGTTTAGGAAAATTTCAATTTGTGTTATTCGAATATTCGTTATGCTTGGTGACACTTGAAAGAAAACGTTACTTCGTGTTACTCGTATTTTGAAAACCCCATCTTTAATTTCATGATTAAGTTTGCATAGTGTCAAATTTTAAATAAATATTAAATAAAAAACCAAATATCAATTTAGAAAGGCCTTATTACACAATAAAAATCCCCAATTAAAATTAAGATAAAGCAGGAAACAAGTTTACGAAAAGAAAAGACTTTATGGCCTCCACGAGTCCGCCTCGACTCCCATATCCACGATCTACTGATTACCTGAAAGGTTAAGCAATGGGTGACTCACCGAGACTCAGTGTGTAAATCCCTGACAACACATAAACGGCTCGAGGCCCACATTCGTATATTGGGCCTTAACCCACTCAAAATGACATAACAAAAAAAAATAATGAATGTATCATGTCCGAGCCCAACCTAAATTTTCCATCCTCTACATGCCACGTTGACAGTCATGCTGTCAGTCATAATGTCGATCACTAGGTGACAAAAATAATATAACGTGGCTTAGCCACCGATCACTATGTGACCAAATAATATAACGTGGCTTAGCCACCGATCACTATGTGACCAAATAGTATAACGTGGCTTAGCCACCTGTGACCAAATAATCAAGCACTTCCCTTAAATATCATATCCATATCCCATGCATAACATACATGTCATAATGAATGCAACATGCTATCATCAATGTAATAGATTACCACATACATCCATACACGCAAGAAAAATGCTACAGTCACGTACCTGGCATTCCTAGCTTTACCCACAAGGGTATTATGACTGTCTACACAGCCTTTTCCGGCTTTTCAGCCATATAATTAATATTACAGTTAAAGTAAAGTGTATGAGATTTTACACACCTGATAACACACAAAATAATATTCTCTACGTCGACACTATCGATAGCAGAAACGACAGCTATCTGCCTACTACTCTGTTCTGAAGTCGGTCCACAACCCGGTGGCCAATCTCAAACAGCAAACACCGTGCGGTTTTTGAACTTAGGGGCTGGGATTACGGGTCCAACCCCTTCCTTCGTTCGGCTGGCACTTGAATCCATGAAACGTTCTTGGTCAGAAGATACTATAATGAGATGAAGGTTGATTAACAAACAATGGATTAAGGTCAGCGAATAACGAGAAGAGAACCCAAACGTATTACTTAGAGAGGAAACCCCTACCTTCAGATCCCGAAAAGAGAGGTAGGGTTCAAAGATTCGACTAGCAATACTTCCCGAAATAGGCGCCCATAATAGACCAAACCAAAGAATGATCCGATGTAGATGCCTAACACTTAGCCCCTTAATCGACGGAACACAGAGAGAAAGAAATAGGTTAAAGTATCAGTCAAGGCAGATTCGGCCTTACAAAGAAAAGAAGGAATACGCGTTTAATCCAGGAGAAATGAAAAGCGAATGATCTTACCTTAACACAGAGGATTCGAATAACACCCAAGAGAATTCGGCACAAGCACAACAGTAGAGAAGATTTGGCAATGAACAAGAGTGGAAGAGAATAAGATGAAAGAACTGAAAATGAAGATAAAAGAACTTCAATGAAGGCTTAAGAGTTTCAGCTTTTAGAGAAATCGAAGGAAAATGTAGGAAAGAATGGCTAGGGAGATTCGGCTTTAGCAAGAAATAGTGAAAAGAATGGAAGTAAATAGGGGTTTCGGCTTTTGAGAGGAAGAGAAGATGAATAAGAGAACAATGGGAATGATGAGTAAAAGAAAATGAAGGAAAAGAAAGTGCACTAATGGTCTATCACATTCGGCTAAAGAAGAAAAGAGAGGAGAATAGATGTTGACTAATACAATTTCGGCGCACAAAGAATTATGGACTCAAAAAGAAAGAAAAGAAAGAGATTCCAAGGCTTAAGCACAAAACAGCACTCACATCCCCCTCATACCTGAATTTGTTCTAAAGAAACTAAAATGGAACCTAAGACCACTAATGAGTTTCGGCACACCAATACAAGCAAAAGCCGATTGCTTTCCCCCCTCCACAAGCTCCCAAAATTCGGCCACCACCTTCACCAACCCTCAATCCCTTATTCTCCTCCTAACTTCACTCTCAATCACCTATTTGAAAAATTTGGAACCATTCAAAACCCACCTTTCTCTCTTGGCCTATGATTCAAAAATTTTGACCAATTCGACATCCAGTCTTCAAGGTTCCTAGCTGACATCCAACACTACTCCCCCTTGACGCCAAAAAGAGTTCTAAAATGCAAAGTGTGCGACTCGAACCAGCTCCCTCCCTTCTTCCCTGTGGCATCACCTACCAACACCTTAAGTGACGTCTCCTTGCCACTTTGCCCCTTCAATTCTTGTGTCAACAAACACAAGCAATAACCCTTAAGTTCTGCCCCAGTCAGCTCTCCCCTGAAAGCGCCCAAAAACAAAATTTTAGCCAGGCTTCGGCTTAACCCCGAGCCTTCCTTGGACCCCCAAACACACCATAATAATGTACAAAACACAGCATACACACACAACATACATTAGATGCAGAACCCCCAAAACCAGGATGTTACAATTCTACCCCTTTAAAGAAATTTTGGCCTCAAAATTACCTGGTCAAAAGAGATACCGGTACTGATGATGTATCGTATCCTCTGGCTCCCATGTCGCCTCTTCTATTCCATGATTTCGCCATAAGACTTTAAATAACGGAACCAATTTTCTTCTTAACACCTTGACGTCTCGTTCCAAGATTTGCATTGGTTCCTCCTCATAGGACAAGTCTGGCCTTACCTCAATCTCCTCCACTGACACGACGTGAGACAGATCCGAACAGTAGCGCCTTACCATTGAAACATGGAATTCATTATGAACCTAACTTAATTTTGAAGGTAGCTCGAGTTGATAGGCTACCGGTCCCACACGTTTTAACGCACTATAAGGCCCGATGAACCTGGGGCTTAGCTTGCCCTTTCATCCAAACTTCATCATTTTCTTCCATGGTGAAACTTTCAAGAAGACCCGGTCACCTACTACAAACTCTATTTCCTTTCGCTTCAGGTCCGCATAAGATTTCTGCTTATCGGATGCTTCCTTCAATCGAGCCCTAATTAGCTTAACCTTCTCATCTATCTCTGTAACCAATTCTGGACCCAAAATCTGGCGTTCATCCAATTCTGTCCAACAGGTCAGAGTACGACACCTCCGCCCATATAACGCTTCATAAGGCGCCATCTGAATACTAGCTTGGTAGCTGTTGTTGTATGCGAATTCTGCCAACGGTAAGAACTCTTCCCAACTACCCTTGAAATCAATGACACAACCCCTCAACATTTCCTCCAAGATCTGATTTACTCTCTCAGACTGACCATCAGACTGAGGATGGAATGCTATACTAAAATCCAACTTTGTACCCAAAGCTTGATACAACGCCTTCCAGAATCTCGACGTGAACCTAGGGTCTCTGTCCGATATAATCGATACTGGTACTCCATGCAACCTCACAACCTCTGCTATATACAGCTTAGCCAACTTCTGTAGAGAGTAGTCGACACGAAATGGTATAAAATGAGCAGACTTCGTCAAACGATCAACAATTACCCAAACTGAATCTTTCTTAGTAGGCGTGAGAGGTAGCCCACTAACAAAGTCCATTGTGATCCTCTCCCATTTCCACTGTGGAATCTTCACTGGCTGCAACAACCCCGAAGGTAACAGATGTTCTACCTTTACCTGTTGACACGTCAAACATTTACTCATAAATTCGGTTACCTCTCGCTTCAGACCTGGCCACCAAAACTGTTCTCGCAAATCCTGATACATCTTACTTCCTCCAGGGTGCATAGCGTATGGGCTACTATGCGTTTCCTGTAAAATCTTACGCCTCAACTCAGGATCCTTTGGCATGCAAGCCCTTCCTTGAAAACATAATACCCCATCACTATTCACAATGGATACCGTTGTCTCACCATCTGCTCCCACCTAAAACTTTGACTTTAACAACTCATCAGCCCACTGCTTCTCTTTAATCTGACTGATCCAAAAAGGTTTCACTTGACAGCTAATAGACTTCTATCATCGTATATGCTGAGGTGAGCAAACATTCCTCTCAAGTCAGAGATTACCCAAGGACTTAATGCATACGCCACTACGTTAGCTTTACCCGGATGGTATTCGATCGAGCAATCATAATCCTTTAACAATTCGATCCTCCTCCTCTACCTTAAATTCAACTCCTTCTGGGTGAGAAGATATTTTAGGCTCTTGTGATCTGTATAAATGACGAACTTCTCCTTGTACAAATAATGTCTCCAGATCTTCAAGGCAAATACTACTGCTGCCAATTCCAAATCGTGTGTGGGATAATTCACCTCATATGGTCTAAACTGCCGAAACGCATATGCTACCACCTTCCCATCTTGCATTAAAACACATCCTAATCCCGTGTGTAAAGCATCACAATAAACCATGAACTCCTTTCCAGCCTCTGGCTAAATCAACACTGGAGCCTCTATCAAAATCCTCTTCAGCTTCTCAAAATTTTCTTGTTGCTTGACAGCCCAAACAAAAGGTACCCCTTTCTTCAACAGCTTGGTTAAAGGTGCTGCAATTAATGAGAACCCTTCAACGAACCTTCGATAATACCCAGCAAGACCAAGGAAACTTCAAATCTCTGCCACAGACTTAGTGGTTTCCAATCTAACACAGCTTCAATTTTTCGGGGATCAACTCTAATCCCCTCTGCCGACATAATATGGCCCAAAAAAGTAACTTCACTTAGCCAAAATTCGCACTTACTGAATTTAGCGTACAACTGCTTCTCCCTCAGGATTTCTAAAACCACTCGAAGATGCCAATCATGCTCCTCCTCTGATCTTGAATAAACCAAGATATCATCTATAAATACCACAACATTGGTTAACTCAAACAGCATCACCAAGAATTCATTATGACTATAGCGAGTCCTGAAAATCGTCTTATCGATATTCGCTTCCTTGACCTTAAGCTGATGATATACTAACCTCAAATCTATCTTTGAGAAAACTGAAACCCCCTTCAATTGATCGAACAAGTCATCAATCCTCGGCAATAGGTATTTGTTCTTGATCGTCAACTTATTCAACTAATGGTAGTCAATGCACATACGCATTGATCCATCCTTCTCCTTAACGAATAGCATCGATGCTCCCCAAGGTGATACACTCGGTCAGATAAAACCTCGATCTAATAGTTCCAAAATCTGAGCTTTCAGTTCCACTAACTCTTTCGGTGCCATTCTATATGGGGCAATAGACACTGGCACTGTCCCAGGAAGAAGATCAATACCGAACTCCACTTCGCGATCCGGAGGAAATCCCGGAAGCTCTTCTGGAAAAACATCAGGAAATTCATTCACCATTCTAACATCCCCTACAGTTAGCTCCTTGGCTTCCAGAGCCCAAACAAAAGTTAAGAATGCCTCACATCCTTTCCTCACCATTCTTTCTACCCTTAAAGCAGACACTACATTTGACAAATAGTTCCTCCTTTCTCCTATCACCAAAACTTCATCATCCTCAGGAGTACTTAACACCATACGCTTGGCTGCACAATCCAAATTCGCTCGATACTTTACCAACCAATCCATACCTAGGATTAAATCGAACTCCCCGAACGGTAGTTCCATCAGATCAGCTGGAAAAACTACCCCTTGAACTTCTAGATGTACATCGCTATAAAGTTTGTTCACTACTACAGATTGTCCTAGTGGGCTAATTATAGTCATCTCCCTAGAAGCAATCTCAGAGTCTATGCTTAGGGTTCCAGATACCACACTAGCAACATAAGTATGCGTCGACCCAATATCAATCAATGCAGAAAAAGGCAATCCAAAAATTAAGAAAGTACCAGTTATGACATCCAGTGCATCACCCTCCTCTCGGGTCTAGCTGCATAGACTAACACCGGGTGTCTCAAATCCGTGCTCCCTGCCCCTCTGCCAAGTGTTCCACGGCCCCTACCGAACCCATTACCTCCTCTGGCTGGACCACAACCTCTCTGTGGTAACTGACCACCTTTACCCGACTCAGCATAACTCTGACCTACTGGCTATGCGCCACCCCGTTCCTGTAGACAGTCTCTAACCTGATGATCGGTAGACCTACACCTGAAACATCTTCTATTACTCGTCCAACATTTGCACAAATAAAATTTACCACATTGAGCACACCTCTGAGGCTGACTATCAACAACAGATCTCACAACCTGAATCAACCCATCCAACCTAGGTTTTTTCTGAAAACGCCCACCTAACCTCGACGATCTAAAATTCCTTTTATTTCTACCTCTATCTCTATCCTGATTCTGCTTTTCGGACCGCTTCACTTCCTCGGCTATCTTAGCCTTTTCCTTGGCTACCTCTACCTCTATCTCATTTTGAAGCTATCAGCACTAGCAAATCATCCCTCAGACCATCTTCAAACTGAACACAACGCCCATGGTATTTGGCTACTATCCCCTCGGCATAACGACTTAGCCACCGATTTATTTCCCTGAACTAAATTGAGAAATTCCCTAAGCTGCACATCCACATAACTCGATCGAATGTACTTACTCTGGAATGCCGACTTGAAGAAATCCCAGGTAATGCGATCAGCCACTGAACCATCCCTGACTGTCAGCCACCATTGATACGCCTCATCCCGTAGAAGAGACACTACTCCTTTCAACTTCTCTTCTATCGTAAAATCAAGTTCATCCAAGATCGCTCTATTGCTTCTAGCCAATACTCAGCCACATTCGGAGCTACACTAGATACGCCCCTAAACATTTCTGCTCCATTGGCTCGAAGTCGTTCAGACACAGATTTCTGAGCCCCAGATCCCATGCTCGCTCCAGCAACACTCTCTAAGACCCATAACATTGCCTAAGACACCGTATCATCTCCGCCCGTTTGATCCTGAAGATCTACTTCCGCAGCTAGTGGTACTGGCATCTCATTTCCTGACCCATGTCCTGACTCCGAGGGTTCAGACCCAACACCTCAGCCTCTACCATGGCCGCGTACAGCACGTCCACGTCCCCTAGTACTCATGGCTACCGATATACCTTTATCTGATTAAAAGTTTTATGAATTAGTACTTTCTTTCGCTGTTTTATACCAAGCAATCTTATGAGGAGTAGTATTAATAATAGTTCTCGTAAGTTTGTATCTATATCTAAAGGTTTCAGTCTCTAAAGTCTGAATCTCCTAGTGCTAGTAACTATATTCATCCAATCAAATAAGCATTTCATACATACATCACCAAAAGTTAGAACACTTACCTGCTTGGATCGGGTGCCGGTAGACTCGGATGCTATATTTCAATCAAAACAATTCCTCTAATTAACATGTACATCAATTTTATAAAACACTGTTGGACCCATTTCACAGCCCGAGTTTTGCAACCTAGGCTCTGATACCAAAATTGTAACACCCCAGACCCGACTTAAACGTTACGACCGGATCTGGTATGTTACAGGGTGAAGTAAAAATGAATTTGTGGTGAAGTTGGGAATAGCAGGAGATTTGAAAACCTTTCGATTAAGGTGATGTCTTGAAAACAGTGATTTGTTAGTTTAGGAAAATTTCAATTTGTGTTATTCAAATATTCGTTATGCTTGGTGACACTTGAAAGAATGCGTTAGTTCGTGTTACTCGTATTTTGAAAACCCCATCTTTAGTTTTGTGATTAAGTTTGCATAGTGTCAAATTTTAAATAAATATTAAATAAAAAAACCAAATATCAATTTAGAAAGGCCTTATTACACAATAAAAATCCCCAACTAAAATTAAGATAAAGGAAGAAACAAGTTTACGAAAACAAAAGACTTTATGGCCTCCACGAGTCCGCCTCGGCTCCCATATCCACGATCTACTGATTACCTGAAAGGTTAAGCAAGGGGTGAGTCATCGAGACTCAGTGTGTAAATCCCCTACAACACATAAACGGCTCGAGGCCCACATTCGCATATTGGGCCTTAACCCACTCAAAATGACATTAACAAAGAAAAATAATGAATGCATCATGTCCCAGCCCAACCTATTTTTTCCATCCTCTACACGCCACTTTGACATTCATGCTGTCAGTCATAATGCCGATCACTAGATGACCAAAATAATACAACGTGGCTTAGCCACCGATCACTATGTGACCAAATAATATAACGTGGCTTAGCCACCGATCACTATGTGACCAAATAATCAAGCACTTCCCCGTAAATATCATATCCATATCCCATGCATAACATACATGTCATATTGAATGCAACATGCTATCATCAATGTAATAGATTACCACATACATCCATACACGTAAGAAAAACGCTACAGTCACGTACTTGACATTCCTAGCTTTACCCACAAGTGTATTATGACTGTCTACACAGCCTTTTCCGGCTTTTCAGCCATATAATTAATATTACAGTTAAAGTAAAGTGTATGAGATTTTACACACCTGATAACACGTAAAATAATAATCTCTACGTCGACAATATCGATAGCAGAAACGACTACTATCTGCCTACTACTCTGTTTTGAAGCCGGTATACAACTCGGTGGCCAATCTCGAAGAGTAAACACCGCGCGCTTTTTGAACTTAGGGGCTGGGATTACGGGTCCAACCCCTTCCTTCGTTTGGCTGGCACTTGAATCCATGAAACGTTCTTGGTCAGAAGATACTATAATGAGATGAAGGTTGATTAACAAACAATGGATTTAGGTCAGCGAATAACGAGAAGAGAACCCAAACGTATTACTTAGAGAGGAAACCCCTACCTTGAAATCCCGAAAAGAGAGGTAGGGTTTAAAGATTCGACTAGCAATACTTCCCAGAATAGGCGCCCATAATAGACCAAACCAAAGAATGATCCGAAGTAGATGCCTAACACTTAGCCCCTTAATCGACAAAACATAGAGAGAAAGAAACAGGTTAAAGTATCAGTCAAGGCAGATTCGGCCTTACCAAGAAAAGAATGAATACGGGTTTAATCAAGGAGAAATGAAAAGGGAATGATATTACCTTAACACAGAGGATTCGAATAACACCCTAGAGAATTCGGCACAAGCACAACAGTAGAGAAGATTCAGCAATGAACAAGAGTGGAAGAGAATAAGATGAAAGAACTGAAAATGAAGATAAAAGAACTTCAATGAATGCTTAAGAGTTTTGGCTTTTAGAGAAATCAAAGGAAAATGTAGGATAGAATGGTCTATCACATTCGGCTAAAGAAGAAAAGAGAGGAGAATAGATGTTGACTAATATAATTTCGGCACACAAAGAATTATGGACTCAAAAAGAAAGAAAAGAAAGAGATTCCAAGGCTTAAGCACAAAACGGCACTTACATCCCCCTCATACTCGAATTTGTTCTAAAGAAACTAAAATGGAACCTAAGACAACTAATGAGTTTCGACACACCAATACAAGCAAAGACCGATTGCTTTCCCCCCTCCACAAGCTCCCAAAATTCGGCCACCACCTTTACCAACCCTCAATCCCTTATTCTCCTTCTAACTTCACTCTCAATCACCTATTTGAAAAAGTTGGAACGATTCAAACCCCACCTTTCTCTCTTGGCCTATGATTCAAAAATTTTGACCAGTTCAACATCTGGTCTTCAAGGTTCCTAGCTGACATCCAACCCTACTCCCCTTTAACGCTAAAAAGAGTTCCAAAATTCAAATGGTGCGACTCGAACCAACTCCCTCCTTATTTTCCTGTGGCGTCACCTACCAAGACCTTACGTGATGCCTCCTTGCCAGTTTGCCACTTCAATTCTTGTGTCAATAAACACAAGCAATAACCCGTAAGTTCTGCCTCAGTCAGCTCTCCCCTGAAAGCGCCCAAAAACAAAATTTTGGCCAGGCTTCGGCTTAACCCCAAGCCTTCCTTGGACCCTCAAACATACCAAAATAATGTACAGAACACAGCATACACACACAACATACATTAGATACAGAACCCCTAAAACCAGGATGTTACACACACGGTCGTGTAACATGACCGTGTGTCGCACACGGCTGAGACACACGCCCGTGTCTTTGCCAATGTGGACAAAAATAGGCTATTTACCAAGCCAATTTTCCACCCAAACTTATGCTTACCTACACAATCAAAATGGCACCAATATATAGTATCAATGAACATCTAATTTAGCCACACTTAACGCCACTTCATACCATTTCAAAAACTAGCAACCATCATGCCTGTAACTTCAATTCTTACTCAATCAAAACATACCGAAATACATATACAAATTAACAAAATAAACCATTTCCAAACATACATCATTTTAGATGTAATGACCCAAAATTGGGCCTAGTAGGATTAGGCCCTATGGGCCTTGGGTGTAGGAGTGTTTAAATTTTTTTAAGAAACAAGAGAACAACATTATTTCAAGTTGGACTTATTAGTAAGGTGATTTTGGAAAGATACGAGGTTTCTAAGAAGTTCTGGGTTCAAGTTAGGCTATAAGTAAATTTTTATGTTTAAGCACTTTCATGAGAGAAGGTAAGTAGCAGTAAGGCTTAAGGAAATAAGAGTGTATTTTGCTAGCATAAGTTAAGCACATGGTTGAGTGGTGTGGTGTCAAGTGGAGAGCATGAAGAGAAAGGGTTCGAATCCCATCTATTGCAATTTTAGATTTATTTTTGTGCTTTCTTTCCAAGTGTCGGTCATGATACTAATTATGGTAAGGAAGACTTTTTAATTTTTGGAAAGATGGCTAAGGAATATGGCAAGGAGAAAGACTAGGGAAAATCAAGGAAAGAAATGAAGGAAAATGATAAGAGAAAGGGAACATGTTGGCCTATTATGTGGAGGATGTTTTGGAAAGCATTTTGAGTCAACACTCATCTTTTGGTAAAGATGATACATGGTTTTGTTAGGGGGAAAACTTGGTAGCCGAATTTCCTATAGTCTTTTGGCAAAATTTTGGTGTTTGTAAGGCTTGTTTCTTTTAGCATTTTTAGTGCTTTCTTTTCCAATTCTTTCTCTTTGCTGACCGAAATTCTAGAACCATTTATTCACCTTATTTTCTCTTGTTTTGGCCTAAACACTCTAGCCATTGTTCATCTTGTTCCCTTGTTGTGTCGTATCCCTCAATCCATCTTTGTTCATTCTTCCCTTGTTGCTGAAACTTTCATCTCTTGGCTAAGCTAAACTTAGCCACTTGTTCTTATTTTAAACTCCTCTTGTTCTCTTTTGATAAGGGCCGAATCAAGCCATCCTTTGCTGCTACTAATCATTCTCCTAGCCTTGGTTTCGGAAGTTGATTG
Source organism: Gossypium bickii (assembly GCA_025503065.1). NCBI lineage: Eukaryota > Viridiplantae > Streptophyta > Magnoliopsida > Malvales > Malvaceae > Gossypium > Gossypium bickii. Next base: position 50,671,135 of record CP106719.1, read on the forward strand.
GTAAGTGGGTGATTAGGCCGAATATTGGCGGTAATATGTTATTCTTTATTTCGATGTTTTGTACCCTTGTCATGGGATGATTTTCTTAACCGAAAACATCATTTCTTCTCCTCTCTCTAAACGTGATCATTTTTCCTTTCATAGTGTTCTAGTGTACGGTCGAAAAGCACATTCTTGCCAATTCCTGTCTAGCTTAAGTCAACTGATTGAAGTCGGATCTATCATCATTAAGGTAAGGGGTTCATTTTTGGATTTTGTTTTATATCTCTACTTGGCTATGTTGCAAATCGGATCGAAGTTTCAACTAATCGATTATGTTTAGGGACTAAATCACTCGATATATTCTATTTGCTAATCCTTTGAATATAGTGGTAAGTGATTCAAGTGTAAGTAATACATTGGGTATGAAATCTTTTTGGAAATCCAAAGTGATTCAAGTGTAACTAATACGTTGGGTATGAAATCTTTTGGAAATCCGAGGCTAACTTTTGGTTGGTATTGTTCTAGGGTCAACGAAGAGTGGTTCTTTAGGAAATCCAAATCAGGTGTGTAACCCGTACCCTTCCGAATACATGTTTGAAATGGTGTGTAATCTCATACCTCTCTGAATGTTTGCATGTAATGTTATATGATTCTGTTGAAATATCAAAAAATAGGAAACCGGCATCCGTGACTACTCGGGCGTGCGTATATTTGTAGTAGTAACCATATTTTTACAATGAAACAGTTTGGTCAGCAGTAGTGACGTGATTTTGAATAATCACGAAATATAGGAGAAAGGGAATTAGAAAGTGAATAAGATACTGAATGAAAGCTTACTGTATCTATTTTTATATGAAAGAAATGGAGAAGGAAAACGAATTCTATATTCTGTGATATCTTAATTTTAGTGAGACTGGTTCTGAATGACTTCGTGGTTCCCTGATCTGTCTCGAAAAAATCATTCAAAATTGTAAAAAATGAATTATGAGTTATAATCTATATGTATAGATTCCTTAGTGAGCCTATTTTCAATAGAAATAAGTGATAGCAGTATATAAAAACTGTACGATGAGATATTTGAATTTCGGGTAAGAGAGGTCAGAACCATTGGACAGTGAAACAAGGGAAACTTTAAGAAATAAACTGTACTAAATGGTTAAGCCAAAAATTTTGGAAATATTGTAGTAAGAAGATATATGAGTCTAGTTTCAAGGAAAATTTATAGATCTAAATTTCAAGCTTTCCTACTCGAGTTATAGTCAATTTAGTTAGTATGACGCAGATGGACAGTTTCAATCTTTTTGCCCCAAATTAGTAGTTAAGTTTGGATTGCGAAATTACCAAAATACCCTTAGAGGGTAAATTATCGAAATACCCTTGGGTTGCGAGATTACCGAATTACCCTTAGTGGGTAACATTTCTGAATTATGAAAATGCCCTTAATGGGCCGATTTGATAGATTGCCATAATGGGACGATTTGCAAAGTGTTATGATGGGCTAAATTTTTGTAATGAATCTATGGATTAATGATTGTTGTTTAGATTGTAAATATCATGATTTATTATGTATGTTGCATTTACATAATTTGCATGGGATGGGAAAAATGATGAAGAGAAGAGTAGCCCAGTGGCTCTGCCACAATCTGATTCTGTGGCTCTGCCACAAATTCTGATAATGACTATGTACCTAACATATGAATTAACGACTCTGTGTCGATCATATTTACCTAAGGCTGTGTTTCGGTTATATTACTGTATATGATATTCTGGTGGCTCTGCCACAATCTGTATAGTGGCTATGCCACGCATAATTATGATTCTGGTGGCTCAGCCACAAATATATTATAAATGGCAACTTGCCTGTGATTGGTGTGTTTGGCGGGGTGGGTTGACTTGATCCCCACAGGTGTGATAGGATGGTACGGGTGGTGTGTAGCGGATGGATTACTGGGATGGGTTGGGTTGCATACATTTATTTCATTTATACATTGTTATGTAAATGGGCTTAGGCCCAAGTTATTGCTATATGGATTCAAGCCCAGTGGATGACGGTAAGGGGATTATACACTGAGTTCTTGTAACTCACTCCCTCTTTTTCTTAACCCTTGTAGGTAATGCTTAGTGACGAGGACTTGGGGCCATGGATGACTCGATGGAGGCCATACTTTTGGAATGTTATTTTCAGACTTTAGTAAACTTCTTTTCCGTATTATTTAGCTGCTTTTACTATTTTGGGTTTTTAAGTTGTAATAAGGCCTCTGGACTATTTTTATTTTTGCTTTATGTTTGGGATGTTTTTATTATTTTTCCTAAATTGTTTAAAAGCGAATTTTCTAAAAATATAAATAATGGTATCCAAAATTGATTAGTAAATGGATTTTATAGCAAACTTTTACAAATAATTTAACTCGAATTCTCTTTCAAATTTTCAACGTCATTTTCAAAAGTCATGGTTTTAAAGTTCACGACCTCGCTTTTCGACTCATCAATCAAACTTTCAAAAATAGCTATATTTTATCAAATATTTACATTCAAAAACTTGTTTACTTAAACACAACCAAGTAATGCCTATTTTAGTAAGAATCACATGATGTTTTACGTGTTCCTCATGTGACATGCCAGATCCGGTCATAACGCATTGGCCAGGTTTGGGGTGTTACATTAGACCAATTCATCATCATGATTCCAATTCCACAAACCTCATAATATAAGCCATTCACATATTCATCCATGAACTCAAAATATTAACCATATATGCACATAGCCAAATCCACCAAATCAAGTCAACACTTGTGGCCATATTTACAAACCAAAACATATGTCATTACAAGCCATTACAAATAACCAAAATCACTATCAACCCATAATCAAAATGACTCAAAATACCTATACATGCCATATACTTAAAATACCAAAGTTCAAAGGTACCAAATGATAGGTGGTAGTGTGAAACGATCTCCAACGATCCCTGAATCCGAGCTAGCTTTGATTACACTATAAAACATGGGAAAAATTAACAATGTAAGCTATAAAGCTTAGTAAGCTCGTATGAAATAAACTTAATGCAATCATATAAATATAATTCAACAATTTGAATACACCAACATGTAGCTCACATTAGCTATCAAACCTTTCAAATACTCATTCACAAAACTTTATATTTTCATTATCATTTCTTTGACTCAATGCTAAAATAGTTTATGCACATACCTGTACCATCTTGTACAATTCTCATACACATTCTCATCTTTCATTTACCCGTTGAACCATTCAGAATAGAAGTCGGATACTCAAGAGGCTCACACGATAAGTACCTATATCATGGCCCGTAGCCAAATCAAGGTAACTTATCCAAAGTACTAATATCATGGCCCGAAACCAAATCATCCGATATGCATGGCCCGAAGCCAAATCAGTTTATCTCGCACTTGAAGTGCTATATCATGGTCGGAAGCCAACTCACTAAAACCCCTATTGACATGTCACTAGTATCCTAAAATATTCCTAAGGTTCAACTGGGATTCCAATTGTCGAATCATCATCGAATCATTTCCAAACTTGTCCTTAGTCACATAATCACAACTTATGCTATATCAAAGCATATAGAATACATTTGAAATGGAATTATAATATACGAACTTACTTCGGTTGTTAAAATGGTGAGTCAAGTTAACTATTCCGTAACTTTGTTCTTTCCCCGATCTAAGTCCGTATTTCTCCTTTCTTGATCTAAATATATTCAAAATTGACTTATTTAATCATCAATTTATTCAATTCAATCCAAAATATACAGTTGAGCTAATTTACACATTAGCCCCTAAACTTTCACATTTTTACAATTTAGTCCTTATTACACAAAATCACAAATTAATGAAATTCAAAATAAACCCAAGCTAGAAAAATTACTATTATGCCCCTAGCATCGCACATTTTTCATTTGTTCACACATTTAACCACACATTTTCACATTTTCACAAATAAATCCCTATTTTGCATTTTTACTCAAAATCACTTTACAAAATAGGTAAATTTAACGAGATTTCATATTTCATCATCAAACATTAAAGAAAACATATTTTCATCAATGACAACTTTCAAAGTCTTTAACAATTTTGCAAAATAGTCCCTGGGCTAGCTAGTACTAGTTGCAACGATCTCAGAAAAATAGAAATCATTAAAAACGGGACAAAAGAATCGTACCTTAATTGAAGATATTAAGATTTCTGAATGTTGAAGACAAAAATGGCTTCTTTATCTTTAATTTTCGGTTGAAAATAGTGAAAGATGATGATAATTTGATTTGATTTTATTTTATTTTAATTTAACTTAAATTAACCAAATTACTAAATTGACCCTTAATAACTTTAATAATCACATAAATACCAAGCCACTAATTTCCATTAACTCTATATTGGGCTAATTAATACTTAAGGGCCTTTACTTTAGGGTTTTATAGCTATTAAACAGCTTTAGCTAATAGAACACAACTTTTGCACTTTACTCGATTTAGTCCTTTTTATCAAATTGACCAACCAAACGATACAATTTCTTAACGAAACTTTTGCACCATCATTCAATCATGTTGTAAACGGTATAATAATAATAAAATAAATATGTTGACCTCAGATTTGTGGTTTTGAAACTACTATTCTAATTTGACCAAAAACGGGTTGTTACAAACCTCAAGTATAAATGCCCACTCCCATCTCACATATCTCTTATCCCTTACTCAATCCCTCATCTCTCATTTCATATCATTCTTCCATTCTCGCATTTCCTCTCTTCATTCCCACGCATAACATCTCATATTTCCTATCTTTTCTTAGCCAGCAAAACCTTGATAAGATCATCTCTTAGCCGACCACCGTGAGGAGCTATTAGCAAAGGAGCAGCAGGAGGATCGGAGGAAAACATCTTCAATCAGAGTTTGCAAAACTATTGATTTGACAAAGTTTATTCTTTCTTACTTTTTTACTTTGATTTTAATCATGTTTGTAATGTGCTTTGCTATCTTGTCATCAACAATGGTAACTTAAATATGTTTAGCCAAGATAATTGCATTAATTCAATGAAGTTTGTTTAAATCATGTTTATAGTGTTTGTGCCTCAGTCATTCATGTTTTCAATAAAACTGAAGTATGTATTTCATCCATACATGATTGGGTGCATTGGAATTAGCTGAGCGATCCTAACTAGACGATGGCTAGTGGACACAATAGTTGAAAAGTGCATGCTTAATTTAGATCCTAACTTGACTAAATTAAAAGTTAATAATAATTTTAACGACATTACAGCAAAATAGACTTTTAGCGGCAGTTTTTTAAGCTTTTAGCAGCGTTAATAAGTGCCACTAATAATATTTGTGGCGCTTTTAAAAGCGCCGCAAAAAATGCCGCTAAAACAAACGCCGCAAAATTTAGCTGTGTTTATGAGATAAAAACGCCGCTAAAGGTCATGACATTTAGTGGCGTTCTCCAAAAACGCTGCTAAAGGTCATGACTTTTAGCAGCGCTTTTCCCACAAACGCTGCTAAGGTCATGACTTTTAGCGGTGCTTTTCCCACAAACGCCGCTAAAGATCATGACTTAGCGGTGCTTTTCTCACAAACGCCGCTAAAGGTCATGTTCTTTAGCGGCATTTTGGTAAAAGCGCCGCTAAAAGTCATGAAAATAAGAATATTTAAAATATTATATTTTTAGCGACGCTTTTACCAAAAACGCCGCTAAAAGTCCTGAAAAATAAATAAAAATTAAAATATTATACTTTTAGTGGCGCTTTGCTCAAAAACGCCGCTAAATGTCATGAAAAATTAAAAAAATTAAAATATTATAGAAACGCCACAAATCCAATTTAAAAATATATAATTTAATTTGAAGACGTTTTAAAATGGAAATTCATGAACAAGACATATAAGGAATCACGATCGAGGTACGTTGATACCAATAGCATGATCAAAGAACTTAATCACATAAGAAAAACACATGGTTAGACAGATCTTTTTACATTTTAATACATCATAACCATAATTGATACAATTTTATACCCTAATTGCTGCACCAACGCAGTTTCCAGTTGAAGAAACTTGATTCCATTTACCTCCTACAGCCAATTTTATAGTTTAGAAATCAGAAATCCACCAGAGAATAGGCAATTTCATAAAATGCATGCTGACATAAGAGAATAGGTAAGATAAAGTGAATGCGAAGGAAAAAAAAAAATGTCATGTAGATTAGCATCATAGCAAACAGATTAACTACCTTTTTTTTTTCCATATAATGTTGGTATTACAAATTATCAACTCAGTTTAACACAAACCTGGACTGCAAATTGTCCAGTCCCTCTAGCAGCATTTCATCTGACCAAGCTATAAGATGAAAAAAACAAAAAAAAAAAAGATTGAAGAAGATTAAAAAAAATGGCTGATTAGAGAGCTACAATGTTTAAGAAAAAGGAAATGAAAGATGGGGTCATATTTTGGGAGAATACAAAAGTCTACATCTAATAAGGGAAAAGTGCAATAAAAAGGTACCTCTTCCAAAGCGATTGATGCTGTTAATCCTGAAGTAAGCAAAGCAACAACTTCCGGGTCAAGTCCTGGAATTGGAAGTATTTGCTTTGAAGGAACCTATATTTAGTTTCAAAATTGAATTATTTAACAATTTAAATATTGGAATAAAAAAGGTAGAATAGATGATACACAGGATTTTATAAAATATTGAATAAACAAATAAATAAACTTCATCTTATACCTTCATGAATTCAGCGTAACATCCAATAGTCATGACTGCAGCAGGAATTCCAACTTCCAAATTTCTTACAGAATCTCCAATGGCAAAGAATTATTCCCACTTTGCTCAGAATAGAAAATTGAACCATAGCCATAAGTATATCAGCTTAATTGAACTATATTATATTACCACATTCCAAAATGATACAGATCTAGCTTTTGCATGAAAAACATGCATCAAGTATATAGAAAATATAGATTGAAAATCTGCCAGTCCTCTGGGCAAATTTTTCATATGAAACACATACAATTTTCTACAATGGCAATAAGCAACAAATTATCAAAATGATCAATGAGAAAGCAAATTCACTCATTCAGATAAATTTAGGAACTAAATGAATATTTAAAATTATCTATCAATGTTCAAATATGGCATCCAGCATGTAAAGCTTCACACATGTGATACAAGTTCATTTAACAGAAAGGCTAAATTGGCATTTCCATCTATTCAAACAATAAATCTTGGTTGTTTCTCATGAAGCTTAATGATCCCATGTTGGTAGGCATTGAAGAAATTTCTTTCAAAAAAAGACACCTTGGTGAAATTTCACGCCCTGTTGTATTTGTTGGGATATGGCTTGAAACTCAAATTCTGCCATGGTGTCCACTGTAATATATAGATATAGCATATTAAATTAAGTTATAATAAATGTCGTAAAATTGGTAGAAACTTGGAAAAATATGTTAGAACAAATCACCTTTTTCTACAAAAACTCTATTTCAAATTTAGAAGATTTCGTCTTTGTTGCACCAAACAGAAACAAACTAAAAGATATAGGAGAAAAAATGAAATATAAATGAATAAAGAAAAAAAATAATGAAGGTAAAATAAAGTTACCTTCTTGGACCTGATCCTATTAATTCCTCTTTCAAGCCTGTTTTCTACCTGCTTTAACTCTTTCACAGTTAAGGAACTCAAGGAATCTCCCATTAGGTGCCTTCAAACAAACAAAAATTAAAAAAAAAAAAATTCTGAGTTTTTTATTTTAAATTTAAATTGAAATGTTAATTTGTGACAGTAAAGTACCTGTTAAAATTTTGTAACATTTGAATCTGCTGTCTCAACTTGGTTGATTCTTGTTGATAATACTACATAGTACATACCCAGTTAATGATATACACGTATATGTATCATTCTTTTCATGCAAATGCTAACATATGATAGTATATAAGATATACATGTATAAGAAATTTATATATACTTGAGCATTGATTTCAGTAACAGTGTTTGTGTTAGAAGTATCTAAGCAAATCCTTCTGGTACCTGTCTATTGTTGATCTTATGCTGCATCAAATAAAAAACAAATTTGTTAAAAAAAGGGATACATACATATATATATATATACACATATATATATACATATATATATACATATATATATACATATATATATTCAACTTTTATTTACATGTGATGTGTGAGAGAGGGATATTAGGGATGTGGCTGGGATTCTTTCTTACAGGGGAGACAGTAAGGTTAGTATTTAGAAAAGAAATAATTATGTTGTAAATGCAGCAGCCAATGACATGAATTAATGAAATCAATTCAATTAAAACATTACATAGCCTGTCTAGACATACATGATGATCATTAAAAACTATATCCTTAAGCCATATCAAAGAAATATCATTAAATAAAAGAACTGTCCATATCCTCCAATTTGGTTTGCCTGTTTGAAAGGTAAAATGCTTAGACAATCATCAATAGTCTATTTAGAAAAGCAATCAATTGCAATTTAGATGCAACACCGAGAATACATTAACTTCATCGCTAATATATCGTCAATGGTATTCTCAGCACCTCCAATGCAAGCAATCCACCAACCGAAACATGACACACTTAACGATTTGGTCATACAAAAATGACATTTATGATCAAGATACTACCACAACAAAATGATAGCTTTTCTTGTTTCTCTGCTTTTCAAAATGAAAAAGGAACTCGGATAATGTCTTTTGGGTTTAACTCAATTAACTAACCATTTTATGGGCTTTGGCAACATTCCATTCTCTTGCTTTTAGAAACCGCACCAATGTTTCAAATTTCTAAACCTTGATGGACATTATGCATGTTGGGAAACAATTACTAGAAAGGACATGAAAAATTGGTACACAATCATTACCTAGTGAAGCTGAAATAAAACATATTGTATTTGTATCCTAGAGCATTCAGTCAGCTATCATCAAACAGCAGACAAGGAAAGAATAATCAGCCATGCATTAAAACAAAAAAATGCTTTAGTCATGCCTAAACTTATAAAGCATGCCACAAAGCTTCATAAATTGCATCCAAGAACTTTCATCGATAGATCATCAATTCCTTCATATCCCTACCTGCCCATCTTCCTAGTTAAGAGAGGTGGATAGATGAAGCATTTATTTTTGCTGAAAAAGTTAAGATCAAACTACCCATATAGAAATAAATAAATAGAGAAAGTGAAGCTAAGTTCACACAGGAAGTAGGAGTAATAAAATAAGTAGAATGTAAGGAAACAAAAGGACAAAGAGTAGGTAAGTGGCAATTAGATTAAGCAAAATAGCAGATCAAAGCAATTGCAAATGCTAGTAGTTGTAGAGGTAGTAGCAGTAGACAGTAATAGGAAAAAACCAACACATAATTAAAGAACACTATAGTTTAGCAAAATTAAATTTTAAAAAAAAAAAAGAGTTGAGAGTGAAGAGTGAAGAGTTTAAATAGCACACATTCTTTTATTGGCGTTGAATATAAGAGAAAGAAAAGAAAAGTGTGAAATGGGCGTACCTGAAATGTAATGTTGACCAATGTCCAAAATGAATGGAAATGTAATGGTTTTATAACTGAAGACAAACTGAAGTAGTACTCATAATCTTTAACCCATATTAGGAAAATAGTTTCTGACAACCCCTCAAATACCCAAAATTCTCACCCACTTTAACGTGACATTTGCCTGACTTTCTTCTTTCAGCTCTCGAAATAAAGCTTTTGTTTCATATGAAAAGTTGTTTCAAATCATGTGATTGACATTACACACAAACATATATGAATGGCGTGAAAGAAAAACCCAAAAATTCAACCCGAATAATGAAAACAATAAGAAGTATATAGCATGAAGACATGTATATATATCTATTACTTGTTGTTGAGTACTCATATAGACGACCTCATCGGAGAAGACAATGAGAGCAACTTCAAAGATCACACAAGACTCGATAGTTCGTAAGCTTTCTTCAAAGAAGCCATTCTCAAGTTTGCAAAAGGTAACTGACGATTTGTTGTGTTTTCGATCCTCTTTATCTCTATTTTTCCTCTTCCCATTCTCTTTGATCACTTGTACCTGCAAACACTACCCGATCTGCCTGTTTAGAATAATATTTACCTTTCGGAAAATAGATGATAAGTATGAATCAATGAAAATCTGAGAAAAAAAATTGATGCAAAAACGCATGTCGTTTATTGCCACAGCTTTTTACCTCCAACAAGTGGGATACCAAAAATTTTCTTGTTTCTTTATATTTTACACCTTCCATTTTCCCAAAGACCAAACAGTAACCATAGGCTTAAAGCAAGAACACCATAAAAGGGGGAAGAGAAAAACCCACTCTAATGGGAACTCTCAAATCGGGAACTTGAAATTGGATCTCAAAAGGCTTTGGAGAATGCAATGAAAAGGCTTTTCGAGTTCGTCTGCTTCTTCTAACAACCAACGGCATGTTCCCAAACACCTGCACTGTTTTTCTGCATGATTCAAAATCCGTTTTCAACATTATTGCTACTTTACTTTCTCTATAATAAAAATATAAATAAAATTTTGTTCACAGATTTCAGATATCTTAAACTCAGAAGATAAAAAACATAAAAAAAATGCAAAAACTTTGATCGAGCATGCAAAGAAAGGAAATTTGAAGAAAAAACCAAGGACAGAGAAAAGAGAGGAAATTTGACGTGCCTGAGGCAAAGAAGGCCTTTTTTGGGGCATTAGATATTTTCTCGAAAGAAAGGGAGGGAATTTGGTTTGTTTTAGGGTTTTCTGGAGGGATTTGACTTATTTTGCTTATTTTTGTGGCGTTTTTTTTTTTTTAAAAAAGGCTATTATAGTTCTATTTTTGTGGCGTTTTTTAAAAACGCCACTATTACATAATTTTAATTTTTTTAATTTATATTTTTTTAATTTTTTAATTTTTGTGCTGAGATTATTATTTTTTTAAATTTTTATTTTTATTATATTTTGAGTATTGAACTTTTTAACTAAAATATTTTAAATTTTAAGTTTTTAATTTTTTAATTTTTTATTATTAAATTTTAAAAATTTAATTACCATTATCAGCTCTTTTAGGAATTTCGTTTTTCTTTCTTTTTACATCAACATTATTCTTTTAAGTATGGTCTACATTAGTTGTTTAGATTTTTATATAAATGGCATTTAATTATATGTATACACCTAAATTTTGATATACATACATCTTAGAATTATATATGAATTTTGGTTTAATGTGTAATTCTAGATGTGAAATTCTAATTGTGGTTTAAATGTATAGTTGAAACTTTAATTTTGATTTAATCATACACATTATTTTAAAATATAAATACATCAATATATTTTTATATTGAATAAATATAAATTTTTATATATGCAATATATAAATAAAAAATGATGTTAATTATATCAATAATTGTGTTAATTTTTTACAAGATCTGGATCAAATTAAAGTTCATGTATACAATTGCACACTAAACCATTGTTCATGTATGTTTTTTGCATTTAACCCATTTTGATATATATATTTTTAAAATAATAATTTACATTTATCTTATTTTGATTTATCTTCTAAAAAATCCAAGATTAATCCCTAAATCATAAACCCTAGACCCTAAGTATTATACCCTAAACCACAAACACCAAAACCTAAACCTCAAACTCAAAACCCCAAACCATAAATCTTAGACCATAAAACTCGAACCCTAAACTCTAAACTGCAAACCTTAAACCATAACCTGAGACCAACTTTTTGGGAATTCATGTGGCCAATGTTAGTGTAGTACAAAACATATATTTTAATAGCTAACACATTAACCATAAATCCCTCACAAGGGATTTCGGTTTCAGGATTTTCGGTCATATAGCTAACAGCTTAAACCCTAAAATCCTAAACTTAAACCATAAACCCTAGACCCAAAAACCTAACACATTAACCATTTCCCCCCAAACCCTTAACCCTAAACCCATTAACCATAAACCATAAGCCATAAACCCAAAACCCTAGCCCATTAACCATTTCCCCCTAAACCTTAACCCCTAACCACTAACACTTAAACCTTAATACCAGTAAACACTAAGATATTAAACACTATACAATAAATCCAAACAACAAACTTTAAAACACTAAACCCATACACCAAAATAATAAACCCTAAACCATGAAATTAACATACTAAACATTAAACCCTAAATCAATTTTAATAGCTTAATTTGTAACTTAAATGAAAACTTCTAAATTGTTTAGTTAGCAATTTGTAACTTTTCATAATTAAGCAACTAAAATGAAACTTTCTAATTGCTTATAAGTGAATGTATCGAAATAAAATATAATTCAAAGCAAGAATAAGAAAAAAATATGAAAAACCTTTAGCGGCGTTTGTGAAAAAGCGCTGCTAATGCTCAGGTCTTTAGCGGCGTTTTTTAAAAAGCGTCGCTAATGCTCAGGTCTTTAGCGGCGTTTTTTTAAAAGGGCCGCTAATGCTCAGATCTTTAGCGGCGTTTTTCTAAAAGCGCCGCTAATGCTTAGATCTTTAGCGGCGTTTTTCAAAAAGCGCTGCTAATGCTCAGATCTTTAGCAGCATTTTTTTAAAAGTGCCACTAATGCTCGGATCTTTAACGGCGTTTGGGAAATAAACGCCGCTATTTCTCCTTTTTAGCGGCGTTTTGTAAATAAACGCCGCTATTGCTCAACTTTTTGCGGCGTTTTCTTTCAAACGCCGCTAACAGATAATATTTGCGGCGTTTTTCATTAAAACGCCACTAAAAATGCCGCTAAAAGTCTGTTTTGGTGTAGTGCGAGCTCTATTATCTTGCATTATTTTTGGGTTTATGTGATTAAATTGTTTCAAACCTAACTCGTTTTACTTCACATGAATTCTAAGAAACCCTTAGTTTAATATGGTCAGCAAAATGCATGTTTTACTAAGTACAAGATTATGAAAGGACTTAATTTGGTTTCAAAACTCATGAAAGATCGAGTTGCCATGGAATATTTTCCGAACACTATTGAGAATGAGAAAAATGAATTAAGTTGAATGATGTAATTATCCTAGCCTCTTCATGTTACTGATTGTTGAATTTTGTGTTTTTTCTGCTAAACTCATTTCATACATTTCACTTCATACTTTGCACCTAGATTAAAATTGCATTAAAGATCATCTTACATTTAGTATTTTTTTTTTACATCACACCACTCAAAAATATTGTGTTTTTATCACCAGATTGTTAGCGCTAATTTTACAAATAATTGATTAACATATATAGTCCCTGTGGAGACGATAACTCTTTTACTTACTTATCACTTGATAATGATTGTGTACACTTGCACAAACCTATGTGTTACAAGTTTTTGGTGATGTTGCCAGGGACTTTGTCTTAATCTTTTTTTTTTTTGTGTGTGTGAAATTATTCTTTGCAATTTGGTTTTTAATCTATTTTTATTTAACTCCTAACTTTACTAATTAAGCCTTTATTCTTTATTTTTTGTGATTTATTTTTAGGAGTTTATGAGCATAGATTGAATTATCGATTCATTAACAGTAGACCCTGAAATCGAGTGGACAATTAGACAAAGAAGACATGAAATATTAGCCTAGAGACAAGCCATAAAATAGTATGTTGTGCCCCTTTTCAATGAGTTAAATCCGGGAATTAGGAGGCCGAATATTGAGGAACCCCAATTTGAATTGAAGCCTATAATGTTTCAAATGCTTCAAACCATGTGCCGGTTTAGTGGTATGCCCACGAAAGATCCACATCTTCACATTCGATTGTTTATGAAGGTGAGCCATTCCTTTAAGATAGCTGGTGCGTCTGAAGAAACACTAAGGTTTAAGTTGTTTCTATACTCGTTGCAAGATTGAGCACAAGCATGGCTCAATTCGTTTCGACCACATTCGGTTTCAACTTGGCAATAATTAGCTAAGCGATTTTTGGTTAAGTATTTCCCACAAAGAAAAATCGCTAAGTGCAAAATGAGAACACTACTTTTCAACAACTAGATGATGAGTCATTGTACGAGGTGTGGGAGAGATTCAACAAATTACTTCGTAAGTGTCCTCATCATAGGATTCCACATTGCATCCAGTTGGAGATGTTTTATAATAGTCTTAACGCACATACAAGGTTGGTAGTAGATGCTTTTGCAAATGGTGCTCTCTTGTCAAAGTCTTATAATGAGGCTTACGAGATCATCGAGAGGATCGTCGGTAACAATTACCAAAGCCCAACAAGTCCAGCAACTCCAAGAAGATGAGCAGTCGAAATGCATGAAGTGGATGTGTGTACATCACTCACAGCTCAGGTATCTTCTATATCTTCAATGTTGAAACAATTTACTACTAACAGTTTTAATCCTATTGAAGCCCAACCACTAAGTCAATTCGATGTTGTTTCCTACGTATATTGTGGGTATAGTCATTCTTTCGAGAATTTTCTATCAAATCCCGAGTCGATTTATTATGTAGGGAACCAACACCAAAATAGAAGTGGACAAGGACCACAGTCCAACTTCTACAATTTTTCATGGCGTAATCATCCGAAATTTTCTAGGAGTGACAAAGGAAATGAACAAAACAACTACATGCAACATAGACCCAATCAATCTCAATGGTTTAATCAACAAGTTCCAAAATCACCACAAGCTAAACCTGTAACACCCCAAACCCGGCCTAGAAGTTAGGCCCGAATCTGACATGTCACATTGAAGTGTTTTTCGAAAACCATGTTTTCATTGAAAACTCTTCTTGTTTAAAAGATTAAGTAAAATCATAGTTACGTTAGTTTTATTCCCAAAACATTTTTTTCACTTACGGAAGCTAATTTTGAAAGTAATTCATTTACGAAAAGATTAAGTAGTAAAACTATTTAAAAAATGTTGCGAAAACATAATGTTGTTTTAAAACAGTTAACATTTCGAAAAACTGCGATTTACTTCTAACAGATATAAATTAAAATAAAACCAATCTAAAATTTAAAATTTGAAAACTTTAAAAGGCTTATTACAACCCAAATCAAAATATTTCAAAGTAGATAATCAAAACGGAAAACATAAGCAGTGTGTGGTCTTCTCCAAGTCCCTCGCAGCTCTGAACCGTCTAAGGCTGGGGATTACCTGCACAATTAAAAATGGGGTGAGTTTATAAAAACTCAGTGTGTAATTCCCTTTCTAGAGTAACAGTCAGTATACAGAAACAGAATCTGAAGTAGTCTGGGCCAAAGCCCTTTAACAGTAACAGTACAATACAGATCAGAGTATACGTGGGCCAAGCCCACTGCAATATCATTTGGGTCACAACCCATAACAGAATCAATTGGGCTTAACCCAAACCAATAACAGATCTCATAACAGATATGCAATAGAATGAGGATGCATCCCATCCCAAATCCAACCCTGCACTCCATTTCCCTTCCAACCCTACACTCCTGTGGGGATATAAATATCAACCCACCCATCCCTACACCCAAAGGTAGCACCAACAAAGAAGACTACTCAAATGTTGCAGCAAAGGTCATAAGCATATATATACTGACTCTAAGCCTTCAAGAGAGTGATATTACAATTGACACAAAGCCATCAGTAACTGTATTATGTTTGGCACATAGCCATCAGCGATGGTAATATAATTGGCACACAGCCTTGGGTAAATATGACCGACACAGAGTCATCGATATATATTTTAGACACATAGCCATGGGTAAATATGATTAGCACAAAGCCATAATCAAGATGACACAGAGTCATATTTAGGTTGGCACAGAGCTATATTCAGATTACGCAGCTTTAAGCGGTCCGTTGGTCCACAGTCGTCGTGTGACCCATGCGACCGTAACAAATAAATACTGGATCCACAGTCGTCATGCGACCTGTGCGACCCTATCAGAACTTCCTCCGTATCAATGTCCCAACCCCATGCAATATGTCATGTATGTCATGCTCAATCATTACACGTGTATGCAAAATGGCCATGCTCGATGCTGACCATTTCAACATATATTAACAAAGATATCACCACACGCCCACAGTCAAGTCAGTTAAAACACAGTCATACGATCACAGTCAAATTAGTCATTTACCCATAAGGGCAAAACAGTCATTTACCCTATAAGGGTATTTCAGTAATCCTACCCTTCAAGGGTATTTCGATAATTCTACCCTATAGGGGTATTCCGCTAATTTTACCCTATAGAGGTATTTCAATAATTCTACCTTATAGGGGTATTTCGATAATTCTACCCTACAGGGGTATTTCGATAATTCTACCATATAGGGGTATTTCGATAATTTTGCAATTCGAGGGCATTTCAGTAATTTCACAAATCAAGGTTATTTCAATAATTTCACAAATTGAGGGTATTTTGATAATTTTACAAATCGAGGGTATTTCGGTAATTTTACAAACTGAGGGTATTTCGGTAATTTTACAAATCGGGGTTATTTTGGTAATTTTGCAAATCGAGTGTATTTTGGTAATTTTACAAACTGGGGGTATTTCAGTAATTTCACAAATCTAGGGTATTTCGATAATTTCACAAATCGAGGGTATTTCGGTAATTTTATAAATTAGGGGTACTTTTGTAATTTCACAAACTGAGGGTATTTCGTTAATTTTCCAAATTAAGGGTATTTCGGTAATTTTCTAAACTAAGGGTATTTCGGTAATTTCAAAAATTAGGGGTATTTCGGTATATTTACAAATCAGGGGTATTTCTGTAATTTCACAAGTCAAGGGTATTTCGGTAATTTTGTAAACTAAGGGTATTTCAGATATGAGATTCACATAGACTAGTTCACTATCTACTACACAATCATAAAACTTATTCCTATGGGCCCACGGGCCCCACATGGCCCATTACGGCCCATTTCAGCCCAAACAGCCTAACCCACAAGAACACTCATGGTGGATTCAACTATCGCGTCGAACCCCCACACGTGCGCTCACATGCTCGTGTGGCTACCATTGTCGTGTGACCGGTATTTCGGCATTTGCCGCTCTACAGCTAGAGTAGTGCGAAATACACACCTGATAGGAATCTGGAGTTGCTAATCCACGCTCTGAGCACTCCTATGCCGAAACGCCCACCAAGGTATCCTTACTCTCCTCATAGATTACACTATTTCAAGCCAGCTTCTCACCTTCCCTCATGCTAGCTTTCCAATGTGGGATCCTACCTTCAAGAGAGTTTAATTCCATCTCAAACACTTGCTGATCACTGTAAAATCAGAGTTTTAAATATTTATAGAAGAATGATCAAACCTGGAGACTAACTCTGACAATGATGTTAAGGCAAGTGTACCTATCGAACAGTAGTATAGCTTAGGCAAGACCGGATATCGAACCCAAAGGAACTAAAAGTACTAATACTAACATTCTTCTTATTATTTAGCCTTAAAATTAGAGTGAAGTTGCTTTTGACTAAAATTAAACTAAGGACACAAAGACAAAAAGACGAATAGGAAAATAACTTTGAAGAAAAACTAAATTGATTGCGATGATACCCTCAGGAAGAATCCACCTAGACTTTACTTATTAATTAACCTTTAAATTATATGATTTCTTTTACTTAGCTTGATCCGTGAAACTCCCTAACCTATGTTGAACCCTCTCTCGAAGCGAATAATGTCTAATCCTAGGTTAATTAGTGGAACTCTCGTTCGCTTATAATAACCCCCTCGGAAAGCAGTAAATCAATCAATGGACTCCCCTATTAGGTTTCACCCTAGTCCGGCAAAATCTCGTAACCCTATCTGTAGGTGCCCGATCAACTCTGCTTAATTATGTTAGATCTACTCTTAGGCAGGGTCTATTCCTCCTCCACCTAAACACATTAGATTTGAATTAAACAACATAATTAAGAACAACCCAAGTAATTTATCATATAACTTAAAAATCAAATGAAAAGATCCATCTAGGTTTCATGCACTTCAGGTATCTGAAGGGTTTAGTTCATAACTAAACAAGAAAACATCTCAAGAGAAAAGATAAAACAAAACATAAGAAAATCCTAAAACTCCCTGAAGGAATTGAAGGAGAATTCTGCCGTCTTGAGTATAATTCTGGCTTCTTGGGATGGATCAACTGGCTATCTTCACATTATTCCCTAACTCTGACCTTCTCGGCTTGGCTCCTTGGCCTAGCTTTGATGCCCTTTCAAAGGTGGTACTTGGGGAATATTTATAGGCTCTTGGAATACGATTCTTTCTCCCTAAGTATCATTTTTCGACTGAAATTGCTCTTTCCAGCGACAGAGGCACGGTCATATTGAACGTCCGTGCAAGTTGAGACCTGTCTGTGTTCGGATTTTTGGTTTGGCACGGTCGTGTACGGTAGCGATGAGGCCGTGCTCTAGTTGTTCGTCTAGACACGGCCGTGTGGTCCTTGGCCCAGGCCGTGTCGATTTCATGGAAAGGCCATTTGCTTCGTTTTAGGCCCGTTTTGTGTTCTTTTCATCCTCGGGTGCTTTCCTGGGTCAAAGACATGAAAAGAAAGGATTAAGAGCACTTTTTTACATAAATCAAGGGATAAATCATCAAAAAGCATATTAAATGTGGGATAAAAATATGTTACATTTACGGTTTATCAAATACCCCCACACTTAAGCCTTTGCTTGTCCTCAAGCAAAATTCTCAACTTACAATTAAAATGAACTTTCCATGATTCGTAATTCCTATCAATAATGCCTTATCCTAATTCATAGATAATTTATACATGGATAATTCAACTCAAAGATTCCAAAAAATTCAAACAAGATAAGTCAAACAATTGTGGCACAAAAACATAAGAGTTTCCCTTCATTTAAATAATTACCTTTTAATTCAAAACCGACAAGGATTGATATCCTCACAAAAGATTCACTCAATTCACTCAAAAAGTGTTTAAGGGTCAAAATTAAGCACTCATAAGTCGAACCTGAAAAGTTAATCCCATAGGCTTGCCTGAAAATCAAATCTCCACCACTGTAAAATGAAATGATAAACAGATCAAAAGGTCTTTGTTAAGGTTGTAACGGAGCTAGGGTTAAAGGTGTGGATAAAGGCTGAAATTAGAAGGTTAGAATCGAGATTGACTTGATAAGTTACCTACCTAAAAATTTCTAAGATAATAATTACATTTACTGAAAATAATAAAAATCCAACTAATACGAGCATTTCCTTTTGGGAATTAGTCTTTGATTGTGTAAGCTCACTTTACATACTACTAATATTGAAAACTTGAATTTTTTTGGAAACAAACTAAATACAAGATAAATTTAACTACCAAAATAATAAACTTAGGTAACTAGCTCAAATCAAATCTTGATTAAAGGATAATCAAAAATAAAGGGTGATAACAAATACAAAGGGTCTTGGGTTAAATTTAGCAGGTAAGTCAATAAAAAGGGTTGTTAGGCTCAACAAGGTTTACTAAGGGTTAATTATGAGGGTAGGCTTTTTTAGTGGAGTAAGTGGGTTAAAACCTAAGTGCCTTTATCATCTCGGTATATCAAATCATAACTAAGGTCTTGATATGTATAATTAAGGCAAGTTCTAAAATAACAGTTCATAGTTGACACACTCATAATCAAAAACTGAGCATGAAAAAGAATATATGCTCTAGAAGGTTCAAATACTCAAAAAAATTATGGGTGTTCTGACATCATCCTTATAAATTTCAAATTTCCAGGTAAAATTTAATTTCAGGTTAACAACCTAGCAAAAAAAAAATTTAATATCTGAAAAACAGACTTATCATGCTTGATTTTCTAGTATTCCTTAAATTAAACATCAATGTACAATTAACTATGACTTATTCAAAAACATATTAATGAAAATCATAAATCAGTAAAAATTTCATCCTAATTAGTAATATGAGAAAATTACTTTAAAACAAGATTAAATTAGGGATTTGAGAATCATGCAAAATTTAGACACATTTTTCCTCAGGGTTTGAGAATAATGAAAAATTAGAAATTTTCTCAAAATAACTATTCACCCCCCCACACTTAAGATGTACATTGCCCTCAATGTACAAAGATAGATAATGACATTTTAGAGATAAACCAAAAGAGGAGGGGAAAGAATTACTCCCTGATTTGTGGATGTTTTCCCGAATGAGTGTCTTTGGTGGCGGTGATGGCCGTCGGGATAACGTTCCTGCGCTAGATGAAGAAATTGGGTAGCACTTTGAGAAATAGCCAGGTTTCATTAAGACCTAATGAATATAAACTAAATATATAAATAAAGACAAGAAAGATAAAGAGGAGAAGACTAAGAAGGAAAATAGACTAAGGCTAGGGAATAAAGGGGCTTGAGAATCCTTATTGGTAGGTGGTTCGCGAGGTGGGTGTCACTTCTAAGGTGACGGAGGTGCTGGCGGTGGGGAAGTGGCGTGATTCCCAAGTAGCCTTTAGAACCTGACACTAAGAAAATAAAATGAAATAAAATAAATTAAGCATAAGATAGTTAAAAAGAAGGAAAATAAAGGAAAAGATAAATGCGAAACAAAAAATAAATGGTCTCATAGGTCCTTGGCTTGGTGTTGAGACGAAGCTGCCGACATGAACTCATGTTGATCGTTCTCCTTTACGGAATATGGCCTTTTACGCTTCTTTGGCATGGTGTTTGCTTGCTCAAGGATCTAGAGCCGTAGTAAGTGGAGAATTCTTGAGATGGAGGAGAGTAGAAACAAAAAAAATAGGGATGAAATCAGATGGGGGAAAGGCGAAGAGGGAAGAGCTTTAAATAGACGTTCAGATGTTCTGCTCCCCCATGGCCGTGTTCCCTGGGTGTGTCGAGTTACACGGCCTCCTCACATAGCCGTGTTATAGAGGGTGTTGTCACCCTATGCCCGTGCTTGATCCTTTTACGCCCGTGTTGGTGATGTTTCTTTGTTGGCACGGTTAGATGACACGGGCGTGTCTTACCCGTGCTCGATAAGTCAATAACCTCAGTAATTTTACACAGTTTGTGGCATGGGTCTATTCTGTCCGTGGAATGAAAGTTGGTAGCCTCACACGGTTGGTGCCACGGTCGTGCCATGTCTGTCGACGCCCGTGTCGAGAGTGGTTGGATCCGTGACGTTGGGGTGGTGGTTGGGCTGACTGCACAGCCTCTGTCCTGTCAGTGTGGTGGTTTTGGTGGTCCACACGGCCACTGACACGGCCGTGTATAAGGCCGTGTGATCTAGGATTCTGCACTTTTGGGTTAGTTGAAAAAGGAAGAGAAAAAGAAAAGGAAATAAAATTGCAAAAGGAGGTAGTGTTAGTACTCAGGTTGCCTCCTGAGAAGCGCTCATTTATAGTCTTAAGCTAGACTTTTCTCGTGTTTGAAAATTTTAGGGAGGTTTAAAAGTTTGAATATCTTCCCTCATATCTATAGTTTTAGTTTTATGACAAAATTGAGGTCGAGAAATATTTACCTTGAAAGTATCAAAAGTAGGATTACTGACCTCGACTATTCCTTGTGGGAAGATATCATGCACCTTAAGAAGAAGTTCTCCCTTTTCCTTCAGGTTTGTTGTGGTGATGTGAGGCTCGATTTTATCTAACAGAACCTGATCTCCTATCTTATAGTGATTTGATGTTCCCACGAGCTCTTCTGGTGGTTCCTCTGGTTGTACAGTGTGTAAATCTGGCTCTTCTTTGACCCGTCTTTCCTGTTCTTCTTTGTGTAACCCTAGTTTTTCCTTGAAGTGTATTTTCCTTTCATTTAGGTCATCGATTTGGGTCCTTTCTTCTTCGTGAGTTGTTTCTTTGTCGGCACTGAACTGAGGATCTGGTTCAATCATTTCCTTTTTCAAAGGTTCTTGGAAAGAAGGTGAAATTAAATGATTATCGAAAGAATTTTCTTGCTTACCTTGATTCCTTGACGTCCTAGCTGAATCGAGGACTTGAAGACTTATTGAGTCGTCACCTACACAAAGTATGAGCTCACCTGTGGCAACGTCAATTTTAGTCTTGGCAGTTGCTAGAAAAGGTGTTCCTAAAATTAAGGGCATTGAATTATCCTCATCCATGTCTAAAACAACGAAGTCTACTGGGAAAACAAATTTATCGATTTTTACGAGAACATCTTCAATAATGCACCTAGGGATTCTAACAGTTTTATCTACTAATTGAATACTCATCTTAGTTTGTTTTGGTTTCCTTAGACCTAGTCGCTTAAACAACGTATAAGGCATAACATTTATGCTTGCCCCTAAATCAGCTAACGCATTATCAATATTTAAACTACCAATTAAACATGGAATTGTAAAACTCCCTGGATCTTTTTGCTTCTGTGGTAGTTTATTTTGTAACATTGCTGAGCATGTTGCACTTAATTCCACGAGGTGCTCTTCATCTATTTTGCGTTTGTTGGTCAAGAGCTATCTTAAAAATTTCCTCGCGTCTGGCATCTGAAAAAGAGCTTCAAGAAGAGGCAAGTTAATATGTAATTTCTTTAAAAGTTTTAGAAACTTACCGAACTGCTCCTCTGAATCATCTTTTTGTAATGCTGTGGGATAAGGTATGCGAGGTTTGTACTCCGTGACTCCCGGTTTTGGCTTTTCTTGTACCACCTCTATTGTTTCTTCGTCTACCTTACTTTCTGGAGTTGGGTTAGGTGTATCTATTTCCTTGCTATCCTGAAGTGTGATAGCTTAAATTTGCTCCTTAGGATTAATTTCGATGTTACTAGGTAAGCGTCCTTGCGGTCGTTCTGACATTGACTTTACAAGTTGTTCCACAGCTTTGCTTACTTCCTTGACTGACTCAGCAAGTTCTTTCATTCGGTTTTTATTGCTTTTGATTATTCTGTCAGCTTCTTGGATACGTTCCTCGGTGGTTAGCTTCTTGTCTTGTGGATAGGGCTGATTTCGGAAGTTTTGCCTTTGGTTTCCTTGATTGCCTTGTCCTCCCCACGAAACATTTGGGTGGTTCCTCCAACCTGGATTGTAAGTGTTACTGTAAGGATTATTATTAGATCGAAAATTATTACCTATATAGTTCATCTGTTCATCTTCTGCTCCTGGATGGTAGGGTCGGTACTCAGGATTCGCCACAGTTCCACTAGCATCGCACTGCATGACTGGATGTATCTGTGAAGAACACAAACTATCAATCTTTTTATTCATCATCTCTAGCTGCGTTGATAGCATGGTCATGGTGTCGACGTTGAAAACTCCTACCGATTTTGTCGGTTTGGTCCTCGAAGCTTGCAATTGATAGTTGTTTAAAGACATCTCATCAATGAATTCGTAGGCTGCTTCAGGAGTTTTATTGCTCAACGTTCCACCGGCGGCTGAATCTATCAGTTGTCTCGTTGAGGGGTTTACTCCGTTGTAGAAGGTTTGGACTTGTAGCCATATGGGTAAACCATGGTGTGGGCACCTCCTCAAGAGATCTTTGAACCTTTCCCATGTGTTGTAAAGTGTCTCTAAATCCATCTGCACAAAGGAAGAGATGTCATTACGTAGTTTAGCCGTTTTGGCTGGTGGAAAATATTTCATCAAAAATTTTTCGGTCATTTGATCCCATGTAGTGATTGACCCTCGCTGTAACGAGTTTAACCACTGTTTGGCTTTATTCCTTAATGAAAAAGGGAATAACCAAAGACGGATGGCATCATCAGAAATGCCATTTATTTTGAAGGTTAGCTATATGCATGTTTGGGTCTTCGTCCTGCAAACCATCAAATTGAACAAACTATTGAATCATTTGTATTGTGTTAGGCTTTAATTAAAAATTGTTTGCAGATATAGCAGGCCTAACAATACTAGATTCTGCTCCTGTTAAATGTAGTTTCGCATAATCAAACATTGTACGTGGAGCATTGTGATCCCCCACATCACGTAGTGGTGGGTTGCTTTCGCCCATCCCTTCAGTAGGATTGGATCTGTTTTCCTCCTCTCTTTCTATGTAATCTAGGGCTAGCCTAGTTTCCCAACGATTCCTTCGAGCAGTTGCTACGATATCACTTTCGTATACCAAAGGTCCTCTCGGGTTCCTTCTAGTCATAAACTAGAGGTACTTAGAAAAGGGAAAGAAATAAAATAATAAAAATTAGAAAAATTAAAATTCAACCTAAGAAAACAAAAGAGATAAATTGCGAATAAAATAATGACTAAAGTAATAAAAATAGAGCTTTCTTAATATTTTAGTTCCCCAGCAACGACGCCAAAAACTTGATCACTGTAAAACCAGAGTTTTAAATATTTATAAAAGAATTATGAAACCTGGAGACTAACTTTGGCAACGATATTAAGGTAAGTGTACCTATCGAATAGTAGTGTAGCTTAGGCAAGACGGATATCGATACCAAAGGAACTAAAAGTACTAATATTAACCTTCTTCTTATTATTTAGCCTTAAAATTAGAGTGAAGTTGCTTTTGACGAAAACTAAACTAAGGACACAAAGACAAAAAGACCAATAGGAAAATAACTTTGAAGAAAAACTCAATTGATTGCGACGACACCCTTAGGAAGAATCCACCTAGACTTCACTTATTAATTAACCTTTAAATTATATGATTTCTTTTACTTAGCTTGATCCGTGAGACTCCCTAACCTATGTTAAACCCTCTCTTGAAGTGAATAATGTCTAATCCTAGGTTAATTAGTGGAACTCTCGTTCGCTTATAATAACCCTCTAGGAAAGCAGTAAATCGATCAATGGACTCCTCTATTAGGTTTCACCCTAATCCAGGCAAACTCTCGTAACCCTATCTGTAGGCGCCCGATCAGCTCCGCTTAATTATGTTAGATCTACTCTTAGGCAGGGTCTATTGCTCCTCCACCTAAGCACATTAGATTTGAATTAAACAACATAATTAAGAACAACCCAAGTAATTTATCATATAACTTAAAAATCAAATGAAAAGATCCGTCTAGGTTTCATGCACTTCAGGTACCTAAAGGGTTTAGTTCATAACTAAACAAGAAAACATCTCAAGAAAAAAGATAAACAAAACATAAGAAAATCCTAAAACTCCCTAAAGGAATTGAAGGAGAATTCTGCCGTCTTGAGTATAATTCTGGCTTCTTGGGATGGATCAACTGGCTATCTTTACATTATTCCCTAACTCTGACCTTCTCTGCTTGGCTCATTGGCCTAGCTTTGACGCCCTTTCAAAGGTGGTACTTGGGGAATATTTATAGGCTCTTGGAATGCGATTCTTTCTCCCTAAGTATCCTTTTTCGACTGAAATTGCTCTTTCCAGCGACAGATACACGGCCATGTCACATGCCCGCAAAGTCGAGACCGACCGTGCTCGAGTTTCGCTTTGGCACCACCGCGCGCGGCATGCGATGAGGCCGTGCTCCAGTTGTTCGTCGAGACATGACCGTGTGGTCGTTGGCCCAGGCCATGTCAATTTCATGGAAAGGCCCATTTGTTTCGTTTTAGGCCCGTTTTGTGTTCTTTTCATCCTCGGGTGCTTTCCTTGGTCAAAGACATGAAAAGAAAGGATTAAGAGTACCTGTTTACATAAATCAAGGGATAAATCATCAAAAAGCATATTAAATGTGGGATTAAAATATGTTACATTTATAGTTTATCACTTGCCGCCCCATCTTAGCAAAATAAATATCCCCTTTTTGCTTGCAATGGGATTCGAACTCAGGCTCCCTTGAAACATAATCTGAAACACCCAAAACCCGGCCCACAAGCCTCGACCGGATCTGGCATGTTCCTTGAGTAAAACATTTCAAAAGCTTGTTTGTCTACTTGGAAAACTTGTGCAGTTTTGAGGAAAAAAATTTATTTGCGTTGTGATCAAATTGTAAACGTGTCATTTTTGAAGTCTAGATTTTATTAGAACTTTATTTTTATACTTCAAAACTATAAGTTAAAGAAATGCCGAGTTTTTAGAGTTTATCATTGAGCTGAAAATCATTGGTGCTTAGGTGTCAAAACATTTAAAATTTTATTTTAAAGAAATGTTATATAACCTTTGATTTAATAATAATCGTATCATGATAAAAACAAATAAAATGCATGCATAAAACAGTTTAATAGTAATGGCCTTATTACAACAAAGCAAAACCCGAAATAAATCCAAAACTTAAATATAAAAACTCAAAATAAAATAACACTGAGCTGAGCATGGCCACCACTAAGTTCCTACCGACCCGGTCCAATTACTGAGTGTCACCTGCAAAATGTTAGCCCACGAGGGGTGAGTCAACAGACTCAGTGTGTAACAACCAACATAAACTCCCAAATGATTTAGGCATATCAAATCATATATAACAAATATAAGCAATGATGCAATCCCAAACCCACCTAAATAACCATCCTCTACACATCACCCGTACCTGCCAATCACACCGTGGGGATTTGTAACATCCTGGATTATAGCCTATGCATTAGTATGTCTTATGTGTTGTGGATGTGATGTGTAGATTTTTAGAATCTTGGAAATGTAAGGAAATGACTTGGAAATGGAAGGAAATGTCTTGTCTTGGAAATATAAGGAAATGACTTGGAAATGTAAGGAAATGACTTGGAAATGGAAGGAAATGTCTCGTCTTGGAAATGTAAGGAAATGACTTGGAAATGGAAGGAAATGTCTTATCTTGGAAATGTATGGAAATGACTTGGAAATGTAAGGAAATGTATGGAAATGTTAGGTTTAAAAGAGGAAAGTGAACATCTTTAGAAACCTGGAAATGTATGGAAATGTTAGGTTTAAAAGAGGAAAGTGAACATTTTTGGAAACTTGGAAATGTAAGGAAGTGATTTAGAAATGTTAAGTTTTAAGTTTAAAAGTGGAAAACTAAGGCAAGGTGGCCTTAAGAGAAAATGTGGGGAAAATATGACACACAAACAGGCTTGGAAAAGTGGCCTGGAGATGCCACTTAGGGCCTCTGGAAATGGTGCCACATACAAGGGTATTGGGCCTAAGTTCGAGTCACATGGGAAGCAAATAAAAGAAATTTTATTTTGCTACAAGAAGCAGAGAGGTGGACGGCACATGGCTATAATTTAGGAGCCTTTATTCTTTTATTTTAAAGAGATAAATAGTAGATAAATAAGGGATAAATAATGGATTTACTTTAGATTATTTTCAAGAGATAAATGAGGAATTATTCTTTAATTAGGAAAATAAGGGAGAAGTGATGGCTAAGTAAGGGACTAAGAGTTTAATAATTTCGGATAAGTAAGGATAGTTGCTGAATTATCTTTTATTTTAGGAGATAATTAAAGAGATAAAGCTATCAAAATAGAAGAATGATGGCCAAGTAAGGGATTCTAAGTTAGTAAATTCGGCTATATAAGGAAAAGAGGGCCATTCATCATTCTTTCTCTCAACCCTTCTCTCTGCCAAATTTCATAGAGCATTTGTTCTTCTTCTTTTTGTTAGCCAAAGCCGAAAATTCAAGATATCACCATTAGCCAATTTCTTTTCTTTCCAATCCATCAAAAGCCGAATCTTTGAGGGGATTCAAGCATAGGTGCTGTCGATTTCTTCAAGAAAGGGTAAGAACAAGTTTTAATTTCTATTCTTTTCTTTTAGATTTGTCGAAATCTAGGACTAATCCCATCAATATTCTTATTTTCTGAAATTTGGAAGGATTCTTTCGGGATTTTTGCCATAGTCGACTATAAAGGAAAAGATCTTTGGGATTTGACCATCAAGGTAAGTCATATCTGACATTTGGCCAAGGGCCATTGATTGTAATTAAAGGTTAGAAGTTGATCTAACATGTGGTTTTAGGGATTTCGACAGAAGCTATAACCAAGGGATAATTTCGGGATTTAAGATCCTTAAGGTAAGTGACTATGAATATTCGGCCAAGGCCTATTTTAGTAGTTAGATCTATTTTTATGTGTTTTAAGCCGAAAACTAACCGATTCAAGGGATCTAGTGATTAGCCGATTTCAAAGGGGAAGAATTCAAGTTTCTGGGATTTGATTAATTATCAAATCGGCAGCAAGGTAAGAAAGTGGATATGATAATCCTTCGGGATTTGATTAAATTAGCCGAATAGGCTTTTTCCTAAAATACTAAATGTGGCCAAATGTAGGGATTTAGGATCTAAAGCGATAGATCGGTTTTTCGAGATTTCAAGGAATTCGTTAAGCTAATCAGGTGTGTACCCCACACTAATTCTTAATAAGTTTCTTGGCTATGTCTAATTAAAATATGTGATATTAAGAATAAGAAAGTGGATAAGGTACCATGTTATGGTACTAAGTACTCAGGTATGTTTCCTACTTCTATTAGGAATATGAAATATGTTATTTGTAGCATGAGAATAAGAATGTGAACTTTGGCATATTAATGCATATTACAAAATGGGGCATATGGGTTATTGAAAGGGGAAGTGAATGTGGTGACCTAAGACCACGAACACGGTGACCTAAGACCGTGGTATCTGAATGTGGTGACCTAAGACCACAGTAATCTGAATGCGGTGACCTAAGACTGCGATATCTGAATGTGGTGACCTAAGTTCGCGATATGGAGTGTAGCGGAAGGAAGGTCGACTTAGTAGTCCCCACGGTGTACAGGTTGGTACGGGGGAGTGTAGCGGATGGCTTATTAGGTTTGGGTTTGGGAATGCATCATAATTTGTATGCTATGATATGAATGTGTAATATTTATTATGCTTGATTCTATTATTATTTAGTGTTGTGTACACATTGAGTCTGTTGACTCACCCCGTTGTGGGAACATTTTTCAGGTGATGATCAGTAATGGACCGGGTCGGTAGGAGCTTAAAGGTGGCCATGCTCAGCAAGGAATTTTATTTGGACATTTTATTTTTATTTAAGTATTTTAAATTATTTGGGTTTATTTGATGTAATAAGGCCACAATTAAACTCTTTTATTTCTATTTTGTTTATTTATTATGTCACGAACTTTTTGTTCATTAAAGACCAAGAAAAATTCAATTTGAAATAAACTTTAAATATATTGTCACTTGAAATAAATGGGTTTTTAATTTTAAAATAAACTTGTTTTCAACTCGAGCCCAACCCGACACAATCCTTCTTTCAAAACACACAAGTTTTTCCTAAGTAACAAAAGAATTTGAATCGGTTTTCATCGAGGAACATACCAAATCTGGTCGAGGCTCGTGGGCTGGGTTTGGGGTGTTACCAGTGGTATCAGAGCCCATTTCAAACTCTCGGCCTGTGGTTTAAGGTCCAAAACGTTTTCAAAATCTAGCCCAAAAGAAATTTGTGGAAATTTTCAGGTTTTTCTGGCATGGCACCCAGGTCTCTGACCCGCAGTCCACCAGGTAAGTACTATCCATTTGAGTGATTTATAGTATGATGTGTAGAGGGGTAGAAATGGAATGGAACGTAAATTAGCATGATAAGTACTTGAACCCTAGGACTAGTTTACCCAACATTTACATAAGACTTAAGTGCCTAATTAAACAAACCTGTGGTTAAGTCGCCGAGTTAGGGTGTGGCAACCCCTGCGCGCATGTCTAGGATTGGATCCTAAGAGCACAGTACTTAAGCAGATCCTAGTGACTCACCTCCTCTTCACCGAATCCTACCGCAGTGCGTAGCTTCGGTTCACCCTAATCAAGAGGACTCAGTCACAGGCTAAACCCAATAACTAAAACCCGAAAGGGAACTAGCCGTATTTTTATGAAGACCCTAGTTGTAAAACTCTTAAAATTACCATTTCAATTTGTGAGAACTATTTTTACAAAATTTTTTGAAAAATTTTCGATTTATAAAAATTACCTAAATAATACCCCAGTTGTGAAATTACAAAAATGCCCTTGGTTTATAAAATGTCCAAGTTACCCACAGTTTTAGCAAAAATTTCCTTACTTTATAACAAGTCCAAAAAACCCTAATTTGTAAAATATCAAAATACATTGATTTTGGAAAATTACGAAATTGCCCCTAACTTACAAAATTACCAAAATGACCCTGATTTTCAAATTTTTTGATACATTACCAATTTGGAAAACAAATTCTCAAAAAGAACCCCCAAGTTTTGCAAATTTTGAAATACCCCTGAATTATTAAACTTCACAAATTACCCTGGTTTATTACCGAAATACCCTCGAGTTACAAAATTACCAAAGTACCCCCGGATTTAAAAATTTCCAAAAATACCCTCGGGAATACAAAATTATCAAAATACCCTTATTGACAAAATCACCAAGGAACCATATTTTAAAAAATTACGAAAATACCCCTATAGGACAAATTACGAAAATACCCCTGGGTAGGAATAGAAAAACTATAGAAATAATGAATGTGCGTGATGGATGTTACTGAATGAATGTTTGGATGAATGTGCTTCACTGTATTAGGTAGTGAACTTGAACTGAAACTTTGTGTGATCGAAAGAACTACTTCTAAATATCTTTATTTCATAAAATTGTTTGCGGTTAATAAGTGGAACAAAATTCTGATGCATAAAACTTTTTAATCTAATTAAATCGCGACGTTAGAAACGAGTTCTAGGGGAAGTGAACTTAGAGATTGTGCCTAGGAAGTATGATGATTCTATTAAAATTAGAGTGCGCAGCGTAAGCGTAGTGCGGTGAGTTAAGATGTACGATTATTCGTTAGTAAGTAATTTCGAGGACGAAATTATTTTTAAGGGGGGTAGAACTGTAACATCCTGGATTATAGCCTATGCATTAGTATGTCTTATGCGTTATGGATGTGATGTGTGCATTTTTAGAATCTTGGAAATGTAAGGAAATGACTTGGAAATGGAAGGAAATATCTTGTCTTGGAAATGTAAAGAAATGACTTGGAAATGTAAGGAAATGTCTTGTCTTGGAAATGTAAGGAAATGACTTGGAAATGGAAGGAAATGTCTTGTCTTGGAAATGTAAGGAAATGACTTGGAAATGTAAGGAAATATATGGAAATGTTAGGTTTAAAAGAGGAAAGTGAACATCTTTGGAAACCTAGAAATGTATGGAAATGCTAGGTTTAAAAGAGGAAAGTGAACATTTTTGGAAACTTGGAAATGTAAGGAAGTGATGATTTAGAAATGTTAAGTTTTAAGTTTAAAAGTGGAAACTAAGGCAAGGTGGCCTTAAGAGAAAATGTGGGGAAAATATGACACACAAACAGGCTTGGAATATTGGCCTGGAGATGCCACTTAGGGCCTCTGGAAATGGCGCCACATACAAGGGTATTGGGCCTAAGTTCGAGTCACATGGGAAGCAAATAAAAGAAATTTTATTTTGCTACAAGAAGCAGAGAGGTGGACGGCACATGGCTATAATTTAGGAGCCTTTATTCTTTTATTTTAAAGAGATAAATAGTGGATAAATAAGGGATAAATAATGGATTTACTTTAGATTATTTTCAAGAGATAAATGAGGAATTATTCTTTAATTAGGAAAATAAGGGAGAAGTGATGGCCAAGTAAGGGACTAAGAGTTTAATAATTTCGGATAAGTAAGGATAGTTGCTGAATTATCTTTTATTTTAGGAGATAATTAAAGAGATAAAGCTATCAAAATAGAAGAATGATGGCCAAGTAAGGGATTCTAAGTTAGTAAATTCGGCTATATAAGGAAAAGAGGGCCATTCATCATTCTTTCTCTCAACCCTTCTCTCTACCGAATTTCATAGAGCATTTGTTCTTCTTCTTTTTGTTAGCCAAAGCCGAAAATTCAAGATATCACCATTAGCCAATTTCTTTTCTTTTCAATTCATCAAAAGCCGAATCTTTGAGGGGCTTCAAGCATAGGTGCTGTCGATTTCTTCAAGAAAGGGTAAGAACAAGTTTTGATTTCTATTCTTTTCTTTTAGATTTGTCAAAATCTAGGACTAATCCCATCAATATTCTTATTTGTCGAAATTTGGAAGGATTCTTTCGGGATTTTTGCCATAGTCGACTATAAAGGAAAAGATCTTTGGGATTTGACCATCAAGGTAAGTCATATCTGACATTTGGCCAAGGGCCATTGATTGTGATTAAAGGTTAGAAGTTGATCTAACATGTGGTTTTAGGGATTTTGACAGAAGCTATAACCAAGGGATAATTTCGGGATTTAAGATCCTTAAGGTAAGTGACTATGAATATTCGGCCAAGGCCTATTTTAGTAGTTAGATCTATTTTTATGTGTTTTAAGCCGAAAACTAACCGATTCAAGGGATCTAGTGATTAGCCGATTTCAAAGGGGAAGAATA
The DNA here is from genome assembly GCA_025503065.1 of Gossypium bickii. Taxonomy (NCBI): domain Eukaryota; kingdom Viridiplantae; phylum Streptophyta; class Magnoliopsida; order Malvales; family Malvaceae; genus Gossypium; species Gossypium bickii. Next base: position 50,703,234 of record CP106719.1, read on the forward strand.
CAAGTTTCCAGGATTTGATTAATTATCAAATCGTGCAAAAAGGTAAGAAAGTGGATACGATAATCCTTCAGGATTTGATTAAATTAGCCGAATAGGCTTTTTCCTAAAATACTAAATGTGGCCAAATGTAGGGATTTAGGATCTAAAACGATAGATCGGTTTTTTGGGATTTCAAGGAATTCGTTAAGCTAATCAGGTGTGTACTTCACACTAATTCTTAATAAGTTTTATGGCTTTGTCTAATTAAAATATGTGATATTAAGAATAAGAAAGTGGCTAAGGTACCATGTTATGGTACTAAGTACTCAGGTACGTTTCCTACTTCTACTAGGAATGTGAAATATGTTATTTGTAACATGAGAATAAGAATGTGAACTTTGGCATATTAATGCATATTACAAAATGGGGCATATGGGTTATTGAAAGGGGAAGTGAATGTGGTGACCTAAGACCACGAACACGGTGAACTAAGACCGTGGTATCTGAATGTGGTGACCTAAGACCACAGTAATCTGAATACGGTGACCTAAGACTGCGATATCTGAACGTGGTGACCTAAGACCACAAATGCGGTGACCTAAGACCACGATATGGAGTGTAGCGGAAGGAGGGTCGACTTAGTAGTCCCCACGGTGTGTGCAGGTTGAGTGCGGGAGTGTAACGGATGGCTTATTAGGTTTGGGTTTGGGAATGCATCATAATTTGTATGCTATGATATGAATGTGTAATATTTGTTATGCCTGATTCTATTATGATTTAGTGTTGTGTACACATTGAGTCTGTTGACTCACCCCGCTGTGGGAACATTTTTCGTGTGATGATCGAGAATGGACCGGGTCGGTAGGAGCTTAAAGGTGGCCATGCTCAGCAAGGAATTTTATTTGGACATTTTATTTTTATTTATGTATTTTAAAATATTTGGGTTTATTTAATGTAATAAGGCCACAATTGAACTCTTTTATTTCTGTTTTGTTTATTTATTATGTCACGAACTTTTTGTTCATTAAAGACCAAGAAAAATTCAATTTGAAATAAACTTTAAATATATTGTCACTTGAAATAAATGGGTTTTTAATTTTAAAATAAACTTGTTTTCAACTCGAGCCCAACCCGACACAATCCTTCTTTCAAAACACACAAGTTTTTCCTAAGTAACAAAAGAATTTGAGTCGGTTTTCATCGAGGAACATACCAAATCTGGTCGAGGCTCGTGTGCCGGGTTTGGGGTGTTTCAGGATTACTAAATCGACCCTCCATCCGCTACACACCATCGAAGGTAGTCGCTGCAGCCAACTACACATCGCCCTTATAATCATCGCATAGCCACCAGATAATTTGACAGAGTAACCAGATAATAATTTGTGACATTGGTCACCAGATTCAGATTATATGACATGAGTCACCACATATTGTGGTAAAAACCACCAGATCACTTCCCCTTTTCGAAATCACCCATATGCCCATGCGTCATACAAAACATGCAGAAATCATGCAATATACCTTATTCCATATTCATAACGAATTCGCATATGTGTCATATTCAAATGTTCATAGCATTATTAACATAGTATTAAAGGTTAACGTACCTGAATACTCTGTACCATTGAATGGTACCTTTAGCCACATTTTCCATATTTCCATTAACACATGTATTAAATTAATACCATAAATCTATTAGGAATCAATGTAGGGCTACACACCTGATTTCTAACGTGTTCACTGAATCCCGAAAGTCTACCGAAACAGATTGTTCTCCTTCCTGATACCCAATGTTAAAATCGGTTAATCATTTAACAGACAAAAAGTCCCTTAGCCGAATATCAAGACTCCCATACCTTGATTGTCTAGATCCCGAAATTAACCCTTGCTCCTGGTAATGTCGAAATTCCTATAGGCACATGTTAGATCCGATTCTAACACTTAATAAACACCATAAATGGCCTTCGGCCTAAGATTACATTCACTTACCTTAGATCTTAAAATCCCGAAAGACCTCCCCTTGTAATCAGCTACAACCAAATCCCGAAATGCTTCTTCAAGGTTTCGGCCAAAGAAAGTAAAAGAGATTAGATTCCAACTTTCGGCTAATCTAAAAGTAAGAGGAAGGAAAATCGAATAATATTTGATCTTACCCCTAATGTTGAAATCGACTGCATCCTTGCCTGACCTCACAGGGAGATTCGGCTATATAGGCTAGATGTTGATCAATAGGTTTCGGCTTTTGGGGTTTAATGAACAATCGGCTAGGGGTTATTTGTGTGTTCGGCTTTTGATGGATTTGCGAAAAGAAGAAGAAGCTTTCGGCTTTGACAAAATAAAAGAAGAAGAGAAAATTCACTTTCGGTTTTTAGTCAACAGAGAAAAAGAATTTCGGCAGAGGCATAATTGAAAAGAAAAGAAGGAGAATGGCCTCACTCCACTCCCTTTGGCCGAAAATACCACACCTAGACCCCTCTATTTGGCCAACTCTTCATCTCTCTATCCAATCCCTTGTTATTCTCCCATTTTTCCTCTTCTTCACCCATTCAAAAATAATTTGAATAAATCAACAATTATCTTCCTACCTTAGCCGAATTTTAAAAAGAATTTGACCACATCTAATGCTCATCTCCTTAGTGTTTCAGTGCCGCCCAACTCCCCTCTAGCCTGACGCAAAAACAACTCCAAAAGTGCTCCCCTTGCTGCTCAAACCTGAGCCCTTCTCCACTGCTTGAGGCATCACTTACCAAGGCCCTAAGTGGCGCCTTCTTGCCACTTTAACAAGCCCATTTTTATGTCCAATTTCCCCTACAAATTTTCTTAAGGCCTCATTTGCCTAGCTCCCCCTTTAAGACTTAAAACCTAATATTTTCTAAGGCATTCTCCTACCTTCTAAAGTTCCCGAAATCTATAAAACACATTCAAAACACACATAGGCATACTACTTCATACGATTAAGCAAAATGCACAAGCCTTAAATCCCGGATGTTACAGTTCTACCCCCTTAAAATAATTTCGACCTCAAAATTACCTGGCTAAACTAAGTGAGGGTATTGCTGCCGCATTGCTTCTTCCGACTCCCATGAAGCTTCTTCCGATCCATGGTTACGCCATAACACTTTGACTAGAGGAACTGATTTCCTCCGCAACAGTTTCACATCTCATTCCAAAATCTGAATCGGCTCCTCCTCGTAGGACAAATCTGGTCTTAGCTCTACCTCTTCAACTGGTACTACATGAGATGGATTCGATCGGTAACGACGTAGCATCGAAACATGGAATACATCGTGCATCTGCTTCAACTCCGGAGGCAACTCTAACTGGTATGCCACTCGTCCAACCCGCTTCAAAATCAGATAAGGTCCTATAAACCTGGGACTTAACTTCCCTTTGCGACCAAATCTCATCACCTTCTTCCATGGCGAAATTTTAAGAAACACCGGATCTCCCACAGCAAACTCTATTTCCTTCCACTTGAGATCTGCGTACTACTTTTTCCTATCAGATGCCTCCTTCAACCGTGCCCGAATTACCTTAACCTTCTCTCGAATTCTACCACAATCTCTGGACCCAAAACTTGACGTTCCCCCAATTCTGTCCAACACGTAGGAGTAAGACACCTCCGTCCATACAGCGCTTCATACGGTGCCATCCGAATACTGGATTGATAGCTGTTATTGTATGTAAATTCCGCTAAAGGCAAATATTCTTCCCAACTTCCTCTGAAGTCTATCACACAGCCTCTCAGCATATCCTCTAACACTTGGATCACTCGCTCAGACTGACCGTCCGACTGCGGATGAAATGCCGTACTATAGTATAGTCTGGTGCCCAGAGCCTGATGTAGTGCTTTCTAAAACCGAGACGTAAACCTTGGATCCCTATCTAAAATAATCGATATCGGTACTCCATGCAACCTCACAATTTCTGCCACATACAACTTCGCTAACCTCTGCAAAGAATAGTCAACCTACACTGGTATGAAATGCGCGGACTTTGTCAATCGATCCACTATCACCCATACCGAGTCCTTCTTAGTAGGCGTAAGGGGAAGCCCACTAACGAAGTCCATGGTGATTCTCTCCCACTTCCACTGCGGAATCTTTATCGGCTGAAGCAATCTTGACGGAGCCTTGTGTTCAGCCTTGGCTTGCTGACACGTTAAGCACTTCCCTACAAATTCTATAACTTCCCACTTAAGACCAGGCCACCAAAACTATTCTCGTAGATCTCTATACAACTTACTACCTCCAGGATGCATAGCATAAGAGCTACTATGCGATTCTTGAAGAATTCTTCGCCTTAACTCCTTATCCTTAGGCATACAGACCTTGCCATGAAAACACAGCACTCCCTCACTGTTAACACCATAGTTTTCCAACTCCCCACTCTACACTCACCGCAACTTAGCACTTAGATCAACATCGGCCAACTGTCCTTCTTTCACCTCATTCAACCATGACGGCTTGACCTGCAACTCTGCCAACAAACTTTCATCGTCATACAAGCTAAAATGTGCAAACATCGCCCTCAGATCCGACATTACTTTCCGACTTAGGGCATCTGCCACTACGTTCGCCTTGCTCGGGTGATACTCTATAGAATAATCATAGTCTTTCAATAACTCAACCCACCTTTGCTGTCTCAGGTTCAGCTCTTTCTGAGTCAGCAGATACTTAAGGCTCTTCTGGTCTGTGTAGATCACTGACTTTTCTCCATATAGATAGTGCCTCCATACCTTAAGAGCAAAGACCACTACCGCCAATTCCAAATCATGCGTCGGGTAGTTAACCTCATGTGGCCTTAATTGCCTAGACGCATAAGCGACTACCTTCCCATCTTGCATTAAAACACATCCTAATCCTGTGTGAGAAGCATCACAGAACACCATGAAATCCTTCCCTGCCTTAGGCTGAATCAAAACCGGAGCTTCGGTCAAAACCCTCTTAAGCTTCTCAAAGCTCTCCTGTTGCTTATCTGTCCATACGAAAGGTAATTCCTTTCTCAACAACTTCGTCAAAGGTGCAGCTATTGATGAAAACCCTTCTACAAACCTTCTGTAGTAACCTGCCAACCCCAAGAAACTACGAACCTCAGCCACATTCCTAGGTGGTTTCCAATCTAGCACTACCTCAATCTTCCGAGGATCCACCCTTATCCCTTCTGCAGTCACCATATGTCCTAAGAATGCGACCTCCTTCAGCCAAAATTCACACTTGCTGAATTTGGCATATAGCTTCTTTTCCCTTAACACCTGCAATACTACCCGGAGATGCACATCATGCTCTACCTCGGACTTGGAATACACCAGGATGTCATCGATGAACACAACGATGAACTGATCCAAGTAGGGTTGAAAAACCCAGTTTATCATATCCATGAACGCAGTTGGGGCTTTCGTCAATCCGAACAGCATTACTAAGAACTCATAATACCCGTACCTTGTCCGGAAAGCTGTCTTATGGATATCTGCTTCTTTTACCTTAAGCTGATGATATCCAGACCGTAAATCTATCTTCGAAAATACCGCAGCCCCCTTAAGCTGATCGAACAAGTTGTCTATCCTTGGCAACGGGTACTTGTTCTCGACGGTCAGCTTATTCAACTGACGATAATCTATGCACATATGCATAGTTTTGTCCTTCTTCTTCACGAACAAGACCAGTGCTCCTCACGGAGACACACTAGGTCAAATAAACCTACGATCAAGCAACTCTTGGATTTGAGCCTTGAGCTCAACCAACTCCTTTAGTGTCATTCTATACAGGGCAATTGATACAGGAGCTGTACCCGGCAATAAGTCAATTTCGAACTCCACCTCCCTGTCCGGGGGTATACCAGGTAACTCTTCCGAAAAAACATCCACAAATTCCCTTACTATTCTGACTCCACTAACTCCCTCTTCTTTTGCATCCAACGCACTAACGAAGGTAAAAAATGCCTTGCACCCTTTCCGAACCATCTTATCGGCCTTTAATGCGGAGACCATGTTAGACAAATAGTTTCTTCTTTCTCCTATCATAATTATCTCCCCATCCTTCGGGGTCCTTAATTCCATTCGCTTAGCTGCGCAACCCAATTTAGCCCGATGTTCCACTAGCCAATCCATGCCAAGAATGAGATCAAATTCTCCGAAAGGTAGTTCCATCAAGTCAGCAGGGAATACCACTCCCTGAATCTCTAGAGGTACATTCCGAAATATCCTTTTCACCACTACAGTTTGACCTAACGGGCTTACTACAGTCATCTCCCTATTAGACAGTTCAGATGCTACACCTAGCGTTTCAACTACTCTACATGCAACATAAGAGTGGGTCGAGCCAACATCAATTAAAGCAAAGTAAGGCTTGTCAGCTATAAGGAACATACCGGTTATGACGTCCGGTGCGTCTCCATCCTCCCTCCGTGAATCGCACACACACGCACTCCTGCCGCTTTGCTCTCAGATACTAACACCTCGCCTGTGTTCCCCGTCCTCTTCCAGAACCATTACCTCTGCCCATCGGACCACGACCCCGTGGTGGCTGTTGTCCACCTCTTCCAGCCTAATTAAAACCCTGACCTGTTGGTTGGCTCCCGTCTATTTTCATGGGACAGTCCCTAATCAGGTGATCCTTGGACCCACACTTAAAACATCCTCCTGTCTTCTTCCAACATTCTCCTAGGTGCATCTTTGCACACTGAGCACAAGTACGGTACTGTCCTCTTATAACGACCTGCTGACCTCGCAGCCCATCCATTCTATGTCTCTTTTGAACATTCCCGATGACCCTGATGGTCTAAAACCTCTCTTTTGCCTATTCCGATTCGTATTCTGCCTCACAGATTCCTTAATCCCTTCGACTACCTTACCCTTCTCTACCAACACGGCAAACTCCCGCTCCTGTTGTGGAGCTATCAACAACCTCAGGTCATCCCTCAATCCTTCCTCAAACCGGACACATCACTCATGCTCCGTAGCCACGATACCTCGAGCATACCGGCTCAACCTTAAGAATTCTGCCTCGTACTCCGCCACAGACTTACTTCCCTGAACCAGCCTCAGAAATGCGTTTCTCTGCGCATCAATATAGCTAGTCCCAACATACTTCTTCTGATACGCCGCCTTGACATACTCCCAAGTGAAATCCTCAGCTGTAGCACCATCCCGAACTGTGAGCCACCATTGATATGACTCATCCCGAAATAGCGACACTACTCCTTTCAGTTTCTCCTCAGCAGTCAGATCCAACTCGTCCATAACTCGCTCTGTTGCCTCCAACCAATACTCAGCCATATTGGTCGCCACACTGGATACACCACGAAATACCTCAGCTCCATTAGCTCGGAGTCGCTCGGGTACAGATTTCTGAGCTCCCATACCTTCACCTACTCCAGCCACCCTCTCAAGAACCCGCAGCATCTTCTGCGATACTGCATCATCCCCCGTCTGATCCTAATGCTCAACATCAGCAGCTGGTGGTGGTGGTGGTACCTCATTCTCGGACCCTTGCCCAGACCTAACGGGTTCCGATACGGTCATTCTGCCTCTACCATGCCCTCGCACATTGCGACCACGTCCCCTAGAACTCATGTCTACGATCGCGATCTAATTTGGTTTAAATAGTTTTATGCATTAGTTCTTGTTCCACTGATTACCCACGAAGAAGTTTTATGTAAAGAAGTTTAGAAGTAGTTCTTTCGATCATTTCAGGGTTTTCGTTTCAAGTCTTCTACCCTAATTCAGAGAAGCACATTCATCCAATAGTATCTACTACACACATTCACCATTCGAACATTTTCATCCATTCTAATCCTAGGGGTATTTCTGTAATTTGTCATATAGGGGTATTTTGGTAATTTTCCGAATCAGGGTATCTTGATATTTCACAAAATAGGGCTTTGGTATTTTGTAAGAATTTCTTAGTAAAAGTAGAGGGTAGTATGGTCATTTTATAAACCAAGGGTATTTTAGTAATTTTATAAATCGGGAATATTTTGGAAAATTTTTTCAAAGTCTAAAAATGGTTTTTACAAATCAAAGGGGTAATTTGGTGATTTTAAAACTAAGGTTTTTATAAAATAGTGTAGCTAGTCCCTTTCGGGTTTTAATTATTGAATTTAGCCCGTGAATGAGTCCTCTTGGTTAGGGTGAACCGTCACTACGCACCAGGTAGGATTCGAGCGAAGAGGAGGTGAGTCACTAGGACTGCTTAAATACCAAGCTCTCCCTGAATCCAATCCTAGACATGCACACAATGGTTACCACACCCTTAACTTAGCGACTTACTCACAGGTTTGTTTAATTAGGCTTTAAATTTTATGTAATTCTGTGTTGGAGTAAGCTAATCCTAGGGTTCATTAACTCCTAATGTACTAACCTACGTTCCTGTTATACCCACATACAAATCATACAATAAATCATACAACAGTTAGGGGTACTTACTTGGTGGACTTCGGGTCGGAGACTTAGGTGCCATGCCAGAAAACCTGCTCAATTTCAAAAATCTTCACAAAAACTTATTTGGGCTCTATTTTGGAAACGTTATGGGCTTTAAATCCAAGGCCAAGAGTTTAAAACTGGGCTCTGATACCAAATTGAAACACCCTAAACCCGGCCCACAAGCCTCGACCGGATCTAGCATGTTCCTTGAGTAAAACATTTCAAAAGCTTGTTTATCTACTTGGAAAACTTGTGCAGTTTTGAGGAAAAAAATCGATTTGCATTGTGATCAAATTGTAAACGTGTCACTTTTGAAGTCTAGATTTTATTAAAACTTTATTTTTATACTTCAAAACTATAAGTTAAAGAAAGAGCTGAAAATCGTTGGTGCTCAGGTGTCAAAACATTTAAAATTTTATTTTAAAGAAAAGTTATATAACCTTTGATTTAATAATAATCGTATCATGATAAAAACAAATAAAATACATACATAAAATAGTTTTATAGTATTGGCCTTATTACAACAAAGCAAAACCCGAAATAAATCCAAAACTTAGATATAAAAACTTAAAATAAAATAACACTGAGCTGAGCATGGCCACCACTAAGTTCCTGCCGACCCGGTCCAATTACTGAGTGTCACCTGCAAAATGTTAGCCTACGAGGGGTGAGTCAACAGACTCAATGTGTAACAACAAACACAAACTCCCAAACGATTTAGGCATATCAAATCATATATAACAAATATAGGCAATGATGAAATCCCAAACCCACCAAAATAACCATCCTCTACACATCACCCGTACCTGCCAATCACACCGTGGGGATTACTAAATCGACCCTCCATCCGCTACACACCATCGAAGGAAGTTGCTGCAGTCAACTGCACATCGCCCTTATAATCGTGGCATAGCCACCAGATAATGTGACAGAGTCACCAGATAATAATTTGTGACAGTGGTCACCAGATTCAGATTATGTGACATGAGTCACCAGATATTGTGGTAAAAACCACCAGATCACTTCCCCTTTTCGAAATCACCCATATGCCCATGCGTCATACAAAACATGCAGAAATCATGCAATATACCTTATTCCATATTCATAACGGATTCGCATATGTGTCATATTCAAATGTTCATAGCATTATTAACATAGTATTAAAGGTTAACGTACCTGAATACTCTGTACCATTGAATGGTACCTTTAGCCACATTTTCCATATTTCCATTAACACATGTATTAAATTAATACCATAAAACTATTAGGAATCAATGTAGGGCTACACACCTGATTTCTAACGTGTTCACTGAATCCCGAAAGTCTACCAAAACAAATTGTTCTCCTTCCTAATACCCAAAGTTTAATTCAGTTAATCATTTAACAGACAAAAAGGCCCTTAGCCGAATATCAAGACTCCCATACCTTGATTGTCTAGATCCCGAAATTAATCCTTGCTCCTGGTAATGTCAAAATTCCTATAGGCACATGTTAGATCCGATTCTAACACTTAATAAACACCATAAATGGCCTTCGGCCTAAGATTACATTCACTTACCTTAGATCTTAAAATCTCGAAACACCTCCCCTTGTAATCGGCTACAACCAAATCCCAAAATCCTTCTTCAAGGTTTCGGCCAAAAAAAGTAAAAAAGATTAGATTCCAACTTTCGGCTAATCTAAAAGAAAGAGGAAGGAAAATCGAATAATATTTGATCTTACCCCTAATGATGAAATCAACTGCACCCTTGCCTGACCCCACAGAGAGATTCAGCTATATAGGCTAGATGTTGATCAATAGGTTTCGACTTTTGGGGTTTAATGAACAATCGGCTAGGGGTTATTTGTGTGTTTGGCTTTTGATGGATTTCCGAAAAGAATAAGAAGCTTTTGGCTTTGACAAAATAAAAGAAGAAGAGAAGATTCACTTTCGGTTTTTAGTCAACAGAGAAAAAGAATTTCGGCAGAGGCACAATTGAAAAGAAAAGAAGGAGAATGGCCTCACTCCCCTCCCTTTGGCCGAAAATACCACACCTAGACCCCTCTATTCAGCCAACTCTTCATCTCTCTATCCAATCCCTTGTTATTCTCCCATTTTTCCTCTTCTTCACCCATTCAAAAATAATTTGAATAAATCAACAATTATCTTCCTACCTTAGCCGAATTTTAAAAAGAATTTGACCATATCTAATGCTCATCTCCTTAGTGTTTCAGTGCCACCTAACTCTCCTCTAGCCTGTCGCAAAAACAACTCCAAAAGTGCTCCCCTTGCTGCTCGAACCTGAGCCCTTCTCCACTGCTTGAGGCGTCACTTACAAAGGCCCTAAGTGGCGCCTCCTTGCCACTTTAACAAGCCCATTTTTATGTCCAATTTCCCCTACAAATTTTCTTAAGGCTTCATTTGCCTAGCTCCCCCTTTAAGACTTAAAACCTAATATTTTCTAAGGCATTCTCCTACCTTCTACAGTTCCCGAAATCTATAAAACACATTCAAAACACACATAGGCATACTACTTCATACAATTAAGCAAAATGCACAAGCCCTAAATCCCGGATGTTACATAATCCACGCCGCTAGCCACTTTACCAACTAGCTCCTTATTGTCTTAAAACATGCGCAACTAAATATAAGTCTATGGCCAAAGTCTAAGTTCCTTTAAAAAAAGAAATCAAAATGAAATGTAAGCTCCAAGACTTGAATCTTGGACCCCTTGCTTCCTTGTGTGGCGTCATTCTCTTGTCTCCTATGCGGCGTCATTTGCCACTAGACCACAACTCCTTTTGTGTCATTTTTCTCCATATTTTATTCTTAAAGCCTACTTACTAACTCCTAGGGCTTTACTCACCTAAAATCAAAATTTTACTACAGCCCAAGTTTGATCCCGGGACTTCATAGAAGCCCCCTAACCTTCCAAAATCACTCACCTAGTAGGTCCAACTTGCATTAGTGCCATTCTCTCGTTGTCAAAAATTTTACACGCTTCCACGCCTAAGGCCCAATGGGCCCAATTCTACTAGGACCAAATTTGGGGCGTTACAAATCTACCTCCCTTAAAGAAATTTCGTCCCCGAAATTTCCAGCTAACAGGGTAGTCGTGTAACAACTACCCTACTATGCTACCACTGTGTACTCTGATTCTAATATTCCTATCACATTTTAACTAGAATCTGGAACTCCCTACACATACTCAAAACACCTAACCATTAAAGCAGGCAGATATCTCATACGCAACCAATTTCAATTTCCAAACCAAATAGAAACAGAATAAATACCCAAAAAAAAATACAGTCCAAAATCTAAAGAAACCACCATATTTCTAACTCACTGTATTTCAATTTCTAAACAGACAAAAGTACGTAAAAAACTTACAGATTCGGCGCCGGAGACTCGGTGTACCACACTTTTAGAAAACGACCAATAAAATATTTCAGAACTTTAAATCCTTTCAAGCCTCTTTGAAACCATACTTTTAGAAATCCAATTTTGAAAACCCAATGCACAGCCGAGTTTTGCAACTCGGCCTCTGATACCATTAAATGTAACACCTCAAAACCGGCCTAAAAGATAGGACCAATTCTGGCGTGTCACATTGAAGTGTTTTTCGAAAACCATGTTTTCATTGAATACCCTTCTTGTTTAAAAGCTTAAGTAAAATCTCAGTTACGTTAGTTTTATTTGCAAAACATATTTTTTAGTTAGGGAAGCTTTTTTTGAAAGTAATTGATTTACGAAAAGATTAAGTCGTAAAACCATTTAAAAAAATGTTGCGAAAACATAGTGTTGTTTTAAAACAGTTAACATTTCGAAAAACTACGATTTACTTCTAACAGATATAAATTAAAATAAAACCAATCTAAAATTTAAACTGCAAAAACTTTATAAGGCCTTATTACAACCCAAATCAAAATATTTCAAAGTAGATAATCAAAACGGAAAACATAAACAGTGTGTAGTCTTCTCCGAGTCCCTCGCATCTCCGAACCGTCTAAGGCTCGGGATTACCTGTACAGTTAAAAACGGGGTGAGTTTATGAAAACTCAGTGTGTAATCCCCTTTCTAGAGTAACAGTCAATATACAACAATAGAACCTGAAGTAGTCTGGGCGAAAGCCCTTTAACAGTAATAGTACAGTACATATCAGAGCATACGTGGGCCAAGCCCACTACAATATCATTTGGGTCACAACCCATAACAGAATCAATTGGGCCTAGCCCAAACCAATAATAAATCTCATAACAGATATGCAATAGAATGAGGATGCACCCCATCCCAAATCCAACCCTGCACTCCATTTCCCTTCCAACCCTACACTCCTGTGGGGATATAAATATCAACCCACCCATCCCTACAGTCCAAAGGTAGCACCAACAGCGGCACTACTCAAACGTTGCAGCAAGGCTGCTAAGCAAATATATACGACTCTAAGCATTCAGTAGCGGTATTACAATTGGCACAAAGCCATCAGTAACTGTATTATGTTTGGGACATAGCCATCCACAACGGTAATATAATCGGCACACTGCCTTGGGTAAATATGATCGACACAGAGTCATCGATATATATGTTAGACACATAGCCACTGGTAAATACGATTAGCACAAAGCCATAATCAAGATGGCACAGAGCCATATTTAGGTTGGCACAGAGCCATATCTAGATTACGCGGCTTTAAGCCGTCCGTTGCTCTACAGTCGTCATTTATGTCATTTATGTCATGCTCAATCATTACACGTGTATGCAAAATGGCCATGCTCAGTAACAGTCATTTCAACACATATTAACATGCCCACAGTCAAGTCAGTTAAAACACAGTCATACGATCACAGTCAAATCAGTCATTTACCCATAAGGGCAAAACAGTCATTTACCCTATAAGGGTATTTCAGTAATCCTACCCTACAAGGGTATTTTGGTAATTCTACCCTACAAGGGTATTTCGGTAATTCTACCCTATAGGGGTATTTCAGTAATTCTACCTTATAGGGGTATTTCAATAATTCTACCCTACAAGGGTATTTGGGTAATTCTACCCTATAGAGGTATTTCGGTAATTTTGCAATTTAGGGGTATTTCGATATTTCACAAATCGAGGGTATTTTGATAATTTTGCAAATCGAGGGTATTTTGGTAATTTGAGGGTATTTCGATATTTCACAAATCGGGGGTATTTCGATAATTTTGCAAATCGAGGGTATTTTGGTAATTTTGCAAATTGAGGGTATTTCGATAATTTCGCAAATCGAGGGTATTTAGATAATTTTGCAAACTGAGGGTACTTTGGTAATTTCACAAACTAAGGGTATTTCGGTAATTTTCCAAACTGAGGGTATTTCTGTAATTTTCCAAACTTAGGGTATTTCGATAATTTCACAAAGCAGTGGTATTTCAGTAATTTTGCAAATCAGGGGTATTTCTGTAATTTCACAAATTAAGGGTATTTCGGTAATTTTACAAACCAAGGGTATTTCAGATATGAGATTAAAATAGACCAGTTCACATTCTACTACACAATCATACAAATTATTCCTATGGGCCATGGGCCCTACATGGCCCATTATGGCCCAAACAGCCTAACCCACAAGAACACTCATGATAGGAATCTGGAGTTGCTAATCCGTGCTCCGAGCACTCTTATGCCCAAACGCCCACCAAGGTATCCTTACTCTCCTCATAGATTGCTCTATTTAAAGCCATCTTCTCACCTTCCCTCATGCTAGCTTTCCGATGTGGGATCCCACCTTCAGGAGAGTTTAATTCCATCTCAAACACTTGCCGCCTTATCTTAGCAAAATAAATATCCCCTTTTTAGTTGCAACGGGATTCAAACTCAGGCTCCCTTGAAGCATAATCCACGCCGCCAGCCACTTTACCAACTAGCTCCTTGTTGTCTTAAAACATGCGCAACTAAATATAAGCCTATGGCCAAAGTCTAAGTTCCTTTAAAAACAAAAATCAAAATGAAATGCAAGCGCCAAGACTTGAACCTTGGACCCCTTGCTTCCTTGCGTGGCATCATTCCCTTGTCTCCTATGTGGCCTCATTTGCCACTAGACCACAACTCCTTTTATGTCATTTTTCTCCACATTTTATTCTTAAATCCTACTTACTAACTCCCAGGGCTTTACTCACCTAAAACCAAAATTTTACTAAAGCCCACGTCTGATCCCAGACTTTATAGAAGCCCTCTAACCTTCCAAAATCACTCACCTAATAGGTCCAACTTGCATTAGTGACGTTCTCTCATTCTCAAAAATTTTAAACGCTCCCATGCCCAAGGCCCAATGGGCCCAATTCTACTAGGCCTAAATTTGAGGCGTTACAAAATCATCTAACAGTTTGGAGAATTTGTTGAAGGCGTACATGGAAAAGAATAACACCTTAATCCAAAGCCAAGTAGCAACACTGAAAAATTTGGAGAACCAAATGGGTTAGTTAGCTATGGAGCTTCATAACTGACCGTAAGGAACCTTGCTGAGCGATACAGAAAATCCAAGAAAATTGGGTAAGGAACATTGCAAGGTAGTTGCCTTACGAAGTGGTAAGACTTTAGAGCCTAAGACAGTTCAGGTTGAACCTATTGAGAAGGAGGAAAGTCAACCAATAGTTGAAATCCTACACCAAAAGAGCCAGAGCATACAAAGTTTGATTATGTAAAATTTAAACTAGTGAATTTTGATAAGCTAGCATCTTCTTTAGATGCAGATTTATCTCCTCAGAAAAGTTGTACTGACTAGTTGATTGAACAAGAAAACCCAGGATAAGAGTTGATTATGACTACCAAAGCGAGCTAATCACTAGTTCTCAGATCTAATACATATTTGATTATTTGATTCCCATGTTTCATTTGTTTCTTTTCTTATTATTTTTAGCATATTTTCTCAAAACCTTTCTTTTCATTCTTCGTACTACAATCCAATTAAAGTACTGCTTAAATCTATTTATGTTTATATGAGAATTAATTTAGTGCTCGCCTCCCTTGGGTACTATCCTTATAGTACATACCTACTCCATTGTAACTATATTACAAGCTGACCCGTATACTTGTGGATACCACTTTTCAGATCTTTTGTACAAGATTCAACTTTGGACATCGGTACAACAGGAGGCGATCAAGTTGTTGGCACCGTTGCTGGGGAGGCAACGTCACTATATTGATTTTAATTTTTGCATATTAATAGAATAATTAGGAAATTTTAGGTTATAACTACAAATTTATTTTTCTTATTTTCTACTAATCTTGTCTTTTTGGGTTTAGTGCATGATTCATAGTAGGGAAACACCTATAGATCCAGTCACAGATCCATTGAGAATAATTCGAAGAAATCATTGGCAATAACAACAACAGCAACAACAGTAGATACAGAATCCGCTAACTACTATAGGTAATCTACCACCACATAAGAATTCAATGATCGACAAGGCTAACAGTAACAATATAGAAGATCCAACACCACCACCATAACTACCCGCAAATATAAACATGGCGCATAATGAGAGAATTCTAAGGGAATAAGTGCTACTGAATCTGGCATGGTTCAAGGGAATATAACGCGGCCAACTATCCCAGCCAATAATTTCACGATTAAACCAGCTATGATCCAAATGATTCAAAATAGTTTTCAGTTTTGAGGAACGATGATAAAAGATCCAATTCAGCATCTAAAATGATTCATCTAGCTTTGTGATACCTTCAAATAAAATGGGGTCACTGATGATGCTATTCATATTCGGTTATTCCCCTTTTTATTAATTGATAACGCCTTCTCTTGGCTAAATTCGCAGGCACCCTGATCAATCATGACATGGGATGAACATACAAGGAAATGCTACAAAAGTTCTTCCCCATTAGAAAGATGGTTCAATTAAGAAGGGAAATTTTGATGTTTAAACAGTTAAAGGGGAAAAGTTTTCACGAAGCATGGGAGCATTTGAAGACGCTAATTTAGAAATGCCTACACAATCTGAGTGGTTACAACTGCAAATTTTCTACAATAGGTTGGTTGTGCATTCAACGTCAGGATTAGATAGAGCAGCAGAAGGTTCCCTAATGAATAGAACGTACGAAGATGTATACGAATCAATAGAAAGTATCGCAATGAATTCCTGCCAATAGTGAAGGTTTTCCAGGAGGATGACAGATATTAGTAATTATTGGATAGAGTCAACTGAATAGAGGCGGAGAAGAATGTACTGTCTATTTATAGAGGAGACAAACCGCTCTTCCACTACATTAAAACCCCATCAAGGATGTGAACTATATAAGAAATAGAGGTGAAATCCCTATTCAAATACATACAATCCCGGATGTGAGAGATCACTCGAACTTGAGATGGGGAGGAAAACATGGAAGAGGTAACAGTTCAAACCAAGTTAAAAACACTAACTATTAACATCTTTATTTATAGAAACCCCAAGAAAGGGCCAACCCAAATGACCATACTATATGTGGTCAATGTTTGGATAGAATAAATGGAGAGATGCAGTCAATGAGAACATACATAAAATAGGTGCAGTCTGAGTGCACCAATTTGACAAGAACATTGACTAAACATGAAGATCAGATAAGTCAGTTGATGAGCATGATGGGGGATATAAAAAGACAAATGGACATAGGTATTCCTAGTAATACCAAAAATAATCCCTGTAAAGGAGGGAATGAGCATGTAAAAGCAATATCACTCCCATCGGGTAGCATACTGAGTAGCCTAAAGAACCCAACAAAATAGATGCATAAGGAGAATATTGAAGATCTTGGGGAAGAACCCCTAAAAGCTGGTAATGAACTTGAACCAGAGGAAGTAATTGCACCGGTAGTTGAGCCAGAGATAGAAACAATTAAAGACTTAGTCGTTGCAAAAATATCATTTCCTTCAAGGCGAGAAGAGAAGAAAAAGCAGGATGAAGACAAGTTTGTAAGTTTTCTAAACTTGTTCAAAACATTAAATGTCAACCTGCCTTTATTTGAATTAATTGAAAAATTCCCTAAATACGTAAAATTCTTAAAAGAACTTATGTCTAGGCATAGGAAAATTAAAGTAGGTGAACAAGTTAATATTGACGCTTCCTATAGATCTATTATTTCAAGATAGGTTCTCCAAAATTTGAAAGATGTAGTAAGTTTTACAATTCCCATAAATATAGGGAGCATTTATTTTAATAGAGCTCTATGTGACTTAAGAGCTAGTATTAATTTGATGTATTTATCTATTTATGAGAAACTCGGGTTGAAGGACCTCAAAAACACTCACATGACATTACAGTTGCCTGAAATATCTTCAGTGCATCTAAAAGGAGTATTGGGAGATGTGTTAGTCAAACTATGCAGCTTTATCATCCTAGTGGACTTTATAATTCTAGACTTTGAAGAAGATAGAGAGGTACTAGTCATGTTAGGTAGACCTTTTCTAGCCACTGCAAGGTCCGCCATGATCTAGAAAATAATGAATTAATAATGAGGCATAATGGTGAAACCAAAATCTTTAAATGTGGCCACCAACAGGGTGGGGAAATATGAGGAAATTAGGGGGAGATTGCAATGAATTATCTTCTTATAAATCTAATCATCCTGAGTCAAGGGAAGTACTTCCTTCAATCCGTGTAGGTCAAAAAATAGGTTCAAGGAAAGGGATAAGAGGGCGAAGGTGGAAAGGCACAACGAGCAATGGACTGATACTGAAAGAACCAAAGAATCATCCTTATCGGAATTGGTTGTGCTATTGAATGAATCTGACAATAAAAATTGATTATTTAAATAGATATTTAACTTTGTGCATAAATATTATGTATTTAGATAATTGTTTCGTTTAGATTTTAATTTTCATTAAACTGATGTTATATAGGAATAGTGACACTCTGGGAATTTGAAATTTGGGTGGAAATAGAGCCAATGTCGTAACAAGGCGATACTGTGTTGCAACACTAATGACAGAATCGATGAAATTGAGAAAACCATTTCGATGTCACAACACGGACCATGTGTCACGACATTTAAGTCAGTATACCCAGAAATCCAAAATTCCAAAGTGTGTTGTGACATCATACCCCAACATCATGACAACAGTAGACTGCCAGGGGTGTTGCGACACGAAACCCCTGTGTCGCGACATCACTACAAATTTCTGTAGGGCTGACCCGATCCGTTTGCACAACCTAATGGATTAACCCTCTATTAGACCTAGTTTTTAATTTCAAAGTATTGGTTTTTACCTTAAAAACACCCTAAACTGATATTCTAACCTTCCTTAACATCCTAAACACTTCAAAACTCTCTCAAACCCAAAACTCATTTTCTATTGAAACCCAAAATCTACAAACTCCCTTTGCTATTTAAGAACATTAGTTGATGTAGGATTGCTATACAACCGGTGGAGAACAAATAAGAAAAGATTATCAACATCGAAGGTTAAGGGTTCTAAACTTCCTTTTTACTATTACATTGAATTTAATGCTTGAATACTTCATTTCTAGATTTTAGTTAATATGCCTCCTAGAAAGTTTAAAAAGTCAATTATGCAAAAACCCCCAATGGTTTTGAATCCGGTGGAGAACAAATAAGAAAAGATTATCAACATCGAAGGTTAAGGGTTCTAAACTTCCTTTTTACTATTATATTGAATTTAATGCTTGAATACTTCATTTCTAGATTTTAGTTAATATGCCTCCTAGAAAGTTTAAAAATTCAATTGTGCAAAAACCCCCAATGGTTTTGAATCCCTTAAAATTTTGAAATCAAAATGCTGAAAAGTATTATCTTGAACTTCAAGGCAAAACTTTTAATCAAGAGAGGGGATTCAAACCAATGATGGTTCTTTGCAAGCAAATATGGTTGTTAGTCTAGTATCATAGATGGGAACACTTTTATGTAACCCCGAAAGAAAATGATGTTATTCCTTTAGTCCAAGAGTTTTATGTTGCTCTTAGGGATGATGAGACACAAAGCCCACACAGTGTTCGGTGGAATACTGTAACACCCCTATCCCGAATCCGTCGTCAGATTAAGGTTAGGAGCGTTACCAGACATATCGAAAGTGTTCACAGACAAAATCATACATTCAATCATCATTCTTAGACATAATGTCCCTTAAACAGGTCCTCGAGACCTTAATCATGCTTAGAAGTCGAGTCGGGACTAAACTGAAACACATATAAAATTTCATGAAAATTTTATACTTTTCTAAAATACAGGGGAGGCACGCTCGTGGGAGGAGACCGTGTGCCCTCCACGGCTTCTAGGCACCCCAGTGTGTCCTTTCGCGTCTATATACTGACTTGCTCCCCACAGCCACTAGACACGGTCGTGTGTCCTAACCGTGGTCCTATATTGACTTCCCCACCACGGCCACCAAAAACGCCCGTGCTAAGGCCGTGTGGTTTTTAGGCTCGGTCTTAGGCACGCCCGTGTGCCACAATCGTGTGACATTATAGGCCATTTACAAGGCCAAAATGCCACCCATAAGGGTCAAACCTATAACCAACATATAACATCCCATTTCATTCACCTATGACTATGACCATCAAAACATACCAAATAGCCAACCAATTTATGCATATTTGTCAACTAAGATAATCACACTACAATCCATTCAATATTCATTCAATCTAACCTTTCAAACCAATTCCAAACATACCAATTTGCATGATCAAATCTCATTTATGCTCAAGCACCAATCATCTATATACTTACCATTTCAAAACCATTACATATATCTACTAATCATACCAAAATAACTTCACATATCATACTTCTTTAAGCATATATCAAAACATATCTAGCCAAATCACATGGCTAAGTTCACTTTACAACACATAACAAGAACTAGCCTATACATGCCATATCTAGCTATATACATATCTAAGGTGTACCAAAATGATATTGATAGTGTGATGTCGATCCGTGATAGTCTCGAGCCTTCAGTAGCTTTGACGACCTATAAAACAGAATAAACACACACACAGAGTAAGCTTTCCAAAAGCTTAGTAAGTCAATACACAAACAAACTTGATATGTAAAGCATGTAAACATATAACCACATTGGCACATCTCTCCTACAAGGTAAATTTCTCACATTTATACTTTGATTTATATTCTTGGCCAAATTGCTACATTTATCAATTCAAGAATCACAAACACATAGTTTTTCATATATGCTTTCATGTAACATATTTCCAATCCATCAGAGTAAAACATATAGTCACTTACCTTATATACACATTTGGTGTATAATCAACATACCTGAATCGGACATTCATTTACTTAATCTATCAAAGCTCCGATTTGTCATTCGTATTTCAGACTTTCCCGTTGAACCATAAGGAAATACAGTAAAATACTATGAAGCTCGGAATCGTAGTACAATGCCGTCGTCCCAGGCGAGGTCTTACATGCACTCAGATATCGATGCCACTATCCTGGACAGGATCTTATACAGATTAGAACGATGCCAATGTCCTAGACATGGTCTTATACGTAAGGATTATAATGATGCCAACGTCCCAGACGTGGTCTTATACGTAAAGCTCATATTGATGCCAACGTCCCAGACGTGGTCTTGCACATAATCAGATATCGATGCCACTGTCCCAGACAGGGTTTTACACGAATCTCAAATTAATGCCAACGTCCCAGACGTGGTCTTACATGATAAAAACAGAACAGATATCTATGACATGACTTAGCCAATTCTATCTTTTCCTAGGTTCGTACAAGGCTTCTCAGACTTTGTCTCTATTTCGAACTTATTTCAGAATTCACATACATAACCTCTCATAAATATTCATTACCATCATTAATCATATGAACATTTGCAAATGCATACATATACATTTATTTGCATAGTGACTTACCTCAGATTCGGTTTATCGGAATAAAAACGGCTACTCGTTTACTTTCGCTTCCCCGCGATCTAAATCCATTTTCTTCGGTTCTTGATCTAAACATATTCAAAATTAACCTTTTTATTCACTAATTCATTCAATTCAATCCAAGGACATACATTTAGGGCTATTTGTAAATTAACCCTCATATTTGCACAATTTAGCAATTTAGTCCATTTTTCTCAAAACATCAAATTCACAAAATTCACTATACACGAGCTTGGCCAAATATATACACATCACATACAAGCCCACATTTTTCCATCAAATTTGCAAATTAGTCCTTCATTTTTCCATTTTTTCAATTTAGCCCTATTTAGCTAAATTCATCAAAAATTCAAGAACAAAACATGTTCATCAAGCTTAAATCTTTCATTTAACAACATAAACCATCACAAAACTTATAATATCAACAATGGCATCTCACACAAACATCATCAATTCACCAAATTAAAACATGGGCTTGATTATAGGAGAAGCAACGATTACAAAAACGTAAATATTATTGAAAACCAACCGAAAACATACCTCTAATTTGGCTCTCAAATGGTCGAATATGTAGAACTCAACCCTTGCTTTCTCTTTTTCTTATTCTGGTCAAAAGATGAACTAAAAATGGCCATTTTGTTATGTTTTATCCAATATAGCATACATAATAATTCATTTACATATTTGGCCTTTCACTAAACAAATAAAACAAACATGTAATAAGGGCATGATTGCCTTTCATTCATCCACTAACTAATAGTGGTCTAATTGCAACATAAGGCCTTCACCTTATAAAGCCATAACACATTGATACTTTAACAAATAGCAAGCAACTTTCACACTTAATGCAATTTCATCCTTTTGTCAAATTACACACACAGACGAACAAATTAACTTACGGAAATTTACCACATGCTTAGTCACATATATGACACAGAATATAATATTAAAGTATTATACGGACTGAGATTTGGGGTCCAGAAACCACTATTCCGACTAGGGTATAAACTGGACTATTACAAATACAGTAACGATAAGAGGTAAGGATGTTTCATTAAGCCCAGAAACTATTTGTGAATTTTATGATGGTCCTTATTATGAAACTGATTACTTAGAAAATAGTGATTTAAACAAATTTCAAGATTTAGACATGGAGAGCATTGTAAAATATTAAACTGAGAATCATGGTGAATGGAACCTTCGACTAGATACAGGACTTTCGACCAACTTTAATCAGGTAATCATGTTTCTTATAGTTAAGATGTGAATGCAATTTATCTATACTAGGATAGCACCTGCACAAAATGTATCTAATGTAAAAACTTTTAAAGCTATCTTGTTATATGGTATTTTACTAAAGAAAGATATATGCATAGGAGAGTGGATCTATTAAAACATGAAGTGTTGTGTCGATGGCCACCAGGTTGGGATTTTCTTTCCCTATCTAGTAACAACACTTTGTAAAAGCGCAAAGGTACCTATGGAGGAGAAAGAGCAATTTATGCGCCCAACAAAGAGTTTAATCGATGATTCTATATACACTCAGTATGTGGAACTCAACTGAAAAGAAATTATGGATTGGAATCAAAGGAAAAAGGAAAAGATGGATGTGCCCCCTAGCTTAAAAGAAAAGAAACGACGGCGGATAGAAAAATGAGTGAGAGCAGTAAAGATAAAATAGACGAAATGACATGATGGATGTAGGAAACGGGACAAGTTTTTCAAGAATTCACAAGTCGAAACAACATGAGAGTTCCAAATTATTTCACAGATATGTTTGTCCCAACACAAACCCATCAAGAAGGGAAGAGTAGGAAAGTGAAGAGGAAGGAAGTGATAACGCAAGAGATGATGAGACAATCTTTAAAGAGGATGGTTTAACTTTTAATTTTAAATTTAAATTTTGTATTAGATTTAAGATGATTTGTAATTTCTTTAAGTTATTCAGAGTAGGAGTAAAAGTAGATTATTAGTTATTTGGTGTTTGGTGTTTGATTTAAATTTCCTATGTAGGAACCCCACAACAAATGCACAAAAAGTTCAAGATTTCAATGATCAAAGGAGGAAAGCACCCCACCAATAGCTTTTGAAACTATCACGATCAACCGGGTAAATTCTTTCCTTATCCTCAGAAGGGCTACAAATTGAGGACAATGTGTTATCTAAAGTGAAAGGGGCAACATAGAGAAGTTGTTTGAAATTTTTATGTGTTTCTTTGATTTTTCTTGTCATTTGTGTGCATGAGCTTGTAAAAATACAAGTGATTGGTTAGGAGCATGTACAAAGTTTAAATTATATTTACAATAAATTTGGCACGAGGATAGGTGATTTTAATTTTTTTTATTGTTAGACTATTAAGTTCTATATATTACACTGTAAATAGGTATTAAATAATTGAATGTATAAAGTGATATAGAAAATAAAGGGAAATTAGCATGCTGGTGTGAATGATAAATTGTTGAATTGTGGTTTTTTGTTGACTAGAATTATGAATATTGAGATATCTAAAGATGACTTAAGGCATTGTTTGGTATACATCCACAGCCAAAAAGCTAACCCTGTTATATATCCTTAGTACTTATTTTGAGCCAGAAGGCATTTCTTGATGAACCTTTACACAAAACCCGAGCCAAAATATCAATTTGTACTTACCATTTTTCTTTGGTCCTGAACTGCACGATTATAGACGTCTTGTAACAGCCCATTTTTCAATGAAATCGGAACAGTGGTTGACCACAAATCTAATCCAAAAAAAAAAGTTTATTTTTATTTTATTATATGGTCCTTATTATGATAGACGTGTCGTGTGAAAAATTTGATACGAATCGATTAAGTGTTTAATTACAAGAAGGACTAAATCGCATAAAATGTGAAAGTTGAATTCTAGTAGCTATAATGATTAAATAGCTATGGAATTCAAAACTAGAGGTCCTTATATGGTAATTAAACCATCAAAGAAAAGTACGTAGATTTTTGGTGACTCATCCATGGAAAAATTAGAAAAGAGTATGGACTAAATTGGAAATTGAAATAATTAATTAATTAAAATATGATAAAAGATATCATCTTATTATTTTTTTCATCTTCAACCCCAAAATTTTATGGAAACCCTAAGAGAGAGAGAAAAAACTTTTAAGGCTTAATTGGGTATGTTTCATTGTCCCGTTTTTAGCAAATTTTGATATTTTTAAAACCGGGATAGTCTAATCTATCTATTTGGGGGGATTAATTTGAAAAGTTATCAAGATATGAAATTTGGGTCATGGATGAATATGCTGAAAATTAGAAATTTATGGTAAAAAATGAAAGGTTGTTGATAGATAAACAACTTTTACAAAGTTATTTTTGATGAAAACATGACTTAGGGACTAAAATGTAAAGTTGTGAAATTTGATGAAAATTTCTGAATTTTTTTATGAATACATGTGCTGTAAATTTTGTAATGGGATTCTGGTTAGGCTTGGAACAGGGAGTAAATTGCACAAGTTTCATTTTCCGAGCTTAGGGACGAAATTGGAATTTAAGGAAAAGTTAGGGGCAAAATGGTAATTTTGCCTAAGACGTAATTTGAGTCCAAATGAATACAAAATATGAGAAAAGCTATTTATATAGATCTGGACGACACAAAATCGAGCTTAGATCGAGGAAAAGAAAAGGTTTCAAATTAGTAGACTATTTACGCGAACAAGTGTCGAGGTAAGTTTGTGTAACTTAATCGAGAATGTAATTATATTAATTGAATGTTGTGTTTGGATGTAATGTGACTTATATTGATATGCATTACTTGAATGCCATAATGGAAAATTTAATACATGCTTGAAATGATGAAAAAGGGGTTAAGTCCCGATTGAATATTAAATTCCGATGAATATATGCACTTTCCCGAAATGAATAAGGTCCTGCATTTGTTGTGGACGGGATTTAACTCAGACGAGTAATCCTATTAACCTTGTTATAGAAAGGATTTAGCCCAGACGGGTAATCCTGATATAATACCTCTCGAGTATATGTTACAATTAGGGTTTGGCCTGGACTGGTAATCCTAATTGAGCTCTTTTGAGCATACGTTATATAATGGATTTAGCCTGGATTGGTAATCCTCTAATACGATATGTGGCTCGAGAATGTGTTTCTTGATTAAGTGCCCTAATGGATACCCTCTAATAAGATTTGACGGATTATTGAATTGTACACCCCGAGTGTACTACTTGAGTATTCATCAGAATTTCAATGATTCAACGGACATAAAACTCTTGACATGGAAAGAGAATTATGAGATGAAATGATAATGTCTTGAAAGAGTATTGCATGATGAGCTCATCTATCCTTACTTGATGTATATGCAAACCTCGTGACTAACATGTTTGATTGGATGCATGTGTTTAGGCAATTTTGCCAAATAGATGGAAAACATGTTGTTGTATGCTTAGATTTAATAAACAGGATTGGTAAGTTTAGTTTCTATTATACGAACTTACTAAGCACGTCATGTTTATTCTGTTTTATTTTCCCCTATTTTATAGTGCTCAGAAGCTCGCGAAGGTTGGAGATAATTGGAGCATCGTTACACTATCAACTAGCTTATTTTGGGTGTAACACCCTAAACCTGGCCTAAACATTATGACCAGATCTGGTATGTTACAGGGTGAAGTAAAAACGAATTTTTGGTGAATTTAGGAAAAAACGTGGATTTGAAAACTTCTCAATTAAGGCGATCTCTTGAAAACAGTGATTTGTTAGTTTAAGAAAATTTCAATTTATGTTAATCGAATATTTGTTATGCTTGGTGATACTTGAAAGAAAATGTTTGTTTTGGTGTTACTCGTATTTTGGAAACCCTATCTTCACTTTCATGATTAAGTTCTCATAGTACCCAATTTTAAATAAATAATAAATAATAAAAACCAAATATTAATTTAGAAAGGCCTTATTACATAACAAAAATCCCCAATTAAAAATAAAATAAAGCAGGAATCAAGTTTACGAAAAGAAAAGACTTCATGGCCTCTACGAGTTCGCCTCAGCTCCCATATCCACGACCTATAATTACCTCAAAGGTTAAGTAAGGGGTGAGTCACCGAGACTCAGTGTGTAAATTCCCTATAACACATAAACGGCTCGAGGCTCACAATCGCATATTGGGCCTTAGCCCACTCAGGATGACATAAAAATAAATGAATGCATCATGTCCCAGCCCAAACTTAGTTTTTCCATCCTCTACATGCCAACCCGTACCAACCCATTACATCGTGGGGATTTCTACAATCAACCCTCCATACGCTACATGTGTAACACCCCGAACCCGGCCCAAACATTACGACCGAATTTGGGTTGCTACTGAGAAAACATTTTGAAATCTTTTTAAAACCGATTTAAGTTTTGTTTAAAACCTTGCATTTTCAAGTTTCTTGTTAAAAACCATACTTAGTGTTCTTTAGAAATATTTATTAAGTCGGGTTTTTTATCGATTGCAAAGGTGCCCGATGGCATTTTTAAAAATATTTTACGTTTGATTAAAACAAAACATGTGAATTCATTGTTAACATAATTAAATAGTTTAAACAAATATTCAAAGCATGTAACAGTAATAAAATAATTCTAGGAGGCCTTATTACAACTTAATTAAAATAAAACCAACATTAAAATATGATAAAACAAAATCCAAGTTCATCTAATTAAAATTCCACTGCATGGCCACCTCGAGTCCATCCGGCTCCATCTCCGCAATCTACTCATCTGCAAAATGTTAAGGGAAGGGGTGAGTCACCAAGACTCAGTGTGTAAATCCCCCACCCGGAAAATACATCTCATACACAATTCATTAATAAACATGCTCATGCAACCCAACTAGCCATCCATACTCCTTTTCTACCCCGTGTGGTCAAAACCACTGATGACTTAAAGTCACAATTTCAATGATGGGGCCAACCCATCGTGTGGTCAAAACCACTGATGACCATAGGTCACGTAATATCAAATGTGGTCAAAACCACTGGTGGTACCAAACCACTGGGACTTAGTCGCAAATAATCAATCGTTGTGGTCAAAACCACTGATGACCATAGGTCACAATAATCTGATGGGGCCAACCCATCTTGTGGTCAAAACCACTCGACGCAGTCCCATAGTTCATCCCCCCTCTCATCAATCCCACCATCACATGCTTACACATCAAATTTCATATATCATGTCATAGTATTAAACATCATGTGATGGCATGCAAACATATAAAAATTACAAATTAGGGACTTACCCGAAATCCATGATTATGCCACAAGCTAACCACAACCAAAAGATCTAAGGCAAATAATAACAGCTTGTAAATTAATAAAGTGTGTATAGAGATCTTACACACCTACTTCTATCGAAATTCCTAGATCCTAAAGTTTCTAATCTTTAGTGTTAGGTGTTGACCCTATATTCAGCCATCACAAGATTAGTGACATGGCCTATTCGGCCAAACCAAATAAATCTAGAGGGTTACTGCTTGAATCCGAAACCTTACTCAATTGCCTTTGAACACTAGCCAACACACTCCAAGTGTGAATCGGCTTCACTTCCCTACAATCGGCACTTATCCAAAATTAGTAGCCTTCGGCTTTAAACACCAATTAAATAACTCACTAGAATATAGTCTATTTAAAATAAACTCTTACCACCACTTACCAACCGGTCAACAGAGAAAGAAGGCTACGCTTGATTGCTTCCAAGTCCCGGAGACCCTTTGCCAAAACGATTGTCAATGAAAATCTGAAGAGATCTATCCCACTTAATATTCGGCCAAGGCTACTAAAGAAATAGCAGGGAGATTCGGCTTGAATGGAAAGAAAATAGTGAGAAAATGGGAGATAGGGGTTCGGTTTTGAGAAGGAAAGAAAAGAAAATAAATTGAAGGTGAGGTGTATAGGATTCGGCCAAGGTCTAAAAGAAAAGAAAAGATAGATTACAATAGTGTTTCGATTTGAGAGAGAATGAAAAAGAAAATCAAAAGATGGAGGTTTGGCCGAATTTATAAAGAAAATACACAAGGAAAATTCGGCCTTCCCCCCCTAAGCTTGCCGTCCACTCCTCTCCAAGGAGTTTAAAATTCAATCAATTCCTTGAATTGCTCTTGACCAATTGTTTAAACAATATTCAAAATAATTTGAATTCTCCAAATGCCTATATTTTCTCCTTGGAATTAATCAAGTAAAATCCAATTAAAAAGCTAATATTATCCTCATTATCCCTTATTATCTCATCAAATAAATAATAAAAAAACAAAGAAGCCATGTGCTCATGAACCAGCCGAACAAAGAACCCATGTGCAGGCCAACTCCATTTTCACGCCAGCATAAAAAAAAATAAACCCCAAACTGCAGCTTCTAAGGTTCGAACTTGGAACCACATGCCGCAGCCCCTCTCTTCTAACGTCCAGGCCACTTTTCCAAATTGACTTTCATGTCAAATAACCCCCTTCATTTATTTTTAAAGCCTTTCTACTTAAGCCCATCACCCCAAAATAAAATAAAACGCAAACTGGCCGCTTGTTGACCCTTCAACTCAAGCCCTTCTTCACCTCTAACTCCTAAGTGGCGCACGAAAACCACTTTGCCAATGAGTTCTTTGTGTCCTAGACTCATCCCAGCTCCTTTTAAGGCATTCTTCCATTTTAATACCAAACCCAAAAATTAAAACACCTTGCTGCCACCTTGATTCGAACCCAAGCCCCCCTAGCACCTTGAGGCGTCACCTTCCCAAAGCCCCAAGCAGCGCCTCCATGCCACTCCACCAAAGACATTCTTGTGTCTTAATCTTTCCCAATTAATTTTAAGGCCTTCCTAAGCCAACTCCCTACATAACGAAAAAATAATAAATTCCCAAGCGCCACTCCAGCAGCTCGAACCCAAGACCTCCCTTGCCTTACCCTTAGGCGCACCAAGCCAATTGTACCAAGCCCATTGTTTGTCATATTTCGCCCAAAATTTTATTTAAGCCCTATCTCACCTAGCTCCCTCCTTTTAGGTACTAAAAAAAAAATTTTAATACTAAGTCAGGCCTAGCTTGGGTTTAATTCTAGACCCCAAATCATGCCAAATAAATCATAAATTTTATTTCTTCAAGCACACACACACACGGGAACAAATAATTAAATTTCCAAACAACCCCTAATTCAGGATGTTACAACATGCCACTTTGACAATCACGCTGTCAGTCATAATGCCGATCACTAGGTGACTAAAATAATATAACGTGGCTTAGCCACCGATCACTATGTGACCCAAATAATCAAGCACTTCCCCTTAAACATCATATCCATATCCCATGCATAACATACATGTCATCATGAACGCAACATGATATCAACAAGGTAATAGATTACCACATACATCCATACACGCAAGAAAAATGCTATAATCACGTACCTGGCATTCCTAGCCTTACCCACAAAGGTATCACGACTGTCTACACAGCCTTTTCCGGCTTTTCAGCCCATACAATTAATATTACAGTTAAAATAAAGTGTATGAGGTTTTACAGACCTGATAAAACGCAACACAACGCTTTTTATGTTGACACTATCATTAACCGGAACTACTGCTATTTGTCTACTATTCTGCTCAGAAGTCGGCCCACAACTTGGTGGCCAATCTCGAACAGCTGACACTGCGCGCTTCTTGAACTTTGGGGCTGGGGCTATGAGTCCAACCCCTTCCTTTTCTTGGCTATCGTTTGAGTCCATGAAAAAGATCTTGGTCAATAGATCAGATTAAAGTATTGAACAGAGAACAAATAAGAATATATGCTCAAGACGCAAAGATCCCTTACCTTGATCGACAAATCCCGAAGATTAAAAGACTTGGATCAAGGCACCGATTGAGTACCTAAGTCGACTAAAACAGAAATGTCCCTTAACACCCTTCGATCACAGATCAGATGCCGAAAGAACGCGAAGACAAAGCCCTGCATCCAAAAGGAAAGAAAAGAGAATCGAAACGAAAAGGGAATACCTACCACGATCTAAGAGAATCTGATTGACAAAGTTGTGGAACAGAGTGGCGGCAATCCACTGAACAAAGAACAAAAGATGAAAGTGAGCACTCAAGGAAGATTCGACCAAGAAGAAATATAGAAAGAATAAGAACAATGGATGCTTCGGCTTTGAAAAAAAAACCTACGAGAAGGTGAGGGATATGTTTCGGCAAATGAAGGAAAATAAGTGAAGCTTAAGAGATTTTGCTAAAGCAAGATAAAATCAAAGAGGTTAATGGGAGTAATGGAGGATTCAGTCAAGAAGAAGAAAAGAAGAATGAGGTTTCTGCTTTAGGTTATGCAAATGAGAAGAAAGAAATGAGAAGTAGAGAGGATGATAGGAGTTTCGGCTAAACAAAGAAAAAGTTTCGAAGTTGTCAAAAAGAAGAACACCAAATGACGAAAGGGAAAAGAGCTCTCAAACTTGGCTACTAGACACCTCCAAAAATTCAACACCTACAACCCAACCGAAAATGCACATTTGAGAACAAAAATGCCTATGACCATAATTGCAATTCGGAACACCCTAAACAAGCTAGAAACGATTCCTACACTCCCCCCAAGCATTCAAAATTCGGCCAGTACCTTCACCACATGCTAATCCCTTACTTTTCTCATTAATTCACTCCTGATCACTCATTCAAAATAGTTTGAACAATTCAAACTCCTCTTTCTTCTCTCAGCCACATATTTGAATTATTTGACAAAATCAACTCTCCCCTCTTGAGGTATCCTAGCGGAACTCCACCTCTGCTCCCCTTGACGCCAAAAAGAATTCCAAAATAAGCAACATGCGACTTGAACCTGCTCCCTCTCTGCTCCCTTATGGCGTCACCTACCTGAACCTTAAGAGGCGCCTCCTTGCCTCTTTCCCACTAACTTCCTTGTGTCTTCCAACACAAGCAATACCCCTTAAGTCCTAACTCAGCTAGCTCTCCAGTAAAGTACCCAAAAAGAGAATTTTGGCTAAGATTTCGGCTTAACCCCGAGCCTTTCCTGGACCCCTAAACACCCTAAACTACCACATTAAGCATAGCATACACACAGAAACACATCAAATGCAAAAGTCCCCCAATTCAGGATGTTACAACTCTACCCCCTTAAAGAAATTTTGTCCTTCAAATTACCTGATCAAAAGAGATGTGGGTATTGCTGCCGCACTGCGTCCTCTAATTCCCACGTAGCTTCCTCTGAACCGTGGTTTCGCCACAAAACCTTAACCAACGGAACCATCTTTCTCCGCAATACCTTAACGCCACGTTCCAAGATCCGCACTAGTTCTTCTTCAAAAGATAGATCAGGCTTTACTTTGATTTCTTCCACTGGCACGACATGAGATGGATCCGAAGGTAGCGTCTTAACATCAAAACGTGAAACACATAATGGATCTGACTTAACTCTGAAGGTAGCTCGACCTGATAGGCTACTGGTCCCATGCGCTTCAACACACGATAAGGCCCGATGAACCTGGGGCTTAGCTTACCCTTCCGTCCAAACCTTAGAACCTTCTTCCACGATGAAACCTTTAAGAAAACCCTGTCACCCACTGCAAATTCTATGTCCTTACGCTTCAGATCAGCATAGGACTTCTGTCTGTCCGAAGCTTCTTTCAATCGAGTCTGAATTAACTTAACCTTATCTTCCGTTTCAGAAACCAATTCTGGACCCAACAACTGGCGCTCACCCAACTCTGTCCAACAAGTAGGGGTGCGACATTTCTGACCATACAATGCTTTATACGGTGCCATCTGAATACTAGATTGGTAGCTATTGTTGTACGCGAATTCTGCCAACGGTAGAAATTCTTCCCAACTACCTCTGAAGTCTATGACACAGCCTGTCAACATATCTTCCAAGATCTGAATTACCCTCTCCGACTGTCCGTCAGACTGTGGATGAAACGCTGGGCTGAAATCTAACTTTGTACCCAATGCTTGACGCAATGCCTTCCAAAATCTCGACGTAAACCTAGGGTCCCTTTCTGAGATGATAGACATTGGTACCCCGTGCAACCTCACGGTCTCTACTACATACAACTTAGCCAATTTCTGTAGAGAGTAGTCGACACGAACCGGTAGGAAATGAGCAGACTTCGTCAATCGATCAAAAATTACCCATACCGAATCTTTCTTAGTGGGTGTAAGAGGTAGCCCACTAACAAAGTCCATCGTGACCCTTTCCCACTTCCACTGCGAAATCTTCACCGGCTGCAACAACCACGAAGGCAACTGATGTTCTGCTTTACCTGCAGACACGTCAAACATTTACTCACAAATTCGGTTACCTCTCCTTCAGACCTGGCCACCAAAATTGTTCTCACAAATCCCGATACATCTTACTTCCTCTAGGATGCATAGCATATGGGCTGCTATGCGCTTCCTGTAAAATCTTACGCCTCAACTCAGAATCTTTAGGCATGCAAGTCTTCCCTCGGAAACATAATACCGCATCACCATTCAAACTAGAATTCGTTATTTCATCATCTGCTCCCAACAGAAACTTCAGCTTTAACACTCATCAGCCCACTGCTTCTCCTTATTCTGACTGACCCAAGAAGGTTTCACTAGAAGTTCAGCTATTAGACTTCTATCATCGTATAAACTGAGGTGAGCAAACATTGCTCTCAAGTCAGAGATTACCCTACGACTTAATGCATTCGCCACCACGTTAGCTTTACCCGGATGGTATTTGATCGAGCAATCATAATCCTTCAACAACTCGATCCACCTCTTCTGCCTTAAATTCAACTCCTTCTGGGTAAGAAGGTATTTTAAGCTCTTGTGATCTGTATAAATGACGGACTTCTCCCCATACAGATAATGCCTCTAGATCTTTAAGGCAAAAACTACTGCTGCCAATTCCAAATCATGTGTGGGATAATTCACCTCATGTGGTCTTAACTACCGAGACGCATATGCTACCACCTTCCCTTCTTGCATCAACACACATCCCAATCCTGTGTGTGACGCATCACAGTAGACAACAAACTCCTTCCCAGCCTCAGGCTGTATCAACACTGGAGCCTCTGTCAAAATCCTTTTCAGCCTCTCAAAACTCTCCTGCTGCTTATCAGACCAGACAAATGGAACCCCTTTCCGTAACAACCTAGTTAATGGTGCCGCGATTAACGAGAGTCCCTCAACAAACCTTCTGTAATACCCAGCCAGACCAAGAAAACTCCGAATCTCTGCCACAGACTTAAGTGGTTTCCAATCCAACACCACTTCAATCTTCTAGGGGTCCATCCTAATCCCTTCTGCAGATACCACATGACCCAGAAAAGTAACTTCTTTCAACCAAAACTCACACTTGCTAAATTTGGCGTACAATTGCTTCTCCCTCAAAATCTACAGAACCACTCGAGGATGTGAATCATGCTCCTCCTCTGATCTTGAATAGACCAAGATATCATCTATAAATACCACAACAAATCGGTCCAGGTAGGGTTGGAATACTCGGTTCATCATGTCCATAAACGCTGCTGGTGCATTTGTCAACCCAAACGGCATCACCAGGAATTCGTAATGACCATAGCGAGTCCTGAAAGCCGTCTTATGAATATCCGCTTCCTTGACCTTAAGCTGATGATATCCTAACCTCAAATCTATCTTTGAGAAGACTGAAGCCCCATTCAATTGATTGAACAAGTCGTCAATCTTTAGTAATGGGTATTTATTCCTGATCGTCAACTTGTTCAACTGATGGTAGTCAATACACATACGCATTGATCCATCCTTCTTCTTAACGAATAGCACCAGCACTTCCCAAGGTGATACACTCGGTCGGATAAAACCCCGATCCAACAGGTCTTGAATCTGCGTTTTCAGTTCCACTAACTCCTTCAGCGCCATTCTATATGGAGCGATAGACACTGGCGCTGTTCTCGGAAGAAAATCAATACCGAACTCCACCTCACAATCCAGAGGTAATCCCGGAAGCTCTTCTGAGAAAACATCAAAAAATTCCTTCAACGTTCTAACATCCCCTACAGTTAGCTCCTTGACTTCCAGAGCCCGAACAAAAGTTAAGAATACCTCACATCCTTTCCTCACCATTCTTTTCGCCCTTAAAGCAGACACTACATTTGACAAATAGTTCCTCCTTTCTCCTATCACTAAAACTTCACCATCTTCAGGAGTTCTTAACACCATACGCTTGGTTGCACAATCCAAATTTGCACGATACTTTACCAACCAATCCATACCTAGGATTAAATCGAACTCCCCGAACGGCAGTTCCATCAGATCAGCCGGGAAAACGATCCCCTGAACTTCTAGAGGTACATCCCTAAAGAGTTTGTTCACCACTACCGATTGTCCTAAAGGGCTAAGTACAGTCATCTTCCTAGAAGCAATCCGAGAGTCTATGATTAAAGTTCCAGATACCACACTAGCAACATAAGAATGTGTCAACCCAATATCAATCAATGCAGTAAAAGGCAATCCAAAGATTAAGAACGTACCGGTTATGACGTCCGATGCATCACCCTCCTCTCGGTGTCTAGCTGCATAGACTAACCCCGGCTGTCTTGCATTAGTGCTCCCTACACCTCTGCCTGGTGTTCCATGACCCCGACTGGAACCATTACCTCCTCTAGCTGGACCACGACCTCTCTGCTATTGCTGACCACCTCTACCCGGCTGAGCATAACCTTGACTTACTGGCCCTGCACTGCCCCGTTCCTGTGGACAGTCTCTTACCTGATGATCAGTAGACCCACACCTGAAACATCTTCTGTTACTCGTCCAACACACACCTCTGAGGCTGACTATTAACAACAGGTCTCACAACCCAACTCGACCCATCCAACCTAGGTCTTTTCTGAAAATGCCCACCTGACCCTGATGATCCAAAATTCCTTTTATTTCTACCTCGGCTATCTTAGCTTTTTCCACTAAAATAGCAAATTCCTTTTCTTGTTGTGGAGCTATCAGCACTCGCAAATCATCCCTCAGACCATCTTCAAACCGAACACAACGCTCATGGTCTGTAGCCACTATCCCCCGGGCATAATGACTAAGACGCAAGAATTCTGCATCACACTCAGCCACCGATTTATTTCCTTGAACCAAATTCAGAAATGCCCTACGCTGCGCATCCACATAACTCGATCCGATGTACTTACTCTGGAATGCCAACTTGAAGAAATCCCCGGTAATGCGGTCAGCCACTGAACCATTCCTGACTGTCAGCCACCATTGATACGCCTCATCCCGCGGAAGAGACACAACCCCCTTCAACTTCTCTTCCACTGTAAAATCAAGATCATCCATAATACGCTCTACTGCTTCTAGCCGATAGTCATCTACATTCGGAGCTACACTAGATACGCCCCTAAACATTTCTGCTCCATTGGCTCGAAGTCATTCAGACACAGACTTTCGAGCCCCAGATCCTATGTTCGCTCCAACAACCCTCTCGAAGACCCGTAACATCGCCTGAGACATCGCATCGTCCCTGCCCGTTTGATCCTGAAGATCTGCTTCCGCAGTTAGCGGTACTGGAATCTCATTTCCTGACCCATGTCTTGACTCCGAGGGTTAAGACCCAACACCTCAACCTCTACCACGGCCGCGTACAGCACGTCCACGTCCCCTAGTACTCATGGCTATCGATACGCCTTTATCTGATTAAAAGTTTTATGAATTAGTACTTTCTTTCACTGTTTTATACCGAGCAATCTTATGAGGAGTAGTATTAGTAGTAGTTCTCGCGAGTTCATATCTATATCTAAAGGTTTCAGACTCTAAAGTCTGAATCTCCTAATGCTAGTAACCACATTCATTCAAGCAAATAAGCATTTCATGCATACATCACAAAAAGTTAGAACACTTACCTGCGTAGATCGGGTGCCGATAGACTCGAACGCCATATTTCAATCAAAACTTTTTCTCCAATTAACATTCATGTTGATTTTATAAAACACTGTTGAACCCATTCCACAGCCTGAGTTTTGCAACCTAGGCTCTAATACCAAAATTGTAACACCCCAAACCTGGCCTAAACATTATGACCAGATCTGGCATGTTACAGGGTGAAGTAAAAATGAGTTTTTGGAGAATTTAGGAAAAACTGTAGATTTGAAAACTTCTCGATTAAAGCGATGTCTTGAAAACAGTGATTTGTTAGTTTAGGAAAATTTCAATTTATGTGAATCGAATATTTGTTATGCTTGGTGATACTTGAAAGAAAACGTTTGTTTTGGTGTTACTCGTATTTTTGAAAACCCCATCTTCACTTTCATGATTAAGTTCTCATAGTACCCAATTTTAAATAAATAATAAATAATAAAAACCAAATATTAATTTAGAAAGGCCTTATTACATAACAAAAATCCCCAATTAAAAATAAAATAAAGCAGGAATCAAGTTTACGAAAAGAAAAGACTTCATGGCCTCCGCCTCAGCTTCCATATTCACGACCTATGATTACCTGAAAGGTTAAGTAAGGGGTGAGTCACCGAGATTCAGTGTGTAAATCCCTATAACACATAAACAGCTCGAGGCCCACAATCACATATTGGGCCTTAGCCCACTCAAGATGACATAAAAATAAATGAATGTATCATGTCCCAGCCCAAACCTAGTTTTTCCATCCTCTACACGCCAACCCGTACCATCCCATCACATCGTAGGGATTTCTACTATCAACCCTCCATCCGCTACACGCCACTTTGACAGTCGTGCTGTCAGTCATAATGTCGATCACTAGGTGACCAAAATAATATAACGTGGCTTAGCCACCGATCACTATGTGACCAAATAATATAACGTGGCTTAGCCACCAATCACTATGTGACCAAATAATCAAGCACTTCCCCTTAAACATCATATCCATATCCCATGCATAATATACATGTCATCATGAACGCAACATGATATCAACAAGGTAATAGATTACCACATACATCCATACACACAAGAAAAATGCTATAATCACGCACCTGGCATTCCTAGCCTTACCCACAAGGGTATCATGACTGTCTACACAGCCTTTTCTGGCTTATCAGCCCATACAATTAATATTACAGTTAAAATAAAGTGTATGAGGTTTTACACACCTAATAACACGTAATACAACGCTTTCTATATTGACACTATCGTTAACCAGAACTACTGCTATTTGTCTACTATTCTGTTCAGAAGCTGGCCCACAACCCGGTGGCCAATCTCAAATAGCGGACATCGCGCGCTGCTTGAACTTTGGGGTTGGGGCTATGGGTCCAACCCCTTCCTTTGCTTGGCTAGCATTTGAGTCCATGAAAAGGATCTTGGTCAATAGACCGGATTAAAGTATTGAACAGAGAACAAATAAGAATATATGCTCAAAACGAAAGATCCATTACCTAGATTGACAAATCCCGAAGATTAAAAGACTTGGATCAAGGCACTGATTGAGTACCTAAGTCGACTAAAACCAAATGTCCCTTAACACCCTTCGATCACAGATCAGATGCCGAAAGAACGTGAAGACAAAGCCCCTCCTTCAATCGATCAAGAATCATAAGACAAGATTAATGCCTTCAGCATCCAAAAGGAAAGAAAAGAGAATTGAAACGAAAAGGGAATACCTACCACGATCAAAGAGAATTCGATTGACAAAGTTGTGGAACAGAGTGACGGCAATCCACTGAACAAAGAACGAAAGATGAAGGTGAGCACTCAAGGAAGATTCGACCAAGAAGAAATATAGAAAGAATAAGAGCAATGGATGCTTCGGCTTTGAAAAAAAACCTGCGAGAAGGTGAGGGATATGTTTCGGCAAATGAAGGACAAGAAGAGAGGCTTAAGACATTTGGCTAAAGCAAGATGAAATCAAAGAGATGAATGGGAGTAATGGAGGATTCGATCAAGAAGAAGAAAAGAGGAATAAAGTTTCAGCTTTAGGTAATGCAAATGAGAAGAAAGAAATGAGAAGTAGAGAGGATGATAGGAGTTTCAGCTAAACAAAGAAAAGGTTCCAAAGTTGTCAAAAAGAAGAACACCAAATACCGAAAGGGAAAAGAGCTCTCAAACTTGGCTACTAGACACCTCCAAAAATTCGGCACCTACAACCCAAAACCAAAAATGCACATTTGAGAACTAAAATGCCTATGACCATAATTGCAATTCGGCACACACTAAACAAGCTAGAACCGATTCCTACACTCCCCCAAGCATTCAAAATTCGGCCACCACCTTCACCACATGCTAATCCCTTACTTTTCTTATTAATTCACTTCTGATCACTCATTCGAAATAGTTTGAATGATTCAAACTCCTCTTTCTTCTCTCAGCCATATATTTGAATTATTTGACTCAATCAACTCTCCTCTCTTGAAGTATCCTAGCCGAACTCCACCTCTGCTCCCCTTGACGCCAAAAAAAATTCCAAAATGAGCACCATGAGACTTGAACCTGCTCCCTCTCTGCTCCCTTGTGGCGTCACCTACCTGAACCTTAAGAGGCGCCTCCTTGCCTCTTTCCCACTAACTTCCTTGTGTCTTCCAACACAAGCAATATCCCTTAAATCCACACTCAGCTAGCTCTCCAGTAAAGTACCCAAAAAGAGAATTTTGGCCAAGGCTTTGGCTTAACCCCGGGTCTTTCTTGGACCACTAAACACCCTAAACTACCACATTAAGCATAGCATACACACAGAAACACATCAAATGCAAAATCCCCCCAATTCAGGATGTTACATTGGGTATACTTAGTAAAATCATTTTGTTATAATGGCATGTATAGGACAACTTCACCATTAGTGACTTCATATTGATGCTTGTAATCTAGCCACTGGAATGACTAGTCATGGTTGTTTTGATATACTTGTAATGTCATGCTATGGTAGCTAAATATATGTTAAGTAGTTGATCAATTTATGTATAATATATGGAATGAACCAAGGTAAGAACGTATACATGTTATGGTATTCCATGATGAATGATGGAATTTGTTTAATTTGAATGCTTAGAATGGTTGGTATTGGATGTGTGTTTCAAGTGCAGGTCATGGGTGTGATTTTGGGTGAGAAATGAAGCTAGAAATGGCTTTATTTTGTTCACACGGGCGTGTGTCTAGACGGTGTGTGACACACGGTCGGGTATATGGACATGTAGTTAGGCTGTGTGTCCTCTGTACCTTAAATTTTGAGAAACAGAATGCTTAGAATTGAGCACACGGGCAAAGACACAAGCGTGTGTCTTAGCCGTGTGTGCCACACGGCCTAGAACACGGGCGTGTGTCTTGGCTGTGTGAAACATGCACCCAATTTTGAAAGAACTTAATTAACCACACTGCCTAGCACACTGGCGTGTGGCATGGCCATATGCACAAGTCAGAGAGTTACACGGGACCGAACATAGCCTGTAGCATGGGCATGTCTAAGGGTCACATGGGCATGTCCGTAGACCACACGGGCGTGTGAGCCCTGCAACTTGGAAATTTTTTATAATTTCACGAAAAATTCCCTAAGTTCCCGATTAAGTCCCGACTCAATTCTAATACTAGTTTTGGGCCTTGGGGGCCCATATAAAGGACGTTATGAATAATCTCAGACAATGAATAGTAATTGTTATAAATTATCAAAAAATGTTCTCAAAGTTTCGATAATACTCCGTAACTCTGTTCCAGCGATGGACACGTTAAGGGTGTTACATGTCTGGTCATACATATTGAGGGTTGAGTACATACATTAAAGTAGATTTCATTAAAATAAGAGTGAAATAGGATGGATCAATGTGATATAAAGATTATAGGTTAGCCAATATGTGCAATAAAAGAAAAATTCAAGAAGAAAATCAAAACAAGTTGAAAAAGTACTTGAAGAGTAAAAACATTTGTGAGTGAGATGTGTTAGGAAAAGAAAATGTGACAAAGTCACAAAAGTAGAAAAAGCTCATTCATTAGTGCACAAAAAATCGTGAGCTAACCGTAATTGTTATATTATGCTATGACTTCCTATGTGGAGAAATAAAGAAGGTGGGAGAAGGAGAAATAAGGCAGTAAGCGAGAAAGGGTTACTCAGGGAGAGAATAGGGAACAATATGATGTGCCAAACTATTTTCATGCTTGAAATGCTTACCATTCTTGAAATCCATACTTTTCCTAAGCCTCAGAACGTTACAAGCCAAAAAGCCTTATCTGATCTAGGTAGATTTATTAATAATTTGAAATCATACTGAATAATTGCATTTATGATTGTTTGTATTTTGTTATGATAATCAAATTATTTGTATAATTTATTGATGGATTCCTACATTTAAGACTCTTAATGCTTGTATGTTTTGTAATATATTAAACTTAGGTATTTGACATCAAAAGTAGTAAGTCAGTTATATCTCATGCCAAGGTTATGTGTGAATATGTAATGCCAATTCATGTGCTTCGAAGCTAACAATTGTACCATACTTGCTCAAGGGTTATTTTTTCATTTATTGCTTTTATTTATATTGTTTGAGAACAAGCAATGACTTAAGTGTGAAGGAGTTTGATATTTCATAATTCAGTGTAGCAGATTAAACTAGTTTTCACACTTTAGGAGGTTGAACATAAGCATTTTAGTTAGGTTTTAATTACATTTTCTTAAGTTTAATAAAATCCATAATTTGATTCTTTTATTGACCTTAGGGGCTGAATGAGGCCTAAGGGGGAGCTAATATACTTTGTAAGTGTGCAGGAGACCATTAGAAGGTGTAGTAACTCAACATTGGTTACTAGATTGCAACATAGAGTATTGGATTTCGCAACATAGGGAGCGAATTAGAAGAATTCTAATACTGCCTTCAATGTTGCGCACAGCCTGAAGATATCACGACATACCCCTGAAGTATCATGACATACCCCCTGAAGACACCCTGAAGATGAGCATATTGCCTTTGATGCCACGACATAGGACTTGGTGTGTCGTGACATCGCCTCTGTATGGGAAATAATTATGATCCAGGGGTGTTTTGGTCTGCACAATCAAATATTAAGCACAAGAACGGTAACTGACCAAGGGTTAAGGATGACGACCACTCTAAACTCTAAAAATAGGTTCATTTAGCACATGTTATGGGCACCTTTCACATTATATAATTTTTCCTTTAGATCTAGTCTTTAGCTTTTCTCTTTTTTTAGGTTTTAGATTTTACTTACATTATT
This sequence comes from Gossypium bickii, assembly GCA_025503065.1. Classification (NCBI taxonomy): domain Eukaryota; kingdom Viridiplantae; phylum Streptophyta; class Magnoliopsida; order Malvales; family Malvaceae; genus Gossypium; species Gossypium bickii. The sequence continues at coordinate 50,744,632 of CP106719.1, forward strand.
GTTATTTACTTTTGGTGAACAAATCAAATTCGAGAAATACTATCAACTTCTGTGAAGATTCTGCACTTGAATCCTAATACAAATCAGGCTTTTTGTAAGATCTATTCTCTTGAATTGTTCTTTATGTTCATTCTTTCTATCAAGTTTATATCGTTTATTAGATCCATGAGGAACTAATCCTCCTGTGCGGAATTAGCGAGTGGAGGTATGAATAATTAAATGTTTTGTAAGGATTTCTTAACAAATCAGCTGTTCAAAAAATAACCCAAATTTGGTATGGCCTATCTGGGCACACCTTCAACCTAAATCGGTCTGGACTATGAGGTCGGAAGATAAGTAGTTCTTGGCGACTCAATGTTTCGGTGGACATATCAGAAGATCCTGCTGGGGTGCTAAGTAGTTGATTGAACAAGAAAACCCAATACGACTGTTGATTATCACTACCAAAGCGAGCTAATCACTCATTCTCAGATCTGATACATATTTGATTATTTGATTTCTCGTGTTTCATTTATTTACTTTCTTTTGTTTCTTTTCTTATTATTTTTTAGTATAATTTCTCAAAACCTTTCTTTTAATTATTCGTACTATTATACAATTAAAGTACTGTTTAGACCTATTTATGTTTAGATTAGAATTAATTTAGTGCTTGCCTCCCTTGGGTATGATTCTTAGAGTACTTACGTACTCCATTGAAACTATATTATTATAAACTAACCCATATACTTGCGAATACCGCTTTTCACATCTTTTGTGCAGGATTTCTACTCTAGATGTTGGTATGTCTAGAGGCGGCCAATGACGTATTCACTAACTGTTAGATAAGGTATCTTTCAACACAAAATGTGCTTCTGGAGTGCATCATCCATCCAACAACCTTCTCTATTTCTCCAGGGCATTACATAACCCTTGATCTCAATACTAATTTGCAATCAACAAGGTAGCAGTGAATATATTAAAATGTTTTGTGTCAGATTAGAGATACTTGGCACAAATTGAACCCTAGATTTAAACCTATTTTGCTAAACCCTAAATAATTTTGTCAAGGATGTGCATTTCCTCCAACTTGTAGACATAGCTCACACACTTTGACATTAAAGACACCCAGGTTGTTAGTTTCATGTTGAAATAAAATATGCACATGAAAATTAGGCATCCTCTCATCTAGATGTAGTTCCAACGTACTATATATAATTAAATTTGACATAACCAAAACCTTGACCTGGACTTCAAATTGAATAAAAAATGGTACATATTGCACATACTATCCGTTGAAAAATTGTTCTCGGATTTGTTCTGATATCAAGTATTTAAGCTAATTTCCTTACTAATTTGATATCACCGAACAAAGGAATCTATCAAGATGACAAATATCTCATTCGTAACACAACATGGTAACTATATAGAATAAAAATAACTTATTTTTAAAAACCATATAAAAACCCATCTCCCAAAACTATGAAATGGTTTTGAGTGGAGAAATGGTTAACAATTTTTATTTGTGTATATTTAAGGTTTGTTTGTATATTTTAACCCTAAACCCAAAACCTTAAGTCCTAAAATTTTGATGATTAAATTTACGATATAAGGACTAAAGTAATGGGTTATCATTTTGAGTTTAGATATGGGTGTTAAGTAAGGGATGAGGAAGAAGTCTAATATTTATAGAGTTCTTAAACCATAAACTCAAAAACCATGAGTCATAATGTTATCAAAAGGAGTTTGAGACCTATGGTTGTCGAGTTACTTGAATATATGAAATTTAACTGAACTTGACACTTGTAGGTATTGAGTCTTATGCATTATAATTTCACCAGTCATAATTAAACTCTTCTTACAGTTAGGAATTTTATACAATATTAGGTACCTCAACACCCACATGTGTTGAGTTCAAAACAGTATTACCCAAAACACTAAAAAAGAAACCCTAATTTGAAGCCCTAGCCCGAAATTCATCTACTAAACTCAACACCCATAAATGGCGAGTTTATTCTACTTTTTCATAGATTCATTTGGTAGAAATACTAAAAATTCACCCATGGGTGCTAAGTTCAATGTTACATACCTTGGCCACTATGGCTACCAATTTTCTCAAAATTTTGGCCTATAAATATGAGTTTAGGGTTTAAGGAAATTGGTTAAAGTGACTCAATGCTTTTAGAGAATCTTGGAGTGAAAAATTTTCAAACATTAGAAAACTTGTTACGATTATGCCCTATTCAACACAAATACTATTACTTAACATATGAGTTTAGGGTTTTAGGTTTTTTTAGGTGTATCACCTATTTTTAATTTAGGGTGTTGATAAATGGATCCACCTCAACTACCACAAATGCTTTTCCCAAGTGTAACACCTATATCTGGTTCCGAGTGTGTTGCTTTGATAATTTGGTGCTTTTTATAAGAAGAATAAATTGAAGAGTCAAAAGTTAGGGATTAGAGAAAAAGGTTTAAAATATAAAGATGACCTACATGATTTTATGGAAATGGATCCGACATGGTGCTTACATTTGTTTTCTTTAACCAATCGACAATGTCTATCATCTTTATCAAATTTGACACTTTAGTTTTGTAACTTTTTAGAATAGATAAAGGGAATGTGTTATTTTTATTCCTTTTCATTGTGTAATTTAATTTTATTAACTAATTAGTTTTCTTAACATGTGATGTAATGAAAATTTTAGTAATATAAATAAAAGCATTGATTATTTATTTCCTTTTTAAAATATGATTTAAACCATAAAACTTTGTTACACTATTTTTCATTAGGAACCCTAACCCATTTACCAAATGAACCAATTGGTACATTTAAGAAATTAAAAGACAAATCATGATCAAATGTATCAAAATGAGTTTAATAATTCATACACAAATAAATTCCATGAATTTTTTTCATAGATTCCTTCAACCAAGAATATTTAAAAAGTTTATTAAATTTAGACCCATTGGTGTCTAGTTCAATATAATGTCATGTCAAAAATTTAGTCAAACTTTTCAAAGTTAGGGTAGCATAAACTCGATGTTTATTGAACTTAACAGCCGTAGGTGTTGTGTTCAAGATAAAAACCTAAAACCCGAATATAAACCATAACCATAATTTTATCCACAGAACTTGACACCACGGGTGTTGAATTCTATCTTCTCTGTCAAAGATACTTAATAAGGACGATTTTCTTATAAACATTGCATTACACTAACCTCAACATTCATGGGTGTTGAATTCTATCTTCTCTATCAGAGATTCTTAAAGGGAACATTTTTCTATAAGACATTGTTCCATGGGTGTCAAGGATAGTCTATTATACATCAAATCTCACAATTGGCAAGATTAGCAATGTCTTTGCCTTATAAATATCCCTAAAGCCTTATTTGTTTTGCAATAACATCTAAAGGTTATTGTTTACATTTTAGGAGAATTTTCTAAGGGTTGGTAATGGTTTGAAATAGTTACTGAGTGAAAAAATTACTAAATACAAAACCTAAGGTGTTGAGTACCAAAGATTCAATGCATGTATCAATACTTGATGTTACCAACACTCTTTTGGTGGGTTTCTTCCACTGTGAGAGCATCTTTACAAAATTTTCCTACTTTCAAGAAAATTTATACCCGGTGACTTGGGAATTGGGTTATGGGTATCAGTATTGGTGGGTGTACATTGCTACTGTAACCATCAGAAGTCTTCAAGTAGTTGAGTGTAAGGGATCAAGGAAATGGGCTTAAGAAGTTGGGGCACCTAGGCTTTAGGATTTGTAATTGTGGTGGTATGGATGAATCTTAACATACATGGACGGTTATATTTGTCAATCAAATCAATTGGTCGATGGGGTATCTTTGTGGAATCCGACACTCTAGCTACATACCCTTTTGAAATTCTACAGTTATGGTGTTAATTTAATGAAATAGGTTGAAGCATCAATCACTTTAGAAGCCAAAATAAGGGTCCAAGTTTAGATTGCTCTAGCAAATTAGGGAAATAGATTAGGTTCTTTTTATCACGTAGTGTTATGTTATTAACTAATCAGTTGTCTTAGCGTATAAAGTGATGTAAATTATGCTATTCTAGAAAAATCCTTGAATTTGATGTTTTATAAAAATGGTATATTAGTAAATCTCTAATGTATAATCTACCTAAATACCAAATCATAAACCAAATAAATGAAATTGAATTACTTCAACTTCTTGTGTCTTTTCTCAAACAAAAATTGTTTAGGCTTTTAACTAAAATATGTAATTTAAATTTCATCACATATACCCTAATATTTAAAAGTCATAAAAAAATAAAAAAATTAGAAAACCCTAAAATATGTATATACAATTATCTACATGAAGTAATAAAATAGAAAATAGAAAGAATTTGTAGTTTAATGGGTGCATTGGATCTTCATCCATGATCTGGGAAAAGCTAAAATCAACCTATTCATCTACAAAGTTGAGATTTTCATCAGGTTTGATAGGTAGGAGAGCCAAGGCATCTTTAGTAGTAATGTATTTCCCTCATCCTCCACTTTTCCCCCAAGCTCAACCTCAATCATTTTGCTTTAGTTCAACAACGTTGCCGACACTTTGATCTTGGCCATAAGATTATAGATTTCTCACTCCTCTGGCTAGGCCTATTTTAAGATTTTTGCCCTGTAACAGCCTGTTTTTAGTTAAATCAGAATAGTGGTTTCGAGACCACAAATATGAAGTCAAAATATTTATTTTATTATTATTTTAATGTTTACAACACGATAGAATAATTGTGTGAAAGTTTCGTAAGAAATTTTATCGTTTGAGTGCTTAATTTTTTAAAAAGGACTAAACCACGTAAAGTGTAAAACTTGTGTTCTAAGAGTTAAAGGTAATAAATAGCCATGAAATTAAATAGTTAAGGGATTTATGTTGCAATTAGTCCATTATTTATTTGAGTGGACAAAGATTGACATGGTTAGGTAATTTTTAATTGTTATATATTAAGGTTATTCATGTAATTTAGTAATAAATGTTAACAAATTAAAGAAAAACAAAGCATTATGTTGGTTATCATCTTCTTTACTGATTTTGAAAGAAAGAAAAAGTCATTGTTAGGGCTTGGAAGTTCGGCTATCATCTATTGCTTGCATGGTACAATTTTTGATCCCGTTTTTAATGATTTCTATGTTTTTGAGATTGTTGCAGTTTAATCTAGCTAGCCCAGGGACTATTTTGCAAAAATCTTAAAAGCTTAGGGTTTTGCCATTGATGAATGTTGGTGTGTTTTGATGTTTGATGATAGAAAATGCATGCTTGTTGTTAGATAAACAAAATTTGTAAAGTGATTTTTAGTAAAATGTCCAATTAAGGATTAAATTATGTAACGTGTAAGTTGTGTGGTTAAATTATGAAATAAATGAAAAATATGTACTGTTAGGGACCTAATTGAAATTCGGCTAGCATGGGTTTTGGTTGAATAGCATGAATTTTTTATTTTATAAAATAAGGACTAAATTGTAAAAATGTTGAAATGTTAGGGGTAAAAGTGTAAATTTTCCTTACTATGTATTTTGGACTAAATTGAATAGAGAAATTATTAAAAAAGTTAATTTTGATTATATTTAAATCAAGAAGGTGAAATACAGATTTAGATCAGTGAAACAACAAAGTTCCGGATTAATTGACTTAATTCGCCGTTTTTGCATTCGAAGTAAGTTCATATGTAATAAACTTTGTTATAATTGTATTTTATATGCTTTGATATTGTATAAACTGTGAATACAACTCTGCAGACATGTTCGACGACAATTCAGCAAGTGTGAAATCCCGGTTGAACCTTAGGAATAGATTAGGATATGAATGACATGTCATTAGGGGTTATTATTGTTTTGGGTGCTGGTCTGTACGTCCTACTGGTGGCTAAGTTATCGAGAATGTGTTGTGGATTCTCGTCAACTTGTGTAAGCAACACCGTGTAGCTACATCATGATCGTCAACTTGTGTGAGCAGACCCGTTGATAGCTCGAGAGTGAGCGTTATTGAGATATGATATTGAGATAGCTTCGGCTATGTATTGGCACTTCGGTGCAAGATTTTATTGAGGTAGCTTCGGCTATATATATTAGCACTTTGGGTGTGAGATTCCCGAGTATCCTGTATTATTCCAAATGGTTCAACGGGTATATCGAGAATATGAAATGGTGAGAAATATATACGTATCAATACAGGTATGGTGAATATGCATTGAACATGTGAAAGAATTGAGTTCATGGTTAAATAGATGATTGAATATATGTTAACATTATGGTTATATATATTTTGTAGTATGTTATATGCATATCTTGAATGGTAATTAAATGGAGAGTTTTGCTTATTATTTTCATACGAGCTTACTAAGCTTTATGGCTTACATCGTTTATTTTTTTTGTTTTATAGTGAAATCAAGCTAGCTCGGATTTGGGGATCATCGGAGACTTCATCACACTATCCAACTATCACTTTGGTACTTTTGAACTTAAGTAGTTTGTGCATATGGCATGTATAGGTATTTTGGGTCATTTTGGTATATGTGTTGATAGTGAATGTAGCCATTTGAATGGGCTTGTAAATGTCTAAATTTTGGTTTTGTATATAGCCATGAGAGTTGGTTTAATTTGGTTGGTTTTGTTGTGTATATATAGTTGCATATGGCTTTGGTTATGTGTTAAATGATGGATATTTGATGCTTGTTGATAATAGGTATTGTGGATGTCAAATGGTTGATGAATTGGGAATTAGTATGCTTGTGGGTTTAGGTAAACTGATTCATGTTTGAAAGTGTCCATTTTGTTGAATTGGGAATGCGAATTGGGTATTAAATGAAGTAGCATATTGTGGTACATGTGAAACTTGTTGTTGTTGGTATTGAAATGGTATGATATATGCTTGGTTGAGTTAGATGTGTAATAGCCTAATTTCAGTGAGATTAGAACAGTGGTTTCGGGACCATAAATCCAAGCCAAAAACAAAACTTATTTTAATATTATTTATGATTCGCATTATTATAGGAAGGTCATATCAAAATTTTGATACAACAATTTTACCGATTGCATGTTTAATTAGGGAAAAGACTAAATTGCATAAAATGCAAAAGTTGCCTTCTAGTAGTTATAAGTATCAAATAACTATAGAATTCAAAACTTAAGGTCCTTATATGGTAATTAGACCATTGAGGAAAAGTTTGTAGATATTTTAATAATTCATCCATGGAAAAATTAGAAAAGGGTAGGGACTAAATTGGAAATCAATAAAATTAATAGATGATAATTAATTAAAAAGAAAGAAATCATTTATTTTCATATCATCTTCCCCAAAATTTCTATGGAAACCCTAAGAGAGAGGATGAAAACTTTTCAATTTCAATAAGGTATGAAATCAAGTCCCGTTTTTAATGATTTTTATATTTTTGGAATCGGGATAGTCTAGTCTTTCTATTTAGGGTATTTATTTGAAAAGTTATCAAGGTATGAAATTTGGGTCATGGATGAATATGCTGAAAATTGGAAATTTATGGTAGAAAGTGAAAAGTTATTCATAGATAAACAACTTTTACAAAGTAATTTCTGTTGAAAACTTGATTTAGGGATTAAAATGAAAAAGTGGTAAAACCTATGAAAAATTCTTAAACTGTGAAATGTATGTGCTATAAATGTAATATATAAATTTTGGCTAGGCTTGGAAAGAGGGTTAAATTCCATGAATTTCATTTTCCAGGCCTAGTGACGAAATTGGAATTTATGAAAAGTATAAGGGTAAATGGTAATTTTGCCTAGGATATAAGTGAATGCAAATGTATATCATATGTGATAAATTGATAGTTAAATTTTTCTATATAGACTTGGAAAGACCAACTACTGAACTAGATCGAGGAAAACAAAAAGTTTCTAATTAGTTGAAACTCGAATACGAACAATTGTCAAGGTAAGTTCGTGTAACCTAAATATGTATGTTAATGTGCTTGAATTGAATTGTATGTTTGTTGATATGTATGTGAAGATATACACTATGAAATGACTACAAATTGGAAAATAATGATAAAGTGCTATGTCCCAAGTTGAATGTTGAAATTCGATGGAATAAGGTGATTTCTTGAAAAGAGTATAATACTGCTTATGTTGCAGATAGGATTTAGCCCAGACAGGTAATCCTGAAATAGGCCCTCTAAAGCTTATGTTATAGATTGGATTTATCCCAGACGGGTAATCCTGAAATAGGATTTAGCCCAGACGGGTAATCCTGAAATAGGCCCTCTAAAGCTTATGTTATAGATTGGATTTATCCCAGACAGGTAATTCAAATCAAGCTCTTTAAAGCATATGGTACAAAAAGGATTTAGCCTGGACGGGTAATCCTGTTATAAAATATGTGGCCTGAGAGTGTGCTATATGATCATGTGCTAAATGGGTGCTTTTAAACATGAATTGACGAATAGTTGATAAGTATACTTTGTGTATACTACCCGAATGTCCATCGAAATTTCAATAATTCAACGGGAAAGATTCATGAAGTACGGAAAGGTGAAACTAAATAGAAGTTTATATTGAAATGAGCTTATCTATGTTTACTTGATATTCAAACGATGTTATGTGACTGACTTGTTTGATTAAGTGTATATGTTTAGGTAAATTTACCCAAAAATTTTGGACGGTATGGTTATGTATGCTTGTATGAATAAATATAACCGGTAAGTTTAATTCCCGTTATACGAACTTACTAAGCATAAAAATGCTTACCCCATTTAATTTTCTTTGTTTTATAGTGCTCGTAAGCTCACGAAGGTTGGAAGTCAGCCGGAGCATCAATCACACCATCCATGAAACAACCCAAACCCGGCCCACGAGCCTTGACCGGATCTGGTATGTTCCTTGAGTAAAAACGGTTCATAGTCTGTTTGTTACTTAGGAGAAATTCATGTGGTTTTGAGAGAATTTTTAAACTTCTTTGGGTTGGGCTCGAGTTGGGAATAAGTTGATTTTTAAAATCAAAGTTTTTATAAGACTTTAATTCAGAGAAAATATCGAGTTGTTTTAAAGTTTACTATAAATTGAAAACCATTTGTTTAGGGTGTCCAAGTCACTTAGAGTCATTTTTAAAAAAAAAATTTACTTAATCCTTAATTTGATAAAAATTTGTAACGTCATAAAATCAATTAAAAACATGCATAAAACAGTTCATACTATGGCCTTATTACATCGAAAACGAAACCCCAAAAATAAATCCAACAAACTTAAAATAAAACAAGTCCAAAAATAAAGTAGAGTCCGAACTGAGCATGGCCACCACTAAGCTCCTGCCGACCCGGTCCATCACTGATCGTCACCTAAAAAATAATCCCACAACGGGGTGAGTCATACAGACTCAATGTGTAACCAATACTAAATCCAAACAGATTCAAGCATATCAAATCATATATATTCATATAATATTTAAATAAAATGATGTAACCCCGAACCCAAACCTAGGTACCATCCGCTACACATCACCCGTACCAACCTGCACACCGTGGGGACTACTAAGTCAACCCTCCATCCCCTACACACCATCGAAGGCAGTCGCTGCAGTCGATGTGCTCATCGCCCTTATAAAATTCGTGGCATAGCCACCAAGTAAAATAATTGAGACATGAGTCACCACATTCAAATAATGTGACTGAAGTCACCGCATTCAGATAATGTGACCGAAGTCACCACATTCACTTCCCCTTTCAATATCACCCAAATGCCCATGTCATACATATCAGGCAATATCATGCCTTATTTCGCATTCTTTTCACTGTTCACATACGTGCCATATCATATATTCATAACGAGATAACTGCAGTAGTAGTAAATGAACGTACCTGAGTACTTTGTACCATTGCATGGTACCTTTGGCCACATTCATATTATTAAGACACACATAGTTAATTTAAGCTGTAATCTAATGTAGTTTAGTGTGGGGTACACACCTGATTTTCTTAACGCTTCACTGAATCCCGAATATCCTGATCTAATGCTTTAGATCCTTAATTCCTTATTGCCGATTTGATTACTAGTCAAATCCCGAAACTTTGCTATGTTCCTTCTTGTAATCGGTCACCACTAGATCACCTAAATGGTTAGTTTTCGGTTATAACAAATAAGGAATAGATCTAAGTTAGTAAATAGGGCCTTGGCCGAATGTATAGGTGCTCTTACCTTGCGATTTGAAATCCCGAAATCCTTGTATACCACTATCGACTGCCCCTAAATATCCATAGTTAAATTTGGCTAACATAGCAACTAATATGACCGAATATGCACCTTCACTTACCTTGACTCTTTAAAATCCCGAAGACCTCACCTAGAAGTCGGCTATACTAGAAATCCCGAAAGATCCTTCCAAATTTCGGTAACAAGAAAATTAATGGGATTAGTCCTTAACTTTCGGCTAAAAGAAGAAAAAGATTTGAGATCGAATAACAATGGAATATACCAACCCAAAGAACCCCCCATTCGGCTACCACCTCAACTCCTTACCAAATCCCCTATTAATCTCCTCATTTATCTCTTATCTTATCATATAAAATAAGTAAAAATAAATCCACATTTATCTATCTATCTAGCCGAATTTTAAAGAGAATAGAACTCATCCTTTAGTGCCTTAATGCCGTCCATTTCCTCCCTTCCTTGCCGAAAATAAAAACCTTTATTTAGCTTCCCATGTGACTCGAACCTTGGCCCACCTACTCCTGCTTGTGGCGTCATTTCCAGAGGCCCTAAGTGGCGCCTCCAAGCCACTTAACCAAGCCCGTTAGTATGTCATATATCCCCTACATATTTTCTTAAGGCCCCCTCTGCCTAGCTTCCTCTTTTTAAACTTAAAATCTACTAATTTCTAAGGCATTTCCCTATTCTCTAAAGTTCATAAAATTCACCTAACACATGCATAACACACAAAGGCATGCTATTCCATATAATTTAAGCAATAATGCATAAGCCCAATTTCAGGATATTACAATCCACTATTTCATTTTGGTATAAATAGAAATCTCAGTTTGGTATAATGGCATGTATAGGCTCCTTTGGCCAAATGATGGCTTGTAAGTGATGTTTTGTATTCTAGCCATTGGAATGGCTAGTGATGTTTTACTTAGTATGTTTATAAAGTTATTCCATGATTAAATTCTTATGTGCTAAGTTGGTTGATTGGATTATGCTTAAAGTGTATGTCCTTATAAATAAAATTATAAACATGAATTATATGTAATAATATACCATGCTAGGTACTAGAATTCGCTTGGTTTTAATGTTTGGATTGGTGGATATATGTTAATGAGTTTTTGTGCAGGAAAGTGGTAGGTTTTGGGTGACAAATGAGGCTAGGAAATGGCATTATTTTGGCCATACGGGTAGACACACAGGCGTGTGTCTACGCCATGTGTGACACATGGCCTAACCCATGGGCATGTGGCCTGGCCGTGTGTCCCCTGCATCTTTAAAATGAGAAACAGAATGCTCAAAATTGGGCAAACGGGTAGAGACACGGGCGTGTATCTCAGCCGTGTCGTTGACACGGCCTTGAACACGGGCGTGTTACACAGCCGTGTGAAAACTGCACCTAAATTTCAAAAATAAAATTCGCCATACGACCTAGCACATGGGCGTGTGACTTGGCTGTGTGACTTTAATTACTTAATGCCTTATAAGTCAGAGAGTTACACAGGCTAGGGACACGGGCATGTGTGACCACACAGCTTGACCACACGGGCGTGTCCCTATACTATATAGGCGTGTGGACACTGTATATAAGGAAAATTTTAAAATTTTTCGAAACATTTTATGAAATCTCGATTCAGTCCTGAATCGATTCCACAGTAATTATTGGGCCTCGAGGTTTAAGGGACAATATGATTGATGTTGCATATTAATGGTATTTTCAACTTGATTTATTTATAATTGTTCTATAAGTCCCAGTAATACCCCATAACCCTGTTCCGACGATAGATACGAGTTAGGGGTGTTACAAGATGAATGCCTATATATTCTATGTTTTGGTGCCAAATGGGTTGGTTTAGGTGTGTGCAAGTTTGGGTGGCAAATTGGCTTGGTAAATAGCCTATTTTTGTCCACACGGGCGGAGATATGGACATGTGTCTCAGCCGTGTGTGACACACGGTCACATGACACGGTCGTGTGTCCCCTAGTGTGGAATTAAAGATCAAGTCAGTATGCTCCCCACGGCCCAGCACACGGGCATATGACTTGGCCATTTGGTATAAGTCAGTATACCCTAAAGGTTTCGCACGGCCTGGCACACGGGCATGTGTGGCCATTTTTAGGGCACACGAGTGTGTGTGTTGGCCGTGTAACCCAAGTCAGAGAGTTACACAGGGTTAGACACAGGCTGGGACACGGCCATGTGATCCCATTTTGAATGTCCACATAGCCTGTGACACGGGCGTGTCTTTGGCCGTGTGTCGGGCCACAGGGCATGTGTCCCCTGAAATTTGAATAATTTTCTAAGTGTTTCAAAATTTTCTTGAACTATCAGCTGAGTCCCGAACCACTTCTAAAGCATGTTTAGGGCCTCGTAGGCTTGTATTATGGACAATGTGATTGAGTTTGAATGATGATTGCATGAAATTTGAAAAATGTATGTGAAATTATTGCTTAATTGTTTTATAAGTCAAGTAATGCTCCATAACCCTATTCCTGCGTTGAATATGGGTGAGGGGTGTTACATGCCCTATGCTTTTATGTTCCTCCTCCAATGGCCCAAAATTGGTCATTTAATCCGATGCATAAGAGCATGTGTTAGGTGATACGTATATGTTTTACCATTGACCCAAAATCATTCTACATAAATATCAAATGGACCAAAATTACCACCTAGAGCAATACAACATGTGAAGTATGTTAGAGGCAATTGGCCCAATGGGCGATGTGTTGGACATGTTTAATGGCCCAATTGTGCTCCGACTCCAAACACAAATCCATATCATCATATTCATCCATGTTCTCTTGATTTGTCAAAAATTTCTAGACTATCTCAAACTACCTAAAACCTTATCAGACTTATACCATTTAATGCAAGAGAAGCATATAAGCACGCACACATTGAAAACATGGTTGTGTGCATGTGCAGGCGATGATAGTGTGACATTAATTTCTACTACTCGGCATGACATCACCAAAAATTGAAAAAGTAATAAAAGAAATGCATTTAAACGCAAGGATAATGTGATATTAATTATATTAAATATATATCATTATAACCCACAAATTACCAATTATTTGACTCAACGTCAATAGATATGCTCGCATCGCTGCAATATTTACCTTTTAGTAAGTTGTATGGTCACAATTCTTGGACCGCTTATTAAAATATCCAATGCTAGCACTTATATAAAACATTCAAAATGTATAACATTTTATAACATATGCTTTTAATTTTACCTTCTAGCAAGAGGAAAACTAAGATTCTTTGATGGTACAGGCATAATCCATAGAGTTGACACCATCCCCATGATTGTAAAATCGAAAGGAAACCATTTATTTCCTTGTTCCCCACTCTACACGCCATACATAACATCCACTATAGGTAGCCCAAAAAAGTGGACCCCAACTATATTTTTTGACTATTTTGAAATTAGATAAGAATAGCAAATACATCAAATGAACTAAATTACTATTTTGGAATTAGATAAGAATAGGAGATACATCGAATAAACTAAATTGCCAATTTTTTGGCACCAAGACAACCTCAATTAATTGAAAAATCTAAGCTCTAATATAATGTTGAATATCTTTAAGTATTGGATTCTCTAAGAGATTCTCAAAATAGCTCTTCAACCATGTTAACTTAATCTAAAGCCCACTAAAATCAAACTTATTATCAGTGTAACACCCCTTACCTGTATTCTATATTAGAACCGGGCACGAGGCATTACCATACTTAACTTGCACAGTTATACAAATTTTGATTATAAAACTCATTACAAATTAAAACGTTTCCATCCATGTGTCTATCGTCCTTATAATGGTCCTACGAGGCCCTAGACATGCTTCTAAAAAGGTTTCGGATAATTTGGAAACTTTTGTGCACTTAAGAAAACTTTTCCTGAACAGGGGCCACACGCCCGTGGGGGAGATGACACGCCCGTGTATCATCTCACACGCCCATGTTCGGTGCTCGTGGTCGACATTGACTTGATTCACACGCCCATATGGCTGGCCCGTGGTCGTCTCTGATTAATTTGCACGGCCTGGGCACGCCCGTGTGATCCAACTGTATGGCGATTCAAACTCAAATTTCAAAATGCTAAATTCACACGGCCTGGGCACACGCCCATGAACTGGCTGTATTTCACACACGGTCTAGACACACGCCCGTGTGCCTACCCATGTGGACAAAATCAAGGCTATTTGCCAAGCTTTCTGCACCCCTCTAGCTCACAACTCATGAATCCATTCAACATATCAATAAACAACTCAAAATTGCAATATGAACTTCCATGAATAATTTCATATTTTCATAAGTAATAAGGTGAGCCATCAACTATGGCAATGTACAATATAACTAACTTGATAAGGGCCATCACACTTTTGGCCAAAATAACAAAATAACTAAACTAGTCTAGCCCCTATACATGCCATATACAAAATCACCAAGTCTAGATATACCAAGGTGAGCTGATAGTGTGGGCGATCTTCTGGTTATCCACGTATTCCGGCTCGACTCTTAAACTCTATAAAACAACGAAAAAGAGAAGGGGAGTAAGCTTAAAACTTAGTAAGTTTACATGTGAACAATGTAACATTTTAGTATATGCTAAACAATTATATAGCAATACATACTATACAAGAAACAATCCACATTCAGAATCATGCTTACTCATTCCTTCCATTTCCACATTCCAACCATGTCACAAGATCAATGTATACATTCATTAGCATAACTCCCTGCACTTAGCACCACAATATCATATACTATAACACATCACAATCTATCGATTAACTAATCAAGATCAATTTCTCAGTGGTTTCGCACTTAGCCCACCATTAAATTTATTTGGGGTGGTATCGCACATAGTGTCACACCCCAAACTCGGCATAGAAGTTAGGCTCGAATCAGGCGTGTCACATGGTAGTGTTTTTCGAAACCATATTTCTTGTTGTTAAAACTTGTTTGATAGTTAAAACCTCTTTGTTAAAACTCAAAATACTTAAGTAATTGTTGTCCACTAGAAAACGTAACTACTTTTAAAACCTTATCTGTTGCGGAAGCATATTTAAAATAGACAATTTACAAAAAGGTGATGTTTAAAAATTGAGCTGCAGAAGCATTTTGAAAACATTACGGAAACGTAGTATTTTGAAGACATTTATCGTTTTGGAAATCGTATTCCACTTTTAGCAGTTAGAAAACATCATAAATAAATATCACAAATAATAAGTTAAAAATAGAGAGGCCTTATTACAACCTAAATCAAAATATTTAAAAAGTAAATAATCAAAACGGAAAGCATAAGCAGTGTGTGGTCTTCTCCGAGTCCCTTGCAGCTCCGAACTGTCTAATGCTAAGGATTACCTACACAGTTAAAAACGGGGTGAGTTTATGGAAACTCAGTGTGTAATCCCCTATTATGGTCACAGTCTGGGCCTAAGCCCATACAATGACGATCTGCGCTAAGCCCTATTCGGTGTGATGCCGGGCCTAAGCCCTATTCTAGAATGATGCGGGCATAAGCCTTATTTGGTAACAGTCTGGGCCTAAGCCCTATTCGGTAACAGTCTGGGCCTAAGCCCTATATGTAACACCCCTCACTTGTATCCAACTCCGGGATAGGGTTCGAGGTGTTATTGGACTTAAATATTCACAATCATACAAAATCGGGTTACCAAATATCGCCCAAAATTACAACTTTTCAAACACGTGCATTTGACCTTGTCATCTATTTAATCACTTATACCACATAACAAGACATTAACACATACCATGGACAAATAGGCTTACAAGCCAAAACCATCATAAGCCACATCTCATGGCTATAATCAACAAATCAATATAAGCCAATACATTTGACTAATCACAACAACATCCATCATAGAAAAATTAAGTCCCTATACATGCCACTCACTTGAAAACATTTAACATACATATGCCAATACTCCAAGGATAATGGCTCGATAGTGTGATGCTGCCTCCAACGATCTCCAACCCTGAGCTGACCTGACAAAACTAAAAGAAATAGAAATGAGGGAGTAAGCTTTACGCTTAGTAAGCTCGCGTGAAAATAATAAGCAATGCGATAACATGCTATTTTCATATTCTTTCTATTTATTCAAATTCCAGTTAAGTTATTTTCTCGAGTCATAGTCATTAAATTATTTATATATGGAGCTATGGTACTCCAAATTAATATCTGTTAATTTTCCATGAAACTAGACTCACATATCCTCTTACCATAAAATTTTCAGAATTTTTGATTCATCCAATTAGTACATTTTATTCTTTAAAGTCTCCCCTATTTCATTGTTTGACTATTCTGACCTCACTTCACTACGAATCAATTTTCTCCTCGTACAGAGTTCATATGACCTTCTTGTTTAGTTCAATTGCAAATAGACTCATTCAAGATTTAAGGCATATAAATTATATCCCATAATTATTTTTTTACAATTATTAATGATTTTTCCAAGGAAACATAGGGGATCACGTAATTATTCTAAACCAGTCTTACAAAAATTTAAATATCTCAAATTATACAAATCATTTGTTTTCTCTGTTTCTTTTATATGAAAATAGACTCAATGATCTTTAAATCAATATCTGATCCAACTTATAATTAAATTTTTACTATTTTTGGTGATTTTTCAAAATCACGTAACTACTGTTGTTTCAATCTATTTTACTGAAAATTTTACTCTCCCATGTTTTCTTTATATCACTTTCATATATGCATACATAACACCAAGCATAATCAATACTAGCCATACAAATGAATAATTATCACCAATATTTAAAAGTATTCATAGTGGCGCTTACACCATATTAGCCTTACCACCATTTCAATCACGTATCACATATCAAACACATTATGCACATACACATATGATCACATGCACCCTTATTCACACAAACACTTGCTCACACGTACATTTGCCACATTTCTCAATTGGTCACATTCACACCTGCACTTATTCATAACATGACCGCACCAATCATCATTAGTAAATTATCTCATTGAACCCCTTCGAGAAACGCCCCATACTCGGTGGTCTCAACACATAACTCCACCTATACATAATTCGGCTTTCTTGTACACATGGTGAAGGTCCCTTATCACCCATGTGACCTAGCCATTCCATCTCGTAGCTTTCTTGTCTACATGGCGTCCAACACTAGGAACCACTCATGTGACCTAGCTACTCATAACTCGTAACTTTCTTGTACACATGGTATACACACAGTATTACACATGTGACCTAGTTACATATGAAATTATTATCCCGTAGCTTTCTTGCACACATGGTGAAAGTCCCTTATCATTCATGTGGCCTAGCTACATATCAAATTTTGCCATCTCGTAGCTTTCTTGTGTACAGGGTGAAGGTCCCTTATCACTCGTGTGACCTAGCTACATATTGTCCGTATCTCTCGGTTTTCCAAAGGTTCAATCGAGAATTTCCCATTCCATACATTTTAATATTCTAGTTATCACTTAATGATTTCCATAATATATAGCAAAATAATTATTGAGCAAGTAAAATAAATACATTATTTACATATAAACTTTCTTGTTGAAATCTCGTTAGGTACAACCGTGTAGCAACTCATACAACCCATGTAATATTAATTTAACATTCAATTCTTGTAACATTAATTTGCCATTCCATTTCACATGACACAACAAACATCACATTTTCCATACCATACATACCATCCATCAACTTCTCCTAAACATATTAAATCATACAATTTATGCCATATCAATAGAGAATTACAATTCAAGCATGGTGTTGCATTATTATTAACACACGAACTTACCTCAGATCCAGAAACGTCAATTTACCATTTTAATCCATAACCTTGTATTTTTTCGATTTAAGCTCGAATCTTGATTTCCTTGATCATGAAGCTTGGAAAGCTTGAAAACCCTATCCATGGCTTCCTACATGTTAAATTCGGCCTAAGCTTGAAGATGGACAAATTTGGCATTTAAATTTTGTTTTTAATTCATTTAATTCACTAAATTACCAAAATGCCCCTTCAAGAAAATCTTTTGAAACATACCCATCCATGTTCATTTTTGTCCACCAACTTAACCAATGGTCTAATTATCATTTAAGGACCTCCAATTTAAAATTTCATAATAAGTGGACACTTCTAACATGTAGAACTCAACTTTTGCACTTTTTACAATTTAGTCCTTTTGACTAAATTGAGTGCCCAAACGTCAAAATTTTTGAATGAGATTTTCAAAAAATCATTCCGTGAAATTGTAGACCATAAAAATATAATAAAAATAAAATTTTCCTCATCGAACTTGTGATCTCGAAACCACTGTTCTGACTAGGCCCTAATTCGGGATGTTACACTATATCATATCAATGCAAACGGACATGAAAACCAACCCTTAAAAACCAACTCACCACCCGTACCAACCATCTCTCCATGTGGGGTCCAAGTCGACCCACCCAGCCAACTCTCCAATACTACCATCCAGCTCTCCATGTGGGGACCATGTTGACCCACCCAGCCAACTCTCTTATAATACCATCTAGCTCTCCATGTGTGGACCATGTCGACCCACCCAGCCAACTCTCCAATAATGTAGCCTAGCTGCTAAAAACGATATACGTGGTTGAGCCACTAGGATCAGAGTACGTGGCGATGCCACTATAACGATACTTCCTCCAAATCAGAAAAACCCAACCCAATGCAGTGTCATGTCATAACTAATCCATGTATGCAGTGCATCTCTAACATAATCAATCATACAATTACCATATACAACACTAGTACTACCTAGGGGTACAACGGTCATACAACCACAGTCAAATTAGTCAACTCATAGTCTAAGTCAATCATTTACCCCCAAAGGCAACATAGTCATCTTACCCTATAAAGGTATTTCGGTAATCCTACTCTATAGGAGTAATTCAGTAATTCCACTTTACAGGGGTATTTTAGTAATTTTGCAAACCGATGGTATTTTAGTAATTTTGCAAACTGGGGGTATTTCGGTAATTTCACAAACCAGAGGTATTTTGGTAATTTTACAAACCAAGGGTATTTCGATAATTTCAAATATTAGAGGTATTTCGATAATTTTGCAATCCAAGGGTATTTCAGTAATTTCACAAATCAGGGGTATTTCGATAATTTTACAAACCAAGGGTATTTCAGTAATTTCACAAATCAGGGGTATTTCGATAATTTTACAAATCGGGGGTACTTTAGAAATTTTGCAAATTAGGGGTACTTTGGTAATTTCACAAACCGAGGGTATTTTGGTAATTTTACAAACCAATGGTATTTCGGTAATTTCACAAATCAGGGGTATTTCGGTAATTTTGCAATCCAAGGGTATTTCGATAAATTCACAAATTAGGGGTATTTCAGTAATTTTACAAACAAAGGGTATTTCAGTAATTTCACAAACCAAGGTATTCTAAATAGAGATAACGACGCGAATGGGCCTAGGGCCCATTCTCGACCCAAATAGGCCCACACGCTTGTGTAACACCCTAAACCTGGCCCTTAAGCCCTGACCGGATCTGGTATGTCACAGAGTAAAAACGGTTTGAAATATTTCGATTAATCGGTGAAAATCTAAAAATATGTTGAGGTTATAAAACGGTGTTTATTAAAAACTCAGATGGGATTGATTTTATAAACATGGTTGAGTCGAACCCTTTTCCTTTGAAAACATTTGATCATTTAAATTTTTTTAAACACCAGAGTTATTGTTAACTTGGTAAATTTTGCTACCCGGCAGTAACCTCCTTGAAAACTCGTAAGTACCTATTTTGAAAACGTAACTTTTAACCGATTTACTTTACAATTTATAAAATCATTAGTAATATAGTAAAAGTGAAATATAAACAACTACTTGAACATTAAAAATAGTAATTAGCGGCCATATTACAATCCAAACCAAAAATTAAAAAAATAATAAACTTTAACTGTGATAAATATAAATTCAACTCCAAAGAACAAGCATGGCCGCCTCGAGTCCTCTCCGGCTCCATCTCCGCGATCTACTTATCTGCAAAATGATATGGGAAGGGGTGAGTCACCAAGACTCAGTGTATAAATCCCCAACCCGGAAGTGCGAACTCATACACGAAATATTAGTAAGACATGCAAAACATGCAAACCCATAACCTAGCCATCCATACTCCTTTACTACCCCGTGTGGTCAAAACCACTGGTGGTCAAAACCACTGGTGACCGGAGTCACAAATCCAATGATGGGGCCAACCCATCGTGTGGTCAAAACCACTGATGACCGTAGGTCACAATTATCAATATGTGGTCAAAACCACTGGTGGTACCAAACCGCTGGGACTTAGTCACGATTTATCTCAATGGTGTGCTCAAAACCACTAGTGACCGAAGTCACAATTAAACTGATGGGGCCAACGCATCTTGTGGTCAAAACCACTGGTGACAGTCCATAGAGAATATTCCCCCTCCTCTCTTCAATCCCATTACCAACATGCTCACAACATGCTTATCATATTATCATCAATCATGCATATAAGTCATGGCATAGCATATTACCCAACATGTCATTCATATAATATATTTAAAATCATAAGCGACTTACCCGGAATCCATGCTCAAGCCCACAAGGCAATTCACTATCACAAAAGTTACGGTAACATAATAAGCAATACCAACTAATAAAGTGTGTAAGAGTTTACACACCTGTTTAACCGAAGATCTAAGGAGAAATCCCGAATCTATACGATATCACAAAATCCCGAAACGTATTCCCGTATTGCTCCAAAGCAAATTGAAATCCCGGAAGCCTCTGTTTTCCTTTGCCAATTAGCCCATAAAACCATAGTGCACGTTCGGTTATACTTAGATACCAAAAAGGGCCTTTGGCCGAATATGCCTAACCACTTCCCACTCTTACCGAAATCCCGAAGTTGTCACTTGTCTTGTCGAGATCCCTTGAAGAATCAAATCCCGAAATGCTCCTTAGTGTCAGCTACACACAAAAGTTACAATATCAAGACCCTATACATATTCGGCCAACCTTACCACGACCTATTCTCAAGCTTTCTGTAACACCCCAAACCCGGACAAGACACCACGTCCGAATCTGATGTGTTACGGGAAAAACGTTTTTGAGAGGTTTAGATTTTTTTCACTTAAAAGCTGGGTGAAAACATAGTGAATTTGAAGAAAATTTGAGTAGACTTGTTTGAAATCGAATGGTGTATTTGAAACCCGGAAATTTTGCAAACCTAACCAACAAGTGTTGTTAAAAGCGAGTTGATTTCATTTAAAACTTCAATAGTTTCTTAGTGTTACTTAAAACATTTTTAAACTTGGTAGAAAATCGAGTTTGATTTGAAAATCATTTGAGTTGACTTAATATCGAAACATAGTATAATACCCGATGGTATAATTGAAAACACATTGCGTTAAAATTTTGAAATCCTTGTCATTCCAAGTTTTAGTAAAGTTCATACCAAGTTACTTTGTTAAGGCATATTAAAATCAACTTAAAGCATAAACAACATAAAACATAATTTTAAAGGCCCTTTTACAAATCCAAAATAAACCCAAGTAAGTAAATAAACTAAAGTACCCAAATTATAGAGTCTGAGTAAAACTTTATTCAACATGGCATGAGCACCCCAGTCCATCCTTACCCATGTCCGCGTCTACGAGTCACACCCAAATGTCAAAGGAGAGGGTGAGTCGAATGACTCAGTGCATAAATCCCGCTCCCGATGTAACAATATGCTAACACACATCATACATAGCAATATGATTAATGCAACCCGATCCTAACCATCCGTATCTCCTTTTCTACCCCGTGTGGTACCAAACCACTGGTGGTGCCAAACCACTGGTGACCCAAAGTCACGATATCCATAAGTGTGGTGCCAAACCACTGGTGACCCGAAGTCACGAACAATCCAATGATGGGGCCAACCCATCGTGTGATACCAAATCACTAGCGACAATCCCGTATCTCTCAAGTGGGGTCAACCCACGGTGGTGTCAAACCACAGGGACGAGTCGCAATGAGGTGCCAAACCTCTGGTGTCCCAAAGACACAATGTGGTACCAAACCACTGGTGACCGCAGTCACAAATCTGATGATGGGGCCAACCCATCGTGTGATACCAAATCACTGGCGTCAATCCCGTATAATCAATCGTGGGCCAACCCACCGTGGTGCTAAGCCACTGGGACGACGCTGAGGTGCCAAACCTCTGGTGACCCAAAGTCACAAAATATCACCGTGGTACCAAACCACCGGAGGTGCCAAACCTCCGTGTCCCAAAGACACACGTGTCCCAAAGACACGGATATCATCATCCCCCTCCACTCATATCATCCATACATGTCATACTAACTCATGTACCATATCCAATCATGTAACTCATGCTAGCATGCCCAATATTGTAATCTCAATGCATACATATCATAAAACATGCTATTAAATGTATCAATCAATAGAACTACACGAACTTACCCGAATCCATGATCATACCCAAAAAGGGTATCATATCCATCCATCAATCTGTCTTAATTTGTTAATCAATCAGGTTTATCATATATTACTAGATATAAAGTGTGTTACTTTACACACCTGATAGAGCGAAGGTTTTAATCCTAAGAACCGGTCTACAACCCTCGATCCTCTTGCTCCTAAAACAATCGACCAACCCAAGTATTAGAACTCATACTATTCGGCCAACACCAGGGGTTAGTAACCAAGACCATTCGGCCAAAGCTAATAAACCGAATAGGTTAATGATTAAACCCTCACCTTTACTCTTGACTTGGCTTCCAACCAAACCCGAACCACAATGGTTCCTCCTATGATAATCGACCACCACCTTGAAAAGAATAACTGTTAATCCTTTGTCATCCTTGACTTAATCAAAACTAAATAAATAAATAATGAACAACCATCTCACCATCACTTACCAAACGTTTAATCCAAGAAAGAAGGCTCCACTTGTCTGCTTCAAAAATCCAAAGACCCTTCCTCTAAAATCCGATTAGAACCAAAATCGAAACAACACCACACCTAAAATTCAGCCAAGTTGAACACCACTAGAAGAGAGGGGAAATTCGGCTAAGACCTTAACAAAGAAAGAATAAGATTCGGCCTTACACAAAGAAAGAAAACACGAAGAAAAGAATGAAAGAAAGGGGTTGATATTCGGCCAAACAACAAGGATTTAACAAATAGGAGAATGGTATTTTCGGTTCAAAGAAAAGAATGGAGAAAAGTATTTTCGAAAATGGAGTTTCAGCCAAAGAGATTTTAAGAAGAAAAAGAAAGTATAGGAAGAAAAGAGAAGTAGGTTTGGCTTACACAAAATGAACAAAAGAGAAGAAAGAGGAGATGAGCATTCGGCCACACACCCAAGATTAAAAGAAACAAGGCAATTTTCGGTAACCTTAGGGAGGTTTTGACTTTCGGTTTCAAAAGAAAGAAAAACGAAAAAGAACACACTAGAGAATTCGGCTGCAACTGTCAAAATGAGAAGGCATTAGCTTTTACCCCAAGTGACCGAAAATGCACAAAATGAAAAGTGCATTTCGGCACTAGCCCCCCTAACACACTCACCAACCGGCCACTCCCCAACAAGCTTCCCAAGTTTCGGCCAACACCTCCAAACACCCCAAAAAAATCGGTCACAACCCCCCATTTGCTCACAACCATCCATTCAAAACACTTTGAACTAGTCTTCTCCTAAATTCACTCTCCACCTTTCTTTTGAATGAGAAGACCAAGTCCAAGGAGGAATTCAAATTGCTCTCAACCTCTTCCTCCATGCCGTCCAAAATGAGTGCCAAAAAGTGGCCACTCCGCAGCTCGAACACAAGGCCTACACCCTTGCATTAGGCATTACCCACACAAAGCCTTAGTGGCGTCTAGCTTGCCACTACACCAGCTCCCTTTTTGTGATAACTCTTGCCAATTAAAACTCTTAAGCCCCAGCTACCTCTGCTCCTCATACCTTAGCTCAAAAACTAAAATTTTTCCGCCTATTCCGGCTTACTTCTAGCTCATAACTAAGCCCCGAAATCACACAAACGACAACATAACGATCCAATAACATGCAAACAAAGTCACAATGAATAGCCCCTAACCCGGGATATTACGCTTCTACTTCTTAAAATAATTTCGACCTCGAAATTACAGTCAAAAGAGTTGCGGGTATTGCTGTCTCATCATCTCCTCGGGTTCCCGTGGCCTCTTCCACTCCATGATTCCGCCAAAGTACCTTAACTAAAGGCACGCAGACTTTCTGCGCGGAAACCTTCACATCCCGATCTAGAATCCGCATGTGTTCCTCTTCCATAGTCAAATCTGGTTTTCCTCGATCTCTTCCATCGCCACAATATGCGACGGATCCAACGATAACGCCAAGCATCGACACGTGAAAGACGTCGTGAATCGACTTAGCTCACCGGGCAACTCAAGCCGATACGCTCATCGGTCCTACTCGTCTCAACACCTTATACGCCCAATAAACCTCGGACTTAACTTGCCTTTTCTCAACCGACCTCAAGACCTTCTTCCATGGCGAGACCTTTAAGAAAACTCCGGTCCCCACAAAAATTCTATATCTCTCCTCTCTTAAGGTCGGCATATGACTTCCGGCCTGCTTCCTTTAATCGAGCTCGAATCAACCTAACCTTGTCCTCGGTCTCAAAGAACCAACTCGGGTCCCAACAACCGACGTTCACCTAACTCTGTCCAACACGTAGGTGAGCGACACTTCTCGCCGCATAACGCCTCGTATAGAGCCATCTTAATGCTTGCTTGGTAACTATTATTATAGGCAAACTCCGCTTAACGGTAGAAACTCCTCCCAACTACCTCTGAAATCCGAACACAACCTCTCAAAGATATCTTCCAAGATCTGAATAACCTCTCTCCATCGCCTGCTTGATCGCGGATGAAAAGTCATGCTTGAAATCCAAACGAGTACCCAGAGCTCGATGCAATACTTTCGGAACCTTGCCAGAAATCGGGATCCCTATCCGAGATTATCGAAATCGCACACCGTGCAACCTCACTATCTCGACACATACAAATTTTCGCCAACTTCAAGTGAATAATCAACCTCACCGGAATAAAGTGAGTGATTTAGTCGACGATCCACCACTACCCAAATCCGAATCCTTCTTGCTTGGCGTGGCGGTAACCTCTCGACAAAATCCATGGTTATCCTTTCCCACTTCCATCATGCGGATCTTCACAGTCAAGCAAACCCGACAAAGAATCGATGTTCAAATTTTGACTGTGACATGTCGACACTTCCCAACAACCTCTCACACCTCTTTCTTCAAGCGGGCCAAGAAAATCGCTCTCTAAGATCCCTATACATCTTGCTACCTTCGGGATGCATAGCATAAGGATCAAGCTATGTGCGTCTGAAGAATCTTCTGCCTCGGCTCCACATCTTTAGGCATACAAGCCTTACCTTGAAAACACAACACCTCATCACTAGACAAGTCAGTAACCCTCCAAACCACCATTCTCAAGACTTGCAACCTTCGCGCGCTCTCGAAACCTCATCCTCTAATCGCTTTCTCTCGACTGCTCAACCCAAGTAGGCTTAACTCGCAGCTCTGCGCGAGAATACTCCGTCGTCGTACAAACTCAAGTGGGCAAACATCGCTCTTAAGTCCGAAACAACCTTACGGCTCAACGCGTCTGCCACCACGTTAGCCTTACCTGCATGATACTCAATCAAGCGATCGTAATCTTTTAGCAACTCAACCCATCTCATACGCGCCTCAAATTCAAATCCTTCCGAGTCGGGAGATACTTCGACTTCTTATGATGCAGTGTAGACTATCGATCTCTCTCGCATAAGTAGTGCCTCCAGATCTTCAAGGCGAAGACTACACCGCTAGCTCCAAATCGTGCGTCGGATAATTGACCTCATGTGGCCTCACCGTACGTCGAGCGTAAGCCACAACCTTACCTTCTTGCATCAAACACAACCCAATCCTCAGTATGTGATGCATCGCAATGAGATCGTGAATTCCTTACCACCCTCGGTTGAATTAGAACCGGAGCCTCAGTCAAAATCTTCTTAAGCTTGTCGAAACTCTCCTGCTGCTTTCTCGGTCAAACAAAAGGAACCTCTTTTCTTAACAACTTAGTCATTGGCGCTTTGCTATCAACGAGAAACCCTCAACGAACCTTCTAGTAGTATCCACCCAAACCTGAAAACTCCGAATCTCACCACCGACCTAGGCGGCTTCCAATCCAAAATCGCCTCAATCTTACGAGGATCTACCCAATCCCTCACCACACTACATGACCAAAGAAAGTCACCTCTCTCTCACCGTAACTCGCACTTATCGAACTTAGCATGAGCCTTTTCCCTCAGAATTTGCAGCACCACCCTCAAGTGCGCATCATGCTCTTCCTCTGTCTTTGAGTACACTAAGATGTCGTCTATGAAAACCACAACGAACTGATCCAGATACTGCTGAAACACCCTATTCATCATATCCATAAATGCTGTCGGTGCGTTAGTCAACCTGAACGGCATTACCAGAAATTTGTAGTGCCCATGCCGAGTCCGAAACGCTGTCTTATGGATATCAGCCTCCTTAACCTTTAACTGGTGATACCCAGACCTCAAATCAATCTTCGAAAATACCGCAGCACCCTTCAGCTGATCAAACAAATCATCTATCCGTGGCAACGGATACTTGTTCTTAATCGTCAGCTTATTCAACTGGCGGTAGTCTATGCACATCCGCATCGTACCATCTTTCTTCTTAACAAAAAGTACCAGCGCACCCCACAGCGAAACACTTGGCCTGATAAAACCCCTATCCAATAACTCCTGGATCTGAGCCTTAAGCTCCACCAATTCCTTTGGTGCCATCCTATACGGAGCGATAGACACTGGCGCAGTCCCGGGTAACAGATCTATCCCAAACTCTACCTCACGATCTGGCGGCAAACCCGAAAGCTCTTCAGGAAACACATCAGCAAATTCCCTAACAGTACGAACCTTCCCTACAGCAGACTCCTTAGCCTCCAAGGCATACACATGAACTACATACGCTTCACAGCCCTTCCTGACCATCTTCTCAGCTTTCAGAGCAGATACCACATTAGATAGGTAATCTCTCCTATTACCTATCATAGCCACTTCATCACCCTCCACCGTCTTAAGAACCATGCGCTTGGCCGCGCAATCTAACCTCGCCTGGTACTTGACCAACCAGTCCATCCCAAGGATCAGATCGAACTCCCCAAACGGCAGTTCCATCAGATCAGCAGCAAACACTACCCCTTGGAGTTCTAGGGGTACCTCTCTAAACAGTTTATCTACTACTACCGAGTGACCTAGAGGGCTAATTACAGTCATCTGCCTAGAAGATATCTCAGAGTCTAAATCCATGGTCTCTACTATACTACTGGCAACATAAGAGTGTGTTGAACCCACATCAATCAAAGTAGTAAATGGAGAACCAAAGATCAAAAACGTCTGCAGGTTGATGGCGTCCGGTCGTCGCTCTCCTCTCTCGGCCTCCTCGCGATATACTAACCCCGGCTGTCGTGCCTTAGAACTACCCGCACCTCTGCCCGGTGCTCCACGGCCTCGACCAAAACCATTACCGCCTCTGCCATTACCACGGCCCCTCTGCGGTGGCGGTCCATTACCTCTGAACTGATTACGGCCCTGACTCTCAGACTGAATCCTGGCCAACTTACGCGGACAGTCCCTCACACGATGCTCCAGAGAACCACACTCAAAGCAACCTTTTTCTCCACCCAAAGAAAACCACCCCAATGAGATTTTCCACACTGACATCACAGCGCGGTCCCCTCGCTAGCGACAACAAACCCAAAGAGTGATTCGGCCCACTCGGTCTAGCCCTCTTCTGTGGATTACCCGACGATCCAGAAGACCCAAAGCTCCTCTTATGCCTATTTCTGTCCATACCCTGCCTCACTGACTCCTTCACACCCTCGGCCACCTTAGCCTTCTCAACTAAGACAGCAAACTCGCGCTCCTGCTGAGGAGCAATCAGCAGTCTCAACTCGTCTCGCAGACCATCCTCGAAACGAACACACCTCTCGTGTTCTGTCGCCACAATACCCCTAGCATACCGACTAAGCTTCAAGAACTCAGCCTCGTACTCAGAGACAGACTTACTCCCCTGAACAAGCCTCAAGAATGCCTTTCGCTGTGCATCGATGTAGCTAGCTCCAACGTACTTTTTCCGCACGCCGCCTAAAATAATCCCATGTCGATCCTCTCATCGCCACAATCGTCCCGAACCGTGAGCCACCACTGGTATGACTCATCCCGGAAGCGATACAATCCCCTTAAGCTTCTCTTCACGCCCGGTCAAGTCCGGATCATCTATGATCCGCCCATTGCCTCCAACCAATACTCGGCGATCTTTGAGCAACACCAGAAACACCTCGAAAGAATTCGGCCCCGTTTGCCCGAAGTCGCTCAGGAACAGATTTCCTAATTCCTACACCACCACCTATATCGGCTACCCTTTCCAACACTCGCAGCATCGCCTGCGACACTGCGTCATCCCCAGTCTGATCTTGGAACTCACCACCTCCAGCTGGTGGCGGAACCGGTACCTCATTTTCTGACCCCTGACCAGATCCTACGGGCTCAAAAACTGTCATCCTACCCCTACCTCTACCACGAGTATTACGACCACGTCCGCCTCGAGTGCTCATGTCTAATATCTCTACGTATCTGATTAAGAGTTTTATGCATCAGTATTTATTCCACTGTTTAAAGCAAGTCTTATGAATATTTAAGGGGATTTGTTCTCGCGAGTTCACAAAATCCTATCAGTCTCAATCTCTAAAGTAGCATACTATATCTAATCATCAAATCATATCACATCCAACCAAATCACAAGCAATAGTACGGGGTACTTACCTGGGCGAACTGGTGCTGGAGACTCGGTGCCATGCCTTTCAAACCATACTTTGAAACAAAAGACTATCAAAACTAACTTTTAAAACATTTTTGGGCCTCGGGCCCACAGCCGAGCCTTTGAACTTAGCTCTGATACCACAATTGTAACACCCCAAACCCGGACAAGACACCACGTCCGAATCTGATGTGTTACGGGAAAAACGTTTTTGAGAGGTTTAGATTTTTTTCACTTAAAAGCTGGGTGAAAACATAGTGAATTTGAAGAAAATTTGAGTAGACTTGTTTGAAATCGAATGGTGTATTTGAAACCCGGAAATTTTGAAAACCTAACCAACAAGTGTGGTTAAAAGCGAGTTGATTTCATTTAAAACTTCAATAGTTTCTTAGTGTTACTTAAAACATTTTTAAACTTGGTAGAAAATCGAGTTTGATTTGAAAATCATTTGAGTTGACTTAATATCGAAACATAGTATAATACCCGATGGTATAATTGAAAACACATTGCGTTAAAATTTTGAAATCCTTGTCATTCCAAGTTTTAGTAAAGTTCATACCAAGTTACTTTGTTAAGGCATATTAAAATCAACTTAAAGCATAAACAACATAAAACATAATTTTAAAGGCCCTTTTACAAATCCAAAATAAACCCAAGTAAGTAAATAAACTAAAGTACCCAAATTATAGAGTCCGAGTAAAACTTTATTCAAGATGGCATGAGCACCCGAGTCCATCCTTACTCCATGTCCGCGCTCACGAGTCACCCGAAATGTCAAAGGAGAGGGTGAGTCGAATGACTCAGTGCATAAATCCCGCTCCCGATGTAACAATATACTAACACACATCATACATAGCAATATGATTAATGCAACCCGATCCTAACCATCCGTATCTCCTTTTCTACCCCGTGTGGTACCAAACCACTGGTGGTGCCAAACCACTGGTGACCCAAAGTCACGATATCCATAAGTGTGGTGCCAAACCACTGGTGACCCGAAGTCACGAACAATCCAATGATGGGGCCAACCCATCGCGTGATACCAAATCACTAGCGACAATCCCGTATCTCTCAAGTGGGGTCAACCCACGGTGGTGTCAAACCACAGGGACGAGTCGCAATGAGGTGCCAAACCTCTGGTGTCCCAAAGACACAATGTGGTACCAAACCACTGGTGACCGCAGTCACAAATCCGATGATGGGGCCAACCCATCGTGTGATACCAAATCACTGGCGTCAATCCCGTATAATCAACTGTGGGGCCAACCCACCGTGGTGCTAAGCCACTGGGACGAGACGCTGAGGTGCCAAACCTCTGGTGACCCAAAGTCACAAAATATCACTGTGGTACCAAACCACTGGAGGTGCCAAACCTCTGGTGTCCCAAAGACACAGTGTCCCAAAGACACGGATATCATCATCCCCCTCCACTCATATCACCCATACATGTCATACTAACTCATGTACCATATCCAATCATGTAACTCATGCTAGCATGCCCAATATTGTAATCTCAATGCATACATATCATAAAACATGCTATTAAATGTATCAATCAATAGAACTACACGAACTTACTTGACTTAATCAAAACTAAATAAATAAATAATGAACAACCATCTCACCATCACTTACCAAACGTTTAATCCAAGAAAGAAGGCTCCACTTGTCTGCTTCAAAAATCCAAAGACCCTTCCTCTAAAATCCGATTAGAACCAAAACCGAAACAACACCACACCTAAAATTCAGCCAAGTTGAACACCACTAGAAGAGAGGGGAAATTCGGCTAAGACCTTAACAAAGAAAGAATAAGATTCGGCCTTACACAAAGAAAGAAAACACGAAGAAAAGAATGAAAGAAAGGGGTTGATATTCGGCCAAACAACAAGGATTTAACAAATAGGAGAATGGTATTTTCGGTTCAAAGAAAAGAATGGAGAAAAGTATTTTGGAAAATGGAGTTTCGGCCAAAGAGATTTTAAGAAGAAAAAGAAAGTATAGGAAGAAAAGAGAAGTAGGTTCGGCTTACACAAAATGAACAAAAGAGAAGAAAGAGGAGATGAGCATTCGGCCACACACCCAAGATTAAAAGAAACAAGGCAATTTTTGGTAACCTTAGGGAGGTTTTGACTTTCGGTTTCAAAAGAAAGAAAAACGAAAAAGAACACACTAGAGAATTAATACACAGAATCACAAAATGAGAAGGCATTAGCTTTTACCCCAAGTGACCGAAAATGCACAAAATGAAAAGTGCATTTCGGCACTAGCCCCCCTAACACACTCACCAACCGGCCACTCCCCAACAAGCTTCCCAAGTTTCGGCCAACACCTCCAAACACCCCAAAAAAATCGGTCACAACCCCCCATTTGCTCACAACCATCCATTCAAAACACTTTGAACTAGTCTTCTCCTAAATTCACTCTCCACCTTTCTTTTGAATGAGAAGACCAAGTCCAAGGAGGAATTCAAATTGCTCTCAACCTCTTCCTCCATGCCGTCCAAAATGAGTGCCAAAAAGTGGCCACTCCGCAGCTCGAACACAAGGCCTACACCCTTGCATTAGGCGTTACCCACACAAAGCCTTAGTGGCGTCTAGCTTGCCACTACACCAGCTCCCTTTTTGTGATAACTCTTGCCAATTAAAACTCTTAAGCCCCAGCTACCTCTGCTCCTCATACCTTAGCTCAAAAACTAAAATTTTCCCACCTATTCCGGCTTACTTCTAGCTCATAACTAAGCCCCGAAATCACACAAACGACAACATAACGATCCAATAACATGCAAACAAAGTCACAACAGAATAGCCCCTAACCCGGGATATTACACTTTCGGCACATTCAAAGGAGGAGAAAAGAACCCGATTTTTAAAAGAAACACTTACCTCTATTGTTTCCTTGAAGAGAATAAAAGTGAAGAGATTTCGGCTATGGCTCCCAAGTATTGATGAAGATATTCGGCTAACACCAAATGGGAGATGAATTTTTGAGTAGGATGGGGGTGATAGGTTCGGCCAAATAGAATAAAAGAAGAAAGGGATTTGAAGAATTTTGGGCAATGTGGACAAGAGAGAATTCGGCCAAGAAAATTGGGAAGAAAAGAAGAGCAAAAATTAAATGAATTTCGGCACCTTCCTTTATTACTCAAAACCGATTAAGCAAGCCCCTAAAGAGTCCCTATTTTGGCCGTCTCCCTAATGTGATAATTATCACCCATTTGAAATAAAATAAAACAATGTTTTATCCTTTATCCCATCACTTAGCCACCTCTTCAAATAAATAAATTAAAATAATAATAATACTTACCCTTCCAGCCAAATTTAGAAACAAACATTAAGCTTATCCCCATCCATTTAAAATTAAAAACAATACCTATTTTTATCTTATCCCTTATCACCTCTAAAAAAAATAAAAGAAATAAAATAATATTTATTCCATACTTCCAGCCGAATTCAACAACAAAAACAAGTTCTATCCTTATCAAACTAAAAGTCCCACGTGCAGGCCATTAGCTCTTCTCCTTCACGCCAGCATGCAAAAACAAAACACCCATTTGTCGCTACGCCACTCGAACCTAGGACCACCGGGCTCACTTACAAATAACGCCTGAGCCACTTTGCGGCGTTTATTTGTGATATAAACCCCTATAATTTCTTTTAAGGGCTCCTTCCTACGCCCCCCATTGTCTTAACACTTAAAGGCAAAAATAAAACATACCTCGCCTCCATCGTGACTCGAACTCGAGTCCTCCCTCCTAACTTGGGCGGCGTTCACCTGTGCCCTAAGTGGCGCGCCCAAAGCCACTTTGCCGGCCGACTTTCATGTCCCTAACCCCCACCATTTATTTTTAAGGCCTTTCTAGCCCAACACCTTATTCCTAACGCAAAAATAAAAGCCCCAAGCGTAAATTCGGTAGCTCGAACCCCTGCTCTGCCGCGCCATTCTAGCTCCCTAGGTAGCGTCCCAACCATCTTATCACCTGCTTCCTTGTGTCATGTTTCGGACCAATAATTTTTAAATCCTCATTTGTCTAGCTCCCTCCTTTCAAGTGCTAAAAAGAAGTTTTTAACCCCAAGTCAGACCTATCCCGGGGTTATGACTAGACCCTAAAACAAGTCAAATGAGTATAGCATTCCATCTCTTCAATCATATACAGGAAAAATAATTTAATAAAAATTTACCCTTATTTCAGGATATTACAATATTACCCCTTTAAAAATAATTTCGTCCTCGAAATTACTTACTATCGTTCAATCGTGCATCCTTAACTCATCACACTACGCTACTGCTGCGCACTCTGATCTTAAAGAACTATCATACTTTCTAGACACATTCTCTAAGTTCGTAATCAAAGTTCCCTACACTTCACTAGCAACATAAGAACGAACTAACTTAACCACAAACAAGGCAATTGAGGGTATTCCGGAAATAAGAAACTTACCCGTTGTCACATCTGGCACATCTTCCTCCTCGCGACGGCCAACTGCATAAACCTTCCTTGGTTGCCTCGCCTATGCACCTTCAGCACCTTGGCCATGCTCGTTACCATTACCATTACCTCTAGCTGCACCTCGTCCCCTCTGAGGCTACTGGCCATCCCTCCTGAATTGATCACGTCCTTGACCCTCAGCTTGAGTCCTAGCCAACTTCCTCGGACAATCCCTTACCCGGTGCTCCATTGATCCACACTCAAAGAACCCTCGATTACCATTCCAACACTCCCCCGAGTGGGATTTCCTGCATCTACCACACTGAGGTGGCCACTGAGCAGGCTTTGTGGCTTTTTCTGATTCCCCAAACCTAGCCCTCTTCTGTGAATCTTCAGCGGACCCTGAAGACCCAAAATTCCTTTTATCCTTACTCCTGTCCTGATTCCGCCTAACAGAATGTCTTACCCCTTTAGCAACCTTAGTTTTCTCCACTAGAACTGCAAACTCCCGTTCCTGGTGTGGAGCTATCATCATTCTCAACTCATCTCTCAGCCCATCCTCGAATCTGACACAGCGTTCATGTTAAGTACCCACAATACCACGAGCATACCTACTCAACCGGAGGAATTCGGCCTCATACTCTGCCACCATCTTATT
The DNA here is from genome assembly GCA_025503065.1 of Gossypium bickii. Classification (NCBI taxonomy): domain Eukaryota; kingdom Viridiplantae; phylum Streptophyta; class Magnoliopsida; order Malvales; family Malvaceae; genus Gossypium; species Gossypium bickii. The sequence goes on from CP106719.1 coordinate 50,778,829, forward strand.
TCCCTGAACCAGGTTCAAGAAAGCCTTCCGCTGCGCATCTACATAGCTAGCTCCTATGTATTTCTTTTGGTATGCTGCCTTAAAGAATTCCCATGTGAGGTCCTCTGTCAACGCTCTATCCCTTACGGTGAGCCACCACTGGTACGACTCATCCCGTAGAAGAGAGATTATACCCTCCAGCTTTTCCTCAGCTGACAAATCCAGGTCATCCATGATCCTCTCGGTTGATTCCAACCAATACTCCGCCGTACTGGGTGCCACACCTGATACACCTCGAAACACCTCAGCTCCATTGGCTCGAAGTCACTCGGGTACAGATTTTTGAGCCCCCATACCTCCACCTGCTCTAGCCACTATCTCAAGAACTCGCAGCACAGCCTGCGATATCGCCTCGCCCCCGTCTGATCCTGCTGCTCAACACCAAAAGTTGGGGTGGTGGTAGCGGTGGCATCTCATTATCAGACCCTTGTCCCGACCTAACGGGTTTTGACACGGTCATTCTTCCTCTACCGCGTCCACGACGGCCACGTCCTCTAGAACTCATCTCTAACGATTGCGTTTTAATCTGATTAAGAAATTTTATGGATTAGTACTTGTTCCACTAGTTATCCGCGAAGAAATTTTATGAAGAGAGCTTAATAGGGATTCTTTCGATCATTCAAAGTTTCAAGTTTCCTATCCTAATTCACAGAAAAGCCTATCCATTCCTTAATATCTCCCATACACATTTACTCTTCGGACATTTCTGTCCGTTCCTATCCTAGGGGCATTTTCGTCATTTGTCCTATAGAGGTATTTTCGTAATTTTTTCAAAAGAAAAGTGTGATTTTGTCACAAAGTATTTTGGTATTTCTAAATTCCCGGGGTATTTTGGAAAAATTTTAGACCTCGGGGGTATTTCGGTAATTTTTCACAAATCGGGGTAAATTTATAAAATCTAGTAAATCAGGGATATTTCAAAAGTTACAAAACTTTGAGGGTTCTTTTTGAGAATTGTACTTTCCAAAACGGTGATGTTGCAAAAATTTGGAAATCAGTGTCATTTTGGTAATTTTGTAAGTTAGGGGCAATTTCATAATTTTCCAAAATCATGGCATTTTGATATTTGCAAAACAGAAGGTTCCAATATTTTTTGTAAAGTAGAAATATTTTAACAAAAATCGAGGGTATTTTCTGAAAATCTTAAAAACTAAAGGCATTTTACAATCACAGGGGTATTTTTGTAATTTTTTCCACTAAGGGTATTTTTGTAATTTTCATAAATCAAAAATTTTTGAGAAAAATTTGTAAAACAGTTCTCACACGTTAAAACGGAAAAAATTTTTTAAGAGTTTTAAACTAGGGTTTTTATAAAAATACGGCTAGTTCCCTTTCGGGTTTTAGTTAATGGGTTTAGCCTATGAATAAGTCCTCATGGTTAGAGTGAACCGAAGCTACGCACCAGGTAGGATTCCTGCGAAGAGGAGGTGAGTCACTAGGACTGCTTAAGTACCAGGCTCTTCCAGATCCAATCCTAGACATGCGCACAATGGTTACCACACCCTAACTCAGCGACTTAGCCATAGGTTTGTTGAGTGCATTAAGTCTTATGTATTTGTCTTTGAGTAGACTAGTCCTAGGGTTCGAGTTCCTATCATGCTATTCTACGTTCCATGCCTTTTCTACCCTTCTAATATTCATAACATAATTCACATAATCACCCAAATAGTTAGGGGTACTTACCTGGTGGACTGCGGGTCGGAGACTTGGGTGCCATGCCAAAAAACCTGCTCATCTTCAAAAATACTTTCATAAAACTCATTTGGGCTCGATTTGAAAACGTTTTGGGCCTTAAACCCCTAGGCCGAGGGTTTGAAACTAGGCTCTGATACCAAATTGTAAAACCCCAAACCCGGCCCTTAAGCCCTGATCGGATCTGGTATGTCACAGAGTAAAAACAGTTTGAAATATTTCGATTAATCGGTGAAAATCTGAAAATATGTTGAGGTTATAAAACGGTGTTTATTAAAAACTCAGATGGGATTGATTTTATAAACATGGTTGAGTCGAACCCTTTTCCTTTGAAAACATTTGATCATTTAAATTTTTTTAAACATCAGAGTTATTGTTAACTTGGTAAATTTTGCTACCCGGCAGTAACCTCCTTGAAAAGTCGTAAAAGTACTTATTTTGAAAATGTTACTTTTAACCGATTTACTTTACAATTTATAAAATCATTAGTAATATAGTAAAAGTGAAATATAAACAACTACTTGAACATCCAAAATAGTAATTAGCGGCCTTATTACAATCCAAACCAAAAATTAAAAAAATAATAAACTTTAACTGTGCTAAATATAAATTCAAATCCAAAGAACAAGCATGGCCGCCTCGAGTTCTCTCCGGCTCCATCTCCGCGATCTACTTATCTGCAAAATGATATGGGAAGGGGTGAGTCACCAAGACTCAGTGTATAAAACCCCAACCTGGAAGTGCGAACTCATACACAAAATATTAGTAAGACATGCAAAACATGCAAACCCATAACCTAGCCATCCATACTCCTTTACTACCACGTGTGGTCAAAACCACTGGTGGTCAAAACCACTGGTGACCGGAGTCACAAATCCAATGATGGGGCCAACCCATGGTGTGGTCAAAACCACTGATGACCATAGGTCACAATTATCAATATGTGGCCAAAACCACTGGTGGTACCGAACCACTAGGACTTAGTCACGATTTATCTCAACGGTGTGGTCAAAACCACTGGTGACCGAAGTCACAATTAAACTGATGGGGCCAACCCATCTTGTGGTCAAAACCACTAGTGACAGTCCATAGAGAATATTCCCCCTCCTCTCTTCAATCCCATTACCAACATGCTCACAACATGCTTATCATATTATCATCAATCATGTATATAAGTCATGGCATAGCATATTACCCAACATGTCATTCATATAATATATTTAAAATCATAAGCGATTTACCCGGAATCCATGCTCAAGCCCATAAGGCAATTCACTATCACAAAAGTTCCAGTAACATAATAAGCAATACCAACTAATAAAGTTTACACACCTATTTAATCGAAGATCTAAGGAGAAATCCCGAATCTATACGATATCACAAAATCCTGAAACGTATTCCCGTATTGCTCCAAAGCAAATTGAAATCCCAGAAACCTCTGTTTTCCTTTGCCGATTAGCCCCTAAAACCATAATGCACATTCGGTTATACTTAGATAACAAAAAAGGCCTTTGGACGAATATGCCTAACCACTTCCCAATCTTACCGAAATCCTGAAGTTGTCACTTGTCTTGTCGAGATCCCTTGAAGAATCAAATCCCGAAATGCTCCTTAGTGTCGGCTACACACAAAAGTTACAATATCAAGACCTTATACATATTCGGCCAACCTTACCACGGCCTATTCTCAAGCTTTCGGCACATTAAAAGGAAGAGAAAAGAACCCAATTTTTAAAAGAAACACTTACCTCTATTGTTTCCTTGAAGAGACTAAAAGTGAAGAGATTTCGGCTATGGCTCCCAAGTGTTGATGAAGATATTCGGCTAACACCAAATGGGAGATGAATTTTTGAGTAGGATGGGGGTGATAGGTTCGGCCAAATAGAATAAAAGAAGAAAGGGATTTGAAGAATTTTGGGCAATGTGGACAAGAGAGAATTCGGCCAAGAAAATTGGGAAGAAAAGAAGAGCAAAAATTAAATGAATTTCAGCACCCCCCTTATTACTCAAAACCGATTAAGCAAGCCCCTAAAGAGTCCCTATTTTGGCCGTCTCCCTAATGTGATAATTATCACCCATTTGAAATAAAATAAAACAATGTTTTATCCTTTATCCCATCACTTAGCCACCTCTTCAAATAAATAAATTAAAATAATAATAATAATACTTACCCTTCCAGCCGAATTTAGCAACAAACATTAAGCTTATCCCCATCCATTTAAAATTAAAAACAATACCTATTTTTATCTTATCCCTTATCACCTCTAAAAAAATAAAAGAAATAAAATAATATTTATTCCATACTTCCAAATTAATTCAACAACAAAAACAAGTTCTATCCTTATCAAACTAAAAGTCCCACGTGCAGGGCCATTAGCTCTTCTCCTTCACGCCAAAGATGCAAAAACAAAACACCCATTTGTTCTTGGCGCCACTCGAACCTAGGACCACCGAATGGGCACATAAGTAACGCCCAGCCACTTTGCCAAGGCGTTTATTTGTGATATAAACCCCTACAATTTCTTTTAAGGGCTCCTTCCCTCGCTCCCCATTGTCTTAACGCTTAAAGGCAAAAATAAAACATACCTCGCCTCCATCGTGACTCGAACTCGAGTCCTCCCTCTGCTTGGGCGGCGTTCACCAGTGCCCTAAGTGGCGCCCCCCAGCCACTTTGCCAGTGACTTTCATGTCCAGTAACCCCTACCATTTATTTTTAAGGCCTTTCTAGCCCAACACCTCATTCCTAACGCAAAAATAAAAGCCCTAAGTGTAAATTCGGTAGCTCAAACCCCTGCTCTGCCGCGCCATTCTAGCTCCCTAGGTAGCGTTCCAACCACCTTATCACCTGCTTCCTTGTGTCATGTTTCGCACCAATAATTTTTAAATCCTCATTTGTCTAGCTCCCTCCTTTGAAGTGCTAAAAAGAAGTTTTTAACCCCAAGTCAGACCTACCCCGGGGTTATGACTAGACCCTAAAACAAGTCAAATGAGCATAGCATTCCATCTCTTCAAGCATATACAGGAAAAATAATTTAATAAAAATTTACCCCTATTTCAGGATATTACAGCTTGTGTGGCCCATTTAGCCCAAATCTAGCCACAGATATGAGTTTCACATAGTCTAGTCCAACATTTACTATACAATCATACAATTTATTCAATTGGGCCCACGGGCCCCACATGGCCCCTTTCGGCCCAAACAGCCTAAACCCACAAGAACACTCATGATAGCCTCAACTATCGTGTCGAAGCTCCTACACGTGCACTCGTACGCTCGTGTGGCTACCATCTCCGTGTGACCGACATTTCGGCATTTGCCACTCTACAGCTAGAGTAGTGCAAAATGCACACCTGATAGGAATCTGGAGTTAATCCGCGCTCCGAACACTCCCATGCCCAAACGCCAATCAAGGTATGCTTACTCTCCTCATAGATCGCTCTATTTAAAGCCAGCTTCTCGCCTACTTTCATGCTAGCTTCCCGATATGGGATCCCTCCTTCAGTAGAGTTTAATTCCATCACAACCACCTGCCGTCCCAACTTAGCAAAATAAATATCCCTTTTTGCCTATAATGGGATTCAAACCCTTGCCCTCTCCTATGCTCCAGACGCTACATGCCATCACAACACAAACCCCTTTTGTGACTTAAAACATGCGCAATTAAATATAAGCCTATGGGCCAAAGTCTAAGTTCATTTAAAAGGAAAACAAAATGAATTGCAAGCGCCAAGACTTGAACCCAAGCTCTCTCTTAAACCCTTAATGATGCCTTGCCACTAGACCACTCCCTTCCTTGTGTCAGTTTTTCTCCACATTTTATTCTTAAAGCCTACTTACTTACTCCCAGGGTTTTATTCACCTAAAACCAATATTTTTCCTAAAGCCCAGGTTTGTACCCGGGACTTCATGGAAGCCCCCTAACCTTCTAAAATCACTCACCTAATAGGTCCAACTTGCATTAATGTCGTTCTCTTATTCTCAAAAAATTTAAACGCTCCCATGCCCAAAGCCCAATAGTCCCAATTCTACTAGGCCCAAGTTTGGGGCGTTACACATAGCCCACTACGAGGTTGGTTACGGTGGTATCGCATATAGCCCACCAAGAGGTTAATTACGGTGGTATCGCACATAGCCCACCATTAAGAATTGATATAACACACTTACATATCCATACTATCATTCATCCTAGAATTATTCAATAAGTACCATATCAAATCCACTTGCATCATACATGTTCACAATTGTGTCATACACTAGTTAACAACAATAATATGTATATAATACATTGTTTACACATAAACTTACTTGGTACAAAACGTGTTAACTAACGGTTTAATCCATTACCTTGCCTTTTCCACGGTCAAGGTTGATTCTGAGCTCTTCTTGATCTATAAAAATGAAATTCATTCAGTTAGATCATTCTATGATCATAATACATCAAATTCTACACTTAGGCATAAATGACCATTTTGCCCTTGTATTATGGCAAAATTACAATTTTGCCCCTAGGCTCGTAAATCATTTTTCACCACATTTTCTCAACAAACAAGTCTAGCTGAACATTTATTTCTCTTACAACTACTCACCATTCCAACCATTTCATGCATTTATGACACAAATTTATTCTTTGCATTTAAGTCCTATTTAGGTGTTTTCATGCTAACACCTTTCACAAAAGTTGATTCTTATCTTCCTAGCATTCATTTTCTTCCATAAAAACTTAGCTAACAACATAACCATTCTCATGGAAAGTCCCTATACTTTCAACCATATCACAAATTAGTCCCCTCATTAGCTAGCTTAAGCTTTGGGGACTCTAAAAGTACAAAAATTATTAAGAAAAAAACTCAAAAATTACTTACTTGCAAGAATGAGATGTAGCTGAAATTTTCAATCTTTCAAACCCTTAGACTTGCTGAAATTTTTGGTAGTAGAGGGGGAGATGAATAGTGAAAGATGATAGCTTCCTTTAGTCATCTTATTTTATCATATTTTAGTCAATTAGTCACCAACTATCACCTAATTTGATTAAAATTAATGCTTTTGTTCCCTATGCACCCTATGGCCGGCCATTACACTCCAAAATGACCCAATTTCACTTTAAAATCCTCCAAATAACATTATATAGCTATTAGGTACCCCTACCTTATAGAATAGAACTTTCGCATCTTATGCGAATCTTATGCGATTTAGTCCTTTTTCACAATTAAGCATGCTATTGCTAAAATTAAAGCACCAAAATTTCTACATAGCCATATTTTAATGCTATAACACATAAAATAATATCAAAATAATTTTCTTTATCCTCGGTTTAGTGGTCCCAAAACCACTGTTCTGACTAGCCCCTAAATCGGGCTGTTACAATCAGGGGTTGTTTAGAGCACTCTAATGAATACCTCAGCCTGATTTAATTAAAAAATCCCATTACTAGATGCCCATCCACTAGAATGCCCGACAATTACGCTACAATGTTATTGTTACTTCGCTACATGGGAGATGAAACATATCAATCTTAGGTCTCCATCATTCAATTAGAGTGAAGATGAATGTTGACACAAAAGTAAAATTCTCAATTTGGTTAGCATGATAGAAATTGACATCTCTTAAGTGATGAGTAATTTTGTAGTTAGGCGTATCTATTTCAAATTACAGCGACATCAAGACATTAGAGAATACATCATCATTCTCAGCAGCATGCCCTTCTTCAAATCTCAATAAGAGGCTTTCATTACTATGGTTCAAAGTTTAGATTTATAACTCTTAGGTATGTAGGATATGAAAAAATGTAAAGAGCAAATGTTTTAAGCCTCTTTGTTGTTTACTTCAAAAAAATTTAAATATTATCGATGGTCATTTCAAAATACATAAATGTTTATAGTTAAAATTCTAAGAATTTTACAAAGAATTTGACACCCATGGGTGCAAATATTTTTCTAATCATTCCATAATGGCTTATTATATAAAAAAACCTTGTAAAATAATTCAAAAATCATTTGAGCCCTCGATACAAAATAGCACTCAATTGAACCCTTAATCAAATTTAAGCAATTAATTAAGCCCTTAAACCCAACTTATCGTATAAGCCCTTTGACATTGTTAAATTTGGCACATGGCATCCCAAGGTTGTGCTTCGTGGAAAAATCCGGTAATTTCTCTTCATTTTTTAAGAAAAAATTCATAAAAAAATCTCAAAAAAATTTAAAAATTTAAAGTTTTAAAAAATTAGAATTGTTAAAAATTATAAAACTGAAAAATATTAAAATAATTTAAAAAATTTAAAAAAATAAAATATACAATTTTAAAATTATAAAATGTTTAGAATTTTCAAAAATTATAAAAATTATAAAAAAATGGCAAAAAGCATAAAAAATGGCTTATATTTTTCTCTTTTCCCTTTTTTTCACTATCTTTCCCTTGTTCTTCTTTTTTTTTTTCTTTCCATTTTCTTGTTTTTCCTTTCTTTCTTTTCTCCCTTCTTTTCTTTTCTTCCTTTTTTCTTCCCTTTTCCTTTAACCCTAGCTGTCTCTCACCCTTAGTGTTGCTATTGCCAATAGCCTCCCTACTGGTCAAGGTTATAACAGCTCAGTTTAGACCCTAGTCAGAATAGTGATTTCGAAACCACAAATTCGAGGTCGTAAAATTATTTTAATATTATTTTTGGTAATTACAGCATTTTATTTGATATGTGTGAAAATTTCGTAATTTAATTTTACCCATTTGTTGTCTAATTTAATAAAAGGACTTAATCGCGTAAATTATAAAAGTGGCATTCTAATTGTTAAAGTGCTTAATTGCTTTGATTAATTAATTATGGAGTCCTTAAAATGAAATTTAGCCATTGAATACATGAATGGACGGTAATGGCATGGTTTTATTATTAAATCATTAAGGTTATTATGGTAAATGGATAATAAAATGTAATTATAATAAAACAAAATAGGAAATAGCCATGCATGTTCATCTTTTGGTCGAATATTGAAGAGAAAAAGAATCATTTGAAAGCTTTAAAGATTCGGCACTTTGAAGCTCAAATCGAGGTATGGATTTTGTTTGGTTTTTGATGATTTTTATGTTTTTGAGATCCTTACTTCGAATACTAACTAGCCGATGCTTGAATTTTCGAATTTGTCGATGTATTCGTGATTTTCCAATGATGATAGCTTGATGTTTTTGTTTTTTGATGATGAAAAATAAATATTTGTTGATAGATTAATATGTTTAATTAAGTGATTTTTTATAAAAATGCTTATTAAGGACTAAATTGTGAAATCTGTAAACTGATGGGTCAAAATGTGACATAAATGAAATTAAGGGTGCTAGGGACCAAGGGAAGACTCGGCCATGCTTGGGTTTGTAGAAATTTTGAGTAAATTGTGTTGTTTCAAAATAGAGACTAAATTGAAAAAATATGAAATGTTAGGGGCTAAAGTGCAAAATGCCCATTTATATGTTTTCAGGTGAAATTGAATAAATATATGATTAAATAAGTTAAATTTGCATTAATTTAGATCAAGAAAGGTAGAAATCAGAATTGGATCGGGGGAAGTCGAAAGTTGTCGAATAGTCGTTCCAGTCCGTTCGTGTCCGTATGAGGTAAGTTCATAAGTAAATAAGTGTTCTTGAATTCAAATGTATATGTTATATATATTGTCGAATTGAATTGTACTTATATATATATTGTCGAATTGAATTAAGCATGGAATGACTTGTTTTGAGCTGGAATTGATTGAATTATGATGTCCAAAAGCCCCGTACGAACCATAGGAATAGTATAGGGTACATATGTCATGACATAGGATTCCAAGATGTGTGATCATATAAGACAACGTCTGGGACGTTGGCATCGATTTGAGATTTACGTGTAAGACCATGTCTGGGACATCGGCATCGTATAAGATTTCGTGTAAGACCCTGTCTGGGACAGTGGCATCGATATTTGATAACATGTAGGACCATATCTGTAACACTCGTAACCCGTATCCGTCGCCGAATTTGGGTTACGAGGCATTACTATACAAATCACAACTCAGCATAGTCAAATATATTATCTATTAACTTTTAATAAACTAGAAGAACAAAAATCCTTTTTCTACTATTAATAAGATACGAGTTTGTATTTCCATAACATACTTAAACATTAAAAACATATCCTAATCCATCTAAGCCAGAATTGTACATTTGCATTTTTCCAACAACTCTAAAATTAATACATCCATAATAACATGCTCACATCCAACTAAAACAAATTGTATGTCCTTTCTTGATCGAAACACTTAAGCTTAAATTAGATGTATATACACATGTTTGAACCATATGCGATTATGTCAACTTAAATACATAACATAAAATTTTATCATCTAACCTAAGACCACATACATATATATATTCGATTTAATACCATCAAATTAACTAACTTATTTCATATATAAACGGTTATATATAAATCATTTCAACTTTTGTATAAATTATCATACCTACCGAATCACATCCTCAAACCATCCAAATACCTATTCGACATATACATACCAACTCAAACTTATTAATCATGTTCATGCATAAATATCAAGTTAAAAGTAGTACACATTCATCATTCATATTTCACCTCATAACCGAATATGTAATCCACAACTACCTATATCAACCTACTTAATATAATAACCTTAAGCCACAAATAACTACTTCATGCTGAAACTTTTTATAAAAGACAAACATTTCACACTTACCATTCGCATATATCATTAACATTTATTTTAAAAGGAGTTTCACTCACCACCAAACATAATTAAACACTTACCATATCAAAACATGACAAACACACCTCATTTATAAGCCATGACCGATTATATATAGACTTAAACATTATATTTAGCCATTTTCGCATGGCCATAAATATATACAATAACAAAATGTATTAATTCTAAACATAGTTTAGCCTATACATGCCTTTAGTTTAAAATCCAAACTCAAGAGTACCAAAATAGATTGATAGTGTGGATGACTTTGCTGACGATCCCCTGAGCTCGTAGCTTGATCAAAATCTATAAGACAGAACAACGAACACACACAGAGTAAGCTTGCTAGCTTAGTAAGCCTTAAGCAAAACTATTAAATCAAATAATCATTCAAGCATTATCAAAGCCATAATTAATACTATAAGGTTTTTAAAGCTTAACACATATATGGTTCACTAATGCCAAAAACTACTTACTTTTCTTTGACATTATCAAAATATTCTTGTCTCACCTTAATGGCGCAAACTCATCGAATATACTTATATGTAACATGTGTCCACATATAATCAGATCAAGCAAGTACAATATACAGTTAACCACAAATAATCAATCAAACACTTATGCAAATATATCCATTTGCCCTCATATATAACATTTACACATAGAGCCGAATCTCAAAGCACAACCAAGATTAAGTTCCAATTTATCCTACTCATTATTTATAAGACCAAAAGCACATTTTTTAAAAAAAATTCTTACAATAATACTTCAACTATATCACATATTGCTCACTTCGAATAGTAATATAATAACTTACTTTAATCCTTGCAACTATGAAGCTTATACTTACCTGAACATTTAGCTTACCTACCATATTTGCATTCCACTTTATTAGTGATCCATGTATCCTCTAATTATAATAAATCACCGGCATTAAGTCTGCTAGGCAAACAAGCCTGAATACACACCGGCACTAAGCCTGCTAGACCTGAGGTCTGAAATTTAATCACCAGCATTTAGCCTGCTAGGCAATAAGCCCGATTCACTTCACCGGCACAAAGCCTGCTAGGCATTAAGCCCGATACATTTCACCGGCACAAGGCCTGCTAGGCATTAAGCCCGATACATTTCACCGGCACAAGGCCTACTAGGCTCGAAGCCCGAGTATCAATATAAATAAACCATATCATACAGAGTACATATTACCAATATCACATCTCACACATAATGCATATTACTTTCACATATCAACTTTAATTAAATATAACTACCTTTCACTTTTAAAAATCACTTATCATATTCGGCTTTAGCCTATTTCACACTTATAAAATCATAATTCAAAATATAATCAAGGTTGTAACCAATATTAACGACATTAATTTGCTTAAAGACTTACCTCGAGTATCGTCGGACGATAAGAACCGACTATTCGTTAACTTTCTCCTTTCCCCGATCCAAGTCCGTTTTTCTTTGTTCTTGATCTAAACATATTCAATTTAGGCTCATTCAAACCCATTTCATTTCAATTTAATTCTAAAACACCTAAATGGGAAAATTACCATTTTTCCCCTAATGTTTCACATTTTTACAATTTAGTCCTATTTGCACAAAACACAAAATATGCAAAAATCTCCCAACAATATAGCTAGGCCGAATCTTCCACATAGCCATATAAGTCCATGCATTTCATTTATTTTGCATTTTAATCCCTCAAAAGTTTATTTTCTCAATTTAGCCCTATTTACTCAAAACCACCAAAAATCTCTATACAAAACATATTAATCTAGCATATATCTTTCATAATTTATCAACTATCATCATAAAACTCATGAACTCATCAGTGGCACATTTCAAAATATTCATCAAAATTAAAAATTTAAGCATGGGTCTTGAAGTATTCGAAGCAACGATCTCAAAAATGTAAAAATTATCAAAAACTAAACAAAGTACATACTCGAATCAAGCTTTCTTATTGCCGAAACCTTGAGCTTCAACTATGGTGTTTTCTTATCCCATATTTGGCCAAGGAAAGAGGTAATGCATGTTTCTTTTATTTTATGATGTTTTATAACTTTAACATATAATATAATATTTATATTAACTTATAATATAGATAAAAAACATATTAGTGATCACTTAAATAACAATGTCGTCCACTAAGTTTCTATATGGCTAATTTTCATCATAAGGCCACATACAAAAGTAGACAAATCGATTTGACCACTTAATTGAATAATTGGCCACTTTTGCCACTTACGCGATTTAGTTCTTTTATTAAATTAAGCACGCAAACAATCAAATTTTCATACGAAACTTTCACACATAATAATTCACATATAATAAACATAAAAAATAATGTTTAAATTTCTTTCAGACTCGGATTCGTGGTCCCGAAACCACCATTCCAATTAGGGTCACATTCGGACTGTTACAACTCTCCCCCCTTAGGGATTTTCGCCCTCAAAAATCTTACCGTTAAACAGAGTCGGATATTGTTGTCTCATTGAATCCTGAGGCTCCCACGTAGCCTCTTCTATTCCACAGTGATTCCATAATATTTTTACTAATAGAATTTTCTTGTTTCTCAACTCTTTCACTTTACGAGCTAAGATACAGATCAGTTCTTCCTCGTATGTCATATTAGGTCGAATTTCAATCTTAGACGGGGGAATCACATGGGACGGATCTGATCTATATTTACGAAGCATCGAAACATGAAATACATTGTGTATCTTTTCTAGTTCAGAGGGCAACCTTAATCTATAAGCAACAGGCCCGACACGTTCGATGATCTCGAACGGTCCAATGAATTTCGGACTTAATTTGCCTTTACGTCCAAATCGAAGCACTTTCTTCCACGGAGAAACTTTCAAAAATAATCGATCTCTGACCTGAAACTCAATGTCTTTACGATTCAAATCTGCATATGACTTTTGTTGATTGGATGCAGCTTTCAAACTATCACGGATCACAGCCACTTTTTGTTCAGTCTCTTTAATCATATCAACCCCGTGTATCTTGTTTTCACTGAGTTCAGTCCAGTACAAAGGTGTACGACATTTATGACCGTACAAAGCATCATAGGGTGCTATTTTGATACTAGATTGAAAGCTATTATTATAAGCAAATTCAATCAAAGGTAAGTATCATTCCCACGTACCTTCAAACTCGAGGATACAAGATCTCAACATATCCTCAAGTATTTGAATGATTCGTTCAGATTGACCATCTGTCTGCGGATGAAAAGTAGTGCTAAAGTGTAGTTTAGTACCTAAAGCATCTTGCAATTTCTTCCAGAACGACGACGTGAATCTCAGGTCTCTATCTGAAACAATAGAAATCGGCACACCATGTAATCTCACATTTGAGATACATATAACTCAGCAAGCTTATCGAGCGAATAGTCCGTACGAACTGGAACAAAGTAAGTTGATTTGGTTAGTCTATCCACTATAACCCAAATTGCATCTTTCTTGCTCGGTGTCATAGGCAAGCCGGATACAAAATCCATAGTAATTTTGTCCCACTTTCATTCAGGTATCATGATCAGCTGAAGTAACCCAGAAGGCACCTGATGTTCGGCCTTTACTTGCTGAAAAACTAAGCATTTCGAGGCAAAATCAGATATGTCCCGTTTCATACCAGACCACCAATAAAACTGTTTCAAATCATTATACATGTTCGTGCTACCCGGATGTACAGACAATCAGCTACTGTGAGCTTCATTCAATATCATCTGAATCAAATCTAAATTCCTTAGAACACACATTCGGTCTTTGAAATTCAAACAGTCATTCTCATCTATTCGAAACTCTGACTCAACATTGCTTTCACACTGAACTCGTCTTGCTAAAAAATCTTTGTCAACTTTTTGGGCATCACAAATTTGTTAAATAAACAACGGTCTTGCCTTTAATTCGGCTACTATCGAACCATCATCAGTAGTAGCCATATATGCATTCAACGCACGAAAAGCAAATAATGATTTTTGGCTTAGAGCATCTGCAACAACATTAGCTTTCCCCAGATGGTAATCAATCACTAATTCGTAATCTTTCAACTGCTCTAACCATCTGCGTTGTCTCAAGTTCAGATCTTTCTGAGTCATCAGATACTTCAAACTTTTGTGATCTGAATAGACATGACATTTCTCCCCGAACAGATAATGACGCCAAATCTTCAACACGAACACAATAGCTGCTAGCTCCAAATCATGTGTCGGGTAATTTCTTTCAGGCGGCTTCAATTGTCTCGAAGCGTAGGCTACAACTTTGCCTTTCTGCATCAAAACGCAACCCAAACCATTCAAAGAAGCATCACTATAAACAACAAATTCTTTACCCAATTCAGGCTGAACTAACACTGGAGCTTCGGTCAAAAGAGTTTTCAACTGATCGAAGCTTTTCTGACACTTTTCCAACCATTCAAATTTAACATCTTTCTGTAATAGCTTTGTCAAAGGGGTAATTATTATAGAAAAACCTTTCACAAATCGTCTGTAGTAACCAGCAAGTCCCAAAAAACTTCAAATTTCGGAAACATTCTTCGGTGGTTTCCAATCGAGTATAGCCGATACTTTATTTGGATCAACCTGAATGCCTGCTGCTGAAACAACGTGGCCCAGAAAGCTAACTTCGTTCAACCAGAATTCTCATTTACTAAACTTTGCATACAACTATTTATCTCGCAAAGTTTGTAGCACAAGTCTCAAGTGCTCAGCATGCTCGGCTTCATCTCTGGAGTAGATCAAAATATCATTTATAAACACTACTACAAACCTATCCAAAAACTGTCTGAAAATCTGATTCATCAGATCCATAAAAACAGCAAGTGCATTAGTAAGTCCGAAAAGCATAACCAAAAACTCATAGTGTCCGTACCTCGTTCGAAAAGCTGTCTTTGGCACATCAGAATCTCTGACTCGCAACTGATAATAAACCGGCCTTAAATTTATCTTTGAAAACACTGAAGACCCTTTTAACTGGTCAAACAAGTCGTCAATCCGTGGCAATGGATATTTATTCTTTATAGTTACCTTATTGAGCTGTCAGTAATCAATGCACATCCGCATCGTCTCGTCTTTCTTTTTCACAAATAAAACTGGTGCTCCCCAAGGAAACGAACTCGATCGAGCAAAGTCCGTATCTGATAACTCTTGCAACTGTGCTTTCAACTCTTTTAATTCTGTAGGCGCCATCCGATATGGAGCTATCGAAATCGAAGTCGTCCCCAGTACTAACTCAATACCAAACTCTACTTCTCAAACAGGTGGTAAACCTAGTAGTTCTTCAGGAAACACATCTAAGTACTCGCACACAACTGGTACAGATTCAATCTGCTTCTCAATCACTTTACTATCAAGCACATAAGCAAAGTAAGCTTCATACCCTTTTCTCATATACTTCTGAGCTAGCATCGAAGATATTACCACTGGTAACCCATTCAGATCATTAGATTCAATCCGAATAATTTCACCGTTCTGACATCTCAATTCAATGGTCTTTCATTTGCAATTAACAACAGCATCGTGCAAACTCAACCATTCCATTCCCAAAATTATATTGAACTCATCAAAAGGCAACAACATCAAATCAGCTAGGAAACATGAATCCTGAATCATCAACGGACAACTTTTACACACTTTATCAACCAGAACACATCGACCCAAAGGGTTTGATACACGAATTACAAACTCAGTAGACTCAACAAGCAGAGTCTTACTGGATACTAAAGTTTCACATAGGTAAGAATGAGTCGAACCAGGATCAATTAACGCAACAACAGTAGTATCATAAAGAGTAAAAGTACCAATAATAACATTGGGGAAGAAGCATCCTCCCGAGCGCGTATAGCATATACTCTAGCAGGTGCACGAGCCTCTGATCGAACTACGGTATCCTTTGTTCCTCTTTGACTACCACCTACATTACCCGAATGCCTGGGTGGTCTACCTCGTGCTGACATGTTGCTTTGTCTCGCATTCTGGACAGTGTTTTGCTCGACTAACATCGGGCACTCTCTAATAAAGTGATCCATCGATCCGCATTTAAAACAGGACCGATCACGGAATCTACAACTCCCGGAATGCCCTTCCCACAATGCTTACACTCAACCGTATCCTGTTGAACATTTCAAACACTGGCCATCGAAGTAGCTCGGGAACCCACAGGAGGTTGATCTCGTCTAGAGAAGTCTGAAGTAGCTTTATGTCGACTGGATTCATCTTTGAACTTCTTTGATACCGAATGAAAGGTCTTATTCATTGATCTTTTACGAGTGTCTTTAGCTTCAATCTCGGCTTTTCTTTTCTCTTTTCCAAGCTCTTCGGCTTTACAAGCTCATTCAACAAGTACCACGAACTCTTTAATCTCAAGTATGCCAACCATAATAGCCTCAATTGAAACACATTCACGAGCATATCGGCTCAATCTCACAAATTTCCGTTTATATTCAGTCACGGTCATAAGACCCTGTTTCAATTCCAGAAATTCTTTTCATTTTTGATCAATGAATCTCTGACTGATATATTTCTTACGGAACTCGGTCTGAAAGAATTCCCAAGTCACTTTCTCTCTTGGAACCACCAATACTAGTGTATTCAACCAGTGATATACGGTGTCCCGTAATAAGGATATAGCACTCCTTAAGCATTCATCTGGAGTACATGATAGCTCGTCGAGAACACGGATAGTATTATTAAGCCATAGTGTAACACCCCCAAACCCGGCCCATAAGTTTCGACCAGATCTGGTACGCTACGGGTTGTACATTGAAAAGTTTTGCTAAGTTGGCTTTAGAAAATCATAAGTAAATTAGACAAAATTTGAATAAACAAGTGACTTTTGAAAAGAAAATCTTGTATTATTATTATTTCGTATATTTAAACCTTTGACATGGTTTCATAAGTTGCAAATATTAAAAACTACTGAATGAAGATAAACTATGGGGCCTTATTACATAGATATTCCCAAAATAAAAAAACTTAAAGAAAACCAAAAACAATCTATAGAAGTAAAACTTGATGGCCCCTTGAGTTCGCCTCGGCTCCCATGTCCACGATCTACTGCTTATCTGAAAAGTTAGGGAAAAATAATAGGGTGAGTCACCAAGACTTAGTGTGTAAATCCCGAAAACACATAAAAGGCTTGGGCCCACAAACACATTATGAGCCCTGGCCCATACACAATGGCAACAATCATATTCACATGACAGATAATAAATGATGTAAAGCCCAACCCATCCTAAAATTCCATCCTCTACACACCAACCCGTACCAACCATCACACCTTGGGGATTTCTACAATCAACCCGCCAACCGCTACACACCATATCGATAATATATCGCGCTATTCCTTATCAATCGAATTTTAACGTGGGTTTTCTACCACCGATCACCAAGTGACCTAACATTTCATTTCGTGGGTTTTCTACCACCGATCACCATGTGATCTAACATATCATTAGGTGGGTTTTCTACCACCGATCACCATGTGCTCTAGCATTTTATTAGGTGGGTTTTCTACCACCGATCCCCATGTGATCTAACATTTCATTAGGTGGGTTTTCTACCACCGATCACCATGTGACCAATCATGCTCTTCCCCTTTTCATAACAAACCCATCCCATGCATACATTCATGCAAAATCAAACAATCTACTACCTAAGAGTTTACAGTCTTTCGCATACATCGATACACATAGAGAAGTTCTATGATTACGTACCTGGCATTCCTTGCCTAACCCTTTTTTGGTTTCATTCGACTGTCTACACAGCCGCTTTCTGGCTTTTTAGCCTATAACATAAACATACATATAATCATACAGATTATTAGTGTGTTAGAGATCTACACAAGACTGTTCATACAGCCTCATTTTCCGGCTTTTCAGCCCCTAACAGGTATCATACAAAATAGAACTTATGTGATAAGGATCCTCACACCTGATCACCGTTAAAACGAGACCCCCTAAGTTGACGCTATCCGTAGCCAACACCACTGCTATCTGCCTAAGGTGTTGTTTCGAAGTCGGTCCACAACCAAGTGGCCAATCTCGAACTTCAGATACCGCTCGTTTCTTAAACTTAGGGATTCTCTCCTTCGCCTGATCCATATTTAATTCCATCACAAGTCCTTGTCAGAACTAATATCACAATATATGATCGTTAATCCTCATCATAAAGTTAAGATCTTGTATACAATGAACGAATCTAGTAAAAATCTAGGGAAAATCTCCTTACCTTAAAATCCCGAAATTAGAGACTAACGATTTTCGGCTTTTAGATCTAGACGACCAATTTTCCTTCAAATCTCAGAATGCCGCCCAACATAGAACCATTAAACTATTAGCTTTTCGGCTTTTACCTTTCAAAAACTAAAATAAAACGTGAGAAACTAATAGAAGTCGACACTTACCATAACACAGGGGATTCAGCTAGCACTAGAGAGAAGATTCGGCAATGCCAAAGAAAAAGATTTAAATGCTGGAAGAATAGAACTAACTCACAAATGGGATGAATAGAGAAAAACTATGGAGATTTCGGTTTTTTAGAGAAATCGGCACAAAAGGAAAAGAATGGAAAAGAGAGTGAAGGGAGAGGTTTCGGCTTTTGAAGAAATTAAAGAAAAAAATTGTAGAGGGAGAGACTAAGAATTTCGGCATAAAGAATGAAGAGGAAATTAGGGTTTAAATGCCAGAATCAATGAGATATCCCCCCTATTTATAGAAATTTCAGCACTCCTATCAAAAACCCGAAAGCACCCTTCCTGATAACTAAAAATCAGGCTAATTAAAAAGGGAAAATTCGGCACCCCTTTTCCATGAAGTAGCCGAATTCTTTACTCCTCTAGGTGATGGAATTTGGGCCAACACCTAGCCTTGCAGATAGCTCCTATCTTTTCTCCTTTTATCTTCCATATTATCAACTATAATATCTACATTATCCTATTCATATAAATCCTCCTATTTTTTAGCCTTGTTGCCATCCACTCCACGTAACCCAAATGCCGAAAATTAGCTAACTTAAATTAAAAGAATTGGGCTCCATGAAAATTAAATTTTGGGCCCTTATCTCCCTTGTTGTGGCGTCACCTCCTTGCTCCCTAAGCGGCGCCATTAACCACTAGGCCACAAGCCCATTTTGATAATTTAAACACAAATACCACCTTTTAAAACTCTATAGTGCCCAAACAAAAATTTCACCAAGGCCTTGACCACATCCTAAGCCTAATTTGGACCCCTAACAGTTAAATTAACTCATTACTCATTTTCACCCATTAAGCGCATAGGCCCAAAAATTCAGGATGTTACAGTTCTACCCCCCTTAAAGAAATTTTGTCCTCGAAATTTCCAACTAACTATTAATCTTACTACCCAAGTCTCACCACTATGCTTTCGCTGCGTACTCTAATTCTAAAGCCAAAAGAAACACTTAGTGTACTATGGTAGAGTACGCACCGGTATTCGCATATAGAACGCCTTCTTCCCCTTATACTCATTCTACCGATTCGTGTTTATCTGATTAGAAATTTTATGAATTATTAATTTCTTTCACTGATTAACCACGAACAATCTTATGAACAGTAGTTTAAAAGTAGTTTTTTTGAATTCTAAATTATATCTACGAGTTTTAGTCTCAAGTTTATCCCCTAATTTTAGAAACCACATACATTCAACCATCACACATCAACAAACATATAACATCCATGAACTCACATTCATCACATAAGGGTATCTTCATTATTTCACTACCCAGGGGTTTTTCCGTAGTTTTGCCCTACAGGGTATTTTTTCCAAATAAAGTATCTTGGAAATTTTCTTTGAATTTCAGGTACTTTGGTACACTTTTTTTTTGTAAAGCAGGGGTACTTTGGAAAATTTAATTTTTCAAACTGGGTACTTTTGTAAATCTAGGGGTTTTCGGATAAATTTGCAAAAACAGGGGTATTTTATAGCATCACGATTATTTGGAAATTTTCACAAACCAAGGGTATTTTGAAAATTTTGCCAATCGGAGTGTTTCGGTAATTTCACAAATTTCGGTAGTTTTACAATTCTGAGGTATTTTGGAAATTTTCACAAATCAATTATATTTTGAAAATTTTACAAAACTTGGGGATATTTTAGTTGTGAAACAGGGTGGCTGGTCCTTTCGAGTTTTAATTATAGATTTTGGCCCGTCAACAAATCCTCGTGGCTAAGGTGAACAATCACTACGCACCAGGCAGGATTCTAGCGAAGAAGAGGTGAGTCACTAGGACTGCTTAAGTACCAAGCTCTCCCTGAATCCAATCCTAGCTGTTGCCACACCCTAACCCTGCAACTTGTTCACGGGTTTGTTTGGATAGATTAAGTCTTATGAATTTAAAGAGTTGTTTAAACTAAGCCTAAAGTCCATTAAGGCCTAACATACTAGTCTACGTCCATGAAGCCCATCAAACCCAACAAGTATATCACACCAAGAGTTAGAGTACTTACCTGCGTGGAACGGGTGCCGGTAGACTCGAAGGCCATATCTTCTTCCAAAAATTTTTTTCCCAAATTCACATCAAATTTTCAAAACACTGCTAGACCCATTTCACAGCCCGAGTTTTAATCTGGGCTCTGATACCAAATTGTAACACCCCTAAACCTGGCCCATAAGTTTCGACCAGATCTGGTATGCTACGGGTTGTACATTGAAAACTTTTGCTAAGTTGGCTTTACAAAATCACAAGTTAATTAGACAAAATTTGAATAAACGAGTGACTTTTGCAAAGAAAACCTTGTATTATTATTATTTCGTATATTTAAACCTTTGACATGGCTTCATAAGTTGCAAATATTAAAAACTACAGGATGAAGATAAACTATGGGCCTTATTACATAGATATTCCCAAAAAAAAAACTTAAAGAAAACTGAAAACAATCTATAGAAGTAAAACTTGATGGCCCCTCGAGTCCGCCTCGGCTCCCATGTCCACGATCTACTGCTTATCTAAAAAGTTAGGGAAAAATAATAGGGTGAGTCACCAAGACTCAGTGTGTAAATCCCGAAAACACATAAAAGGCCTGGGCCCAAAAACACATTATGAGCCCTGGCCCATACACAATGGCAACAATCATATTCACATGACAGATAATAAATGATGCAAAGCCCAACCCATCCTAAAATTCCATCCTCTACACACCAACCCGTACCAACCATCACACCTTGGGGATTTCTACAATCAACCTGCCAACCGCTACACACCATATCGATAAATCATCGCCTATTCCTTATCAATCGTGAATTTTAATGTGGGTTTTCTACCACTGATCACCAAGTGACCTAACATTTCATTTCGTGGGTTTTCTACCATCGATCACCATGTGATCTAACAATTCATTAGGTGGGTTTTCTACCACCGATCACCATGGGATCTAGCATTTCATTAGGTGGGCTTTCTACCACCGATCCCCATGTTATCTAGCATTTCATTAGGTGGGTTTTCTACCACCGATCACCATGTGTCCAATCATGCTCTTCCCCTTTTCATAACAAACCCATCCCATGCATACATTCATGCAAAATCAAACAATCTACTACCTAAGAGTTTACCGTCTTTCGCATACATCGATACACATAGAGAAGTTCTATGATTACGTACCTGGCATTCCTTGCCTAACCCTTTTTGGGTTTCATTCGACTGTCTACACAGCCACTTTCCGGCTTTTTAGCCCATAACATAAACATACATATATTTATACAGATTATTAGTGTGTTAGAGATCTACACACGACTGTTCATACAGCCTCATTTTCCGGCTTTTCAACCCCTAACAGGTATAATACAAAATAAAACTTATGTGATAATGATCTACACACCTGATTACCGTTAGAACGAGACCCTCTAAGTTGACGCTATCCGTAGCCAACAACACTGCTATCTTCCTAAGGTGTTGTTCAGAAGCCGGTCCACAACCAAGTGGCCAATCTCGAACGACAGATACCGCTCGTTGCTTAAACTTAGGGATTCTCTCATTTGCCTGATCTATATTTAATTCCATCACAAGTCCTTGTCAGAACTACTATCACAATATATGATCGTTAATCCTCATTATATAGTTAAGATCTTGTATACAATGAACGAATCTAGTAAAAATCTAGGGAAAATCTCCTTACCTTAAAATCCCGAAATTGGAGACTAATGATTTTCGGCTTTTAGATCTAGACGACCAAGTTTCCTTCAAATCCTGGAATGCCGCCCAATATAGAACCATTAAACTATTAGCTTTTTGGCTTTTGCCTTTCAAAAACCAAAATAAAACTTGAGAAGCTAACAGAAGTCGACACTTACCTTAACACAGGGGATTCGGCTAGCACTAGAGAGAAGATTCGGCAATGCCAAAGAAAAAGATTTAAATGCCGGAAGAATAGAACTAACTCACAAATTGGATGAATAGAGAAAAACTATAGAGATTTTGGCTTTTTAGAGAAATCAACACAAGAGGAAAAGAATGGAAATGAGAGTGAAAGGAGAGGTTTCGGCTTTTGAAGAAATTAAAGAAAAGAAATTGTAGAGGGAAAGACTAAGAATTTCGGCATAAAGAATGAAGAGGAAATTAGGGTTTAAATGCCAGAATCAATGAGATATCCCCCCTATTTATAGAAATTTCGGCACTCCTATCAAAAACCCGAAAGTACCCTTCCTGATAACTAAAAATCAGGCTAATTGAAAAGGGAAAATTTGGCACCCCTTTTCCATGAAGTAGCCGAATTCTTTACTCCTCTAGGTGATGGAATTTGGGCCAACACCTAGCCTTGCAGATAGCTCCTATCTTTTCTCCTTTTATCTTCCATATTATCAACTATAATATCTACATTATCCTATTCATATAAATCCTCCTATTTTTGAGCCTTGTTGCCATCCACTCCACTTAACCCAAATGCCGAAAATTAGCTAACTAAATTAAAAGAATTGGGCTCCATGAAACATAAATTTTGGGCCCTTATCTCCCTTGTTGCGGCGTCACCTTCTTGCTCCCTAAGCGGCGCCACTGACTACTAGGCCACAAGCCCATTTTGATAATTTAAACACAGATACCACCTTTTAAAACTCTATAGTGCCCAAACAAAAATTTCACCAAGGCCTTGACCACATCCTGAGCCTAATTTGGACCCCTAACAGTTAAATTAACTCATTACTCATTTTCACCCATTAAGCGCATAGGCCCAAAAATTCAGGATGTTACACATCGTTCAGCTCATTCCGCGTCGTCGTCATCATTAGCTTTGAATTCTTCGGCCCCGTGTTTCCTGATTTTATCAACGGGAGGACTACTAGATCTCACCGGATCTATCATCGGAGGTGCTGAAGGTATCGGAGATGGATTATTTGGGGGTGGAGGTTGTTGCACAGCCGGATTAGTCCGGATACATTGGGTGAACCATTCGTTCATCATCCGGTAGAAGGCTTGCTTAGCCTCCCCCTCATGGCTACTCGTGATAGGTCGAGAGTCTACCGGTGCTGACCCATGCACGAGATCAGGCGCTACGCTCTTAGCGCCTTCAGCTACTGCTCTATCGGGATCCACTTACTATATAAAAAACACAATTCAGATGTTAGAAGTCATCACACTATCGCATTATAATTAAAGGCATGTATAGCTAGACTCACACACGCTACGGTAGTCCTAGAATCGACTAAACTGTAAGCTCTGATACCAATAAACTTTAACACCCCTAACCTGTATCAGTCGCCGGATTAGGGTTACGAGGCATTACTATACAAATCACAACTCAGCGTAGTCAAATATATTATCTATTAACTTTTAATAAACTAGACAAACAAAAATCCCTTTTCTTCTATTAATAAGATACGAGTTTGTATTTCCATAACACACTTAAACATTAACAACATATCCTAATCCATCTGAGCCAGAATTGTACATTTGCATTTTTCCAACAACTCGAAAATTAATACATCCATAATAACATGCTCACATCCAACTAAAACAAATTGTATGTCCTTTCTTGATCGAAACACTTAAGCTTAAATTAGATGTATATGCACATGTTTGAACCATATGCGATTATGTCAACCTAAATACATAACATAAAATATTATCATCTAACCTAAGACCACATACATATATATATTCGATTTAATACCATCAAATTAACTAACTTATTTCATATATAAACGGTTAATATAACCTATATAAATTATTTCAACTTTTGTATAAATTATCATACCTACCGAATCACATCCTCAAACCATCCAAATACCTATTCGACATATACATACCAACTCAAACCTATTAATCATGTTCATCGCATAAATATCAAGTTAAAAGTAGTACACATTCATCATTCATATTTCACCTCATAACTGAATATACAATCCACAACTACCTATATCAACTTACTTAATATAATAACCTTAAGCTACAAATAACTACTTCATGCTGAAACTTTTTATAAAAGACTAACATTTCACACTTACCATTCACATATATCATTAACATTTATTTTAAAAGGAGTTTCACTCACCACCAAACATAATTAAACACTTACCATATCAAAACATGACAAACACACCTCATTTATAAGCCATGACCGATTATATATAAACTTAAACATCATATTTAGCCATTTTCGCATGGCCATAAACATATACAATAACAAAATGTATTAATTCTAAACATAGTTTAGCCTATACATGCCTTTCGTTTAAAATCCAAACTCAAGAGTACCAAAATAGATTGATAGTGTGGATGACTTTGCTGACGATCCCCTGAGCTCGTAACTTGATCAAAATCTATAAGACAGAACAACGAACACACACAGAGTAAGCTTGCTAGCTTCGTAAGCCTTCAGCAAAAGTATTAAATCAAATAATCATTCAAGCATTATCAAAGCCATAATAAATACTATAAGATTTTTAAAGCTTAACACATATATGGTTCACTAATGCCAAAAACTACTTACTTTTCTTTGACCTTATCAAAATATTCTTGTCTCACCTTAATGGTGCAAACTCACCGAATATACTTATATGTAACATGTGTCTACATATAATCAGATCAAGTAAGTACAATATACAGTTAACCACAAATAATCAATAAAACACATATGCAAATATATCCATTTGCCCTCATATATAACATTTACACATATAGCCGAATCTCAAAGCACAACCAAGATTAAGTTCCAATTTATCCTTCTCATTATTTGTAAGACCAAAAGCACATTTTTAAAAAAAAAAAAAAATCTTACAATAATACTTCAACTATATCACATATTGCTCACTTCGAATAGTAATATAATAACTTACTTTAATCCTTGCAACTATGAAGCTTATACTTACCTGAACATTTAGCTTACTTACCATATTTGCATTCCACTTTATTAGTGATCCATGTATCCTCCAATTATAATAAATCACCGGCACGAAGCCTGCTAGGAAAATAAGCCTGAATACACACTGGCACTAAGCCTGCTAGACCTGAGGTCTGAAATTTAATCACCGGCATTTAGCCTACTAGGCAATAAGCCCGATACACTTCACCGGTACAAGGCCTGCTAGGAATTAAGCCCGATACATTTCACCGGCACAAGGCCTGCTAGGCATTAAGCCCGATACATTTCACCGGCATAAGGCCTGCTAGGCTCGAAGCTCGAGTATCAATATAAATAAACCATATCATTCACAGTACATATTACCAATATCACATCTCACACATAATGCATATTACTTTCACATATCAACTTTAATTAAATATAACTACCTTTCACTTTTAAAAATCACTTATCATATTTGGATTTAGCCTATTTCACACTTATAAATTCATAATTCAAAATATAATCAAGGTTGTAACCAATATTAACGACCTTAATTTGCTTAAAGACTTACCTCGAGTATCATCGGACGACAAGAACCGGCTATTCGTTAACTTTCGCCTTTCCCCGATCCAAGTCCGTTTTTCTTTGTTCTTGATCTAAACATATTCAATTTAAGCTCATTCAAACACAATTCATTTCAATTTAATTCAAAAACACCTAAATTGGCAAATTACCATTTTGCCCCTAATGTTTCACATTTTTACAATTTAGTCCTATTTGCACAAAACACAAAATATGCAAAATCTCCCAACAATATAGCTAGGCCGAACATAGCCATATAAGTCCATGCATTTCATTTATTTTGCATTTTAATCCCTCAAAAATTTATTTTCTCAATTTAGCCCTATTTACTCAAAACCACCAAAAATCTCAATACAAAACATATTAATCTAACATATATCTTTCATAATTTATCAACTATCATCATAAAACTCATGAACTCATCAATGGCACATTTCAAAATATTCATTAAAATTAAAAATTTAAGCATGGGTCTTGAAGTATTCGAAGCAACGATATCAAAAACGTAAAAATTATCAAAAACTAAACAAAGTACATACTCGAATCAAGCTTTCTTATTGCCGAAACCTTGAGCTTCAACTATGGTGTTTTCTTATCCCATATTCGGCCAAGGAAAGAGGTAATGCATGTTTCTTTTATTTTATGATGTTTTATAACTTTAACATATAATATAATATTTATATTAACTTATAATATAAATAAAAAACATATTAGTGATCACTTAAATAACAATGCCGTCCACTAAGTTTCTAAATGGTTAATTTTCATCATAAGGCCACATACAGAAGTAGACAAATCTATTTGACCCCTTAATTAAATGATTGGCCACTTTTACCACTTACGCGATTTAGTCCTTTTATTAAATTAAGCACACAAACAATCAAATTTTCATACGAAACTTTCACACATAATAATAAACATATATAAACATAGAAAATAATATTTAAATTTCTTTCGGACTCGGATTCATGGTCTCGAAACCACCGTTTCGATTAGGGTCACATTTGGACTGTTATAATATCTGGGATATGGCGTTGTATGAGCTTTCTGAGCTATCCGAGTATCCTTATTGATTCCGAATGGTTCAACGGGCAATATCGAGAAATGAATAACTATGTGAAAGTATATCTGATTCAGGTATGTACGAAGTGTATATGTTATTCAAAATTGAAATGTGAGTATGTTTAAAATGACGATATGTGAAATATATGACAATGAATGAAATGAATGTATACAAATGAACGTTGTGTTACATATGCTCGTTATATGAAATTGTGGTCATATGTTTCAAACATGGGAATTATGAAACATGAAACATGGTGTTGAAGTATGCTAAATTGGTTTCAAATTTGGATTAGTTAATTGATATCGAGATGATGGTGTTATGATGCATGGTTAGCATATATGTGAAATGGTTAGTAAAGCATGACTTGTTCTGGTTGGTTATGTAATTAATATGTGCAAATTTGATTTATATGACTGAGCTAACGGTTTCTATTCGAATTTGAAAGCATGGTTTATATGTTCATTGATAAATAAGATAAGTGAAGTTACTTAATATGGTCATAAGAATTTACGAGGAAGGTGAATGTATATGTGGTTGAGATTTGCTAAATTCGGCCTAGTTAAATTGAATTATAAATATCATTGAGATGATTTATTTGCTTATGGCTTACTATGTACCACCCCAAACCCGAGTCCGAAGCTAGGACTGGATACAAGACATTACTATGCTCGAATTCACTTAAACATACACTTACGAGCTGTAAAATTTCGTTCCGACTTAAAAACTTCTCTTTCTTAGTCTAATTATACATTTCATGGGCCTACGAGGCCTTACACATATATCTGAAAACTTTTGGAACTTAATCGAAAACTCTTCTTTGAAGCAGGGTTCACACGCCCATGTGACTTGGAACACGCCCGTGCACCCTTAGGCACGCCCATGTCTTCAAACCATGGGCGACACTGACTATATTCACACGGTCTTGACACGCCCGTGGGCTTAGACCGTGTGCTATTCCTTGATATACTAACCTGATCGCACGGTCTGGGGCACACGCCCATGTTCTAACCGTGTGTCATACACGTCTTATACAAATGACCGTGGGATTTGATAGTGGCCTATCCTTACTTAAAACAATAAGGTGCAGGGTACACACGGCCAAGACACACGCTCGTGTGTCTAACCGTATGGGCACTTAAAGGCTATTTACCAAGCCATTTGCCACCCTAGAAAAATCAAGACCAACTCAAGCTCAATTCAATACATTTTTCATAAACAATACTACATGCTTCATTGACCTCAATAAACATACATACATAGTCAATTTTGGCCAATCACTTAGCCATATACAGAAGAATAATAACTTGATAGCCTATACATTGTCCTTCTTAAAAGATGTTCTAAAAATGAATGCTTCCTATACATGCCATACCTAGTAAAATAACTTGGCTATACCAAAATAGAGATTGATAGTGTGCTACGAGCTCCGAATCCAACGATCCACAAGTTAGCTTGGCGGAACTACATAGAAAGAAAGAATTAAAGACGTAAGCATTTAGCTTAGTAAGTTTGCATGTAAAGCACATATCAATATACTTGCTTATTATAAACCATTTGACATAACAATGGTATCATAAATTTCAGCTATAGAGCTTACTTACTCATACTGATTCTTACATGTCTCATGATACTTACTATTCTCATACTTGTAAGGTAAACAAGGTACCTATATCACTTGATCACATTGATCAGCATACTTTAATATAATAATCATGATCTCTAATTCTTCATTCATAACATAATTAAGACTCAATTTCAACTTGATGATAGCTTTGCTTACTTAGCTTTCTTGTTATCTCATTTTAACTTTACTCATTTGCCCAATGAATTTTTACGAATAATCGGGGATACTAAATCTCATTCCATGTACCTTGATGCCAAAGCCATATCCTAGATACGGTCTTACATGGAAATTTCTCATCTTGGTTTCGAGGCCATGTCTTGACATAGACTTCTACGAAGTCTTTCTCGTATGTCCCCTTGGGAACTTACTATTGCCATGTCTTGGCATGGTCTTACGTGGTATCTTTACTAGTGAACTGGTCAATAACGAGCCTTAGCTGGGACTTACATGAAATCTCTTTCTCTTGATAGCTTTTCAATGCCAAGACTTGTCTTGGACTTACATAATAACTGTTCAATGCCAAGCTTGCCTTGGACTTACATGATAACTGTTCAATGCCAAGCTTGCCTTGGACTTACATGATAACTGTTCAATGCCAAGCTTGCCTTGGACTTACATAATAACTATTCAATGCTAAGCTTTCCTTGGACTTACAAGAAATCTCTGCTTGATTGCCGATGCCATGCCTTGGCTTGGTCTTATACGGACTCTCTTATCTCATGTGGTAAATCGAGTATCCTGGGAAATTCATCTTTAATTCGGGACTTGCTCATACTTAATCTCATTGATTTCTTTGTTTAACATAGCATTAAGCATTCCATGAAAATAATGTACGTTATTCTAAGCAATTCAATGATAGAAATCATAAAGCTTAGAAATCATACAAACTTACCTCAATATACAAAATGTATGTAGATATGCAATTTAGTCCTCGACTTTGTTCTTGCCTCGGTTTCGATCTGGGCTTCGTTTTTCTTGATCTATAATCATAAATAGATCATTTAATACTCACATTGACTAAATTGACTCTTTACTCATATTTTGGCAAATTACTATTTTGCCCCTAAACTTTCTCATATTTGCACTTTTGCCCCAAAGCTCGTAAAATAATTCTCATTCAACTTTCTTAAACTTCATACTTGGCTAATTCATTTTCTCTACTATAACAATATTAAAATCCCTCTATTTCTACTATGTATGCTCAATTTCATAACTTTCACAAAGTAGTCCTTATATCCATTTTTCATGACATTCACTTAGAAAAAGATGTTTATCTAACATCAAACTCTCATAAACTTCCATAAAACATCAATTAACAAGCATATCATTCATGGATAAAGTTTTTGAACATGCATCTTAACTCATTTTATAGCTAAAAATAGCTAATTCATAATACGAGAACTTCAAAAATACGAAGAATATTAAAAACGGGGCTAAGATGAACTTACTAGCAAGCTTGAAAAAAAATGAAGAACCCTAGCTATGGGGTCTTCAAATTTTTGGCAATGTGAGGAAGAAGATTAATATATTTTTATCATCTTTTTCCTATTTTAATCATTTATTAGACAAATGACCAAAATGCCCTTCTCTTAAAAGTTTTCCATTTTACTAACTCATGACCAATTTTGTCCAAAAATAATAATTTGGGAAATTTCTATTTAAGGACTTCTAATTATTATTCTAAAGCTATTTCATACAAAAAGCTTCTAGAAACTCATATTTTGCAACTTTTGCAATTTGGTCCTTTTGGACCATTCAACCTCAATTTAACAAAATTGTTTCATGAAACTTTCACACTAACATGCAAACATGGCATAAACTTTAAAAACTCATAAATTCACCTCAGATTTGTGGCCTCGCACCACTATTCTAACTAGGCCCTAAATCGGGCTGTTATAATTCTCCCCCTTAGGGATTTTCGTCCTCGAAAATCTTACCAGCAAAAAGGTTTGGATACTGGTTTCTCGTACTCTCTTATGGTTCCCATGTAGCTTATTCTATTCAATGTCTTTTCCACAATACTTTCACTAGGGCAATACTTTTATTTCTCAGTCGCTTGACTTCCCGAGCTAAAATCTTGATTTATTCTTCACCATAGGTCATGTCGGGATGAATCTCTATCTTTGATGGGGTAATTACATGTGAAGGGTCTGATCTGTAGCATCGCAACATTGACACGTGAAATACATCATGTATCTTTTCTAACTTTGTCAGCAAGGCTAATTGGTAAGCTACTGGCCCAACTTTCTCGGTAATCTCATAAGGTCCAATGAAACGTGGACTTAACTTGCCTTTCTGGCTAAATCTGAGAACTTTTCTCCATGGTGACACTTTCAAGAAAACTTTATCCCCAACTTGGTACTCTACCTCTTTTCTTTTTAAATCTGAGTAGGATTTCTGTCTGTCTGATGCTGCTTTTAAACACTCTCGTATCACTTTCACTTTCTCTTCAGCTTCCCTAACCAAATCAACCCCATGAATTTGGTTTTCCTTGAGTTCAGTCCAAAACAAAGGTGTTCTGCACTTACGCCCATATAGAGCATCATAAGGCGCCATCTTTAAGCTCAACTAAAAACTATTATTGTACGCAAATTCTATCAATGGAAGAAACTTTTCCCAACTACCTTGAAATTCTAAAATACAACATCTGAGCATATCCTCGAGTACTTGAATTAACCTCTCTTACTGACCGTTAGTTTGAGGATGAAAAGTTGTGCTAAAACTCAATCTTGTACCCAAGGCTTCTTGCAGCTTCTTCCAAAATCTGGAGGTGAATCTCGAATCTCTATCCGATATTAATGACAAAGGAATTCCATGAAGCCTTATTATTTCTGAAACATACAAGTTTGCCAACTTGTCGAGTGAGTAATCCACTCGTACATGTATAAAATAGGCTGACTTCGTGAGTCTATCAACTACAACCCATATAGCATCCTTTTTGCTTGGTGACAACGGTAAACCCGTTACAAAATCCATGGTGATACGGTCCCATTTCCACTCGGGAACCAAGATGGGCTGAAGTAAACCCGAAGGTACTTGGTGTTCAGCTTTTATTTGCTGACAAATCATGCACTTAGAAACTAACTCTAAAATATCTTTCTTCATTTTCGGCCACCAATACTGTTGTTTCAAATCATTATACATCTTTGTACTACCTGGATGTACAGATAAACATCTGTTATGTGCCTCGTGCAATATTCTCTAAATAAGCTCCTCTTTTCTCAGTACACAAACTCTATCTCTAAACATCAAGTATCCATCAGAATTAATCTGAAAGTCAGATTCACCATCTGACTTGCACTAAGCTCTCTTGACTTGCAATTCCTATCTTCTTTCTGAGCCTCAAAGATCTCTTGAAGAAACATTCGCCTAACTCTCAATTTAGCTAGAATAGAACCATCGTCAGATAAAGTTATCTGTGAATTCAATGCTCTTAAAGAAAATAGAGACTTCCTGCTCAAAGCATCAGCGGCCACATTCGCCTTTCCTGAATGGTATTCAATGACCAATTCATAGCCTTTTATCAACTCTAACCATCTCCGTTGCCTTAAGTTCAACTCTTTCTGTGTCATCAAGTACTTCAGACTTTTGTGATCAGTAAAAATCTGATATCTTTCACCATATAAATGGTGTCTCTAAATCATCAAAGTGAAGACTATGGCAGCTAATTCTAGATCATGAGTCAAATAATTCTTCTCATGAGGCTTCAACTGTCTAGATGCATAAGCAATGACTTTGCCTTCTTGCATAAGTACACAGCCTAATCCGTTTAAGGATGCATCACTGTAAATTATAAACTCTTTCCCTGACTCGAGTTATACTAAAATCGGAGCTTCTGTCAACATTGCTTTCAACTTCTCAAAACTTTGTTGGCATCGTTCTGTCCACTCAAACTTCACATTTTTCTGTAACAATTTAGTTATCGGGGTTGCAATCATGGAAAACCCCTTGACGAATCGTCTATAATAGCCGGCTAGGCCTAGAAAACTTCTAATTTCAGAAATGTTCTTAGGTGGCTTCCAGTCCATTATGGCCGAGATCTTACTTGGATCTACTCCGACTCCATCTCTCGAGACAATATGTCCCAGAAATCCTACTTCCTTGAGCCAAAATTCACTTTTACTGAACTTGGCATATAGCTGGTTTTCTCGTAAAGTTTGTAAAACTATCCGTAGATGTTCAGCATGCTCATTCTCATCTCAAGAATAAATCAATATGTCGTCAATGAAAATGACTACAAACTTGTCGAGGTATGGTCTAAAGATACGGTTCATTAAATCGATAAATACCGCAGAAGCATTGGTCAACCCAAAGGGCATGACTAAAAATTCATAATGCCTATACCTTGTTCGAAAAGCAGCCTTGGACACATCTGAATCCTTCACTCTCAGCTGGTAGTACGCTGATCTCAAGTCTATTTTGGAGAACACAGTGGCTCCTTTCAATTGATCGAACAAATCATCGATCCTAGGCAATGGGTACTTGTTCTTTACTGTTGCTTTATTAAGCTGACGGTAATTTATGCACAATCTCATGGTACCATCTTTCTTTTTCACAAATAAAACCGGAGTACCCCATGGTGAACGACTTGATCTTGCAAAGCCTTTATTAGTCAATTCTTGCAACTGTGACTTCAACTCTTTCAACTCTGTTGGAGCTATTCTGTAAGGAGTAATAGATATCGGTACAGTATCGGGACCTAGTTCAATATTGAACTCAACCTCTCTAATTGGTGGTAGTCCTGGTAATTTCTTGGGAAAAACATCCACGTACTCACATACTATCGGTACTAACTCAATCTTCAGCTCTGTTTCTTTATCATTCATCACAAAGGCCAGATATACTTCATATCCTTTTCTTATATATCTCTGTGCCGTCATATGAGAAATCATTACCGGCGATCTACCTTGTTCATCTGATTCTACATGAAGAGTATGCCCATTCTCACATCTCATCTCAATGTATTTCTTCCCATAATTAACTATTACATCATGGGTAGTCAACCAGTTCAAACCAAGAATGAGGTCGAACTCATCAAATGGTAGCAATATAAGATTTGCTTTAAAGCAATGACCTCTAATCATTAATGGGCAATCTTTACATACTTTATCAACTAACACACTCTTAATCCTAAATTCTGTAGAATCTATAGGCATACTCAAACCGGATACTAATTTCATGCAAATGTAAGAGTGTATGGATCCAGGATCTATTAAAGCAATAACTTTGATATCAAATAGAGAAAAGGTACCCGTGATAACATCATGAGAAGATGCCTCTTCGTGAGTGGGAATGGCATTAGTCTTTGCAGGCGCTCTACCCTCGGGTTTCGCGGCCTACTCTCGAGGATTACCTCTTCCACTTGCCCCACTTCCCGGATTTCTCTGTGGTCTTCCTCGGACCATACTCCCGGATCTCGGGTTCTGAGTTCTCTCTTCTTTCATCATCTCTGGACAATCTTTTATATAGTGGTCTTGGCAACCACATCTAAAACATGCATTTTCATGCGCCCAGTATTTTCCAAGATGACGCCTGCCACACTGTGGGCATTCGGGTCTATCCAATCGGATGTTCCCTACATTAGTAACTAAAGTCGTCTGTGCTTTATTTCCCGAATACTGCTTAGTCTTACCTTTCCTTGAAAACCCAGTGGAAGTAGCCGATCGGGTAGGGAAATCTCTTGACTTTTTGGAGTAAGATTGGAATGACTTATTCCACTGTCTCTTTCTAGAGTCACAAGACTCCATTTTAGACTTTCTCTTCTCCTTTACTAGTTCCTCGGCTTTACAAGTCTCTCTACTAGCACAATGAATTCCTTTAGCTCTAGGACAGCAACAAACAATTTGATGTCCTCATTTAACCCGTCTTCAAACTTTTTACTTATAATGGCCTCAGTGGAAACGCATT
Organism: Gossypium bickii; assembly: GCA_025503065.1. Classification (NCBI taxonomy): domain Eukaryota; kingdom Viridiplantae; phylum Streptophyta; class Magnoliopsida; order Malvales; family Malvaceae; genus Gossypium; species Gossypium bickii. The sequence goes on from CP106719.1 coordinate 50,813,771, forward strand.
CTGTAACACCCCAAACCCGGCCCAAAACACTACGGCCGAATTCGGAATGCCACTGGAAAACTTTAAGCTGAAATCGGCTAAGTGATGATAAAACTTAATTGAAACAACATTAGAGTTGGAATGAAAACAAGTGTTTAACCAAATCTTTATTAATAATGGCTACCTTTTAAAACAGGATTCAATTTCTTAGAATAACGTTTCGGTCGGAAAACACTTTGAAATTAAACATTAAAAGAATCCAAGTAGTTACGAGTATCTCAATTAGAAAACCTTAGTTAAGTTATTAAGTTATAAAAACGCCATTATTTGAAATTGTTTGCAATTACTAATTCATGTCTAGTCTAGCATAAACCATAATAAAACCCAAAATATTTAAATGGCCTTATTACATCAAAACATCCCAAATAAACCGAAAATTAAAAGTGAATGTTTTTAAATATGAAAACTGCGTCTGCATGGCCATCTCGAATCCCATCCAAGCCCGGTCCAATCATCACGAATCACCTGCATTGTTGGTAAATATTGGGTGAGTCAACAGACTCAGTGTGTAATTAGTCCACAGATTTCCACATACGGGCTTGGCCCAAAATCACATCGATCCATATATCAGAAAATAATGCAAAATGCACCCAACCCAGCCTAGGGTCCATTCTCTACACACCCCCATATCCAGCCACCACACACCAAGGGATTACTAAATCGACCCTCCAACCTCTACACACCAATTTGGCAATCAATGCCATCCACCTAGTGGTCTAGCCACTGGTCCACATGATTAAATCACAATATAATCCACAACGTGACCGTAGTCAACGTCAATCCATGATGTAGCTCATAGCTAGCATCACTCCACGATGAGGCATATAGCCATCACCAACCACGATGTGGCACAAAGCCGACACCAACCACGATGAGGCACAGAGCCGATCACGTGAGGCTCGTAGCCATCACTAAATCACGTACATAAATGTACACCCTGTCCTTCTTTCAAATATACATATCCTGCCCCATGATTACGCAACATACGATAATGATATGATAAAATAATGCATGAACAGGTTAATAAGCACACAGCACATATCCACAGAATAATCACAATCTCATCTGCATTTAACACTGACCTGATTAGCGACATACCCATTAAGGGTAACCATCTCATTATTGCCACTGCATTAATCATCATACTCATAACACATACAATTATTTTATAAAATCGGGAAATTGCAAATTAATCACACACCTGATAACCTGAAGTATCACGCTCTCAATATCGACGTTGTCACTAACTGAAACTACCGCGATCTGCCTATGTTCTGTTTCGACGCCGCCCACACCTCCGTGGCCAATCCGTCATCGCAGATCGATCGCTTAAAAACTTAGGGGTAGGGGCTACCCCTTTTTCTCCTCGACTGGTACCCGCATCCATCGAATACCACTTAATCAGAATATCTGGTTAATCGCTAATGTTATAATCTAAACATATCAAATCTAAAACTCACTGAGTACTCTTACCAATGTGAATCTGAATCCTGAAGATATCTGCTTAACTTTCCAAGTTGCCGAAATCCCTACACAACCCAAATCAAATTCAGCTTCAACACAATAAGCTTATGAAAGTGGCCTTTGGCCGAACACTAACCCTTACCTTGAGTAGTCGAACCCAAGAGATCCTTAATGCTCCTTTACGCTGGCTACATACAAAAGAATTACAAGATTATGGCCCTATGAAGATTCGGCCATCCCTAAACCAAATCTTTAGCAATCAGCTTTATATCTTTTTCATTTGGTACGACGTAAAAAGAATGGTTTCAGGAAAAATGATGGTACGAAAGAACAAAGAAAAGAAGAAGAAGACTATTACTTTCGGCTTTTGAATCCCAAGAGAAAGATTTCAGCTAACCACAAGAAGTGTTTTGGCTTTTAAATATGGTGCAATTTGTGAAGAAAAAGATGAGTGTAGAGGGTTGTGGCTATGGTGTTTCGGCTTTAAGGATTTGCGAAAAGAAGAGAGAATGAGGGGACTATAAGGTTCGACTATGGCTCTTAATGAAAATGGGATATTCGACCACAAGAGAATAGGTACAGAATTGAGGTTGAGAGAAAGAAAAAAGAAGAATAGAAGAAGGCTAGAAGAATTCGGCAACACACCTTAATGCACAAAATGACCGAATGACTCACCTCCTACACTCTTGATCGAAACTTGGAGAAAATGAGTAGAATAACCCGAAAAGAAAGCCTACCAACAAAGAATTTCGGCACACACCCTTACAACACCCCAAAACCGAACATACACATTCCCTAGAGTCCCACATTCGGCCACTTCTTCCCTTTCTCTCCTAATCCCACGTTTTCCTCCTATTTTTCCTCTTCACCTCTCATTCAAACTTGTTTGAATGAGTCAAACTCCTCAAAAAGCTCTCCACCTTCTATCTGAATTCCTTGACCAAGTCCACCCTCATTCTTTCCAGAGTTCAAATACCGTCCAACTCTCCCTCCCCCTTGACGCAAAAAGCAACCCAAAATGCTATCTTCGCAGCTCGAACCTCCTCCCGCTTGACACTCCATGTGACGCCACCCTCTCCCCTTGCTCCTAGGCGTTACCTTGCCACTCCACTGCTCCCTTTCTTGTGTCATAATCCACACCTAATTTCTCTTAAGGCCTAGCTCCCCCAGCTCCCCTTTGCTCAGCTCAAAACAAAAATTTTCCTATGACTTCTACCAAAGCCCAAGGTTTCCTGAAACCCCCAAACACTTCCAAACAGCACACAGAGCACATTAAAACACAGATACAAATTAAAAATGCACGACCCCCAAATCCCAGATATTACAGTTCTACCCCCCTTAAAAAATAATTTCGGCCTCGAAATTACCTGGTCAAAATAAGTGAGGGTATTGCTGCCGCATTGCTTCCTCCGAGTCCCACAAAGCTTCTTCCGATCCATAGTTATGCCCCAACACCTTGACAAGAGGAACTGATTTCCTCCGCAAGACTTTCACATCCCGCTCCAAGATCTGAATCGGTTCTTCCTCGTAAGACCAGTCTGGCCTCAACTCTACTTCCTCAACTGGAACCATGTGAGATGGATCCGATCGGTAACGACGTAGCATTGAAACATGGAACACATTGTGCATCTGCTTTAACTCCGAAGGCAGCTCCAACTGATACGCCACAGGTCGAACCCGCTTCAAAACCCGATAAGGCCCGATAAACCTAGGACTCAGCTTTCCTTTACGACCAAATCTCATCACCTTCTTCCACGGTGAAATTTTCAGAAACACCTGATCCCTCACAGCAAACTCTATTTCTTTCCGCTTAAGATCTACATATGACTTTTGCCTGTCAGATGCCTCCTTCAGCCGTGCCTGAATTACCTTAACCTTTTCTTCAGATTCTGCCACAATCTCCGGACCCAAAACATGACGTTCCCCCAATTCTGTCCAACACATAGGAGTGCGACACTTCCGTCCATACAGCGCTTCATATTGTGCCATCCGAATATTTCCTTGGTAGCTGTTATTGTATGCAAATTTCGCTAAAGGCAAGAACTCCTCCCAGCTTCTTCTGAAATCAATCACGCATCCTCTCAACATATCCTCCAACACCTGAATTACCCATTCAGACTGGCCATCTGTCTGCGGATGAAACGCAGTACTAAAATCTAACCTGGTGCCTAATGCCTGATGCAGTGCCCTCCAAAACCGAGATGTAAACATGGGATCCCTGTCTGAGATAATCGATACCGGCACCCCGTGTAGCCTGACAATCTCTGCCACATATAACCTTGCCAGCTTCTGTAGAGAATAGTCGACCCGCACTGGTATGAAATGTGCAGACTTTGTCAAACGATCCACTATCACCCATACCGAGTCCTTCTTGGTAGGCATAAGGGGAAGTCCACTCACGAAGTCCATAGTAATCCTCTCCCACTTCCACTGCGGAATCTTTACTGGATGTAGCAACCCCGAAGGCACTTAGTGTTTAGCTTTAACCTGCTGACACATTAAGCACTTCCCCACAAATTCTATGACTTCTCGTTTAAGACCAGGCCACCAAAACTGATACCGTAGATCCCTGTATAACTGACTCCCTCTAGGATGCATAGCATAAGGGCTACTACGCGATTCCCGAAGAATCTTCTGCCTTAACTCCTCATCTTTCGGCATGTATACCCTACCTCGGAAACATAAGACTCCGTCGTTGCTCAAACTGTAGTCTTCTAACCCTCCATTCTGAACTTGCAGCAGCTTAGCACTCAGCTTGTCATCTTCCAACTGCTTCTCTTTCACCTGACCTAACCATGTCGGCTTCACCTGCAACTCTACTAACAAACTTCTGTCATCATAAAGACTGAGGTGTGCAAACATCGCCCTCAGATCCGTTACTACTTTCTGACTTAGGGCATCTGCCACCACATTTGCTTTACCCGGGTGGTACTCGATTGAGCAATCGTAATCCTTCATTAACTCTACCCATCTTTGCTGTCTCAAGTTCAACTCCTTCTAAGTCAACAAATACTTTAGACTCTTGTGGTCCGTGTAGATCACTGACTTTTCTCCATACAAATAGTGCCTCCACACCTTTAGCGCAAAAACCACAGCAGCCAACTCCAGATCATGCGTCGGGTAGTTAACCTCATGAGGCCTTAACTGTCGAGACGCATAAGTAACAACCTTCCCTTCTTGCATCAGTACGAAACCCAACCCCATGTGCGAAGCATCACAATACACCACAAAGTCCTTCCCTGCCTCAGGCTGAATCAAAACCGGGGCTTCTGTCAAAACCTTCTTCAATATCCCAAAACTTTCCTGCTGCTTATCCATCCATACGAAAGGTACCTCCTTTCTCAATAATTTCGTCAAAGGCGCTGCTATAGATGAGAACCCTTCTACAAATCTCCTGTAGTAGCCTGCTAACCCCAAGAAACTGCGAACCTCTGCCACCGACCTAGGTGGTTTCCAATCTAGCACCATCTCAATCTTCCTAGGATCCACTCTTATCCCGTCCGCCGACACCACATGACCTAGAAAAGCAACCTCCCTCAGCTAGAATTCACACTTGCTAAATTTGGCGTCTGACTTCTTTTCCTTAAAACTGCGGCAAAGACCAAGATGTGCATCGTGTTCCTCTTCGGACTTGGAATATACTAGGATGTCGTCTATAAACACAACGATGAACTGATCCAAGTAGGGTTGGGAAACCCGATTCATCATATCCATGAACGCAATTGGGGCGTTCGTCAACCCGAACGGTATCACCAGGAATTCATAATGCCCGTATCGAGTCCGAAAAGCTATTTTATGGATGTCTGCTTCCTTCACCTTGAGTTGATGATATCCCGACCTTAGATCTATCTTTGAAAACACTGCAACCCCCTTAAGTTGATCAAACAAATCGTCTATCCTCAGCAGTGGATACTTGTTTTTGATGGTCAACTTATTCAGCTGCCGGTAGTCTATGCACATGCGCATAGTCCCGTCCTTCTTCTTTACGAATAAGACCGATACTCCCCATAGAGACACACTGAGGCGGATAAACCCACGATCGAGCAACTCTTGGATCTGAGCCTTGAGCTCAACCAACTCCTTTGGTGCCATTCTATACGGAGCGAAGGATACTGGCGCTGTACCCGGTAACAAGTTGATCCCAAATTCCACCTCGCGATCTGGAGGCAACCCTAGAAGTTCCTTCGGAAAGACATCCCCAAACTCTTTCACTATCCTGACCTCTCCTACCGCTGCTTCTTTAGCCTCCAAAGCACTGACCAACATCAGAAAAGCCATACACCCCTTCCTCACCATCTTCTCTGCCTTAAGAGCAGACACTACATTCGACAAGTAATTCCTCCTTTCACCTATCACTACAATCTCTTCATCACCAGAAGTTTTCAACGACATGCGCTTAGCAGCACAATCCAAATTTGCCCGATACTTCTCCAGCCAGTCCATGCCTAAGATCAAATCGAATTCCCCGAATGGCAGTTCCATTAAATCAGCTGGAAACTTTGCCCCCTGAACCTCTAAAGGTACCTCCCTAAAGAGTTTGTCTACTATCACTAATCGCCCTAAAGAACTAAGTACAGTCATCTTCCTAGGTACAATCTCAAAGTTCACATTCAAGGTTCCAGATACTTCACTAGCAATATAAGAATGAGTTGACCCCATATCTATTAAAGCAGTAAAGGGTAATCCAGTAATAAGGAACGTACCTGCGATCACATCCGGCGCATCCCCCTCCTCGCGACGCCTGGCTGCATAAACCAACCCTGGCTGTCTCGTATCTGAACCCCCAGCATCTCTGTCTGGTGCTCCACGACCTCGACCGGAACCATTCCCTCCATGGTTCGGACCACGACCCCTCGTCACCTGCTGACCACCCCTATCTGGCTGCACATACCCCTAACTTACTGTCCGAGCCCTATCCGTCTCCTGCGGACAATTCCTAACCAAATGAGCCTTGGACCCACACTGGAAACATTCCTTACCCTTACCCCAGCACTCTCCTGTATGAGCTCTCCCACACTGGGCACATAGGCGAGTCTGATTCCCAGCAACTGGTATCGGTGCACGAACATAATTCTCAACCTGAGTCTTTTCTGATAACCCCCAGATGACGCTGACGGTACGAAGCTCCTCTTATTCCTGTTCCTATCCCTATCTCTGTTCTGTCTCTCAGTCTTCTTGACCTCCTCGGCTATCCAAGCTTTCTCCACCAGAATGGCGAAGTCACTCTCTCGTTGCGGAGCAATCAATACCCGCAGTTCATCCCGCAATCCATCTTCGAATCTGACACACCTCTCATAATCAGTAGCCACAATGCCTCGAGCATACCGGCTTAATCGTAAAAATTCTGCCTCGTACTCCGCTACCGACTTGCCACCTTGCACTAAATTGAGGAACGCCTTTCCTCTGAGCGTCCACATAACTAGCTCCAACGTACTTTCCCTCAAACTTGACCTTAAAATAACCCCAATCCACTCGGTCCGCAGGGGTACCCTCTCTGACTGTGAGCCACCATTGGTAAGCCTCGTCCCGGAGCAACGAGACAGCACCCTTTAGCTTGTCCTCAGCAGTGCAGTCCAAATCGTCCATAATCCTTTCAACTGCCTCTAACCAGTACTCCGCCACATGCGGAGCTACCCTAGATACCCCTCTGAATACCTCAGCTCCATTTGCTCTAAGTCTCTCAGATACTGATTTCCGAGCCCCATTGCCCATATTAGCTCCTGCGACTCATTCTAACACCCGCAGCATAGCCTGCGATACTGCATCATCTCCTCCCGTTTGCCCCTAGAACTCCACCTCCACAGCCGGTGGCGACGCCTCATTTTCGAACCACGACCCGGATCGGTTCGGTTACGACCACGATCATTCTGCCTCTACCGCCCCCACGAGTATTGCGACCACGTCCCCTAGAACTCATGTCTAACATCGCATTTTAATCTGTTTTAAGAAATCTTATGCATTAGAATCTTTTCACTTGTTGTTTAAGGAAGTAGTTTTATACAAAAGAATCTCAAGTTGTCGTTTCGTAATAACCACACAACCCTAAAGTCTCAGTCTCTAAAGAGATAGTCCTAGGGTCTAGAGTCTATGTCATTTCAACATAGCACATATTCACCTTCATGTGTTTATCAAGTCAGAAGCCTTACCTGGCAGACCTGGGCCGGACGATTCGAGTGCCATGCTTCATAAAAACCCTTTTTCCTGAAAAATCTTTCTTTAACCCACTAAAACACAGAGTGGAAACGTTTATGAATGTAGAAACTGGGCTTTGATACCAATTTGTAACACCCTAAACCCGGCCCAAAACACTACGGCCGAATTCGGAATGCCACAGGAAAACTTTAAGCTGAAATCGGCTAAGTGATGATAAAACTTGATTGAAACAACATTAGAGTTGGAATGAAAACAAGTGTTTAACCAAATCTTTATTAATAATGGTTACCTTTTAAAACAGGATTCAATTTCTTAGAATAACGTTTCGATCGGAAAACACTTTGAAATTAAACTTTAAAAGAATCCAAGTAGTTATGAGTATCTCAATTAGAATCCTTAATTAAGTTATTAAGTTATAAAAACGCCATTATTTGAAATTGTTTGCAATTACTAATTCATATCCAGTCTAGCATAAACCATAATAAAACCCAAAATATTTAAATAGCCTTATTACATCAAAACATCCCAAATAAACCGAAAATTAAAAGTGAATGTTTTTAAATATGAAAACTGCGTGTGCATGGCCATCTCGAATCCCATCCAAGTCCGGTCCAATCATCACAAATCACCTGCATTATTGGTAAATATTGGGTGAGTCAACAGACTCAGTGTGTAATTAGTCCACAGATTTCCACATATGTGCATGGCCCAAAATCACACCGATCCACATATCAGAAAATAATGCAAAATGCACCCAACCCAGCCTAGGGTCCATTCTCTACACACCCCCGTATCCAGCCACCACACACCAGGGGATTACTAAATCGACCCTCCAACCTCTACACACCAATTTGGCAATCAATGCCATCCACCTAGTGGTCTAGCCACTGGTCCACGTGATCAAGTCACAATAAAATCCACAACGTGACCGTAGTCAACGTCAATCCACGATGTAGCTCATAGCTAGCATCACTCTACGATGAGGCACATAGCCCTCACCAACCACGATGTGGCACAAAGCCGATACAAACCACGATGAGGCACAGAGCCGACCACGTGAGGCTCGTAGCCATCACTAAACCATGTACATAAATGTACACCCTGTCCTTCTTTCAAATATACAAATCCCGCCCCATGATTATGCAACATACGATAATGATATGATAAAATAACGCATGAACAGGTTAATAAGCATACAGCACATATCCACAGCAATAATCACAATCTCATCGGCATTTTAACACTGACCTGATTAGCTACATACCCATTAAGGGTAACCATCTCATTATTGCCACTGCATTGATCATTATACTCATAACACATACAATTATTTTATAAAATCGAGAAATCGCGAATTAATCACACACCTGATAATCCAAAGTATCACGCTCTCAATATCGACGCTGTCATTAACCGAAACTACCGCGATCTACCTACGTTCTTGTTCTGACGCTGGCCCACACCACGGTAGCCAATCCCGTACTGCAGAGACCGATCGCTTCTTAAACTTAGGGTAGGGGCTACCCCTTTTTCTCCTCGACTGGTACCCGCATCCATTGAATACCACTTAATCAGAATATCTGGTTAATCACTAATGTTATAATCTAAACATATCAAATCTAAAACTCACTGAGTACTCTTACCGATGTGAATCTGAATCCTGAAGACATCTGCTTAACTTTCCAAGTTGCTGAAGTCCCTACACAACCCAAATCAGATTCGGCTTCAACATAATAAGCTTATGAAAGTGGCCTTTGGCCGAACACTAACCCTTACCTTGAGTAGTCGAACCCAAGAGATCCTTAATTCTCCTTTACGCTGGCTACATATAAAAGAAATACAAGATTATGGCCCTATGAAGATTCGGCCATCCCTAAACCAAAGCCAACCATTTGGTTTCGGCACACCAAATGAAAAAGATATAAAGCCGATTGCTAAAGAGGAAATTACTTACCACCAACACACGTTTGAATAGATTAAGAGAAGGTAGTCAACGGCACTAACCTTAGAGATTTGGCTTTTGCGATACGATGGAAAAAGAATGGTTTCGGGAAAATTGATGGTACAAAAGAACAAAGAAAAGAAGAAGAAGACTATTACTTTCGGCTTTTGAATCCCAAGAGAAAGATTTCGGCTAACCACAAGAAGTGTTTCAGCTTTTGAATATGGTGCAATCGATGGAAGAAAAAGATGAGTGTAGAGGGTTGCGGCTATGGTGTTTCAGCTTTAAGGATTTGCGAAAAGAAGAGAGAATGAGGGGACTATAAGGTTCGGCTATGGCTCTTAATGAAAATGGGATATTCGGCCACAAGTAAATAGGTACAGAATTGAGGTTGAGAGAAAGAAAAAAGAAGAATAGAAGAAGGCTAGAAGAATTCAGCAACACACCTTAATGCAAAAAATGACCGAATGACTCACCTCCTACACTCTTGATCGAAACTTAGAGAAAATGAGCAGAATAACCCGAAAAGAAAGCCTACCACCTAAGAATTTTGGCACACACCCTTACAACACCCAAAACTGAACATACACATCCCCTAGAGTCCCACATTCGGCCACTTCTTCCCTTTCTCTCCCAATCCCACGTTTTCCTCCTATTTTTCCTCTTCACCTCTCATTCAAACTTGTTTGAATGAGTCAAACTCCTCAAAAAGCTCTCCACCTTCTATCTGAATTCCTTGACCAAGTCCACCCTCATCCTTTCCAGAGTTCAAATGCCGTCTAACTCTCCTTCCCCCTTGATGCAAAAAGCAACCCAAAATGCTATCTTCGCAGCTCGAACCTCCTCTCCCTTGACACTACATGTGACGCCACCCTCTCCCCTTGCTCCTAGGCGTTACCTTGCCACTCCACTGCTCCCTTTCTTGTGTCATAATCAACACCTAATTTCTCTTAAGGCCTAGCTCCCCCAGCTCTCCTTTGCACAGCTCAAAACAAAAATTTTCCTATGACTTCTACCCAAGCCCAAGGTTTCCCGAAACCCCCAAACACTTCCAAACAGCACACAGAGCACATTAACACACAGATACAAATTAAAAATGCACAACCCCCAAATCCTGGATATTACACATTCGTGAGTGTACTTGCTGAGTCATACAAACTCACGCTTATAATCAGTTACAGACATCTTGCCTTGCTTTAACTCTAGAAATTCTTTTCTTTTTTGATCCACAAATCTTTGATTGATATACTTTTTCTTGAATTCTTCTTGGAAAAATTCCCATGTGATCTTTTCCTTCGGTACCACTGACAGAAGGGTGTTCTACCATTGGTAAGCAGAATCTCTTAAAAGAGAGACTACACACTTCATGCATTCTTCAGACATGCATGACAACTCATTAAATACCCTGATGGTATTTTCTAACCAGAATTCAGCTCTTTCTGGATCATCATCTTTTCTAGCCCTGAATTCTTCTGCCCCATCTTTCCTAATCCTATCAATTGGAGGTTTATCTCCTCTTACCACCTCTACTACTTGAGGGGCTTCTAGAGCAGGTTGTGGAATAGGCAGCGGTGAGGGGGTTGTGCATTCGGGTTCGTACTTACGAACTCCGTATACCATGCATTCATCATATAGAGGAAGGCTTCTCTAGCCTCTTCTCCTCCTCATTGACCCACCGTAGTGGGTCTATTCTCATTCTCATCTGGCATTGTCCCTTCTGCGGGAGCTGGCACATTACTTTCTACATCATCCGCCACAGCTCTTTCGGGATCCATTTACTATATGAATAAAATTAAGTCATCAGGAGACGTCACACTATCATTATAAAAACATTCTTACTTATGGCATGTACAGCTAGACCCGTGCTCGTGCTACGTTAGTCCTAGAACCGACTAAACCGTAGCTCTGATACCACTAACTGTAACACCCCAAACCTGAGTCCGATGCTAGGACTGGATACAAGACATTACAATGCTTGAATTCACTTAAACATACACTTACGGGCTGTAAAATTTCGTTCCGACTTAAAAACTTCTCTTTCTTAGTCTAATCATACATTTCATGGGCCTACGAGGCCTTACACACATATCTGAAAACTTTTGGAACTTATTCGAAAGCTCTTTTTTGAAGCAGGGTTCACACGCCCATGTGACTTGGAACACGCCCGTGCACCCTTAGACACGCCCGTGTCTTCAAACTGTGGGCGACACTGATTATATTCACAAGGTCTTAACACGCTTGAGGGCTTAGACCGTGTGTTATTCCTTGATATACTAACTCGATCGCACGGTCTGGGGCACACGCCTATGTTCTAACTGTGTGTCATACACGGCTCATACAAACGGCCGTGGGATTTGACCGTGGCCTATCTTTACTTAAAACAATAAGGTGCAGGGTACACACGGCCTAGACACACGCCCGTGTGTCTAACCGTGTGGGCACTTAAAGGCTATTTACCAAGCCATTTGCCACCCGGGAAAAATCAAGACCAACTCAAGCTCAATTCAATACATTTTTCATAAACAATACTACATGATTCATTGACCTCAATAAACATACATAAATAGTCAATTTTGGCCAATCACTTACCCATATACAAAAGAATAATAACTTGATAGCCTATATATTAGCCCTTCTTAAAACATGTTCTAAAAATGAATGCTTCCTATACATGCCATACTTAGTAAAATAACTTGGCTATACCAAAATAGAGATTGATAGTGTGCTACGAGCTCCGAATCCAATGATCCACAAGTTAGCTTGGCAGAACTACATAGAAAGAAAGAATTAAAGATGTAAGCATTTAGCTTAGTAAGTTTGCATATAAAGCGCATATCAATATACTTGCTTATTATAAACCATTTGACATAACAATGGTATCATAAATTTCAGCTATAAAGCTTAATTCCTCATACTGATTCTTACATGTCTCATGATACTTACTATTCTCATACTTGTAAGGTAAACAAGGTACCTATATCACTTGATCACATTGATCAGCATACTTTAATATAATAATCATGATCTCTAATTCTTCATTCATAACATAATTAATACTCAATTTCAACTTGATGATAGCTTTGCTTACTTAGCTTTCTTTTTATCTCATTTTAACTTTACTCATCTGCCCAATGAATTTCTGCGAATAACCCAGGATACTAAATCTCATTCCACGTAACTTGATGCCAAAGCCATATCCTAGACATGGTCTTACATGAAAATTTCTCATCTTGGTTTCGAGGCCATGTCTTGACATGGACTTATACGAAGTCTTTCTCGTATGTCCCCTTGGGAACTTACCATTGCCATGTCTTGGCATGGTCTTACTTGGTATCTTTACTCGTGAACTGGTCAATGCCGAGCCTTGGTTGGGGCTTACATGAAATCTCTTTCTCTTGATAGCTTTTCAATGCCAAGACTTGTCTTAAACTTACATGATAACTGTTCAATGCCAAGCTTGCCTTGGACTTACATGATAACTGTTCAATGCCAAGCTTACCTTGGACTTACATGATAACTATTCAATGCCAAGCTTTCCTTGGACTTACATAATAACTGTTGAATGCCAAGCTTGCCTTGGACTTACATGAAATCTCTACTTGATTGCCGATGCCATGCCTTGGCTTGGTCTTATACGGACTTTCTTATCTCATGTGGTAGATCGAGTATCCTGGGAAATTCATCTTTAATTCGGGACTTGCTCATACTTAATCTCATTGATTTCTTTGTTTAACATAGCATTAAGCATTCCATGAAAATAATGTACATTATACTAAGCAATTCAATGATAGAAATCATAAAGCTTAGAAATCATACAAACTTACCTCAATATACAAAATGTATATAGATATGCAATTTAGTCCTCGACTTTGTTCTTGCCTCGGTTTTGATCCGGGCATCGTTTTTCTTGATCTATAATCATATTTAGATCATTTAATATTCACATTGACTAAATTGACACCTTACTCATATTTTGGCAAAATTACTATTTTGCCCCTAAACGTTCTCATATTTGCACTTTTGCCCCAAAGCTCGTAAAATAATTCTCATTCAATTTTCTTAAACTTCATACTTGGCTGATTCATTTTCTCTACTATAACAATATCAAAATCCCTCTATTTCTACTATGTATGCTCAATTTCATAACTTTCACAAACTAGTCCTTATATCCATTTTTCATGAGATTCACTTAGAAAAAGATGTTATATCTAACATCAAACTCTCATAAACTTCCATAAAACATCATTTAACAGGCATATCATTCATGGATAAAATTTTTGAACATGCATTTTAACTCATTTTATAGCTAAAAATAGCTAATTCATAATACGAGAACTTCAAAAATACGAATAATATTAAAAACGGGGCTAAGATGAACTTACTAGCAAGCTTGAAAAAAATGAAGAACCCTAGCTATGGAGTCTTCAAATTTTCGGCAATGTGAGGAAGAAGATGAATATATTTTTATTATCTTTTTCCTATTTCAATCATTTACTAGACCAAATGACCAAAATGCCCTTCTCTTTAAAATTTTCCATTTTACTAACTCATGACCAATTTCGTCCAAAAATTATAATTTGGGAAAATTTCTATTTAAGGACTTCTAATTATTATTCTAAAGATATTTCATATAAAAAGCTTCTAGAAACTCATATTTTGCAACTTTTGCAATTTGGTCCTTTTGGACCATTCAACCTCAATTTAACAAAATTGCTTCATGAAACTTTCACACTAACATGCAAACATGGCATAAACTTTAAAAACTACTAAATTCACCTCAGATTCGTAGCCTCGCACCACTATTTCAACTAGGCGCTAAATCGAGCTGTTACATACTAAGCTTTCAAAGCTTACTCTATGTGTTTTTCCTATGTTTATTGAGTTTTGGATACTTGCTTAGGTTGGAAGTCATAGGAGACCTCATACACTATCCAGTTATCGCTTCGGTAAATAAAAGATTTGAGTTTTTGGTTATGTAGCATTTATAGGCTAGTTTTGATATATTTGGTTTTGAAATTTGTATATATGTATATAGTCATGCGAAAATGGCTTGATCATGATATTAATATTGGTATATATATTCGGTCATGTTATAAGCTTAATTTGGAGATATGTTTCATGTTAAGTATGTTTTTGATGTTGGCTATATGATTCAGCAATGAGAAATGTTAATGATGATGTATAATCGGCCATGAAAGTAGCTCATTTTGGAAGTATGATTTACGGTATATTTTGTGTGGTGGTTGATTATATAATTCGGCTTAAGTGAAGTAAATATAGTTGATGGATGTATTTCTATTGTGGCTTATTATTGACTTATTTTGGATGTATAATTTGTCTTGTGTAAAGGTTTAAAAGTGGTAAATGATGTGTTTTTGATATAATACGTATGTTCACATAAGTTAAGTCATATATGTGTGATAGCTTGCACATTGATTGTTAAAGTACAGTTTGTGATGGTATGAACATATTTTGTAATTTATTTGATGGTCATTTAGGAACGGTTATAAATGGTACAATTAGCTTTGATTCGGTAGTGAAATTGGTTGGATTATTAAAGGATAAATTTTATGACCGAATATATGGTTAAAAGATCGATTGTGCATATGTATTTTGGAAATGGTAAAGGGTGTGTATTTATATTTGGCTAACAATAGGTAAAATATACTTATATATGCCTATGATATGTTTTGTTTGTGATTTTGGTAATTAATGGTTAAGTTGTTAAGTTAAAAGCTTGAGTTTAAAATGTGCCATATATGTGATTTATGAATTTGGTAAATGATAGATAGGTATTTTGGATATTTATTAGTCAAGCGGTATTGTAATTATGGTATGATTTGATTCGGCTCTTATGTATAAAATTGGTAGTTATTATTTTGGTAAAATGTGCATAATTTGGTAAAACCAAATTTTATACTTGACCATTATGTGAAGTTGTTAATGTCGTTTATATATATTAATGTTTAATAAATCATGTGGTTTGGCTTGACTTAGTAAAATGTGAAGAAGTGCATAATTATAAATAGTGTTTTTGGAAAGTAGTTAATTAAATAGATTTATATGAATGGATGTCTTAATATATGATATGTATATGAAATGAATTATACTTGGTTATAAGTTAAGCATTCGATTGCCCTGATTCATTGGTTATAATGTTTGAATATTAATTTGGGAAGAGTATGAATTATAGAATCGAAGCATATTAGATTGGTTTAAAATTATACTAGATGAATAGTATTGAAATGATTATATTATTTGGTACTTGAATTGAAATGAATGTTTGTTCTGAGTTGTATTTTGATTGGTAATGCCTCGTAACCCTAATCCGGTGATGGACTGGGGTTAGGGGTGTTACAAAGGTTGCCACCTAATATCCAATTTCACCACTGGTAATCTCTACTCTCACTTGTTCAATTTTCCTATTTATTTCTCTCTTCTCCTTTTTCTCTATTTTTCTTAAAAACCCTAGGTTGTTCTCAGCGCCGTTCTCTCTTATGCCACCATCGTTCCTTGCCAGTGAAGACTGTAAGACCCTATACCTGGTCTGGTCACCAGGCCTGAATACAGGATACCACACCATCGTCTTGTCTCATTTACATTAAAACAGGGAGCTAGATTTAAGTAAATTGATCATCTTTTGTTAACCGAGTAAGTTTTTAAGTCATCCAAATGGTTAAATTATCATTATTACATGCAAATCCTTTGTTAATTGGTCATACGCACAGCCAGATTCATGCATAAGGGCTAATCAGCAAAATTCCATGAAAGTTTCTGTAGGTATCGATATTTCCCTCAAGTGGTATTGATACCACTAGGAAAACGATACCAAATGAGCATATTGTTTCTTGATGAAAAACCCAATCATTGGAAAATATTGGTACCATTGAACAAAGTATCAATATTAATCCCCTGAATATCGATACTCAAGCAAAGGTATCGATACCAATTCTCTATTATGTTTCTTGTACATTTTAATTCACAGAGGTATCTATTTTCAAAGCCCAATATTGATACCTCTGCTACTGGAGCTAAAAATATAGCACATGAATGCAGTTAACCCATCGTAAATAGTTCCTAAACAACATGCATCAAATACGAAGTTAAATAATCATTCATACAGCTTAATCAATAGCACAAAACACCAAAACCAGGTCTGAACAATTGTCATCATGCCAACATCAATGATTAAGTATTCTAACATAATAATAACATGAAATTCACATAAGCCAACTCAAATGTCCAACGATCAACAACTCAAAAAGGTTCTACGACATTGCCTATCTCCTCAAAACAAATAAGAATAATAAAACACCTACGAAGAATCACCAAACTTCCTTGGATCACTCCCTTAGAAACCACACCGCCCACCTCGTGACGATACTAATCTGCAAATGTTGAGATGAGGGGATGAGCATTTACAAGCTCACTGAATACAAGAATGTCCACAACATAAACACATCATCATGCAACACAACCAGACATTTATTCAAAAGTAGTACATTCTTAAGTCTAGCATCATATAGTACTAAATCATGCATAGTCTAAAGGTCATTGTAACATCCTAAAATTAGGGGCTCTACATTTTGCACTGTTTCATGCGTTTAGCTAGCTATGCTTGCTGTTTTGGTGTGTTTGGGGGTCTAAGGGAGGTACGGGTTCAAGCCAGAGCCTTGGTAAAATTTTTATTTTTGAGGCATAAGGGGGGAGATCTAGGGGAAGTAGGCTTTAAGGATATTCATTTGCGTTTGAGGTTACAAGATGAGCTTATGGTGGAGTGGATGTGGCGTCACTTGTAGGAGCAATTGGGGAGGAGTTCGAATCCCATCTGCATATTATGGAGCTTTATTTTTGGCGCCAGGATGGAGAGGAGATGGCTTTCGGCTAGGACTTTTCAAAGGTGGTTAAATGCATTCAAATGGATGGACAAGAGAGCTTGGAGAAGTTTGAATTGATCAAACCAATTTGAATGGGTGATGGGGAACAAATTGTGGAGTAAAATAAGGGATTTGGAGTGTGGTGGAGGTGTTGGCCGAATGTGGGGGTCTTGGAGGGGAGAATTTCGGTCATGAAAGGGGTCTAGTGTGGGAGCATTTCGGTTCAGCTAGTAGAGGTGTGCCGAAATTCTCTTTAGTCTTAGGCTTTTCCATCTTGGTATTTTTAATTTTGGGGTATTGTGTGTGTGCCAAATTTTGGAGCATATTTCTGAACATTAGTGTAGGTGTGAGCTTTCTTTTCTTTTTTTCGTTTGGGTTCAATTCTAGTATCATTTTCTTTTACCAAAACTTAAGTCTTTGGAGTGGCTTTTTCCTTCATCTCTTCATTTCTTCTTGACTCTCTGGTGTTAGTCGAATCTTGAGAGTGACCATTTGTGCCTTTCTTTTTCTCTTCATCTATACCTACCAACTGTCTTCTCTTTTCTTCTCATAACTGAAACCTTGCTGCTCCTTCATTGTCATCCTTTTATTTCTTTTCTTAAGCCAAATAATTCCTTTGGTCCCAAGTGGATCGGATTCACCTTGTTTATTTGATTGTTGAAGGTAATGATCTCTTTTATATCTTGTTTGGCACATAAGTTCTTCTTTTCTCTCTTTTCATAAAAGCGGAATCTTCTTCTTCTTTTCTTCTCTGCTCCTCTATCTCCTTCTTCACTAACCAAACCTCTATTTTTTTTCACCTCAAATCGATGCTGCTCGAGTAGCTTAAGGCGTGAAGGGCTATTTTCTGCTGAATCTATTTTGGCTTTTCACCACCATTAACAATACAAGGTAACTTTGTACATTATCTTCTCCTTCTCTGAGTTTTCCTTTAAGCCGAACACTCAAGGGTAACCTTTGACTGTTAGGCCAAACCTCTGCTTCTCTTGCGACTCATCTCTGATTCGGGGACGAAGTAGTTGTTGTGCGGTTCATTACTTATCAAGGTAAGGAGTCATTTCTTTCCGGGTTCTCTGTAATTATTTCCTTTGCGTTGCAGCCTGCCTTAACCAAATTTCCTTATTAGACAATCAACGTTTTTCTCTAAGTACTGATCAAGACTCTTATCATGGATATGAGTGCTAGCCAATCCAAGGAGGGTGCGTTTAAAGAGTCTAAGGAGAGTAGACTCGTAGTCTCTTCCCCTAAGTTTAAACGACGTGTTGTATCGATGGTTCTAGACTTTCCGTCAGGTTGTGGTAGAGAGCCGACATCTGCGTGGGATAGACAAATCGCGGTTATTTCTACTAGTGAGAGTGCCGACGATCTAGAGTGTTTAGTTTTACGCGTAATCAGGTGTGTAATGCTCACACTTATCTTTGTTATTTTGCGTTAATAACTGTGTTGGCTAAAAGCCGAAACGACTGTATAGACAGTTGAAATACCCTTGTGGGTAAGGTTGGAGATACCAGGTAAGTACCTGTATGACTTTGTTTTTTCGAATAGCATAATCTAAATACATGTATAATTTGATTATCTGTTGTACATTGGGAGTATGATTGTGTTCATCACAATAATATGTTTGCATGGGCATTGGGATATGATTGAAAAGGGGAAGTGTGATTCAGTGACTTTTGTCACAGTGGTTTGGCACCACAGTGGTTTGGCACCACATAAACATATATTTATCAGTGACTGTCGCAGTGGTTTGGTACCACAGTGGGCTGGCCCCACATATATTTATCAGTGACTGTCACAGTGGTTTGGTACCACAGTGGTTTGGTACCACAGTGGCTTGGTGCCACAGGTGTTTGGCTGATTCAGGTGATGTAGAGAATGGAATACTAGGTTGGGTCAGGTTGCATTGCATACACTCTTTGATATGCCATGTTGTTAGGGCTTAGGCCCAAATTACGTTCGTAAAGGGAGTTACACACTGAGTCTCGGTGAGTCGCCCCTCTACTCAATTTTACAGGTAACCCCTAGTTACGGATTTGGAGCCGATGTGGACTCAGCGATGGCCATGCATTACTACTTCCGTAAATTTTCATTTCTTTACTTAAACTTACTTTTACTTTGGGTTTTTGCTATGTCATAAGGCCTCCATAACTTTAATCTGGGTTTTGATTTAATGATGTTATTACATATTATATGAAATGTCAAATATGGAGTTTTTCTAAAATAAAAATATAAGCAATCATTTCTTTTAAAGTGTTAACAAAGGATGACAAGCGAATAGCTAGTTAATTCGGAAATTTGCTTAAAACCTCAACATTGTTTTCAAATGTCACGTTTTTAAAATTCCTTAATTTTTGGCTTTTGTAAAACAAACCTGTTTACGACTTTTATTTCATTTTAATAAGAAGTTGGTAAGAAACCTTCAAACAAAATTTTAGATTATCTTTAAAATGGAAACACTAAACGAAAAGTTTTCTAAATTTCGATGTTCCTTTAAAATTTCAAAACTACCTTCCATGTAACATACCAGATTTGGTCGTAACGTATAGACCGGGTTTGGGGTGTTACAGTCATTCTCATAGCACATATATATAACCATTCAAGCATAGAACATATTCCACAAAATTATATAGCATAAGATAAGATGGCGCTTGGATTATGAAACATGTAGTGAACTCTACCATCACACACCGGATACACGGATCTCCTTACACCACATAGACTTGTAGAGTTAAACATATCCCAAAAGTGAAGCGTATAGCTAACACTCTCCTTTTTTCCCCACACATGTCACGTTAAATGGAGCTTAGCTCACATTCCCTTATCCCTCCAAACATGCCCCAGGGCATCAACGCCCAAAACCACTATACATATAAGTGAGTACTCACAATCCTATAGCATGCCAACTATATCCAATGGTTCCAAGATCTCAAAGCCAAAATATTCGAGAACAACACATAGTTACTTACCAATTAACCGTACACTAACACCACATATTAGCAACTTTAACAGAAAACTAGCATAGTCATATAACATATATATTACACATTTACTTTGTGTATATAATTGCACTTTACACAATAAGCACCATATCCAGGCACATATATCATTCATATTATACAACCACGTAACCACAAGACAATTATAGTTCAAGAAAGCTTACACTCGGAATTTAGAGTAGAGGTTTAGGCTACATCTAAATCCCCAAGAACACATGACTCGTGTTTACGAGTAGCAATTCCATACATTCACCACTTTATGCTTTTGTCAAAAACCAAAAGCTCAACTAACTCTTTTCTAGCTCATAGCTGGCTCTAAAGAATCCAAATATTTACACACATAAATCATACAATAACCATAGTCATATATCAACCAAATATTCACTTAAACCAACTAAAACACAAGCTTTAAGCTAAATTCTCATGTAACTTAAACTATTATCATAATAACTTCAAATACCAAAATCTTGATCTATACTCAACCTTTTTGCCTAAAATAAGTTTCATTCATCTGATTATTCATCTATACCTAATTCACAACCTTCAAACTAGACAAATCTACTCAATTCATGGTATCGACATTTTTCGACAAGTTTTAGCCAATTTTTGTAAAATTCATTAAAACATGAGAAATCATTAAAGAAACTTCTAGATATGTTCAAAAACCTTCTAATCATGCTAAAACAAGTTAAAAAAATACTTTGAAACCAACTTTTTAAGCAAAATCCTGAAATCTACCATTAATGGCTCGATTTTTGGCTTTTATTTGAAACATGCGATTCGAAGGCTAATAATTCAGTTTTAGAGTTTAAATATCATTAAAAACTTATGGATTCATGAATGATTACTTTTGGTGGAAGAATGAACGAGTTTTGATGAAAATCCAAAAACCCCACGTTTGAATAAGATGGTGAAATCTATAGAGTTTTGGGTGTTTTCCTTGAAGGTTTATGGTAATAAATGATTTTGGAATGATAGGAAATCAATGTGTTGTGATTTGGGAATAAAAATCAATGGAATAGTGAAGGAAATAGCAATGGGTGGCACAAGCTTGAAGAGAATGAAGAAAATGTGAAAACTGTAGGTAGGGGTGGCTTTTAGGTTCAATTTTAAAACTGGTCTAATTGCCATATAAATGCTCATTGTTTTGACTTGTTACAAATCAGTCCTTTTTTCAAAATTAAGGGTCTCTAGAACACATTTTTAAAAAAATTGATTTGACAGTTAAGATGACATAGTCAAAAACAGTATCGAGTACCAACCTTACGAAATTACAGGCTCATATAGGCCAAAATTCCTAAAATACCCTAAAACTCCTAGTCCCTATTTTGGGGTGTTACAATTCTTCCCCTCTAAAAAAATTCCGTCCCCAAAATTACCCAAGCCATTTGTCACCCTTGTACACACATACACTTACACCAATTCAAGGCACATACACAACATACTTAGGTAACCAAATCATCCACAATTATGACCAACACAATATCCACATCTATCATACTCACAACATTTACTAATTCATAATTGACTACTTTCAAGATACCTAATTGTACACCACTTTATCTTTCATCAATAGACCACATTTTCAAACATCTCACATTCATGTCATAAATAACATTCTGAACATTTCACATTCACCAAGCATACCATGATCATATCACTATAGATATTGACACATATATGAATATACTTAGGCTTACAATCATGTTAGCCAATATGAGCCAACTTACATGGCCAAATAGCAAAACAAACCTTTGACAATCACAAGCCGACACATTGGCTACAATCACAATGACACATTTAATAACATGGATAAGTCCCTATACATGCCATGGACTTAAAATACTTGAATTCACTTATACCCAAAATAATAGCTTGATAGTGTGATAGGATCTCCAGCGAACTCCAACCTGAGCTAGCTTAATAACCCTAAAAGATATGGCAAAGGAATGTGGTAAGCTATATAGCTTAGTCAGTTCATAAGCAAATAATACAAAATGTTATTCATACATTTGACATATAAATAACTTAACAAATATTGACAAAAATGTCATTGAAACTTCATAAATGTCATATGACCATAAATGTCATTTAATATAAACATAACACATACCAACATAATTGTCATTTACCAATAACTCATCATAAGAATAATATAGCACATATCAACATAAATGTCATTAAACTTCATGAGCATAACTTACTCAATCACATTCTCGTGGAAAATCATGAACTCACAATTTTATGAAATCAATGCTTATAAACTTTACGTACATACCTTTACCAACTCGTAACATAATCACATACTTTCTCATCCTTGACATACTTGTTGAATTTCCCATTGAACCACTTGGAATACTAAAGGATACTCGGGGATCTCGAACACACAGTACCAAACCAATGCCATATCCCAGATATAGTCTTACATGTAATCTCGTATCGATGCCAATAGCCCAGCTATGGTCTTACACGAAGTCTTATATCGATGCCATATCCCAAATATGGTCTTACACGAAGTCTCATATTGATGGCATATCCCAGATATGGTCTTACACGTAATCTCAGTAGCCCTAATGTCATGACATTTGTTTACTAGCTATTCCTAAGGTTTAACCGAGATTTCTCGATTGTCGAAACTTTGACGAATACTTCCATAGAATTAATCAAAATTCATACAAATTTAAAGCATTTAAAACATAAATATAATAATGCATTATTTACATACGAACTTACCTCGACATAAAAATGGCGAAAAGGACTAAATCGTCAAATACTCTTTTTTTCTCGTTCTAGGTCCAAACCTCGTTTTTCTTGATCTATAATATCAAAATTAACTTATTCAATCATTATACTATTCAAGTTAGCCCAAAATCACATTATGGCAAAAATTTCATTTTTACCTTAAAGTTTGACATTTTTACAATTTAGTCCCTAGGCTCGTAAAATGAAATGTACTCAATTTCTTCAATAACCATGCCTAGTCGAACCTTATACATGCTTATAAAACCCCAAAATTTTAATTTATTCACATTTTTACACCATATTTTACAACTTTTACAAACAAGTCCTTTTACGCATTTTCACCGAAAATTACTTAGCAAAAGTCATTTATCATACACCAAACATGCATTTTCTACCATTAGACATCAAAACACACAAACATCCATCATGGGTAAAATTCTATACCTTGACATCTCTTCAAATTGATGGTAGAAATAGAAAGATCGAGTTACAACGACTTCAAAAATGTAAAGAGCATTAAAAACAGGGCTAGAACGGGCTTACAATCGAGCTTGAAAGCTTGAAAATCCTAGCCATGTCTTCTCCATGTAAATTTTGGCCAAGGAAGAATAAGATGGACAAATTTGGCTTTATTTTGGCTTTTTAATTCATTTTAATTACCAAATTACCAAAATGCCCTTAATGAAAAACTTTGAAAACATACCAAACCATGTCCATTTTTGTCCACCAACTTAACTAATGGTCTAATTACCATTTATGGACCTCTAACTTAAAATCTCATAGCAATTGGACACCTCTAAAATATAAAATTCAAGTTTTGCACTTTTTGCAATTTAGTCCTTTTGACTAAATTGAGTGCCCAAACGTAAACATTTTTGAACTAAATTTTCACAAAATCATTCTTTTAAATCTTAAACCATAAAAATATAATAAAAATAAATTTTTATCCGTCGGATTTGTGGTCCCAAAACCACTGTTCCGACTAGACCCAAAATCGGGCTATTACAGTCCAAATGGTTAATTATCATTATTCTATTCAAATCATTCATTAATCGATCATACGCATAGCCAGATTCATGCATAAAGGCTAATCAGTAAAATTTCATGAAAGTGCCCGTAGGTATCGGTACTAATAACCAAGTATCGATATTTCCCTCTAGTGGTATCGATACCACTTGAAAAAATGATACCAAATGAGCATACTATTTCTCGATGAAAAACCCAATCATCAGAAAATATCGATACCACCGTACAAAGTATCGATATTTATCCCCCGAGTATCGATACTCGAGCAAAGGTATCAATACCAATTCTCTATTATGTTTCCTGTACATTTTAATTCACAGAGGTATCGATTTCCAAAGCCCAATATCGGTACCTTTGTTACTGAAGCTAAAAATACAGCATAAGAATGCAATTAACCTGTCACAAATAGTTCCTAAATAATATGCATCAAATACTAAGTTAAATAGTCATTTATACGGCTTAATTAATAGCACAAAACACCAAAATTGAGTTTGAAAAATTGTCATCATGCCAACATCAATGATTAAGTATTCTAATATAATAATAACATGAATTCATGTAAGTCAATTCAAATGTCCAAAGATCAACAGCTCAAAAAGGTTCTACCACATTGACTATCTCCCCAAAACAAATAAGAATAATAAAACATCTACGAAGAATCACCAGACTTCCTTGGATCACTCCCTTGGAAACCACACCCCTCACACTGTGACGATACTGATCTGCAAATGTTGAAATGAGAGGATAAGCTTTTGCAAGCTCAGTGAATGCAAGAATGTCTACAACATAAACACATCATCGTGCAACACAACCAGACATTTATTCACAAGTAGTACATTCTTAAGTCTAGCATCATATAGTACTAAATCATGCATAGTCTAAAGGTCATTCTCATAGCATATATACATAACCATTCAAGCATAAAACATATTCCACAAAATTATATAGCATAAGATAAGATGGCGCTTGGATTATGAAACATGTAGTGAGCTTTATCATCATACATCGGATACACGAATCTCCTTACAACGCGTAGCCTCATAGAGTCAAACATGTCCTAAAAGTGAAGCATATAGCTCACACGTTCTTTTTTTTCCCCTTACATATCCCGTTAAATGGAGCTTAGCTCACATTCCCTTATCCCTCCAAACATGTCTCAAAGCCTCAACGCCCAAAACCACTATACATATAAGTGAATACTCACAATCCTATGGCATGCCAACTAAATCCAGTGGTTCCAAGATCTCATGGCCAAATATCCGAGAACAACACATAGTTACTTACCAATTAACCGTGCACTAACACCACATATTAGCATCTTTAGTAGAACACTAGCATAGTCATATAACATATATATTACACATTTATTTCGTGTATATAATTGCAATTTACACAATAAGCACCATATCCACTCACATATATCATTCATATTATACAACCACATAACCACAAGATAAGTATAGTTCAAGAAAGCTTACACTTAGAATTTATAGTAGGGATTTAGGCTACATCTAAATTCCCAACAACACATGACTCGTGTTTACGAGTAGCAATTCCATACACTCACCACTTTATGCTTTTGTAGAAAATCAAAAGCTCAACTAACTCTTTTCTAGCTCGTAGCAAGCTATAAAGATTCTGAAGCTTTACACATATAAATGATACAATAACCATAGTCAAATATCAATTAAATATTCACTCAAACCAACTAAAACACAAGCTTTAAGCTAAATTCTCATGTAACTTAAACTATTAGCATAACAACTTCAAATACTAATATCTCGATCTATACTCAACCTTTTTGCCTAAAATAAGTTTCATTCATCTAATTATTTATCTACGCCTAATTCACAACCTTCAAACTAGACAAATCTACTTAATTTATGGTATTGACATTTTTTGACATCTTTTAGGCAATTTTCGTAAATTTCATTAAAACATGAGAAATCATTAACAAAACTACTAGATAAGTTCAAAATCCTACTAATCATGCTAAAACAAGTTGAAAAATACTTTGAAACCAAGTTTTTATGCAAAATCCCAAAATCCACCATTAATGGCTCGATTTTTGACTTTTATTTGAAACATGCGATTTGAGGGCTAATAATTTAGTTTTAGAGTCTAAACATCAATAAAAAAACTTATGGATTCATGAATGATTACCTTTGGTGGAAGAATGAACGTGTTTTGAAGAAAATCTGAAAACCCCACGTTTGAAGAAGATGGTGAAATCTATGGAGTTTTGGGTGTTTTCCTTGAAGGTTTATGGTAATAATGACTTTGGAATGATAGGGAATCAATGTATTGTGATTTGGGAATAAAAATCAATGGACTAGTGAAGGAAAGAGCAATGGGCGGCACAAGCTTGAAGAGAATGAAGAAAACGTGAAAACTGTAAGTGGGGGTGGCTTTTAGGTTCAATTTTAAAACTGGTCTAATTGCCACATAAATGCTCACTATTTTGACTTGTTACAAATCAATCCTTTTTTTCAAAATAAAGGGTTTTTAAAATTGATTTGACAGATAAGATGCCATAGTCGAAAACACGTCCCCAGACCATCGTCAGTGTTACCATCCCTATTCACTTTTCCCATTTCTCTCTCTGTTTATTTTTCTCATAATTTCTCTTTTTGGGTTTCTTGCATACTTTTAGAATTTTGTAAAAAAAAAATTTCAGTGAAATTGCCAAATTTCGCCATGTGACACAACCTTGTGTGTCACGTGGTGAAGTTAACCACGTCAAAGGGCTTACACAGAAAGTTGAGATTGAAGTGCTTAATTGATTGTTTAAATTTGATTAAAGGCTCAATTGAGTATTGTTTTTTATTGAGAGTTCAATTTATTATTGTTAGACTTGTGTGACCGAATCCTGTTTGATCCAGTCTGAAAAGTTCAAGGTATAACTCGCTTGTTAAAAAATAAAATAGAGAGGCAAATATAGGGATTTGTAGGGGCGAACCATGTCGCACAAGTTGAATCTGTATAGGAATATAGTTCTCCTATTAGACATTGATTATAACAAGGTTGTCTAACCCTTAAAAGTATGTGTAGTAAAAAACATCTTGTATTGTCGGTTTTTCAACATTAGCAAATTTCTCCTCCTCTGCCCATAGTTTTTTTTTCGATAATGATTTTTCATGTAAAATTTATGTGTTCTTATTTTTTCTTACTTATTGCTTTGTGATCATTCTTACTACCATTATCAACGTATGGTATAACAATTATTGAATTATTTTATAGGTTATTTATATAATAAGCCTGCCATAATCATTATCCTAATTCCAATGGATTAGGAAAACTTAACAATACAATCTATACACTTTATAAAAGCAGTATTGAAACCATTCCTCCTTTAGACACATGTCCAAAAAACAAAGTTTGTTTTTTTTGAGAATTTAAAATAATGGTATAATTTCAGTTTTAGTCCTTAGAAAATACAAAAAGATTCAATTTATATCTATAATATGAAAGGAAGACCTTAGAGTATTCCAACACTTTTTACATTATAAAATAATAGTTCAATTACAATTACAATTCCTTTACTTTTTTAAATTTATACAATCTGGTTAATTTTCAATTTCGGTCTTCATATTATGCTCAAATTTGATATTTAATCTTTATATTTAATTTTTAACATAATTTGGTACTTCGTGGGACACATGTTCTCTTGTTCTCTCTCCCCCCGTTATAAGATGATGATCCAATTTTATTTTGATCCATTACAAGGATCAAATTTTAGTTTTAATCCTTATACTATGCTCAAATTTAAGATTTTATCTCTATATTTAATTTTTGACACGTTTGAAACTTTTCAAGAATTATTTACATAATTTACATAGTAACTATATACAAATAAGTATATTTTATTAGTTCATTTATTATTTTATTTTTGAATTATATTATGAAGTGTTTGATTAGCACATTAAATATCACATCATATTTTTAAACTGAGATTATCTCATATTTTGCTAATTTAACTTAATTTAATTCTAAATTTATTTTCATAAAATATTAATGTTATAAAATAATATTTTAATTGATAATTTTTCAAAGGTATTTTAATGTATAATTATATAGTATAATTAAAATTTTATTTTTAATTAATTGTTTAAACCCCAACGTAGTGGGGGTATACAATCTAGTAACTAATTAAGCTATGCACCAATGAGTGTCATGCTATCAAAAAAGCGTAATATTTATTATGATAATTAAATTTTTATTATATTAAAATGAAGAAACCCAAAAATTAATGAAAAATAGAATACAAATAAACACTCCAAAGTCTAATGGAGACATGCCACGTAGACGGAAAAACACCACTCGGTAGACGTGTTTTATTTCTGCAAATAAATTAAAGCTAAACTAAGAACTTTTATATCGTTTTCAACCCAAAAATTTATTCAATTATTGCAAAAATGTAAGCACATCAAAAGATTCGGTTGATAGCTTGAAAATGTGGGAAATTGTTATCTACAAGTATAAGCATCGTTGATCAGGCAGCCACGGATGTGATTGGCAGTCACAAAAGCAACTTCGAAAATTGTATTTACTTAACATAGTTATTAATACTTTTGTCATACACTTAATTAATTCCTTTTCAATTTTAAAATTGAGCATATTATTTTTTCTTCAAGTAATTTAATCATTGTCAAATTTAAAAATAACATATTAAAGACAATTAATTATTGTGTAAATAATTTTCGTCAATTATATATAATTTTAATTCATATAATAATTTAATGTTTACATATTTTTGTCATTTTAACCTTAATTATAAGAAAATTCAATAAATTCAACTTCAAAAGTTACACATTTATATAAATTTTACAGGATAAATTTGCTAAATTAATACCAAAATGATAAAATATGTAAATTTTAAAGGTTAAAATTATTATTATATCATTCAAAATCATGTATAATTAATGGAAAATATTAACATCTTGATTTATTATTCTTAATTACTCACTTTTAAAATTAAAAGATGTTAAATTACTCTATAAACTAATTTGTTAAATTCAAAATTGAGAGATATGGGAAAGTTGTTACGTATTTATTACTACTTTCATCTCAACAGTAATAATATTGCTTGTATTATTTTCTGATCAGTACTTCCTCTATGTTATTTTCTTTTTAGAGGTAAAAAAAAAAACACTATTAGTGACAAAATAAGTTTAATAATTTTGCAGGATTTGACGCGTATGCGACTGAATTAATGGCGCTGAATGCTTCATGTGTCGACAGCTGGAGAATTCTATGGATAATATAATATGAAGAAGAAGCAGCAGCAATTGCAGAGAGAAATCGTGTGATTTATGATGATCAGAGTTAAAGACGCCTGCCCTTTCTCTTTTTCTTCTTTCTTATTTTAATCTTTGGGGACCGCTACTGTTCTTCAATCACCACAAAAATGCAGACAACAATGGAAGAAAAAAAGACAGAATATTCCCATGCATAACTATAAACATGAAGAACTCTTTTCTTTGTTTGCTAATTATTTCAACCTTCAAAGACCCACTTGTCCAATATCATCAACCCTACCATTAACATCTTTGCTTTTACGTGGATGAGATTGGTCCCTCCCATCGTCTTATTATTTGCTTCTCAATAATCCATACTATTGTGATTTTTAAAAGAAATAAATAATAATAAAGTTTTTGCATTTAGTATTAGTTGTCGAAAAAAAATTGTGTTGGGAAATCTGACATGTATAACCTCCAGTTCTTGATATATGGGAGGAGGACAGTACTATGAGATTCAACCGCTAGTAACAGTCTGCAGAATGCATACATACATATATGTCCGCGGTGTTTAAGCTAAGAAAGTAAAGATGTGAGAGTGATCTTCTTAATGTCTGTCAGCTCAAGATTCACATCCTAGGGCAAATAAAGCTGATTTATTTCCACTTAGAGTACGTATTCTAGCTAGAACTGGAAAAATATTAATTACATTGACTATTATATACAGATTAAGAAAAACATGTTTGAATCTTACATGTTGAGAGAGACAAAGAAGACGCGTGTCTTGTACCGCGTTGGTTCTTGAAAAAATCAAAATGACAAAATTAACGTCGTTTTCACAGCCTTATATATCAATCAATTTCTGATTCTCTACATGTAAAATGGCCCACCATCTTCCATAATTAAAATTAATTTCTTAATATAAATAATGTGGTTTGATCTATTAAACCAATACCCTCTGCAGGTGTTTGATTGCACAATGGATTTAACTCTGGGATCCACACACTCATCACCCCCTAATCCAAAAGCCATGTTTCCCCATGTTTATCTTGGCAGGACTTACAATTAATCAATTACCCATAATCAATTACCCAACTTCTTGTTATGCAATTTATTTTCTTCTACTCAAGGCAATTACTTCCTTAAGAATCAAACTGTTGCTGATTAACCCTCCCCTTCATTTAATCTTTAGAGTGATTTCAAGTATGGAAATAATTGAGGTATATCCCTGTTATTACTAACCTCTCATTATTTAGTTTTAGCTCGAATTTGAATTAAGTAATAAAATTTAATTATAAAAATATATTATTAATAGGATGATTTATTTATACAATTATAAAACTAAAAAAATACAGATGCAGTAGTGTGCCAGGCTTAGTGGCCTTGGCTCTCTTTAAAATAGAAATTTTCACTTTTAGTCCCTTTTTAATTTAAACTTTTTTTTAAAATTAATATACGGTAAAATTACATTTCAACTTTCAAAAATGATAAAATTTTAATTTAATTTTTTAAAAATTATAAAGATATAAATTATTAAGACGATGAAATTACATTTTTTGCTATTGTATAAGCATACAACTAAATTCCAGCACCTCTTAAAAAAAAAAAAAATTGACTTCATTCCTATATGAAAAAGTATAAAACTACTTTAGTTTTACACTAGTGTAAATCAATCGCTGTCCATTAATATTAGTATATTTCATAATATTTTACATAAGTGAATAGCAAAATAGGCTTGGATGAGACTAAAATTAGATCACGATCCAACCCGACTAGAAGTAGATATACCCTTCATACCTTCCTTATATATTATTATATATTATACATACAAATAATCTTTCCCTTTATTATTGTGCAAATAGGAGGCACAGTACAAAACACAAAAGCTTCATACTCCAAAACGTAAAACATAATATTATGTATGTCCATACATACGTATCGCAATGTCGACTCCCAAACAGTCCAAGAATGGTCCCTCTGCACATAGAAAAAAGAATAAAACAATTTATGGAACACAAAGACAACAACATAAAAACAATACAGAATCTTTCTTAAATAAAAGTTAAAAAAACTTATCCGCCTAACTACACTCTTGTCAGTCTAAGCCTTTTATTTGTTTTAACTAGAGCCATAGGTCAGAAAAATTATTTTTTAAAAGTTTATTCGGATCCTCTGATCTGTTTCTTTTCGTGTAATTCTAAACTAAAAGCAACAGGACATAAGACTTAATTATAATAATAAATATGTCACTATATATGAGACATTTCCTAAATATTAAGAAACAGCAGAATTTTTTCCTTGTGTGACTATATTTGCATTTAAATAAGAGATTCGAAGATTGCAGATGATATTTATACTGCAATATACACTTTGAGTTCAGGGAGCTTTCAGAACTGCTGTTGTATTGTAATTTAGCACACTTTCTGACGGCGATGCCTGCCAAAATTGTCATCTAACCTCAAATAGAATATTATCCCTATATAGCCTTTCCTTTTATTTTATTTACCATATTTCCACCAGGGCTTTCTGTATAATATTCATTGTACCCCATCGTGTGTGATTGATAAGATCAGTCAAAATGATTCTTGTTTCTTTTCGTCATCTTTGATATTCTTTTATAGGGATTTATTTTTAATTTCATGTTGTATATTTTTAAAAAAAACCTCCGCAATTTATATCTAAATTTGAAATTACAGTATTTTATATTTTTAATCCACTAAAAATATTTTAAAAAGCTTCACGGGTGATTATATGTTAGGTGGTCAAGTAGAGCCCTAAGTTCATTGAACTATGTTTTGCCTAATTTAATTTGCTCCTAAAAAACCCAATAGGGCGTGAGAACTTTTGAAAGCATTACATCAACCCAATCAACTTATGATTCATATCAAGTTTATTTAATTAAAATGAAAATAAACTCGTATCAATCAAAAGTTATGGAGGTTTAGTAATATTGGTAAAGATTAAAGCTTTAAATTCTTGAGTGCCTAAATTTAAATTTTATTATATATAATTGTAATGGAAAGATCTCTAATTCTATCAAAATATTTTCGACCTATGTGAATTTTAGTCTAGCAAATTAATTATAATCCACAATCATTTTTTAGGTAATAAAAAAAGTCATGACAAACGGCTAACACCTTACTTCAATTACTAGATATAATCCAAATAGTAAGAATGACCAAATTAATATAAAAGAAAAAAGAAAATATCATAAGAAAGGATATATGATTATATTAAAATATACATGGAAAATATTTAGTACAACATCGGTGTATTTTTTTTCACTCCATAAATAAGGTTAGAGGGTGAACAAGTGTCCTATAAAGGTATAATATTTTCTAAAAAAAGAGACACATGTCAATTTTGTTTTAAAATACTTGTGAAATAAAAAAAAAAATACTACCAATTGACAAATACTCACCAAATATTCACAACAAAAGTTATTGGAAAAATATTATTACACTGTTAATGAAATTTTTAAGCTTCACAAACAAGATTGAAATGATGATAAGTGTCCCATAAAATATGTTAAAGTATTAAAAAACTAAATATATAAAAGAAAGAGACATATAATAATTTTTTGACTTTATTTATGAAGTTAAAAGATATATAT
The DNA here is from genome assembly GCA_025503065.1 of Gossypium bickii. Classification (NCBI taxonomy): domain Eukaryota; kingdom Viridiplantae; phylum Streptophyta; class Magnoliopsida; order Malvales; family Malvaceae; genus Gossypium; species Gossypium bickii. The sequence continues at coordinate 50,846,860 of CP106719.1, forward strand.
TATCAATATATCAAATACTAACTTAAAATTATTACTATATCAAAACTTAAATAAGTTATACTTTAATTACGATTATGATGATGCACTAATAAAATACAAATACACGGATTGCCAAACTCCACCGCTCAAGGACTAAACCATGAGCTGTGATCCGGTGTGAGCTTGCAAGAAATGATGGTATTGGCTGGATATGGAGGAGATAGACATCAGCCCCATGGGCTGGCCTGGGATTGGGAGGGTTTAGGCTGGGTTGTTGTGCTTAGTGGTCAGCATTCAGATGATTGATAAATCCACGTGGATGAAAACTGCCAAGCCAATTACATTATTGTTTGGTTAAAATGTGTCCATGTATTCATGGATTTAGGATTTAGTTTTTATATTTTTAGTTTTAAGAATTTAATTAATTTATTTTTTAAATTTTAAAATTTAGATCCAATTATTAGTATTGTTAATTTTTTTGGTCATTAGAATTTAAAAAGAAATTTGGTAGCAATGTAATTAAAAAAAATGTCATAATAAACCTAAAGTTTAAAAATAATTTTAACAGTATTAAAAGTTGGACCTAAATTTTAAAATCTGAAAAAATAGAAGGACTATATTTCAAAAAATAAAAATAGTGATTAAATTTCAAATTAAAAAAAAAAAAAACAGAGAAACTTAATGCATATTAACCTTACTGTTTTCCATGGTACGAAAGGGCTCGACTTTTGGCCGGAAGTGGAAGAGGAAGCTGCCTGGATGCTAATTTAGTCATCCTTTTGGTTAGGGCAGCTTAATTTCATACAATTCAAGCAATTCATGTCCAAACAAAATTTTAACTATTAAGTTCCCTTACATGGTTTTGGATAGAATTCCATCCAAATCATCCTACAATACAATAAAAAACGCAAATGAGTTCATACCACTACTAGAAGTGTTCTCAGATAAATGTATCGATCATCAATTGAGCAATGTCTTAATATAAGAAACCGTTTCCGAAGCTAGTAGTAAACCTGCACACTTGTCCATTTACGTCAATGCTATCACCCTCACATTCAATCTATAAACAGCATACTCGAGCACAGCTGATCCAAGATAGTAAAAAAAGTAAACGCAATCAGATCAAATGCATTATACTGAAGAAATCTTAGGATTAAGTATAAACTAGATTCTGGCCAATATCACACGTCATGCTTTTGTAGTTGAAGCAAATTGTCAAGGCATGCATTAACGAAAGCTATCCACCTATAAATGAAAAGGTATCATAGTCTAATATGATTAATGTCCTTGGAACAATTCTTATCTCATTTTAAGAGAAATCAATGCAAATATGACAAACTCCTAGTTATTAATGAATAATGACCATAAAGTCTAAAACATCATGGACCCCAAAAGATAATCATTTAACAATTAATTGTCCTAATTATGAGGAGCGGGCAGCAAGAATCCAGTCCTCCATATAAGCCTATAGAAGTCATATCACAAGACTCCAAAAGCTTGCAGGTCCTACTCTCTCTCTCTCTCTCTCTCTCTCTAGTTAGTGTGACAATACAAATTGATGTAACAATATCAGATGCACTAAACTTGGAAGATTTAATAGCAGTTCTCATAGGTGATACTTGCAAACTCAGTCAATGAGAAGGACTCACAGCTGTAGGGTAAGTAATGACAGAATAGAAGCATAAGCTTCTCTAAGATCAACTCCTTATCCAACATCTTCGATGTGTTGGTTTTTAGTCTAAGAAAGAAATCAACTTGCTATTTTTATTAATGGTTTTTTAATACTCTTTTTACATTTAAAATATACACTTTAAATAAGAAAATTTACCAACTACAATTTGATAAGTTGACAAGTCTAGGTACATGAGATTACTTATTGGTTGATTTCTGTCTAATCAGCACCATTTATATTAACTTATCAAATTAAAGATAAATAAAATAATCTAATAGCTTTTCTAAACAAGTTAACAACTTTTTAGCTTGTATCAAAAGCTTCGGGATAGTCCACAGCATAATAGCTTGCATGTTGATTCACAAGACAACTTACGTCTTGTGTATTTGCGAGTCTTGTGTATTCACAAGACTACCCTGCTATCAGGAAACTGATCTTCAAGCAATCTTATGTTGTTTACAACAACCATGATTCTGTCATAATATTGTTTGACAGTTTCAGACTCCTTCATTTTCAAATTCTCAAAATCCCACCTCAAGTTGATAATCTGTTGTTGTCTTGTCTTCTCTGTACCTTGAAATTCTGCTTTGAGCTTATCCTAAGCTTGCTTTGGGGTCTCACAAGCCATGATCCTAGTAAAAATAACATCAGAAAACACCATTTTGAAAACATATCGCCTTGAATTTCTTAGTACGATCATCACTATGCTACCTGCTTTGTGCTATCGTTGGATTAGCTCGCAATGGTGGTGGCTCTACATCCGCATTCACAACCTTTCATAAGTTATAAGTTTGTAAGTAGGTCTTCATCTCCAAATATGGTAGTTTTCACCATTAAAAACTGGTGGTGGAAGAGGTGTAAAACTAGTTGAAGACATTTTTTGCAAAAATAACAAGGAAACAGAGGTTGTTCTTTCTTTCGTTCTTAACAAATCAAAAGTCCTCAAAGATGACAGGCTCTAAATACCAATTGTTAGTTTTTAGCCTAAGAAAGAAAAGATATACATATCAAATTAGCAATCAAATGTGACTTGTTTTCATTACTAGTTTTTTTATACTCTTTTTACATTCAAAGTATACACTTTAAATAGGAAAATTTACCAACTACAACTTGACAAGTTGGCAAGTCTAAATACATGGGATTGCTTATTGGCTTATTTCTATCTAGTTAGCACTTTTTATATTAACCTATCAAATTAAAAATAAATAAAATAATCTAACAAATTTTCTAAACAAGTTGACAACTTGTTAGCTTGTATCAAAAGCTTCGGGATAGTCCGCAGCGTCATAGCTCACATGTTGATTTGCAAGACAACTCGGGTCTTGTGTATCCGCTAGTCTATTCATATTTGATTTGCAAGACAAATCGGGTATTGTGTATCTGCTAGTCTATTCATATTTGGACAGTCTGCCAAATAGTTTGCCAAAGGTTGTCCACTCACATTTAGCCTGTTCGCCAGATAACTCATGCCAATGATGTCTGCAAAATGTGTGACTATTGCATGAATGACCATCTCGTAACAAGACGACTACTCTCACTTTTCATAAGATATCATATTTGCCACTGTAAACATCATCTATCGTCAAATAAAATACAATCCCTAAAAACATAGTTAACTTCCTCAAGAATGTATTTATCTCTGATACAAGGTTGATACCCTTACTTTTGAGCAACTAATTTCATCAATTGCCAAAACTTTTAAGCCTCAAGGCATATCAGCCAAGTTAGTATAAGACCGCATCAAGGGCTTTCTCTCTTTATGTAGGTTGACAAGCTAAGCAAAATATTTTCCTTGGAGATTCTTGCTACAACAATATAAATTTAGAACTAAATGTTTCAGCTACACCAATCTAATACTTCTAAATTTTGAAAATTCCAGTAGGTGGCAGCTACACCACTGTCCAAACCCTTAGGTTCTCCATACTATCTTACAATTTAATATAAATTCTTTACCCCCATCGATTCATATCTTAGGTATAAATATAAAATTTTCAATTCTTGATCAAATTGAATTATAAACGAACTGGAAAAGTTATTTTTTTATTTTTTATTTTTGCGGAGATAAGGCTTATAAGTTGGTCATTCAAAGAGCCTTTCTAGTTAACATTAACCAAATAACCAGCTTCTATCTTCCCCTTAAATTTGATTTAAAAGGTTTATTTTAAGAATTTTCTAATAAAAGAAAAGTTTCATAACCTCTTTATTTGTTTGACTACTTTCAGTAATACAAGAGTTTCCAAGTATTTGATCATATATATTACAATATTTTTTGTTTAATATTTCAAGGATACACATACATATTTATGAATACAAGTGCTTACAAATGTAGTTGATACCCATGAATGTTTAACAACAAATTTTTACCTTGAAGAATTCTTTTTTTAAAAAAAAGGGGGGGGGGGAATTTCAGTAGCATTAGCATTCCAATGTTTACTACATGTGCTAATATCTTTGGTATACATATTCAGCTTCTCTCAGTTAAGGTCCAGGTCCGTATAACTGTATAAAGGTCATTTAAAGTTGTTCACTTCACTTTTAAATAGAAAAACTGAACTTGCAATTGATCATCATGACAAGCATTCAACTGAGATATTATTAGTGTTAAGCCTTACAATAGTTTAACCAATCATGGAAGTTGCTAAATAAATAAATGAATGATACAAGATTTAAAAGATAAGATACTCTCTGTCTGCCTCTCTGGCACGAAAATTAGTCTGCCTCTTGGTGTTTTCTATTCTTGTTCTTTCACTTTTATTCCAGCGGCAAGGTGGTTGATAAAGGTCTCCTCTGAAGTCTTAGCGCAGACGAAGGGCTTTACTCTGAAACCTGCAACAATGGACAGAGATTTTGCGGGATTAACCATAGATGAAGAGGAGGATGAAATTTTGCAATTTCAGTCCGAGCAAAATTCGGGGATAGAGGAGCAGGATTTAAGTCTGGTGGGCTGTTTCCTGACTGCAAGCATTATACATTTCCCGGCAATGAAAAGCATAATGGCCAATCTATGGCATCCGGTGAAAGGTGTTCAAATACGAGATCTCGGGGAAAAGAGGTTTTTGTTTAAATTTTTCATGTCATGGACATGGATCGAGTCCTTAAAGGCTCTCCATGGACATTTAATAATCATCTTTTAATCCTTCATAAGATTCAACAGGGAGAAGATCCATTGGAAGTCCCTTTAATTTACTCTCCGATATGGGCACAAATTTATGACATCCCAATGGGGATTTTATCGGAAAATCTGGCAAAGCAACTAGGTGTTTTTTTGGGGGAAAATTCCTTGAATATGATACATTAGATCTGGGGAAGGGGAGAAGGAATTTTATGCGGATCAGAGTTCAATTGGATGTCCGACAGCCACTAAAAAGGAAGAAGAAGGTGTCTTTTGCTGGAAAGTTTTCATACATTAGATTTAAATATGAAAGACTTATGTTGTTTTGTTTTTACTGCGGCCGCTAGGTCATAATGACTCTTATTGTGAAGCAAAGATGCTATTGGGGATGGAAGTGGCAACAATGGGATGGGATTTGTCGCTAAGAGTGCAATCTAAAAGAGCAATGGTAATAAATAGCGTCTGGCTACGGGAGGAAGGGGAGGACGGATAGAATCGAAGTGGTAATTCTAGTTAAGTAATGGATAGTAGAATATGGGGCGTGAGGGCTACACCAGAAACTGAGGCCACAATAGATCCAGTTTTAGGATTTAATCTTGAAGGTAATCAGTCAAAAGCAGCACAGTGGAAGGCGAACATGACGGAAGCACAAGCATACTCGGTGATGGATCATGATTTAGAGGAAAGGGTTTTAATCAGGGAAGAGGGGAAAAAGCGACAACGTGGAGAAAGTGCAAGCCAATCATTCAGGGAACATATCGAAAGTAGTTTAGTTGGAAGCAGAAGTTTGACAGAAAACAACCTTTTATTATCGAAGGATGCCAAAAGGCAAGCCGACCGTTCACAATGAAAATCTTAAGCTGGAATGTCTGTGGTTTGGGGAACTAACGGACCATTCGAAGGCTTCGGCAAACGCTGAAGACACACAATCCCCAAATGGTCTTCTTTATGGAGACAAAGCTTAATAGAGTTCAGCTGGAAAGAGTTCGTAGGAGGTTAGGATTTACTAATGGCATAGAGGTGGATTCTGATGGCTCAAAAGGAGGATTATGTTTGGCATGGAAAGGTGGAGTGTCTGTTGAGCTCCAAAGTTTCTCTAGAAGGCACATTGATGTATTAGCTAATGATCAAAATGAAGACCAACAATGGAGGTTTACAGGCTTCTATGGCTCTCCCTATGCACGAGAGAGGGAAGATTCGTGGAATTTGCTGAGAAGGTTGGGGCAGAATGCAGAACAGCCGTGGTTGGCATGTGGTGATTTTAATGAAATAATGTACGGATTTGAGAAAAAAGGTTGGTTGCCCAGAGAGGAAAAGAGAATGGAAGCCTTCCGCTATGCGTTAGAAGATTGTCATCTAATGGATGTAGGCTATTCTGGAAATTGGTTTACATGGGAAAGGGGGAATTTGCCAGAAACGAATATACGAGAACGGCTTGATAGAGGAGTAGCTAACGTCAATTGGATATCTAGGTTTCCCGAGACCAACATTTAACATCTTATACACTTAACCTCTGATCACTGCCCACTTTTAATAACCACAACTAATGAAGCAAGCACAAAAAAGATGGGAAACTTTCAGATTCAAAGCATGGTGGTTAATGGAGGAATCCTTTGAAACAGAAGTTAAAATCAAATGGGCGTCAGCAACAGGGAATCTTTTACAGAAGTTGGAGTATCTTAAATCAGAGTTGGGAAAATGGGCTGCGCAAATGAGGCTTTCTAGGAATCGTTAAAAGAAATACCTCTTTTAAAAATTGGCCGATCTAATGGAAGCAGAGAGGACAGATACTAATTTAGCGGAGTTGATTGACACAAAGTTGCAATTAAACTTTGAGATTGATAAGGACGAGAGCTACTGGGAGCAACGAGCTAGAGTTAATTGGCTTAAACTCGGGGACAGAAACACAGCTTTTTTCCATAGTATAGCTACACAAAAAAGGAGACATAATTGCATTCAAAAGCTTCAAGATGCGGATGGTAGAGAGACAAAGGACCAACAGGAGATAGCGGTGGTAGCTCGATCATATTTCCAATGCCTATTCTTGACGGAAGGAGAGGGTCAGTATGAGCATATCTTATTAGGGGTTGAACGATGTATTTCTGAAGAAGACAACAGGCGCCTTGTAATGGCCTTTACAAAGGAGGAGATTTGGGAAACATTGACAAGTATGGGAGCTACAAGGGCTCCAGAAGAAGATGGGCTTCCAGCTCTTTTCTTTCAAAAATTGTGGCATATAGTTGGAAATTAAGTCTCATCTTTTTGCCTCCAACAACTTAATGGTGAAATGGAGGTTATCGACTGAATTCTACTCATATAGTGCTTATCCCCAAAAAGGTTTGTCCAACCAACCTTTCACATTTTCGGCCAATTAGTTTATGCAATGTCATTTATAAAATAATGGCAAAAGTAATTGCGAACAGTTTTAGAGGAGTCTTGGAAAAGTGCATAGATAAAGCACAAAGTGCTTTTGTGCCTGGCAGATTAATATGTAACACCCCTAACCCGTAACAGACACTGGACTAGGGTTAGGAGCATTACCGGATAGATCGAAAATATTCACAGACAAAATCATATATTCAATCATCATTCTCAGACATAATGTCCCTTAAACGGGTCCTCGAGACCTTAATCATGCTTAGAAGTCGAGTCGGGACTAAACTGAAACACATATGAAATTTCATGAAAATTTTAAACTGTTCTAAACTACAGGGGAGGCACGCCCGTGGGAGGAGACCGTGTGCCCTCCACGGCTTCTAGACACCCCCGTGTATCCTTTCGTGTCTATATACTGACTTGATCCCCACGGCCACCAAACACGCCCGTGCATCCTGATCGTGGTCCTATATTGACTTCCCCACCACGGCCACCAAGCACGCCCGTGTACCGTGGCCGTGTGCTCTTAGCTAGCTACTAACTTGTACACCACGGCCAGATGACACGCCCGTGTCGAGGCCTTGTGATACTAAACTGCATCTTACAATTCACCCACGGTCGTTAGGCACGCCCGTGTGCCATAACCGTGTGAACTTATAAGCCATTTACAAGGCCAAAATGCCACCCATAAGGGTCAAACCTACAAGCCATATTTAACAAGATATCTCATGCACATATAGCCATCAAAACATACCAAAATAATCATTCCAACCATGCATTCAATACCAATTCCTACCATGACCATTTCAAAAACTAAAACTCATATCAACACAAGCATAATTCATTCATGTGCTTACTCAAAACTTGACCATATCAAAAACTTCAATCTTACAAATATATGCATCATATATCACATTCATCAAGGCATAATATGAACCAAAATAGTCATATCTCATGACTAAGTATATACATCAACTTGTACAAAACTAGACTATACATGCCATATCTAGCTATATACATTTCCAAAGAGTACCAAAAAGAGTTTAGTAGTGTGATGACGATCCTTGACGGACCCGAGCCTTCAGTAGCTTTGACGAACTATAAAACAGATTAAACACACACAGAGTAAGCTTTCCAAAAGCTTAGTAAGTCAATATATATAAATAAACTTAGTATGGAAGGCATATATGCAAATAAATTCATTGGCAAATCAATCACTTATCAACCCTCACATATTTGCTTTGGTTCATACTTCATTAACCATTTTAACCATTCAAGAATCATATAAACACATAGCTCATCTAGCCAAAACAATTCTTATCATATCATAATTTCCATATACATATTATCATAGTAAGATCATTTAGATGCTTACCTTATATACACATATAGTGTATAATAAACGTACCTGAATCAGATTTAATATCACATAATGGTTCATAGCTCGGATTTGTAATTTGTATCACAGACTTGCCCAATAAACCAATAAGAATCTAGTAGGACACTCAGAAAGCTCGGAATAGTTGTACAATACCAACGTTCCAGACGAGGTCTTACATGCACTTAGATATCGATGCCACTGTCCCAGACAGGGTCTTACTCGTATTCAGATATCGATGCCATCCACCCGACGAGGTCTTATATATAATCGATAATGATGCCTCGTCCCGGATGAGGTCTTATATATAATCGAGATAATGATGCCTACGTCCCGCATTTGCAGGTCTTATATATAATCGAGATAATGATGCCTACGTCCCGCATTTGCGAGGTCTTATATATAATCGAGATAATGATGCCTACGTCCCGCATTTAGGTCTTATATACAAACAGATATATCAAAGCCACTCCGTCCTGACGGCGTCTTACACGTTAGCGAATCAATGCCAACGTCCCAGACGTGGTCTTACATGATAAAAAACAACAGATACCTTTGTATTCCTAAGTTCATACAAAACTTCTCCAACTTAACACTATGTCGACCTTATCCCAGAATTTATATACATAGCATCGCAAATGCAGTCGTAATCATTGATAGTCATGTAAATAAACTTAATTCAATACATTTACATTTATTAGCAATATGACTTACCTCGGATTCAGTTTATCGGAATGAAAATGGCTACTCGGTAACTTTTGCTTTCCCGTGATCTAAATCCGTTTTTCTCGGTTCTTGATCTAAACATATTTAGAATTAACCCCTTTTATTCACTAATTCATTCAATTCAATCCAAATATGCATATTTTGGGGCAATTTGCAATTTAGCCCACACATTTTCACATTTAGACAATTTAGTCCAATTTTCTCAAAACAACAAATATACACAATTTGTTCACACATATGCATAGCCGAACCTCCCTAGGGACTATATAAGTCCAAATATTTCATCAAATTCACAAATTAGTCCTCCAAAATAATATTTTCACAATTTAGTCCTATTTAGCTAAATTCATCAAAATTTCAAGAACAAAACATGTTCATTTAGCTCAAATCTTTCATTTATCAAGTAAACTCATTTCAAAACTCAACATATCAACAATGGCATCTCATACAAACATAATCAATACTCAAAATTAGTACATGGGTTTGATAGCTCTTGAAGCAACGATTGCAAAAACGTAAAAGTTATCAAAAACCGAAACCAAATCATACCTTAATTAGAGCTTACAAAGGTCGAATACCAAGCTTCTTTCTCTTTTCTTTTCTTTTGTGTATTCGGTGGAAGAATAAATAAATACGGCTTGTTTTTGTTTTCTTTATAAAATATATATATAATATAACATATATTATAAAATTATACACATATATAATATGTATATATCTACATTTAATATCATTTACTAACAATAATAGTGGTTAAAATACTACATAAATCCCTTAAATTCAAAAGCCACATCAATAAAGCACTAATTAATTAGAAAGCCACTTTTAAACTTTATGTGATTAGTCCTTTTGTCAATTAAGCACACAGACGGACAAATTCGTTCACCGAATTTTCACACACAGTTATTCACATATCATAGGCACAAAAAATAATATTAAAATATTATTCAAACTCGGATTTGTGGTCCCAAAACCACTGTTCTGACTAGGGTATAAACTGGACTGTTACAATTCTCCCCCCTTAGGGATTTTCGTCCCCGAAAATCTTACCGTTAAATAGGTTTGGATATTGTTGTCTCACTAAATCTTCAGGCTCCCATGTAGCCTCTTCTATCCAATGTCGATTCCACAGTACTTTCACTAACGGAATTTTCTTATTTCTCAACTCTTTCACTTCACGAGCTAAGATACAGATCAGTTCCTCTTCGTATGCCATATCAGATCGGATTTCAATTTTTAGATGGGAAAATCACATGTGACAGATCGGATCGGTATCTACGGAGCATCAAAACATGAAACACGTTATGTATCTTTTCTAGCTCAGACGGTAACTTTAATCTATATGCAACAGGTCCGACACGTTCAATGATCTCATATGGTCCGATGAATCTCGGACTCAATTTGCCTTTACGTCCGAATCGAAGCACTTTCTTCCACGGAGACACTTTCAGAAATACTTTGTTACCGATTTCAAATTCTATATCTTTTCGTTTCAAGTCTGCATAAGACTTCTGACAATCAGATGCTATTTTCAAACAATCTCGGATCAGTTTCACTTTCTATTCTGAGTCTTTTATCAAATCAATCCCATGTAGCTTATTTTCACTGAGCTCAGTCCAATACAGAGGTGTATGACATTTATGACCGTACAAAGCTTCATATGGTGCCATTTTGATGCTTGACTAAAAAATGTTGTTATACGCAAATTCAATCAGCGGCAGATACTGATCCCACAAACCATTAAACTCAAGTATACAGCATCTTAACATGTCTTCAAGAATCTGAATAATCCGTTCAAACTGACCATCTGTTTGCGGATGGAAAGCTGTACTGAAGTGTAATTTCATGCCCAAAGCTTCTTGCAATTTCTTCCAGAATCTCGACGTAAACCTCGGATCTCTATCTGACATAATCGATAATGGCACCCCGTGCAATTTCACAATCTCAGAAATATAAAGCTCAGCTAATCTGTCAAGTGAGTAGTCAGATCTTACTGAAATAAAATGGGTAAATTTCATCAATCGATCAACTATAACCCAAATCATATCTTTCTTTCTCGGAGTCTGAGGCAAACCAAAAATAAAATTTATTGTCACTCTATCCCATTTCCATTCAGGAATCAGAATCGGTTATAGCAAACCAGACAGAATTTGATGTTCAACTTTCGCTTGTTGACAGACTAAACATTTTAACACAAAGTTAGATATATCTCATTTCATTCTAGACCACCAACAATGTTACCTCAGACCATACTACAGTAGCTCCTTTTTAACTGATCAAATAAATCATTAATTCTGAGCAACAAATATTTATTCTTTATTGTCACCTTATTCAACTGACGATAATCGATGCATATTCTTATCGTGCAATCTTTCTTCTTCACAAACAGGACATGAGCACCCCAAGACGAAAAAGTCGGTCTAGCGAACCCTCTATCAGTCAATTCTTGCAACTGTGACTTTAACTCTTTTAACTCTGTGGTTGCCATTCTATACGGAGCTATCGATATAGGTGTAGTACTAGGCAACAATTCAATACCAAACTCAACTTCACGAATCGGAGGTAAACCTGGTAACTCTTTAGGAAACACATCAGAAAACTTACAGACAACAGGCACTGATTCAATCTTCCTTTTAGACAGTTTCAAATCAATCACATAAGCAAAATATGCCTCATATCCCTTTTTCACATATCTCTGAGATTTCAAAACAGATATTACAGCAGACAATTCATTCAAATCATCAGACTCAACCCGTATAATCTCCTCATTCGAACATCTCAAGTCTATAGTCTTTTTATTGCAGTTCACAACAGCATCATGCATAAACAACCAATCCATACCCAAAATAATATCGAACTCATCAATTGGCAAAAGCATCAGATCAGCAGGGAAACAAATATTTTGAAACATTAACGGACAGTTCTTTCATACTTTATGAACAATGACACTTTTACCTAAGGGGTTCGATACTTTTGTAGCAAACTCATTAGACTCTACAGGTAAAGTCTTACTGAATACTAAATTCATGCATATATATATACACGAATGAGTAGAACCAGGGTTTATCAATACAATCACAAAAGTATTATAAAGAGTAAACGTACCCATAATAATATCTGAAGATGAAGCTTCTTCACAAGCTCGAATAGCATGCACTCCAGTTGGCTCTCTAAATTCATATTTTTCAACAGTATCCCTCGTAGACCTTTGACTACTACTGAAATTTCTGATATTTTGGAAAGGTTTATCTCTCTTTGGGGCTTTATCTGATCTCAGATTCTAGGTAGTCTCTTGTTCAACAGGCTCTGGGCAATCTCGAATAAAATGATCCAAGGATCCACATCTAAAGCAAGCTTGATTATTCAATCTACAATTTCCCGAATGTCTTTTACCACAACATTTACACTTGAGTCACTCGGATCTGACATTTTCAATACTCGCCATCTTTGGGCAATCTCGAATGAAGTGATTTCGTGACCCACATTTATAACAAACTCTATTGTTATACTTGCCCCAACATTTTCCTACATGTCGTCTTCCACACTTTCTACACTCAGGTTTGTTGCTTTTAGTACTTCCATCATTTGATTCAATTGGAGCTTGAGTTCTCAGACTAATATTTGGTCTCACACGATCTCTACCCGTATGTCCGATTGAAACATCTAATCTATTGCTTGTATCTCTATATTTCTTCGTCGAAGGTTGAGAAAAATTACTCATCGATCTTTTTCTTTCATTATGAGATTCAGAATCGACTTTCTCAGTATTATCATCATTAGTAGCCCTAAACTCTCCGACCTCATACTTACGAATTTCATCAACTGGGGGCTTGTTCATTAGATTCAGATTCGTAACCGAAAGCATAGCAGATGTCTGAGGGAGGTTAATCGGGGGCGGAGGTTGCAAAATAGTCGGGTTATTTCTCACAAATTGAGTGAACCACTCACTCATCAGCTGAAAGAAAGCTTTTTTAGCTTCTCCCTCTTGACCGCTCGTAACCAATCTCAGATCTAAGGGCGCTATCCCTTGCGTAGAAGCAGGTACATTACTTTCTATGTTGTCAGCTACGGCTCTTTTGGGATCCATACTATACGAGAAATCACATTTTTAAACGTCAGGATTCATCACACTATCAAAACTCCGATATATGGCATGTATAGCTAGACTATGACACGCTATATTAGTCCGAGAATTGGCTAAACTGTAGCTCTGATACCAATCAAATGTAACACCCCTAACCCGTAACCGACACTGGACTAGGGTTAGGAGCATTACCTGATAGATCAGAAATATTCACAGACAAAATCATACATTCAATCATCATTCTCAGACATAATGTCCCTTAAACGGGTCCTCGAGACCTTAATCATGCTTAGAAGTGGAACCGGGACTTAACTGAAACACATATGAAATTTCATGAAAATTTAAACTTTTTTAAAATACAGGGGAGGCACGCCCGTGGGAGGAGACTGTGTGCCCTCCACGGCTTCTAGACACCCCCGTGTGTCCTTTCGTGTCTATATACTGACTTGATCCCCACGGCCACCAAACAGCCCGTGTATCCTGACCGTGGTCCTATACTGACTTCCCCACCAAGGCCAGCAAGCACGCCCATGTACCATGGCCGTGTGCTCTTAACTAGCTACTAACTTGTACACCACGGCCAGATGACACGCCCGTGTCGAGGCCGTGTGATACTAAACTGCATCTTACAATTCACCCACGGTCGTTAGGCACGCCCGTGTGCCATAACCTGTGAACTTATAAGCCATTTACAAGGCCAAAATGCCACCCATAAGGGTCAAACCTACAAGCCATATTTAACAAGATATCTCATGCACATATAACCATCAAAACATACCAAAATAATCATTCCAACCATGCATTCAATACCAATTCCTACCATGACCATTTCAAAAACTAAAACTCATATCAACACAAGCATAATTCATTCATGTGCTTACTCAAAACTTGACCATATCAAAAACTTCAATCTTACCAATATATGCATCATATATCACATTTATCAAGGCATAATATGAACCAAAATAGTCATATCTCATGACTAAGTATATACATCTACTTGTACAAAACTAGACTATACATGCCATATCTAGCTATATACATTTCCAAAGAGTACCAAAAAGAGTTTAGTAGTGTGATGACGATCCTTGACGGACACGAGCCTTCAGTAGCTTTGACAAACTATAAAACAGATTAAACACACACAGAGTAAGCTTTCCAAAAGCTTAGTAAGTCAATATATATAAATAAACTTAGTATGGAAGGCATATATGCAAATAAATTCATTGGCAAATCAATCACTTATCAACCCTCACATATTTGCTTTGGTTCATACTTCATTAACCATTTTAACCATTCAAGAATCATATAAACACATAGCTCATCTAGCCAAAACAATTCTTATCATATCATAATTTCCATATACATATTATCATAGTAAGATCATTTAGATGCTTACCTTATATACACATATAGTGTATAATAAACGTACCTGAATCAGATTTAATATCACATAATGGTTCATAGCTCGGATTTGTAATTTGTATCACAGACTTGCCCAATGAACCAATAAGAATCTAGTGTACAACACCAACGTTCCAGACGAGGTCTTACGTGCACTTAGATATCGATGCCACTGTCCCAGACAGGGTCTTACTCGTATTCAGATATCGATGCCACTGGCCCAGACAGGGTCTTATATATAATTAGATAATGATGCCTACGTCCCAGATGAGGTCTTATATATAATCAGATAATGATGCCTACGTCCCGCATTTGAGTCTTATATATAATCGATAATGATGCCTACGTCCCGCATTTGCGAGTCTTATATATAATCAGATAATGATGCCTACGTCCCAGACGAGGTCTTATATACAATCAGATAATGATGCCTACGTCCCAGACGAGGTCTTATATACAAACAGATATCGAAGCCACTGTCCCAGATAGGGTCTTACACGGTTAGCGAATCAATGCCAACGTCCCAGATGTAGTCTTACATGATAAAACACAACAGATACCTTTGTATTCCTAAGTTCATACAAAATTTCTCCGACTTAACACTATGTCAACCTTATCCCAGAATTTATATACATAGCATCACAAATGCAGTCTTTATTATTGATAGTCGTGTAAATAAACTTAATTCAATACATTTACATTTATTAGCAATATGACTTACCTCGGATTCGGTTTATCGAAATGAAAACGGCTATTTGGTAACTTTCGTTTTCCCGCGATCTAAATCTATTTTCCTCGGTTCTTGATCTAAACATATTTAGAATTAACCCCTTTTATTCACTAATTCATTCAATTCAATCCAAATATGCATATTTTGGGGCAATTTGCAATTTAGCCCACACATTTTCACATTTAGACAATTTAGTCCAATTTTCTCAAAACAACAAATATACACAATTTGTTCACACATATGCATAACCGAACTTCCCTAGGGACTATATAAGTCCAAATATTTCATCAAATTCATAAATTAGTCCTCCAAAACAATATTTTTCACAATTTAGCCCATTTAGCTAAATTCATCAAAGTTTCAAGAACAAAACATGTTCATTTAGCTCAAATCTTTCATTTATCAAGTAAACTCATTTCAAAACTCAACATATCAACAATGGCATCTCACACAAACATCATCAATACTCAAAATTAGTACATGGGTTTGATAGCTCTTGAAGCAACGATTGCAAAAACGTAAAAATTATCGAAAATCGAAACCAAATCATATCTTAATTAGAGCTTACAAAGGCTGAATACCAAGCTTCTTTCTCTTTTCTTTTCTTTTGTGTATTCGGTGGAAGAATAAATAAATATCGCTTGTTTTTGTTTTCTTTATAAAATATATATATATAATATAACATATATTATAAACTTATATACATATTATATCACCCACTAACAATAATAGTGGTTAAAATACTACATAAATCCCTCAAATTCAAAAACCACATCAATAAAGCACTAATTAATTAGAAAGCCACTTTTAAACTTTATGCGATTTAGTCCTTTTGTCAATTAAGCACATAGACGGACAAATTCGTTCACCGAATTTTCACACACAGTTATTCACATATCATAGGCACAAAAAATAATGTTAAAATATTATTCAGACTCGGATTTATGGTCCCAAAACCACTGTTTCGACTGGGGTATAAACTGGACTGTTACATAATATCTGATATTGCACTTATAGCTTACGAAATTTTAAATGCTCTAAAAAAGAAAAGAACATAGAGGAAAGGGCTGATGGCAGTTAAGCTGGATATGAGTAAAGCCTATGATAGAGTGAACTTAACCTTTTTAAAAAGGTGATGGGGAGAATGGGCTTTGAACCAAGCTGGATTAATCTAACTATGCGGTGCATTTCTACAGTCTCTTATGCAGTCGTACTAAATGGACAGATTGGGAATAATTTTTATCCTTCACGAGGACTTAGACAGGGCGATCCGTTGAGCCCATTTCTATTTTTGATCTGTGGGGAAGGTCTGTCTAGCTTAATGCGACTGGCTCAACGTGAAGAGAATTTCAGGGGAGTGAAAGCGAGTAGAAGAGGGCCACAGATCTCACATTTACTATTCATTGATGATTGCATCTTGTTTGGTGAGGCAACAGAAAGAGGGGCTGGTCTATTAAAGAGGGTGCTATGTGAGTACAGGACATGTTCTGGGCAACAGATTAATTTTGATAAGTCTACAGTGTTTTTCAGTTCGAACACAAGAAAAGATGAAAAAGATCTGATTACTCGCACACTGGGTGTTCGGAGCTCCAATGATCCAGAACGTTATCTCAGATTACCGAATATGGTGGGCAGAAGGAAAAAGGAGGCATTCTAGATTTTGAAAGATCGTTTTAGACAAAGAATCAATAATTGGAGTATAAGACACCTCTCTCAAGGGGGGAAAGAAGTATTTATTAAGGCTATTCTTCAGGCAATACCAACGTACACAATGGCTTGTTTTCTACTACCTAAAACATTATGTTCTGAGCTTGAAAACATTATTGCAAGATTCTGGTGGCAGAAAGGTCATGGTCAGAGGGGGATTCATTGGTGCACTTAGAAAAAGTTATGTTATTCAAAAGAATTAGATGGATTGGGTTTTCGCTGTCTCGATTAGTTTAATATTACTTTATTGGCCAAACAAGGTTGGCGCCTTATTAATTATCCCGATTCATTGTTAGCACAGGTTGTTAAAGCAAAATATTATCCAAACTCTGATCTTCTACAGGAACAATTGGGCAACTCACCTTCTCTTACCTGGCGAAGCATATGGACAGCAAAAAAACTATTGAAGGCTGGTTTGTGTTGTCGCGTTGGTAAAAGTGACCGTATCTCTGTCTGGAATGACTATTGGATTCCAGGCACTGACATCAATGGTATCGAACAAAGGGGCAATAACACAGAAATAGAGTCAGTTTTGGGGCTAATTGATGCAACAAGAAGAATGTGGAAAAGATGGCTGATTGAGACTACCTTTCCAGAACAGATAGTGCAGAAGATCCTCCAAATTCCCCTAGCAGAAGTTGAACACGACGACTTTCAAGTTTAGCGAGGAGAGCACTCAGGTGAATTTACAGTAAGGAGCGTCTATAAACTATTATAGGAGGCAACTACGGATCCTAATGAATTAATTTTACAGGCCGAGAGCAAAAAATTCTCTAGGAAATTATGGAATTTACAACTCCCATAAAAAATTGGTATTACAGTATGGCGATTTACAAGGAACTTCATTCCAACTCTTAGCAATTTGAAGCTAAGGAAAGTAGCCCATGATAATGTCTGCCCCAGATGCCGAAATACAGAAGAAGACAGTAATCATGTTCTCCGGCAGTGCCCTGCATCAATCGAGTTATGGCAAAATCTCAAACTCTCATGGGTTATTAACTTGAATATTACAGATTTGTGGAGCTGGTTTACTTGGGTGTTTGATAGAGGAAGCAACAATCAGTGTCGTTTATTTTGCTGTGCAGTATGGATGATATGGTTTTCAAGGAACAAGCTCGTGCATGAGAATAAAACAATAACAGGAGAAGAATTATCACAACGAGTAACAAACTATATTGAAGAGCTTGACAGGGTTAATGAAAGGAAACATACCTCTGTACCTGCAAATCAACAGAGTCATGCGAGGACAGAAACAAAGGCCACCATCTTTTTTGATGCTGCTTTCGACAGTAGAAACACTAAATGGGCTTCAGGCTTAGTGGTACGGGGGGAGGAGAATGACTGGCTCGCCTCAAAAATAGTTTTACATTATGCAATTTCGTCCCCATTAATGGCAGAGGCGCAAGCAGGATTACAGGCTGCGAAGCTAGGAATTTCGATGGGGCTTCAAACTGTCACAATAATAGGCGATTCCAAATCTGTTATTAAGAAATGCAACTCAACAGAAATTGATAAATCGGAGATAAGAGCGATTATTAGTGATATTCAGAGACAAACAGTTTTATCAACAATGCTACTTTCGGTTTGTAAACAGGACAGAGAATGGAGAAGCCCATAATATAGCAGTTGAGACCTTAAGAACAGATGAGAAAATATACCTGGAAAAAGAAGCTTTTATACGTCCTCAGTCTGGAGGGGAGGAAAATGAAGCATCGGATCTGGAAATAGAAGCTTTTAGACACTTACAACCAGGAGGGGTGCAGGATCTGACTGATGGAGTTCTTATTCGCCTTCAGCAAGGAGGGGAGGGAAATGGAGAGGGGGATCTGGAAAATCAAGCTTTCAGAGAAGGAGAGGAAATGCAGGGTGGGATCCAGATTGAAGGTTACAACGATGCCAAAGAAGGAAGAGATAGCATGTACTGGATGTCTTCTAAATCATGCTATCAGGGATTAGCTGGTTTTGGAAATCGAAAAGTCAGATATTAATGGAGGCCAGCTATAATGCTTTCGGTTGGATGGATTTGATGGGATTAGGTCGGTTGGTTTAATTTCTTTAAGTTTCCCGATCTTTCATTTGTTCTGATAGTTTCTATTTTTTCGGGCTTCATCTTGGGCTTATGTTTCATTCTTTAGGATTTGGGCCTAATTGACCCAATGTCTGTTTTGTCTCTCGTTTTTAATAAATAAAATCCAATCGAAATTTTATTCAAAAAAAAAAAAAAAAAAAGAAGAAGATAAGATACTCACTTCATCTTGCATTCATCCATGCATACGCACATGAGTGCAAGAAAATGGTTGTTTGTTCAATCGTCAACTTGATGATAAGTTTCTATCAATTTATTAACAGAAGATATAAAGCATAAAAAGCTGATTAAATGAGTTAGTAGCTACACCTCATATTCAAAACTGAACCACATTAAAAGAAAAGCAACACTATCCAATTCTCACTGCTAGTAGTATATAATCTTTTGAAACCTGAACAACCATGCCAGATTCAATCAAGTCATGAAGGTGAAACCTAGCTTCTATCAAAAGGTGGAAACCGAAGATGCTTCTTCTCCAAGGGGACTAACATCTCCTCCTGCATTTTAAAAAAGAGGAGTAAGTACAACACTGACACAATAGAGGACTTAAAATTAGGCACCTTATGATAAAATCTAAAAAGCACTCTGACTTCGAAGTACTTAATGAAAAGCAAAATGGTTTAAAAGTTTTGGAGGAAATGAAATATATGTAATTCATATGTAATGTCCACAAGGCTTAATATTACATCCACTTCTTAACTTCGTACTATCTTCTAATTTGATGGAAACCAAATTGTGATTTGTGAAATTAAAAGTTTTGACTATTGGAACCCCAAAATAACATAAAGGTCCAATGAGATTCTGTCTCTTAACTTTCTGCTCGACACTTTTTTCTTTTAATGATGAGTTTATATATTTAAATTTCAAAGCACCTAACTCACAATATGCTCAGAACTTCAGGTACAGAAGCAATAAACATATCAAGGATGGACATTCTCCTCACGCTCATAAGAGACTAACTGACCAGATGAGCCACAATATTTGCTCATGAACTAGTAAGGGAAGGGAAATGACATGACATCCCACTACTTAGTAACTAAAAAGGTCTACTTACCTGGGAAAGGCATTTCAGCATTGAACCAATATTTGAAATTGCAAACCAGTACATACTTGGATCAATCAGTGGTACTTGCATTTACTTCAAATTGCAACAGCATTTAAACCCCGGAGAGAAAAGAAAAAAACCTTTTATACTGATACTCGCAATATTAAATTAACGAAGTACTTCGCCAAACTTAAAAATCGTATCGTAGATCAGGAACAATATAACATTCTCAATTTGAAGGTTAAGGAATCAAAGTATCAAACCTCTTACTTCCTATCCACTTGACTTCTGTCCTTTACAGTGCCATACAATTGTGACCGTAAAATGACAGGTTGAATTGTAATCTTGAAACAAAGGCAAATCAGAAACAACTTTTATTATTATTTTTTAAATGTTGATTTAAAATAACTAATAACGAATTGCATCTGAAATTATGAATTTTAATTGAAAATTTGCTAAAACAAATAAATAATTGCTTTTAGAAGAAAAAGGGGAGAAGTTAAGGAAAAATAGAGCGCTAACTTTATCAATCTGAGGAAACTAAGCTCCATTATTATACACGCCATCAAAGTATCGTTGTTTGCTCCGCGAAATCAGAAGCAGTCAATATAACATTCGCTAAAATAGGAAGGCGATAATTATACCAGAAATATAAACATAGAGGGGAAAAAACGATCAGCATCGCCGTTCTCGGACTCCATCTCTTCTTAATCTTTAGTAGAAGATTTCAAGGGGGGAAAAAAACTAAAAACCCTAAATTTAATTTGAAAACGTTATGCGACGGAAATTCGAAAGTTGGCGCTGCTGAACACCTCTCGATTTTGGATTTTTCTGTTCAGTGACGTGTATTTACATATTTAAAATACAATGATATATAACTTTTGGAAGTCTATAATGATGATAAAATTTTAAATCGAGTTTTCATTTTAAAATTTAGGTTAATGTGATTGAGTTTTAATTTAATTTGTATAAGTATTATCCTTAATGTAAGATGTGAACTTGAGTATGTTGAAACATTTTATTTTCTTATTTATGGGTTGAGAAAATAATATGTATAGTTCTAGACATTATTTCTAAAAAAAAAAAAGATCAAAACTTATAATAAAATTATTCAAAATAAAATTTAGATTAATGTAATTTGAACCAAATCATTATATATATATATATATATATATATATATATATATATATATATATATATATAAGGCTTTTACATCATTTTTTCGTTATTGGATAATTAAGAATTCGCCATATATCACCAATTATATAATGTCACATATGCATTTCAATGTCATTAAATCAAAGTTTTTATTAAAATATGAAAATAATTAATATATATTTATAGTATTTATTACTATTTTATGCAATATTTGGACATATATGATTACATGTTTTTACTTAAATATTCATAACCTATAATAAATTTATATTTTAACATTGTATTATATTTGATGCATTTTTTTCGTCAAATTCATAAGGGATAAATTCTAAATCATGAAAAATTCTCAAGTAGATTTCTTAATTAGATTTTATTCTTAGTCATAGTAGTATAAGTATTGATGGGGAAACATCTCATTGAAATCTCAATCAGATTACACCTCAATGAGATTTTTTTTATCATAATTATGCTGATATTATAACTTGTAACTTTTGATATCACCGAGAAAATCATACTTTAAGAGTGTATTTGATTGGATGAAAAGTGGAGGGATGGAATGGTGAGTGGAAAAGTGGAAAGAAAATAAATTTTGAATTTGCTTGGTAGGGAAGAAAAGTGATAGGAAAGAAAATAAGAGAGGTGGTCATTTTCTATCTTAATGCATAAAAACCAATGCTTCCAAAGTGGAATGAAGATAGGAGAGAAAATGAGAGAGAATTATATTTTAGTTTAAATTATACATTTTTCAAATGTTTTATATTCCTTCCCTCCGTTTTTCAGCTCTACCAAGCAATGGAGGGAAAGAAAATTACTTTTTCTTTCCATTCTTCATCTTGCCTACCAAGCACACCTATGGAAAGAAAAATTATATTTTTTCATCTTTTTATTTTTTCCACCTTTTCAATTTTCCATATTTTCAATTTTCCTTCCATTCTACCATGCAAAGCCTAAATGAGATGGTAGTTGCTTGAGCTCCAAAACTAATGGCTCTTCAATTGAAAGCTTCATAACCTTCAAAGGTCCAAAGGCAATCCTAATTATTCAAACTTGGACATAGTCTCTGCATGCTTCAGAATTGAGTCTAATGCTTTTATGAATTCTTGAAACTATTAAAAACTTTATCAATTTTAGACAACAAAACATGTTTCGAAGAGTTTATAGAAAAAACATTCTCAAAAGACTCATCAATGACCCAATCCAACATATGAACTAAAAACATTCTTCTGGATCATTTGGATATTTCAAAGAAGAAAAACTATTAAAAGTTGTTTGTTGGTCATTAACCCTCATTATAAGTTTACCTCTTAGACATCAATTAGTACTCTTCTAGTTACAAGGAATGGCCTGCCAAAAATAAATGGAACCTCTCAATCTTCCTCCATATCTAGAATGATGAAATTTATCAGAAAGATAAGCTTATCACACAAAACTTTATTAGCAATTTGTGGTATGACTAATGTAGGCATAATATCCCCCATATCCAACTTCCAAGCTATAGAGAAGGGCATTAAGTTTGTAATAGCCCGTTTGGCAGTGGTGTTGGTGGTTTTAGAATCCCATTTTTGATGATCGAGTTTGTAAATATTATTGTTTAATACTTACGAATCTTATTTAGTGATATATTGAATTACAATCTAGTAATTTTATTGAATTGATATTTATTTAAAGTACAAGGATTAAATCGTAAAAGTAGTAAAAGTTCAATCGCTATGAAATTTTAATTAGCTAGAGAACCAATTAAGCAATTAGACACTTTAGTTTAAATAGTTAGTAATAATCAAAATTTTAAAATCATCTACTATCATGCCAAATTTATAGTAAATACAATCAACCTATATACATGCTCCTAACCAATCACTTATATTTCGACAAGCTCAAGCACACAATTGATAATAAAAATTAAAAGAAAAACATAAAAATTGAAACAAATTTTCTATGTTACCCCCCACACTTTAGATAACACATTGTCCTCAATCTGTAGCCCTAGAAGGATAAGGAAAGAAGTTACCTGATCGATCGTGGTAGTTCTATAAACTGTTTGTGGGTGATTCCTCCTTTGATCATTGTGAGTTCTAAATTTTGTGCTCCTTCCATGTGGGGTTCCTACATATAAAACTTAAAACAAAAAAAGTAAAGCAAATAAAAATCTACTCCTACAAACAAAAGTTAACACAAATTATCCCAATGGTTACATTCTTTAAAAATAAAAGTTCAATCATCTTCCTCGAAGTCCATCTCCTCATCCTCCTCTACTTCCTTATCTTTGCTTTCTTATTCACTTTCATGCTCCTCTTCTTGATACATTGGCCCGAACATATCTGACGTATAATTAGGTACTTTAATGTTGTTTTGTCGTGCAAATTCTTGAAAAATTGGGCATGATTCTTGCATCCCGTGTATCATCCAATCCAACTTTGAATGATTACTCTTGCCAATTTCTTGTCGGGTTGTCGATTTTGAATTCTTTTGAGATGAGATTGGAGTAGTCATCTTCTCTTATTGGCATTTGTTCCACTCTTTTTCTTGTTTCACCCAAAGCTCTATGTACTACGTATACAGTGTGCGTCCAATTATGCTTTGGGATGGCTTCGTGGACTGCTCAGTAGACACCATCGAAAGGCCGCTCTTTTGCATAAAGTTGTCACTAAGTGGGGAAAGAAGACTCCCATTTTCTGGCCACTGACACACCGTTTCATATTTTGGTATCTATGTCCTAATGCATATCTGTTTCTTCTACAAAGTCTTTCGAATAAAATGGAGTTTTATAAAATTTGCAAATAATTATAGGGGTAATTCGTACTTCCTTCTCTCGTATCGGTACTATTTCCCAAGTTGAGCCTTCAGTCATTTTAGACTCTTGGTCCCTCAAATATGCATAAAATTCTTAAACTATCGGGACCACATCAGAGTCTTTTGGGATCACATAGAAACGTTCCCATCTATGGTATCAGACCAAAGGCCAATCTTCCAGGCAGAGAACCATAGACGATTCAAATCCCTTCTCTTGAATAAACGTTTTTCCCTAAAGTTCTAGAAAATATTTTTCAACATTTTGATTCTGGAAATTAGAGGGATTTGGAATCGTTGATGGTTCTGGTTCATTAGTTCTCCTAAATTTTCTTGGAGGCATGTTCAATGGTGTTTTGGGCTAATACTAATAAACTAATAGCAAAATTTTTAATGGAATAATAAAAAGATGAGTTAGGAACCCTTAATCTTGGATAATTTCTTTAGAATTCCTTGAAAAGTTTGACTATTGGCATTCTTTTGATTGTTTTCCACTTGTTTCTAAGCCAAATTAATTTAAAAGAAGTAGGAATTTGCAACAAAACAATTATGAAAAGTAAAAAAGGGGGTTAAGGTTTAGAAGGTTTTAAGAAAGTTTGAAGGATTTGGGAGAGTTTAATTGTTAAAAAAGGTTTAGTCTTAGGTTAAAATAGTTTCTATGTTTTTAAAATGGTGTTTTAAAGCTAAAAATCGGGTTAAAACATGGTTTATGCCGCCGGGTTGTGCAATCAGGTCGAGTCAACTATGCAGAAATTGCAGCAATGTCGTGACACAAGGATTCCATGTCGCGACATCCTTGACAATTTTCCATTGTCGCGACATCGGGGTTTGATGTCACGACACACTATTAAATTTTGGAAATTTGGGTAGAGTGTCTTCTGCGTCACAACATTGAGATGATTTTCTCGATCCTTTGCTACTAGACGCGGTGTTGCAACACGAAAGGTCCATGTTGTGACACCGACTCTATTTTGGGGCAAATTTTCGCTCCTAAAGTTTTCTCGATTCCTATAAAACACAATGTGAATAAAAATTACAGTCTAAGTTAAGCAGTTAGTTAAATTATATAATAATATACATAAAATTAGAGTTTAATTAAAATTGTCAAGTTTTGCTGCCAAAATAATCTGTTAGTTTGATCAATGTTCCCAATAATGCTCTTTTTGTCTTGTTTCTATTAGTGTTCGTCCAACATCCATCATGTCATTTCACCTTCTTGCACTGGTCCCGCTCTTTGAATTTATTTTTTCGACCTGCATTAATCACGAAAAATACTTCCCCTGGCTTAAGGTTGTTAGGGATTCTTATAGATATTTTATAACATTGTCTCGCTAATCTCTTTCTATCTACCTCATCTTATTGGTGACCACATTTAAAAATTTCAGTTTCACCATTGATCTTCATGGTTAATTTATTCTTTTCCATATCAATAGTGGATTTTGACGTTGCTAAGAAGGGTCTGCCTAACAAGATAGGTATCTCACGGTCTTCCTCAAATTCGAGTATCACAAAATCTGCTGAAATAATGAAGTTGTGCACTTTGACTAACACATCTTCCAATACTTCCTTCGAATGCACTAAAGATTTGTCAGCTAATTGTAATGTGATTTGAGTGTTCTTGAGGTCTCCTATCCCGAGTTCTTCATATATAGATAAGGGCATTAAGTTTATGCTAGCTCCTAAATCACATAGGGCTTTACTAAAGTGAATATTCCCTATCTCTATGGGGATTCCAAAGTTTCCCGAGTCCTTAAGTTTTTGAGGGACCTGTCTAGATATAATCACACTACATGAGGAACTTATGTTAACTTACTCTCCTATTTTAATTTTCCTACGCCTAGACATAATTTCTTTTAAGAATTTAGTGTATTTAGTGACTTTTTCAATCAAATAAATAAGAGGTAAGTTAACATTTAATGTTTTAACTAAGTTCAAGAAACTTACAAATTCATATTCATCCCGTCTTTGTTTTTCTTCCAACCATGAATGGAATGGTACTTTTGCAGGTTCAAAATCTTTAACTGGTCCATCTCTCGGCTCAACTGCCAGCTTGGCTATCTCCTTTGTTTCCGGTTCTTTGTCAACTTCTTGGGGGTCTTCTCGAACATCTTCAGCATTCTCTTTGGTTCTGTAACAGCTCGATTTTAGCTAAATCAAAATAGTGGTTTTGGAACCATCAATCTGATGTCAGAAAATTATTTTTAATATTATTTTATGTGTTTACATCATGATAGCATGTATGTGTGAAAATTTCATGAGCTAATAGTGGCAAATTGGCCTTGAAAATGGCCTATTTTTGTCCACACGGGCAGAGACACGGGCGTGTGTCTTAGTCGTGTGTGACACACGGTCATGTTATACGGCCGTGTGTCCTTTGGTGTTGAAATTGAATTGAAGTCAGTATGCTCCACACAGCCTCACACACGGGTGTGTGATAGACCGTGTGGCACAAGTCAGTATACCCCCCCTAAATGGCACACGACTAACACACGGGCGTGTGACTTGGCTGTGTTACATAAGTCAGTATACCCTACAGGATTGGCATGGCCTAGTACACGGGCGTGCGTGGCCATTTCAAAGGGCACACGGGCTAGACACACAGGCGTGTGGTCAGCCGTGTGACCCAAGTCAGTATGTATGCCCTGTTTTCACACGTCCTGGGACACGGGCATGTCTAGAGCCGTGTGAGGCGCACGGCCTGTTCGCATAGTCATGTGACCCTTGTATGTTAGAAAAATTTCTAAGTTTTCCAAAATTTTCGTATGTTATTGGTTTAGTCTGGAACCACTTCTAAATCATGTTTAAGGCCTCGTAGGCCCTTATAAGGGACAATGTGATTATGATTGAATGGTGTATTAGAATGGATGCATAAATGTATGAGTTAAGTATGTTAAATGGTATGTATTGATCAGTAACACCTCGTAACCCTATTCTGACCGTGAATACAGGTGAGGGGTGTTACAGGTTCCCTCATGTGTCAAGGTCCTGGGCTACTCAGTACTTTGCCCGAACTGAGTGCAATTGCTTTCACATGCTCCTTCCTTTCCCTTCGAGGATTATCTTCAGTATTACTAGGAATGCCAATTCCAATTTGTCTCTTAATGTCTCCCATCATACTCATCAATTTACTCATCTGATCTTCTAATTTAGTCAATGCTTTTGTGGAATTGGTGCACTCAGATTGTACCTGTTTCACGTCTATCCTTATTGATTACATTTCCTTATTGATTCGATCGAAGTGTTGACCACATACAATATGGTCATTGGGTTTGGCCTTTTCTTGAGGCTTCTGTAAATAAGGAGGTTGATAATTAGCATTTTTAACTTGGTTAGGATTATTACCTCCTCCATGGTTTCCACCCCATCTCAAGTCCAAGTGATCTCTCCATTTGAGATTATAAGTATTTGAATAAGGGTTTCCATCCCTATTCCTAATGTATTTCACATCCCTCTTTAGGATTATTGATGTAATGGAAGAGAGGTTTGTCTCCTCCATATATGAACGATCACCAGATGAGGACTCTATATGGTTGAGTCTGTCTACTATTTGTTGGAATCTATCATCTTCTTGGACAACTTTTACTGTAGATGGCTTCTGGCCATATCTGTAACGTTCCATTGGTCATTGGCAGGAATTCATTGCCATATTCTCTATTAACTCATACGCATCATCGTATGTTCTATTCATTAGGGCTCCTCCTGCGGCTCCATCCAATCCTGATCATGCTTGTGCATCCAACCCATTATACAACATTTGCAGTCATAACCACTCAGGTAATCTATGGTGTGGGCATATCTGAATTAAGATTTTAACACGCTCCCAAGCTTCGTGAAAATTTTCTCCTTTTAATTATTTAAAAGTCACAATCTCCCTCCTTAGTTGGACTGGTTTATGATAAACTGTAATATGAACATATTTTAATCCATATTTAGCATACTTTTGGACGATTTAAGCCTTGAATTGTGGAATTTGGTGCTCTTAATCCTTTGTTTTCATGTTTTATACTTAGGAGAGCATCGGAGGATGAAAAGAATGACAAACGGGCCTAAAATAGAGTAAATGGCCAAATCACGAAATCAACACGGCCTGGGCCCAAGCCACATGGCCGTGCCTCCTTAACAGACCCGAACACAGCCTGGCCACGATTCACATGGGTGTGTGCCATGGGCATGTCCCTACTGTGACAAAGAGGAATTTTACTCGGATTAGGGTACTTAGAGGCAAAGAGAGCCATTCCAAAAGCCTATATAAACACCTTAGAGGCCAACCTTCAGGGGACGTCTAGTTAGGTCGAAGAGCCGAGCCAGAGAGGCCAGAGTTGTGGAATTTACTTGAAGAAAACCAATTGATTACTCTCAAGAACCCGGAGTTATACTCAAGACGGAAGATCTTCCCTTCAATTTCCTTCAGGGGGTTTTAGGGTTTTTCTTATGTTTTGTTTTATATTTTCATCTGAGATGTATTCTTTTATTATTATGAACTAAACCCTCAAATACCTGAAGGGGATGAAACCTAAGACGGATCTTGTTATTGTTTTCTGAACTATATGATAAATACTTGTTTTGTTCTTAATTATGTGTTCGTAATTCTTGATTTGATATTTCAGGATATTGATTCAAGTATTGATGTGCTTAGCAGAGGAGGAATAGACCCTGTCTAAGAGTAGATCTAGCATAATTAAGTGGAGTTGATCGCAACCCTAGAGATAGGATGACGAAAATCTGTCGGATTAGGGTCAAACCTAATATGGGAGTCCATAGATCGAGTTAATGTAATTCTAGGGGTTTTAATTAGAAAGAAATTTCAATTAATCAACCTAGGGTTAGATGTTAGCAGCCTCGAGAGAGGTATTAATATACATTAGGGAATCCTACGGATCAAGTCAAGTGAATAAATAGTCTGGTTCAGAGTTAAATAACAAGTGAAGTCTAGGTGGATTCTCCCTCGGGTATTGTCTTAATCAATTGGTTTTTCTCACAAGTATTTTCCCCAATTCATTCTCTTTGTCTTTTCACCTTTAACTTAATTGTTAGTTAATTTTAGATTAATTAATAATTCTTTTAATTCTTAGGCTAGATAATAAAAAGAAAGTTAGTATTATTACTTTTGGTTCCTTTGGGTTCGACAATCCGGTCTTGCCACTAAACTATACTATTGTTCGATAGGTGCGCTTGCCTCAATCGTTGTCATAGTTAGTTTCTAGGCTCGATCATTCTTTTTATAAATTTTTAAGACTCTGACATACGATCAAGTTTTTGGCGTCGTTGTCGGGGAACTAAAATATTAAGAACGCTCAATTTTTATTACTTTAGCCATTTTACAATTTACTTTTATTTTTATTTTGCTTTTAACTTTGCTAATTTTCCTTCTTTTATTTCTTAGCAGGTACCTCTAGTTTATGACTAGAAGGGACCCGATAGGACCCCTGATTTATGACAGTGATATTGAAGGTACTGTTCGCAGAAATCGTAGAGAGATAAGGCGAAGTTTAAATTACATAGAAGAAGAGCAAGAAGTCGAAACCAATACCACCAAAGAGATGGCTGAGAATAATCCGCTACCTCCAGAGGTGGTCGAAAATCATGCTCCTCGAACTATGTATGATTATACTAAACCTAATTTAACAGGAACTGAGTCAAGTATTGTTAGACCTGCTATCGCTGCAAATAATTTTGGACTGAAACCTAACACAATTCAGATGATACAGTAATTTGTTCAGTTTGAAGGTTTGCAGGATGAAGATCCAAACAATCACTTGGCGAATTTCCTAGAATTTTGCGATACTTTCAAAATAACTGTCGTTTCTGATGATGTCATCTATCTTTAGTTATTTCCCATTTCTTTAAGAAATAAAGCTAAACTGTGGTTACATTCTCTTCCATGAGGATAAATCATTACATGGGAACAAATGACCCAAAAATTTTTATTAAAATATTTTCCGCCGGCTAAAACGGCCAAGTTAAGGAATGATATCTCTTCTTTTGTGCAGATGGATTTAGAAACACTTTACGATGCATGGGAAAGATACAAAGATCTATTAAGAAGGTGCCCACACCATGGATTACCCTTATGGCTACAGGTCCAAACTTTTTACAATGGTGTGAACCCCTGAACGAGGCAATTGATAGATTCAGCCGCCGACGGAACCCTGAATAACAAAACACCTGAGGCTGCTTACGAATTCATTGAAGAGATGTCACTGAATAATTGTCAGCGGCAAGTCACAAGGACCAAGCCAACAAAAGCAGCCAGTATTTTCAACCTTGACGCAGTAACCATGCTATCAAATCAGGTAGAATTGTTAAATAAAAAGATTGACAGCGTATGTGATTCTTAGTAGGTACATCCACTCATGCAGTGCGGTACGAATAGAGGAGGGATGAACAACACAAAAAATCCACCTTACAACCCGAGCGCTGAGAACGAGCAAGTTCACTATATGGGTAACAATTTTAAATCTCAAAATAACCCTTATAGTAATACTTATAATCCAGGTTGGAGGAACCACCCCAATTTTTCATGGAGCGGTCAAGGAAACCAGAGACAACAACCCCCTCCAAACTTCCAACCACAGGAAAAGAAGTCAAACCTTGAGGAGATGCTGACAAAATTCATCGCAGTGACAGAACCAATTAGGGATTAAGAACCAATTAGGGAAACTTTCCAAGATCATCTTAGAACGACCACAAGGTAGCTTGCCAAGCAACACTGAAACTAACCCAAAGGAGCAACTTCAAGCCATAACTGCTCACGATAGTAAAGGGTTAGATGAGCCCAAATTAAGCCAAGAGAATTTGATAAGGAAAGGTAAGGTCGAGGTAAGTCACGAGAAGCCAAAACCAGTAATTAAAGAATACCAACCTCGTATACCTTATCCTGATGCGATAACGAAGGACAACACAGACGAACAATTCTGTAAATTTCTTAAACTTTTAAAGAAATTACATATTAACTTACCGTTTCTTGAAGTTCTTTCGCAGATGCCAGATTCAAGGAAATTTTTAAAAGATCTTTTAACAAACAAACGAAAGTTAGATGAAGAATTGCATGTGGAGCTAAACGCAGTGTGCTCAGCAATGTTGCAAAACAAACTACCATGAAAATTAAAAGAACCAGGGAGTTTTACAATTCCATGCTTAATCGGTAGTTTATCTGTTGATAATGCTTTAGCTGATTTAGGGGCAAGCATAAACGTTATGCCTTATAAAATGTTTAAATAACTAGGTCTAGGGAAACCCAAACAAACTAGGATGAGCATTTAATTTGCTGATAAAACTGTTAGAATTCCTAGGGGTATAATTGAAGATGTTCTTGTGAAAATTGCTAAATTCGTATTCCCAGTAGACTTTGTTATTTTAGACATGGATGTGGACAATAGTATCCCCTTAATTTTAGGACGACCCTTTTTAGCGACTGCTAGGACTAAAATTGATGTCAGTGTAGGTGAACTCATACTTTGCGTAGGTGACAAATCAATCAGTCTCCAAGCTCTTGACTCAGCTAGGACATCGAGTAATCAAGGTGAGAATATAAATTCTATTGATAACCATTCGGTTAAACCTTCTTTGCAAGAAGCACCACGGAACTACACAATTGAGCCAGATCCTAGACCTCATGTCAACAGGGAAATAACTCATGAGGAACAAAGGCTTCAGGTCAATGAGCTAGGCGAGTGGAAGACACACTTCAAGGAGAAATTAGGAATACACAAAGTAGAACCAACACCATTCTGTGGGGCAAATGAATTTAAGATCGGAGATCAGGTATTGTTAGATAAGGCAGACCCTCGAATACCTCCTACTGACCCTAATACAAACAAAGGCATATCTTTTAGGGTACTTAAGGTTTTCTCATAGGAACAGTTGAGGTAAGTAATCCTATATTTGACACTTTTAAAGTAAACACTATTCGACTTGAGCTATATACTGATAAAAGGACTGATAGCATGAGGAAGGACTTTCAACTCCTGAAACCACCATGAATGTGCGAATGAGAGGTAAGTCTAGCTTAAGACTATAAACCAGCACTTCTCGGAGGTAACCCGAGCACTAACCCCATTAATCTTCACATTTTTTATTGTTTCTTTAATTTTTCCTTTTTTAGCACCTAACTATAAACTAACCAAGTGCAAATTTCCATACCACATGGCCTTGCACACGGCTGTGGCTGTGACTGTGTGGATGCTACGGATGTATGTACTGACATGGCAGAGATAGTACGAAATAGAACGAAAAATATCTTCAAGCCACGACCCTCAACTGATCACTACAGCCGTGTGATGTGGCCGTGGCCGACACTGTTTTAGCAACACTAGCGTGGCGACCTGCACATGGGCGTGGGAGAAATGAACGAAGCATAACACAGCCGTGTGACACGGTCGTGTGACTCAACATGCCCACAGTACACTGGCGTGGGGACGTACCGACCTGAAATTTCTATTTAAACCACCCCTCTCCCCTTCTTACCTACTCCCCACCCTTCTTCTACCTTTACACCTCCCTTTCTTTTTCATTCTCATTCTTTTTCATTCCCCCTAACTCTAGATCTAACCACATCCATGGCAAAGAAATGGAAGGATACTAGCACAATCTTCCGTTGTGACACTGATCTACATAAGTTCATGTCGGCCGCTTCATTAATTCGACAGGAAAAGGACCTTTGAGTCCATTTAACTTTTCTTTTCATTTTCACTTCTCCTTTATTTTCCTTTTCTTTAATTTTCTTTTACTTAGTTTAATCTATTTTATTTCGTTTTCTTTGAGTTAGGTTCTAAAGGCTGCTTGGGAATCATCACACCATGACCATAGCCACGACACCACAGCCTTAGAAATCACAGTCACCCCGCTAACCATCTAACGATAAAGACTTTACAGCCTATAAATCTTTTCCTTTAATTTTATTTTACTTTCTATTTTCTTTATCTTTACTTTTCTTGTCTTTAAATATATAATTAGTATATTTTGAATTAGTATCATTATTCCCTGGCTAATTCTCCACGAGCTTCCTAATTTCTTCATCTAGCGTAGAGATTCTCGGCGGCCACTACAACACGACACTCCCAACTCAAGGAAGCCATTCAAATTCAAGAAGTTTCACCTCTCCCTATCTCTTAAATTTCATATACATCTTTGTACATTGAGGGCAATGTACATCTTAAGTGTGGGGGTGTGAATATTTATTCCGAGGAAGTGCCTAACTTTCTGCATTATTCTTAAATCCCTGAATGATATCTTGTCTTTAAGTAATTTTCTCAGATTACTACTAGAATGAAATTTCCTGTGATCCATGTTTTTCTTTGATATGTTTTGGATTAAGTCATTGATAATAGTGCAGTGATGATTTAAACTTTAGGAGACTAGAGAATCAAGCATGATAAGCACATTTTCAAAAATTAAAATTTTGTTAGGTTGTCTACCTGAATCTAATTATTACCTTGAAGTTTGAAATTTACAAAGTTGATATCAAAAACCCATAATTTTTGTGAGATTTTGAGCCTTTTAGAGCATACACCCTTTCGTGCTCACTTTTTGATTATGAGTGTGTCAACATTGATTTGTTATTCTAGAACTTGCTTCAATTATACATGCCAAAACCACATCATTGATTTGATATACAAAGATGATAAAGGCACTTGGGAATTAACCCACTTACTCCACTAAAAGCCTACCCTCACAGTTAACCCTCAGTGAACCCCTTGATCCTAACAACCCTTTTATTGACTCACCCACTAAGTAACCCAAAATCCATCTTGTGTTTGTTACCACCATTCTTTGACTCCCTTTTTGTCGAGATTTAATTTGAGCAGTTGCCTAACTATGTTCTATATTTGAGTTGTTAAAATTCTTTCTTATTATTGTATTGATTTGTTCTTAAAAAAAACGAAGTATATTCATTATTAGTTCTAAGATCAAGTGAGCTTATACGTTTAAAATTCCACATATTGAGAAGAAGCTCGTATTATTAGTGAAGTTATAATTGATGTAATTATTCAAGTATTAGTTTATTTTTTCTAGTTAGGTAAATTGTCAATTCAATCTCGATTCTAACCTTCTAATTCAGCCTTTATCCACACCGTTAACCCAAGCCCCATTACAACCCTTTTTTAGAGACCTTTTAATTTGTGCATCATTTCAGTTTACAGTGGTGGGGATTTGATTTTCAGGCAAGCCTATGGGATTAACTTTTCATGTTCGACTTTTAAGTGCTTAATTTTGAACCTTAAACACTTTGAGTGATTTGAGTGAATCTTTAGTGAGGATGTCAACTCTTGTCGATTTTGAATTAAAGGTGATTATTTAAGTAAGGGAAAACGCCTATATTTTTCGTGCTACAAAAACTAGGACTTTGATTGTTTGAATCTTTAGGACCCTTTTACTTAAATTATCAATGAATAAATTATCTTTGAATTATGATGGAACACTATTGATGAATATTATGAATCAAGGAAGTTCATTTTAATTGTGAGTTGAGAATTTTGCTTGAGGACAAGCAAATAATTAAGTGTGGGGGTATTTGATAAACCGTAATATGAACATATTTTAATCCCACATTTAGCATACTTTTGGATGATTTAAGCCTTGAATTGTGGAATTTGGTGCTCTTAATCCTTTGTTTTCATGTTTTATACTTAGGAGAGCACTGGAGGATAAAAAGAATGACAAACGGGCCTAAAACAGAGTAAATGGGCCAAATCACGAAATCGACATGGCCTGGGCCCAAGCCACACGACTTTGCCTCCTTAACAGACCCGAACATGGTCTGGCCACGATTCACACGAGCGTGTGCCATGGGCGTGTCCCTATCGTGACAAAGAGGAATTTTACTCAGATTAGGGTACTTAGAGGCAAAGAAATCCATTCCAAAAGCCTATATAAACACCTTAGAGGCCAACGTTTAGGGGGCATCTAGTTAGGCTGAAGAGGTGAGCCAGAGAGGCTAGAATTGTGGAGTTTACTCAAAGAAAGCCAGTTGATTCATCTCAAGAACCCGAAGTTATACTCAAGACGGAAGATCTTTCCTTCAACTTCCTTCAGGGGGTTTTAGGGTTTTTCTTATGTTTTGTATTATATTCTCTTCCGAGATGTATTCTTTTATTATTATGAACTAAACCCTCAAATACCTGAATGGGATGAAACCTAAGATGGATCTTGTTGTTGATTCTGAACTTTATGATAAATACTTGATTTGTTTTTAATTATGTGTTCTTAATTCTTGATTTGATATTTTAGGATATTGATTCAAGTATTGATGTGCTTAGGCAGAGGAGGAATAGACCCTGTCTAAAAGTAGATCTAGCATAATTAAGTGAAGCTGATCACAACCCTAGAGATAGGATGATGAAAATCTACCGGATTAGGGTCAAACCTAATATGGGAGTCCATAGATCGAGTTAATGCAATTCTAGGGGTTTTAATTAGAAAGAGATTTCAATTAATCAACCTAGGGTTAGCCGTTAATAGCCTCGAGAGAGGTATTAATATACATTAGAGAATCCTACGAATCAAGTCAAGTGAATAAATCGTCTGGTTCCGAGTTAAATAACAAGTGAAGTCTAGGTGGATTCTCCCTTGGGTATTGTCTTAATCAATTGGTTTTTCCCACAAGTATTTTCCCCAATTCATTCTCTTTATCTTTGCATATTTAGCTTAATAGTTAGTTAATTTTAGATAAATTAATAAATCCTTTAATTCTTAGGCTAAATAATAAAAAGAAAGTTAGTATTAGTACTTTTGGTTCCTTTGGGTTTGAAGATCCGGTCTTGCCACTAAACTGTACTACTATTCGATAGGTGCGCTTGCCTCAATTGTTGTCATAGTTAGTTTGTAACACCCCTAACCCGTATCTGCCATCGGGCTAGGGTTAAAGGCATTATCGGACCGATCGAAAACATTTTCAGAAGTTCATACATTCATCCATCCATCTCAAACATAATGTCCTTTAATACGGTCAACGAGACCTGAAATATGCTTATAAATCGGGTCGGGACTGTAACAGCCCGATTTAGGGCCTAGTCGGAACAATGATGCGAGACCATAAATCTGAAGTAGTAATATGAGTTTTAAAGGTATTTGAGATGGTTTCATGATATTATAAAAGTTTCATTAAGAAATTTTATGAAAATTTCTAGTAAAGGGTCCATTAGGACTAAATTGCAAAAGTTGCAAAATATGAGTTTCTAAAAGCTTTTTGTATTAAATAGCTTTAGAATATTAATTAGAAGTCCTTAAATAGAAAATTTTCCCAAATTATAATTTTTGAACAAAAATGGACATGAGTTAGTAAATGGGGGATTTTTAAAGAGAACGACATTTTGGTCATTTATCAATTAAATGATTAAAAAGGGAAAAAGATGATAAAAATTCTTATTCATCTTCTTCCTTGTGCCGAAAATTGGAGAGACTCCATAGCTAGGGTTCTTCAATTTTTCAAGCTTGCTAGTAAGTTCATTTTAGCCCCGTTTTTAATATTCTTCGTATTTTTAGAATCCTCGTATTATGAATTAGCTATTTTTAGCTATAAGATGAGCTAAGATTCATGTTCATAAATCTACCCATGTATGAGATGCATGTAAAATTATGTTTTATGGAAGATTATGAGAGTTTGATGTTAGATAAACATCTTTTTCTAAGTGAATTTCATGAAAAGTGCTAGTATGGACTAGTTTGTTAATATTATGAAATTTGTCATACATGGTAAAAATAGTGAAAATTTGTTATTGCTATAGTTGAAATAATGAATCAGCTAATCATGAAGTTTAAGAAGGTGGTATGAAAATTATTTTACGAGCCTAGGGGCAAAAGTGTAAATATGAGAAAGTTTAGGGGCAAAATAGTAATTTTGCCAAAGTATGAGTTAAGAGTCAATTTAGTCAATGTGAGTACTAAATGATCTAAATTATTATTATAGATCAAGAAAAATGAAGCTCGGATCAAAACCGAGGCAAGAACAAAGTCGAGGACTAAATTGCATATCTACTTACATTTTGTATATCGAGGTAAGTTTGTATGATTTCCAAGCTTCATGAATATTTTCATTGAATTGCTTGTTATGTTGTTAAATATACATTATTTTCATGAGAATGTTTAATGGTATGCTATACAAAGAAATTAATGAGATTAAGCATGAGAAAGTCCCAATTGAAGTTGAATTACTTAGGATACTTGATCTACCACCTGGGATAAGAAAGTCCGTATAAGACCAAACCAAGGCATGGCCTCGACAATCAAGCAAAGTTATCATGTAAGTCCAAGACAAGTCTTGGCATCGAAGAGTTATTATGAGATGAAGACCCATGTAAGCCCAAGCCAAGGCATGGCATTGGTGAGTCTTGAAGCAAAGTTATCATGTAAGTCCAAGACAAGTCTTGGCATCGAAGAGTTATTATGAGATGAAGACCCATGTATGCCCAAGCCAAGGCATGGCATTGGTGAGTCTCCAAGTAAAGATGTCATGTAATTCCAAGACAAGTCTTGGCATTGAAAAGCTATCATGAGATAGAGATCCTATGTAAGTCGAAGCTAAGGCATGGCATTGGTGAGTAACAAGAAAGATTTCATGTAAGTCCAAGCCAATGGTCGGCATTGACCAGTTCATGAGTAAAGATACCAAACAAGACCATGCCAAGACATGGCAATGGTAAGTTCCCAAGGGAACACACAAGGAAGACTTTGAGTAAGTCCATGTCAAGACATGGCATCAATACCAAGATGAGAGATCCCATGTAAGACCCTATCGAGGATATGGCTTTGGCATCGAGTTATATGTGGGATAAGATTCAGTATCCTCGGTTATTCATAAAAATTCATCGGGCAAATAAGTAAAGCTTAAATGAGATAGGAAGAAAATTAAGTAAGCAAAGCTATTATCGAGTTGAAAATGAGTATTATTCATGTTATGAATGATGAATTAGAGATTATGATTATTATAGTAAAGTATGCTGATCTTTGTGATCAAGTGATACAGGTATCTTGTCTACCTCACGAGCATGAGACTAGTAAGTGTCATGAGATATGTAAGAATCAAGAAGAGTAAGTTAAGCTTAACAATTTGAAATTATGATGCCATTGTTTATGCCAAAGGGTTTTGTTAAACAAACATATTGCTATGTACATTATATGCAAACTTACTAAGCTAAATGCTTACTTCTTTTATCCTTTCTTTCCATGTAGTTCCGTCAAGCTAATCTCGTGGATCATCGTTATCAGAGCTCGAAACACACTATCAATCACTATTTTGGTATAGCCAAGTTATTTTTATTAAG
Source organism: Gossypium bickii (assembly GCA_025503065.1). NCBI lineage: Eukaryota > Viridiplantae > Streptophyta > Magnoliopsida > Malvales > Malvaceae > Gossypium > Gossypium bickii. Next base: position 50,885,366 of record CP106719.1, read on the forward strand.
TATGGCATGTATAGGAAACACTTCATTTTGAGTATATGTTTTAAGAAGAATTAAAGTTTATGCTATTAAGCTTATTATTCTTTTGTATATGGCTAAGTGATAGGCCGATATGGGCTAAGTATGTATGTCTATTGATATCAATGAAGCATATAGTATTGTTCATGAAAGATGTAGTAATCTGAGTTGTTGAATTGAATATGAGATTGATCTTGATTTCAGGGTGGCAATTGGCTTAGTAAATAACCTTTAAGTGCCCATACGGATAGACACACTGGCGTGTGTCTAGGCCGTGCGTCCCCTGCACCTTAGTACCTTAAGTCAGAATAGACTATGGGTTAATCCCACGGCCGTTTGTTTAGGCTATGTGTGACACACGGTCAGAACATGGGCGTGTGCCGCAGGCCGTGTGAATATAGTCAGTATCGACCACGGTTGGAAGACACGGGCGTGTGGATATAGTTAGTGTCGACCACGGTTGGAAGAAATGGGCGTGTCTAAGGGGTACACAGGCGTGTCCCAGGCCACATGGGCGTGTGACCCCTGCTTTAAGGAAAAGTTTTCGATTAAGTTTCGAAAGTTTTCAGATACGTGTTTAAGGCCTCGTAGGTCCATGAAATGTATGATTAGACTAAGAAAGAGAAGTTTTTAATTCGGAACAAAATTTTACAACCCATAAGTGCATGTTTAAGAAAGTTCAAGCATAGTGATGTCTCATATCCGGTCTCAGCCTTGGACTCGGATATGGGGTGTTACAGGGAATAAACCGAAACACATACATTCTCGAAAATTTAAAACTTTTCTAAGTTTCAGGGGTTACTTGCCCGTATGGGCAGGCCATGTCCCTCCCACGGCTGTTAGACACACCCGTGTGTCCTCCCCGTAGTCGAAACTGACTTTTCTTCCACGGTCATCAAGCATGCCCGTGTACCTTGGCCGTGGTCGATCCTGTCAAAAATCACACGGCTACTAGGCACGTCAGTGTGCCAAGGCCGTGTACTCCTATGCTAGCTACTGACTTAGCCCCACGGTCATTAGGCATGCATGTGTGCCACAACCGTGTGACATTATAGGCCATTTTTAAGGCCAAAATGCCACCCACTTGGGTCTTACCTACAAGTAATATTTACCAACACATTTCATGCATACTAGATAACCAAAATAACCATTCAATCTAGACATTCAATATCCATTTCAACCATGCTAACTTCCAAGACCAAAACATATGTATATCAAGTATAGTTCATCTAAATGCTTACCCAAAAACTTGACCAATTCATGTGCTTTAACCATACCAAGGTATACTTCATATATCACATTCATTTAAACATAATACCAACATATAATTAGCCAAATCACATGGCTAAATTCACTTCATTTACAAATACAAAAGACTAGCCTATACATGCCATGTCTAGCAAAATATATATATCCAAAATGTACCAAAAACAAGTTGAATAGTGTGATGACGATCCTTGACGGTCCCGAGCCTTCAGTAGCTTTGACGACCTATAAAACAGAGAAAACACACACACGGAGTAAGCTTTCCAAAAGCTTAGTAAGTCATAATACAAACAAACTTAGCTACTCGGTTACTCGGTTAACGGAATGGAAACGGCTACTCGGTTACTTTCACTTTCCCGCGATCTAAGTCCGTTTTACTCGGTTCTTGATCTATATATATTCAGAATTAACCCTTTTATTCACTAATTCATTCAATTCAATCCGCATCCACATATTTAGGGCAATTTATACTTTAGCCCTTACCTTTTCACATTTTATCAATTTAGTCCATTTTTCTCAAAACACCAAATATAAAAAATTTATTCACACACATGCATAGCCGAGTCTCCCTAGGAACTATATAAGTCCATACTTTTCATCAAATTCACAAATTAGTCCTCCAAAATAATATTTTCTCAATTTAGCCCCAATTAGCTAAATTCATCAAAAATTCAAGAACAAAGTATGTTCATCTAGCTCAAATCTTCCATTTAACACCATAAATCATCATAAAGCTCAACATATCATCAATGGCATATCACACAAACATCATCAATTCACAAAATTAAAACATGGGTTTTGTAGCTCGCAAAGCAACGATTGCAAAAACGCAGAAATTATCAAAAACCAAAGTCAAAACTTACCTTAATTAAGCTCAAACCTACCCGAAACCTTGCTTTCTTCTTCTTTTCTTTTTCTTTTTGATATTCTCCCAAAGATAAAGCAATATGGCTTTCTTTTTTTTTTTGTTTTTAATGTTTTGTTTTATATAATATCTTATAATATATTAATGTTAATATTAACTTATAAAAATTAACATATAAAAGCATATATAACATTTAATGCCGTCTACTATTCTCATTTATGGTCAACTTGCGACATGAATCCCCCTATAAAAGAAGACACACCAATTAGGCCACTTTTACCTTTTATGCAATTTAGTCCTTTTTAATTTTAAACCCACATACGATCAAATTAAATCACGAAACTTACACACATGCTTAATCACATATCAAGGGCACAGAAAATAATATTTAAAAATTTTACTAACTCAGATTTGTGGCCCTGAAACCACTGTTCTGACTAGGGTATAAACTGGATTGTTACAATTCTCCCCCTTAGGGATTTTTGTCCCCGAAAATCTTACAGTTAAATAGAGTCGGATATTGTTGTCTCATTGAATCTTCCGGTTCCCACGTTGCCTCTTCAATTTTGTATCGATTCCATAATACTTTCACTAAAAGAATTTTCTTATTTCTCAACTCTTTCACTTCACGAGCTAAGATATGGATCAATTCCTCTTTATATGTAATATCGGATTGGATTTCAATTTCAGATGGGGCAATTACATGTGACGGATCAGATCGATATCTACAGAGCATCGAAACAAGAAATACATTGTGTATCTTTTCTATTTCAGAGGGCAACCTTAATCTATATGCAACCGGCCCAACTCGTTCAATGATATCATACGGTCCGATGAACCTCGGACTTAATTTGCCTTTATGTCCGAATCGAAGCACTTTCTTCAACGGAGACACTTTCAGAAATACTTTGTCACCGGTTTCAAATTCTATATCTTTTCGTTTCAAGTCTACATAAGACTTCTGACGGTCAAATGATGCTTTCAAAAAAATCTCGGATCAATTTCACTTTCTGTTCTGAGTCTTTTATCAAATCAACCCCATGTAGCTTATTTTCACTGAGCTCAGTCCAATACAGAGGTGTACGACATTTACGTCCGTACAAAGCTTCATAAGGTGCCATTTTGATACTTGATTGAAAACTGTTATTGTATGCAAATTCAATCAATGGCAAATACTGTTCCCACGTAGCGTTAAACTCAAGTATACAAAATCTTAACATATCTTCGAGAATCTGAATGATCCGCTTGGATTGACCATCTATTTGCGGATGAAAGGCTGTACTAAAATACAGTTTCGTGCCTAAAACTTCTTGCAATTTCTTCCAAAACCTCGATGTAAACCTCGGATCCCTATCTGACACAATGGATAGTGGCACCCCATGCAATCTAACAATCTTAGAAATATAAAGATCGGCTAATCTATCAAGTGAATAATCAGATCTCACCGGAATAAAATGGGCAGATTTCATCAATCGATGAACTATGACCCAAATCATATCTTTCTTTCTCAGAGTCTGAGGCAAACCAGAAACAAAATCCATTGTCACTCTGTCCCATTTCCACTCAGGAATCAGAATCGATTGTAGCAACCCAGACGGAACTTGATGTTCGGCTGTCACTTGTTGACAGATCAAGCATTTCGAAACAAAGTCAGAAATGTCTCATTTCATACTAGACCACCAATAGTGTCGTTTCAAATCATGATACATTTTCGTACTCCCTGGATGAACAGATAGACGACTGTTATGAGCTTCACACAAAATCAGTTGAATCAATTCCGGATTTCTCGGAATACAGATACGACCTCAAAATCTCAATCAATCATCAATAACTCGAAATTCAGATTCAGAATTTGAATCGCACTGAGCTCGTTTCGCTAATAACTCATTATCAAATTTCTGACCATCACATATCTGCTGTATAAACAATGGTTTCACTTTTAACTCAGCTAACACAGAATTATCATCAGAAAAATTTAACTGAGCATTCAAAGCACGTAGTACAGAGAATGATTTTCTACTCAAAGCATCAGCAACAACGTTCACTTTACCCGGATGATAATCTATCACGAGCTCATGATCTTTTAATAGCTCTAACCATCTTCTTTGATGCAGGTTCAAATCTTTCTGTGTCATCAGATATTTCAGACTTTTATGATCTAAAAACACATGACATTTCTCACCGTACAGATAATGGTGCCAAATTTTAAGTGCAAACACAATCGCAGCTAGTTCAAGGTCGTGTGTCGGATAATTCTTTTCATGCGACTTCAATTGTCTCGAAGCATAAGCTACAACTTTGCCTTCCTGCATCAAAACACATCCTAGACCATTTAACGAAGCATCACTGTGTATAACAAATTTTTTAACCGATTCTGGCTGTACTAACACTGGAGCTTCTGTTTATAGAGTTTTCAACTGATCAAAACTTTTCTGACATTTATCCGACCATTCAAATCTAACATCTTTCTGAAGTAATCTAGTCAACGGAGTAGCTAAAACTGAAAATCCTTTTACAAACCGACGATAATAACCAACTAAACCCAGAAAACTACGGACTTCAGATACATTTCTCGGAGGTTTCCAATTCAGAATACCAGAAATCTTACTCAGATCCATTCAGATTTCAGAAGCTGACACCATATGTCCCAGAAAACTAACCTCGTGTAACCAGAATTCACATTTGCTAAATTTTGCGTACAATTGCTTTTCTCTTAAAGTTTGCAACACAATTTTCAAATGTTCAGCATGCTCATTTTCATCATGTGAATAAATCAAGATGTCATCTATGAACACCACAACAAATCGATCTAGGTACGGTCTGAAAATTATGTTCATCAGATCCATAAAAATAGCAGGAGCATTGGTTAATCCAAATGCCATAACTAAAAACTCATAATGCCCGTACCTCATTCTGAAAGCAATCTTTGGAATGTTTGAATCTTTAACTCTCAACTGATAGTATTCCGATCTTAGATCAATCTTAGAAAATACAGTAGCTCCTTTTAACTGATCAAATAAATCATCTATTTGGGGCAACGGATATTTATTCTTTATTGTCACCTTATTCAACTGACGGTAATTGATACACATCCTCATCGTACCATTTTTCCTTTTCACAAACACAACAGGAGCACCCCAAGGCAAGAAACTCGGTCTAGCAAACCTTCTATCGGTCAATTCTTGCAACTGTGACTTTAACTCTTTCAACTCTGTTGGTGCCATTCTATACGGAGCTATCGATATAGGTGTAGTACCAGGCAGTAAATCAATACCAAATTCGACTTCACGAATCGGAGGTAAACCCGGTAACTCTCAGGGAACACATCAGAATACTCACAAATAATAGGTACTGATTCAACTTTCTTCTCCGGCACTTTTGAATCAATCACATAAGAAAAATATGCTTCATAACCCTTTTTTCACATAACTTTGAGCTTTTCAAAATAGATATCACAACAGGCAATCCATTCAAATCATTAGACTCAACTCGTTCAATCTCATCATTTGAACATCTCAAATCAATAGTCTTTTACAGTTCACAACAAGATCATGCAAAAACAACCAATCCATACCCAGAATAATATCAAACTCATCAAATGACAAAAGCATAAGATCAACAGGGAAACAGATATCTCGAAACATTAATGGACAGTTCTTGCATACTTTGTCAACAAGGACACTTTTACCTAAGGGGTTCGATACTTTTATAGCAAACTCAGTAGACTCTATAGGTAAAGTTTTACTAAATACTAAATTCATGCATATATACGAATACGTAGTACCAGGGTCTATCAATGCAATCACAGAAGTGTCATAAAGTGTAAAAGTACCCTTTATAACATCTAGAGATGAAGCTTCCTTTCGAGCTCGGATAGCATACGCTCTGACAGGCGCTCTAGCTTCAGACTTGGAAACATTGTCTCTCGTAGTTCTTTGACTACCACTGACATTTCTTACATTCTTCGAAGGTCTACCTCACACAGGTGCATTATTAGATCTCAGATTCTGAACAGTCTCTGGCTCGACAGACTCAGGGCAATCACAGATAAAATGATCAAGTGATCCACATCTGAAGCAAGCTTTGTCATTTAATCTACAGCTTCTCGGATGCCTTTTTCCATAATGTTTACATTCAGGTCTCTCCGATCGAGCATTACTAACGCTAGCCACTGAAGTTGCTGGAGTTTTAGAATTCATTTGCGGTCTAGATTGATTTCTGTTCGAATGTCCCACATTATCTCTGGAACGACTTTGATTATCTTTGAATCTTTTCGGAGCAGACTGAAATGATTTACTCTGAAATCTCTTTCTCATATCTCGAGCTTCAAACTCTGCTTTTCTTTTATCTTTCCCGAGTGCCTCAGCTTTGCACGCTCGATCAATGAGTATAACGAACTCTTTTATTTCTAATATCCCGACTAACAGGCGAATATTTTCATTAAGACCATCTTCGAATCTTTTGCACATTATAACTTCAGATGATACACATTCCTGAGCATACCGACTCATTCTCACGAACTCTCGTTCATATTCCAAAACAGTCATTCGGCCCTGTTTTAGTTCCAGAAATTCTTTTCGTTTCTGATCGACGAATCTTTTACTCATATATTTCTTCCAAAATTCACTCTAAAAGAAGTCCCATGTAACTCGCTCTTTTAGAACAACATAAATCAAAGTTTTCCACCATTGATAAGTTGCATCTCGGAGTAATGACACAACGCACTTTATGCATTCTTTCGGAGTCAAAGACATTTCGTCGAATACCCGTATAGTATTTTCTAACCAGAACTCAGCCCTTTCAGCATCATCATCATTAGTAGCCCGAAACTCTTCGGCTCCATACTTACGGATCTTGTCAACCGGAGGCTTATTCCACGGCTTTACATTTACAGTCAGAGGTATATCAGATTTCTGAGGGGGATTAACTGGAGGCAGGGGTGGTGAAACAGTCGGGTTATTCATTACAAATTGAGTGAACCACTCACTCATCATTTGGAAGCAAGCTTATTTAGCTTCTCCCTCTTGACCGCTCGTAGCCGGTCTCAAATTAGAGAGCGCTGTCCCTTGCGCGGAAGCAGGCGTATTACTTTCTATGTCGTCAGCTACGGCTCTTTCGGGATCCATTACTATACGAAAATCACATTTTTACGCATTAGGATTCATCACACTATCACAGTTCAGATATATGGCATGTATAGCTAGACTCTGACATACTACATTAGTCCGAGAATCGGCTAAACTATAGCTCTGATACCAACCAAATGTAACACCCCTAATCTGTATCCGTCGTCGAACTAGGGTTAAAGGCGTTACCCGACCGGTCGAAAACATTTTCAGAAGTTCATACATTCATCCATTCATCTCAAACATAATATCCATTAATACAGTCAACGAGACCTATAACATGCTTATAAACTAGGTCGGGACTAAATTGAAACACATACAGACATTCTCAAAAATTTAAAACTTTTCTAAGTTTCAGGGGTTACACGCCCGTGTGGGCAGGCCATGTGCCTCCCACGGCTGCTAGACACACTCGTGTGTCCTCTCCGTGGTCGAAACTGACTTTTCTTCCACAGCCACCAAGTACACCGGTGTACTCTGACTGTGGTCGATCCTATCAAAAAGCACACGGCTACTAGGCACGTCCGTGTGCCAAGGCCGTGTACTCCTATGCTAGCTACTAATTTAGCCCCACGGTCACTAGGCACGCCCGTGTGCCACAACCGTATGACATTATAGGCCATTTTCAAGTCCAAAATGCCACCCACTTGGGTCTTACCTACAAGCAATATTTACCAACACATTTCATGCATACTAGATAACCAAAATAACCATTCAATCTAGACATTCAATATCCATTTCAACCATGCCAGCTTCCAAGACCAAAACATATGTATATCAAGTATAATTCATCTAAATGCTTACCCAAAAACTTGACCAATTCATGTGCTTTAACCATACCAAGGTATACTTCATATATCACATTCATTTAAACATAATACCAACATATAACTAGCCAAATCACATGGCTAAATTCACTTCATTTACAAATACAAAAGACTAGCCTATACATGCCATGTCTAGCAAAATATATATATCCAAAATGTACCAAAAACAAGTTGAATAGTGTGATGACGATCCTTGACGGTCCCGAGCCTTCAGTAGCTTTGACGACCTATAAAACAGAGAAAATGCACACACGGAGTAAGCTTTCCAAAAGCTTAGTAAGTCATAATACAAATAAACTTAGCATAGAAGGCATATATACTCATAGATACATTGGCACATTTAAATCACTTAGCAAATTATCACATATATATACTTTGGTCCATGTACTTGACCATATTTGCCACATTGATCAATTCAAAAGTCTCATATATACAAAGCTCTTTCATGCTTACTATCACATCTCATAATGTTATCCAAATATACAAAATCATTATAGTAAGATCACATAGGAACTTACCTTGTATACACACTTAGTGTATGAATCAACGTACCTAAAACGAATTCACTATTTACAAGGCCATTTCATATCATAGACTTGCCTGTTGAACCGTAAGGAATCTAGTAGGATACTTAGAAAGCTCGGAATAGTCGTACAATGCCAACGTCCCAGACGAGGTCTTACATGCACTCAGATACTAATGCCAACGTCCCAGACGTGGTCTTACACGAATCAATACGATGTCGATGTCCCTGACATGGTCTTACACGTAAAGATCATATCGATGCCAACGTCCCAGACGTGGTCTTACACAAATCTCAAATCAACGCCAACGTCTCGAACGTGGTCTTACATGATAAAAATAGAACAGATACTTATGTCATGACATAGCTAATCCTATCTATCCCTAGGTTCGTACGGGACTTCTCGGACGTTGTCACTAAGTAATCCTTATCTCGGAATTCATGATCAGATCATATCATAAGTATTCATGGATAACAATAGTGATAAGCAAATACATAATTCAATACGAATTCGTTTATTTGCATAATGACTTACCTCAGATTCGATTTAATGGAATGGAAACGGCTACTCGGTTACTTTCGCTTTCTCGCGATCTAAGTCTGTTTTACTCGGTTCTTAATCTATACATATTCAAAATTAACCCTTTTATTCACTAATTCATTCAATTCAATCCGCATCCACATATTTAGGGCAATTTATACTTTAGCCCTTACCTTTTCACATTTTATCAATTTAGTCTATTTTTCTCAAAACACCAAATATACAAAATTTGTTCACACACATGCATAACCGAATCTCCCTAGGGACTATATAAGTCCATACTTTTCATCAAATTCACAAATTAGTCCTCCAAAATAATATTTTCTCAATTTAGCCCTAATTAGCTAAATTTATCAAAAATTCAAGAACAAAGTATGTTCATCTAGCTCAAATCTTCCATTTAACACCATAAATCATCATAAAGCTCAACATATCATCAATGGCATATGACACAAACATCATCAATTCATAAAATTAATACATGGGTTTTGTAGCTCTCAAAGCAACGATTGCAAAAACGTAGAAATTATCAAAAACCGAAGTTAAAACTTACTTTAATTAAGCTCAAACCTAGCCGAAACCCTGCTTTTTTCTTCTTTTCTTTTTCTTTTTGATATTCGCCCAAAGATAAAGCAATATGGCTTTCTTTTTCTTTCTTTTTAATGTTTTGTTTTATATAATAACTTATAATATATTAATGTTAATATAAACTTATAAAAATTAACATATAAAAGCATATATAACATTTAATGCCGTCCACTATTCTCATTTATGGCCAATTTGCGACATGAATCCCCATACAAAAGAAGATACACCAATTAGGCCACTTTTACCTTTTATGCGATTTAGTCCTTTTTCAATTTAAACACACATATGATCAAATTAAATCACGAAACTTACACACATGCTTAATCACATATCAAGGGCACAGAAAATAATATTTAAAAATTTTTCTGACTCGAATTTGTGGTCCCGAAACCACTATTCCGGCTAGGTATAAACCGAACTGTTACATAGTTTCTAGGCTCGATCATTCTTTTTATAAATTTTTAAGACTCTGACATACGATCAGTTTACTGATAGGGAAGAACTTTTGAAAGAATTTTCCTGGAAGTTCATGCCATGTCATAATAGATCCTAGTGCCTGCGAATCTAACCAAGATAAATCATTATGTATTAAGGAATAGGGGCACAATCGAAGATGAATAGCATCGTTGTGTCCTTCGTCATTCTGCCTCTAAACTGCAAATTGTTCTGGATTATTGTTGGTTTGATCTCAAAATTATTAGTCGTGATTGTAACACCCCTAACCCGTATCTATCTCCGGACTAGGGTTATGAGGTATTACCGATCAAATCTAAACCTTTAATCTTAATAGTTTATACAACATTAAATCATAATCAATCAACGTCACCAAGTCCCTTAATAAGGTCTACGAGACCTTAAACATGCATTAAAAAAGGGTTGGGACTAAATCGAGCTCATACAATTTTTTTCCAAAAACTTAACATTTTCAAAGCTACAGAGGTCACACGCTTGTGTGGGTAGACCGTGTGCCTCACACGGCCTCAGACACACCCGTGTGTCCAAGCTATGGTAAAACAGGGCATACCTATTGACTTGTCCACACGGTTGAAGACACGCTCGTGTGCTTAACCCGTGGTCGACACTGACTTATTTCACACGGCCTGTCAAAAGCCCGTGTGTCTGGCTCGTGTGCGAGTCTGACTTGTTTCAAAATACAAACTTAAGGGACACGGTTGAGACACACGCCTGTGTGTTCAATCGTGTGGGCAATTATAGGCCATTTGCAAGGCCAAATTGCCACCCAACTTTGGGTCACACCTACAAGCATCAAAACATACTAAATTCTTAACCCAAATGCATTCAAAACATACCAAAATATGCACCTTTTAAACTTCAACTATATCATTTATTTCCATACTCAATTCCAACACAAACATACCAATACCAAAATATCAAATTCACATCCATACATCACTCAATCCTTACCAATTCATAGCATGAAACTTACTACCTCCATATCATCAAAACATATCATAAAGGTCATTCACACAAAGTCACATAAACACATTATAACCATCATTCTCACATATCCAAGACATAAACTAAGATCATTCATCTATCAAGCCATATCACATGGCAAGATCTATACACCTCAAAACATACCATAATCACTAGCCTATACATGCCATATACCAAATTTACAACTTCCAAAAGTACCAAAATAGATAGCCCATAGTGTAATTGAGTCGCTGACGATCCCCGAATTCGAGCTAGCTTTAATGACACTGTAAACAGAGAAACACTTCACACAGTAAGCTTACAAGCTTAGTAAGTTCATCATATAACACATTTAACTCAACAAATCAATTTATAAGATAGACTATCACATGGTTCAATTCACAATGATATACAATCTCGTTCATAGTCATTACTCACAAAATCATCCATTTATCCATATACAATATCATCAACCACATAGGTTCCGTACATACCTGTGCTAACACTTAATTAATGATCACTTTTGCTACTTAATGCTCAATACCACAATTCATTCAACCTTCATTAATCATACGATTTACTCGTACACTTAGTGCCAATTTCTTAGCCGAAGCTTTAATATCATCGCACACTTAGTGTCTTTACATTAAACTGAATTTGACTCGGTATCGCATACACAGTGCTAATCAATATAATCGATACTTTCTTTATTTCACACACATAGTGTCGTTCACTGCTGTATCAATTCTATTTACGCACACTTAGTGCCACATCTCTTAAACCCACATATAACATTATAAATTCTTTAACCACATATTCATTCATTACATAACACATGAACATGATTTAAACAATTCGTATTATACACGAACTTACCTCAGACGTAGAAATAACAAAACAAGTCGATCAATCGAGTACTTTGTCTTTGCCTCGATCTCGATCCAAATCTCTCTTTTCGTGATATATATAGTATTAAACTCAACTCATTCAATCACCAAATCATTCAATTTAATCGAAACACACAAACTTAGGGCATTTTACAAAATAACCCTCACATTTTTGCATTTCGACGTTTAAGTCTCTATTTCATAAAATCATCAAATACACATAATTTCACTATACTCTTGCTTAGCCGAATTTTTCCCTAGCTCATACAAGCCCACATATTTCATTTATTTCAGATTTTAGTCCTTTAATTTCTCATTTTTACAATTTAGCCCATAATACTCAAATTCATCAAAAATTCAAAGACAAAGTATGTTAATCTATCACATATATTTCATATTTCAGCATCAACTATCACAAAACTCAAGCATTCATCAATGGCATCTTACAAAATCACCAACAAATTCAAAAATTAAGACATGGGCTAGCTAGAACACGAAGCAACTATCTCAAAAACATAAAAATCATAAAAAATTGAGCTCAAAACATACCTTGATTAAGAACAACAATTGCCGAATGTGAGAAAGCTTCTAACCCTTATTCCTTTTCTCTATTCTCGATGAAAAGATGATGAAAAATGGCCATCTAATTGTTTGTTTTATTTAATATTAACTTCATAACTCAATTACCATTTTAACCTTTGATTGCAACATTAAAATTCCATTAATATAAGCCCATTTTTGTCCATTCCCACTATCAAGGGTCTAATTACAACATAAGGACTTTTTATTTAATAAGCCATGACAATTAAGCACTTAAACAATTAGCACATTGCTTTTGCATTTTGTGCAATTAAGTTCTTTTTCACAATTCAGCACACAAACGATAAAATTTTCACATAGAATTTTCACACATGCTTAATAACATATTGTAAACACTAAAAATAATATTAAAATATTTTTCTGACCTCAAAATTGTGATCCAAAAAATACTATTCTGACTAGGGTCTAAACCGGGTTGTTACAGTGATGGCTGGCCATGTTATGCTTCCTTGAACCATCTCCGGACTTGGTAGCACGTAGTCCCTTAGGGTTCTTTCGTTGCGCACCATATGTATATTTGCAGGTAGCTATGGTGGTAGTGGTAGATCTCCTGCGTTATTATTATTAATTTTTTCAAATAGCGGGTTATCTCATGGTGGTAAATTGCCTACAGTAGGCAGTTGGTTCTACATTTGCAGTTGTTACTGTTGCTGCTACTATCGATAATTCCTACGAATTATTCTTTTTCGATCTGTGGTTGGCTCTATAGGTGTTCGCCTACTACAAGTCATACGCAAAAAAGAATACAAGATGTTAGAAACAATAAGAAAAATAAAATTTTATCGATAATGAAAAATTTTTGAATTATTTTATCAACTATAAAAATTAAAATCAATCTAGTGACGTTGCCACCCCGGCAACGACGCTAACAACTTGACCACCTCTGGACGTACCAATGTCCGAAGTAAAACTCTTGTCACAAGTATATGAGTCAGGTTGTAATATAGTTACAACGAAGAAGGTTGTAATATAGTAAAAATTTGAAGCCTGAAATCCTCAAAGAGTTTATCAAGTTTCACAAATCAGATCCCCTGACAAATGCAAAACTGAAAATAACTTAAAGCTTAAGAATAAGGGAAAAACTAAAAAATGAAACTATATAGAAAATTATACAGTATGAAAAACTGTTCATAACAAGTGTTAAATGAGCCTATTTATAGAGTTAGGGTTGTTGTCATCCTCAACCCTAGGTCAACTGATGCTTTTGTGTTTAACATTTGATTGTGCAAACCAAAATGCCCTTGGCTCGTAAGTATTTCTCGTATAGGACCGGTGTCACGACACCGTAGTAGTTGTGTCCCAGCATTGAAGGTAGTCTTGGAATTCTTGCTCTCTGCTCCCTATGTTGCGACATTAAACTCCCCATGTTGCAAGACAACGACCAGTATTGAGTTGGTACGCCCTCTAATAGTCTTCTGCACACTCAGAAAGTGTATTAGCTCTCCCTTAGGCCTCATTCGACCCCTAAGGTCAATAAAAGATGCAAATTACACTTTTTATTGAATGTAAACGAAACTAAGAAAACTTAATTAAAACATAATAAAAATGCTTATATTCAAGCTCCTCAAGTGCAAAAACTAGTTTAATCTGTTACACCGAATTATGACTAGTGTAATCTGTTACACCGAATTACGACTGATCATATATCAACCAAAATAATACATTCCAACCAGAGTAATATGCCTTGAATGGTACCTCAACATAATCAGCCTAGCATACTTCATTTAACCATTTACAACATATTGAAATAACTCATATATCAACCATAAAGACATATACCAAAGCTTACCAAATTAATTTAAGTGCAACACAAACTATCCATTTCTTTCACTACTATTTACCTACCAAACTCATCTCATGGTATAACACCTACTCGCCATTTAAATCATTAAGCATACATACCAAACTACTCAACAAGATAACATTAACATGACCATTTCCATGATACAAGCATATATTTATATATACACATGATTCTCAAAATGCCAACAAAATCCAGAATATAACTTAGCATAAACGAATGAGTCATTTGGTAAATGCCATTAATAACTAAAACATCACCAACACTAGAGTCCGAGATTGCTGCCGGATGCTGAAGTTGACAATCGAACCAAAAAGTACCTAACCTACGCACGAAAAATAAAACCTTACACTGAGTATAGCTTAATGATATTTCTATAATTTGAACATTAAAACATAATATATTTCATTCAAATGCATGAGTTAAAATTAATTGATAAGATGAAAATTATCATGTAAACTTTTACTATTTCTTAGTTTCATTACCCGAATCTAACAAAAGTCACTAGTATAAGGCATAACACTTCCATTTCATAACCATTTGAAATATTAAGCATTAATTATTTCATTTCATCTCAATTTCCATCTCATGAATTCAAAGAATATAACCATCTTTAATTCTATTCATTTCACATATCACTATTCCAATTCCAATTTCTATTTCCCTATTAACTTGACTCGAACTCGAACGGATATGCGGATCCAACTAACACACCAATTTGGCACCCAATGCTTGTTGGATAAATTCAAAAATAATAAGTTGCACCTTGCACTGGATGATAAAAATTGACAATAGATACACCTAGCACTGGTCGGTATAATCTAAAAATTAGGGGCCCAACACTTTGATCTGTCGTAATTCAGCGTAGCAAATTAAACTAGTTTTCATACTTAAAGAGCTCAAATACAAATAATTTCATTATGTTTTAGTTAGTTTCTCTATTTTAGTTTTAACTCAATAAAAAGTGTAAATTGAGTCCTTTTATGACCCTAGGGGCCAAATGAGGCCTAAAAGTGAGCTAACGGACTAAGTGATTGTGCAGGACATCATTCAAAGCAAAATAAGTCAAGGATGGCCGTTGTGTTACAATACAAAAATCCTAATGTCGCAACATAAGGAGCATAATACAAGAATGTCAAGACTGCCTTTAGTGTTTCTACATAGCCAAAGGATGTCGCAACACACCCCTATAGCCAAACTTGGGCCAGAGTATATTGCCTTCGATGTCACGACATAGGAACTAGGGTGTTGCAACACCGACCATGTATGGGAACAATTACGAGCAAAGGGTGTTTTGGTCCAAACGATGAAAATTAACACAAAAAGTCAACAAACCTAAGGTTAAGATGACGACTTAATCACGTAAAATGCAAAAGTTGCATTCAACTTGTTAAAGGTGTCAAATAGCTTTGGATTTTAAATATGATGGCCTTAAATGGTAATTAGACCATTTTAAATGATAGAGGACTTTTATGGACAACATTTATGTGATTTTAAATGTTATAATTTAGGACTAAATTTGGTATTTGATAAATAAAGGTAAATAAAATTAAACAAAGTAAAAATTTGTTATCATCTTCATCATATTGCTGAAATTGGAGAAGAAAAAAGCCAATGCTAGGTTTTGTTTATTCGATCACTTGTGCTCTTAATTGTTCAAGAAAAGAGGAATCTGAAATTAGATCGGGGGAAAGGCCAGATTATCGAGTAATTGACTCATTTCATCGTTTTTGTACTCGAGGTAAGTTCGTATATAACGAGATGTAATATCCGAGATTTATGGCTTATGCATTATTGCTACATTGTATAAAGTAGCATGCCTATGTGTGTTCCGATTATGTTTTATGAATCCTGAGAACTTTAGAGTGTAGAAAAATGCCTTAGAAATTATAAGATTTTAAGTTTTTAAAAGGGAGCTAAGCCCGATAGGCCTTAAGAGAAATTGTAGGGGAAATTAGACACAAAAATGGGCTTGTTAAAGTGGCAAGGAGGCGCCACTTAAAGCCTAGGGAAGTGACGCCATATGCAGTGGGCAAGGGTCTAGGTTCGAGCAACGAGGGAAGCAAATAGGAGTTTTATTTTGCAGCATAGATGAGCAGTGGTGGATGGCATGGGGAGACTGGATGGAAGAGCTTTAGATGTGGTCAAATTCCTTTTTAAATTCGGCTAAGCTAGAAGGATAATCATGGATTTATTTGAATTATTTTGAATAAATAAAGAAGAGAGAAAATAGGAGAAATGTAAGGGAGCTGATAAGGGGAGAGTGTTGGCCGGCCTAAGGACTCCCTTGAGGTGATTTTCGGCCAAGGTTAGTAAGGGGGGATAGCCGAATTTCATAAAAGCATTTTAGCCTCTCTTTTGTTTACTCTTTTCTCTCTAAAACCATCACTCTTTCTCTTCTCTTTCTCTTAACCTGTCTAGCCGAAATCCCTCTCCAAAAATCACCATTGCCGCAAGCTCTTCACCCTATCGCCGAATCTCCTACTTTGGTGGCCATAGCCGATTGTACCTTTTGAGAAGGGAGCCGATTCCTTCACTTGATCAAGAGCCAAAATATCCCTTGTGATAGCCGAATCTTTACCTATCACCATTGCCGAAATTGCTTAACCTTTCTCTTCTTCTTTTCACAATCTTCCAAAAGTCGAAAGTAAGTTCTTTCTAGACCATAGCCGATTGTCTATTAAAACCCCAAAAGCCAAAAACTGTTGATCCACATCTAGCCTATAGCCGAATCTCTCAAATGGTGTCAAGCAGGAGTGCAGTCGATTTCAATATTAAGGGTAAGATCAATGGTTATTCGATTTTCAATCTTTTCTCTTTTAGCCGAAATTTAGGAACTAACCCCATTAATGTTCTTGGCTGAAACTATGAAGAAGGTTTCGGGATTCTGCTATTGTCAACCATAAGGAGGAGGAGATCTTCGGGATTTTAAAGATCTAAGGTAAGTCATGTGTGGTATTTGGCCAAAGGCCATTTATTGTGATTAAATGTTAGAATTGGATCTAACATATGTCTATAGGAATTTTGACAGATACCACAACCAAGTAGCAATTTCGGGATTTGAAATCCACAAGGTAAGAAGGTATGAACATTCGGCCAAGGCTAGATTAAGCATTAGTGACTAGCTGATTCTGACTTTGACTTTTTAGGGAGGAGTACAATCTATTCAATAGACTTTCGGGATTTCAGTGAAAGCGTTAAGTAAGCAGGTGTGTAGCCCTACACTAATTCCCGATAGATTTATGGTTCTAATATTATGTGTATGTTAATAATAATATGAAAAGTGGGCAAAGGTACCATGCAATGGTACAAAGTACTCAGGTACGTAATCTTAACATTATGTTAATAGATGTTATGAACATTTGGAATATGGCACGTATGTGAATGTTGATATGAATACAGAATAAAGAATATGGCATAATTTCTGCATGTTTTATTATGCATGGGCATATGGGTGATATGGAAAGGGGAAGTGATCTGGTGGTTTTTACCACAATATCTGGTGACTCATGTCACATAATCTGAATGTGGTGACTTATGTCACAAAATATTATCTGGTGGCTATGCCACAAAATTATAAGGGCGATGTGCAAGTCGTCTGCAGTGACTGCCTTTGATGATGTGTAGCGGATGGTGGGTCGATTTAGTAATCCCCACGGTGTGATGGCAGGTACGGGTGATGTGTAGCGGATGGTTACTTAGGTTTGGGTTCGGGATTGCATCATTATTTATATTTGCTATATGTATATGTATGATCTGATATGCCTAAATCGTTTGGGACCTAGTGTTGGTTGTTATACACTGAGTCTGTTTGACTCACCCCGTTGTAGGATATCTTTTCAGCTGACACTCAGTAGATGGACCGGGTCAGCAGAGACTAGGTGGTGGCCATGCTGAATATTTTCGGGATTTCAACTAGTTGAATTTGCATTTTCTTATGATTTTATTATTTGGGATTTATTTGGTATTTTTCAGTTGTAATAAGGCCATTACTATTAATTGTGTTAAGTATGCATTTTATTCGGTTTATTACGATACGAATATTATTAAATCAAAATTAAATATCTTTTCTTAAAAATAAATTTTAAATGTTTTGACACATAAACACAAATGATTTTCAATTTCATGTTAAACCCTAAAAACTCAGCAATACTTTTAACTTAATGATTTCAAGTACAATTAAAAATTGTTTTAATAAAATCTAGTCTTCAAAACCACCCAAATTTTCCAAAATAACAAACAAGTTTTGAACGGTTTTACTTACGGAACATACCAGATCTAGTCGAGGCTCGTGGGCCGGGTTTGGGGTGTTTCACGAGATCCATTATAATTGTATTTAAATCCTTTGATTATGCATAAATTGTAAATACTAGACTACAGACTTGTTCAACCATGATTCAACAACGATTCGACAGTAATTTGAAATGATTCGACTATGATTTGGTATTGGAAATTCCCAGTTGAACCTTAAGAATAGTCTAGGATATTAATGACATGTCATTAGGGTATTAAGTTGGCTTCGGGCCATGATATCGACACTTCGAGTGTGAGTTATACCTTATCTGGCTACGGGCCATGGTATAGATATTTTGGAGAGGAGTTACCTTGATTTGGGTATGGGCCATGGTATAGGTGCTCCGGGATAAGTTACCTTGATTTGGCTACGGAACATGGTATAGGTACTTATCAATTAGGAACCTTGAATATCCAAACTCTATTCTGAATGGTTCAACAGGTAAATGAAAGATGTGGTTGAATATGAGGTTGGTACGAGATGGTACAGGTACATTCGGTAATAAATTGAGTATTAAAACTATTGAATTGATGAGTTCCTTGATAAATTATGTGAATGACCATTTGATAACTTGGGATTTAATAAAATTGTTATATATCGTTAATTATTATTTGTATGATGAATGAATGGTGATAGTTGCTTATTGTTCACATATGAGTTTACTAAGCTATGAAGCTTACTTTGAGTTATTTTTCTATGTTTTATAGTGAATCAAGGCTAGCTCGGATCCGGGAGTCGTCGGGAACATCATCACACTATCGAACATCTATTTGGTACTTTTGAATTGTGTATATTTGGTATATGGCATGTATAGGCTTGAGTCATTTTGGTGAATGATGTAGCCATTTGAGTTGGCTTATGAATATCTATGTTTAGTTTGTATATAGCCGAGGAAGTTGGCATATTTTGGTTGATTGAGTTGTATTTATAATTGTGCAAACGGCTTATATTATGAGTTAATGAATGAAATAGTGATGCTTGTTGATAATAGTTATTATGATATGAAATAGTAGCATTTTGAGTATTGATATGCTAGTGAAATAAGGCAAATAATGCATATTTATGGTGGCCACGTTGATGGATTATGATGAGTTTTTGATATGAATTTGAATGACCTAATTTGGTATTTAGATACTTGCATTGTTGATATTGAAAAAGCATGTTTTGATCTTGATTTGGTTGCTTGGAATGTCTAATTATGCTATTATTATGTACCATGTGAGTTATGTAGGTGGATGGTAATTTGGGGTGGCAAAATGGCTTGGTAAATATTCTATTTTTGTCCACACGGGTAGAGACACGGGCGTGTGTCTCAGCTATGTGTGACACATTATCTTGTTACACGGCTGTGGATCCCCTGGTGTTGATATTAAAATGAAGTCAGTATGCTCCACACGGTCTCACACACGGGCGTGTTGTCAGTCCTGTGGCACAAGTCAGTATACCCCCTAAATGGCACATGGGCGTGTGACTTGGCCGTGTTGCATAAGTCAGTATACCTTATAGGTTTGGCATGGCCTAGTACATGGCCTGGCACATGGGCGTGTGAGGCCAATTTGAAAGGCACGCGGGCTAGGCATACGGGAGTGTGGTCGGCCATGTGACCCAAGTCAGTATGTATGCCCTGTTTCCATACGGCCTGTGACACGAGTGTGTCTGAAGCAGTGTGAGGCACAGGCCTGTTCACACGGGCGTGTGACTCCTGAATGATTAAAAAATTTCTAAGTTTTCCAAAAATTTTGTATGTTATCAGTTTAGACTCGAACCACTTGTAAAGCATATTTAAGGCCTCGTAGGCCCTTATAAGGGACAATGTTATTGTTTTAAGCTATTTATGAGAATGAATGTTTTATGTTTGATAAATGTATGCTACATGTTATGAATTGATCAGTAATACCTCGTAACCCTATTCTGACGGTGAACACGAGTGAAGGGTGTTACATTTATTGGTATCAGAGCAACAGTTTAGTCAATTCTAGGACTAACGTAGCATGAGTGACAGTCGAGCTATACATGTCATATATACTCTGTGATAGTGTGATGATTCGTGATAGCTTAAATTGTGCTTTCATATAGTAATGGATCTCGAATGAGCTGTAGCTGATGTTGTAGAATGTAACAAGCCTGCTCCTATTCAAGGGGCAGCGCCATCAGATTCTAGGCCTAACGAGTAGCCACGAGGGAGAGGCTAAAGAAGCCTTTTCCCAAATGATGAACGAGTGGTTCACCCAGTATGTTTGGACAAATCTGGTTGTTCAACAACCTCTACCCCCAACTATTCCTCTACAAATCCCTGTTGTTCCTCAAGTTATAGATCCGATACGGTTGAATAAGCCGCCAGTAGATAAGATACGTAAACATGGGGTTGAAAAGTTTCGGGCTACTATTGATGATGATGCTGCGAGAGCTGAGTTTTGGCTCGAAAATACGATTCGAGTATTTGATGAATTGTCTTGTACTACTGATGAATTTATTAAATGTGTTGTACCTTTGCTGAGAGACACCGCTTTCAATGGTGGAACACATTGATATTTGTGGTTTCGAAAGAACGGGTTACTTAGGAATTCTTTTAGATGGAGTTCCGAAAGAAATATATAAGTCAGCGATTCCTTGATCAAAAGTATAAAGAGTTTCTGGAATTAAAATTGGGCCGCATGACTGTCACTGAGTATGAAGGAGAATTCGTACAGTTAAGAAAGTATTCTCGAGAGTATGTGTCTAATGAGGAGATTATGTGTAAACGGTTCATTGACGGGTTGAACGAAGATATAAAACTACTAGTCGAAATTCTAGAGTTGAAAGAATTTGTTGTTTTGGTTGAAAGGGCTTGTAAAGCCGAAGATCTTAACAAAAAAAAAGGGAAAAGCAAATTCAAAAGCGAGAGACTCAAGAAAAAGATCAATGAGTAAGCCGTATCAATCTTCGTCAAAGAAATCTAGAGATTCGTATGCTCGTCCAAATGCTTCAAATGAATATTCGAGTAGAGATCGTAGAAAACAATACTCCGGTTCTAAGGTTCAAGCTACATCAGTGTCGAGTGTTGGCAATGTGCAAGACATCAAACCCGAATGTCAGTAATGTGGGAGATGACATTTCGAAGATTGCTGGAATAAAAATAATAAAGCTTGTTACAAATGTGGTTCATTAGATCATTTCATCCAAGATTTCCCTGAGCACCCTATATTGAACACTGCTTGTAGCACAGGCGTGTCTAAGGGTCACATAGGCGTGTCCCTTGGACCACACGGGCATGTGAGCCCTGTAACATGAAAATTTTTCTAAGTTTTGTAAAATTTTCTAAAGTTCTCAGTTTAGTCTCGAACCACTTCCAAAGCTTGTATCGAGCCTCATAGGCTCGTTTTAGGGACGATATGAATGTGTATGAAAAGTTTTTAATTTGGATGGAAATTTATGACTCAGAAATGTATGTTTGCTTGTGTTTATGTCCGATAATGCCTCGTACCATGTTTCAGCGTTGAATACGGGTAAGGGGTGTTATATTTAATGGTATCAAAGCTACGGTTTAGTCTATTCTCAGACTAACGTAGCGTGTGAAACTCTAGCTATACATGCCATAAATGAACTGTGATAGTGTGATGACTCCTGACAATTTTAAAATATGTTTTAATATAGTAAATGGATCCCAATCGAGCTGAAGCTGATGACGTAGAAAGTAATGTGCTGGCCTTCGCTCAAAGGGTAACACCGTCTGAAAGTAGATCTCCCACTATTAGATAGGGAGGAGCAGAAGGGGGTAGGGAAGCCTTCCTCTACATGATGAACGAGTGGTATACGAAGTTTGTTTGAACAAATCTGAATGCTCAACCCCTTCCACCCCTACCTATTCCTCAGCTGGTTCCCGTAGCTCTACAAGTTATGGAATTCGTAAGAGTGAGCAAGCCTCTGGTTGATAAGATCTGAAAGCATGGGACTGAAAAGATTTTAAAGCAAATGTCGATGATGATCTTGAAATGGTAGAATTATGGCTCGAAAACTCCATCAGGGTATTTGATGAACTGCCATGCACACTGGATGCATGTATGAAATGTGCTGTGTCACTTTTGAGAGATTCAGCATACCAGTGGTCGAAAACCCTTGTATCAATAGTACCGAGAGAGAGGGTTAATTGGGAATTCTTCCAAGATGAGTTTAAGAAGAAATATATCAACCAATAGTTTATTGATTAGAAACGCAATGAGTTTTTAGAGCTGAAGCAGGGGCGAATGTCGGTAACTGAGTATGAAAGAGAGTTTGTTAGGCTCAGTAAGTATGCTCAAGAGTGTGTTTCCACCGAGCTATTATGTGTAAAAGGTTCGAATATGGGTTGAATGAGGATATCCGATTGTTAGTTGGAGTTCTTGAGCTGAAGGAATTTGTGGTGCTATTCGACCGAGCTTGTAAGGTTGAAGAGTTAAGCAAAGAGAAGAAGAAAGTTGAGTCTGAGGCTAGAGATGTAAGAAAAAGGCTGATGAGTAAGTCATTTCAATCTCAGTCTAAGAAATCGAGAGATTTGTATGTTCGATTGAGTGCTTCAGCTGGGTATCCCAACAGAGATCTTGGGAATCAATACTCGGGTTCCAAAGCCCAAACTACATCAGTAGTGAGCGTTGGTAACGCTAAGTCTGGTAGGCTTGAAAGTCAGCACTGCGGCAGACGACACCCTAGTGAATGTAGAATGTATGACCGAGCTTGTTTTATGTGTGGCTCTTACGACCACTTTATTAAAGATTGCCCAGAGATGGTTGAAAATGATAAGTTTCAGACTGCAAGATTGGGCAACACTGCCTCTAAAGGGAGACCACCAAGGAACACGAGAAATGGAGCTAGTAGTAAAGGTGTGAAAAAAGTTACATCTATAAGATCTGAGGCCAGGGCACCTGCTAAAGCCTATGCTATCCATGCCCGCGAAGAAGCGACATCTCCCGATGTTATCACTGGTACTTTTTCTATTTATAATACTAATGTAGTTGCATTGATTGATCTTGGATCGACTCATTCTTATGTTTGCATAAAATTGGTAGCTAGTAAGAACTTGCCTGTTGAGTTTACTGAATTTGTGATTAAAGTGTCAAACCCCTTAGGCAAATATATGCTAGTTGATAAAGTTTGCAAGAATTGTCCATTGATGATTCGAGGTCACTGTTTTCCAGCTGACCTGATGTTGTTGCCATTTGATGAGTTTGATGTCATTTTGGGTATGGATTGGTTGACACTGCATGATGTTGTAGTGAATTGTAGATAGAAAATTATTGAATTGAAATGTGAGAATGGTGAAATTCTTCGAATTGATTCAAATGAGTTGGGTGAGTCACCTGATGTGATTTCTTTAATGACTGCCCAAAGATATGTGAGAAAGGGTTGTGAAGCTTATCTAGCTTATGTGTTGAATACAAAAGTGTCTAAATAGAAAATTGAATCAGTGCCGGTAGTTAGTGAATATCCAGATGTTTTTCCAAAAGAGTTGTCTGGGTTGCCACTGATTAAAGAAGTTGATTTTGGTATTAATTTAGTACCAGGGACTTCACCGATATCGATAGCCCTGTATAGAATTGCTCCAACTAAGTTAAAAGAATTAAAGTCTTAGTTACAAGAATTGAGGATAAGGGTTTTGCAAGATCGAGTTTCTCACCATGGGGTACACCGGTGTTATTTGTTAAGAAGAAAGATGGATCCATGAGACTTTGCATTGATTACCGACAGATCAACAAGGTGACTGTAAAGAACAAGTATCCTTTGCCAAGAATTGATGACTTGTTTGATCAGTTGAAAGGGGCAACAGTATTATCGAAGATTGATTTGAGGTCTGGCTACTACCAGTTGAGAGTTAAAGAGTCAGACGTGTCAAAAACCACTTTCAGAACAAGGTACGGGCACTATAAATTTCTTGTCATGCCTTTCAGACTAACTAATGCTCCTGCTAATTTTATAGACTTGATGAATCAAATTTTCTGACCGTACTTAGATAAATTTGTGGTTATTTTCATCGATGACATTTTGATTTATTCTCAGGATGAGTCTGAGCATGCCAAACATTTAAGAATTGTGTTGTGGACTTTGAGAGATAAGAAATTGTTTGCTAAGTTCAGCAAAAGTGAGTTCTGGCTTCGAGAAGTCAGATTTTTGGGACATCTTGTCTTTAGAGACGGTATTCGGGTTGATCCGAGTAAGATATCAGCAATTGTTGATTGAAAACCACCGAAGAATGTATCAGAGGTCAGAAGCTTTCTGGGCTTAACCAGTTATTATCGAAGTTTTGTCAAAGGATTTTCGACGATTGCTACTCCTATGACTAAGATGTTGCAAAAGGATGTTAAGTTCGATGGTCAGAATAATGTCAACAAAGTTTTGAGAAGTTGAAAACATTATTAACTGAGGCACCGATTTTAATGCAACCTAAACTAGGAAAAGAGTTCGTAATTTATAGTGACGTGTCACTAAATGGATTAGGATGTGTGTTGATGCAAGAAGGCAAAGTGATAGCTTATGCCTTGAGATAGTTGAAACCGCACGAGAAGAATTATCCGATGCACGATTTGGTATTTGCCGTCATCATTTGTACGGTGAGAAGTGCCATATCTATACCGACCTTAAGAGTTTGAAGTATTTGATGACTCAAAAGGATTTGAACTTGCGACAACAGAGATGGCTCGAGTTACTAAACTATTATGAGTTGGTAATTGACTACCATCTCGGAAAGGAGAACGTAGTCGCAGATGCTTTGAGCAGAAAGTCATTGTTTGCTTAAGAGTTATGATTAGGAGGTTGAATTTATCCGATGACAGTTTGGTTCTAGCTGAGTTGAGAGCTAGACCGGTGTTTCTTCAGCAAATTTATGAAGCTTAGAAAAGTGATAGTGAATTGCAAGCTAAAAGAGCTCAGTGTGAATTTGGTAATGATTTAGACTTTCGGATTGGTTCATATGATTGTTTGATGTTCCAAGATAGAATATGTGTACCAAAAAATGATGAACTTATTCAGATGATTTTACATGAGGCACACAATGGTTGTTTATTAGTTCATCCGGGTAGTACGAAAATGAATAATGATTTGAAGAAATGGTGTTGGTGGTTAGGTATGAAATGGGATATTTCAGAGTTTGTTTCGAGATGCTTAGTTTATCAACAAGTAAAGGCTGAACACCGAGTACCTTCGGGCTTACTTCAACCAGTGATGGTACCTGAGTGGAAATGAGACAAATTACGATGGATTTCATAACGGGTTTGCCTTTGACTCTGAAAAAGAAAGATGCTGTTTGGGTCATTGTCGATAGGTTGACGAAATCGGCTCATTTTATACCAGTACGTACCGATTACTCACTTGACAAGCTAGCTGAATATTGTAATCTGTGTATTTTTAAGCTCCCCTAACCCAAGCTTTTCATATATAGATAAGGGCATTAAATTAATACTAGCTCCTAAGTCACATAGAGCCTTACTAGATTGAAAGTTCCCTATCTTTATTGGGATTGTAAAACTCCTTGAGTCTTTTAATTTTGGAGGCATCTGTTTAGATATAATTGCACTAAATGAGGCGTTTACATTAACTTGCTCTCCAGTTTCTATTTTTCTATGCCAAGACATAATTTATTTTAAATACTTGGCATATTTAGGAAAATTTTCAATTAAATCAATTAGAGGAAAATTAACGTTTGGAAATTTGAATAAGTTTAGAAAACTTACAAATTCTGCCTCATTTCGTCTTTGTTTTTCTTCTAACCGTGAAGGGAATGGTACCCTTGTCAGTGCAGGTTCCTTGATTGGCTCTTCCTTCTTCTCAACTATTGGCTCGGCTAACTCCTCTTGTTCAGGTTTAGTCTTAGCTTATTGGGGGTCCTTTTGAAGATTGTCGGTATCCCCTTTGTTCTTCTCTAGAGTTGGGTTCTCTGGGTTGCTCAGTACTTGGCCCGTGTAGAGCGCAATTACTTTCACTTGCTCATCTTTTCTCTAGGGATTATTCTCATTGTTGCTAGGGATTTCAATGCCAGTTTTTCTTTTGATGTCTTCTATCATGCTCATTAATTAGCTCATCTGATCTTCAAGCTTTGTCAATGTTTTTGTTGTATTGGTGCATTCAGTTTGCACTTGTTTTACTTCAGTCCTCATTGATTGCATCTCCCCCTTGATCTGATCCAAACATTGACCACATATAGTATGGTCATTTGGGTTGGCCCTTTCTTGAGGTTTCTGTAAATAAGGAGGTTAATAAGTATTATTTTTGGAAAAATTAGAGTTATTACCTCCTCCCTGGTTTACGCCCCATCTCAAATTTGGGTGATCTCTCCAACTGAGATTATAAGTGTTTGGATAAGGGTTTCCACCCCTATTCCCAATGCATTTCATGTCCTCGATTGGATTATTAAGATAATGGATGAGAGGTTTATGTCTTCCGAACGTCAACGACACACTAGATGTAGAGTCTATGCAGTTAAGTCTATCAAAAATTTGTTCATATCTATCATCTTCCTAGAAAACTTTTACTGTTGATGGTCTCTGGCTATAACTAGATCTTTGATTTAGCCTCTGACAAGAATTCATTGGCATGTTTTCAATTAGATCATAGACATCCTTTATGTTATGTTCATTAGGGCTCCTCCTGCGACTTCATCTAGTCCTGAACATGCATGTGCATCCAACCCGTTGTAAAACATCTATAGTCTCAGGCACTCAGGTAGACCATGGTGTGGGCATATTTTTATCTACATTTTAAAATGTTTCCAGGCTTTGTGGAAGCTTTCTCCTTTTACCTACTTCAAGGTAGCAATCTCTTTTCTTAGTTGGACTGTCTTACTGATTGGAAAGAACTTTTGTAGAAACTTCTCCGCAAGTTCATTCCATGTCGTGATAGATCTTGGTGCCTGCGAGTCTAACCAAGTAAACGCGTTATCAATCAAGGAGAAGGGGAATAGCCGAAGATGAATAGCATCATCAATGACCCTGTTATACTTAAACGTATCGCAAAGCTAAAGGAACCATTTTAGATGCTAATTTGGGTCCTCCGTTATGATGCCTCTGAACTGTAAATTGTTTTGAAACATCTAGATCATGGCCAATTTCATCTCGAAGTTATTTTTCATAATGACTGGTCTTGTGAGGTTGCCTTGAACCATATCTAGATTCAATAGTGCATGATCCTTTAGGGTTTTTTCTTCTCATGCCATCTGTTGGTTTAATGGTAATTGCTGTAACACCCCTAACCCGTATCCGTCGCCAGAGTAGGGTTACGAGGTATTACCGATCAATTCATAACATATAGCATACATTTATCAAACATAAAGCATTCATTCTCATAAATCATTCAACACAATTACATTGTCCCTTATAAGGGCCAACGAGGCCTTAAACATGCTTTAGAAGTGGTTCGGACAAAACCCGATAACATACGAAAATTTTTGGAAACTTAGAAAAAATTTCAACCATACAGGGGTTACACACTCGTGTGAACAGACTGTGTGCCTCACACGGCTCTAGACACGCCCGTGTCTCATGCCATGCGGAAACAGGGCATACATACTGACTTGGGTCACAAGGCCAACCACACGCCCGTGTGTCTAGCCTGTGTGCCCTTCGAAGTGGCCACACACGCCCGTGTTCTAGGCCGTGTGCTAGGCCATGCCAAACCTATAGGGTATACTAACTTATGCAGCATGGCCAAGTCACACGCCCGTGTGCTAGGCTGTGTGCCAATTAAGGGGATATACTGACTTGTACCACACGGCTAGTCACACGCCCGTGTGGAGCATACTAACTTCAATTCAATTTCAACACTAGGGGACACACGACCGTGTAACATGAACATGTGTCACACAAGGCTGTGTAACATGAACGTGTGTCACACACGGCTGAGACACACTCCTGCGTCTCTTCCCGTGTAGACAAAAATAGGCCATTTGCAAGGCCAATTTGCCACCCCAACTTCCATATACCTACATAAGGTAAAATGGCACCATTTCATCATACAATTAGGCAACCAAAATTATCAATCAAATGCACAATTCATACCATTATAATTTCATCTATTCCAATTCTGAAATCTCTACCAGTTACTTAGCCAAATACATGCCAAAACAATATCAAACTGTAACACCCCTAACCCGTATCCATCGCCGGAGTAAGGTTACAAGGTATTACCGATCAATTCATAACATATAGCATACATTTATCAAACATAAAACATAAAGCATTCATTGTCATAAATCATTCAACACAATTACAGTGTCCTTTATAAGGTCCTACGAGGCTTTAAACTTGCTTTAGAAATGATTCGGGACTAAACTGATAACATACAACAAATTTTTGGAAAAACGTAGAAAAATTTCAACTATATAGGGGTCACACGCCTGTTGAACAGACCATGTGCCTCACACGGCTCCAGAAAAGCCTATTTGTCAGGCTGTGTGGAAACAGGGCATACATATTGACTTGGGTCACATGGCCAACCACACGCCCATGTGTCTAGCCGTTGTGCCCTTCGAAGTGGCCACACATGTCCGTGTACTAGACAGTGTGCTAGGCCATGTCACACCTGTAAGGTATACTGACTTATACAACACGGCCAAGTCACACGCCCGTGTGCTAGGCCGTGTGCCAATTAGGGGGGTATACTGACTTGTACCATACGGCCAGTCACACGACCGTGTGTGAGACCTTGTGGAGTATACTGACTTCAATGTCAATTTCAACACCAGGGGATACACGGCCATCTAACATGACCTTGTGTCACACACGGATATGACACACGCCCGTGTCTCTACATGTGTGGACAAAAATAGGCCATTTGCAAGGCCAATTTGCCATCCCAACTTCAATGTACCTACACAAGGCAAAATGGTACCATTTCATCATACAATTAGGCAGCCAAAATCATCAACCAAATGCACAATTCATATCATTATAATTTCATCTATTCTAATTCTCAAATTACTACCATGTACTTAGCCAAATCAATGCCAAAATAATATCAAACAATATGGTTCGTTTACCATAATTCACATAACCGTTATAACTTCCATAATGTCTTGGTTACAACCATGCCAAAACAAACCAAAATAAGCCATTTACAAGCCATTTCTAATAGCCAAACACACATCAATATTAACATCATTTACAAGCCAAATCTCATGGCTATGATCACAACCAAAATACCACATCTAGCCTATACATGCCATATACCATAAATGTATAATTCAAAAGTACCAACATAGATGTTTGATAGTGCGATGATGTTCCCAACGACTCTTGGATCTGAACTAGCCTTGATTCACTATAAAACATAGAAAATAACACGAAGTAAGCTTCATAGCTTAGTAAGCTCATATGTGAATAACTTATTTCATCGAATAAATGTAAATCAACCAATTGCACATGACAAAACCATATATACATTAACTACAAACCTTTCTCATGTCTCAAAACATGATCAAATACAAATTCATCAAACTTTCACTATTTAATACTCGAATAGGTTCTGCACGTACCTGTATTGCCTCGTACTAACCTCTTCTCAACTACATCATTCATTTACCCGTTAAACCATCCAAAATAGAAATCGGATACTCAGGAGTCTCGTATGATAAGTACCTATACCATGGCCCTAGTATCTGAAGAACTATTATCATGGCCCGAAGCCAAATCATCCGATATGCATGCCACGAAGCCAAATCATCCGATATGCATGGCCTGAAGCCAAATCAGTAAAATACGCACCCGAAGTGCTAATATCATGGCCCAAAGCCAAATCAACGTATCACCTATTGACATGTAAATAGTATCCAAAACTATTCTTAAGGTTCAACTAGGATTCCACACATTTCGTTTCTATCATCGAATGCATTCGTAAAGTCGTTTTCACAATTCATACATTATCCATAATCTCATTTTAACAATTTATGCAATATTAAAGATTTTAACATGCATTTATAATGTAATCATCACATACAAACTTACTTCATATTCAGAATTGACGAGTCGGGTCGACTACTCGATAACCTTGCTTTTCCCCTGATCTAAATCCAAATCCATTCTTTCCTTATCTATATGAATTCAAAATTAACTTATTTATTCATCTACTTATTCAATTAATCAAAAATACACATTTGGGCATTTTTACACATTAGCCCCTAAACTTTCGCATTTAATCAATTTAGTCCCTATTTCACAAATGCACAAAATTCATTCAATTCAACAAAACCCATGCTTGGCCAAATTTTATATAGGTCCCTAGCAGTCCAAAACTTTCATTTCTTTCACATTTCAACCACCCAATTTGCACATTTCACAATTTAATCCCTATTCTGCATTTTCATCAAAAATCACTAAAAAAACATGTAAAACTATCATCAAGCTTTCATATTTCAGCATTAAACATCAAAGAACACATAGATTCAACAATGGCAACTATCAAAATCTTCAACAGCTTTGAAATTAAAGGTATGGGCTAGCTAGATTGAGCTGCAACGATCTCAAAAATGTAAAAATCATCAAAAACGAACTTACTAATTGGCTTCAATGTGACCGAACCTTCAAGGTGTTTCCATGGCTTTTCCAAGCCCTAAATTTTTGGCTATAAAGATGATAATAGGTTAAAATTATCTTTTTTATTATTTAAGCCTTTCATAACCAAATTACAAGTTTTAAGCCTTTCATAACCAAATTACAAGTTTAACCTTTATAAATTCATTAAAATTTCACTTAAAGGATGTCCATAAAAGTCCACTAACACTAAAAATGGAATATTTACCACATAAGGACCTTAACTTTAAGGTTTTATAGCTATTTGACACTTTAGCTAATAGAACTCAAGTTTTACATTTTACGCGATTTAGTCCTTTTTATCAAATTAACCAACCAATCGATAAAATTAGCTCACAAAATTTTCACACATATCAAATAACATGTTGTAAATACTAAAAATAATATTAAAATAATTTTTTGACATCAGATTTGTGGTTCTAAAACCACTGTTCTGATTTAGCTAATACCGAGCAGTTACAACTCTCTCTACATTAGGGATTTTTGTACCCGAAAATCTTACTAGTGAATAGGTACGGGTATTGTTTACTCATAGCATCCTCGGGTTCCCATGTAGCTTCTTCAACCTCGTGTCGATACCATAATACTTTCACTAATGCGATTCTCTTATTTCTTACCACTTTGATCTCACGATCTAATATTCGAATCGGTTCTTCAGCATATGATAGATCAGACTACATTTCAACCTTAGTCGGGGAAATGACATGTGAAGGGTCGGATCAGTATTGTTGAAGCATCGAAACATGAAACACATTATGAATTTTCTCTAACTCAGACAGTAAAGATAGTCGATATGCCAGTGGCCCAACTCGCTCAGTAATCTCATACAGTTTAATGAATAGCGGACTCAATTTCCCTTTCTGACCAAACCGCAATATCTTTTTCCACGGAGTGAAACACCCCACACCTGGCCCACGAGCTCGGACCGGATCTGATATGTTCCTCGATGTAAACCGGTTCAAATTCTTTAGTTACTTTGAAAAAAACTGTGTGTTTTGAAAGAAAAATTATTTTTGTTGGGTTGGGCTTGAGTTGGAAACAAGTTTCGCTTATATTGAAATTTTAGGTGATAAAACGTTTAGAGTTAGTTTTAAAATAAATTTACTTAATACTTTAACTAAATAAAAATTTGTAACGTAATAGAATAAAACGAAACAATAGAATAGTTCAACTATGGCCTTATTACATCAAATAAATTGCAACATTAAATTCAAAGTACTTAAAATAAAAAGTCTCAATCAAATAAATTTCCTTGCTGAGCATGGCCACCCCTAAGCTTCTGCCGACCCGGTCCATCACTGTTCATCACCTGAAAAATGTTCCCACAACGGGGTGAGTCAACAGACTCAATGTGTAACCACAACACTAAGCCTTAACAAGTTCAGACATATCAAATCATTCATATTCATAAAACATTAAATTAATATGATGCATTCCGAACCCAAAACCTAGTTAGCCATCCGCTACACATCACCCGTACCAACCTGCACACCGTGGGGACTACTAAGTCAACCCTCCATCCGCTACACACCATCGAAGTAGGCGCCGCACGATTTACATGCTTATCGCCGTTATAATTTTCGTGGCATAGCCACCAGATAATATTTGTGTCATGTGACACCACATTCAGATAATGTGACCGAAGTCACCACATTCAGATAATGTGACCGAAGTCACCACATTCACTTTCCCTTTTCATATAATCCGAATGCCCCATATCATGCATATCATGCACATCATGCCTTAATTCGCATTCTTATCACTTTTCACATGTTATATATAACATATATTCATATTCCTAGTAGGAGTAGGAAACGTACCTGGGTACTTTGTACCATAGCATGGTACTTAGCCATATTTTCCACATTCATATTAACATATGTATATAATCAATACCATAAAACTATTAAGGTTTAGTGTGGGATACACACCTGCTTCGATTAACAAATTGACTGAAATCCCGAAATCCGATCTACTGCCTTAGATCCTTAACTCCCTACATTCGGCCACACTTAGTATTTTAGGGTAAAGCCTATTCGGCTATAAGGTTAAATCCCGAAGGATTATTGTAACCAAAAATCCTTACCTTGCCGATTTGATTACTAATCAAATCCCGGAACGTTGTAGACTCCCCTTCTTGTAATCGGCTGATATTAAATCCCTTCATAGATTAGTTTCCAGCTTAAACACATAAAAATAGATCTAAATACTAAAACAGGGCCTTGGCCGAATATTCATAGTCACTTACCTTAAGATTCTTAAATCCCGGAATAACCCCTTGGTTATAGTTTCTGTCGAAATCCCTAAAAACACATGTTAGGTCTGATTTCTAATTGCTTTATGAATTTAATCAAGCGGCCTTTGGCCTAAACCATACTTTTCTCACCTTAGATCTATAACTCCCGGAGGATCTCTTCTCCTAGTAACTGACAATAGAAAAAATCCCGAAAGATCTTTTGTAGTTTCGGCCAAGAGACACAATTGGCATTAGAATCTTAATCTTGGACTTAAAGAAAAGAAATATAATGATAATAATAGATCCTTACCCTTACTACGTGTCGACACACCCTTGCTTGAAGCCCTCAAAGATTCAATGCATGGAGACTAGATAGTGATTAAAAAGGTTTCGGCTTTTGATGTTAATGGACAATCGGCTAGGGGGTTGTCTTTGGGGTTTCGGCTTTTGATGGATTGGATTGGAGAAGAAAAGAAAAAGAAGAAGATGAAGAATAGAGATGGAGGATTCAGCAATGGTGAGTCTTTGAGAGAAAGAGCTTGCGATTTTGTCAAAAGAGAAAATAGAGGAGATGACAAGTGAATTTCGGCAGAGGCTTCAAAAGAATAGAAAAAGAAAATAATGCAGAATGGCCTCTCTTTTCCTCCTATTGCCGAAATTACTAGGCCAAGACTCCCTTACATGGCCATCACTTCTCCCTTGTTTTCCTCCTTATCTCTTTATTTAAAAATTAAAGAATAATCCCTCATTTATCTCTTGAAAATAATCTAAAATAAATCATCATTTATCTACCCCTTAGCTGAAATTTTAAAAGAATTTAAACTCCTCCCTTAATGCCTTAATGCCGTCCATTACCTCTTCCCTATGGCGCAAAAATAAAACTTTTATTTGCTTCCCTCACGACTCGAACACAAGCCCTTTCCTCTTAGCATGTGGCGTCACACACTAAGGCCCTAAGTGGCGCCTTGTAGCCACATTACCAAGCCCAATTTCATGTCATATTTCCTCCATAAATTTTCTTAAGGCCACCTTGCCTTAGTTCCCTCTTTTAAACTTTAAAGCTTAACATTTCTAAGGCATTTCCTTACATTTCCAAGACATTTCCTTACATTTCCAAGACATTTCCTTACATTTCCAAGACAAGACATTTCCTTACATTTCCAAGACATTTCCATACATTTCCAAGACATTTCCTTACATTTCCAAGATAAGACATTTCCTTACATTTCCAAGACAAGACATTTCCTTACATTTCCAAGACATTTCCTTACATTTCCAAGACAAGACATTTCCTTACATTTCCAAGACATTTCCTTACATTTCCAAGGTTCTAAAAATGCACACAACACATCCCTATCACAATAGACATGCTATTTCATAAAATTAAGCAAAAATAAATAAGCCCAATTTCAGGATATTACAGTTCTACCCCTTTAAAATAATTTCGTCCTCGAAATTACCTGGCTGAAATAAGTGAGGGTATTGCTGTCGCATTGCCTTTTCTAGCTCCCACGAAGGTTCCTCCGCTCCATGATTGCACCATAAAACTTTGACTAGAGGAACTGACTTCCTCCGTAACACTTTCACATCACGTTCCAATATCTGAATTGGCTCTTCTTCGTAGGACAAATTTGGTCTTAGCTCCACCTCCTCGACTAGTGACACATGAGATTGGTCTGATCGATATCGATGTAGCATGGACACATGGAATATGTCGTGCATCTGCTTCAATTCTGGTGGCAACTCTAGCTGGTATGTCACTGGTCTAATTCGCTTCAATACTTGATAGGGTCCTATAAACCTTGGACTTAACTTTCCTTTTCGTCCAAATCTCATTACCTTCTTCCAAGGTGACACTTTAAGGAACACTTGATCCCCCACATCGAACTCTATTTCCTTCCGTTTCAGGTCCGCGTATGACTTTTGCCTATCAGATGCTTCCTTCAACGTTGCCCGAATTATCTCAACCTTTTCCTCGGATTCTGCCACAATTTCTAGACCCAAAACTTGACGTTCTCCCAATTCCGTCCAACATGTAGGAGTTCGACACTCCCGGCCATATAACGTTTCATACGGTGCCATCTGAATACTAGCCTGATAGTTGTTGTTGTAGGCGAACTTTGCTAAAGGCAAGTAGTCTTCCCAACTTCCTCGGAAATCCATCACACAGCCTATCAACATATCCTCCAACACTTGTATTACCCGTTCAGACTGACCGTCCGACTGTGGATGAAAAGCCGTAGTGAAATCCAACTTAGTCCCTAAAGCTTGATGTAGCGCTTTCCAAAATCGAGACGTAAACCTTGGGTCTCTATCCGAAATGATTGACACCGGCACTCCATGTAACCTCACAATTTCTGCCACATATAACTTGGCCAACTTTTGAAGAGAATAATCAACTCTTACGGGATGAAGTGTGCGGATTTGGTCAAACAGACTACTATTACCCATACCGAGTCCTTCTTAGTAGGGGCAAGGGGAAGCCCACTAACGAAGTCCATGGTGATTCTCTCCCACTTCCACTGCGGAATTTCGATTGGCTGAAGTAATCCCGATGGAACTTGGTGTTCACTTTTAACTTGCGACACGCCACCATTTTCCCACGAATTCAGTAACTTCCCTTTAAGATCGAGCCACCAAAATCGCTCCCCTTAGATCCTGTGCGACTTAATGCCTCCGGGATGCATAGCATAAGGGCTACTATGCGCTTCCCGAAGAATCCTCTGTCTTAACTCCTCGTACCTCGGCATACAGACCTTTCCCTT
Organism: Gossypium bickii; assembly: GCA_025503065.1. Taxonomy (NCBI): domain Eukaryota; kingdom Viridiplantae; phylum Streptophyta; class Magnoliopsida; order Malvales; family Malvaceae; genus Gossypium; species Gossypium bickii. Next base: position 50,921,664 of record CP106719.1, read on the forward strand.
GAAGCACAATACTCCCTCATCATTAACACCATAATCCTCTAACTCTTCGTTCTGTACTTGTTGCAACTTAACACTTAGATCCTCATCCACCAACTGACTTTCCTTTACCTCATTCAACCACGTTGGTTTGACTTGCAATTCTGCCAGCAGACTCCCATCATTATACAAACTCAAGTGTGCAAACATTGCCCTCAGATCCGACACCACCTTCTGACTTAAAGCATCTGCTACCACATTCGCCTTGCCTGGGTGATACTCTATCGAACAATTATAATCCTTCAATAATTCCACCCACTTTCGCTATCTCAAGTTCAACTCCTTCTGAGTCAACAGATACTTGAGGCTCTTGTGGTCTGTGTAAATTATCGACTTTTCTCCATAAAGATAATGCCTGCACACCTTAAGAGCGAAGACCACAGCCGCCAATTCCAAGTCATGAGTCGAGTAATTAACTTCATGAGGCCTTAATTATCGAGACGCATATGCGACCACCTTCCCGTCTTGCATCATTACGCAACCCAAACTGTATGGGAAGCGTCACAATACACCGTAAAATCCTTTCCTGCCTCAGGCTGAATTAACATTGGAGCTTCAGTCAAAACCCTCTTGAGCTTCTCAAAGCGCTCCTGTTGCTTATCCGTCCATACAAAGGGTACTTCCTTCCTCAACAACTTTTTCAAAGGCGCGGCTATTGACGAGAACCCTTCCACGAACCTTCTGTAATAGCCTGCCAAACCTAAGAAACTACGGATCTTAGCCACGGACCTAGGTTGTTTCCAATCCAACACTGCTTCGATCTTCCTAGGATCCACCCTTATTCCCTCAGCAGACACCATGTGCCCTAAGAATGCCACCTCCTTAAGCCAAAATTCACACTTGCTGAATTTGGCATAGAGCTTCTTCTCCCTTTACACTTGCAGCACAATCCAGAGATGCTCATCATGCTCTTCTTCAGACCTTGAGTACACTAGGATGTCGTCGATGAACACAACGATGAACCTATCCAAGTAAGGTTGAAAAACCCAGTTTATCATATCCATGAAGGTGACTAGAGCGTTCGTTAACCCAAACGGCATTACTATAAACTCATAGTGGCTGTACCTTGTCCTAAAGGCTGTCTTATGGATATCCGACTCCTTCACCTTTAACTGATGATATCCCGACCTTATGTCGATCTTTGAGAAAACTGCGGCCCCCTTAAGCTGATTGAACAAGTCATCTATCCTTGGCAAAGGATACTTGTTCTTGATGGTCAGCTTATTCAACTGATGATAGTCTATGTATATACGCATAGTTCCGTCCTTTTTCTTCACAAATAGGACCGGTGCTCCCCACGGAGACACACTGGGTCGAATAAACCCGCGATCCAACAACTCTTGGATCTGAGCCTTGAGCTCAACCAACTCCTTTGGTGCCATTCGGTACGAGGCAATTGACACAAGAGCTGTTCCCGGTAGCAAGTCAATTCCAAACTCCACTTCCCTATCTGGGGGTATTCCTGGTAATTCCTCCGGGAACACATCTCCAAAATCCCTTACAGTTCTAACTCTACTAATTCCCCCTTCTTTTGCGTCCACAGCACTGGCGAAGGCCAGAAATACCTTGCACCCTTTCTGAACCATCTTCGGCCTTGGTGCGAAAAACTACATTAGACAGGTAGTTTCTTCTTTCTCCCATCATGACCACTACTTCATCCTCTGGGGTCCTTAACTCCATTCGCTTAGCCGCACAATCCAACACGGCCCAGTGCTCTACTAACCAATCCATTCCAAGTATGAGTTCAAACTCTCCGAAAGGTAGTTCCATTAAGTCAGCCAGAAAGTTCACTCCACGAATCTCTAGAGGTACACTCAAAGGTCTTATTCACCACTACGCTTGGGCCTAATGGGCTTACTACGATCATCTGCCTATCAAGAAAGTTCGAGTCTAGGCCTAGTGTCTCGACTACACTACATGCAACATAAGAATGGGTCGAGCCCACATCAATCAGAGCAAAATAGGGCTTGCCATAAATAAAGAACGTACCGGTTATGACGTCCGGCACGTCTCTATCCTCCCTCCGGTGAACCCCATAAACTAAACCCGGTCGCCTTGCCTCAGTATTAACAACACCTCAGCCCGGTGTTCCACGTCCTCTGCCAGCACCATTACCTCTGCCATTCGGACCACGGCCTCGTTGAGGCTGCTATCCACCTCTACCAACCTGATTAACATTCTGAGCTGCTGGTCGATTCCCATCAAGTTTCATCGAAAAGTCCTTGATCATATGGTCCTTGGACCCACACTTAAAGCATCCTCCCGTCTTTTTCCAACACTCCCCTAAGTGCTTCTTCCCACACTGATCACAAGTACGATACTGCCCTCCTGTGGCAGCTTGCTGGCCTCGCGGCCCATCAACTCTAGGCCTCTTATTCCCAGATGATCCTGACGATCCAAAACCTCTTTTTGGCTGATTCCGATCCATATTCTGCTTCACAAAATCCTTAATCCCTTCAGCTACCTTAGCTTTCTCTACTAAAGCAGAAAACTCCCGTTCCTAATGTGGAGCTATTAACAATCTCAGGTCATCCCTTAATCCATCCTCAAATCGGACACATCGCTCATGCTCCGTAGCTACTACTCCTCGAGCATACCGGCTCAACCTTAGAAATTCAGCTTCATACTCCGCTACGGACTTGTTCCCTTGAACCAGCCCCAGAAAAGCCTTCCTCTGCTCATCAGTATACCGTGTGCCATCTGATATGCTGTCTTAACATACTTCCAGGTCAGATCCTCCGCTGTGGCACCATTCCGAACTGTTAACCACCATTGATACGCTTCATCGCAGCGTATGCGCCACCATTCCTTTCAACTTCTCTTCAGGGTCGGTCGAGCTCATCCATAATGCGCTCGGTTGCCTCCAACCAATATTCGACCGTCTCGGGCCGCTACACCGATATCGCCACGAAATACCTCGGCTACATTGGCACGGCAGTAGCTCGGTACCACTTTCGAGCTCCCGAATTTCCTCCCGCACTGACCACCAACTCAAGAACTCACAAAGACACTGCGCAATACAACATCGTCTCCCGTCTGATCTTGCTGTTTAGCACCAACAGCTGGTGGTGGTGGTGGCGGTACCTCATTTTCAGATCCTTGACCCGATCTAACAGGTTCCGACACGGTCATTCTACCTCTACCGCGTCCTCGTACGTTACGTCCACGTTCCCTAGAGCTCATGCCTACATTCGTGCTTTAATCTGATTAAGAAATTTTATGAATTAATCCTTGTTTCACTGATTATTCGCGAAGAAGTTTTATGAAAGAAGTTCAAAAGTAGTTCTTTCGATCAATCAAAGTTTTCGTTCAGGTTTCCTATCCTAATTTGGAGAATCGCATTCATCCAAACATTCATTCAGTAGTACCTATCACACACATTCACTATTCGACTTTCTTGTCTATTCCTACCTTAGGGGTATTTTCGTAATTTGTCCTACAGGGGTATTTTCATAATTTTTTTCAAATAAGGTTCCTTGGTGATTTTGTCAATAAGGGTATTTTGGTAATTTTGCATTCCTGAAGGTATTTTTGGAAATTTTGAAATTCGGGGGTATTTTGGTAATAAACCAGGGTAAATTTATAAAGTTTAATATTACAGGGTATTCCAAAATTTGCAAAACTTGGGGGGTTCTTTTTGAGAATTTGTTTTCCAAATTGGTGATATTGCAAAAATTTTGGAGATTAGGGTCATTTTGGTAATTTGTAGGTTAGGGGCAATTTCGTAATTTTCCAAAATTAAGGTATTTTGATATTTTGCAATTTAGGGTTTTTGAACTTGTTATAAATTAAGGAAATTTTGATAAAACTATGGGTAGTTTGGTCATTTTATAAACCAAGGGCATTTTTGTAATTTTACCACTAGGGGTATTTAGGTAATTTTTTTATAAATCGGAAATGTTTTTGAAAAATTTTGTAAAAATAGTTCTCACAAATTAAAAGAGTAATTTTAAGAGTTTTAAAACTAGGGTTTTTATAAAAATACGGCGAGTTCCCTTTCGGGTTTTAGTTATTGGGTTTAGCCTGTGACTGAGTCCTCTTGGTTAGGGTAAACCGAAGCTATGCACCAGGTAGGATTCCTGCGAAGAGGAGGTGAGTCACTAGGACTGCTTAAGTACCAGGCTCTTCCGGATCCAATCCTAGACATGCGCACAGGGGTTGCCACACCCTAACTCGGCGACTTAGCCATATGTTTGTTTAATTAGGCATTAAGTCTTATGTAATAGTTGGGGTAAACTAGTCCTAGGGTTCACATACTTAATATTCTAATCTACGTTCCAATCCTACCCTTCTAAAATTCATATCATAAATCACACAATGGATAGGGGTACTTACCTAGTGGACTTCGGGTCGGAGACTTAGGTGCCATGCCAGAAACTTGCTTAAAAATTTTCTCAAACTTCATTTGGGCCTTAATTTTAAAACATTGTGGGCTTTAAACCCCAGGCCAAGAGTTTAAAACTGGGCTCTGATACCAAATTGAAACACCCCACACCTGGCTCACGAGCCCGGACCGAATCTGGTATGTTCCTCGATGTAAACCGGTTCAAATTCTTTAGTTACTTTGAAAAAAACTGTGTGTTTTGAAAGAAAAATTATTTTTGTTGGGTTGGGCTCGAGTTGGAAACAAGTTTCGCTTATATTGAAATTTTAGGTGACAAAAGGTTTAGAGTTAGTTTTAAAATAAATTTACTTAATACTTTAACTAAATAAAAATTTGTAACGTAATAGAATAAAACGAAACAATAGAATAGTTCAACTATGGCCTTATTACAACAACTAAATTCCAACATTAAATTAAAAGTACTTAAAATAAAAAGTCTCAATCAAATAAATTTCCTTGCTGAGCATGGCCAACCCTAAGCTTCTACCGACCCGGTCCATCACTGTTCATCACCTGAAAAATGTTCCCACAACGGGGTGAGTCAACAGACTCAATGTGTAACCACAACACTAAGCCTTAACAAGTTCAGACATATCAAATCATTCATATTCATAAAACATTAAATTAATATGATGCATCCCGAACCCAAAACCTAGTTAGCCATCCGCTACACATCACCCGTACCAACTTGCACACCGTGGGGACTACTAAGTCAACCCTCCATCCGCTACACACCATCGAAGGCTGCCGTTGTAGACGACATGCTCATCGCCCTTATAATTTTTGTGGCATAGCCACCAGATAATATTTGTGTCATGCGACACCACATTCAGATAATGTGACCGAAGTCACCACATTCAGATAATGTGACCGAAGTCACCACATTCACTTCCCCTTTTCATATAACCCGAATGCCCCATATCATGCATATCATGCACATCATGCCTTAATTCGCATTCTTATCACTTTTCACATGTTATATATAACATATATTCATATTCCTAGTAGGAGTAGGAAACGTACCTGGGTACTTTGTACCATAGCATGGTACTTAGCCATATTTTCCACATTCATATTAACACATGAATATAATCAATACCATAAAACTATTAAGGTTTAGTGTGGGGTACACACCTGATTCGCTTAACAAATTCACTGAAATCCTGAAATCCGGTCTACTGCCTTAGATCCTTAGTATTTTAGGGTAAAGCCTATTCGGCTATAAGGTTAAATCCCGAAGGATTATTGTAACAAAAAATCCTTACCTTGCCGATTTGATTACTAATCAAATCCAAGAACGTTGTAGACTCCCCTCCTTGTAATCGGCTGATATTAAATCCCTTCATAGATTAGTTTTTAGCTTAAACACATAAAAATAGATCTAAATACTAAAACAGGGCCTTGGCCGAATATTCATAGTCACTTACCTTAAGATTCTTAAATCCCGGAATAACCCCTTGGTTATAGTTTTTGTCGAAATCCCTAAAAACACATGTTAGGTCTGATTTCCAATTGCTTTATGAATTTAATCAAGTGGCCTTCGACCTAAACCATACTTTTCTCACCTTAGATCTATAACTCCCGGAGGATCTCTTCTCCTAGTAGCCGACAATAGACAAAATCCCGAAAAATCCTTTGTAGTTTCGGCCAATAGACACAATTGGCATTAGAATCTTAATCTTGGACTTAAAGAAAAGAAATATAATGATAATAATAGATCCTTACCCTTACTACAGAAGTCGACACACCCTTGCTTGAAGCCCCTCAAAGATTCGACTATGGAGACTAGATAGTGATTAAAAAGGTTTCAGCTTTTGATGTTAATGGACAATCGGCTAGGGGGTTGTCTTTGGGGTTTCAGCTTTTGATGGATTAGATTGGAGAAGAAAAAAAAAAGAAGATGAAGAATAGAGATGGAGGATTCGGCAATGGTGAGTCTTTGAGAGACAGAGCTTACGATTTTGTCAAAAGAGAAAATAGAGGAGATGACAAGAGAATTTCGGCAGAGGCTTCAAAAGAATAGAAAAAGAAAATAATGCAGAATGGCCTCTCTTTTCCTCCTATTGCCAAAATTACTAGGCCAAGACTCCCTTACTTGGCCATCACTTCTCTCTTGTTTTCCTCCTTATCTCTTCATTTAAAAATTAAAGAATAATCCCTCATTTATCTCTTGAAAAATAATCTAAAATAAATCATCATTTACCTACCCCTTAGCCAAAATTTTAAAAGAATTTAAACTCCTCTCTTAATGCCTTAATACCGTCTATTACCTCTTCCCTATGGCGCAAAAATAAAACCTTTATTTGCTTCCCTCACGACTCGAACACAAGCCCTTTCCTCTTAGCATGTGGCGTCACACACTAAGGCCCTAAGTGGCGCCTTGTAGCCACATTACCAAGCCCAATTTCATGTCATATTTCTTCCATAAATTTTCTTAAGGCCACCTTGCCTTAGTTCCCTCTTTTAAACTTTAAAACTTAACATTTCTAAGGCATTTCCTTACATTTCCAAGACATTTCCTTACATTTCCAAGACAAGACATTTCCTTACATTTCCAAGACATTTCCTTACATTTCCAAGACATTTCCTTACATTTCCAAGACAAGACATTTTCTTACATTTCCAAGATATTTCCTTACATTTCCAAGGTTATAAAAATGCACACAACACATCCATATCACAATAGACATGCTATTTCATAAAATTAAGCAAAAATGCATAAGCCCAATTTCAGGATATTACACGGAGACACTTTCAAAAACACTTTATCCTCGATCTGGAACTCAATATCTTTCTGTTTCAAGTCTACATATGATTTCTGTCGATCCGAAGCTGCTTTCAAACTATCACAAATTACTTTCACTTTTTCTTTAATCTTGATAAACCGTAATATGAACATATTTTAATCCCACATTTAGCAGGGTGATTTAAGCCTTGAATTGTGTAATTTGGTGCTCTTAATACTTTGTTTTCATGTTTTATATTCAGGAAAGCACTGGAGGATGAAAAGAACGAAAAACGAGCCCAAAAAGGAGTTAATGGGCCATATCACAAAATCAACATTTCCTGGGCCCAAGACCACACGACCGTGCCTCCTTAATAGTCTCGAACACGGCCTGGCCACGATTCACACGGGCGTGTGCCATGGGCGTGTCCCTGACGTGAGAAAGAAGAGTTTAAGTTGGATTAGGGTACTTAGAGGCAAAGAAAGCCATTCCAAAAGCCTATATAAACACCCTAGAGGCCAACCTTCAGGGGGGTGTCCAGCTAGGCCAAGGAGTCGAGCCAGAGAGGCCAGAATTGTGGAAGTTACTCGAAGAAAGCCAGTTGATTCATTTCAAGAAGCCGGAATCATATTCAAGACGGAGGATCTCTCCTTCAATCCCCTCAGGAGTTTTTAGGGTTTTCTTATGTTTTGTTTTATCTTTTCTTTTGAGATGTATTCTTTTACGATTATGAACTAAACCCTCAGAAACCTGAGGGGGATGAAACCTAGATGAATCTTGTTATCGTTTGCTGAACTATATGATAAATACTTGATTTGTTCTTAACTATGTGCTCTTAATTCTTGTGTTGATATTTTTGGGATATTGATTCAAGTACTAATGTGCTTAGGTAGAGGAGGAATAGACCCTATCTAAGAGTAGATTCAGCATAGTTGAGCGGAGTTGCTCGCGCGCCTAGAGATAGGGTGACGAAAATATGCCAGATTAGGGTCAAACCTAATATGGGAGTCCATAGATCGAGTTAATGCAATTCTAGAGGTTTTAATTATAAAGAGATTTCACTTAACCAACCTAGGGTTAGACGTTAGTTTCCTTGAGAGAGGGAATATACATTAAGGAATCCTACAGATCAAGTCAAGTGAATAACTCGTCAGGTTCAGAGTTAAATAACAAGTGAAGTCTAGGTGGATTCTCCCTCGGGTATTGTCTTAATCAATTTGTTTTTCCCAAAGCTATTTTCCCCAATTCATTCTCTTTGTCTTTGCATCTTTAGCTTAGTTGTTAGTTAATTTTAGATTAGATAAAAATTTCTTTAATTCTTAGGCTAAATAATAAAAAGAAAGTTAGTATTAGTACTTTTGGTTCCTTTGGGTTCGACAATCCGGTCTTGCTGCTAAGCTATACTACTGTTCGATAGGTGCACTTGCCTCAAATCGTTGTCACAGTTAGTTTCTAGGCTCGATCATTCATTTTATAAATTTTTAAGACTGACACACGATCAAGTTTTTGGCACCGTTGTCGGGGAACTGAAATATTAAGAACGCTTAATTTTTAGTACTTTAGCCATATTATATTTATTTTATTTTTGCAATTAAAATTTTTACTTTTCTAACTTTTCTTCTTTTCTTCTGGCAGGTACCTCTAGTTTATGACTAGAAGGAACCCGACAAGACCCCTACTTTACAACAGTGATATTGAAGGTACTGTTCGGAGAAATCGTAGAGAAATAATGCGAAGCCTAAACTACATTAAAGAAGAGCAAGAAGTTGAAATCAATACCACCAAAGAGATGGCTGAGAATAAGCCGCTACCTCCAGAGGCAGCCGAACATCATGCTCCTTGAACTATGTATGATTATGCTAAACTTAATTTAATAGGAACTAAGTCAAGTATTTTTAGACATACTATTGCTGCAAATAATTTTGAACTAGAACCTAACACTATACAGATGATATAACAGTTTGTTCAGTTTGATGGTTTGCAGGATGAGGATCCTAACACACACTTAGCGAATTTTCTAGAATTCTGTGATACCCTCAAAATAAATGGCGTTTCTGATGATGCCATCTATCTTCGGTTATTTTCCTTTTCCTTGAGGAATAAAGCTAAACAGTGGTTGCATTCTCTTCCACGAGGATTAATCACTACATGGGATCAAATGACCGAAAAATTTCTATTAAAATATTTTCCATCGGCCAAAATGGCTAAGTTAAGGAATGATATCTCTTCTTTTGTGTAGATGGATTTAGAAACACTTTATGATGCACGGGAGAGATATAAAGATCTATTGAGAAGGTGACCACATCATGGGTTACCCTTGTGGCTATAGATCTAAACTTTTTACAACGGTGTAAACCCCTCAATGAGGCAATTGATCGATTCAGCCGCCGGTGGAACCCTGAACAACAAAACACCTGAGGCTGCTTACGAATTTATAGAGGAGATGTCCCTGAATAACTATCAGTGGCAAGTTACAAATACAAAGCCAACAAAAGCAGCCAGTGTTTTCAACCTCGACACAGTATCCATGCTATCAAATCAGGTAGAACTGATAAACAAAAAGATTGATGGTTTATGTGATTCTTTACAGATACATCCAGTTATGCAGTACAATACAAATGGAAATTGAATGAACAACACAAACTATCTGCTTTACAACTCGAGCACTGAAACGAACAAGCTCACTATATGAGTAATAATTTTATACCTTAAAATAACCCTTATAGAAACACTTACAATTCAAGTTGGAGGAACCATCCAAATTTCTCGTAGGGCAATCAAAGAAACCAAATACAACAATTCTACCCACAAGAAAAGAAGCCGAACCTAGAAGAAATGCTGACAAAATTTATAGAAGTGTCAGAAACCCGTATCCAAAATACCGAAACAATATTGAAAAATCAGCAAGCATCAATTCAAGGGCTTAAGGATCAAATTGAGCAACTAACTAAGTTAGTTTCTGAAAGGTAACCAGAAAGTTTACCTAGGAAAAAAGAGCAGGTGAAGGCAGTTACACTAAGAAGTGGAAAGGAGTTAGTTGAAACAGAGAAGAAAGTACCACACGAAACTGATAAGACAAGGGATGAAGAAGTTGAAAATGTAACACTGGTACGCGAAGAATGTAGAACAACAATTCCATATTCGGCAAAGTTGAAGAAAGACCGGTTAGATGTGCAATAAGGTAAATTTCATGAACTTTTTAAACAGTTACATATTAACTTACCTTTTGTTGAAGCTATTTCACATACGCCGACATAGGCAAAATTCCTAAAAGAGCTTCTAACAAATAAAAGGAAGTTTGAATAGATATCAACAGTGGAACTTAATGTAGAATGTTCAGCCATCCTCCAAAACAAGCTACCAACCAAATTAAAAGATCCAGGAAGTTTCACTATTCTTGTTTGATTGGCAGTTTAAATATTAAGAAAGCACTAGCTGATCTAGGCGCCAGTATTGATTTAATGCCTTATAAAATGTTTAAGCAACTTGATATTGGGGAACCAAAACCCACTAGGATGAGTATTCAATTAGCTGACAGATCTATTAAATATCATAGGGGTGTTATTGAAGATATTCTGGTAAAAGTTGATAAATTTAGATTCCCTGTTGATTTTGTTGTGCTTGACATAGATGAAGATATTGAGGTACTTTTAATTTTGGGATTCCCTTTTTTAGCTACTGCTAGAGCTGTTATTGATGTAGGTGATGGTAAACTCGCGTTAAGGGTCGGCGACAAGGAAATTATTTTCCAAATTTACGATGCTATGCGGTACTCTAGAGAACAAGATGATTCCTGTTATTTTATTAATGCCATTGATCTTTTTATTCAAGACTCTTTGCAGGAAATCATACATAACGACACGATAGAACTGTATCTTACCCAAGGTGAGGGGGAAGATGATGATACCTATGAGTTGAATTCTAATACATCTACCTCTAGACAAAAGAAAGAAGAGGGCATTGAAATCAATGACGATTTAAAACAAAAACCCTCTATTGATTAGCCACCAAAATTGGAAATAAAACAGTTGCCAAAACACTTAAAATATGCATTCCTCGGGGATAATTCTAGCTACCAATGATTATCTCTTCAGAACTGGAACCCAAAGAGAAAGACGAGTTGCTACAGGTACTAAGGGAACATAAAAGAGCCATAGCTTGGAAAATTTCTGACATTAAAGGAATAAGCCCATCGTTTTGCACCCACAAAATTTTAATGGAAGATGAGTATAAACCCTGTATGCAACCTCAAAGATGATTGAATCCCAACGTGAAAGAAGTTGTTAAAGCTGAGCTAATTAAACTTCTTGATGCTGGAATAATCTATCCTATTTCTGACAGTTCTTGGGTAAGTCCTATGCAGGTCATTCCAAAGAAAGGGGGTATGACTGTTGTAGCCAACGAAAAGAATGAATTGATTCCTACCAGAACATTCACGGGTTGGAGGGTCTATATTGATTATAGAAAGTTGAACGAAGCCACCCGAAAACATCACTTCCCATTGGCCTTTATTGATCAGATGTTACAAACATTATCAAGGCATATGTACTACTGCTTCCTAGACTGACTCTCTAGCTACTTCCAAATCCCGATAGCCCCCGATAATCAAGAAAAGACAGCTTTTACATGTCCATACAGTACTTTTTCTTATCGTAGAATGCCTTTTGGATTATGTAATGCTCCTGCTACTTTTCAACGCTGCATGCTATCCATTTTTGACGAACTTGTGGAAGACATTATGGAGGTATTTATGGACGACTTTTCAGTATTCGGTAATTCTTTTCATCTTTGCCTTAAAAAATTAAAATGAGTTCTAATGAGATATGAGGAAACAAACCTTGTTTTGAATTGGGAAAAATGTCACTTTATGGTTCGATAGTGTAACATCCCAAAATTGGGCCTAGGAGAATTGAGCCCAATGGGCCTTAGGCGTAGTAGCGTTTAAATTTTTAGAGAATAAGAGATCGGCTTAAATGCAAGTTAGACCTATTGGATAAGTGATTTTGGAAGGTTAGAGGGCTTCTATGAAGACCCAGGATCAAATATTGGCTTTGGGAAAATTTTGGTTTTAGGTGAAAAAAACCCTGAAAGTTGGCAGATAGGCCTTAAGAATAAAATATGAAGGAAAATGACACAAGTGGAGTGTGACAAGGGAGTGATGCCACAAGGAAGGAAGGAGGTCCAAGGTTCAAGTCTTGGCTTTTGCATTTTGGTTTTCTTTTTGCTTGGACCTTAGAATTTGGACCATAGTCTATATTTAGTTGCGCATGGTTTAAGACACAAGAGGAGCTTGTGGTAAAGTGGCTAGCGGCGGGGATTATGTTGCAAGGGAGCCTAGGTTCGAATCTCATGAAAAGCAAGGGAGTATTTATTTTGCGAATTGGACGGCAAGAGTTTCAATTGAATTTAAACTCTACTGACGAAGGGATCCCACATCGGAAAGACACAAAGAATGAAGGTGAAGAGCTAGCTACATAAGGAGCATCCTAGGAGGAGAGTAAACACATCTTGGAGGGCGTTTGGGCACAAGAGTGGTCGAGCGCGCGGATTAGCCCCCTGCAGTCCTATCAGGTGTGTAACTCTCTCTACTCTAGTTGTAGAGCGGCAAAATGCCAAAATGCCGGTTACACGGCATTAGTAGCCACACAAGCGTGCGAGCGCATGTGTGGGGCTTCGACGCGATAGTTGAGGCTCCATCAGTAGTATTCTCGTGGGTTGGGGCTGCTTGGGCCTCGATGGGCCGAAGTGGGCCCAATGGGCCCATGGGCCCATATGAGTAAATTGTCTGATTGGTTAGTATATGTTGAACTAGACTAGGTGGAACTTATATACGTGGCTAGATTTGTGCTAGGTGGGCCACACGAGCATGTGGGCCTGGATGGGCCAAAATCGGGTTTTAGGCCCAATCATCTGGTACGACCGGAAATGGTAGCTGAGTCGCTAGTGGTGACATTAGGCCTTCGGAAAGGCCATTGCAGGTGTGAATTTACGAAAATACCCTTGGTGGGTAAATTACGAAAATACCCTTAGTAGGTAAAATTACGATTATACCCTTAGAGGTTGATTAGCATGATTATGTTGTTTAGGTTTACGAATAGCCCATATCACTAACCTTATGTTTGGCTGAATATAGGGCAAGGGAATCTTGTGTGGCCGATTGTCTCTTTGAGGATTTAGGGCTATCGTTGGTGACAGGTGTGTACATACACACTTTATAATTAATAACTGCACTAAAATACATGTTGTGTGCTAAATTTGATTTGTGTAGATTTGGATTTAAGCAAGGATTCAGGTAAGTCCTTGTTGATTACTATTTGATGCTTTTGGGAAGCATGGCATATTTGGTATATGTGTTTTAAATGTATGTTGGCATGAAATCTGTTGTATATCATGGATTGATGTGGGATATACGAGTGGAGGGGGAGTTGATATTCGTGTCGACGGACACCAGTGGTTTGGTACCACATTGTGACTACGGTCACCAGAGGTTTGGCACCTCCAGAGGTTTGGCACCTCACAGCGTCTCGTCCCAGTGGCTTAGCACCACAGTGGGTTGGCCCCACAGATGATATTAGGGGATTGACGCTAGTGATTTGGTATCACACGATGGGTTGGCCCCATCATTCGATTTGTGTCTTCGGACACCAGAGGTTTGGCACCTCCAGTGATTTGGTATCACAATTGTGACTTTAAGTCACCAGTGGTTTGGCACCACCAGTGGTTTGGTACCACACGGGGTAGAGAAAGGCGTTTGGATGGCTAGGTTGGGTGCATGACTTAGTGCATGTTAATTGTTATAAATTGTGTATGTTGTGGCATTAAACCGGGGCACGGGTTACATACTGAGTCTTGGTGACTCACCTTCTCCTTTACTTTTTCAGGTGACACGTAGATCGCGGATGTGGAGCCGGAGGGACTCGAGGTGGCCATGTAGTGGACATATGATTTAAATGAACTTTAAATTTTAGTTATTTTATTTTTATTGTTGGATTTATTTTCATCAAGTTGTAATAAGGCCTCCTAGATAAAATTTTCATATTTTATGTTTTGGAATAATTTGTCTAAATTATTTAATGATGATAAAACGGGTTCACATGTTTTCTCAAATCAAACGAAAAAAATGTTTTAAGTGCCATCGGGCACATTCGAAATCTATAAACAATCCGACTCAATAAATATTTTTTTTAAAACAACACTAAGTATGGTTTTTTAACAAGAGACTTGAAAAATGAAGGGTTTCTGACAAAACTTTAAATTATTATTAAAGGGATTTTAAAAATGTTTTCTCTGTAGCAAACCAAATTCGGTCGTAGTGTTTGGGCCGGGTTTGGGGTGTTACAAGTAGGGGATTATGTTAGGACATAAAATTTCTAGTAAAGGGATTGAGGTAGATAAAGCGAAAGTTGAAACCATAGAAAAATTACCTCCTCCTAGTTCAGTCAAGGCCATTAGAAGCTTTTTAGGACATGCTGGATTTTACAGAAGATTCATTAAAGATTTTTCTAAAATAGCTAAGCCTTTAAAGAAACTACTAGAAAAAGATGTACCCTTTAATTTTGATCAAGAATGTTTAGATGCATTTAACATCCTCAAAGATAAATTAATAAATGCTCCAATTATAATTGCACCTGATTGGAATTTACCCCTTGAAATAATGTGTGATGCGAGTGATTTTGCAGTAGGTGCAATTTTAGGACAGCGAAGGGACAAGCATTTTCAGCCGATCTATTACACTAGTAAGACATTAACGACTACACAAGAAAATTACACCACCACGGAAAAAGAATTGCTAGCTGTGGTTTTTACATTCGACAAATTTAGACAGTATTTAATATTATCTAAAGTTGTCATTTACACTGACCATTCAATTCTTTGTTATCTTTTAACTAGACCCGATGCAAAACCTCAACTCATAAGATGGATTTTACTCTTGCAGGAATTTGATTTAGAAAGAAAGGAGCAGAAAATATTGCAGATCATCTTTCTAAGCTTGAAAATCCACATATCAAAGAACTGGATGAGAGGGAGATAAATGACTTGTTTCCTACAGAACAATTATTTGCTATTTCTAACTCTGAGGTACCCTGGTTTGCAGACATTGCAAATTTCCTAGCTGCTAACATCCTACAAAAAGGTTAACACATCATCAAAAGAAGTGATTCTTTGCTGATGCGAAAAACTATTTTTGGGAGGATCCTTTTCTTTTCCGTATCTGTGCAGATCAAGTAATTCAGAGATGTGTTACAAAGGTAGAAGCAAGCAAAATCCTAGAACATTGTCACTCAAGACCCTCAGGATGACATTACAGTGGGATTAAGACAGCACATAAAACGCTTGAATCAGTTTTTTATTGTCCAACTCTATTTAAAGATGCCAATAAATATGCTGCTTCATGTGATAAATGCCAAAGAACAGGTAATATCTCTAAACGAGATGAAATGCCTCAAACATATACGCTATCATGTGAAAGTTTTTATATTTGGGGCATTGATTTTATGCGTCCATTTCCTAGTTCATTTGGAAATAAATACATCTTAGTAGCAGTAGATTACATGTCAAAATGGGTGGAAGCTCAACCGTTACCTACTACCGATGCTAGAGCAGTAGTGAGGTTTCTTAAGAAACTCTTCTCTCGATTCGGAACACCCAGAGCAATTATTAGTGATAGGGGTACTCACTTTTGTAATACGCAATTTGATAAAGTCTTAAAAAATATGGAATACACCACAGGACAGCTACCCCTTATCACCCTCAAACCAGTGGGCAAGTAGAAGGAGCAAATCGAGAGCTTAAGCGTATTTTAGAGAAAACAGTTGAATCAAATAGGAAAGGCTGGGCATTAAAAGTAGACGATGCTTTATGGGCCTATAGAACAGCATTTAAAACTCTCACAGGAACATCCTCATACAGACTTGTCTACGGAAAAAGTTGTCATCTACCATTTGAATTGGAGCACAAAGCTTTTTGGGCTATAAAATTCTTAAATTACGATCTTAAGACCACAGGTGAGAAAAGGATGATGCAGTTAAACGAGCTTGATGAATGGCGAGCTAATGCCTATGAGAACTCACGACTATATAAAGAGGCAACAAAGAGACGCCATGATGCTCGATTAAAGCAATCAAAACAGTTCGAAGTAGGAGACTTAGTCCTACTATACAATTCAAGGCTCAAACTGTTTCCTGGGAAATTGAAATCAAGATGGTCAGGTCCATTCGTGATCAAAACTATTTTTCCCTATGGCACAATCGAGGTAACTCATCCATCTCGTGGCACATTCAAGGTAAATGGTTAGCGACTGAAAATTTATAATGGGGATGACTTTAGGGATATGAGAGAAGAGCTTCGGCTCCGTGAACCTTCATGTAGAAATGAAAACAGGGTAAGTCTAGCTTAAAGACTTTAAACAAGCGCTTCTCTGGAGGCAACCCGAGCACTGACTTCACTAAAGTTGTATTTTTGATTTGTAGCACCTAACGGAAAACTAACCAGTTTACTAAGCGCAGGGTTTACGAACCACAAGGCCTTACACACGGCCGTAGCTGTGGCCGAGTGGACGCCATGAAGAATTACATGGGCGTGGAGGAGACCGTGCAGAAACAGGACAAAAATTTCCCCAATACACGGGCTCCGACTAAATGACACAGCAGTGCGACGCGGTCGTGGTCGAAGCTGTTTAAAGAACACGTGCTACGATAAAAACACACACCCATGCGGTTTAACCGTGGTAAACACTGAGTAACCAAACACGGGCATAAGACACGCTCGTTCCCTAGGACCGTGGATGACACTGACTTATAAAGCACGGGCATATAAAAAATTGACACGGGCGTGGGATTCAGCATAAACGCGCCTAAATTTAAAATTCTCGAAAAACATGGGCTGAATAAAGGAAACACGGGCGGGGGCCCTGCCCGTGCCCTCGACCCCTATTTAAATCACCTGACACTCGTCTTCCCCAAAATTTCCCCCAAAATCCCAAAACCCTAGCCGTTCTCTCAAAAAAAAAAAACCTCTACCCCATTCCGGCCACCAGCAAAATCGCCCTCCCTTGACTTCCCCTATCCCTTACCTCTTTCTCTCTTTCACATACTCATAAAAACCAGTCCACGCCCGTGCTGGCTTAACACACGCTCATCCAAAACTACAATAGAGTCCTGTTTACCCATCTATTTACAGCACACGCCCGTGCACCACCGCTCCACGCCCATGCGCCTCGCCAAACCTCTACCGGTCACCTCTCTTTTTTACATTCTCCTCCATTAGACTATTTTATCACTAGACTTTTATTTAGTCTCTAGTTAGTTTATTATTATTTATTAATATTAGTTATATTCCCTTTTAGATAGATTTATTCATTTAGTCATTGTTTAAGTAATAACGATTAGGATTTATGCAAAATATTAGTTTTCTCTTGTGATTTTTGTCATTGTTATATTTTTGATATGATTGAATTCTTAAATGCGGTGCAATATGTCTTGGTTGGAAATGTACTTGAATCATTGATTATCGATTATTTTCAAGACCATAATGTCATCGTCCCGAGCCAAGAAAATCGCAGTCCCTAGTTCCAAAAAACGAAAGGGACCCGGTTCATCATTAGCCAGCGCAACCACCGAAGTGCACCACCCATTCTTACGTTTTCCATCGGGTATTCGGGAGGATCGTTATCAGATACTACGCACAAGACCTCTCGGCGTAGGATGATGTATCAATTGGACCGCCCTGGAGCAGGTCCAGCTAGCAGAGGAGGTTCGGGCCTTATTATTCTAAGACCCGTGGGGGAAATTTTTCGACATCATTGAACCCACATACCAGAGATCACCCTGGAACTATGCTCTACTTTCGACCTCCAGAAGGTGATGACTAACTTCGACGACGCTGGCACCATCCAATTCTGCCTCAGAGGTCTAGTCCGTGAGATGAGTATCCCACAGTTTAGAGCTGCTCTGGGACTCTATACCGACAAATTCCTGGAAAAAAATGATCTCACGAAACTCCATCGCCATATCCATATCACCCCATGAAATGTTGGTACAAGATAGCTCCCAACAACCCCATCTATGACCCCAGTCGCTCCAAAGCGATGGCTCTTGCCCCGTCCCTGAGGTACGTACACGTTATCTTATCTCATACATTGACAGGTAGACAGCAGAGACCTGGTGTCGTCAACACTCACGACGCCTACTTCCTATGGTGCATGGCAAACGAGCACGTTTTTGACTTAGCCTATTTCATAGCTCGTGCCATTCAACATCAAACAGAGCAACATATGAGAGGGGTCATATCTATGGGGCCATACATTACACGCTTGGCTCGATATTTCGGGCTTCAGATACTACGTGCAAGACTTCTCGGTATAGGATGATGTATCGATTGGACCGTCCTAGAGTAGGTCCACCTAGCAGAGGAGGTTCGGGCCTTATTATTCACAAACCCATGGGGCAAATTTTTCAACATCATTGAACCCACATACCTAGAGCTCACCCTGGAACTATGCTCTACTTTCCACCTCCAGACGGTGATGACTAACTTCGACGACATTGGCACCATCCAATTCCGCCTCGGAGGTCTAGTCCGTGAGATGAGTATGCCATAGTTCGGAGCTGCTCTGGGACTCTATACTGACAAATTCCTGGAAAATAATGATCTCGTAGAACTCCATCACCATATCCATATCACCCCCATGAAATGTTGGTACAAGATAGCTCCCAACAACCCCATCTATGACCCCAGTTGCTTCAAAGCGACGGCTCTCGCCCTGTCCCTGAGGTACGTACATGCTATCTTATCTCATCTGCTGACAGGTAGACAGGAGAGCACTGGCGTCGTCAACACTCACGACGCCTACTTCCTATGGTGCATGGCCAATGAGCACGTTTTCGATTTAGCTATTTCATAGCTCATGCCATTCAATATCAAACAGAGCAACATAGGAGAGGGGTCATATCTATGGGGCCACACTTTACACGCTTGGCTCGATATTTTGGGGTATTTGATAAACCGTACACATATTTTAGGCCCACATTTAGCATGCTTTTGGATAATTTAATCCTCGATTTATGTAAAAAGGTACTCTTAATCTTTTCTTTTCATGTCTTATACTCAGGAAAGCACCCTTGGAAGAAAAGAACGTAAACTGGGCTTAAAACGGGCCAAATGGGCCAATTCACAAAATCGATACGGCCTGGACTTCAAGCCACACGGCCGTGCCTCATTAAAAGTCCAAACACGGCTTGGCCACAATTCACAGGGGCGTGTGCCATGGCCATGTCCCTGTCTCTGGAAAGAGTAATTTCATTCGGGAAAAGATACTTGGAGGCAAAGAAACACATTCCAAAGCCTATTCAAACACCCTATTAGGAATTCTACTTAAATTAGGATACTTAGGGGCCAAGAAAGGCATCTCAAAGTCTATATAAACACCCAAGGGGGAAACTTGAAAAGGGAGTTCGGCAGAAGCCGAAACCGGAGTCAAAGCTAGGCCAAGGAGCCAAGCCGAGAAGGCCAGAGTTAGGGAATAACGCGAAGATAGCCAGTTGATCCATCCCAAGAAGCCGGAATTATACTCAAGACGGTGGAATTCTCCTTCAATTCCTTCAGAGGGTTTTAGGATTTTCTTATGTTTTGTTTTATCTTTTCTCTTGCGATGTTTTGTTTATTCATTATGAACTAAACCCCTCAGATACCTAAAGGGGATGAAACCTAGATGAATCTTTTTATGTGATTTTTAAGTTATATGATAATTGCTTAGTTTGTTCTTAATTATGTTGCTTAATCCAAATCTAATGTGCTTAGGTGGAGGAGGAATAGACCCTGCCTAAGAGTAGATCTAACATCATTAAGCGGAGTTGATCGAACGCCTAGAGATAGGGTTATGAGATTTTGCCAGATTAGGGTGAAACCTAATATGGGAGTCCATTGATCGATTTACTGCTATCCTAGGGTTAGACGCTATTCGCCTCGAGAGAGGGTTTAATATAGGTTAGTGAGTCTTACGGATCAAGCTAAGTAAAAGAAATCATATAATTTAGGGTTAAATAATAAGTGAAGTCTAGGTGGATTCTTCCTGAGGGTATCATCGTAATCAACTGAGTTTTCCTTCAAAGTTATTTTCCTATTCGTCCTTTTTGTCTTTGTGTCCTTAGTTTAGTCTTTGTCAATATAGTTTAAAGCAACCTCACTCTATTTTTAAGGCTAAATAGTAAAAAAAAGTTAGTATTAGTACTTTTAGTTCCTTTGGGTTCGATATCCGGTCTTGCCTAAGCTATACTACTGTTCGATAGGTACACTTGCCTTTAATCGTTGTCAGAGTTAGTTTCCAAGTTTGATAATTCTTTTATAAATTTTAAAGCTCTGATTTCAGCGATCAAGTTTTTGGCGCCGTTTCTTGGGAACTAAAATATTAAGAAAGCTCCATTTTTATTACTTTAGTCATTTTTTTTATTATTGCAATTTAATTTCATTATTATTTTTTATTTTTATTTTTACTTTGCTAATTTTTCCTCTATTTTGCTTTTAGCAGATAATTTTAGTCTATAGAGAAGACGGCACTGAGTAATTATTAGTGGCAAGTCATGAGGACAATTCCTACTAAAGCAGCCAGTGCCTTCGACCTCCCTGTGTTCACCAGGTTATCTACCCAGCTAGAGATGATGAATAAAAAGATCGATGGTTTGTGTAGTTTCTCGCAGGTACACCCAGTAATGCAATATGACTCGAATCCAGGAGGCGTGGCGAATCCTGAGTACCCACCCTAAGGATATGGCATGGAGAACGAACAAGTCCACTATATGGGTAACTACTCTAGACCTCAAAATAATTTTTATAATAACACTTATAATGCAGGTTAGAGGTACCATCCCAATTTCTCATGGAATGATCAAAGTGGCCAAAGACCGGAATTTCATCCAGATTTTCAACAACCACCTCACCAACAAGAAGAGGAGTCAAACATTGAAGAGATGCTGACAAAATTCATGGCAACCACAGATACCTGTCTCCAAGACACTGAGAAAACATTTAAAAGTCAACAACCTCCGGTTGAAGAGAACAAGAACCGATTAGAGGAAGTTACTAAGTCAGTAAGGGAAGCCACTAAGGCAGTCAAACAACTAGCAAAGCTAATGTCAGAATGACCACAAGGACGTCTACGAGGTAACACTGAGGTTAATCCAAAGGATCAAATTCAAGCCATAGCAGCTCAGAAAAATGCAGAGATAGACGAACCAATCTCAAAACAAGAAGACAAGGTAGACGAAGGTATGGTAAAGGTAACACAAGAAAAGCCAAAACTGGTAATCAAAGAATACCAACCTCGCATACCTTACCCCGCAGCATTAAAGAAAGACGATTCAGAAGAACAATTCGGTAAGTTTCTTAAACTTTTAAAGAAATTACGTATTAACTTACCTCTTCTTGAAGCTCTTTTTCAGATGCCAAACTCGAAGAAATTTTTAAGATAGCTCTTGATAAACAAACGCAAATTAGACGAGGAGCACCACGTGGAATTAAATGCAGCATGCTCAGCAATGTTACAAAACTGACTACCGCAGAAACAAAAAGACACAGGGAGTTTTACAATTCCATGTTTAATTGGTAGTTTATCTATTGATAATGCTTTAGTTGATTCAGGGGCAAACATCAATGTTATGCCTTATAAAATGTTTAAACAACTAGGTCTAGGGAAACCCAGACAAACTAGGATGAGCATTTAGTTAACTGATAAAACTATCAGAATTCCTAGGGGTATAATAGAAAATGTTCTAATCAAAATTGATAAATTCATATTCCCAGAAGATTTTGTTGTCTTAGACATGAATGAGGATAATTCGATTCCTTTAATTTTAGGAAAACCCTTTCTAGCAACTGCCAGGACTAAATTGATGTTGGTACAGGAGAACTCATTCTTCGTGTAGGTGACGAATCAATCAATCTACAAGCTTTTGACTCGGCCAAGACATCAAGTGATGAAGGTGAGAAAGTAAATTCAGTTGATAATCAAATTGTTCAACTTTCACCACAGAAAACACCACAAGACTACAAACCTGAGCCGAATCATGGGCCCCAAGCCGTAAAAACTCATAATAGTGAATTGTTAGTAGAATCTGACCCAAGGTAAGAAACTGTGGTAAGTGAATGTATGATTGAGGTAAGCCATGATTTACCAAACCCGGTAAATACAGAGTACCAAGCTCGTGTGCCATATCCCGATGCAATAAAGAAAAACCACACAGAGGAAGAATTGGTGAACTTACACTTCGTGTAGACGATGAAACAATCACTCTTCAAGCTCTTGACCCAACTAGGACATCAAGTAATAAAGGTACGAACGATAATTTTATTGATAACCATTTGGTTCAACCTTCTTTACAGGAATTATCACGAAATCACCTAGCTGAGCTAGATCTTAGACCTTGTGCCAACAAAGAAGAATTAAATGAGGAATGAAGCCTTAGGGTCGACAAACTAGAAGAATGGACAACACAATCTAAAAAAGAACTGGAACCACACGAAGTGAGACTGAAGGAGACCCCAGACAAGCTAATATGAACAACAAATCACATCAAAATAGAGGATCAGGTATTGTTGAATAAGGAAGACCCTCGAATCACCAATTCAGACCTCAAGATAAACAGAGAAATCACTTTTGAGGTACTTAATGTCTTCCTATATGGGACAGTCGAGGTAAACAATCCTAAATTCAACACATTTGAGGTAAACACTACTCGACTGAAACTTTATGTCAAAAATCGAGTTGAGTGCATGAGAAAGGATTTTCACCTCCTCAAACCACCTTGACCATACAAATAACAAGTAAAGTCTAGCTCAAGACTTTAAACGAGCGCTTTTCGGGAGGCAATCCGAGCACTAACCCCATTTTTACATTTTTTTATTTTTTTATTTTTTCCTTTTAGCACCTAACCATAAACTAACCAAAGAAAAGATTTCTAGGCCACACGGCCCTACACACGGGCGTGCCCGTGGCCGTATGGAAGCCAAGGGATGAAGCATGGGCATGCTAGTAGCTGTGCATAACATAGAAAAAAATTTCCCAACACGGGTGGTGATAATAGTCTACGCCCGTTCCGACACCCCGTGCGAGGTTACTGACTTGTTAAGCACGGGCTAAACACGGCCGTGCCTACCAACCGTGCCAACATTCTGACTTATCAAACACGGGAGGAGCACACCCGTATTAAATGACTGTATGAAGAAAGACACGGACATGTCACTACACCCACGGCTGTGCCTGAACATCCTGAACGCGCCCAAAAATTCAAAATTCCAAAACACGGGGTACATCTCTATTTAAAACTCATTTTCCCATCTTCTAGTTGTCTTTCATTTTGCATTATTTATTTTTGTTTTTATTTTAATTTTATTTTCATTTCATTTTTTTACTTTATTTTATTTTATTTTATTCTTCTTATTCTTTATGATATTTAGATTTAGCTTAGGATACAATAAAATCAGACTGGCTGCTTCGAGGATTCAATTTCAAACGGTTTGAGACGCTTCCCCACGTTCACCTCCAATTTTATCCAGTTCCTTTTTATTGACTTGATCCAAAAATTTAGGAAGTTGCACACTTGATCCAAAAATTTAGGAAGTTACACATCTCTCCCTATCTTTTGATTTTCTCAATATATTGTCATTTTATCCATCTTTGTACATTGAGGGCAATATACATCTTAAGTATGGGGGGTTAACTATAGTATTATTTGAAAATCCCTAAATTATGCCTCGTTCTAAAGTAAGTTTTTCATATTATGATTAGGATGAAATTTCTTTGATTTATGATTTTTATTGATATGTTTTGGATTAAGTTATAGTTAATTGTGCATTGATGATTAAATTTGAAGAATACTAGAGAATCAAGCATGATAAGTCTAATTTTCAAAAATTTAAAACTTTAAGTTGTTAACCTAAATTTGAATATTACTTTGAAGTTTGAAATTTACGAGGTTGATATCAAAGACACCCATAATTTTTGTGAGATCTTGAGCCTTATAGAGTATATATTCTTTTTCATGCTCACTTTATTGATTATGAGTATGTCAACATTGAACTGTTATTCTAGAACTTGCCTTGATTATACATGTCGAGACTACAGTTATGATTTGATAGACAAAGATGATAAAGGCATTTAGGATTTAACCCATTAACACCACTAAAAATCCAACCTTCATAATTAACCCTTAGTGAACCTCGTTGATCCTAACAACCCTTTTTTGACTTACCTACTAATTTTAACCCAAAACCCTTTTTATTTGTTATCACCATCTCTTTTAATTATCCTTTTTTGTCGAGATTTGATTTTGAACAGTTTCCTAACTATGTTCTATATTTCAGTTGTAAAAGTTCTTTCTTATTATTGTAATGATAGTTTGTTCTGAAAAAAACAAAGTATATTCATTATTAGTTTGTGATTAGGTAAGCTTACACATTAAAATTCAAAAATTCTTGAAGAAAAAGCTCGTATTATTAGTATTATTAAGCTTCAATTGATTATTTAAGATTAGTTCATTTTTCTAGTTAGGAAATTTATCAGGTCAATCTCGATTCTAACCTTCTAATTCAGCCTTTATCCTCACCTTTTACCCTAGCCCCATTACAACCCTGTTAAAAACCTTTTGATCTATTTGACATCTCATTTTACAGTGGTGGAGATTTGATTTTCAGGCAAGCCTATGGGAATAACTTTTCATGTTCGACTATTGAGTGCTTAATTTTGAACCTTAAACACTTTGAGTGATTTGAGTGAATCTTTTGTGAGGATATCTATCCTTGTCGATTTTGAACCAAAGGTAATTATTTAGATGAAGGGAAACACCTATATTTTCGCACTACAAATGTATGACTTTGATTGTTTGAATCTTTAGGACTCTTTGAGTTGAATTATCCATGTATAAATTATCTATGAATTAGGATAAGACATTGTTGACAAGAATTATGAATCATGGAAAGTTTGTTTTAATTGTAAGTGGAGAATTTTGCTTGAGGACAAGTAAAAGCTTAAGCGTGGGGGTATTTGATAAACCGTAAAAGTAACATATTTTAGGCCCACATTTAGCATGCTTTTGGATAATTTAAGCCTCGATTGATGTAAAAAGGTGCTCTTAATCTTTTCTTTCCATGTCTTATACTCAGGAAAGCACCTACGGATGAAAAGAACGTAAAACGGGCCAAATGGGCCAATTTACAAAATCGACACGGCCTGGACTTCAAGCCACACGGCCATGCCTCATTAAAAGTCCAAACACGGCCTGGCCACAATTCACACGGACATGTGCCATGGCCGTGTCCCTGTCGCTGGAATGAGTAATTTCATTCGGGAAAGGATACTTAGAGGCAAAGAAACACATTCCAAAGCCTATTCCAACACCCTATTAGGAATTCTACTTAAATTAGGATACTTAGGGGCCAAGTAAGGCATCTCAAAGTGTAAATAAACACCCAAGAGGGCAACTTGAAAAGGGACTTCGGCAGAAGCCGAAACCAGCGTCAAAACTAGGCCAACGAGCCAAGCCTAGAAGGTCAGAGTTAGGGAATAACGCGAAGATAGCCAGTTGATCCATCCCAAGAAGCCAGAATTATACAAAAGATGGTGGAATTCTCCTTCAATTCCTTCAGGGGGTTTTAGGATTTTCTTATGTTTTGTTTTATCTTTTCTCTTGCGATCTTTTGTTTATTCATTATGAACTAAACCCCTTAGATACCTAAAGGGGATGAAACTTAGATGGATCTTTTTATGTGATTTTTAAGTTATATGATAATTGCTTAGTTTATTCTTAATTATGTTGCTTAATCCAAATCTAATGTGCTTAGGTGGAGGAGGAATAAACCCTGCCTAAGAGTAGATCTAACATAATTAAGCGGAGTTGATCGAACGCCTAGAGATAGGGTTACGAGATTTTGCCAGATTAGGGTGAAACCTAATATGGGAGTCCATTGATCGATTTACTGCTATCCTAGGGGGTTATTATAAGCGAACGAGAGTTCCACTAATTAACCTAGGGTTAGACGTTATTCGCCTCGAGAGAGGGCTTAATATAGGTTTGAGAGTCTTACGGATCAAGCTAATTAAAAGAAATCATATAATTTAGGGTTAAATAATAAGTGAAGTCTAGGTGGATTCTTCTTGAGGGTATCGTCGTAATCAACTGAGTTTTCCTTCAAAGTTATTTTCTTATTCATCCTTTTTGTCTTTGTGTCCTTAGTTTAGTCTTCGTCAATATAGTTTAAAGCAACCTCACTCTATTTTTAAGGCTAAATAATAAAAAGAAAGTTAGTATTAGTACTTTTAGTTCCTTTGGGCTCGATATCCGGTCTTGCCTAAGCTATATTACTGTTCGATAGGTACACTTGCCTTTAATCGTTGTCATAGTTAGTTTCTAGGTTTGATCATTCTTTTATAAATTTTAAAGCTCTGATTTTAGCGATCACTCCTCAATACCACCGCTCAGATCTCCTTACTCACACTGATAGGTCAGATGTCCCCACAAGGCATCCAGACGATGTTACACATGAGGATGATCCAACGTTGATGTGGGACCGATCTTCACCAATATCGGCTAGCACCTACCGCTGAAGAGGAGGATCCCAAGGACATTACTGACAATGTCCAACACACACATGAGGACTCACAACCGAGCCATTGACCAGTTCATGTGACTGCTTCACTTTCGGACATCTCTGCATGTCTCACTGAATTCGAGCATTATTGTACTCAAGAATTTAATGACACCACTCGACGATTCAACGACATTGAGGCGACTCTTCAGCATATTTGTCATCACTTTCACATATCATCGCCCACCCCACCTCGTGACCCAGCCGATGACGAGGACCTTTGAGGCCTTTTAATGTTTCTTTATTTTTCATTTATTTTTTTTCTTTTATTTTTACTTATGTTTAGCTTATTTTCATTTTTAATTAAATCTTTTTTCTTTTCTTGTTTAAAACTCTTATTCGTACTGTTTTATTTCTTATATCACTGGCTATCTAACTCCTGAGTATCTCTAACAACACTCATGAAATAAATACCCCCTGAACATTTAACTGATCACTGTGCAGTTTTTAAGATTCAATCCACCACTCCAAGAATGAACACATCACCGGAGTATTTATCACCACATTCAACTATGCCTAAATCATCATCATTAGTCATCCTCCAAGAATTTCATCCAACATTCAAGGAGTTTCACTTCTCTTTCCCTCTTTTGATTTTATTACTACATGATTATTATCTATCTTTGTACATTGAGGGCAATGTACATCTTAAGTGTGGGGGGGTGAATATTTATTTCGAGAAAGTGCCTAACTTTCTCCATTATTCTCAAATCCCTGAATGATATCTTGTCTTTAAGCAATTTTCTCACATTATTATGAAAATGAAATTTCCTGTGATCCATGATTTTCTTTGATATGTTTTGGATTAAGTCATTGATAATTGTGCAGTGATGATTTAAATTTTAGGAGACTAGAGAATCAAGCATGATGAGTCTATTTTCAAAAATTAAAATTTTGTTAGGTTGTCTACCTGAATCTAATTATTACCTTGAAGTTTGAAATTTACAAGATTGATATCAAAAACCCGTAATTCTTGTGAGCTTTTGAGCCTTTTAGAGCATACATTCTTTCGTGCTCAGTTTTTATTATGAGTGTGTCAACATTGATTTGTTATTCTAGAACTTACTTCGATTATACATGTCGAGACCACACCTTTGATTTGATATACAGAGATGATAAAGGCACCTAGGATTTAACCCACTCACTCCACTAAAAGCCTACCTTCATAATTAACCCCTAGTGAACCCCCTTTGATCCTAACAACCCTTTTTATTGACTCACCAGCTAATATTAACCCAAAACCCTTTGTATTTGTTATCACCATTCCTTTTGACTACCCTTATATCGAGATTTGAATTGATCAGTTTCCTAATTATTTTATTCTAGTAGTTGAATTCATCAGTTATTACTTGATTTGTTCTTAAACTAAAAAAAAATGAAGTATATTCATTATTAGTTTTACTAAGTGAGCTTACATGTTTAAATTTCAAATCTGGAAGAAAAAGCTCGTATTATTAGTTTTCAATTGATGTAATTATTAGCTCATTTTTTTAGTTAGGTAAATTGCCAATTCAATATCAATTCTAACCTACTAATTCAGCCTTTATCCACACCTTTTAACCTAAGCCCCATTTGAAACACCCCAAACCCGGCCCACGAGCCTTGACCAGATCTGGTATGTTCCTCGAGTAAAACAGTTCAAAACTTGTTTGTTACTTTGGAAAATTTGGTCATTTTGAAGAGAAATCAATTGGAGCTGTGATTACATTGAAATCGTTGTCATTTTAAAAGTCTAGATTTTGATAAAACTTTATTCAAATATTTCAAAACTCATAAGTTAAAAGAAATACCGAGTTTTTTAGAGTTTATCATTAAATTGAAAATCGTTTGTGTTTGGGTGTCGAAACATTTAAAATATATTTTTAAGAAAAGTTATTTAATCTTGATTCAATAATAGTCGTATCATAATAAACCGAATAGAATGCATGCTTAAAATAGTTAATAGTAATGGCCTTATTGCAACTGAAAAAAAATACCAAATAAATCCCGAATAATAAAATAATAAGAAAATTGTAAATTCAACTAATTGAAATCCCGAAAATATTCAGCATGGCCATCACATAGTCTCCGCTGACCCGGTCCATCTACTGTGTGTCACCTAAAAAGATATCCCACAACGGGGTGAGTCAAACAGACTCAGTGTGTAATAGCCAACACAAAGTCCCAAAAGATTTAGGCATATCAAAACATACATATATAACAAATATAAATAATGATGCAATCTCGAACCCAAGCCTAGATATCCATCCTCTACACATCACCCGTACCTGCCATCACACCGTGGGGATTACTAAATCGACCCTCCATCCGCTACACATCATCGAAGGCGCCATCTGCAGCATTTACTCAGCACATCGCCCTTATAAATTTGTGGCATAGCCACCAGATAATATTTTGTGACATAAGTCACCACATTCAGATTATGTGACATGAGTCACCAGATATTGTGGTAAAACCACCAGATCACTTCCCCTTTTCATATTCACCCATATGCCCCATGTGTCATACCAATCATGCAAATATCATGCCTTATGCCTTATTTCATATTCGTAACCAATTCTCATATATGCCACATTCAATGTTCATAATACTATTAACAGAGTTTTGGAGAATAACGTACCTGAATATGCTGTACCATTGAATGGTACTTTTAGCCATATCTTTCACATTCTTATTAACACATGTATTAAATTAATACCGTAAATCTATTAAGAATTAGTGTAGAGTTACACACCTGATACTTAACGTGTTCACTGAAATCTCGAAAATCCCGATCTAATGCTCTAGCTCCTTAGTTCTTACATTTGGCCAACACTTAGCATTTTAGCAAAAAGTCATTCGGCTAAATAATCAAATCCCGAAGGATTATCACAACCCAAAATCCTTACCTTGCTGCCGATTTGGTTACTACCCAAATCCCTAAACTTCATGATGTTCCCTCTTGCAATCGGCCAGACACTAATTCACTTAACTAGTTAGTTTCGGCTTTTGAACGAATAAGAAACAGATCTGAATCACTAAATATGGTCTTGGCCGAATGTTCATGTTCACTTACCTTGTGAATCTTAAATCCCGAAATTGCTACTTGGTTGTGGTGTCTGTTGAAATACCTATAGGCTCATGTTAGATCCGATTTTTAATCACTTAATAAACTTAATAAATGGCCTTCGGCCTAAGATTATACTTTTCTTACCTTAGATATCGAAATCCCGAAGATCTCCTCATTATAGTCGACTATAGACAAATCCCGAAACTTCCTTTATAGTTTCAGCCAAAGAACATAAATGGCATTAGAGTCTTGATTTCGGCTTAAAGAAAAGAATAAAACGACGGCAATTGAATCCTTACCCTTAATATTGAAATCGACTGCACTCCTGCCTGACACCACTGAGGAATTCGGCTATAGGCTAAGTGTTGATCAATAGGTTTCGGCTTTTGGGGCTTAATGAGAAATCAGCTAGGGGTAACTTTGAGTGTTCGGCTTTGAGTGAATTTGCAAAAGAAGAAGAGAAGGTTGATGATGGAGATTCGGCTTCAACAAGAATGAAAAGAGAGGAAGGAGCTTTCGGTTTTGACAAAATAAAAGAAGAAGAAAAGAGTTGTTTTCAGTTTTTAGTCAATAGAGGAAAAGAACTTCGGCAGAGGCTCAATTGGGAAGAAAAGAAATCAAATGGCCTCATTCTCCTCCCTTTGGCTGAAAATACCACCAAAAGAGTCCCTTG
Source organism: Gossypium bickii (assembly GCA_025503065.1). Lineage (NCBI taxonomy): Eukaryota > Viridiplantae > Streptophyta > Magnoliopsida > Malvales > Malvaceae > Gossypium > Gossypium bickii. The sequence continues at coordinate 50,952,167 of CP106719.1, forward strand.
GCCGGCCAACACACATCCCCTTCTCAAATCCCACTTTTTCGTCCTTATTTTTCTCTTTATCACCCATTCAAAATAATTGAAATAATCCAACATTTATCCTCCCATCTTAGCCGAATTTTAAAAGAGATTAACCAAATCTAAAGCTCATCTCCTTGATGTCCCATTGCCGTCCACCTCTGTCTCTCCTTGCTGCAAAAATAAACACTCCTATTTGCTTCCCTCGCAGCTTGAACCTAGCCCCCTGCCCACTGCATATGGCGTCACTTACTAAGGCCCTAAGTGGTGCCTCCTTGCCACTTTAACAAGCCCATTTTTATGTCCAATTTCCCCTACACTTTTTCTTAAGGCCTATCAGGCTTAACTCCCTCTTTGAAACTTAAAATCAAATAATTTCTAAGGCATTCACCTACACTGTAAAGTTCTCAAGATTTATAAAACATAGTTATAATTCACACAGGCATGCTACTTTACACAATTAAGCAATAATGCACAAGCCCAAAATCCCGGATATTACAGTTCTACCCCCTTAAAATAATTTCGTCCTCGAAATTACCTGACTAAAATAGGTGAAGGTATTGCTGTCGCATTGCTTCTTCCGGCTCCCAAGAAGCTTCTTCCGATTCATGATTACGCCATAACACTTTGACTAGAGGAACTGATTTCCTCCGTAACACTTTCACATCTCATTCCAAAATCTGAATCAGCTCTTCCTCATAGGACAAATCTGTCCTTAGCTCCACCTCTCCAACTGGTACTATATGAGGTGGATCCGATCGATAACGACGTAGCATAGAAACATGGAATACATCATGCATCTGCTTCAACTCCGGAGGTAATTCTAGCTGATATGCCGTTGGTTCAACTCGCTTCAATACCCGATAAGGTCCTATAAACCTGGGACTTAACTTCCCTTTGCGACCAAATCTCATCACCTTCTTCTAAGGCGAAACTTTAAGAAACACTTGATCTCCTACAGCAAATTCTATTTCCTTCCGTTTAAGGTCTGCGTATGACTTCTGCCTATCAGATGCCTCCTTTAGCCGTGCCCGAATTACCTTAACATTTTCCTCAGATTTTGCCACAATCTCCAAAACTCGACCTTCCCCTAATTCCGTCCAACATGTAGGAGTGCGACACTTCCATCCATACAGCGCTTCATACGGTGCCATCCGAATACTGGCTTGATAGCTGTTATTAGAAGCAAATTCTGCTAACAGCAAATATTCTTCCCAACTTCCACTGAAGTCTATCACACAGCCTCTCAACATATCCTCTAACACTTGGATCACTCGCTCAGACTGGCCGTCCGACTGCGGATGAAATGCCGTAGAGAAATCTAGCCTAGTGCCCAAAGCCTGATGTAATGCTTTCGAAAATTGAGACGTAAACCTTGGGTCCCTATCCGAAATAATCGATACCGGTACTCCATGCAACCTCACAATTTCTGCCACATACAACCTCGCTAACCTTTGCAAAGAATAGTCAACCCGCACTGGTATGAAATGCGCGGACTTTGTCAATCGATCCACTACCACCCATACCGAGTCCTTCTTAGTAGGCGTAAGGGGAAGCCCACTAACGAAGTCCATGGTGATTCTCTCCCACTTCCACTGCGGAATCTTTATCGACTGAAGCAATCCTGACGGAACTTGGTGTTCAGCCTTAACTTGTTGACACGTTAAGCACTTCCCTACAAATTCGGTAACTTCCCGCTTAAGACCAGGCCACTAAAACTGTTCCTCTTTCACCTCATTCAACCACGTCGACTTAACTTGCAACTCTGCCAGCAAACTTCCGTCGTCATACAATCTAAGATGTGCAAACATCACCCTCAAGTTCGACATTACTTTCCGACTTAGGGCATCTGCTACCACATTCGCCTTGCCCAGGTGATACTCTATGGAACAATTGTAGTCCTTCAATAACTCCACCCAGCTTCGCTGTCTCAAGTTCAGTTCTTTCTGAGTCAGCAGATACTTAAGACTCTTGTGGTCTGTGTAGAGCACTGACTTCTCTCCATAAAGATAATGCCTCCATACCTTAAGAGCAAAGACCACTGCTGCCAATTCCAAATCATGTGTCGGATAGTTAACCTTATGTGGCCTTAATTGCCGAGACGCATACGTGACTACCTTCTCGTCTTGCATCAATACGCATCCCAAACATGTGTGAGAGGCGTCACAATACACCACAAAATCCTTTCCTGCCTCCGGCTGAATCAAAACCGGAGCTTCATTCAAAACCCTCTTAAGCTTCTCAAAACTCTCTTGTTGCTTATCCAACCATACGAAAGATACTTCCTTTCTCAACAACTTCGTCAAAGGTGCGGCTATCGATGAGAACCCTTCCACGAACCTTCTGTAGTAGCCTGCCAATCCCAAAAAACTACGAACCTCAGCCACAGACTTAGGTGGTTTCCAATCTAGCACTGCTTCAATCTTCCTAAGATCCACCCTTATCCCTTTTGCAGACACCACATGCCCTAAGAATGCGACTTCCTTAAGCCAAAATTCACACTTGCTGAATTTGGCATAGAGCTTCTTCTCCCTCAATACTTGCAACACTATCCGGAGATGCTCATCATGATCCTCCTCAGACTTGGAATGCACTAGGATGTCGTTTATGAACACAACGACGAACCTATCCAAGTAAGGCTGAAAAACCCAGTTCATCATATCCATGAACGCGGCTGGGGCGTTCGTCAATCTGAACGGCATTACTAAGAACTCATAATGCCCATATCTTATCTGGAAAGCTGTCTTATGGATATCTGCCTCCTTCACCTTAAGCTGATGATATCCAGACCGTAAATCTATCTTTGAAAACACTGCTGCCCCCTTAAGCTAGTCGAACAAGACGTCTATTCTCGGCAACGGGTACTTGTTCTTGATGGTCAGCTTGTTCAACTGACGATAATCTATGCACATACGCATAGTTCCGTCCTTTTTCTTCACAAACAAGACAGGTGCTCCCCACGGAGACACACTGGGTCGAATAAACCTACGATCAAGCAACTCTTGAATCTGAGCCTTGAGCTCAACCAACTCCTTTGGTGCCATTCTATAAGGAGCAATTGACACAGGAGCTGTTCCCAGCAGCACATCAATTCCGAACTCTACCTCCCTGTCCGGGGGTATTCCAGGTAACTCTTCCGAAAAAACATCTACAAATTCTCTTCCTGTTCTAACTCTGCTAACTCCCTCTTCTTTTACATCCAACGCACTGATGAAAGTCAAAAATGCCTTGCACCCTTTCCAAACCATCTTATCAGCCTTTAAGGCTGACACTACTTTAGACAAGTAATTTCTTCTCTCTCCTATCATATTATCTCCTCATCCTCCAGGGTCCTTAACTCCATTCGCTTAGCTGCACAATCCAATATAGCCCGATGTTCCACTAGCCAGTCCATGCCAAGAATGAGATCAAATTCTCTGAAAGGTAATTCCATCAAGTCAGCAGGGAATACCACTCCCTGAATCTCTAGAGGTACATTCCGAAATATCTTGTTCACCACTACAGTTTGAGCTAATGGGCTTACTACAGTCATCTCCCTATCAGACAGTTCAGAGGCTATGCCTAGTGTTTCTACTACTCTACATGCAACATAAGAATGGGTCGAGCCAACATCAATTAAAGCAAAGTAAGGCTTGCCAGCTATAAGGAACATACCGGTTATGACGTCTGGTGCATCTCCATCCTCCTCCCGTGAATCGCATACACTGCACTTACTGTCTTGCCTTTGAATTACCAACACCTCTGCCAGGTGTTCCACGTCCTCTTCCAGAACCATTACCTCTACCAATCGGACCACGAACCCGCTGAGGCTGCTGTCCACCTCTTCCAGCATGATTAAAACCCTGACCTGTTGGTCGGCTCCCGTCTATCTTTATAGGACAGTCCTTAATCATGTATTTCTTGGACCCACACTTGAAGTATCCTCCTGTCTTCTTCCAACACTCTCTTAGGTGCATCTTCCCACACTAAGCACAAGTACGGTACTGCCCTCCTGTCACAGCCTACTGACCTCACGGCCCATCAACTCTAGGCCTCTTTTGAACATTCTCGGATGGCCCTGACGATCCAAAACCAGTCTCGTCAGTTTGGACAAACTACCTTCTCGAGTATACCTTTTATCTCCTTATTTTCCAGTTCAGCTTGCCTAATTGTCTGCAGATGGTAAGCTGTGACAACCTTGTGCTTCACTCCATGTCTATCGAGCAACCATTTCAACCATTTGTTCACAAAATGGAACCCTTCATCACTAATGATAGCTCAAAGAGTTCCAAACCTTGTGAACACATGTTTGTACAAAAACTTCATTACAACCTTGGCATCGTTCATCGGATATGCCTCGACCTTAACCCATTTAGATACATAGTCTAATGCTACCAATATATACTTGTGACCAAAAGAAGGAGGAAAAGGACCAAGAAAGTCAATACCTTAAACATCAAATAATTCTACCTCAATGATGTTTATTCGGGGCATCTTATTTCTGTTGGTAATGTTTCCAACCCTTTGGCATCGACCACAACTCTTTATGTAGGCATACGCATCTTAGAATAGTGTTGGCCAAAAGTATCTGACTTGCAATACTTTGGCCACAATACATGAACCTCCAAAACATACCCCATTTGGAGCTGTGTGACAATGATATAAAATCTTATGCACCTCGTTTTCTGCTATAAATCTCCTGATCATTTGATCTACACACTTTTTAAACAGGTATGGCTCTTCCCAGAAATTGTACTTCACATCGTGAAGGAACTTTTTATTTTGTTGATACATGTTCTCAATCAGCTTTAAACCACAAGCAAGATAGTTAGCAAAATCAGTAAACCAAGGGGTGTTATGGACGTGATTTACATTAAGTATGTGCTCATTTGGGAATGTCTCCTGGATGGGTGTAAGTGGAGAAGTTCCTTCTTATGGTTCCAATCTGGATAAGTGATCTACTACCTAGTTTTCTACCCCTCTTTGATCTTGAATTTCTAGATCAAACTCTTAAAGTAGAAGTGCCCATCAGATCAATCTCGGCTTAGCATCTTTCTTGGCAAGTAAGTATTTAATTGTCGAATGGTCCATATAACAGTCACTTTGTTATGTACAAGATAAGATTGAAACTTGTCAAAAGCAAACACAATAGCATGTAACTCTTTCCCTGTTACTGTATAATTCAGTTAAGCTCCCGTCAGAGCCTGACTTGCATAGTATATGATATGAAGAACTTTGTTCCTTTGCTGGCCCATCACAACTCCTACCGTGAAGTCACTTGCATCACACGTTAACTCAAATGGAAAATCCCAATCTGGTGTGACGATAATTTGTGCTGAAACTAACTGATTCTTTAGATTATTAGAAGCTTTCAAACATTCTTCATCAAAGTTGAATGTTGTGTCCTTCTCCAATAATTTGCATAAAGGTTTAGCAATTTTGGAGAAGCCTTTGATGAATCTTCGATAGAATTCGACATGTCCCAAAAAGCTCTTAACACACTTTACAGATGTTGGAGGTGGGAGTTTCTAATGCATATGAAATGATATATGAATTGTATAAGTATACACATTGAATCGAGTAATAAAGTGATAAGTGAGATAGTCTCCACATGGATCGATTAGGTATAAAGTGGTCGAGTTATTATAATGAATGATTAATGTTATGAAAAAAGTAATGATAAAAATGCAATGGCAATTTGAAGGAATAATGATGTGTGTAATATGTGTAACTAATAAATAATAGAAAATGCTATGACAAGGTAAGAGTAAGAATGTAATGGAAAATTCTAGACTAATTACGTGAATAATATGCAAACGAACAAGTGAACAACTAAAAATGATATGGCGAAGATTTTACAGCAAAGGATAGAGGGCATACAATGTTGATTTGGAAGGTCGAGATTACTAAGAATATGCCCTTACTAACCGTAATCCCTCAGCAAAACCATACTCAATCTACTTCTTAGAAGAGTTCTAAAATGGTCTGCTTCTTTCGAGAACAATACCTCAAGTTACCTTCCCTTTAGCGATATATGTCTATAAGCCTTTAGAAGAGTAATGAGAAGCTGTAATATGTTCATATTTTAATCCCACATTTAGCATACTTTTGGATGATTTATTCCCCGAATTGTGGAACTTGGTGCTCCTAATCCTTTAATTTCATGTTTTATACTTAGGGAAGCACCGGAGGATGAAAAGAACGAGGAACGGGCCAAAAACGAAGAAAATGGGCCAAAGTACGAAATTGAAACTGCTTGGGACCAAGCTACACGGCCGTGCTTCTTTAGCAGACCCGAACACGGCCTGGCCTCGGTTTACATGGGCGTCTACCACGGGCGTGTCCCTGCCGTGACCTGTTTTAATTTTATTCGGAATAGGGTACTTAGAGGCAAAGAAAGACATTCCAGAAGCCTATATAAACACCCTAGAGGCCAACACTCAGGGGGGCGTCTAGGTAGGCTTAGGAGCCAAGCTAGAGAGGTCAGAATTGTGGGATTTACTCGAAGAAAGCTAGTTGATTCATCTCAAGAAGCTGGAGTCATACTCAAGACGGAAGATCTTCCCTTCAATTTTCTTCAGGGGTTTTAAGGTTTTTCTTATGTTTTGTTTTATATTTTCTTATGAGATATATTATTTTATGATTATGAACTAAACCCTCAAATATCTGAGGGGGATGAGACGTAAGACGGATCTTGTTATTGTTTTCTGAACTATATGATAAATACTTGATTTGTTCTTAATTATGTGTTCTTAATTCTTGCTTTGATATTTCTTGATATTGATTCATGTATTGATGTGCTTAGGCAGTGGAACAAAAGTCCCTGTTTAAGAGTAGATCTAGCATGGTTAAGCGAAGTTGATCGTAACCCTAGAAATAGGATGACGAAAACCTGCCGGATTAGGGTCAAACCTAATATGGGTGTCCATAAATCGAGTTAATGCTATTCTAGGGGTTTTAATTAGAAAGAGATTTCAATTAATCAACCTAGGGTTAGACGTTAGTAGCTCGAAAGAGGTATTAATATAAATTAAGGAATCCTACGGATCAAGTCAAGTGAATAAATCCTCTGGTTCAGAGTTAAATAACAAGTGAAGTCTAGGTGGATTCTTCATCGGGTATTTTCCTAATCAGTTGGTTTTTTCCCAAAAGTATTTTCCCCAATTCATTCTCTGTGTCTTAGCATCCTTAGCTTGGTAGTTAGTTAATTTTAGATTAAACAACAATTCCCTTAATTTTTAGGCTAAATAATAAAGAGAGAGTTAGTATTAGTACTTTTGGTTCCCTTGGGTTCGATATTTCGGTCTTGCCACTAAACTATACTATTGTCCGATAGGTGCGCTTGCTTCAATTGTGGTGATAGTTTCTAGGCTCGATCATTTATTATATAAATTTTAAAACTTTCCCACTACGATCAAGTTTTTGCCACCGCTGCCGGGGAACTAAGATATTAAGAAAACTCAATTTTTATTACTTTAGCCATATTATATATATTTTTTTACAATTAAATTTTATTTTTACTTTTCTAAATTTTCTTCTTTGCTTCTGGCATGTATTCTAGTTTATGGCTAGAAGAAACCCGTCAACACCTCTACTTTACGATAGTGAAATTGAAAGCATAGTTCATAGAAATCGAAGAGAAATAATGAGAAGCCTACAGTACATACAAGAAGAGCAAGGGGATGAAATTAGTACTACCGAAGAGATGGCTGAGAATAATCCGCTACCTCCGAAGGTGGTCGAAAATCATGCTCCTCAAACTATGTATGATTATGTTAAACCTAATTTAACAGTAACTGAGTCAAGTATTGTTAGACCTGCTATTTCTACAAATAATTTTGAACTGAAACCTAACACAATTCAAATGATACAGCAATTTGTTCAGTTTGATGGTTTGCAGGATGAAGATCCAAATAATCACTTGGGGAATTTCCTAGAATTTTGTGACACTTTCAAAATAAATGGCATTTCTGATGATGCCATTCATCTTAGGTCGTTTCCCTTTTCTTTGAGGAATAAAGCTAAACAGTGGTTGAATTCTCTTCCACGAGGATCAATCACTACATGGGAACAAATGACCGAAAAATTTTTGTTAAAATATTTTCTGCCGGCTAAAATGACTAAGTTGAGGAATGATATCTCTTCTTTTGAGTAGATAGATTTAGAAACACTTTACGATGCATGTGAGAGATACAAGGATCTAGTGAGAAGATGCCCTCAACACGGTTTACCCTTGTGGCTACAGGTCTAAACCTTCTAGAACGGTGTGAACCCCTCAACCAGGCAGTTGATTGATTCAGCCGCCAGCGGAACCCTGAATAACAAAACACCTGAGGCCAGCTATGAATTCATTGAAGAGATGTCACTGAATAACTATCAGTGGCAAGTCACGAGGACAAGGCCAACAAAAGTCGCCACTGTTTTCAACCTCGACGCAGTAACCATGCTATCAAACCAGGTAGAACTTTTGACTAAGAAAATTGATGGTTTATGTGGTTCTTCATAGGTACATCCAGCTAAGCAGTGTACGATGAATGGAGAAGGAATGAGCAATACAGAATATCCACCTTAGAACCCGAGCGCTGACAATGAAGGGTTAGGTAATGAATGAGCAACTTCAAGCCATAAAAGCTCATGACAATGAAGGAGCAACTTCAAGCCATAAAAGCTCATGACAATGAAGGGTTAGGTAAGCCCAAATTAAGGCAAGAGAAAGTGGTAGAGGAAGGAAAGGTTGACGTAAACCATGACAAGCAAAAACCGGTAATTAAAGAGTACCAACCTTGTATGCCATATCCCAATGCGATGAAGAAAGACAACACAGACGAACAATTCAGTAAATTTCTTAAACTTCTAAAGAAATTACATATTAACTTACCATTTTTGAAGCTCTTTCGCAGATGCCAGATTCAAGGAAATTTTTAAAAGAGCTTTTAACAAACAAACGGAAGTTAGACGAGGAGTTGCATGTGGAACTAAACGCATTGAAGATAGACTACCGCGAAAATTAAAAGATCCAGGGAGTTTTACAATTCCATGCTTAGGGGTATAATTGAAGATGTACTAGTCAAAATTGACAAATTGAAATTCCCGGTAGACTTTGTCGTTTTAGACATGGATGAGGACAATAGTATCCCCTTAATTTTAGGAAGACCCCTTTTAGCAACTACTAGAACTAAAATTGATGTTGGTACAGAAGAACTCATACTTCGTGTAGGTGATGAATCAATTAGTCTTCAGGCTCTTGACTCGTCTAGGACATCAAGTAATCAAGGTGAGAAAATTAATTTTATTAATGACCATTCGGTTAAACCTTCTTTTCAGGAAGCACCACGAAACTACACAACTGAGCCTGTAACAACCCAAATTTGGGCCTAGTAAAATTGGGCTTCTTGGGCCTTGACCAAGGGAGCGTTTAAAATTTTTGAGAACAAGAGAACGACACTAATGCAAGTTGGACCTATTAGGTGAGTGATTTTAGAAGGTTACGGGGCTTCCATAAAGTCCTGGGATCAAACTTGGGCTTTAGGAAAATTTTGGTTTTAGGTGAATAAAACCCTGGGAGTTAGTAAGTAGGCTTTAAGAATAAAATGTGGAGAAAAATGACATAAAAGGGGTTGTGGTCTAGTGGCAAATGACGCCACATAGGAGACAAGGGAATGACTCCATAAGGAAGCAAGGGGTCCAAGGTTCAAGTCTTGGCACTTGCATTTCATTTTGATTTATATTAAAGTGAACTTAGACTTTGGCCCATAGACTTATATTTAGTTCCACATGAATTTAAACACAAGAGGAGCTTCTGTCCTAGTGGCTAACGGCGTGGATTAAGTTACAGGGGAGCCTGAGTTCGAATCCCATCACAAGCAAAAAAGGATATTTATTTTTCTAAGTTGGGAAGACCAGAGTTTGTGTTGGAATTAAACTCTACTGAAGGAGGGATCCCATATCGGGAAGCTAGCAAGAGGGAAGGTGAGAAGCTGGCTTTAAATAGAGTAATCTATGAAGAGAGTAAGGATACCTGGGTTGGCGTTTGGGCATAGGAGTGGTCGGAGCGCAGATTTCTCCCTACACTAGCTGTAGAGCGGCAAATGCCGAAATACCGGTCACAAGGTGATGGTAGCCACGCAAGCGTGCAAGCGCACGTTTGGGGGCTTCGACGCGATACTTGAAGCTATCATAAGCGTTCTTGTGGGTTTAGGCTGTTTCGGCCTGTGGGCCCATATGAATAAATAGTATGATTGTGTAGTAGATAGTGAACTGGTCTATGTGAATCTCATATTTGAGGCTAGATTTGGGCTAAATGAGCCACATGAGCGTATGGGCCCATCTGGGCCGAGAATGGGCCATAGGCCCATTCGCAACGTTATCTCTGCTTAGAATAACTCAATTTACAAAATTACCGAAAAACCCTCAATTTATGAAATTACCGAAATACCCCTAGAGGGTAAATTACCAAAATAACCTTGGGTTGCGAAATTACCGAAATACCACTAGAGGGTAAATTACCAAAATACCCCTGGGTTGCGAAATTACCAAAATAGCCCTAAGAGGTGAAAATGTCCGTTATACCTTAAACTATGGTTGAACATTGTGTATATGATTTTGGTTACATTTTTATACATTGATACATTGCATTCAATAACTTTTTGCATGGGTTGGGTTTGATGATCGGAGGAAGTGTAGCCTGGTGGCACTGCCACATATCATATTTTTGGTGGGTATGCCACATATATACTATTATTTTTGGTGGCTCAGCACGAATATCATGATTAGCAGCTTGTCTGCAGTTTTGGTGTGATTGGCGGGGTAGGTTAACTTGATTCCCACAGGTGACGATTGGTTGGTACGTGGGTATGATTGGTTGGATTGGGTTGGGTTGCATTTCATCATTGCATTACCATGATTATAGGGCTAAGGCCTAGATAGTAACTGTTTAGGGGATTACACACTGAGTTCTCGTAACTCACCCCTTTTTTTATCTTAACCCTGCAGGTAATCCCCAGTGTTAGAGGATTTGGAGCTACGGAGGACTCGGTGGTGGCCATACATCGAAGTACTTTTCACGTAAATTAGTAAATCCAGTTTTACTTTATTTATGATTATTTAATTTGGGTTTAATATTATGTAATAAGGCCATTGGATTGTTTTTTCCTTTTAAACTTTCATTACGGCTATTATTAAAATCTTAAACATTTAAACACTGAGTTTTCCTAAAATGTTAATAACCGTTTTTCAAAATATCATGTTTCCACAACTATTCAAGTTCAGTACAAAAACGGTCAGTAAGTAAATCGCGTTTTCACAATCAAACAACGAAACTCAAAATTTTAAAAAGAGATTTAACATTTTCAACGGTCGCTTAGCTTTTCAACTAGCTTTTGATGTGATAGGCTAGATCTAGCCATAACGTTTAGGCCGGGTTTGGGGTGTTACATTTTATGGTGTCAGAGCCCGGTTGCAAAACTCAGCTGTGGAATGGGTTTAAAATTTTTTTTCAAAATCTATTTAACCTTTGGTTTAGAAAAGTGATAGTGTTACTGGAAGTATGGCAGATCGAGTCTCCGGCACCAAATTCTTAAGTTCTTGATCTTAAACTTTGTTATATGCTGAAATGATTGTATATTTTGTATTTATTTTGTGTGCGTCTTGTTTGGATGTGATGTTTCAATATAGAAATTCTATGCATGTGTGATAAATATCTGTTTGTTTCTGTGGTTAGATGGTTGATTGTGTGTAAGAGGTTTCAAGATTAAGTTAGAAGTGTTGTAGTGTTATTGAGATGAGAGTGCGCAGCGGTAGCGTAGTAGGGTAGTCTGTGTTTAAAAGACTATTAGATAGTTGGAAATTTTGAGGACGAAATTTCTTTATGGGGGTAGATTTGTAACGACCTGAATTTGGGCCTGGTAGAATTGAGCTTATTGGGCCTTGACCAGGAGAGCGTTTAAAATTTTTGAGAACAAGAGAACGACACTAATGCAAGTTGGACTTATTAGGTGAGTGATTTTGGAAGGTTAGAGGGCTTCCATGAAGTCTCGGGATCAAACTTGGGCTTTAAGAAAATTTTGGTTTTAGGTAAATAAAACCCTGGGAGTTAGTAAGTAAGATTTAAGAATAAAATATGGAGAAAAATGACACAAAAGGGGTTGTGGTCTAGTGGCAAATGACGCCACATAAGAGACAAGGGAATGACGCCACAAGAAAGCAAGGGGTCTAAGGTTCAAGTCTTGGCGCTTGCATTTCATTTTGATTTATTTTTAAGTGAACTTAGACTTTAGCCCATAGACTTATATTTAGTTGCGCATGAATTTAGACCCAAGAGGAGCTTGTGGCCTAGTGGCTAGCGGTGTGGATTAAGTTACAGGGGAGCCTAAGCTCGAATCCCATCACAAGCAAAAAGGGATATTTATTTTGCTAAGTTGGGACGGCCAGAGTTTGTGTTGGAATTAAACTCTGCTGAAGGAGGGATCCCACATCGGGAAGCTAGCATGAGGGAAGGTGAGAAGCTGGCTTTAAATAGAGCAATCTATAAGGAGAGTAAAGATACATGGGTTGCCGTTTAGTCATAGGAGTGGTCGGAGCGCAGATCAACTCCAAATTCCTATCAGGTGTGTATTTCGCCCTACTCTAGCTGTAGAGCGGCAAATACCGAAATACCGATCACACGGCGATGGTAGCCACGCAAGCATGCGAGCGCACGTGTGGGGGCTTCAACACAATACTTGAGGCCATCATGAGCGTTCTTATGGGTTTAGGCTGTTTCGGCGCGTGGGTCGAAATGGGCCATATGGGGCCAATGGGCCCGTGGGCCCATATGAATAAATTGTATGATTGTGTAGTAGATAGTGAACTGGTCTATGTGAATCTCATATCTGAGGCTAGATTTGGGCTAAATGGGCCACATGAGTGTGTGGGCCCATTTGGGCCTAGAATGGGCCATATGCTCATTCGCAACGTTATCTTTGCTTAGAATACCCCGGTTTACAAAATTACCGAAAAACCCTCAGTTTGCGAAATTTTCTAATACCCCTGGAGGGTAAATTACCAAAATACCGTTAGGTTACAAAATTATCGAAATACCCCTGGAGGGTAAATTACCAAAATACCCTTGGGTTGTGAAATTACTGAAATACCCCTAGAGGGTAAATTACTAAAATACCCATGGGTTGCAAAATTACCAAAATACCCCTAAAGGGTGAAAATGTCCGTTATACTTTAGATTATGGTTGAATATTGTGTAAATGATTTTGGTTACATTTTTATACATTGATACATTGCATTCAATAACTTGTTGCATGGGTTGGGTTTGATGATCGGAGGAAGTGTAGCCTGGTGGCACTGCCACATATTATATTTTTGGTGGCTATGCCATACATATACTATTATGTTTGGTGGCTCAGCCACGAATATCATGATTAGTAGATTGTCTGCAGTTTTGGTGTGATTGGCGGGGTCGATTGACTTGATCCCCACAGGTGACGATTGGTTGGTACGGGTGTGTGATTGGTTGGATTGGGTTGTGGTGCATTTCATCATTGCATTACAATGATTATAGGGCTAAGGCCCAGATAGTAACTGTTTAGGGGATTACACACTGAGTTCTCATAACTCACCCCTTTTTTTATCTTAACCCTGCAGGTAATCCCTAGCATTAGAGGATTTGGAGCTACAGAGGACTCGGTGGTAATATTATGTAATAAGGCCATTGGATTTCTTTTCCTTTTAAACTTTCATTACGGCTATTATTAAAATGTTAAACGTTTAAACACTGAGTTTTCCTAAAATGTTAATAACAGTTTTTCAAACTATCACGTTTCCGTAACTATTCAAGTTCGATTTTCACAACAAAAACATTTTTCCAAAATAATAACAACTTTACAAAAATGGTCAGTAAGCAAACCGTGTTTTCACAATCAAACAATGAAACTTGAAATTTCAAAAAGAGATTCAACATTTTCAACGGTTGCTTAGCTTTTCAGCTACCTTTTGATGTGACATGCTAGATCCGGCCATAACGTCTAGGCCAAGTTTAGGGTGTTACAGAGCCAGATCCTATACCTCATGACAATAAAGAAATAACTCATGAGGAATGAGGGCTTCGGATCGATGAACTAGACGAGTGGAAGACACATTTCAATGAGAAACTAGGAATACACGAAGCAGAACCAACGCCATTCCGTGGGACAAACTAATTTAAGATCGGGGATTAGGTATTGTTGGCTAAAACAGACCCTCAGATTGCCGCCTCAGACCTTGATACAAACGAGAAGATCCCTTTTAAGATACTCAATGTCTTTCCTTACGGAACAGTCGAGGTAAGTAATCCTATAGTCGGCACTTTTAAAGTAAATGCTACTCGACTCGAGCTATATATTGATAATAGAACTGATAGCATGAGAAAGGATTTTCAACTCCTCAAACCACCATGATTATGCAAATGAGAGGTAAGTCTAGCTTAAGACTTTAAACCAGCGCTTCTCGGGAGGCAACCCGAGCATTAACCCCATTAATTTTTACAATTTTATTTTTACTTTTATTTTTCCTTTTTAGCACCTAACTACAAACTAACCAAAGTGTAGATTTCCATACCACACGGCCTTGTACACGGCCATGGTCGTGGCCGTGTGGACACCACAGATTTTCGTACCAATGTGGCAGAGAGAGTACGAAACAGGATGAAAAATATCTTCAAGCCACGGGCTTTGACTAGACACCATGGCTGTGCAATACAGCCGTAGTTGACACTGTTTTAGCATCACGGGCATGGTGACCTGCACACAGGCGTGGAAGAAACGAATGAAGCACAACGCGGCCGTGCGATACGACCATGTGGCACAACACGCCCATGGTACACGGGCGTGGGGATGTACCAGATCTGAAATTTCTATTTAAAACACCCCTCTCCCCTTCTCACCCACTCCCCATTCCCCTTCTTCCATATCCTTCACACCTCCCTCCCTTTTCATTTTCATCTTTCTAACTCTTGATCTACACCATATCCATGTCAAAGAAACAGAAGGATCCTAGCACAGTCTCCCACCACGAGACCGATCTACATAAGTTCATGCCGGCCGCTTCATCCACTTGACAGGACAAGGACCTTTGAGTCCATTTCATTCTTCTTTTTCTTTTCTCTTCTCCTTTATTTTCCTTTTCTTTATTTCTCTTTTACTTAATTTAATCTATTTTATTTTGCTTTCTTTGATTTAGGTTCTAAAAGTTGTTAGGGAATCACCACACCACGCCCTAGAAATCACACCCACATCGCGAACCATCTAACAATAAAGACTTTTCAGTCCATTAATCTTTTCTTTTAGTCTTATTTCACTTTTTATTTTCTTTATCTTTATCTTTCTTATCTTTAAATATATAATTAGTATATTTTGAATTATTCTTATTATTTCCTGGCTAATTCTACACGAGTTTCCCAATTTCTTCATCTAGCGTAGAGATTGTGGGCGGCCACCATACCACCACGAAAGACGCCTCTTCCAACTTATCTTTCACCTCCGAATCAAGTGTCCACACTTCCAACTCAAGGAACCCATCCAAAATTCAAGAAGTTTCACCTCTCTGCCTATCTTTTGATGTTTCTACTGTATTGTGAATACCTATCTTTGTACATTGAGGGCAATATACATCTTAAGTGTGGGGGGGGGTGAATTTTATTTTGAAAAGTTCCTAACTTTTTGCATTATTCTCAAATCCCTGAATTATGTCTTGTTTTTAAGTAATTTTCTCATATTACTATTAGAATGAAATTTCCTTTGATTCATGATTTTTATTGATATGTTTTGGATTACGTCATTGATAATTGTGCAGTGATGATTTAAACTTTAGGAGACTAGAGAATCAAGCATGATGAGTCTATTTTCGAAATTAAAATTTTGTTAGGTAGTCTACTTGAATCTAATTATTACCTTGAATTTTGAAATTTGCAAAGTTGATATAAAAAACCCATAATTTTTGTGAGACTTTGAGCCTTTTAGAGCATACATTCTTTCGTGCTCACTTTGTGATTATTAATGTGTCAACATTGATTTGTTATTCTAGAACTTGCTTCGATTATACATGTCAAGACCACATTATTAATTTGATATACAGAGATGATAAAGGCACTTAGGATTTAATACACTTACTCCACTAAAAGCCTATCCTCACAATTAACCCCTAGTGAACCCCTTTAATCTTAACAACCCTTTTTATTGACTCACCCACTAATATTAACCCAAAACCCATCTTGTATTTGTTATCACCATTTCTTGACTCCCTTATTGTCGAGATTTTTATTTTGAGCAATTGCCTAACTATGTTCTATATTTCAGTTGTTAAAGTTCTTTCTTCTTAATTATAAATATTGTTCTTAAAAAAAACGAAGTTATTCTTTGTTATTTCTATGTTAAGCTTAAGCAATTAATTCCACATTATGAGAAGAAGCTCGTGTTATTAGTTTTTCAATTGATTTAATTATTCAGGATTAGTTCATTTTTCTAGTTAGGTAAATTGTCAATTCAATCTCGATTCTAACCCTTTAATTTAGCCTTTATCCACACCTTTAACCTAAGCCCCGTCACAACCCTTTTTAAAAACATTTTGATCTGTGTATCATTTCATTCTATAGTGGTGGAGATTTGATTTTCATGCAAGCCTATGGGATTAACTTTTCATGTTCGATATTTGAGTGCTTAATTTTGAACCTTAAACACTTTGAGTGATTTGAGTAAATCTTTAGTGAGGATGTCAACTCTTGTCGGTTTTGAACTAAAGGTGATTAGTTAGGTAAAGGGAAACGCCTATATTTTCATGCTACAAAACCTATGACTTTGATTGCTTGAACTTTTAGGACCCTTTGAGTTAAATTATCAATGTATGAATTACTTTTGAATTATGATGAAACACTATTAATGAATATTATGAATTGAGGAAGTTCATTTTAATTGTGAGTTGAGAACTTTGCTTGAGGACAAGCAAATGCTTAAGTGTGGGGGTTTTTGATAAACCATAATATGCTCATATTTTAATCCCATATTTATCATACTTTTGGATGATTTATTCCTTGAATTGTTGAATTTGGTGATCCTAATCCTTTAATTTCATGTTTTATACTTAGGGAAGCATCGGAGGATGAAAAGAATGAGAAACGGGCCAAAAATGGAGAAAATGGGCCAAAGTACAAAATCGACACGGCCTGGGACCAAGCCACACGGTCGTGCCTCCTTAGTAGACTCGAACACGGGCTGGCCTCGATTTACACGGATGTATGCCACGGGCGTGTCCCTGGCGTGACCTATTTTAATTCTATTAAGAATAGGGTACTTTGAGGCAAAGAAAGTCATTCCAAAAGCCTATATAAACACCCTAGAGCCAACCTTCAGGGGGTCGTCCAGGTAGGCTTAGGAGCCAAGCCAGAGAGGTCAAAATTGTGAAATTTACTCGAAGAAAGCCAGTTGATTCATCTCAAGAAGCCGGAGTCATACTCAAGACGGAAGATCTTCCCTTCAATTTCCTTCAGGGGGTTTTAGGGTTTTTCTTATGTTTTGTTTTATATTTACTTCTGAGATGTATTCTTTTATGATTATGAACTAAACCCCTCAAATACATGAGGGGGATGAAACCTAAGACGGATCTTGTTATTGTTTTCTAAACTATATGATAGAATACTTGATTTATTCTTAATTATGTGTTCTTAATTCTTGCTTTGATATTTCAGGATACTGATTCAAATATTGATGTGCTTAGGTAGTGGAGCAAAAGTCCCTGTTTAAGAGTAGATCTAGCATAGTTAAGCAGAGTTGATCGTAACCCTAGAAATAGGATGATGAAAATCTGTCCAATTAGGGTCAAACCTAATATGAGAGTCCATAGATCGAGTTAATGCAATTCTAGGGGTTTTAATTAGAAAGAGATTTCAATTAATCAACCTAGGGTTAGACGTTAGTAGCATTGAAAGAGGTATTAATATAAATTAGGGAAACTTACGGATCAAGTCAAGTGAATAAATCGTCTGGTTCAGAGTTAAATAACAAGTGAAGTCTAGGTGGATTCTTCCTCGGGTATTGTCCTATTCAATTGGTTTTTTCCCAAAAGTATTTTCCCCAATTCATTTTCTATGCTTTAGCATCCTTAGCTTGGTAGTTAGTTAATTTTAGATTAAACAACAATTCCTTAATTTTTAGGCTAAATAATAAAGAGAGAGTTAGTATTAGTACTTTTGGTTCCCTTGGGTTCGACATTCCAGTCTTGCCACTAAACTATACTACTGTTTGATAGGTGCGCTTGCCTCAATCGTGGTGATAGTTAGTTTCTAGGCTCGATCATTCATTATATAAATTTTAAGACTTTCCCTGTAACACCCCAAACCCGGCCCATACGGTATGACCGGATCTGGTATGTCACATGAAGAAAATGTGTAAAGAACTTGTGATTCTTACTAAAGTTGGCGTTAATTGGTTATAGATAAGAAAACAAGTTTGGTTTATAGATATTTGATAAAATACTACAAATTTCAATAGGTTGATTGATGAATCGAAATTTGAACTAATGCCCTTTTAATAAACTGTGACTTCTGAAAATATTTTTGATAATTTGAAGGAAAATCCAAGTTAAATTATTCGTACATATTTGTTATGAAATTCGTTTTAAGGAAATCGTTATTTATGATTTTAAAAAAAATCCCCGTTTAAATAAAATCATGGAAGGTAATAAGTACGTCAAAAATAAAACAAAATAAAAAATCCCAGAGGCCTTATTACAACTTTAAACCCGAAATAGTAAAAGTAACGAAATAAAGCGAAAAAGAAGTTTACTAATGTTCGAAAACATTATTTCCGAAGTATGGCCTCCACCGAGTCATCCATACGCCCAAGTCCTCATTACTGAGCATTACCTGCAAGGATTAAGAAAGAAGGGGGGATGAGTTACTAGAACTTAGTGCATAATCCCCTTACCGTCATCCACTAGGCCTGAACCCGTATAGCATTGTCTTGGACCGAAGCCCATTTACATAATCAACAACAAAATGAAGTAATGTATGCAACCCAGCCCATCCATCCATCACACCCCCGACCAGCCAATCACACCTGTGGGGATCAAGTCAACCTACCCTGCCGCTCACACCAAATTGCAGCCGGGCTGTTATATTATATATTTTTATTGTGGCCAAGCCACCGAAATCATAGTACACATAATAATGAACATTTTGTGGAAATTCCACCAGGCTACACTGCTCTTCAATATTTTTCCTAACCTATACAATATGTAACATGCAACATACATAATAAAGCATAATATCCACATATATGTACAACAAACATTAATCCAATAATTTATTACAGTAAATCGGCCAATTTTAGAACTTTGCAATTCGGCCCACTAAAGTATTCTAGCAATTCAGCCTATAGGGGCATTTTGGTAAATCGGCCTATAGGGGCATTTTCGTAAATTTAACAATTTTAATATCGATTTTGACAAATCTATAGAAATAATGTAATTTAAGCAAATTTCTTGATTTGTGCTGTATTACGATTTTTAGCCATATAAATAATAACAATCTATTTTCCAGCTTGATATCTAATCATGAATCTACGGGATTTCGATGTGAGATTACACACCTGATTATTGTAAGGATTAATCCTTCTTGATCGTCGACACCTAAATCACCATTACACTTGATTAATCCAACAAGCGAGATTTTATTAATCTAAATCTAAATCAAACGATCTATTGAAACGCCTACCCTTAGTATCATGAACGACCACGATTTGTCTATTTTCACCGGATGATGGTCCACAACATAGTGGAAAATCCCGAATCACCGATACCGCTCTACGCTTGAACTTAGGAGTAGGAATTGCAAATCCATTCCTTTTGTGTTCTCCAATCGCTTTTCCTTTCAAATCGGTACCACTTGTCCCCATTGGAAAAAAAGCGTTAATTAAAACGATATTGCAATTATATGAAACGATTGTCTAAAGAGAAGGTTCGGATTACCTCTATTTCCGAAGGAACAACGAGTGGATAAAACGAGCAATTTAATCCCTATGATAACCGATTAGCCAAGCTTTCAATCTGATTAACAAAATAACCGAGTAGCGAAATAGATCAAAATGAACCATGATGAACTTCTTACATTAATGTTGATATATCTGATTTCCATCGATTAAACTTATGACTACGGATGAATTAACAAGGATGTAAGATTCGGCTTCCCACTATAATACTATAACAAGAAGATGATCAAGATATGAGGGATTAGGAGGGAGTGATATTTTGATTTAGAACAAAATAAAGTAACCGAATGGTAATAGACACACATTCGGTTAGGAAGAAAACTAAAATGAAAAGTGTAGAATGAAGCCCTTACCCAATTCAACCAAGAAAGAAATGTGCATCACGTAAGATGGAGAAGAGAGAAGATGTTAAAGAATCAGCTATTAAAGAGAAAGGGAGAAAGAAGGTTCGGCCATAAAGTTGTGTCGATTAAAGAGAAAGGGAGAATGGTTGAGGAGATGGTGAAGAAGAAAAGAAGTGATGAACAAGGAGTATAGAGGTTCGGCTATTACCAAAAGAAAATGAACCAAATGATGTGAGTATTTCTACAATCAAAGAAGAATGAACAATGATGGATTAAGGATTATGGCACAACAAGGGGATAAGATGAACAATGACTAGGTATTTCAGCCAAAACAAGACAAAAAAAGTTGATAAAGAAATGCCAAAATGAACAAAGCTTTGCAAAATAGCCAAGAGAGATTCGGCTCTCACACTCCCTAACAAAACCGTGTGCCTACTACACCAAAAGGCCATGGTTGACCCAAAATATTCTTTCCAAAACATCATCCCCAAAATCGACCAACATGTTCCCTTCCTTTACCTTTTCTTTTCTTTCTTTCTTTGGTTTTCCCTTGCTTTCCTCCTTACCATAATCCTTAGTCTTCTTTCCATAATTAAAAAGTCTCCCTTACCTTATTTAGTACCATGGTCGACACTTGGAAAGAAAGTACAAAAATAAATCCAAAATTTGCAAAAGATTAGATTTGAACCCATTCCCTCCATGCTCTCAACTTGACGCCACAACCTCTTTTCCATATGCTTATTTATGCTAGCAAAATACACACTTATTTCCTTAAGCATTGATGCCACTTACCTTCTCTCTTTAAAGTGCTTAAACACAAAAATTTTGCTAAGGCCCAACTCAATCCCGTGCCTTCTTAAGACCCCTAATTATACACAATTAATCATTTTTAACTAGCCTATCGCAAGGTATATGCAAAACATAAAATTCTAAATTTCAGGATGTTACATTCCCACTACGATCAAGTAACCTGCACTATTTTGTTTTCTTTCTGTATGAATGCTGCTTTATGTCTAGAGGCTACTACAAGTATTCGGTCGAACACTTGCTCATATCATTCAATTTCAATCTCATTAACCTAATCTTGTCAGAATTAGATTAATTTAATGAACATGTTGTACATCCATCTATGTCTAGAGTTTACAAACATGCAAATTTGTAAAAAGTCATTGAATGAAATAGTGTATTCAAGCAAATCTACGCTTTAGTCATTAAAGAAAATAAGAGTTTCATCAAGTAATCCCTACCCTATGAGATTTAGCTCATAGGTTGGTAATTAAAACTCAAATCCAAAGTATCATTCAATATTGTTTTCATCAAATAAATTCATGAAGAGTAATCAAGAAATAACAGAAAAACTTCACGAAGATAACTTCTGCTTATCCAGCCCATACTTCAATGATATAGTGTCCTGTGGTGGTTGAGGGGGATTGCCCTCGTCTTCCTCTTCTTGTCTCTACTCAGCCTCTTCCCTTTATTTTTTCTGAAGTTTGTTTTTTTTCCCTTTTTTCCCTTTTATTTTTCTGCCCTTTTAGGGTTTCATCCTTTGGCTTTTATAATAGTTTTCCCTAGGGTAAATCCAACAACCAATGATTTTTTCCCTCTTTTTCAGGTAGATATAACTGGTACAAGTTCAACTAGGCCTAAGACCGGTACGCTTTGAGTGTTGACTAACTGTCTAACTCTCTGCCCCTGCAAACCTTCACTCCTTACTTCTTGTTCCTCATCCTGCACATGCCAATCCACTTCCACACACAACCTTTCCACAAGCAATTTAAAAATAACTAACATTTAAGCACAATCCAAGCTCTTAATGTAATGCTAAAACAAGAAAAATACTAATGGAATGTCCTAAACTTTAACCAAATGTACCTAAGTACAGGCAATTAGTTAGATCTAAAGGCATGAAATTTAACTCTTTTCAAGAGTTATAAGTTTCTCAATAACATCCACCTTTTCTTTATCTACCTTGATTCCTTGCCTCGTTATTTGGTGCCCTAAAAAACTACCTTCTCGTACCATGAAATGACACTTTTCCCAGTTGAGTACTAAGTTTGTTTCTTTGCACCACCTTAGTACCTTGGCTAAATTGGCTAAGTAATCATCGTAGTGTCTCCAAACACTGAAAAATCATCCATGAAAACTTCCAAAAACTTCTTCACCATGTCAGTAAGAATAGCCAATTATACATCTTTAAAATGTAGCAGGTGCGTTACATAAACCAAATGGTATGCACCTAAATGCAAACGTACCATACAGGCATGTGAATGTTGTTTTGTGTTGATCCTCTAGTGCTACTATGATCTGATTGTACCCTGAGTGTCCATCTAGAAAACAGTAATAGTCTCGCCTCGTGAGTCTATCTGGAATTTGATCCAAGAACAACAAAGGGAACTGATTATTCCTAGTCGCCTTGTTCAACTTTCTGTAATCTATGCAAATTTTCCATCCCGTAACCATTTTGGTCGGTCAAATCTTTATTTTCGTTCTCTACGACCGTAATACCTCCTTTCTTTGGCACACACTGGACCAAACTTATCCATGAACTGTTTGAGATGGGGTAAATTATACCTGCATCTAACCACTTAATGATTTCTTTCTTTACCACATCCTTCATAATAGGGTTCAGCCTCCGTTGTCCATCAATCGTGCCTTTCTCGTCGTATTTTAAGATCATTTTGTGCATGTACATGGATGGACTAATACCACAATATTAGCTATGGTCCATCCTGGAATTGTTTTAGCACTAATAATAGGGACAAGTTGGTAATTTTTCTTTTCCCTCGTGCATCCTCCGGTTGTTAAAATTCGTGATCTAAATCATAATTTGACTCGATTAACTATTCGAATTAACATTTAACTTCATATAAAGTTCATAGAATTGTGTAATTTCATTTATACAACAATTCTTTAAGTTTTGCATTTATCTCAATTTAGTCCCTAAAATAAAAAATACTACAACTTCCACATCTGAGCTTCGATTTTGAAATCAATCTCATTTTCATACACATTTCAAATTTATTGCATTTTAGCCCCTAATTTCAAAACTAACAACTTTTACTTTATAAACTAGTTCATTAACATATGTAAGCTTCAAAAATAACAAAATAACCATAAAGCTTCAAGAAGTATCAATGGTAACTTTTATAATCTTTGTAACACCCCAAACCTGGCCTAGAAGTTAGACTCGAATCCGGCGTGTCACATACTCAAAACACCTAACCACAGAAACAAACATATATTTATCACACATGCATACAATTTCTATATTCAAACATCACGTCCAAACAAAACACACTCAGAATAAATACAAAAAATACAGTCCAATATCTAAAGAAACCACCGTATTTCTAACTCACTGTATTTAAATTTCTAAACAGACGAAAGTATTCAGAAAACTTACGGATTCAACGCTGAAGACTCGGTGTACCACACTTTTAAAAAACGGTTAATAGGACATTATAGAACTTCAAATCTTTTCAAGGCTTTTTTAAACAACACTTTCATAAATTCATTTTTTAAAAACCCAATCCACAGTCGAGTTTTGCAACCCGAGCTCTGATACCATAAATATAACACCCGAAACCTAGCCTAGAAGTTAGACCCGAATCCGGTGTGTCACATTGTAGTGTTTTTCAAAACCATATATCTTATTGTAAAAACTTGTTTGAGAGTTAAAACCTCTTTGTTAAAACTCAAAATACTTAAGCAATTGTTGTCCACCTGAAAACGTAACTACTTTTAAAACCTTATATGTTGCGAAAGCATATTTAAAACCTTGCGAAAACGTAGTGTTTTGAAGACATTTATCATTTTGGAAATCGTATTCCACTTTTAGCAGTTAGAAAACATCATAAATAAATATCACAAATAATAAGTTAAAAATAGAGAGGCCTTATTACAACCCAAATCAAAATAATTGAAAGTAAATAATCAAAACGGAAAGCACAAGCATTGTATGGTCTTCTCCGAGTCCCTTGCAGCTACGAACTGTCTAAGGCTGAGGATTACTTGCGCAGTTAAAAACGGGGTGAGTTTACAAAAAATCAATGTGTACTCCCCTATTACGGTTACAATCTGGGTCCGAGCCCATACGGTATCAGTCTGGGCCTAAGCCCTATTCGGTAACAATCTGGACCTGAGCCTTAAATCATATCAAATGCAAGCATACATGTAACCCAACCCTTAACCACCAAACTCTCCACCCGTACCAACCAATCTCTCCATGTGGGGACCATGTCACCCACCCAACCAAACTCTCTAATGGTGCAGCCTAGCTGCTAACAACGGTATACGTGGCTGAGTCACTAAAACTAGAATACATGGCGATGCCATTATAACGGTACTTCCTCTAAATCAGAAAAACCCAACCCAATGCAATATGGTATGTATGCAGTGTATCACAACCATATACAGTTATAAAAAATCACATAAACATCTTTTAAACTAACACTAAGGGTATAACGGTCATTTAGATGGTTAGGGGTAAAACAGTCATTTCACCCCCTCAAGGGCATTTCGGTAACTTTACCCATCACAGGTATTTCGGTAATTTTACCCATCGAGGGCATTTCGGTAACTTTACCCATAGAGGGTATTTTGATAATTTTACCCAACGAGGGTATTTTAGTAACTTTACCCATCGAGGGTATTTCGATAATTTTACCCATCGAGGGTATTTTGGTAACTTTACCCATAAAGGGTATTTCGGTAATTTTACCCATCGAGGGTATTTCAATAACTTTAACCATAGAGGGTATTTTGATAATTTTACAAATCAGGGGTATTTCGATAATTTCACAAATCAGGGGTATTTCGATAATTTTGCAATCTAAGGGTATTTCGATAATTTCACAAATTAGGGGTATTTCAGTATTTTTGTAAACCAATGGTATTTCAGTAATTTTGTCAAGTGGGCCCATTCTCGGCCTAAGTGGGCCCACACACTCATGTGGCCTATTTAGCCCAAATCTAGCCACAGATATGAGATTCACATAGACTGGTCCAATATCTACTACACAATCATACAACTTATCCGATTGGGCCCACGAGCCAATTGGCCCCACATGGCCCCTTTCGTCCTATCGAGGCCCAAACAACCTAAACCCACAAGAACACTCATGATGGCGACAACTATTGCATCGGAGCTCCCACACGTGCGCTCGTACGCTTGTGCGGCCACCATCGCCGTGTGACCGGTACTTCGGCATTTGCCGCTCTACAGCTAGAGTAGTGCGAAATACACACCTGATAGGAATCTAGAGTTAATCCGCGCTCCAATCACTCCTATGCCCAAACGCCAACCAAGGTATGCTTACTCTCCTCATAAATCGCCCTATTTAAAGCCAGCTTCTCGCCTACTATCACGCTAGCTTCCCGATGTGGGATCCCTCCTTCAGTCACGAATTGGATCCCAAATTGACGGGTTAGTGTGATTGTAACATTCTGAATTTGGGGCTCTGTATTTAATATGTTTCTGCGTGTACGCTATGCTCCGTATGCTAATTTGGTGTGTTTGGGGCTCTAGGAAAGGCTCGGGGTTAGGCTTGAGCTTTGATGAAAATTTTGTTTTAAGAGCTTTAGGGGGGAACTAGCTGAGGTAGGACTTAGGAATTAATACTGGTATTTGATGACACAAATAAGGAGGTGGTAAAGTGGCTTGGAGATGCCACTTAGAGTGCTTAGAAGTTGCATCACAAGGGAGAAGCAGCAGGGAGTAGGTTTGAGTCTCATAAGCCTCACTTAGATGCTTTAATTTTTGCATTTAGGGAGCTAAGGTGGTGGATTTGGCAAGGACACTTCTTGGATGGGTATGGAATTGGTCAAAGTGTTTGAATGAGTGGCTATGAGAAGGTGATAGAGTTTGAATTGGTCAAGTTAATTCAAATAAATGAAGGGGAGTGAAAGTAGGAGGAAAATATGGGATTTGACGTTGGTGGAGTGGTGGCCGAATGTGGGAAGCTTGAAGTGGGGGGTGAGGATTCGATTTAGTGCTAGCTTGGGGTGTTCCGAATTTAGCTTTGTTTGGGGTTAGTTTTATTGGCATTTTCAGTTTAGGGTGTGTGTGTGTGTGCCGTTGTGAATGTAAGCACTTTTGAGGTCCATTTCCTGGTAGCCTATTCCTAGTAAGTGCCGAAAGTCCATAACCTTCTTCATCTTTGGAAAATACTTTATCTCTTATCACATATTTCTTTTCTTTTCCATCCTCCCAAGAACTGAATCATTCTTGTGGTTGCTAGCCGAATCTCTCCTCACCATTTTGGGTTCTTGCTTGAACAGTTTTCTCTTCTTTTGGTTTTCTACACTCTTTTTCTCCTTAGCCAAACCTTCCCTTGATCATAACCCCTCTCTTTTCCTTTTCTTTTCCCTTCTACTTTCTTTAATTCTTTTGGCCGAAACCCTCATTTCCTCTACTTCCTCTTCTAGCCGAAATCTACCTCACATCTCTTTCTCTTTGTCTCTCTTCTCTCCTTGTTTCTCTAGTGAATCTCTCTAGACCATTGGCTACCTAGTTATTCTTCATAGCCGAACCTGCACCTTTCCATTGTGTTTGCCAATAGCCGAATATCGAGCCTCTTCAATCGGCATACTCTTGTTCTTCGAAGGGCGTATTTCCATCATCTCTTCTTTGTGTGGCCTGCTTTCGAGAGGACGTTGGTAAGTGTTGTTGGCCGAATAGGCCATAAGAGGGTCTCTATTCTCTTGGTTGGCCGAAAGGCTACTTCTTTGGATTCATTTGTGAGAACCGATTCTTATATGGTGTTGATGTAGGGACTCAGCTGATTTCTTAATACAAGTTGTTGGCTTTCGGGATTCTGTCGATCTAGGTAAGGGAATGTTTACGTATTGAGTGTATATCATTATTTTCGCTGCTTCAATGCCTTAATCTGGTCTGTTGATCAAAATCTCTTTCATGGACTCAAATACTAGCAAAGAAAAAGAAGGGGTTGGACCCGTAGTCCCAGCCCCTAAGTTCAAAAGGCGAGTGATGTCTGCGGTGCGAAATTGGTCACCGGGTTGTGGACTGGCTTCGGAATAGAGTAGTAGGCAAATAGCCGTCGTTTCGGTTAATGAAAGTGTCGACATAGAAAGCATAGTGTTGCGGGTAACCAGGTGTGTACTACTCACACACCTTCATTTCTATTGTTATTATGTTATTAACAAAAAGGGGCGAAAAGCCAAAATAATTGATATGATAGATTAAATACCCTTACGAGTAAAGGTTGGAGACGCCGGGTAAGTTCTTCGATACTAATATTACTGTTAATATGTTCGTATATATATTTTAATGTTAATCACGTATGAAATATAATTTGTATATGCTGATATATTACATGGCATCCAAACATATTGTGCACAATGAAAAGAGCATGGGCTCGGGATTGATTGATGGAGGAGGCAGAATCAGTGACTACGGTCACGAGTGACTTTTGTCACGAGTGTTCTAAGTACCACAGTTGTTAAAACCATTGATAAATTGATGAATGACCATTGTCACGAGTGGTCAAGTACCACGGTAGTTAATACCACGATTGCTTATAACAATGACTTATCTCGGTAGTCTATGACCACAGTGGGTTGACCCCACGTATGCTTTATTGCTAGAGATCGTCACGGTGGTCTATGACCACGGTGGGTTGGCCCCACGATTATATTACAGTGACTTTGTCACGAGTGACTACAGTCACGAGTGGTCTAGGACCACAGTGGTTATGAACCACAGTGGCATAATGCCACGGAAGTTTTGGATGGAAAGCTGATCTGGGATGGGTTGCATTGCATGCTCATAACATGGACTGTATTGAGTGGGCTAAGGCCCAGGTTGTGTTGCATGGGGAAATGTACACACTGAGTCTCGATGACTCACCCCTTTAGTAATTTTGCAGGTGATTAGTAGATGGCGGGTTTTGGGGCCGAGACGGACTCGAGGTGGCCATGCATTGCGGTTTCTTTAGTAAACTCAAACTTTAACTTTAAATTAGTTTATTTTAGGATTTTGGATTTTTAATAAGGCCTCTTAAACTTTAATTTGGGGTTTATTTATTCGTTGATTTTATTCGTACTATGAATCATTAAAAAATGGGGTTTTTCCTAAAAACATAAGAAGTTTTTCCCAAATTCATGACAAACGGGTATCCAGTAATTCATAAATAAAACTTGAAACTTTCTCAACATTTCAGTTGTTATTTCCAAAGAAATCAAGCACCCGAAAGGTTACTTAAATTTTCATCTTTAAAATATTTTTCTAAGTTCGTTTTTGACAAAAGAAGCCTGTTTTTAGCATCCAATTGGCCTAATTAATCAACAGTAATATATTTTGTTATAGTGGTATTAGCCTAACAAGTTTCGATTAACAAAAAGGCTCTTAACCTGGATTCATCAAACAAGATAATTTCTCAAATTGTGATGTTTTATAAAGTTTTTAAATCTACTTCTTCTGTAGCAATCCAGATTTGGTCGTAACGTTTTGACCGGGTTTGGGGTGTTACAATTTTGGTATCAGAGCCTGGTTCAAAAACTCGACCGTGGGTATGGGAGCTTAAAATGTTTTAGAATATGGTTAGAAAGTGATTTAGAAATATATGTGTTGTTTGGAAGCATGGCACTCGAGTCTCCTGCACCAAACTCGCACGGTAAGTCTTCTGACTTTAGATTTTTGTGCATAAAGTGAGTATGATATGTATTGATTGTTTATGTTAAGGAATAGAACTCTAGAGATTGAAACCTTAGGTGTGCATGAAGTGGCAAGAACTGCTTATAATACTATTTCCATAAAACTGCTCTGTAATAAACAGTTGAAGAAAATGCTAACTCATAAAACTCTTAATCAGATTAAATCATGTTAGTAGTAATGAGTACTAGAGGATGCGGACGCGGTGTGCGAGGCCGTGGA
Source organism: Gossypium bickii (assembly GCA_025503065.1). Taxonomy (NCBI): domain Eukaryota; kingdom Viridiplantae; phylum Streptophyta; class Magnoliopsida; order Malvales; family Malvaceae; genus Gossypium; species Gossypium bickii. The sequence continues at coordinate 50,981,404 of CP106719.1, forward strand.
AGAGGCCGAGATGTTGAGGCTGAACCTTCAGAATCTGGGCATGGGCCGGAAGGTGAAGTGCCAGCATTGACAGTTGCAGGGGCAGAATTTCAAGATCAAACTGGTGGGGACGATGCTGTGTCTCAGGCTATGTTACGTGTTCTGGAGAGAGTGGTTGGAGCGACTACGGGATCAGTGGTTCAGAAATCTGTGCCTGAGCGACTCAGGGCTAATGGGGCGGAAATGTTTAGGGGCGTTTCTAGCGTGGCTCCTAATGTAGCAGAGTATTGGTTAGAAGCAGTGGAACAAATTATGGATGATCTTAACTGCACTGCAGAGGAAAAATTGAAAGAAGTTGTGTCTCTCCTCCGAGACGAGGCTTATCAATGGTGGCTCACAGTTAGATATGGTACGACTGTGGATCGCATTACCTGGGACTTCTATAAGTCTGCGTTACAGGGGAAATATATTGGGTCAAGTTCTGTGGATGCTCAACGCAAGGCATTTATAAATTTGGTGCATGGGAGTAAGTCGGTGGGTGAGTATGAGGCAAAATTCTTGCGCCTAAGCCGGTATGCTCGTGGTATTGTATCTACGGATCGTGAGCGTTGCGTTCAGTTTTAGGACGGCTTGAGGGATGAGTTGCAAGTGCTGATAGCTCCGTAACGAGAAAAGGAATTCGCAGTTCTGGTTGAGAAGGCTAAGATAGCTGAAGAGGCGAAGCATTCAGAAAGACAGAATCAGGATAGGGACAAGGGTAGAAATAAAGGAAGTTTTAGACCATCAAGATCTACTGGGAACTTTCAGAAGAGGCTAGGTTGGATAGGCCGGGTCGAGCTGTGAGACCCGCTGTTACTGGTAGGCCTCCGCAGTGTGCTATGTGTGGGAAGTTTCATTTTTGGGAATGTTAGGCAAGAAGTAATGGATGCTTCAGAAGTGGGGCAGTAGATCATCGGGTGAAAGACTGTCCGCAAGAGCCAAATAAAGTATGACCTGCAAGTCAGAATTATGTTCAGCCTGGTAGAGGTGGTCAGCAGCCACAGAGAGGCCGTGGTCCGGCCAGGAGAGGTTATGGTTTTGGTCGTGGACATGGACGTGGAGCACCGGATAGAGGTGTTGGGAATACAAATGCAAGACAACATGGGTTAGTTCATATTGCTAGACACCGGGAGGAGGGCGATGCACCGGACGTCATAATCGGTACGTTCTTTATTTATGGACAGCCTTTTTCTGCATTGATTGATATTGGATCCACGCATTCTTATATTGCTAATACTGTATCTGGAACTCTGAGCATAGACTGTGAGACTGCTTCTAGGGAGATGACTGTACTTAGCCCTTTAGGACAATCTGTAGTTGTGAATGAACTCTTTAGGGATATACCTCTAGAAGTACAAGGGATGGTTTTCCCAGCTAATCTGATGGAATTGCCGTTCGGGGAGTTTGATTTAATCTTGGGTATGGGCTGGCTAGTGAAGTATCGAGCAAACTTGGATTGTGCTGCCAAGCGCATGGTGTTAAGGACTCCTGAGGATGATGAGGTGGTGGTGATAGCTGAAAGGAGGAACTACTTGTCTAATGTGGTGTCTGCTCTAAAGGCTGAACGAATGGTGATGAAAGGATGCGAGACTTTCTTAATGTATGTTTGTGCTCTGGAGGCCAAGGAGTTGACTATATGAGATGTCAGAACGGTGAGGGAATTTCTCGATATTTTTCCAGAAGAACTTCCAGGGATACCTCCAGATCGAGAGGTGGAATTCGGAATTGATCTTCTTCCCGGAACAGCGCCAGTGTCTAGTGCTCCATATAGAATGGCGCCGAAGGAGTTGGTGGAACTGAAAGCCCAAATTCAGGAGCTGTTGGACCGTGGTTTTATTCGACCCAGTGTGTCACCTTGGGGAGCACCGGTGTTATTTGTTAAAAAGAAGGATGGCTCAATGCGGATGTGCATTGGCTATAGGCAGTTGAACAAGTTAACGATTAAGAACAAGTACCCGCTGCCTAGAATCGATGATCTGTTTGATCAGTTGCGAGGCGCTTCAGTCTTTTCGAAGATAGACTTGAGGTCAGGGTATCACCAACTTAAGGTCAAAGAGGCAGATATTCACAAGACAGCTTTTCGAACTCGTTATGGTCACTACGAGTTATTGGTTATGCCATTTGGGTTGACCAATGCACCAGCAGCGTTTATGGATATGATGAACCGAATATTCCAACCTTATCTGGACTAGTTTATCGTGGTATTTATAGACGATATCTTGGTTTATTCAAGATTGGAAAAGGAGTATGATTCGTATCTTCAAGTGGTTCTACAAATTCTGAGGGAGAAACAACTGTACGCCAAATTCAGTAAGTTTGAATTCTGACTGAAGGAAGTTACCTTCCTAGGTCATGTAGTGTCTGCTGAGGGGATTAGGGTTGACCCTCGAAAAATTGAAGCTGTGTTGGATTGGAAACCGCCTAAGCCGGTGGCAGAGATTCGGAGTTTCCATGGTTTGGCTGGGTATTACAGGAGGTTTGTTGATGGGTTTTCATTAATTGCTGCACCATTAACTAAGTTACTACAAAAAGAGGTACCGTTTGCCTGGTCAGATAAACAATAGGAAAGTTTTGAGAAGCTAAAGAGGATTTTAACTGAGGCTCCTGTGTTAATTCAGTCTGAGGCTAGGAAGGAGTTTGTTATCTACTGCGATACATCGCACACAGGATTGGGATGTATGTTGATGTAGGAAGGGAAGGTGGTAGCATATGCGTCTCGGCAGTTGAGACGCATGAAGTGAATTATCCCGCGCATGATCTGGAATTGGCGGCAGTAGTGTTTGCTTTGAAGATCTGGAGACATTATTTATATGGGGAGAAGTCCGTTATCTATACGGACCATAAGAGCTTGAAGTATCTCCTTACCCAAAAGGAGTTGAATTTAAGGCAGCGACGCTGGGTTGAGTTATTGAAGGACTATGATTGCTTTATTGAATACCACCCGGGTAAAGCTAATGTAGTGGTAGACGCGTTGAGTCGTAAAGTGATATCGAACTTGAGAGCAATGTTTGCCCATCTCAGCTTGTATGATGATGGAAGTGTGTTAGTAGAATTGCAAGTAAAGCCTTCTTGGGTCAGTCAGATTAAAGAGAAACAATTGTCTGAAGAATCGCTAAGCTCGAAACTATAGTTAGTGGGGAGTGGTAAGATAGAAGATTTTAGTGTGAACAATAATGGGATACTATATTTTCGAGGGAAAGCTTGTATGCCGAAGGATTCTAAATTGAGGCGAAAGATTCTACAGGAAGTGCATAGTAGCCCATACGCTATGCATCCTGGTGGAAGCAAGATGTATAGGGATCTGCGAGAACAGTTTTGGTGGCCGGGTCTGAAGCAAGAGGTGATTGAGTATGTGGGTAAATGCTTGACGTGCCAGCAAGTGAAGGCAGAACACCAAGTGCCTTCAGGGTTGCTACAGCCAGCGAAGATACCACTTTGGAAGTGGGAGAGGATAACGATGGATTTTGTGAGTGGGTTACCCCTTATGCCTACGAAAAAAGGTTCAGTGTGGGTAATTGTGGATCAGTTGACGAAATCCGCTCACTTCATTCCGGTTCGGGTTGATTACTTATTGCAGAAGTTAGCCAAACTTTATGTGACAGAGGTTGTGAGGTTGCATGGGGTACCTGTGTCTATTGTATCAGACAGAGACCCTAGATTTACGTCGAGGTTCTGGAAGGCGTTGCATCAGGCATTGGGTACAAGATTGGATTTCAGCACAGCGTTTCATCCACAGACAGATGGTCAGTCTGAAAGGGTAATTCAAATCTTGAAAGATATGTTGAGGGGTTGTGTCATTGACTTCAGAGGCAGTTGGGAGGAGTTTCTAACGTTGGCAGAATTCGCATACAAAAATAGCTACCAGTCTCGTATTCAGATGGCGCCCTATGAAGCGTTGTATAGGCGGAAGTGTCGTACTCCTACATGTTGGACAGAGTTGGGTGAGCGTCAGATGTTGGGACCAGAATTGGTTACGGAGACGGAGAAGAAAGTTAAATTAATCCGAACTTGGTTTAAAGAGGCATTTGACAGGCAAAAATCTTATGCGGATCTTAAGTGTAAAGACATAGAATTTGCAGTAGGTGATCGGGTTTTCTTAAAGGTTTCACCGTGGAAGAAAGTTCTAAGGTTTGGATGAAAGGGTAAGTTGAGTCCCAGATTCATCGGGCCTTATCGTGTAGTGAAGCGTGTAGGTCCGGTAGCTTATCAGCTCGAGCTACCTTTGAAATTGAGACAAATTCGTGATGTGTTCCATGTTTCGATGTTAAGCCGCTATCATTCAGATCCATCTCACATAGTGCCAGTGGAAGAAATTGAGGTAGGCCTGACTCATCTATTGAGGAGGAACAGGTTCAAATCCTAGATCGAGATAGAAAGATATTGCGGAGAAAGATGGTTCTGTTGGTTAAGGTATTATGGAGGAATCACGGTTCAGAGGAAGCCACGTGGGAGCCAGAGGATGTGATGCGGCAACAGTACCCTCATCTCTTTCTCTCCAGGTAAATTTCCAGGCCGAAATTTCATTTAGGGTGTAGAACTGTAACATCCTGAATTTGGGGCTCTGCATTTAATATGTTTCTGTGTGTATGCTATGCTCCGTGTTCTAATTTGGTGTGTTTGGGAGTTCAGGAAAGGCTCGGGGTTAGGCCTGAGCTTTGATGAAAATTTTGTTTTAAGCGGTTTAGGGGGGAACTAGTTGAGGTAGAACTTAGGAATTAATATCGGTATTTGATGAAACAAATAAAGAGGTGGTAAAGTAGCTTGGAGACGCCACCTAGAGTGCTTAGAAGTGGCATCACAAGGGAGAAGCAGCAAGGAGTAGGTTCGAGACTCATAAGCCTCACTTAGGTGCTTTAATTTTTGCATTTAGGGAGCTAAGGTGGTGGATTCGGCAAGGACACTTCTTGGATGGGTGTGGAATTGGTCAAAGTGTTTGAATGGGTGGATATGAGAAGGTGATGGAGTTTGAATTGGTCAAGTTAATTCAAATGAATGAATGGGAGTGAAAGTAGGAGGAAAATATGGGATTTGATGTTGGTGGAGTGGTTGCCGAATGTGGGAAGCTTGAAGTGGGGGGTGAGGATTCGGTTTAGTGCTAGCTTAGGGTGTGCCGAATTTAACTTTGTTTGGGGTTAGTTTTGTTGGCATTTTCGGTTTAGGGAGTGTGTGTGTGCCGTTGTGAATATGAGCAGTTTTGAGGTCCATTTCCTGGTAGCCCAATCCTAGTAAGTGCCGAAAGTCCATAACCTTCTTCATCTTTGGCAAATACTTTATCTCTTATCACGTATTTTTTTTCTCTTCCATCCTCCCAAAAATCGAATCATTCTTGTGGTTGCTAGCCAAATCTCTCCTCACCATTTCAGGTTCTTGCTTGAACAATTTTCTCTTCTTTTGGTTTTTTACACTCTATTTCTCCTTAGCAGAACCTTCCATTGACAATAACCCCTCTCTTTTCCTTTTCTTTTCCCTTCCACTTTCTTTAATTCTTTTGGCCGAAACCCTCATTTCCTCTACTTCCTCTTCTAGCCGAAATCTACCTCTCATCTCTTTCTCTTTATCTCTCTTCTCTCCTTGTTTCTCTGGTGAAGCTCTCTAGACCATTGGCTACCTACTTCTTCTTCATAGCCGAACCTACACCTTTCCATTGTGTTTGCTAATAGTCGAATATAGAGCCTCTTCAATCGGCATACTCTTGTTCTTCACGGGGCGTATTTCCATCATCTCTTCTTTGTGTGGCCTGCTTTCGACAGGACGTTGGTAAGTGTTGTTGGCCGAATAGGCCATAAGAGGTCCGAAAGGCCACTTCTTTGGATTCATTTGTAAGAACCGATTCTTAATGTTGTTGATGTAGGGACTCAGCCGATTTCTTAATACAAGTTGTTGGCTCTTAGGATTCTGTCGATCTAGGTAAGGGAATCTTTATGTATTGAGTGTATATCGTTATTTTCACTGCTTTAATGCCTTAATCTGGTCTGTTGATCAAAATCTCTTTCATGGACTCAAATACTAGCCAAGCAAAGGAAGGGGTTCGACCCGTAGTCCCAGCCCCTAAGTTTAAAAAGCGAGTGGTGTCTGCGGTGCGAGATCGGCCACCGGGTTGTGGATCGGCTTCAGAATAGAGTAGTAGGCAAATAGCCGTCGTTTCTATTAACGAAAGTGTCGACATAGAAAGCATAGTGTTACGGGTTACCAGGTGTGTACTACTCACACGCCTTCATTTCTGTTGTTATTATGTTATTAACAAAAAGGGGTGAAAAGCCGAAATAATTAATATGATAGATTAAATACCCTTATGGATAAAGGTTGGAGACGCCGGGTAAGTTCTTCGATACTAATATTACTATTAATATGTTCGTATGTATATTTTGATGTTAATCACGTATGAAATATAATTTGTATATGCTGATATATTGCATGGCATCCAAACATATTGTGCACAATGAAAAGAGCATGGGCTTGGGATTGATTGATGGAGGAGGGAGAATCAGTGACTAAGGTTATGAGTGACTTTTGTCACGAGTGGTCTAAGTACCACGGTGTTAAAACCATGGATAAATTGATGAGTGACCATTGTCACGAGTGGTCAAGTACCACGGTGGTAAATACCATGATTGCTTATAACAGTGACTTATCTCGGTGGTCTATGACCATAGTGGTTGGCCCCACGTATGCTTTATTGCTAGAGATCGTCACGGTGGTCTATGAACACGGTGGGTTGGCCCCACGATTATATTACAGTGACTTTGTCACGAGTGACAACGGTCACGAGTGGTCTAGGACCACGGTGGTTATGAACCACAGTGGCATAATGCCACGGGAGTTTTGGATGGAGAGCTGATCTGGGATGGGTTGTATTGCATGCTCATAACATGGACTGTATTGAGTGGGCTAAGGCCCAAGTTGTGTTGCATGGGGAAATGTAGACACTGAGTCTCAATAACTCACCCCTTTGCTAATTTTGCAGGTGATTAGTAGATGGCGGGTTTTGGGGCCGAAACAGACTCGAGGTGGCCATGCGTTGCAGTTTCTTTAGTAAACTCAAACTTTAACTTTAAATTAGTTTATGTGGGATTTTGGATTTGAAATAAGTCCGTTTAAACTTTAATTTGGGTTTTATTTATTCGTTGATTTTATTCGTACTATGAATCATTGAAAAATGGGGTTTTTCCTAAAAACATAACAAGAAGTTTTTCCCTAATTCACGACAAATGGGTATCCAGTAATTCACAAATAAAACTTGAAACTTTCTGAACATTTCAGATGTTATTTCGAAACAAATCAAGCACTCGAAAGGTTACTTAAATTTTCACCTTTAAAATATTTTTCTAAGTTCGTTTTTGACAAATAAGCCTGTTTTTAGCATCCAATCGGCCTAATTAATCAATAGTAATATATTTTGTTATAGTGGTATTAGCCTAACAAGTTTTGATTAACAAAAAGGCTCTTAACCTGGATTCATCAAACAAGATAATTTCTCAAATCATGATGTTTTATAAAGTTTTTAAATCTACTTCTTCTATAGCAATCCAGATTCGGTCGTAACGTTTTGATCGGGTTTGGGGTGTTACAGTGACCTTATCCATGTGGTTATGTACTCTTCGAATAGGAATTCATTTTCTGAAAGATCTTGGCTTTCGTGCTTTGGTGAGTCTCCGAGGTCCTTTCGACGACGTATGTTGTGTTAAAGGGATATCTATATGATTCGATCGATTAAGTAAAGCCCATGGTAGCAACAGAACCGGAGAAAGTATACAGAAAAGACACTTCTTTTATTTCTATTATATTAGTATTTTCTATTCTATGTTTTCTATTCTATTAGTATTAGATTAGTATTAGTTAGATTAGATTAGAGTTTAATTCCATCACAACCACATGTCGCCCCAACTTAGCAAAATAAATATCCCTTTTTGCTTGCAATGGGATTCGAACCCTTGCCCTCTCCTATGCTTCAGACGCTACATGCCACCACAACACAAGCTCCTTTTGTGTCTTAAAACATGCGCAACTAAATATAAGCCTATGGGCCAAAGTCTAAGTTCATTTAAAAAGAAATCAAAATGAATTGCAAGCGCCAAGACTTGAACCTTGGACCCCTTTCTTCCTTGAAGGCATCACTTCCTTGTCTCCAATGTGGCGCCATTTGCCACTAGACCACAACTCCTTTTGTGTCATTTTTCTCCACATTTTACTCTTAAAGCCTACTTACTAACTCCCAGGGTTTTATTCACCTAAAACCAAAATTTTTCCTAAAGCCCAGGTTTGAACCCAGGACTTTATAGAAGCCCCCTAACCTTCCAAAATCACTCACTAATAGGTCCAAGTTGCATTATTGCCGTTCTCTTGTTCTCAAAAATTTTAAACGCTCCCATGCCTAAGGCCCAATAGGCCCAATTCTTCTAGGCCCAAATTCAGGGTGTTACAATCTTCAACATTTCTATAAAATAGTCCTTGGGCTAGCTAAATCAAGCTCCCAGGATACCAAAAACATAAAAACTAAAAGAAATAGATTAAAAATAGCATATCAATTTGGAAGACAAAGCTTGCCGTAAGTTAGGTTTTCTTCCCCCTTGAAACCATTTTTTTAAATGATGAGGATGAATGATTGATTGTTTTTTCTTTTCTTTACTTATTTTAACTATTATAAAATATAATAATGTTTTATATTATAATAAATATCAAATTTCAACTAAACAAATCCCACTAATCATCCATCATGAATAAAAATGGTATAATTATCATTTAAAACCTTAAACAAACTTTAATCATGCATTTTAGCTAATAGAAATCAATAGAGATCAAGTTTTACGTCTTTTACAATTTATTCATTTTTCCTTCATTAACTAGATAAACGACAAACTTAAAGCATCACTTAAATATAACTTCATAAATATTAATTAAATTATATTTACGAACTCATATGTTAGATTTGTGGTCCCAAAACCACTATTTATGACACCACTGAAATTGGGCAATTACATTCAAAATCTGCGTCTGAGAAGGCATGCATGTTAAAGGATGAATCTCTAGGATACCCAAGTCCTACATTAGAAGTGTCACTAAGGTACCTAAAAGTTCTATTAACAGGTTGTAAATGTGATTCCTTATGGCATGATTGATAACTAGCACACAAGTAAACAATAAACATAATATCCAATCTACTTGTGGTAAGATAAAACAAAGAACCAATCATATACCTATATAATTTAACGTCTACACATTTACCTTCTTCATCATTTTCAATCTTTGTGGAAAGGCTCATAGGAGTCGCTTCAGGTTTGATGATGTCAATCCCAAACTTCTTGAGCATTTCCTTTGTATACTTGGCTGATGAAGATGTCATCCTTCCTTTGCTTGATATGAAGCCCTAAAAACAATGATAGCTCTCCCATCATGCACATCTCAAACTCACATTTCATCAGCTTTAAGAAATCCTCTCAAAGAAATTCATTAGTAGTACCAAAAATAATGTCATCAACATAAATTTGCACTACTAATAAATATTTTCCTTTTATCCTAATAATAAGTGTTGTATTAACCTTCCTTTTAGAAAAACCTTTTTGAACAAGAAAAATTGAAAGTATTGCATACCAAGCTCTAGGATCTTATTTCAAACCATACAAAGCTTTTTAAAGTTTAAAAACATGGTTCGAAAATTTTGGATCTTCAAATTTGAGTGTTTGTTTAACATACACTTTTTCATTAATAAAACTATTTAAAAAGGAACTTTTGACATCCATTTGAAATAATTTAAAATCATTAAAGCGTGCAAAAGCTAAAAGCATTATAATGGTTTCTACTTTAGCTACAGGAGCATATGTTTCATCATAGTTTATTCCTTCCTCTTGAGTATAGCCTTGAGCAACAAGCCTAGCCTTATTCCTCATTATGTTTCCACTCTCATCTAGCTTATTCCTAAAATCTTTCTTAGTACCTATGGTAGATTTTTCACTAGGTCTTTCAACTAGGGTCCATACATTACTTCTCTTAAATTGATTTAACTCATCTTGTATAGCCAACATTCAATATTCATCATTTAATGCTTCTTTAATTCTTTTAGGCTCTATGCATAAGATAAATGCAACATAATTATATGTATTTCTAAGAGAAGATATAGTTGTTTCCCTTTTGGATGGATCTCCCAAAATCTTTCCATCCTTCACTTAGTTAAACTCCCTTGGATAAGTGACTTCTCTCTCCTTTATAGTAAGCTCCTTTAGAGTATCCTGAGTTTGTTCTTGTATCTTCTCACTTGATGGCTGATCCACTTTCTCATCAATATTAAAAAAGTTTTGCATCATCATCACAAATACAAGAATCCTTTCTAAAAGGAAGGTTAGAGTCATCAAAAACAACATGTATAAACTCTTCTACTTCTAAAGTTATTTTGTTAAAGACTCGATAAGCTTTAGAATTTAAGGAATAACCAAGAAAAATTCCTTCATCACTTTTTGCATCAAAATTTTCAAGATTATCTTTTCTATTATTTAAAACAAAACACTTACATCCAAAAGGATGAAAATAACTAATGTTAGGCTTTTTATTTTTGAAAACTTCATATGGAGTTTTTTTCAAAATAAGCCTAATCATTAATCAATTTACAATGTAACATGCGGTGTTTGTGGCTTCTGCCCAAAAATATTTTGGCAAATTATTTTCACAAAGCATGGTTCTAGCCATTTCTTCTGAAGTGATAATTTTTTTTCTCTTCAACTCCATTTTGTTGAGGGGTTTTAGGTGTTGAGGAGTTACAAAAATTATCGAAACCAAGATTTTGAAATTCAGTTCCATGGTCACTCCTTACACTAGAAATAGAGTAACCTTTTTCATTTTGATTCATTTTTGAAAATGTGATGAATTTTTCAAAAGCCTTATATTTAGTACTTAAGAAAAGGACCTAAACAAATCTAGAATAATCATCAACAAGCACAAATGCCTATTGTTTTCCACCCAAGCTAGTTATTATAATAGGACCAAAAATATCTATATGAATAGTTGAAGAACTCTACTAGTTGATACATCATTAATAGGTTTAAAGGAAACTTTTCTATGTTTACCCTTAATACATGCATCACAAATTTTGTCTAAATCAATGTCAATTTTAGGAAGTCCTCTAACTAAGTCATTTCTATCTAATTTTTGCAATATGCTCATACTAGCATGTCCTAGTTTTCTATGCCATAACCAAGAAGAATTTTCATTTTTGGCAATAAAACAAACATTTGAATTATGCAATTCATCTAGATGCACCATATAAATGTTTCCTATTCTGTGACCTATAAGCATAATCTTATTAGACACAATGTCAATAGCTTTACAACCATTAGACTCAAAAATGACATTGAGACCTTTATCACACAATTGACTAATACTTAATAGATTATGCTTAAGATCGTTGACATGCAAAACATTTTCAAGAAATATTGAAGAGTTTTTACCAATAGAGCCAAATCCTTCTATTTGTCCTTTGGAGTTGTCACCAAATGTAACTTCTCCATTTTTTGGCTTCAGTTCAATAAAATAACTCTTTTCACCAGTCATATATCTTGAGCGTCCACTATTAAGGTACCATGAGTTTGTAATTGTGTTGTTCATCTTGAAGCAATGCTCTTTTCTCTACAAACATGGAATTAAATTTTTGTTTTTGGTACCCAAATTATTTTGGGTCCATAAGTATTAGTTCCTAAAATTTTTGTCCCTTTGGGAATCAATTTTGAAAGAATCTCTTTGTCTTGAGTAATACTAAGTCCTTTAAGGACCCATATACTCTTAAAAGTTTTTCCTTTATAAAATCTTGAAGGACTTTTATGTTTATAGAAATTAAAGCTTGTTCTAACAAAGTTTGTTTTTGAGCTCTCTCCCTTTTTAAAACCTTTTGGAGATACTTTGTTAGATAAAGCTTTTTCTTTTTCAAACAACTCAAGTTGTTTTTGATAATCATCATGAACTTTTGAAAGCAAATTATGCATGTATTGGTTCTTTTTCTCAAAATCCTTTATAATAGCTTACATATCATGAATTTTACTTTCAAGTTCATGATTGGTTTTGGAGAGTGACCTATTTTCATCTTTTAATTTTGAAATTTTTCTTATATTTTGAAACCATAATTTCAAAATCCAAACCAAACTTATCATATAAATCTTATAACTTGTAACACCCCAAAATCGACCTAGATGTTATAGCCGAATCTGGGAGTGTTACGAGGAAGGGTTTTAAAAATAGTGTTCTTTCGATAAAGCTTTGTATAGTTGTTCGATAAACCATCCAAGTTTTAAAACCCATATTCGTTTATATAACTATTACTGAAAGTGTTATTTGATTTATTCATTTTCCAAAACATAATTTACAGTGAAAGTCTTAGAAATGGTTATATTTTGGAAATCCAGTTTGTATTTTTAGAAAAACCTTTGTTTTCGTAAAACCGTGATTTTAGTCAAACGTCGCAATAAGAGTTAAAATGCATCCAAAACCAAAATAAAAATCAAACAGCCCAGAAAGTCCAATAATTACAAAACTCTCATAAAATAAACATTAAATTAAATAAAAACCATTATTTAAAATAGATCATGAACTCATGGTCACTGTGAGACTCTGTTGCACCGATCTACCTAAGTTTGTGGATTACCTGAATAGAACCGACAAACAGATGTGAGTTTTCATAAACTCAGTGTGTAACCCAACAGAAATAGACATGCAATATACGCAGAATTTCATGATCAATCAGATACATATTCAGACCTAAGTCCATAACAGATAAAGTTATTAGAATCAGATCAACTTAACAAATACAGTGAGTCCTTCCCCGATCCTCTACACACCATCTTTGACCATCCCATCACACCGTGTGGGGTTAAAAACACCCACCCATCCCTACACACCATATAGTGTCAATGCGACACATTATAGATAATACGCAGTCAAGATACCAGAATATAGGCGAAGTGTCGCCATACAGACCACTTCCTCCACAAATACAAGACCCACCCCAAACATATATACAAAATACAAATACAGAAATAACAGATTTAACATGCTTAACATGCTTGTATACAAATAACATACATACTTAAATAGTACAGTCAGACATACATTTAGTATCCTACTCAGATCAGTCTATCAGAATATCATAGCATACAAAATAGGGTTTGCTTAGCCCTTACTGATCCTACTGTAGGCCCAGAGTCGATCGGAATGACCCATGTGACCCTAGGAAAAATTACAGAATTATGGGTAGACATTCTCTTATGGCCCACACGTCCTGGCCCTAAACCCACACGCCCATGTTGAAACACCCCAAACCCAGCCCACGAGACTTGACCGAATCTGGTATGTTCCTTAAGTAAAACATTTTCAAAATTCGTTTGTTACTTTGGAAAACTTGGGTGGTTTTGAAGAAAGTTTGATTCGTGTTGAGTTCAATTGGAAAATAGTGTTGTTCTTGAAATCAGGGATTTATTAAAACCTTATTTTTATATTTCAAAACCACAAGTTAAAAAGAGTTGCCGAATTGGTTAAAGATTATCTCTTAATTTGAAAATCATTTATGTTTAGGTGTCAAAACGTTTAACATTTATTTTAGGAAAAGTTGTTTAATCCTGATTTTGTAATAACCGTTTCATAACAGAAATAAAAAAAATGCATAACCAGTTCATACTAGTAGCCTTATTACATCAAAACAACCCAAAAATAAACCCAAAAATACTTAGAAATAAATAGTCCAAAATAAAATAAAATCTGAGCTGAACATGGCCACCACTAAGCTCCTGCCGACCCGGTCCATCACTGAGCGTCACCTGAAAAATATCCCACAACGGGGTGAGTCAAACAGACTCAGTGTGTAATAACCAAAACTAAGTCCCAACGATTCAGGCATATCAGATCATACATACATATATATAACAGATAGAGATAATGATGCAAACCCGAACCCAAACCTAGATAACCATCCGTTACATATCACCCGTACCAACCATCACACCGTGGGGACTACTAAGTCGACCCTCCATCCGCTACACATCATTGAAGGCAGTCGCTGCAGACGACGTGCTCATCGCCCTTATAAATTTGTGGCATAGCCACCAGATAATATATTTTGCGACATAAGTCACCACATTCAGATTATGTGACCGAAGTCACTACATTCAGATATTATGGTATAAACCACCAGATCACTTCCCCTTTCCATATAACCCATATGCCCCATGTCATACAAATTATGCAAATATCACGTCTTACGTCTTAGTCCACATTCTTAACCAATTCTTATTTATGCCACATTCAAGGTTCATAATACTTATTAACAAAGTTTCGGAGAGTAACGTACCTGAGTACCTTTGTACCATTGAATGGTACCTTTGGCCACTTTTCACAGTATTATTAACACATGCATTAACATAGTACCTTAAATCTTTTAAGACTTAGTATAGGGATACACACCTGATTTACTTAGCGAGTTCACCGAAATCTCGAAGAATCCCGATCTAATGCTCTAGATCTTAGTCCTACATTCGGCCAACACTTAATGTTTAACAAAAGCCTATTCGGCTATATAATCAAATCCCGAAGGATTATTGTACCCAAAATCCTTACCTTGCTGCCAATTCGATTACTAATCAAATCCCGAAACTTTGTAGTGTTTCTTCCTTGAAATCGGCCAGCACTAAATCACTTCACAGGTTAGTTTTCAGCTTTTGAACAAATAATTAATGGATCTAAAACACTAAATATGGCCTTGGCCGAATATTATATCCACTTACCTTTTGGATCTAAATCCCGAAATATCACTTGTCCTTAGTCCCTGTCGAAATCCCTATAGACATGTGTTAGATCACAATACATGGCCTTTGGCCGAATACCACATGACTTACCTTAGATCCTTAAAATCCCGAAGATCTCCTCCTTCAAGTTTTTGGCCAAAGAACATGAACAGAATTATTCCCTAAGTTTCGGCTAAAAAGAAAAGAAAAGAAATTGAATAGCATTTAATTTTACCCTTAGTATTGTAGTCGACGGCACCCTTGCTTAAATCTACAGAATGTTTGGCTATGAAGGTTAGGTAGTGATCAACAAGTTTCAGCTTTTGATGCTATGAAGAAATTGGCTAGGGGTTACCTTTAGTGTTCGGCTCTTGGAGAATCAAAAAGAAAAAGAGAAGAGAGTGTATGAGACTTAGAGAGAATCGGCAATGGTGGATTCTGAGAAAGGAATATTCGGCTTTGGTCAAATGAAGAGGAAGGGAAGAAGAAAGCAGAGAAAACTAGTTGATCTCCTAAGGATTTTTGGCACAAAAGGAGATAAGTGAAGAGAGAGTTAAGTTTCGGCACCCCTAAGCTATCTTTAGCCGAAAATGTTATCAAGAAAGTCCCTAGGCCGACCAACTCTACTTCCCTTATCAGCTTCCTCCTTTTTCTTCTCTTTTCTCTCTTTTTACCCATTCAAAAATAATTCAAAATAAATCATCATTTATCCTCCACCTTATCCGAAATTTAAAAGGATTTGACCACATCTAAAGCTCATCTAAATGAAGTCCCTATGCCGTCCACCTCTCTCCCTTTTTGCCGAAAATAAAAGTCCCAAAATGTTGCTTCCCTTGCTGCTCAAATTTAAGACCTGCACCACGCTTGTGGCGTCACTTACTAGGGCTTTAAGTGGCGCCTCCAAACCACTTAAACAAGCCCATTTTTGTGTCATATTTCCCCTACTAATTTTCTTAAGGCCATGCTGCTTCAGTTCCACTTGAAGACTTAAAACATAATATTTTCTAAGGCATTTTCCAACATTCTAAGGTTCTCAAAATTCATAAAACATACTCATAATACACATAGGCATGCTACTTCATACAATTTAGCATAAATGCATAAGCCATAAATCCCGGATGTTACACATGTGGCCCACACGGCCACACTCACACCATCACACATCGTGTCTCGTACATGACCAACCACACGACCGGAAGACGCCCTATGGCATCGACAAAATGCTTTTTCGACTTTTGCCGAAACTTAGTTTTTCACGTTAGGGTTACACACTTGGTACAATTTTGATGTGAAACCACTCCTGAGACGACCAGCACCAGAACAATTACGAGAACCCTAACACCAGAATACACATTAATAACACAACCAAAATGACCTAAAATCGTACAAAACTTCAAGAGTACTTACCAAACACAACCCGAGCAAAAAACACTGAATCAAGTGCAGAGATCGACGACAGTTTGAATGGAAAAGGAGAAGGTAACAAAAATAGAGAAAAACAAGAGTACCAAGAATGAGAAGAACAAAATGACGTCAAAATTTTCAGGGGGAGAGAGAGAGAGCCGAAAGTTAAAAAAACAAAAAAAAAAGAAGAAGTTAAAAACAATATCTCAACTCCCCCCATTATCCCACTACCACTATCTCACAACTTGATTCTCATTCAACAACTTCAGAGTTTCAGTTTCGCCAAGCCTCTGTCACACAACCGAAGAAAAAATTAGCACTGATGCTTGCATAGGGATTCGAACACAGGACCTCCAACACTAACTCTTACCACTTGAACCTGTAGGCTCATTCTGATATGAATTTACTAAAGATAAAATATAACCCAACCCACCAAGGATAAGGCTAGAATAAAAAATAACCAAGATTTTTCAAATGAGGGACTTGAACCTAAAACCTCATACACACACCCAAAAACTTTAACCACTGAAGCATATACACATTTTGTGTCAGATTTCACAAAAAACAGACTTAAATTATTTAGGGCGTTACATAACTCATCAAATGACTAAGAAATTGAATTAGACAAGTTAGAAGTTACCTTAGAGTCATCAATAGTCATAAGGCAAAGGTTGACTACTTCTTGATTTTCATCATCGGATGAATCCTTGTCACTCTAAGTAGCAACATGAGCCATGAGCTTTTGTTTGCTTGTTCCATTTTTCTTCCATTGAGGACAATCAAACTTGATATGTCATAGTTTGTAACACCCTTTACCCGTATTCAACGCCAGAACAGGGTACGAGGCATTTTTGGATATAATCACAAGCAAACTTATAAAATCGAGACATTAATTTCCATCCAAGTTTAAAACCTTTCACATACATTCATATCGTCCCTTTCACGAGCCTACAAGACCCAAAACATGCATCAAAAGTGGTTCAAGACTAAACCGAGAACTTAGGAAACTTTTGGGAAACTTAATAAATTTTTCATGTAAAAAGGGTCACAGGCCCGTGTGGGTTCGGGAACACCCGTGTGACCCTAAGACACGTCCGTGCTTCAGGTCGTGTTCAAATTAGGGAGCTTTCTGTTTATGACATCATCATCAAATTGAGGTCCATGGCCAAGTCAAACGCCTGTGTGCTTAGGCCTTGTGATTGATTATATTTTCATAAATTTTCATAAAATAGGTGCAGACTTCACACGACCAGTGCACACGCCCGTGCTTGAGACCGTGCCGTCCACAGGGCTGAGACACACGCCCGTGTCTCTGCCCGTGTGCTCAATACTGATCATTCTGTTTTGCAACAATTAAGGTGCAGGAGACACACTGCTAAAATACATGCCCGTGGGGCAGACCGTGTGTCGCATACGGCCTAGACACACGCCCATGTGTCTACCCGTGTGGACAAAAATAAGGCTATTTACCAAGCCATTTTGCCATCCTTACTTGCACTAACCTACACAACAACAAGCAACACCAATCCAAGCATATACATACAACCAAATCAGCCACATCAAGATGTGAAGACATCATTCACATGTTATCATTTATCATACACAAACATCACATATATCTCAACTTAAATCATGCAATTTCCCACATCCGTGAAAAGCATCATCATATGCATATATATATATATACTTAAACCAATATTAGCCAATTTCAATGGCCCTTTACAAAATGAATTATCAACCAACATAAGCCAACACATTTGGAAAAATCAATTATGACACATAACAATGCCATATCTCAGATATTGTCTTACATAGGATCTCATGTCATTGCCAATAGCCCAGCTATGCTCTTACACAAAATCTCATATCGCTGCCATATCCTAGATATGGTCTTACACGTAATCTTAACCTAATGTCCTGACATTTGTATCCTACCTATTCCTAAGGTTCAACTGGGATTTCTTGTTTGTTGAACTTGTCGATTTCATTCAAGAGCAAATACCAATTCATATAATAATATAGCAAGTAAACCAAGAATAACAATGCATTACTTACATACGAACTTACCTCGGTACAAAAATAGTAGGAATGGGACCTAATCATCAAATAATTTGTTTTTCCCCCGATCTAGATCTGAACCTCGTTTCTCTTGATCTATAATAGAAAATTTAACTCATTTATTATTCACATTATTCAATTCAGTCCAAAAATCACATTATGGAAAAATTACATTTTTACCTAAACTTTCACATATTTACATTTTTGCCCCTAGGCTCGAAAATGAAATCCATTTAATTTCATCGATTCCCAAGCCTTGCTGACCCTCTTTAATACTTATAGCAATCCATATTTTTCATTTAATCACACTTTTACACACATTTTATAATCTTTTTACAAATAGGTCCTTTTGATATTTTCATCAAAAACCACCTAGCAAAAGTTATTTATCACACATCAAACATGCATAATCTACCATTAGATATCAAAATACACAAACATCCAACATGGGTCAAACCCTAGACCTTGATTTTTTCTTAAATTAATGGTAGAAATAGGTAGATTGAGTGATAATGACTTCAAAACATAAAGAGCATTAAAAACGGGGCTAGGATGTACTTACAATCAAGCTTGAAAGATAAAAAAACCCTAGCTATGGTGCTCTCCCAAGTTTCGGCCAAGGTTGAAGAAAGATGAGCAAATATTGGCTTTAATTTCCCTTTTTATTCTTTTATTTACCAAATGACCAAAATGCCTTTCACTTAAAACTTTGAAATTTTATCTCACCATGTCCATTTTTTTCCACTAATCTAAGAACCTTCAATTTAAAATTTCATAGAAATTAGACACCTCTAGCATGTAGAACTTAACTTTTGCACTTTTTATAATTTAGTCCTTTTTACTAAATTGAGTGCCCAAATGTCAAAATTTTCGAACAAAATTTTGCGAAATCATTTCTTAAAATTGTAGACCATAGAAATGTAACAAAAATAAATTTTTCTATGTCAGATTTGTGGTCCCGAAACCACTATTTCGACTAGCGCCAAAATTGGCTATTACACAGTTTCTTGCATTCATAACATATTATGGGATCCTTCTCCTTGGTAGATTCAAGCTTACGTCCTTTATTTTGAAATTTTCTGCGTTTATTGGACCTCATAAACCTTTTGAATAGTCTATCAAACATTTCTATTCTTTATATTCATCCACCTTGAATCTACCACACCCCAAATTTGGATAACCCAAATTTTAAGCGCCTAGATGAGAAGATATTTATTCCAACTCATTTAAAAAGTTACTTTGCCAAATCATAGCTTTTGGTTACTCTTCTTATGTGATCTAAAAGCTAAGGATTCTTGAATAAAATTAAGGTGTTTATCTCCCAGTAAGTCTGGTAACTTTTCATGTTCAGAATAAGGATGCTATGAAGTATATGGGTTGTAAGTTACGAATAAGAAGCCCTGCATGGGGATTTTCTGTAATTGAAATGTTAGCAATCTATCTGTAAATGGGTTTAAGGATGGATTCATGGTTTTTTTAAGCAGTTGTTGCTACTAGTTCAAATTAGATGTTCGAGTTAGAAGTTGGTAGCTGCAATAGGTGAGTCTCAAGTGAGTCCCTAATATCTATTCCTGCAAGTTTTTGTAGACAAGTCTTATGTGATTGATGTCTTAGAAACAATGAGTGTCTAAATGAATGCTAAAAATAAGTAAGTATATTTGATATTAGTCCCTGTGAGTTTAGAACATAATGAACTATGTGTACGGGTGAATATGATTCTATGGAACAACTAAGTATATGTGTTTGGAATATGTACTGTGAATATGATTTTGATGATGTATGTGTAGTATGTAATGAAGTATGCTTTGGTTAAAAAGATGAATTAGCCCACTTGAATATGTAATATATGATTGGAAATTGTTTGGGGAAATTAGGGTATCTATGAGTGTGGAGAGGCTGCGTTGTGAGTTTTTTCACTGCGATGGTATACGATGAAGTCCGTCATAATAGTAAACATGAATCTTGATATGTAAATTCTGAAGAAAGTTCACGGCCATGGCATATTTAGGAATAGGCGGATGAGCCACAATTATGGATTAGGGTTCTTTGCGTCCTAGGGCGATGATAGGCAAACCTCAAACGATGTGAATTTAGGCAAATCCATATCACAAACACAATAGTTATGGGGTGCCTAAGTGGCATTCTACTATCCTTTATGGCGTACTCTGATCTAACTTTTATGGCGTATTTTGATATGGCCTTTATGGCATTCTATTAGCCTTTGTGGTATTTTGATATGGCTTTTGTGGCATTCTGTTAGCCTTTATGGTATTTTTATATGGCCTTTGTGGCATTCTATTAGTCTCTGTGGTATTCTAATATGGCCTGGGTGGCATTCTGCTAGCCTTTGTGGCATGCTCTGTTAATTGCCTTTGTGGCGTAGTCTGTCTGGCCCTAGTGGCGGACTATGGTAAACCTGTAACAAGAATATGTTCTATCTGAAGCTTTAGTATGTGAAGTTTGTGATAAATATGAATAAGTATTAAAAAAATTATGATTTAGTCTGTTCAGTAAAAGTAGCTGCTGTGGTTATTTTCCAACCTAGTATATGGGCATATTTGGTACAAATGTACATAAATTCAAGTTACAGCTACTATGGTAATGGTTCGCGATAGAATGTGCAAGTGTACATAGTCGTTGTCAAGTAGTAAGTAAGTATAAGAGTTATCATCTCCTAAGGGAATGTATTTAAATTGATGATTGTAAAATTACTATTCACAAATTGGTTAAGGAAAACACAATAATTTTGAGTGATAAGTGTCAAATTAAGTTAATTAACTAAATGCAAGTTAACCTAAATGTAAATGAAATTAAATGTAAGGTGATGGCTTAATAGAAATTTTCATGAGTTAACAATAATAACATGAATAGGCTAGAATAATTACAACCTTTAACTTAATTCATTTTTCATCATGCTTAAATATGTTCCGAAAAAAATCCATGGCAACGCGATAGTTTATTAAATTGGAATCTAATATAAGTTCTTTTCAAATCTTATACTTAGAAAAACATGTATATTTCTATGTCCATATTTAACTAAGGATTCCTTAGAATTAATGTGAAGTAACAGGGACGGATCAAGTTTGAAACAATTCAATCACACAAACCTAAAGTTATGCAAGGTAATAGAGCTCTCCCAAGTTATTATGAACCTTTAATTTAATTAGATCAAGATCTAAATTAAGCAAGCCCCTTCCAATTATCGTTTCCATTAATTGCCATTTGGTCAGGATTGATCAACTAATTCTAATGCATTCAAACATGTTTTAATACATGAAATACATAAATGATTTTAATTGGAAACATGAACAATTGAGGCACAAAACACCATAAACATGAATCAAATGAACTTCATCAAATTAATGCAATCCTTCTAGCCAAAACAAAATTAAGCCATCATTGTCAATGGAAAAACATCAAAACAATTTGCGAACATGTTGAATAACTAAGAACAAATTTAAAGAATGGGAAAGAAGAAACCCTTGATGATGTCGGTGGTTCTTCGAAAATCGATTGTGGTGGCTTCCTCCAATTCTCATGATTGCTCATTCGTAAAATGCTCCTCAAGGTGGCCGACCAAGAGTGGTTTTCCTCAAGGGAAAATGCTAGCTAAAGGAAATGGGGAAATAGAAAGGCTTATGCATAGAAGGGAGAAGAGAAATGTTATGAATGGAATATGAATGAATGGTAAGTGATGAGGATGACGGATGAGAGGTGTTATTTATAGTAGAGGGATGGTATGGGAGTTTGCTAAAAATATCTTAGAGATCCCTTGGTTTTCTCCTTTGCTTGGCCAGCCATGAAATATGGATAAAGAGGTTAGTGGTTGCTAGATTCATGCTTGATTTCATGCATGAATCATGGAAGGGAGTGGGCGATAGTCAAGGTGGAAGTTGGGGGCTGATTTGCATTTTCTTTGCACTAGGCACCTTTAAATTAATTCTCCCGAAGCTGATTTGGGCTGCTCTTATGCCTTTGCCAAATTTGGGCCATTCTTTCCCCTTATTGGATGATTTTGGCAACCCAATTGAGAGCAGACTTCCTTCTTTTTAGCAACCATCTTCCAAGTTGGATTGAATTGAACTTATGAGTCCAAATGGTGAACTTGTCATCCACATGAAGTAGAAATTAACTTGTGTTCATGTGTGATATTGTTGACTCGCACATGAATTAATTTAATGGTCCAACTGCATCAAATTGAGTAAAAATTAGCATATAGCATAAAATAGCAAAATTATGTAAAGTTAATACTAAATTGCATACAATTAAAAACTTCACTCATTTTATGTCTAATGTCTTAATATAGATTAAAATGACTTAATTAGCTACCCACATGCTCAGAATTTGTATAAATTATGAGTAAAAATGTGCTAATAGAAACTATATAATTTAAACGTATCGGTAGAATTCTGAGCTATCTGACATATCTCTTAAAATAATGTCTTATTCTAAACTCTTTTAGAATCTATAATGTTGATATATTGGATATCTAGTGTTCATTACAAAGATGTGTATAATTCTTCTGAATGATCTGGAGAAACTCTAATCTGTATGGTTATGTTTTAGGCTGAATCAAGGTTCAGTTTGGATTATGATTCGATTTATCAAGATCACTAAAGGTATCCACCAAAAAGTATGACCAGTAAGGGTATCTGCCAAAAGTATGATCAGTAAGTGATATTTGCCAAGAATAGTGCTTGCAATTAATCATTCAAGAATAACCATTGAAAGTTGTTTGAAAGGAAATGAAAAGTGTATTGTTCAAATGCTGAGACCTAGATCTAGCTAAATATTTGAATAAATGAGGATATGGTAAGAATGATGAAAGGCATATAAGTATGAAAGCATACAAATGAAAATGGGAAGGTATTCACCAAAGATAGATATAGGAAAGTCCAATTATTCAAGATGAATAATTTCATGAAAATTTAAAAAGGTAAGTTGGGTTCATAACTCACTAAGGTCCTTTGAGCTTATTATGTTTATGTTTCAGGTATTGAAGTCTGACTGTAAGTACTTGAGGAGAAATGCCAGGATTGTGCTAGAGAAGTAACATAAGGGGGATACTATGCATAAGTGGCTATCCATGATAATGTACTTGAGGAGACGATCAACCTCTTGAATAGTCTATAAAACATTGTCATTTTTTTATCTTCATCCACCTCTTCACTTGACTCACTATCTTCATAAGTGGTGGATTTAAGAGAAACACCAACCTTTTTCTTCTCAAATTTAGCTTATTCAACCCCCTCTTTAAGCCTCATCTCATGTGTAAGAAAAGAATTGATGAGCTCATCCAAAGTCAATGTTTCTAAATTCTTTAATTTTTCAATTGTAGTCACCTTGGCTTCCCATGATTTAGTAAGATTCAAAGCATCTTCCTTATCACCCTTTCATTTGGGTATATCTTCCTAAAAGACTTTAATCCATTGATAATGATAGTAAACTGATCAGGCATCGCCTTGATATCTTTCTCATGCTTCATTTTGAAGGTTTCATGTTTAGAGTAAGAATTCCAACCTTAGACTTCTTTACTTGGTTGGTACCTTCATGTGTGACTTCAAGCTTATCCCATATTTCCTTGGCATTAGAACAAGATGATGCTCTACTATATTCTTTCGGGCCAAGTGCCTTGGCAGTCAATCGAATACTCCTTCTATCTTCCTTATTTTACTCTTTTTTACTTTTTGGAATAAAGAGCTCTCTTTCTATCTTGAAAGGTATGGAGGGATCATCCATGATAATGTCTCTGTAACATCCTAAAATTGGGGTTATTTGTGATTGAATTATTTTCCTTGTGATTAAATTGCTGTGATATTTTTTGTGGTGTAATAAGACTTAATTAGGGGTCTTGAGAAGGCTCGGAATAGTGGAAGAATTTTATTTTTTAAGCTTTAAAGTTAGGGAGCCTTAGTAAGTAGGGGTTACAAGGATAAATGAAGGATTATTTGACACTAAATAGGCCTTGGAAAAATGGCAAAAGGGGAGGCCACTTAAAGGGTTCGAGTCGCGGAGTCTCCCTTTTTACTCTTTATTTTGGACGGCAATAGGGGGGAGAATTTCTCAATTTTAAACGTCAGGATAATGATGATATTAGTAGGATTTTTATTTGGATTTTATTGGATTAATTTATAATAGTTGGCAGAGAGAAAATAGGCATTTGACTAATTCAAATTTGTTTGAATTAGTGGCCAAGAGAATTTTTAGGAGTTGCCAAAATTTTGAACTCCTTGATGATGGGAGTGGACGGCAAGTATGGGGGGAGAGTGCCGAATTTCTTCATTTGATTTCTTTTCTTTTCCTTTTTGCAATAGCCGAATTTCCCTCTTCCCAATATTCTATCTTTCAATTCTTTGCTTTCACTCTATTTTCAACCTTTATCAAAACCGAAAACCTTTTTCTAGACTTTGGCGAATCCCCTACACCATCATCTTCCATCTATTTCTTTTCTTTTCTTCTCCATTGTTACTAAACTGAAACTATTATCTCCCTTTTCTCACTATTTTCTTTTTATCTAGCCGAATCTACTCCCTAACTCTAGCCGAATTCTTTTCTTCCTTTTTGTTAGTTTTGGCCGAACATCAAAGCAAGGTGATCTCTTCTAGGATTTTCTCCAATCAGTTTGTAAAGGTGGGTAAGTATCCAAGGCTGAATGCTTTTTATTCTGTCTCTCTTGATTCTCTGTCGACTTGGATGAAGGTTGGAGTCGATTTCGGCATTTAATGGCAAGGGTGTTATTTACCCCTTTTGAAATCGATCTGTTGTAGGGCTCCGGGGTTTTGGAAGTAGTCAAGCGCAGTCTTCAATCCTCTAGTAATCGGTTTTGGTAAGGTGGTAAGGATCTATTTTTATTTAGTATTCGATTAAGCCGAAGGCTATTAATATTGATGATGGCCGATTGTAGGAGGTGAAGCAGAATCGCATATCATGGGCTGAAGTTAGTACTCAAAGGTGTTAGGTAAGGTTTTCGGGTTCAAATATGAACCCATTGGTTATATGTTGGTTTAGCTGAATGGTCAGAGGCACTAACATGTGTATGGCCGAATATAGGAGCAAGGAAAGAAAGGGTGGCCGATTGACTCCTTGAGATTTAGAGCTTTCATTAACAACAGGTGTGTACATACACACTTTACAACTAATTAATGTGCTAAGTATTTTGTGTATGCTAAATCTGACTTGTGTAGATTTGGGATTTAATACCGTGAAAGGTATAAGCAAGGATTCAGGTAAGTCCTTGTTATTATGATGCTTTTGGGAAGCATGACATATTTGGTATATGTGGCATATCATATATGTGGCTGATAAGCATGATTTCTGTATATGCATATCATTGATTGATGTGGGTTGATGAGAAGAGGGGGAAGTGATATTCGTGTCGACGGACACCAGTGGTTTGGTACCACATTTTATGACTACAGTCACCAGAGGTTTGGCACCTCCAGAGGTTTGGCACCTCATAGCGTCTCGTCCCAGTGGCTTAGCACCACAGTGGGTTGGCCCCACGGATTATATTAAAGGATTGACGCCAGTGATTTGGTATCACATGATGGGTTGGCCCCATCATTTGATCGTGACTTCGGGTCACTAGTGGTTTGGCACCACAAGTATTGACGGATATTGTGACTTCAAATCACCAGTGGTTTGGCACCACCAGTGGTTTGGTACCACACGGGGTAGAGAAAGGTGTTTGGATGGTTAGGTTGGGTGCATATTGAGCTTGTGCATGTTAAATTAGTTATAAATTGTGTATGAGATTGCATTAAACTGGGGGAAGGGTTACACATTGAGTCTTGGTGACTCACCTTCTCCTTTAACATTTTTCAGGTGACTCGTAGATCGCGGATGAGAAGCCAGATGGACTCGAGATGGCCATGCAGTGGAAATTTGATATAAATGGACTTTGAATTTTATTTTATTTTTATTATTGGTTTTACCTGTTCAAGTTGTAATAAGGCCTCCTAATACTTTACTTTGGTTATTTTACATGTTTTTGGAAAATTTGTTAAACTATTTAATGATATTTAAATGGGTACACATGTTTTCTCAAAATCAAACGCAAAAAGTTTTGTTGTGCCATCGGGTACAATTGGAATCTGTAATAACCCGATTTAATATATTTTTAAAACAACACTAAGTAATGTTTTCTTCATACACCTCAATGGTTTTTGACAAAACAATTAAAATGAGATGTTTTCACTATAAATTGAATCGGCTTAAAGGAATTTTACAAAAGGTTTTCCTCTGTAACATACCAAACTCGGTCGTAATGTTTGGGCAGGGTTTGGGGTGTTACAGTCTCATTGACAAGATCATTTGCTTGTGTGAACAACATCATTCTTGTCTTCAAATATGAATAGTTGACATCGTTGAAGTAAGGAGGCTTGGAGATAGATTGTGATTCTCCAAGAAAAACTGAACCGAATGTAGACGCCATATCTTTTGGATTGGCTGAAAGTTGAGCTACCTCAAGGATCTCTTATTTGGTTGTTACATCGTCTAAAAGAGACTAGCTCTGATACTAATTGTTAGCTCAAGAAATCAAACAGAAATTTTCAAGAGGGGGTAAAATGGCAATTTAAAATTTTTTGGATGCTAAAGAATAAGGATAAAAAAATTGAGCACAAGAATTTAGATTAGTTCGGCACCAATTGCCTACTCTACTACCTTAGCTTTTCACTACTAAGGATTTTCCCAAATTTACTAATTTGACAACCTTTAATGACAATGTTTAATCTTATAAACTCCCTTAAGGTTTCTACCCAAACCTTAAGACACAAACCCTCTCATTCAAATACGCAAACAAAGAAATAACCCTTACAAGATCAAAATGTTTGCAAATTAAGCTCAATTAAATCTAAATGAAAACAAATAAAGCTCACAAGTATGTTTAAAGAAAATTGTTAAGAATTGTAAGCACAATGTTGTTTTTATTATTACTATTGAACTTTAAGCTTGAAAATCTCTCTTGATGTTGTAGGACCTTTGGAAGTTGGTATATATACCCTTAATTAGTTTCCAACCGTTGTGGTTGTTAGAGACATGAATAGAGTCATTAGGGATGAAATAACCAGTGTATTTAATTCACCTACAACTACGAGAATCAATATTGGCTAAAAAGGTATCGATATTTTTTGCATTTAATACAAAATTCAATGATTGTTGGAGCTAAATATATCGATACCAATGGACTTCTATCGATACCATATGAAAAAGTATCGATACTAGATTGATATTTGGCTAAATTGGTTGAGAAACATAATGTCAATTTGGTACCGATTTTTGAAGAGGTATCGATATTTTGGAAACTATTGATATTTGGCCAAAAAGTATCGGTACATTTTGGCTGGAGCTATTCTAACTTGTTTTAAAAATAGTTTAATTGATTGACAAAATTCTAACTTGATTGAAATCATTTTAACTTGATTTAAAAATCGGTTCAAAAATTTTCTAAGAGTTCACAGTATAAGATTCAAAATTTTATCTCTTAAACTTCATTTCAAAAATCATTTTGCCAATTTTGTTCAACTTTAACTTTTATTAAAAAATATTTTAATTTGTTATATTAAAACTTATTATCAAATAAAGCTTGGTATAACAAGGGTAACACCAACTCAATGAAAAGACTAAAACACTCTCGAATAATATTATTTATTTTAATTACGGAAGGGCGTTCCTTTTACTTGTTTTAATTACTTAATCAACGACGTTGAGCTAAGCGCTTTACCATTTCCCCTAACTTCAAAACCAAACCAACAAATAGTTATTAAAAATTAACATTTGTAACACATTTATAACCCAAGTAAACTCATAATTTGAAGGGACAAAATATCGAATTTCCTCACCTTATAGCTTGACCAAAACTTAAACACGACCCTAGATTAAATTCTTATTCTTTATCTTCAATAAGCACCTCAAACAGATGTGTTCACTCTCTACTTTTATTTTGTATAATCCATTTTGCTAAAACCGTGTCCAATTCGATTGCCTCACTCAGTAAAGAATAAATCGTGAAGTTGTCTCTTGTTATGTTCTAAATTTGGCTTCCATCAAATGAAAGAGATAGGGGTGGAAGCTTCATGCTTTTCTTTCCTTAATTTTCATATTTTAATTAATCCAATTTCAAGAAATCAATCCAACAGTGGAAATTTAGAGTGGGAAGATATAATGGCAATGGATGGATGTTTGATAGCACTAGAAAGAACATAGGTTTTTCCTCTTACTTATTGGTTAAATTGTTCCCATTTAGTTATCCTTAGCATACATTTTAGCATTTTCAGTTTAGTAAATTGCATTTTATAACTCAGTGAATCCTAGCCTATTTTATCCTTAATTTTTCTATCTTTTTGCATTACTGTCGCTGCATGAGTTAATTCCAGATTGCATCCAGAATTGTCGCCGCACCTGACAGTTGTCCATATACGAACTAAAATTGTGTGAGCTGTCCAATCTGGTATAATCAACCTGTATGTACAAGGACAGAATAATTCTGAGGAAAGGACACTTGTACTATTGGAGGAGGACATAAAAGGTGGACGTGAGAAGAAAAATGGAGCTTTTTTTCGGATCATCATCTTCACCATCCTACCTTGAAGCTTGCGACCATGGCAGCTTAAGCCTCTCACGGGTGAGCCAATGTGAAAACCAGATGCAGACTAGCTTCTGATGAGGAGACCTAAGTGCAAGACAAGAGGGAATAGAGAGATTCAGTTGAGTTGTCTAGGGATAGTATTCTCCACTTGATTCTTTCTTATTTCTTTCTAAATGCTCGTGATTATTCCCTATTTTCTATTTTTATGGAAGTACACATGAATTTTTGATTAAATGTTATCTTATTGAATCTTGCTTTTATTGTTTAATCTTAGGGTTTGAATGTTTTTTAACACGGAAGTGTCATTGCAGTCACTGACACTGGAAAGTGCAGTGATAGTTTAAGCCAACAAGCATTACAATGGAAGTTGAGTGAGGATTAGAGGAATTTATTACATTTGTTCTTATTAGTGCCATATTACCATCATCGGAAGGTGAGGTTAGTATGCATGTTTAAGTCTTGGATTAAATAGAGAAGTGATGCTAGGCAAGATATACATTGAACTTTATTGCTTTGACAATCACCTATCTTTTATTTTATTTTATTTTATTGTTTTCGAGTTATTGCATCGACAGCTATTCTCACAATTTATCTCGTTTCCATCTAGTTGTTGCATCGACATTAATAGACAAAAGACTACCATCCCTATGGGATTGATATCCTACAGACTTACATCTGTCTACTATACTTGCACCGACAGTGTACTCTTGCACATTATTGCTGTGACGTTAAACAGTCGATCAATTTTTTGGCGTCGTTGCCGGGGATGACGTTTGCTTGATGCTTATTTTTGTTTTTGTGTGTTTTTGCACTTATTTTTCCATATATAATATCTAGTATTCACTAACTAGTTTTTCTTTGTTGCTAATTCTTTAACTTTAATTTAGGTGTTTTATGACCCGAAGCAGGTCAAATTTTCTTGCCGCTTTTGATCCAAAAATTGAAAGGACTGTCCGGAGCAGACTTTAAGAACAAAGAAATATGGCTCTACCAGGGAACAATGCACCATACCCCCGATGCAACAACAAAATGTTAATAATCCATTGTTGTCGCAAGATGCTCGGATACAAAATAGGACTATACGAGAATTTGTAGTACTTGTCTTGGATGATTTACAACCAGGAGTTGTTAGGCCAGCAATCCAAGCCGAGAATTTTGAACTCAAGCCAATAATGTTTCAAATGTTGAATTCTAATGGACAATATATTGGACTGCCACATAAAGATGCGAGAGAACATGTTAAATCCTTTTTATTGATTTTTGCTTCCTTTATCAACAAGGCGTTCCTAATGATGCCTTGAAGATGCAATTATTTCCTTATTCCTTATAGGAATAAGCCCGTACTTGGTTTTTTAGGCTACTTTCCGGATGAATTACTTCTTAAGATGCACTAGCAGCATAGTTTGTTTTGCGATTTAACCTGCCAACAATGAATGATTGTCTTCGAAATGATATTACTTCTTATCATCAGCTGGATGATGAAAATCTTCACACCACATGGGAACGTTATAAACGTAATACCCCTGACCTGAATCCATCGTAGGAACAGGGTTACAGAGTATTACCGAAGTTTATAATTTAAACGGATAGAAAATTCAAACATTTCATAACATATAGCAATCATATCAGAAACCAATCATAACTATGCACATTGTCCCTAATACGAGCCTCGAGGCCCAAAATACACCTTAAAAACAAATTAAGACTAAATCAGAAATTTAGAGAATTTTTGAGAAACTTATAAAATTCTCAAAGCTGCAGGGATCACACTGCCATGTGGCCAGGCTGTGTGAGCAAACACGCTCTAGTAGGCTAAATCCTTACTCTAAGTTCCAATTGTAAGTTTTCTTATGCCCCTTTTTTATTTTGTGTGATGTGAGATAATGTGACGTGAATTGTAAAATATTATGTTCTAAAATGACATGTGACACATGCTAGAGAAAGTATTTGTGTAATATGTTAATTGTGGGCATGATTTGCATGCTGAATGACAGTGATTATGATGTGCTAATAATGAAAACATGCAGTGAAAGTGTGCAAAATGTCGATAAGAAAATATGTAATTTGATTGTGGATATTTTGGGCTTGTGATTTTTGATGCCATTGGATATAGTTGGCATGCCATAGGATTGTGAGTACTCACCTATATGTTGTGTTTTTAGGGTGTTAAGGCTTGGGACAAATTTGGAGAGATAAGGGAATGTGAACTCGACCCCATTCACTGGGATATGTTGGCGTGTTGAAGAGTGTTAGCTATGTGCTGTGCTCTTGGGCTATGTTCGACTTTATGAGTCATTTGGTGTGTTGGAGATCTATGTATTCAATGTGTGGTAATATAGTCCACTATGATTGTAACACCCCAAACCCGGCCCAAACGCTACGACCCGATCTGGTATACTATGAGGTTTAATGTTGAAAACTTTGCTTTGATGGTTTTTGGAAATCTCAATTTATTTATTTAGGTATTCATTCAGAAAAACGATATTTGATGAAAACCTTTGCTTTTTCGTTAAACATGTTTGAAAATCCCATTTTATTACTCCTTATGACTTAAATCCTTGAACAAATAGTAAATTGAAACCTAAGCCATGGGGCCTTATTACATAAATAATCCAAAAATTAAAACTTAAAGGTAAACCGAAGATAGTTTATGAAAATAAAAGAACTTGATGGCCCCTCGAGTCCGCCTCGGCTCCTATGTCCACGATCTACTGCTCATCTGAAAAGTCAGGGAAAATAAGGGGTGAGTCACCAAGACTCAGTGTGCAAATCCCGAAAACACATAAAAGGCTTGAGGCTCACAAACACATTATGGGCCTTGGCCCATACATAATGGCAACAGAATATTTACATGCAACATAGCCCAACCCAACCTAAAAGTCCATCCTCTACACACCAGCCCGTACCAGCCATCACACCTCGGGGATTTCTACAATCAACCCACCAACCGCTACACACTATATCGACAGTCATGCTGTCAGTTAAAATACCGATCACCATGTGACCTTATAATCCACTGTGGCAGAGCCACCGATCACTGTGTGACCTTATAATCAAGTGTGGCAGAGCCACCAATCACTATTGTGACCTAAATGTACATATCATGGTTTAACCACCAATCACTAAGTGACCTTTTAACATGCTCTTCCCCTTCATCATATCAACCACATCCCATGCATACATCCATGCAGAAGCAAAATAATATACTACCTAAAAGATCGCAGTTTATCACATACATCTATACACATAGAGAAGTTTATATGATTACGTACCTGGCATCCCTTGCCTACCCTTTTCGGGTAATACGACTGTCCATACAACCGTTTTTTGGCTTTTAACCCATCACATATATAGTACAGATTAATTAGTGTAATAGAGATCTACACACCTGATTACAGACAAGACGAGACTTTCTATGTTGACACTATTAAAAGCCGATACGACTACTAACTGTCTAAGGTTTTGTTCTGAAGTCGGTCCACAACCCGATGGCCAATCCCGTACTGCTGACACTGCTCGCTTCTTAAACTTAGGGGTTGGTTTAACAGATCCAATCCCCTCCTTCGCCTGATCGATATTCGATTCCATCAAAAGACCTTATCAGTTGCTACCATCATAACATATGGTTAAGATCACAATTACGATAGCGAATCTAACGAGAATCTAAAGAGAACCCCCTTACCTTAAAATCCCGAAAAGAGAGATATGAGGTTCAGAGACTAGCAGTTCCAGCTTTTAGATCTAAGCGATCTACTTCTATTCCCGAAGGTCGCCCAACACGTAAACATAAGAAACCAACAATCCATTAGCCTTTCGACTTTGTCTTCTAAAAACTGAAAGAGAAAAAGAATAGATCAGAAGAAATCGACACTTACCTTTACAGAGAATTCGGCAACTCCTAGAAGATTTCGGCTTTTGAGAAGATCAAAAAGAGAAGATGATAGGAAGAAATCTATGTAGATTCGGCTTTTAGTGAAGAGATCGGCAAAATAAAATAATAGACAAGGGTATTCGGCTATGAAGATGAAAGCAGAGAAAAACAATGGAATTTCGGCTTTTTCATAAAAGTGGGAATGAGAGAATGGAATTAGGGATTTTGGCTTAAGCAGAGAATGAGAGAAAAGAATGAGAGAAAAAGCCAAATGCCAGAATTGAAGATGAGAATGGAAGAATAAAACCCTAATGCCGAAAATAAAAAGATATCCCCCCTCACTTAGGCACAAAATTTCGGCAACTACCTCTCAAAAACCGAAAATGCCCCTTTTGATAACTTAAAATTGATTGACTAATAAGAGAAATTTCGGCACCCCCTATAGTATACCAAAACTGATTTCTTCCCCCCTCCAAGAGATGGAAATTTGGCCACCACTGTTGATCAGCAGATAACTTCTAAATTTTCTCCCTTATCTTCATCTGATCACTCAACCTCAAGTGGCATGGATAACACCACCTCTTCCTCCCTTTTATCAGTCACTTTATCAGCATTATCCACTCGAGTAAATCTCCCTATTTTTAAGCCTTATTGTCGTCCCTCGCTATCCATTTAAATGCCAAAAATTAACTAAAATTTAATTAAAAGAATTGGGCTTCTTGCAACTTGAATTTGAGCCTCCCCAGTTGACGTCACTTCCCTACTTTTTAAGTGGCACCACTTAGCCACTGGGCCACAAGCCCCTTTTGTATCTTACAGCACAGATAACATCTTTTAAGCCCTATCTTATCAGGATTTCCACTAGAGTGCCCAAACAGAAAATTCAATTAAGGCCTCGGCCCAACCTCGAGCCCAACCTGAACCCCTTAAACACCCTTAATTAACACATTAAGCATAACAACACATTAAATGCATAGCCCCACCAATCCAGGATGTTACAATTCTACCCCATTAAAGAAATTTCGGCCTTGAAATTACCTGATCAGAATAGATACGGGTACTGCTGCCGCATTGCTTCCTTTGGTTCTCAAGTAGCCTCCTCAGAACTGTGATTCTGCCACAGAACTTTAACCAACGAAACCATCTTCCTTCGCAGTACTTTGACATCACAATCTAAGATTTCCACTGGTTCCTCTTTAGAAGATAGGTCGGTCTTACTTCGATTTCTTCCACCGATACCATATGGGATGGATCCAAACGGTAACGTCTTAACATAGAGATGTAGAATACATTGTGAATTTGGCTTAGCTCAGAAGGTAGCTCTAGTTGATAAGCTGCAGGTCCCACTCGTTTCAACACCCAATAGGGTCCGATGAATCTGGGACTCAATTTACCCTTCCATCCAAACCTCAGTACTTTCTTCCATGGCGACACTTTCAAGAACACCTTGTCACCCACTGCAAATTCTATGTCCTTACGCTTCAAATCAGCATAGGACTTCTGTCTGTCTGACGCTTCCTTTAGTCGAGCCCGAATTAACTCCACCTTCTCCTCTGTCTCGGTAACCAACTCCGGACCCGAAATTCGATGTTCCTCTAACTTTGTCCAACAGATAGGTGTACGACACCTCCGCCCGTACAATGCTTCATAGGGCACCATTTGAATACTTGACTGGTAGCTATTATTGTATGTAAACTCCGCCAACGGTAAGAACTCTTCCCAACTACCCCTAAGTCAATGACACAACCTCTTAACATGTCCTCTAAGATCTAGATTACCCATTCAGACTGTCCATCGGTCTGAGGATGAAACGCCGTACTGAAATCCAGCTTCGTACCCAATGCTTGATGCAACGCTTTCCAAAATCGTGAGGTGAACCTAGGGTCCCTATCCGATATGATTGATACTGGTACCCCATGCAACCTCACTACCTCCGTTATGTATAGCTTAGCCAATTTCTACAAAGAGTAATCGACCTGTACTGGTATGAAATGAGTAGACTTTGTCAAGCAATCAACAATCACCCAGACCGAATTTTTCTTAGTAGGCGTGAGGGGTAGCCCACTAACAAAGTCCATCGTGATCCTTTCCCACTTCCATTGTGGAATCTTCACCGGCTGCAACAACCTTGATGGTAACTGATGTTCCGCCTTTACCTGCTGATAGGTCAAACACTTCCCCACAAATTCGGTCACCTCTTGTTTCAGGCCCGGCCAACAAAACTGTTCTCGCAAATCCCGATACATCTTACTCCCTCCAGGGTGCATAGCGTATAGACTACCATGTGCTTCTTGCAAAATCCTCTGCCTCAACTTAGGATCTTTCGGCATGCACACTCTCCCTTGAAAACATAATAGCCCTTCCTTATTCACACTAAATTCTGTTGATCCCTCACTTGATCCTACTGGAAACTTCCCCTTTAGCAACTCATCAGTCAGCTGCTTCTCCTTAACCTGACTGACCCAATAGGGTTTCACTTGAAGTTCAACTAATAAACTCCCATCATCATATAAACTAAGGTGAGCAAACATTGCTCTCAAGTCATAGATTACTTTATGGCTTAAGGCATCCGCCACCATATTGGCTTTACCCGGATGGTATTCGATCGAGCAGTCATAATCCTTTAACAACTCGATCCATCTTCTTTGCCTTTGATTCAACTCTTTCTGAGTCAAAAAGTATTTTAAGCTCTTATGATCGGTATAAATGACAGATTTCTCCCCGTACAGATAATGCCTCCAGATCTTCAAGGCAAAAATACACCGCCGCCAATTCCAAGTCATGTGTGGGATAGTTCGATTCATGCGGTCTTAACTGCCGAGATGCTTACGCAACAACCTTTCCACCTTGCATCAACACACATCCCAGTCCCGTGTATGAAGCATCACAGTAAATCACGAATTCCTTCCCAACCTTCGGCTGAATCAATACCGGAGCCTCCGTTAAAATCCTTTTTAACTTCTTGAAACTCTCTTGCTGTAACACCCCAAACCCGGCCTAGAAGTTATGACTGGATCTGGCATGTCACATGAAAGGGTTGTTTAAAATCTGCGCGTTTGTTAAAAATTTCGAGTTTAAATATTTATTAGCTGGTAATCCTTTATTTAACATTTTGGAAAACGATTATTAAGGGTTTAGGAAATTCCCATATTGAACAATTAATAATAATAGACAGTACTCAAATTAAAAGCTAAACCAAATAAAATACCAGAATTAAAGTTATAGTAGCCTTATTACATAACAAAAACCCAAATAAAATAAGTTCAAATTAAAACGAAGTTTACGAAAGCAATCGTAATGCATGGCCACCACAAGTCCGCCTCAGCTCCCAAATCTGCGATCTAATGATTACCTGGAAAAATAAGCAAAGGGGTGAGTCACCGAGACTCAGTGTGTAAATCCCCGTCCAGTTGAGCTTTGAGCTCTCACACCAATCATATATTAAGCATGTATGTAATGCAACCCAATCAACCTAGTATCCATCCTCCATATCTCCAGAATCTACCCAACTTTTGTGGCAGCTAGCCTGGTGGTACCTAACCACTAGAGGTTCCAAACCACTTGTGGTACCAAACCACTGGTGACAAAAGTCACAGATAATTATATGTGGGGCCAACCCACTTGTGGTACCAAATCACTGGTGACAATCCCTAATATCCATACGTGGGGCTAACCCACTATGGTACCAAACCACTGGGACGAGTTACAGAAATAATATATGTGGTACCTAACCGCTGGTGGTTCCAAACCACTGAAACTTAGTCACAAAATATAGTATGTGGGGCCAACCCACTTATGGTACCAAACCATTGGTGACAGTCTAAAAGAGATCATGTTTCCTCCCTCTTCACATTATACCCCAAAGCCCATGCAATATGGCATAATAATTCGTATATGCGGTATGTCATGTATGCAGAACATATATCAGATATAACATATGAAACAACTTACCATCATAATCAGAATAAGAAATACGACATAATCAAGCTAATCAACCTCAAAGGGTATAACAGTAATTTACCTTCTAGGGGTATTTCCACAATTTACCTATTCAGGGTATTTCAGTAATTTCGCATATGCAATGGCCTTTCTGAAGGCCTAATGTCGCTTCGAGTGACTCAACTACCATTTTCGGTCGTACCAGATTATTGGGCCTGAAACCCGATTTCGGCCCATTTGGGCCCACACGCTCGTGCGGCCCACCTAACACAAATTTAGCCACGTATATGAGATTCACCTAGTCTAGTTCACTATATACTACACCATCATATATTTTATTCAATTGGGCCCACGAGCCCATTGGGCCCACTTCGGCCCATTGTAGCCCAAGCAGCCTCAACCCACACAAATACTACTGATGGCCTCAACTATCGCGTCGAAGCCCCACACGTACGCTCGCACGCTCGTGTGGCTACTATTGCCGTGACCGGCACTTCGGCATTTGTCGCTCTACAACTAGAGTAGAGAGAGTTACACACCTGATAGGAATCTGGTGCTACTCCGCACTTCGACCACTCCTATGCCCAAACGCCCTCCAAGGTGTATTCATCCTCCTCCTAGAATGCTCTATATATAGCTAGCTTCTCACCTTTCTTTTTTGTATCTTTTCGATGTGGGATCCCTTCATCAGTAGAGTTTAAATCCAACTCAAACTCTTGCCGTCCAATTCGCAAAATAAATACTTCCTTGCTTTTCATGAGATTCGAACCCAGTCTCCCCTGTAGCATGATCCACGCCACTAACCACTTGGCCACAAGCTCTGCTTGTGTCTTAAACCATGCGTAAGTAAATATAAATCTATAGCCAAATACTAAGGTCCATGTAAAAAGAAAACCAAAATGCAAGAGCCAAGACTTGAACCTCGGACCTCTTTCCTTCCTTGTGGCGTCATCCCCTTGCCTCTTATGTGGCGTCACTTTGCCACTACACCACACACTCCACTTGTGTCATTTTCCTCCATATTTTATTCTTAAAGCCTACCTACTAACTCCCAAGGTTTTTTTTTCCTAAAACTAAAATTTCCCCAAAGCCAAAGTTTGATCCCGGGACTTCATAGAAGCCCTCTAACCTTCCAAAATCACCTACCTAATAGGTCCAACTTGCACTTAAGCCGATCTCTTGTTCTCCAAAAATTTTAAACACTACTACACCTAAAGCCCATTGGGCCCAATCCTACTAGGCCCAATTTTGAGATGTTACACTTGCTGTTTATTTGACCAAACAAACAGAACCCCTTTTCGCAACAACTTAGTCAACGGAGCCGCAATCAAGGAAAATCCTTCAACTAACCTTCTGTAATACCCGGCCAAACCAAGAAAACTCTAAATTTTTGCTACCGACTTAGGTGGCTTCCAATCCAACACCGCTTCAATTTTCCGAGGGTCAACCCTAATCCCCTCTGCCGACACAACGTGACCTAGAAAAGTAACTTCCCTTAGCCAAAATTTGCACTTACTGAATTTGGCATAGAGCTACTTCTCCCTCAGAATCTGCAGAACCACCCGGAGATGTGAATCATGCTCTTCTTTCGATTTTGAATAAACCAGGATGTCATCTATAAATACCACGACATAGCGATCCAAGTAGGGCTGGAATACTCGGTTCATCATATCCATAAATGCTGCTGGTGCGTTAGTCAACCCAAATGGCATCACCATGAATTTGTAGTGACCATAGCGAGTCTTAAAAGCCGTCTTATGAATATCTGCCTCCTTGACCTTAAGCTGATGGTGCCCTGACCTTAGATCTATCTTCGAAAAGACTGAGGCCCCCTTCAACTGATCGGACAAGTCATCGATCCTCGGCAACGGGTATTTTTTCTTGATTGTTAACTTATTCAACTGATGATAGTCAATGCACATACGCATTGATCCATCCTTCTTCTTAATGAATAACACCGGCGCTCCCCAAGGTGACACACTTGGTCGAATAAACCCTCTATCCAGCAACTCCTGTATCTGCGCCTTTAACTCCACCAACTCCTTCGGCGCCATTTTGTATGGAGCGATAGATACTGGCGCTGTTCTCGGAAGAAGATCAATACCAAACTCCACTTCACGATCCAGGGGTAATCCCGGAAGCTCTTCTGGGAAAACATCAGGAAATTCCTTCACCATCCTAACGTCCCCAATAGTTAGTTTCTTGGCTTCCAGAGCTCGAACAAACATTAGAATTGCCTTACACCCTTTCTTCATCATCCTTTCTGCTCTTAAGGCAGACACCATATTTGACAAATAGTTCCTCCTTTCACCTATCACCAACACTTCGCCACCTTCGGGAGTTTTTAACACCATACGCTTGGCTGCATAATCCAAATTTGCTTGATACTTTACTAACCAATCCACTCCTAAGATCAAATCGAACTCCCTAAATGGCAGTTCCATCAGATCAGCCCGGAAAGCTACCTCTTGAACTTCCAGGGGTACATCCTTATATAGTTTGTTCACCACTACAGTTTGTCCTAAAAGGCTTACTACAGTCATCTCCATAGAGGAAATATCAGAATCTACACTTAAAGTTCCAGACACCCTACTAGCAACATAGGAATGCGTCGACCCAATATCAATCAATGCAGTGTAAGGCAAACCAAAAATTAAAAATGTACCGATTATAACATCCGGTGCGTCAGCCTCCTCTTAACGTCTGGCAGCATAGACTAACCCCAGCTGTCTCACTTCCGTGTTTCCTGCCCCTTGGCCTGGTGCTCCACGGCCCCAACCAAAACTGTTACCACCCCTGGCTGGACCACGTCCTCTCTGTGGCTGTTGCCCACCTCTTCCTGGCGGTGCATTCCTTTGACCCGTGGGCCCTTCACTGCCTCATTGCTGCAGACAGTTTCTAACTTGGTGGTCTGTAGATCCACACCTAAAGCACTTCCCACTGCCCGCCCAACACTCACCTACGTGGAATTTACCATAACGAGCACACTTCTGTGTCTGACTAGCAGCAGCAGGTCTCTCATCCCGTCTCGGCCCGTCTGACCTGGGTATTTTCTGAATACACCTAGCTGCCCTTGACGATCCAAAATTCCTCTTACTTCCACCCCTATCTCTATCGCAATTCAGTTTCTCTGTCTGCATCACCTCCTCAGCTATCTTAGCTTTTTCCACAAGCACAGCAAATCCCCGCTCTCGCTGTAGAGCTATCAATACACGCAAATCATCCCTCAGACCATCCTTAAATCGAACACAACGTTCATGGTCTGTGGCCACC
This sequence comes from Gossypium bickii, assembly GCA_025503065.1. Taxonomy (NCBI): domain Eukaryota; kingdom Viridiplantae; phylum Streptophyta; class Magnoliopsida; order Malvales; family Malvaceae; genus Gossypium; species Gossypium bickii. Next base: position 51,021,308 of record CP106719.1, read on the forward strand.
ATCCCTCGAGCATAAGGGCTAAGGCGTAAGAATTCCACTTCATACGCAGCCACCGACCTACTTCCTTGCACCAGATTTAGAAATGCTCTACGCTGCGCATCCATATAACTTGTCCCAATGTATTTACTCTGAAATGCTGTTTTGAAGAGATCCCAGGTGACACAGTCAGTCACCGTACCATCCTTAACCGTAAGCCACCATTGATAAGCTTCGTCCCGCAGGAGAGATACAAACCCTTTCAGTTTTTCCTCTTCCGTGAAATCCAAATCATCCATTATACGCTCAACCGCCTCCAACCAATACTCAGCTATACTTGGGGCTATACCAGAGATTCCCCTAAACATTTCTGCCCCATTGGCTCTAAGCCGCTCCGACACAAATTTTTGGGCTCCTGTGCCTATGCCTGCCTCAGCAACCCTCTCTAAAACCCTTAACATCGCCTGAGATACCGCATCATCTCTGGCCGTCTGATCCTGAAATTCCACCTCTGTAGCTGGTAGTACCGGCATCTCGTTTCTAGACTCATGGCCAGATCCTACTGGTTCTGACACAGCCATCCTACCCCTACCACGGCCACGCGACGAACGTCCACGATCCCTTGTACTCATTCTACTGATTCGCGTTTATCTGATTAGAAATTTTATGAATTACTAATTTCTTTCACTGATTAACCACGAACAATCTTATGGACAGTAGTTTCAAGAGTAGTTCATTCGAATTCGAAATTATATCTACGGGTTTCAATCTCGAGTCTGTATCTCCTAGTTCTAGGAACCACATACATTCAACCATCATACATCAACACACAAGTAGCATCCATGAACCCACATTCATCACATAAGGGTATTTTCGTCATTCCACTACCCAGGGGTATTTTCGTAGTTCTTTCCTACAAGGTATTTTTCGTAATTTCACAAAATAGGGTATCTTGGTGTTTTTTTTTGAAATAGAGGTATTTCAGGATTTTTTTTTAAACAAGGGTATTTTTTTTGGTAATTTCACAAATTCTGATAATTTTGTAAAACGAGTGCTTTTGTAAATCTAGGGGTTTTCAGGTAAATTTTCAAAACATAAGTATTTGAGTAATTTTGCCAACTGGGGGTGTTTCGGTAATTTCACGAATTTTGGTAGTTTTACAAATCCAAGGTATTCTGGAAAATTTTCACAAATCAAGGATATTTCAAAAATTTTACAAAACTAGAGGAAATATTTTAGTAATTTTGTGAAATAGGGTGGCTGGTCCCTTTCGGGTTTTAGTTATAAATTTTGGCCCGTCAACTAGTCCTCGTGGCTAAGGTGAACAGTCACTACGCACCAGGTAGGATTCCAGCGAAGAGGAGGTGGGTCACTAGGACCGCTTAAGTACCAAGCTCTCTCTGAATCCAATCCTAGACATATGCATGCCTATTGCCACACCCTAACCCAGTGACTGGTTTACGGACATGTTTAGTTAGATTAAGTTTTATGAGTTTGAGGAGTTGTTTAAACTAGTCCTAGAGTTCATTAATTCCTAACATGCTAGCCTACGTCCACAAAGGCCATCAAACCCAACATGCATATCACATCAGGAGTTAGAATACTTACGTATGTGGATCGGGTGCCGGTAGACTCGAAGGCAATATCTCAACCCCAGCATTTTTACCAATTTATAAACTACTACTGGACCTATTTCACAGCCCGAGTTTTGTAACTGGGCTCTGATACCAAAATTGTAACACCCCAAACCCAGCCCAAATGCTACGACCCGATCTGGTATGCTACGAGGTTTAATGTTGAAAACTTTGCTTTGATGATTTTTGGAAATATCAATTTATTTATTTAGGTATTCATTCAGAAAAACGATATATGATGAAAACCTTTGCTTTTTCGTTGAACATGTTCGAAAATCCCATTTTATTACTCCTTATGACTTAAATCCTTGAACATAAATTTATAAATTGTAAACATTAACAAATAGTAAATCGAAACCTAAGCCATGTGGCCTTATTACATAAATAATCCAAAAATTAAAACTTAAAGGTAAACCAAAGATAGTTTATGAAAATAAAAGAACTTGATGACCCCTCGAGTCCGCCTCGGCCCCCATGTCCACGATCTACTGCTCACCTGAAAAGTCAGGAAAAATAAGGGGTGAGTCACTAAGACTCAGTGTGCAAATCCCGAAAACACATAAAAAGCTTGAGGCCCACAAACACATTATGGGCCTTGGCCCATTCACAATGGCAACAGAATATTTACATGCAACATGGCCTAACCCAACCTAGAAGTCCATCCTCTACACACCAGCCCGTACCAGCCATCACACCTTGGGGATTTCTACAATCAACCCACCAATCGCTACACATCGACAGTCATGCTGTCAGTTAAAATGCTGATCTCTATGTGACCTTATAATCCACTGCGGCAGAGCCACCGATCACTGTGTGACCTTATAATCAAGTGTGGCAGTGCCACCGATCACTATTGTGACCTAAATGTACATATCGTGGTTTAACCACCAATCACTAAGTGACATTTTAACATGCTCTTCCCCTTCATCATATCAACCCCATCCCATGCATACATCCATGCAGAAGCGAAATAATATACTACCTAAAAGATCACAGTTTATCACATACATCGATACACATAAAGAAGTTTCTATGATTACGTACCTGGCATCCATTGCCTACTCTTTTCGGGTAATACAACTGTCCATACAGCCATTTTTCGGCTTTTAGCCCATCACATATACAGTACAGATTAATTAGTGTGATAGAGATCTACACACCTGATTACAGACAAGACGAGACTTTCTATGTTGACACTATTAGAAGCCGATACGACTACTAACTGTCTAAGGTTTTGTTCTGAAGCCGGTCCACAACCCAGTGGCCAATCCCGCACTCATCGACATCGCTCGCCAGTAAACTTAGGGGTTGGTTTAACAGATCCAATCCCCTCCTTCGCCTGATCGATATTCGATTCCATCAAAAGACTTTATCAGTTGCTACCATCATAATATGCTTAAGATCACAATTATGATAGCAAATCTAACGAGAATATAAAGAGAACCCCCTTACCTTGAAATCCCAAAAAGAGAGATATAAGGTTCAGAGACTAGCGATTCCGACTTTTAGATCTAAGCGATCTACTTCAATTCCCGAATGTCGCCGAACACGTAAACACAAGAAACCAACAATCCATTAGCCTTTCGGCTTTGTCTTCTAAAAATCAAAAGAGAAAAAGAATAGATTAGAAGAAATTGGCACCTACCTTTACAGAGAATTCGACAACTCCTAGAAGATTTTGGCTTTTGAGAAGATCAAAAAGAGAAGATGATAGGAAGAAATCTATGTAGATTCAGCTTTTAGTGAAGAGATCGACAAAAGAAAATAATAGGCAAGGGTATTCGGCTATTGAGATGAAAGCAGAGAAAAACAATGGAATTTCGGCTTTTACATAAAAGTGGGAATGAGAGAATAGAATTAGGGATTTCAGCTTAAGCAGAGAATGAGAGAAAAAAATGAGAGAAAAACCCAAATGCCAGAATTAAAGAAGAGAATGGAAGAATAAAACCCTAATGCCGAAAATAAAAAGATATCCCCCCTCACTTAAGCACAAAATTTCGGCAACTACCTCTCAAAAATCCAAAATGCCCCTTTTGATAACCTAAAATTGATTGACTAATAAGGGAAATTTCGGCTCCCCCTATAGTATACCAAAACCGATTTCTTCCCCCTTCCAAGAGATGGAAATTTCGCCACCACTATTGATCAGTAGATAACTACTAAATTTTCTCCCTTATCTTCATCTGATCACTCATCCTCAAGTGGCATGGATAACACCGCCTCTTCCTCCCTTTTATCAGTCACTTTATTAGCATTATCCACTCGAGTAAATCTTCCTATTTTTAAGCCTTATTGCCGTCCCTCGCTATCCATTTAAATACCGAAAATTAATTAAAATTTAATTAAAAGAATTGGGCTTCATGCAACTTGAATTTGAGCCTCTCCAGTTGACGCCACTTTCCTGCTCTTTAAGTGGTGCCACTTAGCCACTAGGCCACAAGCCCATTTTGTATCTTAAAACACAGATAACATCTTTTAAGCCCTATCTTATCAGGCTTTCCACTAGAGTGCCCAAACGGAAAATTCAATTAAGTCCTCGGCCCAACCTCGAGCCCAACCTGAACCCTTAATTAACACATTAAGCATAACAACACATTAAATGCATAGCCCCACCAATCCAGGATGTTACAATTATGTTTCACAGCCTCAAGTGCCAAACTATCTTTAAATATAAATGTGATGGTTAGTAATAATTGAATATGTTAATATCTTCTATTAATATAGTGTGTATGTAGTTGAGTGTTGATAATTTTTGGTTAACGTATGAGTGCATGTATACTTGGTGGATATTCTAATCATTCACTGAGCTTGTTTAAGCTCACCCACTTCTATTAAAACTTTTGTATGATGTTAGCGTTGTGGTGCTAGGGTGTGGAGAGTTTCCAAAGGAGTGATCCAAGTAGAATAACATTTAAATAGGTGATTTATAACTATTATTTTGAATTGTGGGAATAAGGCAATGTGGTAGAATTTTGTCATCATTGCCATGATGTTTTCGACGTTTGCTCGTTATTATTTCTCGTAGAAATTATGGAGGTTTTTTTAGAGAGAGTTTGATTTTAAGAGAGGTTTTGGATCTGATTAAATAAAGTTTAGGTTGAAAATTTTGTATTTTAAACTTCAAAAAATTTGGGTTAAAATGTGAATTAATCCACCGAGTTGCGTAATGGGTCGGGTCAACCCTGTAGGAAATTATAACGATGTCGCAACATAGGGGTTCCATGTCCCAACACCCATGGCAAGATGCCGATGTTGCGACATACCTCAAAAATTTTTGAGTTTGGGGTAAACTGATCAGTTTTTCGTGAGTTAGAGTTTCTATGATCGATGTTACAACACGGAGGTTCCGTGTTGCAACATCGACTCTGTCTTGGCCCCTCCTCTTGAATTTCAAGGTGTTCGGTACATACATATACTACATTTAAACAATTCAAATAAAATTTAATCCTAATATAAATAAGTCCTGACGTACTTCCCCCCACACTTTAGAGCATACATTTCTCTTACTGTAAAATTATTAAAGTGCAAACAAGGAAACTTCCATGAGAAGGTCGAATCCTTGTTGTTGTATTGGCATTGGAATTTGTTTCCTCCAAGAGGACAAAAAATACCTATAAGAAAATACTATGACAAGAAATATGAAATATGAAATATGAAATGTAATATAAAGGAAAATAAATTAATAAATAAAATAAAATAAAACGAAGGTAATAAAAAAATAAAACAAAATTTAGAATAAGAAATAGAAGTTCTTTAAAAGTTGGGACGATCCTTGTAGCCACCATAGAAGAACTTCCAACTAGTTATTGATACTTTGATTCAATGTTTGTTCCTCTATTGATGTATATGAACCAACATCTCCATTCGTTTTCATTGATATTGCTTTATTTTCAACCGGCATGACATCTACATTGTGAGCCATTTAGTAACAAATCTGACCCAACCCCAAATTATTTTTCTAGGGTATTATTACCTTGAGCTTCCTTGTCTCTTTGTTGAGTAAGGCTTTGGTACTCGAGCCTTGCTGTCATTGTCGAATGAGAATGAATCAAACTCTTCAACCTCTTCGGTTGGCACCTTCTCTACTATGGCTAGAAAGTGTATTGGCTCTTATACACTTTCATTTAATTTCGGTTCAAGCCTCATTTTAATGGTTAGTTCATCTTTTACTTCAACCTTTACAACTAGATCTGTTGCTATGTCAATTAGATTAGAGACAGTTTCAACTATGTTAAACTCATCCCCATGATCTTCAGTACAAGCTCAGGTTGAATCTCACCATGAATCTCATCATGGTCGTCAATAATACAAGGGTTCTCATGATCCAAGTTGTGACCGTCAAGCATGTCCTCTTTACTTGGAGGTAGTGCTTCGATGATTTCTTGCATCATTTTCATCATTTGCGCCATCATGTCTGACATGTTTGATAATACCTTAGAGTTAGTTGTCTTAGTTGTTTCACGTGAAGGCGTTTTATACGAATCACAGGGAGGCTTGTTTGAATGTTCGAGCATATCATGATCTTCTTCAAGTACCTTAAAAAAATTACTAGTGAACTCATGTGGATGTTTAACTACATCAGTACCTTGTTCATTACTCCACTGGTGAGTTGAGGCTTTGTTTTCGCATTGGCTCAGCTCTATCATGGACAATTTTTTATTCTCTATAATCTCTCATTCATCATATACTCCCTCTTCATATATTTCATCATAAAAAATCATCTTATAGTTAAACCAAATGTAATTAGTTTCATCCATAATTAAATGATTTTTCCGGATTAGTCCCTATGGATTAGTGAATGACTAAATATGTGTTCCTCTCTTGTGAAGCATATACTGAAATTAACAAAAAAGAAAAGAAAGAAGTTAGGAAAGTAAATTAATAAAGTTAAAAATACAAATAGCATCTATAATTCAAAAATTTTCTAATTATCCTATTAAAACATAAAAATTAAAATCAATTTAGTAATATTGCCTCCCCAGCAACAACGACAACAACTTGATAGTGTCTAGATGTACCAATGCCCAAAGTAAGAATCCTACACAAAATATATGAAATAAGCGGTGTTCTCAAGTATACGGGTCACGTTGTAATATAATTTTACAACAAAGTAGGTAAGTACTAAATTAAAGTTAACCTAAATGCAAATAGAATTAATTAGTAGTTTAAATAAATTATATTACAATAAAACATAAAGGAAAGATTTTTGGGGTTTTAAAATAACGAATTAAAAACTGCATAAATAAATGGGACTTTGGAAAATTAATTTCTAAACTCAATTAAATGAAGACATGGGTGATTAGCATGCTTTGGTGATAATAACTAATTCCCATTTCAAGTTTCTATTCAATCAACTAGTCGTTACCCTAACATGATCTCTCGATCTTCATCTAAACTAATGAGTCGGCAAGAACTACTTATCTCTCGATCTCATAGTCCAGACCGGCTCAGGGCTAAGGTGTTCACAGATAGGCCATAACAATTTTTGGTTAAGTCACACCTAAATGACTTCCTAAGGTCGTCAAGCCTAGGGTTTAAGTTCTTCCTCTCCCGAATAGTTGATTCTTTAAGAAAACCCTACGTAGCAATTAATCAATTAGACCTCCACTTGCTAATCCCCCATAAGAGGATTATTTCCTCATGGAATCTATAAACACAATAAACTTGATGATAAAGATATGCATGAAAAATAAACTAGGAATAAAGTTGAAAGAATCTTGATTATATTCGATTGATGAAGTACATAAATCCTCAAACATTTGATTGTGTTTACAAATCAAGCTCTCTGAAGAACACGACTGACAAGAACTAAAAAAAATCTAAACCCTAAAAGAAAGAAAAAAATCTAAAAAATAAATTACAGAGAAAATTTGAGAATATGAAAAATTGTCATTTAACAAGTGTTTAGGAGCCTATTTATAGAGTTAAGGTTAACGTCGTCCTCAACTGTAGGTTAGCTGCAGCTCTTGTGTTTAACTTTTGATTGTGCGGACCAAAATGCCACTGGCTTGTAATTATCTCCCATACAGGGCTAGTGTGGGGACACCCTAGTGCCTGTGTTGCAACATTGAGGGTAGTATGTGTAGTTTAGAGGTGGCTTTAGGGGTGTGTCGTGACATCCGATGGCTATGTCGCGACACCGAAGGTAGTATGGTAATTCTTGCATTTTGCCCCCTATGTTATGACCTCGAACTCCTCGTGTTGCAACATAGCGACTGACCGCTTCTGGATGTACTAACGTTTAATGTAAAACCCCAAACCTGACCCAGAAGTTAGGCCCAAATCTGGCGTGTCACATTGAAGTGTTTTTCGAAAACCATGTTTTCATTGAAAACCCTTCTTAAAGAAAGCTTAAGTAAAATCCCAGTTACGTTAGTTTATTTCTAAAACGTGGTACATTAAGAAAAAGAATTATTAATTTTATTCCCAAAATATCTTTTTAATTGTGGAAGCTAATTTTAAGAGTAATCGATTTACGAAAAAGATTAAGTCGCGAAACCATTCCGAAAATGTAGCGAAAACGTAGTGTTGTTTTAAAAACTATTATCATTTTGGGAAATCGTGATTTACTTCTAACGGATATAATTAAAACATAAAGAAAAACCCAAAGTTAAAGTCCAGAAACTTAAAGAGGCCTTATTACAACCAAAATCAAAATACTTGAATGTAAGCAATCAAAACGGAAAACATAAGCATGTGTGGCCTTTTCAGAGTCCCTCGCAGCACCGATCCATCTAAGGCTGGGGATTACCTGCACAGTTAAAAACGGGGTGAGTTTCGGAAAACTCAGTGTGTGATCCCCTTACTAGAGTAACAGTCAGTATACAGAAACAAAAATAGAAACTGTCTGGGCCAAAGCCCTTTAACTGTAACAGTACAGTCTAGATCAAGGCATACGTGGGCCAAAGCCCACTACAATATCATTTGGGTCACAGCCTATAACAGATTCAATTGAGCCTAGCCCAATATAATGAAGATCTCATAAACAGATATGCAATAGTATGAGGATGCATCCCACCCTGATCCAGCCAACACACCACTCGTACCAACCCTACACTTATGTGGGGAATAAAATTGACCCACCCAGCCAGCACACCAAAGTTAGCACCAGTTGCAGCCCTAACCATAATCGCAGCAAAGCTGCTAGTATATATATATATGTATATATATATATGCAGCTCTAAGCCTTTAGTAGCGGTATTATAATTGGCACAAAGCCATCAGTAACTGTATTATGTTTGGCACATAACCATCAGTGATAGTAATATAATCGACACACGGCCTTGGGTAAATATGATCGACAGAGAGTCATCGATATATATGTTAGGCATATAGCCACGGGTAAATACGATTGGCATAAAGCCACAATCAAGATGGCACAGAGCCATATTTAGGTTGGCATAGAGCCATAATCAAATTACGTGGCTTTAAGCTGTCTGTTGGTCCACAGTCGTCTCATGCGACCCGTGCGACCTTAACAAATCAATATTAGATCCACAGTCGTCATGCGACCCGTGCGACCCTATTAGAACTTCCTCCATATCAATGTCCCAACCCCATGCAATATGTCGTGTATGTCATGCTCAATCATTACACGTGTATGCAAAATGGCCATGCTCAATAACAGTCATTTCAACATATATTAACAGCATATCGGTCACACGCCCACAGTCAAGTCAGTCAAACTCATAGTCTAAGTCAATCATTTACCCACAAGGGCAAAATAGTCATTTAAACATATAAGGGTATTTTGGTAATCCTACCTTACAGGGGTATTTCGTTAATTCTACCCAACAGGGGTATTTCGATAATTTTGCAAACCGGGGGTATTTTCGGTAATTTTGCAAACTAGGGGTATTTCGGTAATTTTACAAACTAAGGGTATTTCAGTAATTTTGCAAATTAGGGGTATTTCAATAATTTTGCAAACCGGGGGTATTTCGATAATTTTACAAATTGGGAGTATTTTGGTAATTTTACAAATTGGGGGTATTTTAGTAATTTTACAAATATAGGTATTTCAGTAATTTTGCAAATTGGGGGTATTTCGGTAATTTTACAAACCGGGGGTCTCAACGACCCAATAGAAGGTCCACCGTCGCCTTGAGCGGCTTAAGTAACCTAAACAGTCACAACGGGGTAAATGGGCCTAAGGCCCATTACTCGACCCAAGTAGGCCCACACGACCTAATTAGCCCAGAAATAGCCTCGACTATACGAACAACACAGTCTAAAGAAACCATACAACATGCATTTTATCTGTGTGGGGCCACCAGCGCAATGGGCCCACACGGCCTATTGCCCAAACGACCCTAGCCATTGGACTATATGGCTCGGTCTAACATTTACCATAATATGCAAATTTAATTCATGTGGGGCCCACAAGGCCCATAACGACCTAAGCCCATGAGAACGCTCATGGTGGCCTCAACCATCTTACGCCCATATTCGTGGGCTCGGACCAACACACGTGCGATCGCACATTCGTGTGGCATCATTCGCCGGTATTTTGGCTTTTTGGCATTTTGTCGATCTACGATCAGAAAGAGTGTGGTTACACACCTTTTTCAGAATAGTGCAGATACCCTCGAATGTTGAACCTATCATAACAGTAACTTCGGTTATAACCTTAACACATGAATTGAAAGAGCCATTAATCGAAACCCATTCAAAAGATTACCTACCAACGCCTTGCTTGAACGAGCATAGAGTGAACCTACTTAGATCGCCGATGAAAGAGAATTACAGACCCCTTAATGAATAACTGCTTAAGCAACGAGTCTTATTAAACAAAACTATTTCTAGAATATGACTTAAAATCCCAATACCAACATCATAGGGCAATCGACCAACGGATCAACTTACCCCAACTATACGATCGATTGACAATAGGAAGTTTTGAACGCCTCTGCCCACTTGAGAAACCCCTTACTTGAACTCAATGTCAGGAAAGGAGATTTCAACCAAATGCCAAAGGATAGTTGCTGAATCAATGATGAAAGTAAAGGTGAAAAGAATGCAGTATTCAGCTAGCTTCCCACAGAAAAGGGGTGATAACAGATACAGATTGAAACAAACTAAAGAAGGGGAAAGAGAATTTGGGAAAAGAGAAGATGATGCATTCAGCCAAGTAAAGCAAACGGAAAGAAGAGAAGAAAAAAACAAAGGGAGATTCAGTTATTGAAAGAAGAACCGACACAATATTGGAGAAAAAGAAAAGGAAGGTGTATTTGCCAACGCAGAGAAAAGGGTATAGAGAAATATAGAAAAATGATTTAGTAGAGAGATAGAGAAGTAAAATTTGGTAAAAAGGGAAAGAACCTCAATTGCAAAGATCTTCTCACAAAAGAAAAACCGAGGTTGCACTAAAAGAATTCGGCTAACTGTACGGCTACACCATACGACACCAATGGCTTACTAGGAAAAATGCTTAATTCTGCCTCTACCAAAACCGCACTCCCTAAAGTCTAGAGACCAAATCGGCACACACTTCCCTTCCCACTCAAATTCCTATTTTTCCCCCATAAATCACTCTTTTAATGTAACGACCCGAAGTTGGGCCTAGTAGAATTGGGCCTTGGGCATGGGAGCGTTTAAAATTTTTTGAGAACAAGAGAACGGCTCTAATGCAAGTTGGACCTATTAGATGAGTGATTTTGGAAGGTTAGGGGGCTTCTATGAAGTCCCGGGATCAAACTTGGGCTTTAGGGAAATTTTGGTCTTAGGTGAATAAAACCTTGGAGTTAGTAAGTAGGCTTTAAGAATAAAATATGGAGAAAAATGAAAAAAAAAGGGGGTTGTGGTCTAGTGGCAAATGATGCCACATAGGAGACAAGGGAATGATGCCACAAGGAAGCAAGGGGTCCAAGGTTCAAGTCTTGGCACTTGCATTTCATTTTGATTTATTTTTAAGTGAACTTAGACTTTGGCCCATAGATTCACATTTAGTTGCACACGATTTTAGACACAAGAGGAGCTTGTGGCCTAGTGGCTAGCGACGTGGATTAAGTTACAGGGGAGCCTAAGTTCGAATCTCGTCGCAAGCAAAAAGGGATATTTATGTTGCTAAGTTGGGACGGCCAGAGTTTGTGTTGGATTTAAACTTTGCTGAAGGAAGGATCCCACATCGAGAAGCTAGTAAGAGGAAAGGTGGGAAGCTGGCTTTAAATAGAGCAATCTATGAGGAGAGTAAGGACACCTTGGTTGGCGTTTGGGCATAGGAGTGTTCGGAGCGCGGATTAACTCTAGATTCCTATCAGGTATGTATTTCGCCCTACTCTAGCTGTAGGGCGACAAATGCCGAAAAGCCGATCACACGACGATGGTAGCCACACGAGTGCGCGAGCGCACGTGTGGGAGCTTCAACGCGATAGTTGAGGCCCTCATGAGTGTTCTCATGAGTCTAGGCTGCCTTGGGCCAAGTGGGCCCAATGGGCCCGTGGGCCCATATGAATAAATTGTATGATTGTGTAATAGATAGTGAACTGGTCTATGTGAATCTCATATTTGTTGCTAGATTTGGGCTAAATGGGCCACATAAGTGTGTGGGCCCATTTGGGCCGAGGCCATAGGCTCATTCGCATCATTATCTCTACTTAGAATACCTCGATTTATAAAATTACTAAAATACCCTTAGTTTACAAAATTACCGAAAAACCTTCAGTTTGTGAAATTACTGAAGTACCCCCGATTTGTAAAATTACCGACATACCCCTGATTTATGAAATTACCGAGATACCCCTAATTTGTGAAATTATCGAAATACCCCTGATTTGTGAAATTACTGAAAGACCCCTAATTTACGAAATTATCGAAATACCCCAGTTTATGGAATTACTGAGACACCCTTGGTTTGCAAATTACTGAAATACCCTTGGTTTGCAAAATTATTGAAATACCCCTGATTTGTGAAACTACTGAAATACCCTCGGATTGTGAAATTACCGAAATACCTCTGATTTGTGAAATTATCAAAATACCCTCAGATTGCAAAATTACTGAAATACCCCTGATTTGTGAAAGTACCAAAATACCCTCAGATTGTAAAATTACCAAAATACCCCTAATTTGTGAAATTATCGAAATACCCTTGATGGGTAAAATTACCGAAATACCCCCAAAAGGGTGAGGATGACCGTTGTACCATTGATTATGATTGGATATCGTGTATATGACTTTATTTACACTGTTATTAGTTTGATACACTGCATTTATATCATGTTGCATGGGTTGGGTTTGATGATTATCAGGTTGCCTGCCATATTGGTGTGTAGGGCGGGGTGGGTTGACTTGATCCCCACAGGTGTGTAGGGTTGGTACGGGGTTGTGTTTGGTTGGATTGGGTTAGGCTGCATACTCTATTTGTATTATCATGTTTATAGGGCTAAGGCCCAAATTGTCACCGACTTGGGCGTCAGCCCAGTCTGTTTCTGTATGGGCTCGGGCCCAGTTTATGATCGATTAGGGGATTACACACTGAGTTCTCGTAACTCACCCCTCTGCTTTAACCTTGCAGGTGATCCCCAGCGTTAGAGGATGTAGAGCAGTGGAGGACTCTGTGGTGGCCATACATTGGAGTATTTCTTATGAACTTTAATAAATTTCAGTTTAGCTTTATTTTAAGATTATTTATTTTGGGTCCATATTTTGTAATAAGGCCTTTGGAATTTTATTTTTCTTTTAAACTTTCATTTCAGTTATGTTTAAACTAGAGGTGATTAAACTCGGGGTTTTCCTAAAATGATAAATAACTGTTTTCAAAATATCACATTTCCGCAACTCATTGAATTTGATTTTTGTATAAACAAAGTTTTCGAAAATAATAATAACTACGTTTTGACACTTAAACAAATCTGAATTTCGCAAACAACAAGGTTCAAAATTTTCAAAAAGAATACGAAGTTTATAACGAACACACAGTTTTAAACAACCTTTCTATGTGATATGCTGGATTCGGTCGTAACGTCTAGGCCGGGTCTGGGGTGTTACATTTAATCTCTCCACAATCTACTCCATGATTCTCTTGACAACAACCTCATCCATCATAATTCTAATGCAACACAAACTTTAGCTATCCCAACTGAAAAATAAATACCCCATTATGCTGTGCCAACACTCGAACCTCAGACCTCAAGGTTACTCCACATGCCACTTTGCCACTAGACCACAAGCTCTTCTGTGACTTAAAACATACACAAATATTTATAAAGCCTATGTGCCAGTGTCCAGATTCCTTTAAAAGCAAAATTTAAAAATTCTGCAAGAGCCAAGGCTTGAACCTAGGATCCTTTACAACCTTAATGACGCCACAACCACTAGGCCACAAGCTTCCTTGTGTTATGATTTCCCCAACAATATTCTTAAAGCCTACTCACTTACATCTAATGTTTTATTCACCTAAAACCAAAATTTTCCTAAAGCCCAGGTTTGAACCCAAGACTTCTTCAATACTTCTCAGGACCCTTAACTACCAAAGCAAACATACTTTTAGGTTATTCACACGCACAACTAAATTCCAATTCCTCTGGCATGTGAAACCCATTTCTTCTAGCCCCAAAATTCGGGGCGTTACATCTAGAGTGTGAGTACTGCTACACAGTATATGGAATTTAGGCGGTGTCCACAAGTATACGTGTTAGGTTGTAATATAGTTACAACAAAATAGGTAAGTACTCTAAGGATGTACCCAATGGATTACAGTTTGGGGAAAACTGCTATCAAGCCAATTATTGGAAATAATTACTAATCTACTTGAGTCATGAATTAGTTGTGTTGATATGGAAGCAAGATTATGATAATATTAATAAACTAAATAAATTGAATTAAGCCTAAATCTACTCCTAAGCTCATGTATCGGTTTCTCCTATCCTTTGTTCCAACTTTGCGAGTTCCATTAGCCTAGATCTAATTACTTTACCTAATTAATTATTGATGTAGGGCTCTATTTGAACTAGCTAGTCATCAACCTAGTTGCGCCTCTCGGCATTCAACTAACCTAATGAGTCGGGAAGAACTACTTGTCTCTGAACCTCACAATTTAGATCGGTTCGGGGCTAAAGTGTTCACGGATAGGCCACACCAATTTTGGGTTAATTCCCTCTACATGACTTCTTAGGGTCGTGAAACCCAGGGTTTAAGTTCTTTCTTTCCCAAATAGCTAACCCGCTAAGAAAACTCTACCTTTCAATCGATTAATAAGATTAATACAATTGAAACATGCGAAATATAGGTAAAGTATAAACTGATTTTAATCTTTACACAAATAGTCAATTAACAATGTTAAGAAAGAGATATAAATTATAGAATGAAGGAAAGAGATGCTCATGGATTTATCGATGAAAGCGTGGCTTCGGAACAATCTCCATTCACGAGAGTATCACTTTAGAATAGGATCTTTTGATTACCAGAACATAAAAAGGCCCCAAGTAAAAACTAAAAATGAAATAAAAACCCTAAGTATATTTTCTGTCTCCCTCCAATTGTGTGTTTAAACTGACTACAATGGCCTTTATATAAGCTAAACTTGGAATATTAAAGTGCCTAAATTATCCTTCAAAGTCCGTAGAGTTTGACTGGGACAAATAATCCTAATTTTTCTCAAAAACATAATTATCTCGTGCAGGGAGTTTTTGGGTTGTGCAGGGGCAATGTTGCAACATTGGATCTGGTATCGCGACACAATAAGGATCTTGTCGCGATATCAAGGGCAGTTTCACTCTAAAACTTGTTTTTGGCTTTTGTCTTCGATGTTGAGACATTAGTGTCTTGGTGTTACGACATAAGCATAAGTTTCGGCCTAAATTAGCATATTTAGCTCCTAACTTGACCTACAAGACCATGTAACATTATTTAGATATATAAAATGCAATAAAAACTACTAGAAAGCATAAATTACTATTTTAAGTATGACAACCTATATATATACTAAGATGCTTTGATTTAATGACTAAACAAGCTAAAGTTATTTGTAAAAAGAATGTAAATAATAGTGTAACTGTAATATCCGGGTTTTGAGGGTCGGCAATTTTTAATTTGTATCTATGTGTTAATGTGCTCCGTATGTTATTGGGAAATGTTTGGAGGTTTCAGGAAACCTTGGGCTTGGGTAGAAGTCATAAGAAAAATTTTGTTGTGAGCTGAGCAAAGGGGTGTTAGGGGAGCCAGGCCTTAAGAAGAATTATGTGTGGAGCATGACACAAGAAAGGGAGCAGTAAAGTCGCAAGGTAGCGCCTAGGAGCAAGGGGAGAGGGTGGCGTCACATGGAGTGTCAATGGAGAGGAGGTTCGAGCTGTGAAGCTGGCATTTTTGAGTTCCTTTTTGCGTCAAGAGGGAGGGAGAGTTGGACGGCATTTGAACTCTGGGAAGGATGAGGGTGGACTTGGTCAAGGAATTTGGATAGAAGGTGGAGAGCTATTTGAGAAGTTTGACTCATTCAAACAAGTTTGAATGAGTGGTGAAGAGGAAAAATAGGAGGAAAACAAGGGATGTGGAGTGAGGTTGAAGAGTTGGCCGAATGTGGGACTTAGGAGGGGGCATATTTTCGATCATGTATGGGGCAAGTAGTACCGAATTTTGGTAAGTGTGAGTGTCCATCTTTTTGTTTCTTCTTTAGTTCTCTTTGCCGAAATTGTTAGTCACAAGAATTCTCTCTTTTTCGTTTCTTTTCTTTGGAGCAAGGGCCAAAAATAGAAGTAACCATTTGGGCATTTTTGTACATTTTGGGTGATTGCCGAATTCTTCTAGCCTTCTTCTATTCTTCTTTTTCTTTCTTACAACTTCAATTCCATACCTATTCTTTTGGTGGCCGAATATTCCATCTCCATTTGGGAGTCATAGCCGAACCTTGTAGTCCCCTCTTTCTCTCTTCTTTTCTTAAATCCTTAAAGCCGAAACACCATAGCCACAACCCTCTACACTTACCTTTCTCTTCCACCGATTTCACCATATTCAAAAGCCGAAATACTTCTTGTTGTTAGCCGAAACCTTTCTCTTTGGATTCAAAAGCCGTAGGTGACAGACTAGTTCTCTTCTTCTTCTTTTCTTTACTCTTTTGTACCATCACTTTTCTCGAAACCATTCTTTTTCCTGTTGTTTCTCTAAAGCCAAATCTATTTGGATGTAGTGACTGTTCGTTTGGCAACCTCTAAGGATAGGGCCGTCGACCATCTTTTCCTAATCTCTCTTCAAACGTGTGTTGGTGGTAAGTAATTTCCTCTTTAGCAATCAGCTTTATCTCTTTTTCATTTGGTGTGCCGAAACCAAGTTGTTGGCCTTGGTTTTAGGGATGGCCGAATCTTCATAGGGCCATAATGTCGTGTTTCTTTTGGTTTGTAGCCAGCGTAAAAAAGCAGTAAGGATCTCTGGGGTTCGATTGCTCAAGGTAAGGGGTTAGTATTCGGCCAAAGGCCACTTTCATAAGCTTCAAAGATCAAGTGAGAGTCTTCGGGTTTTGGTCAACCTTGGTAAGATTATTCGATTTATATGTTATTTAGTTTCGTATGGATCTGACTAAGATATTATTGATGGATACGGGCACCAGTCAAGGAGGAAAAGGGGTAGCCCCTACCCCTAAGTTTAATAAGCGATCGATCTGCAGATGCAGGATTGGCCATCAAGGTGTGGGCGGCGTCGAGGCGGGATTATAGGCGATATAGCGATGAGTTTCGCTTAGTGACATCGATCGTGATAGAGAGTGATACTTTAGGTTATTAGGTGTGTGATTAATTCGCGGTTTCTCGACTATATAAATAATTGTATGTGTTATGAGTATGATGACTATGCAGTGGCAATAATGAGATGGTTACCCTTAAGGGGTATGTCGATAATCAGGTCAGTGTTAAATGCCGATGAGATTGTGATTGTTGCTGTAAATATGTGCTGCATGCTTATTGACTTGTTCATGCTTCATTCTATCATATTATTATCATATGTTACATAATCATGGGGCAGGATTTGTATATTTGAAAGATGGACAGGGTGTTTAGTGATGGCTATGAGCCTCACGTGGATTGATGATCGGCTCTGTGCCTCATCGTGGTTGGTGTTAGCTCTGTGCCACATCGTGGTTGGTGATGGCTATGTGCCTCATCGTTGATTGATGCTAGCTATGAGCTACATCGTGGATTGACATTGACTATGGTCACGTTGTGGATTATATTGTGATTTGATCACGTGGACCAGTGGCTAGACCACCTGGTGGATAGCATTGACTGCCAGATTGGTGTGTAGAGGTTGGAGGGTCGATTCAATAATCCCCTGGTGTGTGGTGGCTGGATATGGGGGTGTGTAGAGGATAGACCCTAGGCTGGGTTGGGTGCATTTTGCATTATTTTCTGATATGTGGATCGGTGTGGTTTTGGGCTAAGACCATATGTGGAAATCTGTGGACTAATTACACACTGAGTCTGTGGACTCACCCAATTTTTACCAAACAATGCAGGTGATTCGTGATGTTTGGACCGGGCTTGGATGGGATTCGAGATGGCCATGCAGACGCAGTTTTCCATGTTTAAAAACAATTACTTTTAAATTTATGTTTATTTGGGATGTTTTGATGTAATAAGGCCATTTAAATATTTTGGGTTTTATTATGGTTTATGCTAGACTAGACATGGATTAGTGATTGCAAACAAATTCAAATCATGACGTTTTTATAACTTAATAACATAACTAAGGTTTTCTAATTGAGATACTCGTAATCACTTGGATTCTTTTAAAGTTTAATTTCAAATTGTTTTTCTGAACGAAGCGTTACTCTAAGAAATAGAATCCTGTTTTAAAAGTTAACCTTTATTAATAAAGATTTGGTTAAACACTTGTTATCATTCCAACTCTAATATTGTTACAATCAAGTTTTATCATCACTTAGTCGATTTCAACTTAAAGTTTTTCGGTGGCATTCCAAATTCGACCGTGGTGTTTTGGGCCGCGTTTGTGGTGTTACAAATTGGTATTAGAGCCCAGTTTCTACACTTGGCTTATGGATTTTTGAGGCCCGTAAACGTTTCTACTCTGTGTTTTAGTGGGTTAAAGAAAGATCTTTTCAGAAAAAAGGGTTTCATGAAGCATGGCACTCGAATCGTCCGGCCTAGGTCTGCCAGGTAAGTCTTCTGACTTGATAAACACATGAAGGTGAATATGTGCTATGTTGAAATGATATATGGACTGTAGACCCTAGGACTATCTCTTTAGAGACTGAGACTTTAGGGTTGTGTGGTTATTGCGAAACGACAACTTGAGATTCTTTTGCATAAAACTACTTCTTTAATAAACAAGTAAAAAGATTTTAATGTATAAGATTTCTTAAAACAGATTAAAACGCGACATCAGACATGAGTTCTAGGGGACGTGGTCGCAATACTCGCAGGCATGGTAGAGGCAGAATGACTGTGTCAGAACCAGTCGGGTCAGGTCAGGGTTCTGAAAACGAGGTGCCACCACAAGATATGGAGGCGGAGTTTCAGGGGCAAACGGGAGGAGATGATGCAGTATCCCAGGCTATGCTGCGGGTGTTAGAACGAGTCGCAGGAGCTAATATGGGCAATGGGGCTACGAAATCAGTATCTGAGAGACTTAGAGCCAATGGAGCTGAGGTATTCAGAGGGGTATCTGGGGTAGCTCCGAATGTGGCGAGAGTATGGGCCGGAGGCGATCGAAGGATTATGGGCGATTTGGGTACCGCATCTTTGAGAGAAGCTAAAGGGTGCTGTTTCGTTGCTCCGGGATGAGGCTTACCAATGGTGGCTCACAGTCAGAGAGGGTACCTCTGCGGACCGAGTGGACTGGGGTTATTTTAAGGCCAAGTTTGAGGGAAAGTACATCGGAGCTTATTATGTGGACGCTCAGAGGAAGGCGTTCCTCAATTTAGTGCAAGGTGGTAAGTCGGTAGCAGAGTACGAGGCAGAATTCTTGCGATTAAGCTGGTATGCTCGGGGCATCGTGGCTACTGATTATGAAAGGTGTGTCAGATTCGAGGATGGATTGCGAGATGAGTTACGGGTATTGATTGCTCTGCAACGAGAGAGAGACTTCGCCATTCTAGTAGAGAAAGCTCGGATAGCCGAGGAGGTCAAGAGGATAGAGAGACAGAACAGAGATAGGGATAAGAGCCGGAATAAGAGGAGCTTGGACCACAAGATCATCCAGGGTTATCGAGAAAAAACCGTGGTTGAAAATTCTGTTCAGACACCGGCACCGATTCTTGCCGGGAATCGAGACTCGCCATGTGTCCAGTGTGGAAAAGCTCATACAGGAGAGTGCTGGGGTAAGGGTAAGGGTAAGGAATGTTTCCGGTGTGGGTCCAAGGCCCATTTGATTAGGAATTGTCCATAGGAGTCGGATAGGGCTTGGGCTGTAAGTCAGGGGTATGTGCAGCCAGGTATGGGTGGTCAGCAGGCGATAAGGGGTCGTGGTCCGAACCATGGAGGGAACGGTTCCGGCCGAGGTCATGAAGCACCAGGCAGAGGTGCTGGGGGTTCAGATGCGAGACAGCCAGGGTTGGTTTATGCAGCCAGGCGTCGCGAGGAGGGGGATGCGCCAGATGTGATCATTGGTACGTTCCTTATTATTGGATTACCCTTTACTACTTTAATAGATATCGGGTCAACTCATTCTTATATTGCTAGTAAAGTATCTGGAACCTTGAATGTGAACTTTGAGATCGTACCTAGGAAGATGACTGTACTTAGTCCTTTAGGGCAGTCAGTGATAGCAGACAAACTCTTTAGGGAGGTGCCTTTAGAGGTTCAGGGAGTGAAGTTTTCGGCTGATTTAATGGAACAGCCATATTCGGGGAATTCGACTTAATCTTAGGCATGGACTGGCTGGCGAAGTATCGGGCGAATTTGGATTGTGCTGCTAAGCGCATGTCGTTGAAAACTTCCGGTGATGAGGAGATTGTAGTGATAGGTGAAATGAGGAATTACTTGTCGAATGTAGTGTCTGCTCTTAAGGCAGAAAAGATGGTGAGGAAGGGGTGTATGGCCTTTCTGATGGTTGTCAGTGCTTTGAAGGCTAAGGAAGCAGCGGTAGGAGAGGTCAGGACAGTGAAAGAGTTTGGGGATGTCTTTCCGGAGGAACTTCCAGGGTTGCCTCCAGATCGCGAGGTGGAATTCAGGATTGACTTGTTGCCAGGCACAGCGCCAGTATCTATCGCTCCGTACAGAATGGCACCAAACGAGTTAGTGGAGCTCAAGGCTCAGATCCAAGAGTTGCTTGATCGTGGGTTTATCCGACCCAGTGTGTCTCTATGGGGAGCACCGGTCTTATTTGTAAAGAAGAAGGATGGGACTATGTGCATGTGCATAGACTACCGGCAGCTGAATAAGTTGACCATCAAAAACAAGTATCCACTGTCGAGGATAGACGATTTGTTTGATCAGCTTAAGGGGGATGCGGTGTTTTCAAAGATAGATCTAAGGCCGGGATATCATCAACTCAAGGTGAAGGAAGCAGACATCCATAAGACGGCTTTCCGGACTCGATATGGGCATTATGAATTCCTGGTGATGCCATTCGGGTTGATGAACGCCCCAGCTGCGTTCATGGATATAATGAATCGGGTTTTCCAACCCTATTTGGATTAGTTCGTCGTTGTGTTTATAGACGACATTCTAGTACATTCCAAGTCTGAAGAGGAGCACGATGTACATCTTTGGGTAGTGCTGCAGGTTTTAAGAGAAAAGAAGTTGTACGCTAAATTCAGCAAGTGTGAATTCTGGCTGAGGGAGGTTGCTTTTCTGGGTCATGTGGTGTCGGCGGAGGGAATAAGAGTGGATCATAGGAAGATTGAGGCAGTGCTAGATTGGAAACCACCTAGGACAGTGGAAGAGGTTCGCAGTTTTCTGGGATTGGCAGGCTACTACAGGAGATTTGTAGAACGGTTCTCGTCTATAGCAGCACCTTTGCCAAAATTATTGAGAAAGGAAGTACCTTTCGTGTGGACGGATAAGTAGCAGGAAAGTTTTGAGAGATTAAAGAAGGTCTTAACAGAAGCTCCGGTTTTGATTCAGCCTGAGGCAAGGAAGGACTTTGTGGTGTATTGTGATGCTTCGCACACAGGGTTGGGTTGCGTACTGATGCAAGACGGGAAGGTTGTTGCTTATGCGTCTCAGCAGTTAAGGCCTCATGAGGTTAACTACCCGATGCATGATCTGGAGTTGGCTGTTGTGGTTTTTGCGCTAAAGGTGTGGAGGCACTATTTGTATGGAGAAAAGTTAGTGATCTACACAGACCACAAGAGTCTAAAGTATTTGCTGACTCAGAAGGAGTTGAATTTGAGACAGCGAAGATGGGTGGAGCTATTGAAGGATTATGATTGATCAATCGAGTACCATCTAGGAAAAGCAAATGTGGTGGCAGATGCTCTGAGTCGGAAAGTGGTAACGGATCTGAGGGCAATGTTTGTACATCTCAGTCTTTATGATGACAGGAGTTTGTTAGTAGAGTTGCAGGTGAAGCCGACATGGTTAGGGCAGGTAAAAGAGAAGCAATTGGTGGATGGCGAGCTGAGTGCTAAGCTGCTGCAGGTTCAGAATGGGGGGTTGGAAGACTACAGCGTGAACAGCGATGGGATATTATGTTTCCGATGTAGGGTATGTATGCCAAAAGATGGGGAGTTAAGGCAGAAGATTCTTTGGGAATCGCATAGTAGCCCTTATGCTATGCATCCTGGAGGGAGTAAGTTATACAGGGATCTATGGGATCAGATTTGGTGCCCTGGTCTTAAACGAGAAGTCACAGAATTTGTGGGGAGGTGCTTAACGTGTCAGCAGGTTAAAGCTGAACATCAAGTGCCTTCGGGGTTGCTACAAACAGTGAAGATTCCGCAATGGAAGTGGGAAAGGATTACCATGGACTTCGTAAGCGGGCTTCCCCTTACACCTACCAAGAAAGACTCGGTATGGCTGATAGTGGATCAGTTGACAAAGTCTGCACATTTCATACCAGTGCAGATCGACTATTCTCTATAGAAGTTGGCAAGGTTATATGTGGCAGAGATTGTCAGGTTACACGGGGTGCAGGTATCGATTATCTCGGACAAGGATCCCAGGTTTATGTCTCGATTTTGGAGGGCATTGCATCAGGCATTAGGCACCAGGTTAGACTTCAGTACAGCATTTCATCCGCAGACGAATGGTCAGTCTGAACGGGTAATTCAGGTGTTGGAGGATATGTTGAGAGGATGCGTGATTGATTTTAGAGGGAGCTGGGAGGAGTTCTTGCCTTTAGCGGAATTTGCGTACAATAACAGCTACCAAGCAAGTATTCGGATGGCACCGTATAAAGCGCTGTATGGACGGAAGTGTCGCACTCCTACGTGTTGGATGGAACTGGGGGAACGACATGTTTTGGGTCCAGAGACCGTGGCAGAATTTGAAGAAAAGGTTAAGATAATTCGGGGATGGTTGAAGGAGGCATCTGACAGGCAAAAGTCATATGCAGATCTTAAGCGGAAAGAAATAGAGTTTCCTGTGGGGGATCAGGTGTTTCTGAAAGTTTTGCCGTGGAAGAAGGTGATGAGATTTGGTCGTAAAGGAAAGCTAGGTCCCAGGTTTGTAGGACCTTATCAAATTTTAAAGCGGGTTGGACCAGTGGCATATCAGTTGGAGCTGCTTTCGGAGTTAAAGCAGATGCACGATGTGTTCCATGTTTCGATGCTACGTCGTTACCGATTGGATCCATCTCACGTGGTTCCAGTTGAGGAAGTAGAGTTGAGGCCAGACTTCTCTTACGAGGAAGAATCGATTCAGATCTTGGAGCGGGATGTGAAAGTCTTGCAGGAGGAAATCAGTTCCTCTAGTCAAGGGGTTGTGGCGTAACCATGGATCAGAAGAAGCTTCGTGGGAGCCGGAGGAAGCGATGCGGCAGTAATACCCTCACTTGTTTTGATCAGGTAATTTCGAGGCCGAAATTATTTTTAAGGGGGGTAGAACTGTAATATCTGGGTTTTGGGGGTCGTGCATTTTTAATTTGTATCTGTGTGTTAATGTGCTCTGTATGTTATTGGGAAATGTTTGGAGGTTTCGGGAAACCTTGGGCTTGGGTAGAAGTCATAAGAAAGATTTTGTTGTGAGCTGAGCAAAGGGGAGTTAGGGGAGCTAGGCCTTAAGAAGAATTATGGGTGGAGCATGACACAAGAAAGGGAGCAGTAAAGTGGCAAGGTAGCGCCTAGGAGCAAGGGGAGAAGGTGGCGTCACATGGAGTGTCAAGGGAGAGGAGGTTCAAGCTGCGAAGCTGGCATTTTTGAGTTGCTTGGATGGGATTCGAGATGGCCATGCAGACGCAGTTTTCCATGTTTAAAAACAATTACTTTTAAATTTATGTTTATTTGGGATGTTTTGATGTAATAAGGCCATTTAAATATTTTGGGTTTTATTATGGTTTATGCTAGACTAGACATGGATTAGTGATTGCAAACAAATTCAAATAATGACGTTTTTATAACTTAATAACATAACTAAGGTTTTCTAATTGAGATACTCGTAATCACTTGGATTCTTTTAAAGTTTAATTTCAAATTGTTTTTCCGAACGAAGCGTTACTCTAAGAAATTGAATCATGTTTTAAAAGTTAACCTTTATTAATAAAGATTTGGTTAAACACTTGTTTTCATTCCAACTCTAATATTGTTACAATCAAGTTTTATCATCACATAGCCGATTTCAACTTAAAGTTTTCCGATGGCATTCCGAATTCGGCCGTAGTGTTTTGGGCCGGGTTTGGGGTGTTACAGTAATTCATGGTAGATCTGTAACGCCCCTAACCCGTATCCGTCACCAGATTAGGGTTACGAGGCATTTCTAGACTAACCACAAATCAGCATACTCATATAAATCATTTTATTACTAGTAATGCATAAACAATCTATGCTTTCAAGTTCAAACATATACTTAACATTTATTAGAGATTAGCAAACAAAATAAATTTAACATAGCAATCTATCATTCAAATGGTCATAACCGAGTGTATTATGAATAAAGATAAACTTTCGTTGTATACTTGAACATTTATGAACGTATCACAAATCTATATTGCCAATTACACATAAAAGTAGTTTTGATCAAATAGCAAAAGTTACTATTCATTTGGTCAATAGGTTATAATGGCCGAATATGCACATTGCCTATAATCACTTTACTAACAAAGTATCAAACATTAAAGCCAAATATACATATATGCCAAAACTTACTTAACTGAATCTAGGACATATCAAAAACAATATCAATTGCCGAAAGCATCCAACCCTATTATCGATCAATCTCTTATGATTAACATAGCCAAATTATCCAAAACCAAACATATCTTATACATGACCTAAAATCATATAAAACCAAGCTCATTACTTATATATATATCATGACAAATTTAGTACATCCAATATATATATATTCTATAACGTCATCCATACCTATCATGAAATATTATTTACCAAATTAGACAAACACCATGTTCGTCATTACCAACTAAAATTTTAACTCAATGATCATTCAAGCCAGATTTTCATACATCAAGCACAAACACATTAGAAATTGTACTTTCATAATAAGCTAACATCATGGCCGAATTCACATAAGACCAAATTACCATAATTTAGCCATTTTCGCATGGCATAGATACACATACACACCATTTGAATTCAACTCAAAAGTATCTTAGCCTATACATGCCATAGTTTCAAAGAAGTACTACTCATAAAGTACCAAAGTTAGTTGATAGCGTGATAGACTTGACGATGATCCCTGAGCTCGAGTCTGGACTTCAAAACCTAATAAACAACACAACGATCACATAAAGTAAGCTATCTTAGCTTAGTAAGTTATAAGCATTTACATAACCGTGCCTTAAAACATTAAATTAGAAAATTTACACATTTCATGGTCCTTAGTCCGAATATCCCAACATTCAATGATAGATTTCACATAGATATATAATCCATTACTCACTTTTTAACTAATGCATAATTAACTATCACATTTCATAGCTCCAAAAACCAATTATACATACATTTAGCAATTTATTTTCTATACATATACTACTTACCAAATTTGTACTTACCATTCAAATGATAATCTCTCATAACATCAAAACTTACCGAATTAAATCTTTAAATTCACATTTACCCTTCCCTTTAAATGCTCATAACCATTTTTTTTTTTGCATCCAAATGTTTTGTAGTTCAATTTATGCACTTAAAGATCTTTATCTGATTTCGCACACTTAGTGCTCGGAAGTTGAAGTCGCACACTTAGTGCTCACTATTCGATTTCTCACACTTAGTGCTCGAAATTTAAATTCGCACACTTAGTGCTAAATGTCTGATTTCGCACACTTAGTGCTCGGAAGTTAAATTCGCACACTTAGTGCTAAAAATCTGATTTTGCACACTTAGTGCTCGGAAGTTAAATTCGCACACTTAGTGCTAAATATCTGAATTACTCTCCATTCATACAAACACATATAATCTTATCTCCATTCATATATATATATATTCAAATCAACCCATTCATCTTATAAAACATCATCACATTCAGCAATATTCAATACATATAGAAACACACCCTATTCGGATACAACTCTTTCCCAATTCAATACCACATTTAGCTATATCTTAATATATATACATGCTACTTATTTGAATCAAAGGCTTATATATCAACCTCACATTCGGCTAATACATAGCTTAATCAATATCACATTCGGTATTAAGATATTATACATACTTACTTCTATTTAATACATGCACATCAATATAGATAAAAACTCAATTCAACCCAACTGCTTAAAAACTTACCTCGAATATCGACGGACTTTGTTTCCCGACTATTCGATTAACTTCACCTTTCCCCGATCCACTCCCGATCCTTTTTGTTCTTGATCTAGATAAGTTTCAAATTAAGCTTATTCAACATATTTTCATTCAATTTAGTAAAAAAAAAAAAAATACATAATCGGGCAACTTACAATTTTACCCTGGCATTTTACACTTTTTGCAATTTAGTCCCTATAGCATAAAATAAAAAAATATGCAAAACTTGCACACACCATGCTTAGGCCGAATGTTACTCATGCTCATACAAGTCCATACATTTCATTTATTTTTCATTTTAGTCCCTTAAAAATTTATTTTTGCAATTTAATCCAAATCACTCAATTTCATAAAAAATTCAAGCACAGCACTTGTTAATCTATCACATATAATTAATATTCATATAATTAATATTTCATCATCAAACAACAAGAACAACAAGCTTTCTTCAATGGAAACTCACGAAATACACAACCAATTCAAAAATTCAAACATGGGCTAGCTAAAACACAAAGCAACGACCTCAAAAACGTAAAAATTATCAAAAACCGAGCTAAGCACATACCTTGATCAAGCTTAGACAAGGCCGAACCCTATGAAATGTTTTTCTTTTATTTTTCTTTTTAGTTTCAATAATAGAAAGATGAACAACCATAAAAAAATGCATGGTTGTTTTTATTTTATTATATTATACTTTATAATATAATAATATTATTATTAACTTATAATATAAACATATAAAAACATAATTCATGCATGTTGCCGTCCACTAACCTTAATTTTGGCCAAATTGCAACATAAATCCTTCTATATAAGAAGACGCAACAATTAAGCCATTCAATCAAATAGAAGACTACTTTTACCTTTTACGCGATTTTGTCCTTTTTCTTAAATTAAACACACAAACGGACAAATTAACTTACGAAACTTTAACACATGCTCAATCATATATGGTTAACACGGAAAATAATATTAAAATATTTTTTTGACTTAGATTCGTGGTCCCGAAACCACTATTCTGATTAGGGCCAAAATCGGACTGTTACAACTCTCCCCTCTTTAGGGATTTTCGTCCGCGAAAATCTTACCGATAAATAGGTTTGGATAACGTTCTTTCATTGAATCTTCGGGTTCCCAAGTTGCTTCCTCAATTTCGTGTTGAAGCCAAAGCACTTTTACTAATGATATTTTCTTATTCCGCAGCTCTTTGACTTCACGAGTCAGAATACGGATCGATTCTTCATCATAAGTTAGATCAGACTGTATATTAATCTCGGACGGACTAATCAGATGAGAAGGGTCAGATCTATACCATCAGAGTATCGAAACATGGAAAACATTGTGGATCTTTTCTAGTTTAGGCGGCAATGAGCAATCGGCCTGATACATTCTATCATCTCATATGGTCCAATAAACCGCAGACTCAATTTGCCTTTACGACCAAATCTGAGTATTTTCTTCCACGACGAGACTTTCAAAAAAACTTGATCACCTATCTAAAACTCTATGTCTTTACGTTTTAAGTCCGCATATGATTTCTGACGATCTGACGCGGCTTTCAAACTTTCACGGATCACTTTTACTTTCTGTTCGGTTTCTTTAACCAAATCAACCCCGTATATCTTATTTTCACTGAGCTTGTAACATCCTAAATTTTTGGGCCTATACGTTTAATGGGAGAACAGGTGTAATGTGTTAATTTAACTGTTAGGGGTCCAAATTGGGATTAGGATGTGGCCAAGCCCTTGGTGAAATTTGTGTTTGGGCACTATAAGGTTTAAAAGGGTGGTATCTATGTTTAAAATATCTGTAACATCCTGGATTATAACCTATGCATTAGTATGTCTTAAGTGTTATGGAAGTGATGTGTGCATTTTTAGAATCTTGGAAATGTAAGGAAATGTCTTGGAAATGTAAGGAAATGTCTTGTCTTGGAAATGTAAGGAAATGTCTTGGAAATGTAAGGAAATATCTTGTCTTGGAAATGTAAGGAAATGACTTGGAAATGTAAGGAAATGACTTGGAAATGTAAGGAAATGTCTTAGAAATGTAAGGAAATGCTTTAGAGATGTCAAGTTTAAAGTTTAAAAGAGGGACATGAAGCAAGGTGGTCTTAAGAGGAATTGTATGCAAAACATGACACACAAATGAGCTTGGAAAAGTGGCTTGGAGGCACCACTTAGAGCTCTGGAAATGATGCCACATGCTAGGGGGAAGGACTTGTGTTCGAGTCGCGTAGAGAGTAAAATTTTAAAGCCTTTATGTAACACCCCAAACTTGGCCCAAACATTATGACCAAATTTGGTATGTTTCAGAGGAAAATATTTTGTAAAATCCCTTTAAGTCGATTAAATTTTTGTCAAAACATTCATTTTCAATCTTCTTCTTAAAAACCGTTGAGGTGTATGAAGAAAACCATACTTAGTTTAAAAATATATTAAGAAGGATTGTTATCAATTTCAGTTGTACCCGATGGCACCAAAAACATTTGCGTTTAAATTAAAAAAAAAACACTTGTGTATCATTTCAAAATCACCAAACGATTTAAACAAGTTATCCAAACATGTAAAATAATAAGAATAATCTTAGGAGGCCTTATTACAATTTGAACAAAATAAACCAACCAAAATAAAAACAATTCAAAGTTCACTTAATCCCTATTTTCACAGCATGGCCACCTCGAGTCCATCCGGCTCCTCATCCGCGATCTACGAGTCACCTGAAAAATATTAAAGGAGAAGGTGAGTCACCAAGACTCAATGTGTAACCCTTCCCCCAGTTTAGTGCAACATCATACACAATTTATAACTAAATGTAACATGCAATAAGTTTTATATGCACCCAACCTAGCCATCCAAAACACCTTTCTCTACCCCGTGTAGTACCAAACCACTGGTGGTGCCAAACCACTGGTGACTTTAAGTCACGATATCCATCAATGTTGTGGTGCCAAACCACTGGTGGTGCCAAACCACTGGTGGTGCCAAACCACTGGTGACCCGAAGTCACGTATAACAAGTTTGTGGGGCCAACCCACGTGTGATACCAAATCACTGGCGTCGATCCCATAATATTAACCGTGCGGCCAACCCACTGTGGTGCTAAGCCACTGGGACGAGACGCTATGAGGTGCCAAACCTCTGGTGACCGTAGTCACGAAATGTGTGGTACCAAACCACTGGTGTCCGTCGACACGAATATCACTTCCCCCTCCACTTGTTTAACCCACATCAATCAAAGATATGCATTTAACAGAAATCATGCCAACATGTTTATTTAATAACATACACTGAATTTATCATTATCCATTTATGTGCCACATATACCAAACATGTCACACTTCCCAAAAGCATCATAACAACAAGGACTTACCTGGATCCTTGCTTATACCTTTTATGGTATTAAATCCCAAATCTACACCAATCAGATGTAGCATACACATAATACTTAGCACATTAATCAGTTATAAAGTGTGTATGTACACACCTGGTACCACTGACAGCCCTAAATCCCGAAGAGACAAATCGGCCACACAAGATTCCCTTGCCCTATATTCAGCCAAACATAAGGTTAGTGATATGGGCTATTCAAATTAAACCAAATAAATCTAAAGGGTTAACACTTGAACCCAAACCTTACCTACCCGTCCTTTGAATACTAGCCACCACACACCAAGTGTTTCTGCTTCCCTATAATCGGCAACCATTAGTGGCCACAACAATATCCTTTCGGCTTTTCAATCACTAAAAATATAGACCATTAACAAATCCTTACCACCACTTACCAGCCAATTAATCAAAGATGACGGCTCCACTAGATTGCTTCCAAAACCTAGAAGGCCCTACAACAAACCGATTCCAAATCTGGTGATTCACACTTGCAACCAAATGCCGAAATCGGCTCTCACCCTTGTAAAAGTCAACAGAGAATAGAGAAACAGAATAAAAGGCATTTGGCCTTGAACACATACCTTTCTCTAAAACCGATTGGAGAAAAAGTTGGAAGAGAGCACCTTTGCTTGAGATTCGGCCAACACTAATCAAAAAGGGAGAAAAGAATTCGGCTAGAGTTAGGGAGTAGATTCGACTAATAGAGAAAAATAATGAGAAAAAGGGAGAGAGTGGTTTCGGTTTTGAGAAGAAAAGAAATAGATGGAAGATGGGAGTGTAGGGGATTCGGCCAAAGTCTAAGAAAAGAGAATGGTTTTCGGTTTTGAGAGAATGAGAAAGGAGAGAAAATCAAAGATGGAAGAGTTGGGAATTTCGGCTACTTGCAAATGGAGAAAAGAAAACAAAAAGATGGAGAGTATGCCTAAAGAGATTTCGGCACTCCCCCCTATCACCTAGCCTCCTTGCCGTCCACTCCTCTTCACAAGGAGTTCAAATTTCGGCCAACTCCTTGAATCACTCCTGGCCAATAGTTTAAAATAATTCAAAAGAATTTGAATTAATCACATGCCTACTTTTTCTCCTTGCCATCCTTTTAATAATATTCACATAAAATCCAATTAAAATCCTTATTATCTAAAAGAGTTTGATTTGAGCACTACTCCCTCCTCTCATGCCGTCAAAATAAATAGCAAAAAGGAAATTTTGCGACTCGAACCTAGGCCCCCTTTGCTCCCCTTGTGGCGTCAATTTCAGTCACTTAAGTGGCTTCCCTTTGCCACTTTGCCACGGCCTTATTAGTGTCAATTAATCCCTTATTTAATCTTGTAACCCCTACTTACCAAGGCTCCCTACCTTAAAGCTTAAAATTAAAATTTTTCTACTATCCGAGCCTACTCAAGATCCATAATTAAGTCCTATTATTCCACGAACAACACCACAGCAATTTAATCACAAGTAAAACAATTTAATCACTAATAACCCCTATTTTAGGATGTTACAGTTCTACCCCCCTTAACATAATTTCGGCCTCGAAATTACCTGATCAGATGAGGTGGGGGTATTGCTGCCGCATCACATCCTCAGGTTCCCACGTAGCTTCCTCTGCACCATGGTTTCGCCATAGTACCTTCACCAAAGGCACTGACTTCCTACGCAGAACTTTGACATCTCGATCTAAGATCTGAACTGGTTCTTCCTCGAAAGATAAGTCCGAGTTTACCTCAATCTCTGCCACTGGCACAACGTGTGATGGATCTGACCGATATCGCCTAAGCATTGACACATGGAAGACGTCATGAATCTGACTCAACTCTACCGGCAGCTTGAGCTGATAAGCTACCGGTCCCACTCGCTTCAACACTGCATATGGCCCGATGAACCTAGGGCTCAGCTTCCCTTTTCGCCCGAATCTCAATACCTTTTTCCAAGGTGATACCTTCAGAAAAACTTTATCTCCTACTGCATATTCTATTTCATTACGCTTAAGATCAGCATAAGATTTCTGCCTATCTGACGCTTCCTTGAGACGAGCCCGAATTACCTTAACTTTATCTTCGCCACATCACCAACTCCGACCCAAAACTTGTCGCTTCACCCAACTCCGTCCAACACGTAAAGAGTACGGCATTTTTGTCCATACATTACTTCATATGGTGCCATTTGAATACTACTTTGATAATCGTTGTTATAAGCGAATTCGCATAACAGTAGATACTCTTCCCAA
Source organism: Gossypium bickii (assembly GCA_025503065.1). Classification (NCBI taxonomy): domain Eukaryota; kingdom Viridiplantae; phylum Streptophyta; class Magnoliopsida; order Malvales; family Malvaceae; genus Gossypium; species Gossypium bickii. Next base: position 51,053,336 of record CP106719.1, read on the forward strand.
TCGCCATCAAATTCAAAACACAACCTCTCAAAGATATCTTCTAAAATCAGTATGACCCTTTCCGATTGCCCGTCCGACTGTGGATGGAAAGCTGTACTGAAATCCAATCGCGTGCCCAAAGCTTGATGCAACACTTTCCAGAACCTCGACGTAAATCTGGGATCCCTATCTAAGATGATCGATACTGGCACTCCATGCAACCTCACTATCTCAGCCACATACAATTTTGCGAGCCTCTGAAGAGAATAATCCACTCTCACCGGTATGAAATGAGTTGACTTGGTTAGTCGATCCACAATTACCCAAATCGAGTCCTTCTTGCTAGGCATGAGGGGTAGCCCGCTGACAAAGTCCATAGTGATCCTCTCCCATTTCCATTGAGGGACCTTCACTGGTTGAAGTAACCCTGATGGCAACTGATGTTCAGCCTTCACCTGCTGACACGTCAGACACCTTCCTACGAAGTCCGTTATCTCCCGCCCAGCCAGCACCAAAAAGCATTTCAGTAAATTTCCATACATCTTGCTACCTCCAGGATGCATAGCGTATGGGCTGCTATGTGCATCTTGAAGAATTCTTTGCCTCAATTCCACGTCCTTCGGCATACAAGCTCGCCCTTGAAAACATAGTACACCATCACCAGACAAACTATACCCTTCCAAACCACCATCTTGAACTTGCAACCTTCGCGCATTCAAACTATCATCTACTAATTGTTTTTCCTTAATCTCCTCGACCCAAGTCGGCTTAACTTGCAGTTCTGCCAAAAGACTTCCATCGTCGTATAGACTGAGATGAGCGAACATCGCTCTTAAGTCCGTTACGACCTTCCGACTCAAAGCATCAGCCACCACGTTAGCTTTGCCCGGATGGTACTCAATTGAACAGTCGTAATCCTTCAATAGTTCAATCCATCGGCACTGCCTCAAATTCAAATCCTTCTGAGTCAAGAGATACCTCAAACTTTTGTGATCTGTGTAGACTATCGACTTCTCCCCATACAAGTAATGCCTCCATATTTTCAAAGCAAAGACTACTGCCGCTAACTCCAAGTCGTGAGTCAGATAGTTCACCTCATGTGGTCTTAGCTGACGGGATGCATAGGCCACTACTTTCCCTTCTTGCATCAACACACATCCCAAACCTGTATGGGACGCATCACAATAAACCGTGAACAACTTCCCTGCCTCAGGCTGTACCAGAACTGGAGCTTCCGTCAGAATCTTCCTTAGCTTGTCAAAACTTTCTTGTTACTTCTCCGACCATACAAATGGGACTCTTTTTCTTAAGAAATTAGTCAACGATGCTGCGATTAAAGAGAATCCTTCCACAAATCTTCGATAGTACCCTGCCAGACCCAGAAGGGATTTATGTGAAAGGGATAATGTAGATATTATAGTTGATAATATGGAAGATAAGGGAGGAAATTTAGGGTTTTATCTGCTGGTCACAGTGATGGTCGAATTTCAAACTCTGAGGGGGAGGAAACTTTCAATAGTCAGGTGAGGGTTCTCTTCTTTATTTTTTGGCATTTAGGGTTTCCATCTTTTCTTTTTCTTCTTTCTTCTAAAAGCCTAAAACTCCATTATTCTTTTCTCTTCTTTCTTCTAAAAGCCGAAAAACTCCATTATTCTTTTCTCTTCTTTCTTCTAAAAGTTGAAAACTCCATTATTCTTTTCTCTTCTTCCTTCTAAAAAGTCGAAACCTCATAATCCTTTTTTTATATTTCTTTTTATCCTTGTTAAGGCTGAACCTACCCCTAGTCTATCGGAATTCTCTTTTCTTCTTCCTGCTGATTTCTTTATTTAAAAGCCGAATCTCTATAGATTTATTCAAATCATCTTCTCTTCCTGATTTTCACAAAAAGCCAGAATCCTCTAGGAGTAGCCGAATCTTCTCTAGTAAGGTGAGTGTCGACTCTTGTTATTCCTTAAGATCTCTTTCAGTTTTTGGAATACAAAGCCGAAAGCTCATGGTTTAATGATTTTATGTATTCTCTTGTTGGGCGACATTCGGGAATTGAAGTAGATCTCTTAGATCTAAAAGCCAGAAACACTAGTCCCTAAATCTCATATCACTTTTTGGGATTTCAAGATAGCGATGGTGTTGGCTACGGATAACATCGACTTAGAGGGTCTCGTTCTAACGGTAATCTGGTGTGTAGATCTCTAACACACTTTTTAATTGTGTTTTATGTGTTATGGGCTAAAAAGCCGAAAAGTGGCTGTGTAGACAATCGAATAAAACCCTAAAAGGGTTAGGCAAGGATGCCAGGTACGTAATCATAGAAATCTCTATGTGTATCGATATATATATAAGCTTGTAGATGTTTTTTTTTTGTGTGTATGCATGGGGTGGGATACTGAAATGATGAAGGGGAAGAAGGCTGTATAGCGATCGGTGGCTTTGCCACATAGGTCACATAGTGACCGGTCTTTATGACAGGCAGCTCGGTTGTCAAAATGCTACGATGTATTATTAAGGTCGCATGGCGATCGGTGGCTTTGCCACATAGGTCACATAGTGATCGGTCTTTAAGACAGGCAATACGGCTGTCGTTATGGTGTGTAGCGGATGGAGGGTTGATTGTAGAAATCCCTAAGGTGTGATGGTTGGTACGGGTTGGTGTGTAGAGGATGGAATTCTAGGATGGGTTGGGCTATTCATCATCTATTATCTGTTATGTGATTATGATTGTTGCCTTTATGAATGGGCTAGGGCCCATAATGTGTTTGTGGGCCCAAGCCTTTTTTTGTGTTTTCGGGATTTGCACACTGAGCCTTGGTGACTCACCCCTTTATTTTCTCTAACTTTTCAGATGAGCAGTAGATCGTGGACATAGAAGCCGAGACGGACTCGAGGGGCCATCAAGTTTCTATTTCTATAGATTATTTTTTATTTTTCCTTTAAGTTTCATTTTGGGGAATATTTAGGTAATAAGGCCCCATAGTTTATATTCACCTAGGTAGTTTTTAATATTTTCAACTTATGAAACTATGTCAAAGGTTTAATTTTACGTAATAATAATACAAGGTTTTTTTTTTATGTCACTTATTTATTCAAATATTGTCTGATTAACTTACGATTTCCAAAACCAACAAGGCAAAAGTTTTCAACGTACAACCCGTAGCATACCAGACCCGGTTGAAACATATGGGCCGAGTTTGGGGTGTTACAGAGCTCAATCTAATACAAAGGTGTACAACATTTACGACCGTACATGTAACAGCCCGATTTTGGCCCTTATCAGAACAGTGGTTTCGGGACCACGAATCCAAGTTAGAAAAATGTTTTAATATTATATTTAATATCTATGATATATTTTTGAGCATGTGTTAAAATATCGTGGGTTAAATTGTCCGTTTGTGTGTTCAATTTAAGAAAAAGGGCTAAATTGCATAAGTGGTAAAAATAGCCTTTTATTAAATTGAGTGGTTTAATTGATTTGTCTTCTTTTATATGTGGACTTAGGTTTTAAATTAACCATTTAGCATGTTAATGGACGGCATGTGGTTTTAATTTCATGTTAATATGTTCTTATATATTATATAAAATATAAGTTAAAATGTTATAATATAAGTTAATAATATTAAAATAAAAAGACATGTGTTTCTTCACTATTTTTTTTCATTCTTCTTCACCGAAACTAAAGAAGAAAAAGAAAGACTGAAGCTCTCAACACATTTTGCCCCTTGCATGCTTGATTAAGGTATGTAATTGAGTTCGATTTTTGATAATTTTTACGTTTTTGAGATCGTTGCTTCGAATACTATCCGGACCATGCTAGAATTTCTGATTGTGATGCTTGTGTGGTGTTCAACCATTGATGAAATCTTGTGTTTTGTGATGTTTGAAGATATTATATTAAAGATATGTTTTAGATTAACATATTTTATATTGGAGATTTTGATAATTTTTAGTAATTAGGACTAAATTGTGAAATTTGTAAATTGAAGGGTTAAAATGTGAAATAAATTAATTGTATGGATTTGTATGGACATGATAACATTCGGCGCTAAAGGAGTATGTTCAAATTTTGCGTATTTTGTGTTTTGTGCAATAGGGACTAAATTGTAAAAATTGTAAATGTTAGGGGTAAAATGGTAATTTTTATAATTACGTGTTTTTGGATTAAATTGAATGGAAATATATTTGAATGAGCTTAATTTGAAATTATTTAGATCAAGAACAAAAGGAATCGGATTGGATTGGGGAAAAGCTAAGTTGAACGAATAGCCGGGAAACCTAAATCGTCAATTTCCGAGGTAAGTTTATAAGCAATTGGGTTGATTTGAATTTTTATTTAATCTATATTAATGTGTATATGTTAAATAGAATGAAGCTTGTTAAATATTTAAAGCCGAATGTGGTATTGGGCAAGTTATGTACTAGCCGAATGTATGGTTGATTTATATATGAAATTTGATGTATTTGAGTTAAATGGGTACTTATAGATTGAGAAGTAGTTAAATGTGGAATTTGAAATAGGTGATGGTTGTATTTGAATATGTGACTATATGTATTTATTGAGTATGGTCGAATGTGATGGTAAATCATAGGAAGAATGGTTTGGTTCGATCATGTGGATATATGTATGTTCATATGTATATAATGTGATTATATATGTTGATATGAGAGAGGAGGAGATCGAGTTAATGAGCACTATGGATACGAATTTATACACCGAGCACTAAGTGTGCGAAATCGGTCGTCTGGCACTAAGTGTGTGGAAAATAAGTAATGGCACTAAGTGTGCGATACATTACGAGAAAATTTGTACTACGTGTACACTTTATCAAAGTAACGGCACTAAGTGTGTGATACGTTACATGAATTGCATTATGTGTGCGGGATTACGGATCCTCCAAAGACATAAACTAATGAATGGTGATAAACGAGAAGTAATTAATAGGTAAGTGATGCAGGATAGTTGAATAATTTTAATACTATTGAGGTAAGTTGTTCATGTTTATGAAATTATAGAAATGACATTAATCTTTGAGTTGTTTGAGGTGGAAAAATGATACATGAGTATTCGGTTTTGAGACTATTAAATATGGTAAATATAGAATGGTGACATGTTATATATTTATGGTTATGAGATGGTTGTTGATCAAGTTAAATTGATTTAATTCGTATAATGTTTAATTTTTATTAAACCATTGCTTATAACTTACTAAGCTATGTTAGCTTACTATGTGTGTTCATTTGATTATTTTATAGATTTTGAAGTCTAAGTTCGAGCTCGGGGATCATCGTCAAAGTCAATCACACTATCAACTATCTTTGGTACCTTTTTAATAGTTGAACTTTTGGAACTATGGCACGTAGAGGCTATATTAATATTTTGAGTTTATTTTGAACTATATGTATAAATGCCATGCAAAAATGGCTATACTTCTATGCTTGAGTATGGTTTAGTCATGCTCGATTATGGTATTCTTAATTGGGTATGTTCGGATAAATTATAAGCTTAAATTAGAAGTTATTTCATATTATGTTATGTGTGATATTTGAGTATATGAATTTGGTTTGAATAAGGTATATGTGCATTTTGATAATGGATATACCTTTGTTTAATTTTATATGCACATACGGGACAAGTTGTGAAAGAATTAGGTCACATTTTATGTATGTGATTACTAAATGTGATATATTAATGAACAAATTTGAAGTATGCTCATTTGTAAATATTCGGCCATGGTATTGACTTAGTTTGGAGTTTATATTTTTCATTGGATGTTTATTGATTTGTAATCGGTCATGAAATTTGAAGAGTTAAATTATTGTTGTGAGCTACTAGTTATGGTGTGCATATGGTTGAATAAATATAGTTATTTGATTGTTATAAATTGAGTAAGGTTAAATATATATATTCGGCTATAGTAATTAAAATGACCAAATAAATAGTGTTTTTACTTTTTGAATGGTATTAGTTTTTAAATGATGTAAATGATATCATTTGTGGTATGTTTGCTAATGTTTTAAATATTGAAAATGGAAGTACATGTTTGATCGTGATATCATGTATTAATTAATGTAATAATATTTATATGGGTATATTGACTCGTGGTTAGATGAGTAATGCCTCGTAACCCTAATCCGACGACAGATACGGGTTAGGGGTGTTACAGTACAAAGCTTCATAAGGTGCCATTTTGATACTTGATTGAAAGCTATTATTGTACACAAATTCAATCAAAGGCAAGTATCGTTCCCACGTACCCTCGAACTCAAGAACACAACATCTCAACATATCCTCGAGTATTTGAATAATTCTCTCGGATTGACTGTAACACCCTGGTTCTAGGGGTTGTGCAGTTGATGCCTAACTCAAGTGTTGGAAGGCTTATGGTGAAGTTGTAGGAGTTTTGAGGGGTTTGGAGAAACCTAGAAGGTAAGAAATGCCTTAGGAAATTTTTGATTTTTATGTGTTGGAAGGGAGAGCTAAGGGAGTTAGGGGCTATAAGTATTTTAGGTGGGTTTATGACGCAAGAAATGGTTTTGTAAAGTGGCTTAAGGGCGCCACTTAGAGCATGGGGAAGGTGATGCCTCATGGTGCTTAGGGGTCTCATGTTCGAACTGCAAAGGCAGCATTTTGGTTTTATTTTGTGTCAATTAAGGGAACTGGGCTAGGTATGCTTTAAAAATAAATCGCAAGGTTAATGGACATGAAAGTCCAGTTGGCAAAGTGGTTTCCATGTGCCACTTAGGAGTTGGAGGGGAAGAAGGGCGCAGGTTCGAATGGCTGGAGCAGCATTTTTGCGTTTTATATTTTGACATGCGGTGATGGGTTTAGGTAGGAAGGCTTTAAAGTTAAAAGATGGGGGCTGTATGACATGAAATTCAATTGGGAAAGATGGCATGGGGCGTTAGAAGAGAGGGCTGGGGCATGAGGTTCCAGGTTCGAACCAAAGAAACAGCATATGGTATTTTATTTTGCTGTTGGCGTGAATGGGTGAGCTGATGGCTTGATTTTGGACTCTTATTTAGATAAGGATAAGATTGGTGTTTAGCTTTTAAATTCGGCTGGAGGAGCGGATTATTATTAATTTTTATTTTGTATTTTATTTGAAGAGGTGATATGGGGATAAAATAAGAGTTTAATAGGGATAAAGGTGGGTTTATTTTATTGGTAAGATAAGGGATTTAGTGCCGAAATTAGTGTTCAGCTTTTAGTCTCCTTGCCGAATTTTTTTTTATGACGAACAATCTTTCTTTCAAATTTTCTTTTCATCTTGGTAATTTACCGAAAGTTGCACCCCATTTTCCTCTGTCAAAGCCGAAAGGTAGAACTATTGTACATCTATTTTCTTTCTTTTTTTTCCACATCTTTTTCTTTAATTTATCATTGCTTAAACCGAAACCCCTCCACCATTATTCTACATTATCGACTTCCTCTTTTGATGAGCCATAGCCGAATATCCAAGTGCCCTTATTCTTATTTTTTTATCGTAATCTTAAAAGCCAAGTAGTGTTTCAATTCTTAAGCGAGGTGTCGCTGACTAATAGCTTGGGATCCTCTTCAAACGCGTGCAGCCGATATTAAGGAGCAGTAAGGAGTTTTTCGGGATTTGTAGGAATCAAGGTAAGTCAAAGTGGTATTCGGCCAAAGGCCATTTTCTTAGATTATTGTTTAAAGCCGAAGGGATTTCGACAGTCTCAAGAGCAAGGAGTGGTTTTCGGGATTTAGATCCGAAAGGTAAGGTTATAGTAATATTCGGCCATAGGCTATAATTGGTTTTAGTGTTAGTCGAGTCTGACAAAAGGTTGTGTAGGAGGATTCGATAAGGTTAGGGGCATATCGTTTAGACGTAGAGTTTCGGGATTTGTTCGATTGTATCAAACAGGTGCGTAATCATCGTACTATTTCTTCGGTTAATTGCTTGCTAATGTTTGTACATATATATGATGTGTGGTAGCCGATCATAATGGCTAAAGTGGTGAATACCATGTTTTGGGTAATCGGATATCAGGTGAGTAAGTTTGTGATATTAAGTTATTATGATGTATATATATATATGATGTGGTAATGATATGAGATGTATACTCATTTTATATGATGATTTCATAAGAGGCATTTTCACATATGCATGGGACTTGGGTTTGATCGAGGAAGGAAGGGAGTACACATTGGTGTACGTGGTCTAGTGTTAGCTTCGGGCTACATTAGCGCTTGATGAGTTGCTGTGTGCATCATCAAGGGAGATGTTGGCTTGGTGCCCATCTCGGTGGTTGATAGCTGAGTGCATCACCGTAGACGGATTACTGTTGGGATCACGATGTGATCGGTGGCTCAGCCACGGCCTTGTGCAGCAGGTCTGCCAAGGTAAGATATGTGGGATCACTCGGCTGTGATCGGTGGATTAGCCACGGCCTTGAGCAGGGAGTCTGCTAGGGTTGGTGTAATGGATGGACCTAGGGTGGGCTGTGATGCATGATTGCATGATTGGTTCGTGGATTGTGTGGATATGGGCCAAGCCCGTACATGTGGAAATACGTATTATGGTTATGCACTGATTCGTGATTCGTGATTAATGGACCGGGTTGGAGGGGATACAAAGGTGGCCATGCAGAAGGAGATTATTTTGATTATTTTATGTTTTTAATATTAAGTATTGGGTTTAAATATTGGGTTGTAATAAGGGCCTTATTTTTATTATTTTTGGTATTATTTTATTATTATTATTTATGGCTTGTTCAAATTAAATTACTAAGTGAAGATAACTTTATTTTAGCAACTTATTTATTCAAATTATATATATATCTGTTTAATAAAGTTTTAATATGGGCATTGTATAATAACAAAGTTTTATTTATAATTTTAAATGGACATGGTTTTCAAAAGTTAACAATTTTCATGTTTTATCCAAAAGTCAAAAAGATTTTCAACCGTCTTTCCGCAGTGACATAACCAGATCCAGTCAAGGCTCATGGGCCGGGTTTGGGGGTGTTACAGATTGGTATCAGAGCCTGATTCAAACCTCGGCTTTGACGGTTTTGGGCCCAAAAACATTTTCAAAAATGGGCTTTTCAAAATATGGGCTTTTATTTCAGGTTATTCTGGCATGGCACCTGTACCTCCGGCTCGAAGTCCACCAGGTAAGTATTTCAGACTTCTGAAGTGAATTGTGTATATGAACTATATGGGCTTTTTATGGGCTCGTAGATTAGAATATTAGAACTATGGAACCCTAGGACTAGTCTACTCAAACATATGCATAAGACTTAAGGATTATTAAACAAACCTGTGAAGTAAGTTGCCGAGTTAAGGTGTGGCAACCACTGTACGCATGTCTAGGAGTGGTATTCAGTAAGAGCTTGGTATTTAAGCAGTCCTAGCGACTCACCTCCTCTCTACTCGAATCCTACCTGATGCGTAGCTACGGTTCACCTTAACCAAGAGGACTTGTTCATAGGCTAAACCAATTATTAAAACCCGAAAGGGACTAGCCGTGCAGTTTTAAAAAATTCCTAGTTTTAAAATCCTTAAATTACCCTTTTTACTGTAGTAAAAGATTCTTGTGAAAATTCTTCTAAAGTATCTCCGATTTACAAAATTACCAAAATGCCCCTAGCGAAAAAATTACAAAAATGCCCCTGCATTATAAAATTTCCGCACTACCCTCAACTTTTGTTAAAATGACTTCACTTTGCAAAATATTAAAATCTCTAGTTTTCAAAATATCAAGATACTCTGATTTGAGGAAATTTACGAAAATACCCCTGTGTTGAAAATTTCTAAAATGCCCCTGACTTTCAAAATTTTCGGTTTAACCCCAATTTTAATAAAATCCCTTGACTTTGAAAAGGTATCCAAATTTCTGTATTTCAAAATAATATCCTGACTTTGGAAATTTACAAAATTACCCCTGCTTGACAAAATTACCAAAATACCCCTAGTTCTTAAAATTCTGTTATACCCTCAATTTGCAAAATTTTCGAAAATACTCTTCAGTTTTGGGAATTTGAAAAAGATCCTGACTTATTAAAGTTTTCAGAACCGCTTTGATTTATTACCGAAATAACCCGGTAGGAAAAATGACGAAATTACCCCTACTGGGGAATGGATAAGAATGCCCATAATAGTAGGTTGTGTGAATGTGAATGTGATTCTTTGAATTAGAGTAGTGAACTCGAACTGAAACTCTGATTGATCGAAAGAACAACTTCTGAAAACCTCATTTCATAAAATTTGCTCGTGGATAAATAGTGGAACAAAATTTCTAATGCATAAAATTTCTTAAATCAGACTAAATCGAGGCGCTAGAAATGAGTTCTAGAGGATGTGGTCGTCGTGGACGTGGTCGAGGCAGAATGGCCGTATCGAAACCCATTAGATCGGGTCAAGGGTCTGAGAATGAGGTACCACCTCCACCACCAGCCTTTGGTAATGAGCAGCAAGATCGACGGGGATGATGCGATATCGCAGTCGTGTCTTTGCGAGTTTTGGAGATAGTGGCGGAGCGGGTGGAAATATGAGAGCGAGGAAGTCTATACAGAGTGACTCGCGAATGGAGCCGAGGTGTTTCGGGCGTATCGGCGTGGCACCCAAAGGCGGGTGAATATTGGTTAGAAGCAACCGAAATGAATTATGGATGAGCCCGATCCGAGCCCCGAGGAGAAAGTGAAAGGAATGGTGGCGCCGCCGCGACGACGAGGCATACCAATGGTGGCTAACAGTTCGGGATAGTGCCACAGCTGAGGATCTCACTTGGGAGTATGTCAAAGCGGCGTACCAGAAGAAGTATGTTGGAACCCATTATATTGATGCACAGAGGAAGGCGTTTCTTGGGCTGGTTCAAGGGAACAAGTCCGTAGCAGAATACGGGGCTGAATTTCTAAGGTTAAGCCGATATGCTCGAGGAGTAGTTGCTACAGAACATGAACGATGTATCCGGTTTGAGGACGGATTAAGGGATGACCTGAGACTGTTGATAGCTCCTCACCAGGAACGGGAGTTCGCTGTGTTAGTCAAAAATCTAAGGTAGCTGAGGGAATTAAGAACTCTGTGAGGCAGAGCAGAGATAAGGATAGGAACCGGGATAGGAGGAATTTTGGATCGTCCGAATCATCCGAGGGTTTTCAGAAAAGACTGAGGGTTGAAAATTCTATTCGTGTTGTTAAGCCAGTTACAGAAAATCCGGACCGTCCGTGTGCTCGGTGTGGAAGGTACCATGTTGGTGAGTGCTGGAATCGGGTTCGAGAATGCTTCAGGTGTAAGTCTAAGACTCATTTGATTAAGGATTGTCCTCAGGATCCGAATAGGGCTCGAACGGAAGACCAAGGTTATGTGCAACCGGGCAGAGGTGGTCAGCAAACGACAAGGGGTCGTGGTCTGAACCATGGAGGGAATGGTCCCGGCCGAGGTCGTGGAGCATTAGGCCGTGGAAGTGGTAGCACTGAGGCAAAACAGCCATGTCTGGTTTATGCAGTTCGTCGGAGGGAGGATAATGATGTGCCAGATGTGTCAGCGGGTAAGTTTCTTATGCCTGGATCATTCTTTATTGTGTTGTTCACTGTTGTGGTAGTTTGTTTTGTTGCTAGTAAAATATCTAGAACCTTGGGTGTGAACTTTAGTACTATGCCTAGGAAGTATGTTAGCTCTTTTGAGATCAGAGTGCGCAGTAGTAGTTCCTGTTTAATCTAGCCGAGTAATTTCGAGGACGAAATTATTTTTAAGGAGGGTAGAATTGTAACACCCTGGTTCTAGGGGTTGTGCAGTTGATGCCTAACTCAAGTGTTGGAAGGCTTATGATGAAGTTGTAGGAGTTTTGAGTGGTTTGGAGAAACCTAGAAGGTAAGAAATGCCTTAGGAAATTTTTGGTTTTTTATGTGTTGGAAGGGAGAGCTAAGGGAGTTAGGGGCTATAAGTATTTTAGGTGGGTTTAAGACGCAAGAAATGGTTTGGTAAAGTGGCTTAAGGGCGCCACTTAGAGCATGGGGAAGGTGACGCCTCATGGTGCTTAGGGGTCTCATGTTTGAACTGCAAAGGCAGCATTTTGGTTTTATTTTGCGTCAATTAAGGGAACTTGGCTAGGTATGCTTTAAAAATAAATCGCAAGGTTAATGGACATGAAAGTCCAGTTGGCAAAGTGGTTTCCATGCGCCACTTAGGAGTTGGAGGAAGAAGAGGCGCGCAGTTCAAGAAATTTGGGCAGCGATATTTTTGCGTTTTATATTTTGACATGCGGTGATGGGTTTAGGTAGGAAGGCTTTAAAGTTAAAAGATGGCGGCTGTATGACATGAAATTCAATTGGGAAAGATGGCATGGGGCGTTAGAAGAGAGGGCTGGGGCATGAGGTTCCAGGTTCGAACCAAAGAAACAGCATATGGTATTTTATTTTGCTGCTGGCGTGAATGGGTGAGCTGATGGCTTGATTTTGGACTCTTATTTAGATAAGGATAAGATTGGTGTTTAGCTTTTAAATTCGGCTGGAGGAGTGGATTATTATTAATTTTTATTTTGTATTTTATTTGAAGAGGTGATATGGGGATAAAATAAGAGTTTAATAGGGATAAAGGTGGGTTTATTTTATTGGTAAGATAAGGGATTTAGTGCCGAAATTAGTGTTCAGCTTTTAGTCTCCTTGCTGAATTTTTTTTTTTATGAAGGACAACCTTTCTTTCAAATTTTCTTTTCATCTTGGTAATTTACCGAAATTTGCACCCCATTTTCCTCTGTCAAAGCCGAAAGGTAGAACTATTGTACATCTATTTTCTTTCTTTTTTTTTTCACATCTTTTTCTTTAATTTATCATTGCTTAAACCGAAACCCCTCCACCATTATTCTACATTATCGACTTCCTCTTTTGATGAGCCATAGCCGAATATTCAAGTGCCCTTATTCTTTTTTTTTTTTGTCGTAATCTTAAAAGCCGAAGTAGTAAGCCGAGTTCTTAAGGGAGGTGCTGTCGACTAATAGCTTGGGATCCCTCTTCAAACACGTGGTGCCGATATTAAGGAGCAGTAAGGAGTTTTTCGGGATTTGTAGGAATCAAGGTAAGTCAAAATGGTATTCGGTCAAAGGCCATTTTCTTAGATTATTGTTTAAAGCCGAATCTAACATGTGGTATAGGGATTTCGACAGTCTCAAGAGCAAGGAGTGGTTTTCGGGATTTAGATCCGAAAGGTAAGGTTATAGTAATATTCAGCCATAGGCTATAATTGGTTTTAGTGTTAGTCGATTCTGACAAAAGGTTGTGTAGGAGGATTCGACAAGGTTGGGTGCATATCGTTTAGACGTAGAGTTTCGGGATTTGTTCGATTGTATCAAACAGGTGCGTAATCATCGCACTATTTCTTTGGTTAATTGCTTGCTAACGTTTGTACATATGTATGATGTGTGGTAGCCGATCATAATGGCTAAAGTGGTGAATACCATGTTTTGGGTAATCGGATATTAGGTGAGTAAGTTTGTGATATTAAGTTATTATGATGTATATATATATGATGTGGTAATGATATGAGATGTATACTTATTTTATATGATGATTTGATAAGAGGAATTTTCATATATGCATGGGATTTGGGTTTGATCGAGGAAGGAAGGGAGTACACATTGGTGTACGAGGTCTAGTGTTAGCTTCAGGCTACATTAGAGCTTGATGAGTTGCTGTGTGCATCATCAAGGGAGATGTTGGCTTGGTGCCCATCTCGGCGGTTGATAGCTGAGTGCATCACCGTAGACGAATTACTGTTGGGATCACGATGTGATCGGTGGCTCAGCCACGGCCTTGTGCAGCAGGTCTGCCAAGGTAAGATATGTGGGATCACTCGGTTGTGATCGGTGGATTAGCCACGGCCTTGAGCAGGGAGTCTGCTAGGGTTGGTGTAATGGATGGACCTAGGGTGGGCTGTGATGCATGATTGCATGATTGGTTCATGGATTGTGTGGATATGGGCCAAGCCCATACATGTGGAAATATGTGTTATGGTTATGCACTGAGTCAGTGGACTCACCCTATTCTTCTCAACCATTTCAGGTGATTCGTGATTAATGGACCGGGTTGGAGGGGATACAAAGGTGGCCATGCAGAAGGAGATTAGTTTGATTATTTTATGTTTTTAATATTAAGTATTGGGTTTAAATATTGGGTTGTAGTAAGGGCCTTATTTTTATTATTTTTGGTATTATTTTATTATTATTGTTTATGGCTTGTTCAAATTAAATTACTAAGTGAAGATAACTTTATTTTAGCAACTTATTTATTCAAATTATATATATATATATATATCTGTTTAATAAAGTTTTAATATGGGCATTGTATAATAACAAAGTTTTATTTATAATTTTAAATGGACATGGTTTTCAAAAGTTAACAATTTTCATGTTTTAGCCAAAAGTTAAAAAAGATTTTCAACCGTCTTTCCGCAGTGACATAACTAGATCCGGTCAAGGCTCATGGGCCGGGTTTGGGGGTGTTACATTGACCATCCGTCTGGGGGTGAAAAGCTGTGCTGAAATGCAATTTAGTACCTAATGCATCTTGTAGTTTCTTCCAAAATCGTGATGTGAACCTCAAATCTCTATCTGAAACAATAGAAATAGGTACTCCGTGTAATCATACAATTTGAGAAATGTATAATTCAGCTAGCTTATCGAGCGAGTAATCTGTACGGACCGGAATAAAGTGAGCCGACTTTGTCAATCTATCAACAATAACCCAGATTGCATCCTTCTTGCTCGGTGTCAACGGTAATCCAGATACGAAATCCATCATGACTGGATCCCATTTCCACTTGGGTATCATAATCGGCTGAAGTAATCCAGATGGCACCTGATGCTTAGCTTTTACTTGTTGACATATCAAACTTTTCGACACGAAATCTGAAATATCTCGTTTAATACCATGCCACCAATAATTCTGTTTCAGATCATTATACATTTTAGTGCTACCCGGGTGAACAGACAATCTATTATTATGGGATTTGTTACAAATCATCCGAATCAACTCAGGATCCTTTGGCACACATATTCGGTTTCTGAACCGCAAACATCCTTTAGCATTAAGTTGAAATTCTGAATCAGTATTAGAACCACAATGATCCCTTTTTGCTATTAAATTATCATCACTCTTTTGAGCTTCACAAATTTGCTGAACAAATAACGGTCTCGCTTTCAATTCTGTAACTATCGCACCATCGTCAGTCATAGCCATATCTGCATTCATTGCACGTAAAGCAAACAATGATTTTTGACTTAAAGCATCAGCAACCACATTAGCTTTTCCCGGGTGATAATCGATCACAAGCTCGTAGTCTTTTAACAATTCCAACCATCGTCATTGTCTTAGATTTAGATCCTTCTGAGTCATTAAGTACTTTAAGCTTTTATGATCGGAATAGACATGGAATTTTTCACCGAATAGATAGTGGCGCCATATCTTTAGACCAAAGACTATAGTGACTAATTTGAGATCGTGCGTCAGATAGTTCTTTTCGTGCAGTTTTAACTGTCTCGAGGCGTAGGCTACAACCTTACCCTCCTACATCAAAACACAGCCCAAACCATTCAAAGATGCATCACTGAAGATAACGAACTCTTTACCCGACTCTGGCTGAACAAGCACCAAATCTAACATCTTTTTGAAGTAGCTTTGTCATTGGAGTTGCAATCATTGGGAACCCTTTCACGAAGTGTCTATAATAACCAGCAAGTCCAGAAAACTTTGAACTTCAGAAACATTCCGCGGGGATTTCCAATCAAGTATAGCTGAGATCTTACTTGGATCAACCCGAATACCTGATGCTGAAACAACATGCCCCAGGAAGCTAACTTCACATAACCAAAACTCACATTTGCTAAATTTCGCGTACAACTGCTTATAACGCAAAATCTGTAGCACAAGTTTTAAGTGTTCGCCATGCTCGGTTTTGTCACGCGAATAGATCAGAATGTCATCTATAAACACAACTACAAACTGATCTAAATATTGTCGGAATACCCGATTCATCAAATCCATGAAAATAGCAGGGGCATTAGTGAGTCCGAATGGCATCACCATGAACTCGTAATTACTGTATCTCGTCCAGAAAGTAGTCTTAGGTACATCTGAGTCTCTGACTCGCAGTTGATAGTAACCTAATCTTAAATCGATCTTCGAAAATACTGAGGCTCCCTTTAGCTGATCAAATAAATCATCAATGCGCGGCAATGGGTATTTATTCTTTATGGTCACTTTATTAAGCTGGCTGTAGTCGATACACATTCTCAGAGTTCCGTCTTTCTTTTTCACAAATAACACTGGCGCACCCCAGGGAGAGAAACTTGGTCGAGCGAAACCTCTATCTATCAACTCTTGCAACTGAGCTTTCAACTCTTTTAATTCAGTCGGTGCCATTCTATACGGAGCTATCAAAATCAGAGTCGTACCTGGCACTAACTCGATACCAAACTCTACCTCCCGAACAGGTGGCAAACCCGACAATTCTTCCGAAAACACATCCGCATACTCACACACAACTGGTACAGATTCTATCTTCTTTTCGGTCACTTTACTATCAATCACATAAGCAAAGTAAGCTTTGCAACCCTTTCTCAAAAGCTTCCAGGTCAACATCGAAGATATCATTGCTGGTAACTCATTTAAATCGGTAGACTCAATTCGAATTATCTCATCATTTTGGCACCGTAAATCAATAATCTTTCATCTACAATTCACTACAGCATCGTGTACAGTTAACCAATCCACGCCGAGAATAATATCAAACTCATCAAATGGTAGTATCATCAAATTAGCCAGAAAACACGAATCTCGAATCATCAAAGGGCAATTCTTGCACACCTTATCATCTAATAAACACCGGCTCAGGGGGGTTTGAAACTTGAATCACAAACTCAGTAGACTCAACAGAGTCTCACTGGATACTAATGTTTCACACACATAGGAATGAGTTGAATAGGGATCAATCAGAGCAACTACACTAGTATTAAAGAGAGTAAATATACCAGTGATAACATCTGGAGATGATGCTTCCTCTCGGACACGGATAGCATAGGCTCTAGTAGGCGCACGAGCCTCGGATCGAACAGCTGTATTTGAAGTCCCTCTCTAGGTACCGTTTCTACCTCCCACATTTCGAGGTGGTCTACCCCCAGCTGAAGCACTGCTCGGTCTCGCACTCTGAGCATTATCCTTCTCAGCTAACTCTGGGCAATCCCAAATGAAATGATCCTGCGAACCACACTTGTAACAAACTTGGTTGTTGAACTTGCCCCAACACTCACCAAAATATCGCCTACCACACTACTGACACTCGGGTTTATCCGATCGAGTATTTCCAACACTTGCAATTGAGGTGGCTTGTGAACTCACTGGTGGTCGTTCTCGTATGGAGATCCCAGTATTAGCCTTAAATCGACTACTGTCATTTCTGAACTTCTTTGAGGCCGATTGAAAAAATTTACCCGCTGATCTCTTACAAAACTCTCTAGCTTCGAACTCGGCTTTTCATTTTTCTTTTCCTAGTTCTTCGGCTTTGCAGGCTTGCTCAACAAGTACCACGAATTCATTTATTTCAAGTATACCAACAAGTAATTTTATGTCTTCATTTAACCCCTCTTCAAATCTTCTGCAAATAGCAGCCTCAGATTTCTTACAAACTTGCATTCATATTCGGATATAGTCATACGACCCTGTTTAAGCTCGAGAAATTCCTTGAATTTCTGATCTGTGAATCGCTGGCTAATGTATTTCTTGCGAAACTCCGTCTGAAAGAAATCCCAAGTGACCCGTTCCTTTGGAATCATCAAAACCAGAGTGTTCTACTAGTAATAGGCAGAATCTCGTAATAACGATATAGCACATTTTAGGCACTCATCAGGCGTACAGGATAGTTCATCGAAAACACGAATTGTATTATTGAGCCAAAATTCAACTCATTCAGCATCATCATCTGCTACAGCTCTAAACTATTGAGCTTTGTATTTTCTGATTCTGTCAACCGGAGGCTTGTTTAATCTCTCGGGATTAATGATCAGAGGTACCACAGGCACTACAGGTGGATTATTCAATTCGGGGGTTGTTGAACAGTCGGATTGGTCCAGATGTACTATTAAACCAATCATTCATTATACTAAAGAATGCTTGTTTAGCCCCCTCATCTTGGTTACTCGTAGCTGGTCGAGATTCAACCGGCGCGGTCCCTTGCACGGGAGCAGGTGCCACAGTCTCGACTTCATCGGCTACGGCTCGCTCGGGATCAGGATCCATTTACTATCAAAAGAAGAAAACACATTTCATGGTCAAAAGTCATCACACTATCACAGTAAAAATAATGGCATGTATAGCTAGACTAACACGTGTTATGTTAGTCCAAGAACCGACTAAACCGTAGCTTTGATACCAATAAAATGTAACACCCCTAATCCATATCCGTCATCGGATTAGGGTTACGAGGCATTTCTAGACTAACCACAAATCAGCATACTCATATAAATCATTTTATTACTAGTAATGCATAAACAATCTATGCTTTCAAGTTCAAACATATACTTAACATTTACTAGACATTAGCAAACAAAATCAATTTAGCATAGCAGTCTATCATTCAAATAGTCATAACCGAGTGTACCATGAATAAAATATACTTTCATTGTATACTTAAACATTTATGAACGTATCACAAATCTATATTGCCAATTACACATAAAAGTAGTTTTGATCAAATAGCAAAAGTTACTATTCATTTGGTTAATAGGTTATAATGGCCGAATATGCACATTGCCTATAATCACTTTACTAACAAAGTATCAAACATTAAAGCCAAATATACATATATGCCAAAACCTTACTTAACCGAATCTAGGACATACCAAAAACAATACCAATTGCCAAAAGCATCCAACCCTGTTATCGATCAATCTCTTATAATTAACATAGCGAAATTATCCAAAACCAAACATATCTTATACATGACCTAAAATCATATAAAATCAAGCTCATTACTTATATATATATCATGACAAATTTAGTACATCCATAATATATATATTCTATAACGTCATCCATACCTATCATGAAATATTATTTACCAAATTATACAAACACCATGTTCGACATTACCAACTAAAATTTTAACTCAATGATCATTCAAGCCAGATTTTCATACATCAAGCACAAACACATTAGAAATTGTACTTTCATAATAAGCTAATAACATGGCCGAATTCACATAAGACCAAATTACCACAATTTAGCCATTTTCGCATGGCATAAATACACATACACACCATTTGAATTCAACTCAAAAGTATCCTAGCCTATACATGCCATAGTTTCAAAGAAGTACTACTTATAAAATACCAAAGTTAGTTGATAGTGTGATAGACTTGACGATGATCCCCGAGCTCGAGTTTGGACTTCAAAACCTAATAAACAACACAATGAGCACATAAAGTAAGTTATCTTAGCTTAGTAAGTTATAAGCAATTACATAACGTGCCTTAAAACATTAAATTAGAAAATTTACACATTTCATGGTCCTTAGTCCGAATATTCCAACATTCAATGATAGATTTCACATAGATATATAATCCATTACTCACTTTTAAACTAATGCATAATTAACTACCACATTTCATAGCTCCAAAAAACCGATTATACATACATTTAGCAATTTATTTTCTATACATATACTACTTACCAAATTTGTACTTACCATCCAAATGATAATCTCTCATAACATCAAAACTTACCGAATTAAATCTTTAAATTCACATTTACCCTTCCCTTTAAATGCTCATAACCGATTTTTTTTTTTTTTTTTTTTTTGCATCCAAATGTTCTGTAGTTCAATTTATGCACTTAAATGTCTTTATCCGATTTCGCACACTTAGTGCTCGGAAGTTGAAGTCGCACACTTAGTGCTTACTATCCAATTTCACACACTCACTACTCGGAATTTAAATTCGCACACTTAGTGCTAAATATCCGATTTTGCACACTTTGTGCTTGAAAGTTAAATTCGTACACTTAGTGCTAAATATCCGAGTTACTCTCCATTCATACAAACACATATAATCTTATCTCCATTCATATATATATTTTCAAATCAACCCATTCATCGTATAAAACATCATCACATTCGGCAATATTCAATACATATATAAACACACCCTATTCGAATACAGCTCTCTCCCAAATCAATACCACATTTAGCTATATCTTAATATATATACATGTTACTCAACTGAATCAAAGGCTTATATATCAACCTCACATTTGGCTAATACATAGCTTAATCAATATCACATTCGGCATTAAGATATTATACATACTTACTTCTATTTAATACATGCACATCAATATAGATAAAAATTCAATTCAACCCAATTGCTTAAAAACTTACCTCGAATATCGACGGATTTTGTTTCCCGACTATTCGATTAACTTCGCCTTTCCTCGATCCACTCCCGATCCTTTTTGTTTTTGATCTAGATAAGTTTCAAATTAAGCTTATTCAACATATTTTCATTCAATTAGTAAAAAAAATACATAATCGGGCAATTTACAATTTTACCCCTAACATTTTACACTTTTTACAATTTAGTCCCTATAGCATAAAACACAAAATATGCAAAATTTGCACACACCATGCTTAGGCCGAATGTTACTCATGCTCATACAAGTCCATACATTTCATTTATTTTGCATTTTAGTCCCTCAAAAATTTATTTTTATAATTTAATCCAAATCACTCAATTTCATAAAAAATTCAAGAACAACACTTGTTAATCTATCACATATAATTAATATTTCATCATCAAACAACAAGAAAAACAAGCTTTCTTCAATGACAACTCACGAAATACACAACCAATTCAAAAATTCAAACATTGGCTAGCTAAAACACAAAGCAACGATCTTAAAATTGTAAAAATTATCAAAAACCGAGTTAAGCACATACCTTAATCAAGCTTAGACAAGGCCGAACCCTATGAAATGTTTTTCTTTTCTTTTTCTTTTTAGTTTCAGTAATAGAAAGATGAACAACCATAAAAAAAATGCATGGTTGTTTTTATTTTATTATATTATACTTTATAATATAATAATATTATTATTAACTTATAATATAAACATATAAAAACATAATTCATGCATGCTGCCGTCCACTAACCTTAATTTTGGCCAAATTGCAACATAAATCCATCTATATAAGAAGACACAAAAATTAAGCCATTCAATCAAATAGAAGACTACTTTTACCTTTTACGCGATTTAGTCCTTTTTCTTAAATTAAACACACAAACGGAAAAATTAACTTACGAAACTTTAACACATGCTCAATCATATATAATTAACACAAAAAATAATATTAAAATATTTTTCTGACTCGGATTCGTGGTCCCAAAACCACCGTTCTGATTAGGGCCAAAATCCGACTGTTACAAGATCAACGACCAGTATTGAGTTCCTATGCCCTTGCATAGTCTCCTGCACACTCACTAAGTACGTTAGCTAGCCTTTAGGCCCCATTCAGCCCTTAAGACCAATAAAAGACTCAAAATACACTTTTTGTTGAATGTAAAATAAACTATAAAAACTCGACTAAAATATAATAAAAGTGCTTGTATTCAAGCTCCTCAAGTGCGAAAACTAGTTTAATATGCTACAGTGTATTAGGGTAGATCACGTGCCAGTTTCCTTTATTTTGACATATGAAATGCATTTCGGTGCCAGTTTGTTGTGTTGGTTAGACAATCCGAGTATTCGTCTGAGTCTGAGTCAAGTTAATAGGGGTTCTAAAAGATAACTTGGTGAATGATACGATTGTGTATAAATTGTTTTCATTGGAAATAATTGCACCTAAATGTGAAAGAAATTTTGAAATTACACAACTAAATATAAAAATCAAATGAAATCGAGCCCTAGGGGCTGAAATGGATTTGAATGAGTCTGTAGACTCCATAAACTAGTGAATAATATGATATTGATAATTGAACTATGTGACATATAACATAAGTGATATGTGGAAAATATTTATATTTGAATGCTAAATGTTGTAATTGGATTAGGATGTAATAACATTTGGTTATATGCATAATTAAGTACAAGATTGATGATGATAAGCATGATAACTAGAAATATAATTTAATAGAATAATATATGCATATACATATACATGTATGGAATTGAACTGTTTTGCTAATTCTTATGTTATAAGCTTTGAATTATAAATGTACCACTGAGCCCTACTGCTCAACGTATGGTTTATTTTCTCCCTGTGCAGGTTTAGGTGATTCTCAAAGCCTCGGGACTTGAAGCCAGCATCTAGACTACCATTTACTACTCAACAAATTTTGTAAATTATATTTCATTTTTACTAAATGTGCAAATGGTAAAAATTTATATGTTATAATCTTATGCTAATGCTTTGAACTTGTGTTTGGATGTGTTTCTCTAGTTAGTTTCAAGCAACAATGTTGTGAATGTCGTCTTGAATATCTTTTGGTTGCTTGTTTTTTGGAAATATGCATGGTATAAGCCAAATTGATTAGTTGATATTAGAAGTAAGTAATATAATGGTAATTGGAAGTGCCAATTTTGCATAATTTGTATTGTATGCTTTGGTAGGTGTTTGATATGGTAGTATAGAAGGGATATAAATATGTTTTTAGGCCATCCAAACTTGTATCAAGTTTGTTTTGTGAAAATAGTGGGTCATGTCGCAACGGCGAACCTCTAACGTCGCGACAAGTGATGTCCATGAAACTAACTAAAAATTTGACTAAGGCAAGTGCAGTTATCAATTAATAGTATAACTACGGTGAGCAAAGATATCATCCCATGAGGACTATAAGTACTAGTAATTACCGTCTTTCTATTTTTTAACCAATAAATTTGGATGATTGATTAAAACTTAAATTAACTAAATTAATTAACTAAGAACGCGAAAAAGAACAAAACAGGAAAATAATCGATTAAACAACCAAGAAGAAAAACAATACTAAAGAAAGAATTCACCTAGATTTCATCTGTCATTATCAATCTAATTACACAATTTCTTTACTTAGTATCTTGATACGTAGAAATCCCTAAATTATGCTAATATCTCTTTCGAGAGTAAGAGCAACTGACTCTAGGTTGAATAATTGAAATTTCTTTCTAATTAAAACCCATATTATCCCATTAAGTCAATCTATGGATTCCCCTATTAGATTTTACTCTAATACGGTAGATGTAACACCCCAAACCCAGCCCATGCGGTTCGACCAGATCCGGCATGTTATCGAACAGATACCACTTTATCGTATTTTGAAAACACAAGTTAAATTAATTAAATTTGAATAAAGGAGAGACTCTTTGAAAATAAACCTCTTTGTATTTTTATTAATAAATGTAAATAAACCTTGTGGTATATTCATATGTTGCATAACATTGAAAACTACTTAGTTGAATAAAAACTAGAGGCCTTATTACATAAATATTCCCCAATAAAAATAAAATAAACTTAAAGAAATCCCGAAAATAATTTGTAGAAATAAAATTTGATGGCTCCTTGAGTCTGTCTCGGCTCCCATATCCACGATCTACTGCTCATCTGCAAAGTTAGGAAAAAATAGGGTGAGTCACCAAGACTCAGTGTGCAAATCCCGAAAACACACAAAAGGCTTGGGCCCACAAATACATTAAGAGCCCTGGCCCATACACAATGGAAACAATCATAATCACATGACAGATAATAGATGATGAATAGCCCAGCCCATCCTAGAATTCCATCCTCTACACACCAACCCGTACCAACCATCACACCTTGGGGATTTCTACAATCAACCCTCTATCCGCTACACACCATAATGACAGCCGTACTGCTTATTCCTATTATTCAGGAATCATTAAACGTGGCATAGCCACCGATCACTGTGTGACCTCATAATATAACGTGGCTCAACCACCGATCGCCATGTGACCTTAATAATACATCGTAGCATCTCGATAGCTGAGCTGCCTGTCATAAAGACCGATCACTATGTGACCTATGTGGCAAAGCCACCGATCGCTATGCGACCTTCTTCCCCTTCATCATATCAAAATCCCACCCCATGCATTCACACATAAAGAAAACATCATACAAGCTTTCATATATATATATATATATATATATATATATATATATATATATATCGATACACATAGAGATTTCTATGATTACGAACCTGGCATCCTTGCCTGACCCTTTTAGGGTTTTATTCAACTGTCTACACAGCCACTTCTGACTTTTTAGCCCATAACACATAAAACAAAGTTAAAGAGTGTGTTAGAGATCTACACACCTGGTTAATGTCGATACCCTTGCTAAACTGATCTACAACTTTGCTCCTATATTTGGCCGTGGTTAGTGTTCTACCCAATTTTATATATTTGAATAACAAATCTTCTTACCTTAAAATCTCAAAATTAGAGACTAGCTATTTTCGGCTTTTAGATCTAGTTGACCAAGCTTCCTTTAAATCCCAAATTGCCACCCAATCATAGAACCATTAAACTATTAACTTTTCGGCTTTTTGCCTTTCAAAAACCAGGGATAAAATATGAGATCTAACAAAAGTCGACACTTACCTTAGAATAGGGATTCGGCTAGCACTTGAAGAGAGGATTCACAATGTCAAAGAAAAGTTTGAAATGCCTAAGAATAGAACTAATTCTCAAATAGGATGAATAAAGAAAAACTATAGAGATTTCGGCTTTTTTAAAGAGAAATCAAAGACAATGAGGAAAAAGTGGAGAAGAGTTTGGCTTTTGAAAAAATTGGAGAAAAGAAATTGGAGAGGGAGAGGCTAAAGAATTCGGCACAAAGAATAGAGAGAATTAGGGTTTTTTAAATGTCAGAATCAAGGAGCTATCCCCTCTATTTATAAATATTTCGGCACCTACTTCTAAAAACTGAAAACGCCCTTAAAATTCAAGCTAAAAGAGAGGGGAAATTCGGCACCCTCTTTGCCATGCAGTAGTCGAATTTTACACTCCTCTAGGTGATGGATTTTCGGCCATCACTTGCCTTGTAGATAGGCTCCTATCTTTTCTCCTTTTTATCTTTTAAATTATCAATTATTAAATCCATATAAATCTCCTATTTTTAAGCCTTGTAGCCGTCCACATAATTAAACCTAATTGCCAAAATTTAACTCACTTAAATTAAAAGATTTGGGCTTCATTTAACTTAAATTTTGGGCCCCTGTATCTCTTGTGTGTGGCGTCACTTCTAATTCCCTTATAGTGCCACTTATTGTTGGGCCACAAGCCCATGTTTGGCATTTTAAACATAATTACCACCTTTTAATTCTTTAATGCCCAATCTAATAATTTAATCAAGGCCTTAGCCTAATCCTGAGCCCAATTTGGACCCCTAACACTTAAATTAACACATTACACATATTCACCCATTAAATGCATAAGCCCAAAAATTCAGGATGTTACAGTTCTACCCCCTTAAAGAAATTTTGTCCTCGAAATTTCCAATTAACTATTAATCGTACTACCCAAGTCTCACCACTATGCTTTCGCTACGCACTCTAATTCTAAAGCCAAAGGAAACACTTAGAATACTATGGTAGAGTACACAACGGTATTCGCATCTTGAGCGTCCTCGTCCCCTTGTACCCATTCTACCGATTCGCGTTTATCTGATTAGAAATTTTATGAATTATTAATTTTTTTTCATTGATTACCCACGAACAATCTTATGAACAGTAGTTTAAGAGTAGTTCTTTCGAATTCGAGATTACATCTACAGGTTTCAGTCTCAAGTTTGTCTCCTAGTTCCGGAACCACATACATTCAATCATCAACATACAAATAACATCCATGAACTTACATTCATCACATAAGGGTGTTTTCGTTGTTTCACTACCCAGGGGTACTTTCGTAATTTATCCTATAGGGGTATTTTCATAATTTTTCAAAATAGAGTTCCTTGGTGGTTTTGTGAAATATGGGTATTTTGGTAATTTTGCAATCCGAGGGTATTTCGATAATTTTGCATTCTGGGGGTATTTCGGTAATTTCAAAATCCGGAGGCATTTCGGTAATTTTGAACTTCGGGGGTATTTCGATAATTTTGAAACCCAGGGGTATTTCGATAATTTTGAAATCTGGTGTATTTTGGTAATTTTAAAATCTGGGGGTATTTTGGTAATTTTGAAATTCGAGGGTATCTCGGTAATTTTGAAATCCGGAGGTAATTTGGTAATTTTACAAACCAGGGGTGTTTTGGTCATTTTGCAAAACAATGGTAGTTTGGTAATTTACAAACCAGGATGTTTTGATGTTGTTGTTGTTGTTTTTTTTTTAAGCAGGGGTACTCTTGGAAAATCTAGTTTCATAAACCAGGTTATTCTTGTAAATATGAGGTTTTCGGGTAAATTTTTAAAACATAAGTGTTTATAAATTCAGGGTTGATTGGAAATTTTCACAAATCAAAAGTATTTTGAAAATTTTACAACACTTGGGGTTTTTTTTTCAAACAGGGTAGTTGGTCCCTTTCGGGTTTTAATTATGGGTTTAGCCCATGAACAAGTCCTTATAGCTAGAGTGAACAGTTACTACGCACCAGGTAGGATTCCAGCGAAGAGGAGGTGAGTCACTTGGACTGCTTAAATACCAAGCTCTTCCGGATCTACTCCTAGACATGCATGTGCCTGTTGCCACACCTTATTCTTGTGACTCGTTTACAAGTTTAGTTTTAGTGAAGTTAAGTCTTATGGAATTGAAGAGTTGTTTGTCTAAGCCTAGAGTCCATCAAGTTCTAATCTAGATAGTCTACGTCCCATAAAGCCCATTAAGCCCACATTTATATCACAATCCGGAGTTCAGAATACTTACCTGGGTGGATCGGGTGCCGGTAGACTCGAAGGCCATATCTTCATCCAAAAACATTTTTTTATCAACTTTTTGAAACAGTACTAGATCCATTTCACAGCCCGAGTTTTGAACTAGGCTCTGATACCAAATTGTAACACCCCAAACCCGGCCCATGCGTTTCGACCAGATCCGACATGTTATCGAACACATACCACTTTATCGCATTTTGAAAACACAAGTTAAATTAATTAAATTTGAATAAAGGAGAGACTATTTGAAAATAAACCTCTTTGTATTTTTATTAATAAATGTAAATAAACCTTGTGGTATATTCATATGTTGCATAACATTGAAAACTACTTAGTTGAATAAAAACAAGGGGCCTTATTACATAAATATTCCCAAATAAAAATAAAATAAACTTAAAGAAATCCTGAAAATAATTTGTAGAAATAAAATTTGATGGCCCCTCGAGTCCGTCTCGGCTCCCATATCCACGATCTACTGCTCATCTGCAAAGGTAGGAAAAATAATAGGGTGGGTCACCAAGACTCAGTGTGCAAATCCCGAAAACACACAAAAGGCTTGGGCGTACAAACACATTATGAGCCCTGGCCCATACACAATGGAAACAATCATAATCACATGACAGATAATAGATGATGAATAGTCCAACCCATCCTAGAATTCCATCCTCTACACACCAACCCGTACCAACCATCACACCTTGGGGATTTCTACAATCAACCCTCCATCCGCTACACACCATAACGACATCCGTACTGCCTATTCCTATTATTCAGGAACCATTAAACGTGGCATAGCCACCGATCACTATGTGACCTCATAATATAACGTGGCTCAGCCACCGATCGCCATGCGACCTTAATAATACATCGTAGCATCTCGACAGTTGAGCTGCCTGTCATAAAGATCGATCACTATGTGACCTACATGGCAAAGCCACCGATCGCTATGCGACCTTCTTCCCCTTCATCATATCAAAATCCCACCCCATGCATACACACATAAAGAAAACATCATACAGGCTTTCATATATATATATCGATACACATAAGATTTCTATGATTACGTACCTGGCATCCTTGCCTAACCCTTTTAGGGTTTTATTCGACTGTCTGCACAGCCACTTTCCAGCTTTTTAGCCCATAACACATAAAACACAGTTAAAGAGTGTGTTAGAGATCTACACACCTGATTAATGTCGATACCCTTGCTAAACTGATCTACAACTTTGCTCAAAAAGCCAGAAGGATGTGAAACTAGGGCCTCTCCTATATTTGGCCATGGTTAGTGTTCTACCCAATTTTATATATTTGAATAACAAATCTTCTTACCTTAAAATCCTGAAATTGGAGACTAGCTATTTTTGGCTTTTAGATCTAGTTGACCAAGCTTCCTTCAAATCCTGAATTGCCGCCCAATCATAGAACCATTAAACTATTAGCTTTTCGGCTTTTTGCCTTTCAAAAACCGGGGAGAAAATATGAGATCTAACAAAAGTTGACACTTACCTTAGAATAGGGGATTCGGCTAGCACTTGAAGAGAGGATTCATCAATGTCAAAGAAAAGTTTTAAATGCCGGAAGAATAGAACTAATTCTCAAATAGGATGAATAAAGAAAAACTATGGAGATTTTGGCTTTTTAAAGAGAAATCGGCACAATGAGGAAAAAGTGGAGAAGAGTTTCGGCTTTTGAAAAAATTGGAGAAAAGAAATTGGAGAGGGAGAGGCTAAAGAATTCGGCACAAAGAATAGAGAGAATTAGGGTTTTTTAAATGTCAGAATCAAGGAGCTATCCCCCCTATTTATAGATATTTTGGCACCTACTGCTAAAAACCGAAAACACCCTTAAAATTCAAGCTAAAAGAGAGGGGAAATTCGGCACCCTCATTGCCATGCAGTAGCCGAATTTTGCACTCCTCTAGGTGATGGATTTTCGGCCATCACTTGCCTTGTAGATAGGCTCCTATATTTTCTCCTTTTTATCTATTAAATTATCAATTATTAAATCCATATAAATCTCCTATTTTTAAGCCTTGTAGCCGTCCACCTAATTAAACCTAATTGCCGAAATTTAACTCACTTAAATTAAAAGATTTGGGCTTCATTTAACTTAAATTTTGGGCCCCTAAATTCCTTGTGTGTGGCGTCACTTCTAATTCCCTTATAGTACCACTTATTGTTGGGCCACAAGCCCATGTTTGGCATTTTAACCTTTTAATTCTTTAATGCCCAATCTAATAATTTAATCAAGGCCTTAGCCTAATCCTGAGCCCAATTTGGACCCCTAACACTTAAATTAACACATTACACATATTCACCCATTAAACGTATAAGCCTAAAAATTCAGGATGTTACAGTAGATTTATGTCATCCTATTTCTAGAATTACATCCAACTCCACTCAATTACGCAAGATCTACTCTTAAACAGGGTCTATTCCTCCTCTGATTTGGGCACACCATGTAACCTCCTGGAAAGGGCCTATGCATTTTCGGTTTAATTGTACGAAGTGACATGTTTTATGTACTAAGAGTAAATTTTGCATATTTTTGGAAACCCGGAAATGAATGAAAATGATTTGGAAATGAACATTTTTGGAAACCTGAAAATGTGGACATGATTCAAAAGAGGAAAGTGAACATTTCTGGAAACTTGGAAATGTAAGGAAATCTCAAGTTTACAGAGCCGAACAAAAATTTTTGGAAACTTAGAAATGACTTAGAAATGTCGAGTTTTAAAGTTTAAAAGAGGAAATTAAGGCAAGGTGGCCTTAAAAGAAAAAGTTGGTGAAATTTGACACACAAACAGGCTTGGAAAAGTGGCCTGAAGATGTCACTTAGGGCCTATGGAAATGGCGCCACATGCAAGGTGATGGGCCTGAGTTCGATTCACTTGGGAAGCAAATAAAGGAAGTTTTATTTTTGCTTCCAGAAGCCTGAGGTGGACGGCATAAGCCTTCTAGAAAGGAGGAGTTTTATTCTCTTTAATATTCGATTAATAAGGTGATAAATAAGGGATTTAATTTGGATTATTTTTGAAGAGATAATAAAGGATTATTCTCTAATTATTTTAAATTAAAGAGATAAAGCTATCAAATAAAGAAGAGTGGTGGCCAAGTAAGGGATTCTAAGTAGTAGTTTCGGCTATAAAAGGAAGAACACAGGGCTACTCATCAATTTTTCTTCCTCCTCTTCTCTCTGCAAAATTTCTGAGTGCTCTCTTCTCTTCTCTTCTCTTTTTCTTTTGTCAAGCCGAATCTATAGCCCACCATTGTCAAAATTCTCAAGTTTTCTTTTCTTCCTATTTCTTCTTACCAATCCATTCAAAAGTCAAATCTTGGAAGGGCTTCAAGCATAGGTGCTGTTGATTTCTTCAAAGGTAAGAACAAGTTTGATTTCCATTCTTTTCTTTTAGATTAGCCGAGAGATAATCTAACCCCATACATATTATGGTTGCCGAATATGGAAGGATCTTTCGGGATTATCATAGTAGTCGACTAAAAGGAGGAGTATTCGGGATTTCTAAGATTAAGGTAAGACATGTGAATATTCGGCCAAAGGCCTTGATTTATGTTTCGATGATTAAGATTAAGTCTAACGTAAGGTTGTAGGGATTTTGACATTCCTAGGGAAACAAGGAACAGTTTCGAGATTTGTTGGTGTTCCAATCGGCAACAAGGTAAGAATACTAATCCTACTAGGATACGGAATTTTGGCCGAATGGCTTTTTTATTAAGGTAATAAGTGATAAATCAATGTAGGGATTAAGGATCTAAGCATTAGATCAAGCTTTTTGGGATCTCAAGAAAATTTTAAATGAATCAGGTGTGTACCCCACACTATATTATAATACGTTTTATGGCATGTTTAATTAAAATATGTGTTATTAAGAATATGAAAGTGGCTAAGGTACCATGTTATGATACTAAGTACTCAGGTACGTTTCCTACTTCTACTAGGAATATGAAAAGTGTTATTAGTAACATGAGAATATGATAAGAATGTGAACTCTGGCATATTTATGCATATTATTATATGGGGCATATGGGTATGTTTGAAAGGGGAAGTGAATGTGGTGACCTAAGACCACGAACACGGTGACCTAAGACCGTGATATCTGAAAAGTGGTGACCTAAGACCACAGTAATCTGAACGTGGTGACCTAAGACCACGAATGCGGTGACCTAAGACCGCAATTTGGTGTGTAGCGGAAGGAGGGTCGACTTAGTAGTCCCCACGGTGTGACTGATAGGTACGGGGGTGTGTAGCGGATGGACAATTAGGTTTGGGTTTAGGAATGCATCATAACTTGTATTCATTGTTCTGAATGTGTAACTCTTGTATACCTAATTCTATTATGATTTAGTGTCGTGTACACATTGAGTCTGTTTGACTCACCTTGTTGTGGGACTATTTTCAGGTGACGAACAAAGAATGGACCTGCTCTCGCGAAGCTTAGGGATGGCCATGCACAGCAAGGAATTTAATTAATCTGGATTTTATTTTTATCAAGTACTTAAACTTAAAGTTTGGGGAATTATTTGATGTAATAAGGCCATAAGGCCATAGTTGGTTTTCTTTAATTCTTTTACTCTTATTTATTATGTTTACAAATTATTATTTATGGATTCAAATAAATTTATTTTGAAGTAAACCCTAAATGTTTATCACCTTAAATAAATGAATTTCAATGTAAAATAAGTTGGTTTTCAATAAAAGCCCAACCCAAACAATATTTTTTTTTGAATCGCACAAGTTTTCTCTAAGTAACAAAAGAATTTGAAACCGGTTTTCTTGAGGAACATACAAAATCTGGTCAAAGCTCGTGGGCCGGGTTTGGGGTTTTTCAGTTTGGTATCAGAGCCCAGTTTCAAACCCTCGGCCTAGGGGTTTAAGGCCCAAAACGTTTTCAAAGCGAGCCCAAATGAGTTTTATGAAAATATTTTTGAAATAAGTAGGTTTCTGGCATGGCACCCAAGTCTCCGCCCCGCAGTCCACCAGGTAAGTACCCCTATCCTCTGTGTGAATTCTGGTATTAATTATAGAAGGGTAGAAATGGAACGTAGATTAGACTGTTAAGTATGTGAACTCTAGGACTAGTTTACCCTAACAAATACATAAGACTTAAGTGCCTAAATTAAATAAACCTATGACTAAGTCGCCGAGTTAGGGTGTGGTAACCCCTGTGCGTATGTCTAGGATTGGATCCGGAAGAGCCTGGTACTTAAGCCGTCCTAGTGACTCACCTCCTCTTCGATGGAATCCTACCTGGTGCGTAGCTTCGGTTCACCCTAACCAAGAGGACTCGGTCACAGGCTAAACGCAATAACTAAAACCCGAAAGGGAACTAGCCGTGTTTTTCTTAAAAACCCTAGTTTTAAAACTCCTAAAATTACCTTTTAAATTTGTGAGAACTAATTTTACAAAATTGTTCCGAAAAATTTTTGGTTTGAAAAATTACAAAAATACCCCTAGTGGTAAAATTACAAAAATGCCCTTGGTTTATGAAATTCCCAAAATACCCACAATTCTTATCAAAATTTCCTTACTTCATAACAAGTCCAAAAACCCTAATTTGCAAATTATCAAAATATCTTGATTATGGAAAATTACGAAATCGCCCCTGACGTACAAAATTACCAAAAATAACCCTGATTTCCAAAATTTTTGCAACATCACTATTTTGGAAAGTACAATTCTCAAAAAGAACCTTCAAAGTTTTGCAACTTTTGAAATATCCCTGACTTACTAGATTTTACAAATTTACCCCGATTTGTGAAAAGTTACTAAAATACCCCCAAGGTCCAAAATTACCAAAATACCCTCGGATTTCAAAATTTTTCCAAAATACCCCGGGAATTTAAAAATACCAAAATACTTTGTGACAAAATCACCAAGGAACTTTTTCTTTTGAAAAATTACGAAAATACCAGAGGACAAAATTACGAAAATACCCCTAGGTAGTGGAAAAACAACGACAACGAAAACTACAACATTTCTCTGAATGAACGAAGGTTCATAATTGTTTGATGGATGTATGAATGGATGGAAAAGACTGTGTGCATGTATGAATACGAAAGAACCCCTTTTAAACATCTCTTTTCATAAAAATGTTCGCGGTTAATCAGTGAAACAAAAGTTTTGATGCATAAAACTCTTAAATCAGATTAAATCGCGACGTTAGAAAATGAGTTCTAGGGGACGTGGTCGTCGTGGACAAGAGGAGTCTTGGACCGTCTAAGAGTCTTCAGAAAAGACCAAAGGTTGAGAATTCTGCTCGTGTTTTTAAGCCAACTACTAAAAATCCGGACCGTCCGTGTGCTCAGTGTGGAAGGTATCATGTTGGCGAGTGTTGGAACTGAGATCAGGAATGTTTTAGATGTAAGTCTAAGGCTCATTTGGTTAAGAATTGCCCTCAGGCAACGAAGGTTTGTGGTTTAAACCATGGAGGAAATGGTCATGGAACACCCGGCAGAGGTGCTGAAGGTTCAGATGTGAGACAACCAAGGATATGATAGCGGTTAAGTTCCTTGTTTTTGGAGTACTATTTATTGTTTTAGAGATAGTTCATTCTTGTGTTACAAGTGAACTGTTTGAAACTTTGGATGTGAACTTAGAGACTGTGCCTAGAAGGTAAGATAGTTCTTTAAGATCAGAGTGCGTAGCAATAGCGTAGTGGGGTGAGTTAGACCGTACGATTGTTTGTTAGTAAGTAATTTCGAGGGCGAAATTATTTTAAGGGGGTAGAACTGTAACATCCTGGAAAGGGCCTATGCATTTTCGGTTTAATTGTACGAAGTGACATGTTTTATGTACTAAGTATAAATTTCGAATATTTTTGGAAACCCGAAAATGAATGAAAATGATTTGGAAATGAACATTTTTGGAAACCTGAAAATGTATAGACATGATTCAAAAGAGGAAAGTGAACATTTCTGGAAACTTGGAAATGTAAGGAAATGTCAAGTTTACAGAGCCGAACGAAAATTTTTGGAAACTTAGAAATAACTTAGAAATGTCGAGTTTTAAAGTTTAAAAGAGGAAATTAAGGCAAGGAGGCCATAAAAGAAAAAGTTGGTGAAATTTGACACACAAACAGGCTTGGAAAAGTGGCCTGAAGATGTCACTTAGGGCCTATCGAAATGGCGCCACATGCAAGGTGATGGGCCTGAGTTCGAGTCACTTGGGAAGCAAATAAAAGAAGTTTTATTTTTGCTTCCAGAAGCCTGAGGTGGACGGCACAAGCCTTCTAGAAAGGAGGAGTTTTATTCTCTTTAATAACTGATTAATAAGGTGATAAATAAGGGATTTAATTTGGATTATTTTTGAAGAGATAATAAAGGATTATTCTCTAATTATTTTAAATTAAAGAGATAAAGCTATCAAATAAAGAAGAGTGGTGGCTGAGTAAGGGATTCTGAGTAGTAGTCTCGGCTATAAAAGGAAGAACACAGGGCTACTCATCAATTTTTCTTCCTCCTCTTCTCTCTGTTGAATTTCTGAGTGCTCTCTTCTCTTCTCTTCTCTTTTTCTTTTGTCAAGCCGAATCTATAGCCCACCATTGTCAAAATTCTCAAGTTTTCTTTTCTTCCTATTTCTTCTTACCAATCCATTCAAGAGCC
Organism: Gossypium bickii; assembly: GCA_025503065.1. NCBI lineage: Eukaryota > Viridiplantae > Streptophyta > Magnoliopsida > Malvales > Malvaceae > Gossypium > Gossypium bickii. Next base: position 51,087,789 of record CP106719.1, read on the forward strand.
GAATCTTGGAAGGGCTTCAAGCATAGGTGCTGTTGATTTCTTCAAAGGTAAGAACAAGTTTGATTTACATTCTTTTCTTTTAGATTAGCCGAGAGATAATCTAACCCCATACATATTATGGTTGTCGAATATGGAAGGATCTTTCGGGATTATCAGAGTAGTCGACTAAAAGGAGGAGTATTCGGGATTTCTAAGATTAAGGTAAGACATGTGAATATTCGGCCAAAGGCCTTGATTTATGTTTCGATGATTAAGATTAAGTCTAACGTAAGGTTTTAGGGATTTCGACATTCCTAGGGAAACAAAGAACAGTTTCGGGATTTGTTGGTGTTCCAATCGGCAACAAGGTAAGAATACTAATCCTACTAGGATTCGGAATTTTGGCCGAATGGCTTTTTTATTAAGGTAATAAGTGATAAATCAATGTAGGAATTAAGGATCTAAGCATTAGATCAAGCCTTTCGGGATCTCAAGAAAATTTTAAGTGAATCAGGTGTGTACCCCACACTATATTATAATACGTTTTATGGCATGTTTAATTAAAATATGTGTTATTAAGAATATGAAAGTGGCTAAGGTACCATGTTATGATACTAAGTACTGGCAGTGCTTTCCTACTTCTACTAGGAATATGAAAAGTGTTATTAGTAACATGAGAATATGATAAGAATGTGAACTCTGGCATATTTATGCATATTATTATTATATGGGGCATATGGGTATGTTTGAAAGGGGAAGTGAATGTGGTGACCTAAGACCACGAACACGGTGACCTAAGACCGTGATATCTGAAAAGTGGTGACCTAAGACCACAGTAATCTGAACGTGGTGACCTAAGACCACGAATGCGGTGACCTAAGACCGCAATTTGGTGTGTAGCGGAAGGAGGGTCGACTTAGTTGTCCCCACAGTGTGACTGGCTGGTACGGGGGTGTGTAGTGGATGGACAATTAGGTTTGGGTTTAGGAATGCATCATAACTTGTATTCATTGTTCTGAATGTGTAACTCTTGTATGCCTAATTCTATTATGATTTAGTGTCGTGTACACATTGAGTTTGTTTGACTCGCCCCGTCGTGGGACTATTTTTAGGTGACGAACAGTAATGGACCAGGCTCGGCAGAAGCTTAGGGATGGCCATGCACAGCAAGGAATTTAATTAATGTGGATTTTATTTTTATCAAGTACTTAAACTTAAAGTTTGGGGAATTATTTGATGTAATAAGGCCATAAGGCCATAGTTGGTTTTCTTTAATTCTTTTACTCTTATTTATTATGTTTACAAATTATTATTTATGGATTCAAGTAAATTTATTTTGAAGTAAACCCTAAATGTTTATCACCTTAAATAAATGGATTTCAATGTAAGATAAGTTGGTTTTCAATAAAAGCCCAACCAAAACAATATTTTTTTTAATCGCACAAGTTTTCTCTAAGTAACAAAAGAATTTGAAACCGGTTTTCTTGAGGAACATACCAAATCTGGTCAAAGCTCGTGGGCCGGGTTTGGGGTGTTTCACACCAAATATAGATCAATAATCTAGAAATATCAAACCAAGAATTAAGCACACATAATTGATAACAAGATCTAATCATTTATTGCGTAAAATAAAAATCAAACAATAGAATCCATCATAAGGTTCATCTCCTTAGGTATTTAGAAAATTAGTTCACGCTTGAAAATAAAAACATCCAAAACACATTATAACGGAAAGAAATAAAGAAACTCATGATAATCTCCTAAGAAATTAACTGAGTATCTTCAATCTTGACGGGAATCTACTTCAAAATTGGGATTAATGGTGTTTTTCGAGCTGCTCTTGAATATTCTATGACGACTCACTATTATCTTCTTATTTTTGTCATATATACGTCTTAAAATTCTCGAAAAACCTAAAAATTGTATTTTTCCGCTATTCAGAGTGCAAATTCGTGCAATCAACTTGAGCAACCACGTGACCGTGTGATAGCCCGTATAGGTCACACGGTCGTATGGACAAGCCGTATGGAATGAGCCAGCCCGTGTGGCTCCTATAGCTTGCTCCGAGTTTTTGATTTTCTCTTGTGTTATGCTCTTTTTGCTCCCAAATGCTCTATTAAGAATAAAAAAAGGAATTTAAAGGATTAGGAGCATGAAATTCACAATTAACATTGAAATAATCGTCCAAAAACATATTAAAAATGAGATTAAAACATGTTACTTTTAACACTTATCAAATATCCCCATACTTAAGCATTTGCTTGGGCTCAAGCAAAATCCTAAACCCATATTCAAGTTTACTTCCTTCAATTTATTGTTTTCACCAATACTATTTTAGGATAATTGACTGATAATCATGCATTGGAATTTCACACTAAAATGACACTAAACAGCACAAGTAATCCAAACAGAGAATTTTAAGTCTTAAAAACATTAGGCATCTTCCTTATCTCAATAATTACCTGAAATTTAAACTCAACAAGAATTAAAATACTTGCTAAGGATTCACTCAAAGCACTCAAAGTATTTAAGGTTCATGAAAAAAAAATGTTATTACCATGTGCTTGCTTGAAAATCAAATCTCCACCACTATATAAATGAGATGACACACCAATCAAGAGATCTTTACAAGGTTGTAATGGGGCTTAGTTTAAGGGTATAGACAAGTTCAAAAAAGTTGGTTACAATTGAGAGTTGAGTTGATAAGTTACCAAATTAGAAAACAGATCAGTTGCTGAATTAATGAAATTTACATCAACAAGAATAATAAAGGATGAAAACGAGCTTTTCAACATAATATGAAACTAGCTATTCAAACTCAATCAAAATTTTCTCTTTTTTTTATAGAATTTTTGTCTCTTTTTTATTTTTTATTTTTTATTTTTGCAAAAGAAATTCAACAATACAAATGATGAAACATAGTTAGGCGACTAAAAAAATCAAATCGCGACAAAAAGGGAGTCAATTAAAAATGATAATTTTACAACATTAATGTGGGTTACGGGTTAACATTAATAAGTTAGAAAGAAAAAAATGAAAAGGAAAAGAATGTGTTAGAATCAAAGTGGTTTACTAGAGGTTAATTCAACGGGTAAGCTGTTTAAAGGTTAGGCGGATTAAATCATAAGTGCCTCTATCATCTCAATATATCAAATTAATAATATGGTCTTGACATGTATAACCGAAACGAATTCTATTATAACAAATCAATTTGACAAACTTAACCAAAAATAAAATAAGCATGAAAAAAAATATATGCTCTATAGGCTCAAAAGCTCACAAAATTTTAAAAATTAACCACCCTCTTTTTTAAATGAAAACCCCCTAGCATTAAAAGAGTGTACATGGTCATGTGTTAGGCCTTGTGAGCCATACGGTCGTGTATCTCTTTGAGACTGTGTGACCTATTAGAAAATTTTAAAAATTTACTCTAGTATTCACACGGCCTGTGACACGCTTGTGTGTGTAGGTCATGTCTCTCATGCCCGTGTAAATGAGTGTGTGGGGGACACGATCGTGTCTCTAGGCCGTGTGCCTCCAGTCATACCGTGTAGGTTAAAAACTAATTTTGAAAAATTAGCTTCAATGTTCACATGGCCATGTGGATCACCCTAAACCATGTGGACCACTTTTTTTTTTAAAAAAAAAAATCAAAATTTTCTTCTTCTTTATTTTTTCAATTTTTTAATTTTTTAAGTAATAATAAAAAATAAGTGTACTAAGCATACAATCATAATTAGAATAAAATAAAATAAAACAAAATAAAATAAAATAACACACTCGGGTTGCCTCCCGAGGACCCGGGGAGCGCTTATTTAGATTCTAAGCTCGACTTCCTTTTTCAAGCTAACGGTTAAGGCAGATCTTGGAGTCAGAGCTCCTTTCTGTCGTTATCAATATCGCCATCAAAGTAAAGTTTGAGTCGATGACTGTTTACCTTAAATGTTCTATATTTATGAAGTGTTACCTCAATGGTTCCGTATGGAACATGTTCTGTACCACAAATCGGTTCGACCCCCTTGACTTAAGCTCAGCAAGGAACATTTGTGGATCTGACTTATCTAGAGCACTTTCTCTCTAACTTTGAATTTATTTTTCCTTTTTAAATGCACACCATGACATTGCTTTGTTATATTTTTTTATGCATTCTTGTGTTCTCATCAACCTTTGTTCATCGTTCATGTAATTCATCAACCTGCACCATTTGTTCTCCACTTTTCCCTTGATTTCTGTCACCTTGAAACTGATACTTTTCTAACATGTATTCTTAAGTGATTTCCTGCATAGAATGTCGAGTCGCATGATTACTAACATTAATAGAATAACAAGTATCATCTCGTTTACTAGAAGCTCTCACAAAATCACATGCTTGAAGAGTAACCTCTTCATCACCTACCTACAGTACAAGTTCACCATTACCCACATCAATAATAGTTCTAGTAGTGACTAAAAAGGGTCGAACTAAGATCATGGGTACCTCAATATCCTCATCCATGTACAATATAATGAAATCAATAAGGAATTTTTATCTACTTTAACAAGTACATCCTCAATGATACCCCTAGGATACTTAATTGATCTGTCAGCTAATTGAATACTCATCCTATTGGGTTTTGGCTCCCTGAGGCCAAGTTTTTTGAACATTTATAAGGCATAAGATTTATACTAGCACCCAAATCAACCAAAGCTTTTTCTACATTTAAGCTACCAATAAAAAAATGAATATTAAAACTCTTTGGATCTTTAAGTTGGTGGGTAGTTCGATTTAGAGAATGGTTGAGAAATACTCATTGAGCTCCACAGCTGACAAGTTGTCTAACTTCATTTTATATATTAACAACTCTTTTTAAAATTTTTGTATACTTTGACTGTAACAGTCCGTTTTTCAGTAGTGTCGAAAATAGTAGTTTTGGGGCCACAAATTCGACGAGTGAGTCTGTAAATATTATTATCCAATAATTACAAGTCAAATATAGTATTTTAATAAATTTTGATTTGATAATTTATGTTATTTGAATGAATAGTTAAGTTCAAGTGGTATGTTCCAAAAGTCAAGTGGTTTTAGAAAAAGAGGTATCGGGACCTCATTTCTATAAACCGAGCCATAAATATTTTAATAAATATTTACGGAGTGTTATTAGGGTCATATTAAATTTTTTTTAAGAAATTTTAATATTTAAATAATTAATTAAGTAAAAATAACTAAATTGAAAAAGGTACAAAAATAGATTTCTATTAGGTAAATGGGTCAATTTATTATGGATTATCAAACTAATGGACTTAAATGGTAAATGTACCAAATGAACTTAGAGTGGACTGTTTTGGGTGATTAAATGCATGAAATTTGATTTTTTTAAGGGAAAAATTGTAAATGTGTAATTAAATGGAAATTAAAACAAACTAAAAGAAAAAAAATGCTATCATCTCCTCTAATTTGATATTTTTCAAACTGAATAACAGAGAGGAAGAAGCTTTCGGTCATGGAGTTTTTACATGCATGATCAAGAAACAAACCAAACGGATCTAAACCGAGGAAAAGCTAATGTGTTGGATTCGCCAGCAGCTCCGTTTTTACAACTATATTTGTTGAGGTAAGTTTGTAGTATATAGTATATATTTGTTTCTTTATGATTATTTATATCAATTGTTAGTTAAATTATAATTAATGTGAAATTTTCATTGTTTTCTTGTAAATTATTAAATGTTGGAATTAAGTACAAATGGAAAATGAATATTTGGTAGTGGTAAATCTTGTGGTTTCACAATTTTGAAATGAATGTAACAGATTTATAGTATGTGTACAGAAATAAGAAGTGCCTCTGAATGGTTGGTTTACTGATATTATGAATTTAAGTTAATGCCTGATTGAATGTAGTAAATGATTAGGATATGATTGGAATGCCAATAGGTTAGTGTAACACCCTATACCTGGCCTGGTCGCCGAGCCCGAATATCAAGATTCCACACTACCGTCTCACATCACACACAATACAAATAAACTCATTATAAAAAAAAAAATCTTCCATTTTAGCATTTACATGAGTTTTAAGTCAAGTATACTCTTAATTATTAGTAAGAGTTGCTACACACATTTTAATTGATCATAAAATAACAGTTGTAGTCAGAGTTGCTACACACATTTTAATTGATCATAAAATAACAGTTGTACATACATGAAGGCCACTTAGCAAAATTTCAAAACTAACTACGTAGGTATCAATACCAGAACATATGTATCAATATTTTCCTTACACGGTATCGATATCGATTGAAAAATTGATACCAAAATAGAATGTTGTTTCTCGCCTAAAAATGAAACACAATAAATTATCGGTACCATTCAATAAGTATCAATAATTTCACCCCGAGTATCGGTACTAATGATATTGGTATGAATACTAGATTAAGATTCTGACTTCCTACACATTTGAAAATCATAGAGGTATCATTTTTAAAACTAGAATATCAATACCTCTGCTCCAGACAATAAAAATTCAGCATATTTAAGCATAAAAAGCTATTCCGACACAAGTTTATTCAACATACATCTTATACCATATAAAAGAAATGTCAAAACAACTATAGTAATAGTTTCAAGTATAGAGAATAAGTCCGAGCAAAATTCAACATTTCATGATTCAAATCTTTAAATCCTAAGAACAAATAAGCTTTGGAAACATCCAAAATATCATGGCAAAGTCTACCACATTGCCTTTATTTCCCAAATCATAAACAAATAATTAATCACCTATGAAGTATTACTAGATTCTTGCTTAGATCAATCCCTTGAAACCACACCACTCACACCGGAACTCTACTAATCAGTAATGGATTAAAATGGGTGGGTGAGCTTAACAAGCTTAGTGAATGACTAGAACATCTACCATTCAGACTGTAACACCCCAAACCCGGCCTAGACGTTACGACCGGTTCTAGCATGTCACATAAAAGGGTTGTTTAAAACTGTGCGTTTGTTAACAATTTCGAGTTTAATTTTATTCACTGGTAATCTTTTATTTAACATTTTGGAAAACGATTATTAAGGGTTTAGGAAATTCCCGTATTGAACATTTAATAATAATAGGCAGTAATCAAATTAAAAGCTAAACCAAATAAAATACCAAAATTAAAGTAATAATGGCCTTATTACAAAATAAAATCTTGAAATAAAATAAGTTCAAATTAAAACGAAGTTTACGAAAGCAATCGTAATGCATGGCCACCTCGAGTCTGCCCCGGCTCCAAAAATCGTGATCTATGAATTACCTGCAAAAATTTAAGCAGAAGGGGTGAGTCAAGAAGACTCAGTGTGCAATAACTCCACACCAACCATAGCTGGGCCCTAGCCCATTCAAATACCAACTGGTCCTTAGCCCTTACAAACCACTTTGGGCAAAGCCCATACAGAATCAGACTGAGCCTTGGCCCATTTAGCAGAGAATAGTAGATAATCAGATATCAATGCAATGTGATGCAAAACCCACCCCAACCTAGATTTCCATTCGCTACACACCTCCCGTACCAGCCAATCACCATTGGGGATTTCTAAAATCAACCCTCACCGCTACACACCGTTGATGGCAGTTATGTTGCTCATCGTCAGAATCGTGACAGAGTCACTAGAACAGATCGTGGCAGAGCCACTACAACAGATCGTGGCAGAGCCACTACGACAGATCATGGTAGAGCCACTACAACAGATCGGGGCAGAGCCACTACAACACTTCCACTTTCATCATATCCCAAGCCCATGCAACATGTCGTGACATAATAATTCGTGTATGCAGTATGACATGTATGCAAATCATATATCAAATATAAAATATGAAACGGGTTACCATCGTAATCAGAATAACAAATACAACATAATCAAGCTAATCAACCTCTAAGGGTATAACAATAATTTTACCTTCCAAGGGTATTTTCGTAATTTACCTATTGAGGGTATTTCAGTAATTTTGCGCCTACAGTGGCCTTTTCGAAGGCCTAATGTCGCCTCGAGTAACTCAACTACCATTCTCGGTCGTTACCGGACTATTGGGCCTAAAACCTGATTTTAGCCTATTCGGGCCCACATGCTCGTGTTGCTCACCTAACACAAATCTAGCCACGTATATAAGATTCACCTAGTCTAGTTCACTATATACTACACCATCATACAATTTTAATCAATTGGGCCCATGAGCCCATTGGGCTCACTTCGGCCCATCGTGGCCCAAGCAACCTCAACCCACAAGAATACTACTGATAGCCTCAACTATCGCGTCGAAGCCCCACACGTGCGCTCGCATGCTCGTGTGGCCACTATTGCTGTGACCGGCACTTCAACATTTGCCGCTCTAAAACTAGAGTAGAGAGAGTTACACACCTAATCAGAATCTGGTGCTAATCCGCGCTCCGACCACTCCCGCACCCAAATGTCCTCCAAGATGTATCCTTCTTTGTATCTTTCCGATGTGGGATCCTTTCGTCAGCAGAGTTTAAATCCAACTCAAACTCTTCCCGTCCAATTCGCAAAATAAATACTCCCTTGCTTTTCATGAGATTCGAACCCAGGCTCCCTTGCAACATAGTCCATGCCGCTAGCCACTTGGCCACAAGCTCCTCTTGTGTCTTAAACCATGCGCAACTAAATATAAATCTATAGCCAAATACTAAGGTCCATGTAAAAGGAAAACCAAAATGCAAGAGCTAAGGCTTGAACCTTAGACCGCCTTCCTTCCTTGTGGCGTCATCCCCTTTCCTCTTATGTGGCGTCACTTTGCCACTACACCAAACACTCCACTTGTGTCATTTTTCTCCACATTTTATTCTTAAAGCCTACCTACCAACTCCCAAGGATTTTTCCACCTAAAACCAAATTTTTCCTAAAGCTAAATTTTGATCCTGGGACTTCATAGAAGCCCTCTAAGTAACAGACCGAATTTGACCCCAATCGGAATGGTGGTTTCGGGACCACGAATTCGAGTCCGAGAAATATTTTTATAGTATATTTTGTGTTCATTTTATGTGAATTAATGTGTGTCAAAGTCTCGTAGAAAAATCTTACTGTTTGTGTGGTTAATTTAGAAAAAGGACTTAATTGTGTAAATTGTAAAAGTTTCTTACTAAAGTGAAAAGTACCCAAGTGTCAATGGCTTTTTAATATGATGCACTAAATGAGCAATTTGTCCACTTTACATGTTAGTGGCCGGCCATGGACAACATTAACCTTTTATTATATTGTTTAGTTATGTTATAATAAAGGCTAAAATGGTAATTCATTTATAACTTAATATAAATGATAATAAAACACAAATGAAAGATGAGTGTTCAGCTTTTTAGTCTTGACCGAATGCATGCAAAGGGAAAATAAAATAGAAAAGCCTGGTTCGGCCATTTCTTTTGAATCAAATTAAGGTATGTGATTAATTCGGTTCTTGTTAATTTATACATTTTTGAGACCGTTGCTTCGAACTGTAACCGACCCATGTTGAAATTTTTAAATCTGAGCATGATTAAGATTCGGCCATTGATATTGTTATATGATAATTGATGTTTGGTGATTTTGTAACACCCTAAAATTCAAGTATTGAGTTATTACATGTTTTGGTGTTAAGATTATGAAGGAAAATTTTATTTTTTCTTTTCGTGTTTATATAGCTCTGAAGAAGAGTATAGGATTATTCGGGTATGGAATAATTTTTAGTTTAAGAATTTATTGAAGTGGAGAAAGTGGCATTGACACTTAAGTTAATTAAAATGTCAAAGTGTAGCATAAGATGAGTAATGGCAAGGTGGTGTTGGCGCATGAGTTAGTGCATGAGGGGAGTGGTTCGAATCCCTTAGTTAGCATTTAGATAACTTTTATTTTTGCTCTTGTATGGTAAGTGTCGGCCAAGCTTAATTATGGTAAGTGTTGACCTTGTTATTTTTGGTTAGTAGATTAAATGAATAAGGTAAGTGTTAACTTATGGTATGGAATCAAGAACTTTTGGAAAGATATGGGGACATAGGGCATGTATCAAGGAAAATGTTTTGGAAACTAATTCATGGCCATTTGACCATGAATTTGGACGGCAATGTGGCTAGGGGGGAGGTTGACCGAATATGCTAGTAGTTTGGCAAGGTTAGGAGTTTGTTTTGGCCATTCCTAGCAACTTTTGTGCAAAGTTTTGTAATTCTTTCTCAACCTTTCTCCCTTGGTCGAAATTGAGCATTTGGTAAACCTTAATCTTTTGACCATTTGGTCATTTTTGTATATCACACTAGTACTCTTTTGTTTGCTTTGTCATAGTGCCGAAATTGCTAACTGTAATATCCCAAATTTGAGTATCATTTGTGTTGGCTTGAGTATGAATTTTGTGTGTTAGCATAGTCTTGTGAAGGCTTGATTTTATTTAAGAAGCTAGAATAATTTTTAGTATGGTTTATTTAATGAAGTGAATTAGGTTAGCTTGACACTTAAGTTAATTCAAGTGTTAATTAAAGCATAAGAGGAGTAAGTGGCAAGTTGGTTAAGGAGCTTGAAAGGTGGCTTGAGGTTAGAGGTTCGAGTATCATGGAAAGCATTTTTGAAGACTTTATTTTTGTGTTCTAGCATTGATGGATGGTCAACCTATGTTTATGATAGGTTGGACCTTAAGTTTTTGTTAAGTTGAATTTTGGAAACGGAAAGCATGAAATAGGGGATAAGAATCTTAAGGTTATGGAAGGTTGGGGAGACATAAGGCTTGGTTGTAGGAAAATGTTTTGGAAAGTAATCCTAGGCCTTTAGTGAATGTATGTGGATGGTATGGGCGTCTAGGGGAGTGGCAGAATTTTGTAAGTAGCTTTGGGGGGAGGGAATAGTTGGCCAATTTCTCCTTTTGAACATCTTTTTGCATTTTTGTTTTCCCTCTCCAAAAACTTTCTCTTTGGCCGAATATTATTGTGCATTTTGGTGCAATTTTGCTTTTGGTTTTTAGCCTTATTTTGTGTAAACCAAATACCATTTCTCTTCTTTCATTTGTCCTCTTGAAACCGAAGCAACATTGGAACTTTTGTGCATTTTACTTCTTTGGCAAAATAGTGTTTGGCCGAACCTCTCTCTTCCACATCTCTCTTTTCCTCATTTGACTTTTGTTCAATCACATTTTCTTTCTCTTCATTTTGGCCGAACCATTCTCTTCTTCAACCTCTCTCTTTTCTTTTCTTCTTTTTGATTTTTGATTAATCACATTTTCTTTCATCTTCTCTTGGCCAAATCTTTACCCATCTCAAATTCCACTTCTTTTTCATTCACTCAAAGTTTAAACATCCATTACCATTCTATTTCTCTTTTCTTTTTTTTTTTTACTTCACCATAGCCGAATTTTTCTACTTCCTTTTAGTATTATTTTTGGCCGAATATTCAAGGGGAAACTCTCTTTGATTTTCTTCAATCGATTTTGGAAAAGGGTAAGTGTTCATGGCCGATTCTCTTCAATTCTTTTCTCGTCTCTATGTTATTTTCTTGTGGACTAAGGCCGAATCTATGGGCATTGGTTTGCAAGGTTCTAACCACTTTAGGAACCGATTCTTTTAGGCTCTTTGGACGTTGGAAGCAATCGATCTAAGCCTCGTTTCATTGACAATCGTTTTGGGTAAGTTTAGGTAAGACTTGGTATTTCGAAGGATAACTATTCGGGATTTAGTGATATGGCCGAATGGCCTTTGTTCATAATCTTAATATTGGTCGATTGTATGACAAGGTGATCTAGTGGTAGATCCGATCTTCGGACGTTAGTTATTGCTTTGGTGAAAGGTGTGTATCTTACACACTTTATAACTTGGTTTATATATGTATATATATGTGTGTTAAATGACTATTCATGTTGTTAAAGCCGAAACTATGAGATATTGATATGATGCCTTGATGGGTATGAGCAAGGATACGGGTAAGTCTGTTTCGATATGATGTTGCTATATGTTGTTTAATATCACGATATACGATATGTATTGGTTATATGTTCATATCAAAGTATATTGACATGATTTGGTTATCTATTGCATTAGTATGGGCAATAAGAGAGAGGAAAGATTGATATCGTGTCTTGGACACCGTGGTTTGGCACCACCGGTGATTTGGTATCACATTCGTGTCTTCTGACACGGAGGTTTGGGACCTCATAGCGACTCATCCACGTGGTTAACACCACTGTGGGTTGGCCCCACTTTTGAGATATGGGATTGTCCGCGGTGATTTGGTATCACCACGTGGGTTGGCCCTACAACTTGATGATTCGTGATTTCGGTCACGGTGGTTTGGGACCACCAAAGATTTGGTATCACATTCGTGTCTTCGGACACCGAGGTTTGGGACCTCATAGCGTCTTGTCCACGTGGATTAATTCCACCGTGGGTTGGCCCCACTTTTGAGATATGGGATCGCCGCCAACGATTTGGTATCTCACGTGGGTTGGCCCCACACTTAATTATTCGTGACTTTGGTCACCAAAGGATTTAATATCACAATTGTGTCTTTGGACACCAGTGGTTTTAGCACCACCAAAGGGTTTGTACCACACGGTAGAAAAGGAGTTATTGATGGCTAGGTTGGGTGCATTATACATGTATGTGCTTTGTTATAATTTGTGTAAGTATGTGGCATTTACCCGAGAGGGAATATGCACTGAGTCTTGGTGACTCACCTTCTCCCTTATCATTTCAGTGATTCGTGAGATCGCGGATGAGGAGCCTGGATGAACTCGAGGAGGCCATGCAATAAATTTTGGTTCTACGTGAACTTTGGTTTGAGAACTTTACTTTATTTATATTTGGTTTTATATTTTGTGGGTTTGTAATAAGGCCTCTCTAAATTATGGTTTGGATTATTTTTATGTTTTGAGCATGTTTTAAATATGGGTTATAAATTTCTTGATTATTATAATAAATTGAGCACAAAATTTTCTAAACTATACAACGCGATGATTTTAAAAGCGTTATCATCGGGTAACATAAATTATTTGACAATTTTAACAACTTAAGTGTTTTCGATAATTTAAATTATTTTCAAATATTAAGTTTCTACATTCAAATGCAAATGGCTTTCAAAGTAAATATTCGAGTTTTCTTAAAATGATATAAATGTTTTCTAACCTATGATTTATTAGCCTATTTTAAAGTTTTGCTTAATTTTAAAGTAAATTATTAGTTTTAACTTATTATATACCTGATTTCTTCAAATATAGAATTTCAAAAGGGTTTTTCACAAAAATTAAATCGTTAACTCGTTTTTTTCTTCAAAGTATTTTCCTCAGTGACATACTAGATTCGGTCATGGCGTATTGACCGGGTTTGGGGTGTTACAAATTGGTATCAGAGCCAAGTTCAAAAGCTCGGCTGTGGGCTCGAGGCTCGAAATGTTTCAAAGTATGGTTTTAAAATGTTATTGTATAAAATTTTATGGTTGAAAAAGCATGGCCCCGAGTCTCCCATCATCAATACTTCGTAAGTACATCAAACTATTGATTTTGATGTTATGTTATGATGATATTGGCATGACCATAGTAGTAGGAACTACTTTAGAGACCCAAAACTATAGGTTTTGTGTGTACTCGTGAAACAACCCTTATTAAAATTTTTCATAAAACTGTGCTTTAAAGAAAGTGGAATAATGACTAATGCATAAAACTTTTAACTTAGATAAGAAGAGACGTTAGACATGAGTACTCGTGGTCGAGGCCGTACTACTCGTGGGCCGCGGTAGGGGGTAGGATGGTCGTATGCGAGCCGGTGAGGTCGGGTCAGGATCCGAGAATGAGGTACCACCAGTTCCACCACCAGCGGTTGGAGTTGAGCATCAAGACCAAACGGGGGATGACGTAGTGTCTCAGGCGGTGCTAGGGTCCTCGAGAGGGTAGCTGGAATGGGTGGAGGCACGGGAGCTCGGAAATCAGACCGGCGACTCCGATCCAACGAGCCGCCGAGGTATTTTGAGGTGTTTCGTGTAGCTCCCACTCGGTGAATATTGGCCGAGAGCGACGGCGAATCATGGATGACTTGGATTTGAGTCTTCGAGGACAAGTTGAAAGGATTGTATCACTTCTTCTGATGAGTCATATCGGTGGTGGCTCACGATGCGGAATGGTGTCTCTGCTGCGAGGATCTCACTTGGGATTATTTCAAGGCGTATCAGACGCGGAAATCGTTGGGTCTAATTACATTGATGTGCGGCATAAGGCATTTCGAGAGTTTGGTCCAAGGCGATAAGTCCGTGTCGAAATATGAAGCGAAATTTTAAGATTGAGCCGATATGCTAGAGGTATTGTGGTTTTGAACCGAGCGATGTGTTTCGGTTCGAGGATGGTTTGAGAGACAGTGAGATTGTTGATTGATCCACATCGGAGCGAGAGTTTGCTACTTTGGTTGAAAAGGCTAAGATAGCCGAAGGAATCAAGGAATCGCAAGGCGCGAGTTATGATCGGAACAAGCATAAGAGAGGATATGGATCATCCGGTCACCACCGGCAATGCTCGAAGAGGGTTAGGCGAGTGGGCGAATCAATGCGGAAGGCACCGCTCATCGCTAATCGAGAGGCAGTAGCAGTGTAACGATGTGGGAAGTATCATTGGGGCGAATGTTGGACCGGAGGGAAAGGATGTTTCGAGTGTGGCTCGCTAGATCATCGTGTGAGAGACTGTCCACGTAAGCAAGCTAGGAATCAGTCTGAGGGTCAAAGTCGTGCTCAGTTCAGGAAGGAGGGACCATCACCGCAGAGAGGTCGTAGTAATGGTTCTGGTCGAGGCCGCGAAGCATCGGGCAGAGGTGCAAGCAACATTGAGGCAAGGCAGCCTGGTTTGGTGTATGCTGCAAGACGTCGAGAGGAGGGTGACGCACTGGATGTCATAACCGGTACATTCTTAATCTTTGGTGTTCCATATACTGCTTTGATAGATGTGGGTTCAACACATTCATATGTTGCTAGTAGCATAGTCGAGACTATGAGCTTAGTTTCTGAGACTGCTTCTAGGAAGATGACCGTACTTAGCCCTTTAGGTCACTCTGTAGAAGTAGATAAGCTGTATAGGGATGTACCCCTAGAACTACAAGGGGTAGTGTTTGTAGCTGATCAGATGGAACTGCCGTTTGAGGAGTTCGATCTAATTCTTGGAATGGATTGGTTGGTCAAGTACCAAGCAAGTTTGGATTGCGCTGCTAAGCACATGGTTTTGAAGACATTTGAGGGTAAAGAGGTGGTCATGATAGGTAATAGAAGAGATTATCTATCTAACGTGGTATCTGCGTTGAAAGCTGTGAAGATGGTCAGGAAGGGCTGCGAAGCGTTTGTAGTTCATATGTGTGCTTTGGAAGCTAAGGAATCTTCGGTGGAGAATGTCCGAACTGTAAGGGAATATGCTGACGTATTTCCTGAAGAACTTCCGGGACTTCCTCCGGATCGTGAAGTTGAATTTGGTATAGATCTGTTGCACGAAGCGGCACCGTGTGTCTATAGCTCCGTATAGGATGGCACCAAGGAATTGATGGAATTGAAGGCTCGATTCGGGAGTTGTTGGATCGAGGTTTCATTCGACCAAGTATTTCGCCTTGGGAGCGCCTTGCATTACTTTTGTCAAGAAGAAGGATGGTTCGATGCGGATGTGTATTGACTACCGTCGATTAAATAAGTTGACGATCAAAAACAAGTATCCTTTGCCAAGGATAGATGACTTGTTTGATCACCAAAAAGAAATGCGATTTTCTCCAAGATTGATTTAAGGTCTGGATATCATCAGCTAAAGGTGAAAGAGGCTGATATCCATAAGACGGCTTTTCACACTCGGTATGGGCACTACGAGTTGCTGGTGATGCCATTTGGGTTGACTAACGCACCGGCAGTATTCATGGATATGATAAATCGGGTATTCCAGCAGTTTTTGGATCAGTTTGTTATGGTTTTTATAGACGATATTTTGATATACTCGAAGTCAGAGGAGGAGCATGATGCGCATTTGCGAGTAGTGTTGCAGATTCTGAGGGAAAAGCAGCTGTATGCCAAATTTAGTAAGTGCGAATTTTGGCTTAGAAAGGTGACTTTCTTGGGTCACGTTGTATTGGCCGAGGGGATTAGAGTGGATCCTCGGAAGATTGAATCGGTGTTGGACTGGAAGCTGCCTAAGTCAGTGGCTAAGATTCGGAGTTTCCTAGGTCTGGCGGGGTACTATCAAAGATTTGTGGAAGGATTTTCTTTGATCGCCGCACCGATGACCAAGTTGTTGAGGAAAGGAGTTCCATTTGTATGGACCGAGAAGCAGCAAGAAAGTTTCGACAAGTTGAAGAAGATTCTGACTGAAGCTCTAGTTTTGACTCAACCTGAGGCAGGCAAGGAATTCACGGTTTATTGTGATGCATCACATACCGGATGCAGGATGTGTCTTGATGCAAGAAGGGAAGGTAGTAGCTTACGATCTCTCGCTTGAGACCGCATGAGGCTAATTATCCGACGCATGACTTGGAATTAGCTTGTTGTGGTTTTCGCTTTGAAGATTTGGAGACACTATTTATGCGGAGAAAAGTCGATAGTCTACGGATCGGAAGAGTCCAAGTATCTTTTGACTCGAAAAGACTTGAATTGAGGCAGCGTAGATGGATCGAGTTGTTGAAGGACTATGACTATTCAATCGAGTATCATCTCAGCAAAGCTAACGTGGTGGCAGACGCGTTGAGCCGTTAGGTTGTATCGGATTTAAGATCAATGTTTGCTCGTCTTAGCTTATACGACGATGGGAGTCTTTTGGCAGAATTGCAAGTCAAGCCGACTTGGTTAGATCAGATCAAAGAGAAGCAGTTAGAGGATGATGGTTTGAATGATCGGAGGTTGCAGGTTCAGAACGGAGGTTTAGAGGATTATAATTTGTCCAGTGATGGAGTTTTGTGTTTTAAAGGGAGAGCTTGTATACCGAAGGATGTTGAGTTGAGACAAAGGATTCTTCGAGATGCACATAGCAGCCCATATGCTATGCATCCTGGAGGTAGCAAAATGTATCGGGATTTAAGAGAGCAGTTTTGGTGGCCAGGTCTGAAGCGGGAGGTAACTGAGTTTGTGGGCAAATGTCGACGTGTCAGCAAGTCAAAGCTGAACATCAATTGCCATCTGGGTTACTTCAGCCGGTGAAGATTCCACAGTAGAAGTGGAAGAGGATTACTATGGACTTTGTCAGTGGATTACCTCTTACGCCTAGTAAGAAGGACTCAGTATGGGTGATTCTGGATTGTTTGACTAAGTCAGCTCATTTCATTCCGGTTAGGATGGATTATTCGCTTCAGAGGTTAGCTAAGTTGTATGTGGCTGAGATAGTGAGGTTGCACGGTGTGCCTGTGTCGATCATCTCGGATAGAGATCCCAGATTTATGTCGAGGTTTTGGAGAGCGTTACATCAGGTGTTGGGTACACAGTTGGATTTCAGTACAGCATTTCATCCACAGTCTGACGGGCAGTCGGAAAGAGTTATTCAGATTTTGGAGGATATGTTGAGAGGATGTGTTTTGGACTTCAGAGGCAGCTGGGAAGAGTTTTTGCTATTAGCTGAGTTCGTATACAACAATAGTTATCAGTCAAGCATTAAGATGGCCCCATATGAGGCGTTGTATGGTAGGAGGTGTCGCACACCTACGTGTTGGACAGAGTTGGGTGGCGTCGGTTGTTAGGACCGAGTTGAGTTGGTTGCGGAGGCCGAGGATAAGGTTAAGATGATTGAGCTTGTCGAGAAGGAAGCTTCGGATAGGCAAAAGTCATATGCCGATCTCAAGCGGAGGATATAGAGTTTGTCGTGGGTGACAAAGTTTTTCTAAAGGTCTCGCCATGGAAGAAAGTGTTAAGATTTGGAAGAAAAGGCAAGTTAAGTCCAAGGTTCATTGGACCGTTTAAGGTGTTGAGACAGAGTGGGACGATGAGCTTATCGGCTGAGTTGCCGGAGGCGAGTCGATTCACAATGTGTTTCATGTCTCCATGCTTAGATGCTATCGTTACGATCCATCGCATGTCGTGGCGATGAGAGAAATAGAAGTGAGTCCAGTTGTGATGGAAGAGGAACACATGCGCATTCTAGAACGAGATGTGAAAGTTTTGCGTAGGAAGACAGTTCCTTTAGTGAAGGTCTTATGGCGGAATCATGGCGTAGAATAAGCTACGTGGGAACCGGAGGATACAATGAGTCAACAGTATCCTCAACTCTTTTGATCAGGTAATTTCAAGGACGAAATTTTCTTAAGGGGGGTCGAATTGTAATATCCCAAATTTGAGTATCATTTGTGTTGGCTTGAGTATGAATTTTGTGTGTTAGCATAGTCTTGTGAAGGCTTGATTTTATTTAAGAAGCTAGAATAATTTTTAGTATGGATTATTTAATGAAGTGAATTAGGTGAGCTTGACACTTAAGTTAATTCAAGTGTTAATTAAAGCATAAGAGGAGTAAGTGGCAAGTTGGTTAAGGAGCTTGAAAGGTGGCTTGAGGTTAGAGGTTCGAGTATCATGGAAAGCATTTTTGAAGACTTTATTTTTGTGTTCTAGCATTGATGGATGGTCAACCTATGTTTATGATAGTCTTGATCGAATGCATGCAAAGGGAAAATAAAATAGAAAAGCTTGGTTCGGCCATTTCTTTTGAATCAAATTAAGGTATGTGATTAATTCAGTTCTTGTTAATTTATACATTTTTGAGACCGTTGCTTCGAACTGTAACCGACCCATGTTGAAATTTTTAAATCTGAGCATGATTAAGATTCGGTCATTGATATTGTTATATGATAATTGATGTTTGGTGATTTTGTAACACCCTAAAATTCAAGTATCGAGTTATTGCATGTTTTAGTGTTAAGATTATGAAGGAAAATTTTATTTTTTCTTTTCGTGTTTATATAGCTCTGAAAAAGAGTATAGAATTATTGGGGTATGGAATAATTTTTAGTTTGAGAATTTATTGAAGTGGAGCAAGTGGCATTGACACTTAAGTTAATTAAAATGTCAAAGTGTAGCATAAGATGAGTAATGGCAAGGTGGTGTTGGCGCATGAGTTAGTGCATGAGGGGAGTGGTTCGAATCCCTTAGTTAGCATTTAGATAACTTTTATTTTTGCTCTTGTATGGTAAGTGTCGGCCAAGCTTAATTATGGTAAGTGTTGACCTTGTTATTTTTGGTTAGTAGATTAAAGGAATAAGGTAAGTGTTAACTTATGGTATGGAATCAAGAACTTTTGGAAAGATATGGGGACATAGGGCATGTATCAAGGAAAATGTTTTGGAAACTAATTCATGGCCATTTGACCATGAATTTGGACGGCAATGTGGCTAGGGGGGAGGTTGACCGAATTTGCTATTAGTTTGGCAAGGTTAGGAGATTGTGTTGGTCATTCCTAGCAACTTTTGTGCAAAGTTTTGTAATTCTTTCTCAACCTTTCTCCCTTGGTCGAAATTGAGCATTTGGTAAACCTTAATCTTTTGACCATTTGGGCATTTTTGCATATCACACTAGTACTCTTTTGTTTGCTTTGTCATAGTGCCAAAATTGCTAACTGTAATATCCCAAATTTGAGTATCATTTGTGTTGGCTTGAGTATGAATTTTGTGTGTTAGCATAGTCTTGTGAAGGCTTGATTTTATTTTTAGTATGGTTTATTTAATGAAGTGAATTAGGTGAGCTTGACACTTAAGTTAATTCAAGTGTTAATTAAAGCAAAAGAGGAGTAAGTAGCAAGTTGGTTAAGGAGCTTGAAAGGTGGCTTGAGGTTAGAGGTTCGAGTATCATGGAAAGCATTTTTGAAGACTTTATTTTTGTGTTCTAGCATTGATGGATGGTCAACCTATGTTTATGATAGGTTGGACCTTAAGTTTTTGGTAAGTTGAATTTTGGAAAAAGAAAAGCATGAAATAGGGGATAAGAATCTTAAGGTTATGGAAGGTTGGGGAGACATAAGGCTTGGTTGTAGGAAAATGTTTTGGAAAGTAATCTTAGGCCTTTAGTGAATGTATGTGGACGGTATGGGTGTCTAGGGGAGTGACCGAATTTTGTAAGTAGCTTTGAGGGGGAGGAATAGTTGGCCAATTTCTCCTTTTGAACATCTTTTTGCATTTTTTTTTCCCTCTCCAAAAACTTTCTCTTTGGCCGAATATTATCGTGCATTTTGGTGCAATTTTGCTTTTGGTTTTTAGCCTTATTTTGTGTAAACCAAATACCATTTCTCTTCTATCATTTGTCCTCTTGAAACCGAAGCAACATTGGAACTTTTGTGCATTTTTCTTCTTTGGCAAAATAGTGTTTGGCCGAACCTCTCTCTTTTCTTCATTTGACTTTTGTTCAATCACATTTTCTTTCTCTTCATTTTGGCCGAACCATTCTCTTCTTCAACCTCTCTCTTTTCTTTTCTTCTTTTTGATTTTTGATTAATCACATTTTCTTTCATCCTCTCTTGGCCGAATCTTTACCCATCTCAAATTCCACTTCTTTTTCATTCACTCAAAGTTTAAACATCCATTACCATTCTATTTCTCTTTTCTTTTTTTTTACGTCACCATAGCCGAATTTTTCTACTTCCTTTTAGTATTATTTTTGGCCGAATATTCAAGGGGAAACTCTCTTTGATTTTCTTCAATCGATTTTGGAAAAGGGTAAGTGTTCATGGCCGATTCTCTTCAATTCTTTTCTCGTCTCTATGTTATTTTCTTGTGGACTAAGGCCGAATCTATGGGCATTGGTTTGCAAGGTTCTAACCATTTTAGGAACCGATTTCTTTTAAGCTCTTCGGACGTTGGAAGCAATCGATCTAAGCCTCGTTTCATTGACAATCGTTTTGGGTAAGTTTAGGTAAGACTTGGTATTTCGAAGGATAACTATTCAGGATTTAGTGATATGGCCGAATGGCCTTTGTTCATAATCTTAATATTGGTCGATTGTAGGACAAGGTGATCTAGTGGTAGATCCGATCTTCGGACGTTAGTTATTGCTT
The DNA here is from genome assembly GCA_025503065.1 of Gossypium bickii. Lineage (NCBI taxonomy): Eukaryota > Viridiplantae > Streptophyta > Magnoliopsida > Malvales > Malvaceae > Gossypium > Gossypium bickii. Next base: position 51,108,707 of record CP106719.1, read on the forward strand.
TGGTGAAAGGTGTGTATCTTACACACTTTATAACTTGGTTTATATATGTATATATATATGTGTTAAATGACTATTCATGTTGTTAAAGCCGAAACTATGAGATATTGATATGATACCTTGATGGGTATGAGCAAGGATACGGGTAAGTCCGTTTCGATATGATGTTGCTATATGTTGTTTAATATCACGATATACGATATGTATTGGTTATATGTTCATATCAAAGTATATTGACATGATTTGGTTATCTATTGCATTAGTATGGGCAATAAGAGAGGAGGGGGAAGATTGATATCGTGTCTTCTGGACACCGGTGGTTTAGCACCACCAAAGATTTGGTATCACATTCGTGTCTTCGGACACCAGAGGTTTGGGACCTCATAGCGACTCGTCCCAGTGGTTAACACCACCGTGGGTTGGCCCCACTTTTGAGATATGGGATTGTCTGCCAGTGATTTGGTATCACACGTGGGTTGGCCCCACAACTTGATGATTCGTGACTTCGGTCACCAGTGGTTTGGCACCATCAATGATTGGGTATCACATTCGTGTCTTCGGACACCAGAGGTTTGGGACCTCATAGCGTCTTGTCCCTGTGGATTAATTCCACCGTGGGTTGGCCCCACTTTTGAGATATGGGATCGTGCGCCGGTGATTTGGTATCTCACGTGGGTTGGCCCCACACTTAATTATTCGTGACTTTGGTCACCAAATGATTTGGTATCACAATTGTGTCTTTGGACACCGTTGGTTTGGCACCACCACCGGTGGTTTGGTACCACACGGGTAGAAAAGGAGTTATGGATGGCTAGGTTGGGTGCATTATACATGTATGTGCTTTGTTATAATTTGTGTAAGTATGTGGCATTTACCCGAGAGGGAATATGCACTGAGTCTTAGTGACTCACCTTCTCCTTATCATTTCAGATTCGTGAGATCGCGGATGAGGAGCCGGATGAACTCGAGGAGGCCATGCAATAAATTTTGGTTCTACGTGAACTTTGGTTTGAGAACTTTACTTTATTTATATTTGGTTTTTATATTTTGTGGGTTTGTAATAAGGCCTCTCTAAATTATGGTTTGGATTATTTTTATGTTTTGAGCATGTTTTAAATATGGGTTATAAATTTCTTGATTATTATAATAAATTGAGCACAAAGTTTTCTAAACTATACAACGCGATGATTTTAAAAGCGTTACCATCGGGTAACATAAATTATTTGACAATTTTAACAACTTAAGTGTCTTCGATAATTTAAATGATTTTCAAATATTAAGTTTCTACATTCAAATGCAAATGGCTTTCAAAGTAAATATTCGAGTTTTCTTAAAATGATATAAATGTTTTCTAACCTATGATTTATTCGCCTATTTTAAAGTTTTACGTAATTTCAAAGTAAATTATTAGTTTTAACTTATTATATACCTGATTTCTTCAAATAGAGAATTTCAAAAGGGTTTTTCACAAAAATTAAATCGTTAACTCGTTTTTTTCTTCAAAGTATTTTCCTCAGTGACATACCAGATTCGGTCATGGCGTATTGACCGAGTTTGGGGTGTTACACTAACACCAAAAAGACCATTCTTTTTCCTTCTCTTTTCCTCATCGCCGAATGTGCCTTGCTTCTTATCACATCTTTTTCTTTCTCTTTTCTTCTCTTTGAAAACCGAAACACCATCATCATTATATCTTTCTTCCATCTCTTAATTCTTTTTCAATCATATTTTCTCCATTATTTCTCCAATGGCCGAATGTTAGTGTGCCCATAGCCGAACCATTTTCTTTTCTTTGGGTATACAAAACCGAATCCTCCATCATTCACAAACATTATTCACAATCTTTTCTTTTCAATCGTGGACAATAGGTAAGGGTTCTTTCTAGTTTACGATTAGTTAATATTTGTTTTGGCTGAATCTTGATGGTGGTAAGAAGGATCTTTTGGATCGAAAATTATCGCTCATTCTATTAACGCTTTCATTTGTTATACTTTAGTGCGATAGTGGATGATCGGAACTCAAGTGTTTGTGAGTATCATAGAGCGTTGGAATATATTTAAGGTGTTAAGGGAACGTTTTGGTCGACTCTCTTTTTGTGGAACAAGGATATTGTGGTAAGGAAATCTCACTCCTAAAAACCTTTGGTCATATTGTTTTCGATATTATGTTAGTTTGGACTTATGATCTTTTGTCATTGAAGACAATCAAGATAGGGAAGAAAAGGGCGGTGTTTAGTGTTCGGAAGAAGGGAGGTTCCGTTAATCCCCCTAAGTATAAACAAAGGGCTATTTCGAATCCGAGATTTTCCACCGGGTTGTGGGCGCTCATCCGAGGAGAATCAATTGTTTGAAGTTGTTCGTACTCCAACCTTTGTTTGTTCATGGATTTGCATCGGTTAATGAACCATCAATCGGGAGAAACCGCAAGTAAGTAGTTCAAAAATCCGAGGTAAAAGTTTAGATCATTATTTTTAAGATTGGTTTCGTTAATAAATTATAGCGTTTTAATTTATCGTGATGCGTATAGGTATCGATTTAATGGGAAAGTCTAGTTCTCACTATAACCAGTGTGTAACTTTACACTTATCTCTCGGGTTAGATATCAAACCGTAAGTATTGTGATAAAATCGTAAAAATGGCAAAATCAGAAAACACGTAGTAATGGACACTTTTGTGTAAATGCATGAAAATGGTTAAAGTCGGGAAAATTACGAAAACTTGCTAGATCGATAAATTGAGCCGAAATATTGCTAGTTCGATAAATTGAGCCGAAATATTGCTAGATCGATAAATTGAGCCGAAATATTGCTAGATCGATATATTGGGCCGAGAAACTGCTAGATCGCTAAATGGGCCAAAAACTTTCTAGTTCGATATATGGGCCAAAGTTTGCTAGATTGCTAAATGGGCTAAATACTATTTTGTTTAATAGGCCCAAAAGAAAAGTTTAATTATAGACTCATTTGCAATATGGGTTATTTTAATAAATTATTATATGACTAAAGTTTGTTATGCATACATAATTACATGGGACGGGATATATGATGAAGAGAAGAAAGGCCTGTGGCCACGAATCTAGTTCGGTGTCTCTGCCACAAATTTTTATGGCTTAATGCCTCTAGTTCGGTGACTATGTCACAATCTAGTTCGGTAGTGCACTACAATATTATTAAAAAGGCTTAATACCTACGATTTGTTTGGCGGGGTGGGTTGACTTGATCCCCACAGGTGTGCTGGTTGATACGGGGGTGTGTAGCGGATGGAAATTAGGCTTGGATTGGGAAATTCATTTTTCATGTATTTTATATATTTTATTTCATTTTATATTGTTAAAATTTGTAAATTGGGCTCTAGCCCAAATTAATACCTTGATGGTCTGGCCCAATAATGGTGGTAAGTGAGTTACACACTGAGTTCCTTGTAACTCACCCCGTTTTATTATCCATCTCAGGTAATGGAAATTGATGTGGACTTGGGCCGGGGATGACTTGGTGGAGGCCATACTACAAGCTTGGGTTTTATAAACTATGAACTTTATTTAAGTTACTTATTTTAATTACTATTTTGGGTATGATGTAATAAGGTCTCTAATTGAATTTTTATGGATTTTATGTGTGGATGGATTTAAATTTTGTTTTAATATGGGCTTATGTTAAATCTATAAGATTATCTTAAAAATATTGGGTTTTATTACAATTTGGACACCTTAATTACTTTTCAATCTCTTTCAAATTCTTTTAAAACTACGTTAAGGTTTTGACAAATATATATAAGATTTCAAACAAGTATATTTTTCCAAATTCATAAATTTTAAATCATTGTACTTAGTTTTTATTAAACCTTATTTTTTAAAGGTTTTTGCATTACGGTTTTACTTAAATCATTAAAGAATTTTGGATGTTCGATCGGTGTGACAAACCAAATCTCGTCTTAACGCATAGACCTGGTTTGGGGTGTTACAGATTTTAATTTTAAGATAGTATTAAGATTGATAAGTTTTGTATTGAAGTTTTGGTAAAAATTGAGTAAATAGGACTAATTTGTGAAAATAAAATTTTAGAAGGGCTTAATTGTAAAATAAATAAAATGGGAGGGCTTATAAAGACCCTAGGAATATTCGGCCCTTGTATAGTCTTGACAAATTGTGAGTATTTTGTGTTTTGTATAATTAGTACCAAAATGCAAAAATGTGAAATAATAGGGGTAAAATGGTAATTTGCATGTTGATGTGTTTTGGGACTAAATTGATGTGAATTGTACTTGAATAAGCTGAATTTAATGTGTTTTAGATTAAGAGCAAAGAAAAACGAAATTAGATCTGGGAAAGACGAAAGTTCTTGAATAGCCGATTTACACGGTCTATCGACAGCCGAGGTAAGTCCTTAAGTTAAAATATATCAAATAGTTATTTATGAACATGTTTAATGATATTATTTGATAAATTTGAGTATGAATTTATGTGTTAGCCGATTGTAAAGGTCTTACATTGGATTGGATATGTTTTGTAAATGCAAAATGTATAAGTACATTTGATATGATATGTGAATGTGATTCGGGTATATGATTCATTGGTAATAGTAGTATTGAGAAATGTAAGTTGATGGATTAACTATGTTATTAATGAAATTCAGTAATTTTGTGCATGAATATATGCGATAGCCGAATGTGGGAATAAGGTTGAGTTGAAATGTAATTGTTAATTTTATTATGAGTAAGCTTGTTCAGCTTGAAATGTGAAGTTAAAATGAAGTATATTTGATGTTGTGGTTTAGCATTAAAGTGTATTGAATGGATAATTAGGGTGACCTATTTCGGGCTTTGTGCCTAGCAAGCCTTGTGCCGGTGACCTATTTCGGGCTTTGTGCCTAGCAAGCCTTGTGCCGGTGACCTATTTCGGGCTTTGTGCCTAGCAGGCCTTGTGCCGGTGACATAATTCGGGCTTATTGCCTAGCAGGCTTAATGCTGGTGATTAACTTCAGACTTTGAGTTCAGCAGGCCCAGTGCCGGTGAATGTGATTTGAGCTTGGAGTATATGAGAACCGAATTATGATTATATCAAGAAATTTCAGCTTTGAAACATGAAACATAATAATTCGACAGAGAGGTAAGTATTTCATATTCATGTTATTCAAGAAAATAATGAACTAGTATATGAGGAATTGATTGTCTTATACAATGATTTATGATAGATGTGTGTATATATATATACATGTTATATCGTGTGGTAATTGATTCTTAAAATTTCGAATGGATTAAGTCTATTGGATAAGCATATGTTATTTACGTATGTCTTTGATATACTTAGTGATTGGTGTGTATGAGTAAGAAAGGTTAAGCTTTCATGTCAAGTGCATTAATGACATTCGGTTACCTTGGCTCTATAGGTAAAATTTTGTACCACTTATGTTTGAATTGGTGATAGAAAATGTTAATTTGAATGGTTGGATATATGTTATTTATGTATATGTTTTCTTAAGACCTACCAAGCTAGCAAGCTTACTGTGTGTATGTGTGTATTTGTTTCCCTCTGTTTTATAGATCCGGTTAAGGCTACGAGCTTAAAAGGATCGTCAAGAAAGTCGTCCACACCATCAATCTATTTTGGTACTCTTAAATTTGGGTTTTCGGTTAAAGGCATGTATAGCAAAGACTGTGATTTTGTTAAGATGATAACTTTTGTCTATGTATATATTAGCCATGCGAATATGGCTTATATTTGATGTTAGTTGAAGTAGAAATATTCGGCTTATTTAAATGGTCAAATGATGTGCATGGATGAATATTAGTTTTGAATATATATTCGGCCATAGTCTAGATGTATATTTTAGATATAGTTAGATCATGATTGTTGTATTGTATGCATGATTTGGTTCATGGGCTATACATGCATTCCTTACTAAAATCTGGAGAGATTGTAATTATAGAATTCGACTAGTTATATTAACTTGAGTGAATGGTATGCTAATAGTAATAATTTTTGTGATTATTAAATTGTTCATTTTGGCTTTGACTTATTAAATTCAAAATGAGAATTACATTATGGATTATATATATATGTATATGTACGGTCAAAGTCTTTACGTCTATAATAGGTACAAATGTGGTTTTGTGAAATAGCATATATAATTAGTAAGTAAGAAACGTTATATATATAAGTGTTTTATTTATTTATTTATTTATTTTATATATTAAAATGTTTAGAACCGTTACAGCTTATTTGATAATCTAGTATTTGAAATAATATGGTATAGTATTTGTAAGTTAGAATATGTATTGATTTCAATAAATGAATTTTTGAAAGATATGAACTGTACTTTATGTTCTTATAAGTAATATAAGAATTATAGATTTGCAATGCATGTACCTTATAGACATTTTAGATTCAACTGGATAGCAAATGAATTCATGTGAGCTTTGCTTTGATAAAATAATGAGTTTCGATGAATGCCTACGATGATCTATGTATAGTTCGATAATGCCTCATAACTCAAATTCGGCGACGGATACGGGTTAGGGGTGTTACATTTGATTGGTATCAGAGCCTACGGTTAGTCGATTCTAGGACTACCGTAGCACTTGAGGGTCTAGCTATACATGCCTTTATTGTATATTTGATAGTGTGGTGACTTCTGACATTCCGAACTGTGTTTTATATAGTAAATGGACACTGATCCTGAAAGAGCCGTAGCGGATGATGTAGAGAGTGTAGCGCCTGATCGTGCACGCGGATCAGTGCTGGTAGACTCTCTACCAATTTCGGGTAGCCACGAGGGGGAGGCTAAACAAGCCTTCTATCAGATGATGAACGAGTGGTTTACCCGGCTTATTCGAACTAACCCGTGTACACCAACCTCCACCCTGAATAATCCAACTCGATACCTTCAAAGACTTCGATGATAGATCCGATGAGATGTAGTAGGCCTCTAGTTGATAAAATCAGGAAATTTGGGGCCGAAGAATTCAGGGCCAATGATGACGATGACGCAGAGCGAGCCGAAATGTGGCTTGATAACACTATCCGGGTACTTGATGAGCTATCTTGTACTCGCATTTAATGCCCGAAGTGTGCTATCTTTACTTGGGACACTTGCATATCATCGGTGGAATACACTAGTATCAGTGGTTCCAAAAGAAAAAGTGACGTGGGATTTCTTCCAGAATGAATTCCGCAAGAAATATATTAGCCAGAGGTTCATCGACCAGAAACGTAAAGAATTTCTTGAACTAAAACAGGGGCAAATGACCGTGACTGAATATGAGCGTAAATTTGTCAGATTGAGCCGATATGCCCGAGAGTGTGTATCAACTGAAGCCATTATGTGCAAAAGGTTCGAAGACGGTTTGAATAAAGATATAAAGTTGCTTGTTGGCATTCTTGAAATCAAAGAGCTTGTGACTCTAGTCGAGTGAGCTTGCAAAGCTGAAGAGCTCGGGAAGGAGAAAAGAAAGGCTAAGACAGAAGCTAGAGACACTCGTAAGAGATCGTCGGGTAAGACTTTCCATTCCACATCTAAGAAGTTCAGAGATGACTTCAGCCGACATAAAGCTACTTCAAACTTACCTAGACGAGATCGACCTCCAGTGGGCTCCCGAGCTACCTCGATGGCCAGTGTTGGTAACGCTCCACAGAATCGAGTTGAATGCAAGCACTGTGGGAAATGGCATTCCGGGAGTTGTAGATTCCATGATTGGTCTTTTTTTAAATGTGGATCGTCAGATCATTTTATTAGGGAATGTCCGATGTTAGTTGAGCGAAATACGCTCGAAACATTAAGTCGAGCAACACGCGTCCGGTCACGAGGTAGGCCACCCAAACATTCAGGCAATGTAGGTGGTAGTCAGAGAGGAACGAAGAACACTGCAGTTCGATCTGAGGCTAGAGCTCCAGCTAGAGCTTATGCTACACGAGCCAGAGAGGATGCTTCCTCCTCCGATGTCATTATCGGTACTTTCACCCTTTATGATACTACTGTGATTGCATTGATTGATCCTGGTTCGACTCATTCATATGTGTGTGAAACTCTAGTATTCGGTAAGACTCTGCCAGTTGAGTCTACTGAGTTCATGATTCGTGTGTCCAACCCTTTGGCTAGATGTGTGCTTGTTAATAAAGTGTGTAGAGGTTGCCCGTTGATGATTCGGGATTCTTGCTTTCCAGCCGATTTAATGTTGTTGCCTTTCGATGAGTTCGATATAATTTTGGGAATGGACTGGTTAACTTCACATGATGCAGTGGTGAATTGCAAAAGAAAGCTTATTGATTTGAGATGCCAGAACGGTGAGATCATCAGAATTGAATCCAGTGATTTAAATGGGTTTCCTATAGTAATATCCTCGATGTTAGCCCGGAAGTATGTGAGAAAAGGGTGCGAAGCTTATTTGGCCTACATACTTGATAATAAAGTGTCCGAAAAGCATATTGAATCAGATCGGTTGTGTGTGAATACCCGCAGGTGTTTCTGAAGAACTACCGGTTTACCACCGATCACGAGAGATTGAGTTCGGCATTGAATTAGTACAGAACGACTCCGATCTCGATAGCTCCGTGATCGGATGGCACCTCTCGAGTTAAAAGAGTTGAAAGCACAATTTGCAAGAGTTAACAGATAGGGTTTTTGCACAACCGATTTTCTCTCCTTGGGTGCACCGATTCTTTTGTGAAAAGAAAAGATGGAACGATGCGAATGTGTATTGATTATCGACAATGAATAAGGTAACTATAAAGAATAAGTATCCGCTACATCGGATTGATGATTTGTTTGATCAGTTGAAAGGGGCTTCAGTATTTTCGAAGATAGATTTGAGATCGGGTTATTATCAGTTGCGACTCAGAGATACAGATGTGCCAAAGACTGCATTTCGGACGAGGTACGGACATTTTGAGTTTCTGGTTATGCCTTTTGGACTCACTAATGCACCTGCTGTTTTTATGGATCTAATGAATCGAGTCTTTAGACAGTTTTTGGATCGGTTTGTAGTAGTGTTTATTGATAATATACTGATCTACTCTAAAGATGAAACCGAGCATGCCGAGCATTTGAGATTAGTCTATAAACTTTGAGAGATCAACAGTTGTATGCAAAGTTTAGTAAGTGTGAGTTCTGGATGAAAGAGGTTAGCTTTTTGGGACATGTTGTTTCAGCATCAGGTATTCGAGTCGATCCGAACAAAATCTTGGCTATACTTGATTGGAAGCCACCGAAAAATGTTTCCGAGATTTGAAGCTTTTTGGGACTTGCGGGCTACTACAGACGGTTTGTGAAAGGTTTTTCTGTGATAGCTACACCTTTGACAAAGCTACTATAGAAAGATGTAAAGTTCGAGTGGCCGGAAAAGTGTCAGAAGAGTTTCGATCAGTTGAAAGCCCTTTTGACGGAAGCTCCAGTTTTAGCTCAGCCTGAATCGGGTAACGAATTTGTTGTGTATTCTGATGCTTCCTTAAGTGGTTTGGGCTGTGTATTGATGTAGGAAGGCAAAGTAGTAGCCTACGCATCGAGACAATTGAAGCCGCATGAAAGAAATTATTCAACGCATGATTTAGAGCTTGTAGCCGTTGTGTTCGCACTGAAGATTTGGCGTCATTACTTATTCGGCGAGAAATGCCATGTTTACTCGGATCACAAAAGTCTGAAGTATTTGATGACTCAAAAAGACTTAAATTTAAGACAGCTCAGGTGGTTGGAATTGCTAAAAGATTACGAATTGGTAATTGACTATCATCCGGGAAAAGCTAACGTTGTTGTGGATGCACTAAGTCAAAAATCATTGTTTGCTCTTTGTGCGTTGAACGCACATGTGGTTATGTCTAGAGATGGTTCGATCATAGCTGAGATGAAGGCTAGACCATTGTTTATTCAGCAAATTAGCGATGCACAGAAAGTTGACAAAGATATGACTTCTAGACGAGCACAATGTAAAAATGATTCAGAGGTAGAGTTTCGAATTGATAAAAATGACTGTTTGACCTATAAAGGCCGATTGTGTGTACCGGGAAATGCTAACTTGATTCAGATGATTCTGAGTGAGGCTCATAGTGGTCGATTATCAATACATCCAGGTAGCACAAAGATGTATAATGATTTGAAACAGTTCTATTGGTGGCCGAGCATGAAACGGGATATATCTGAATTTGTTTCGAAATGCTTAGTTTGTCAGCAAGTAAAGCTGAGCATCAAGTGCCATCCGGACTACTTCAACCAATCATGATACCTGAATGGAAATGGGATAGAATTACAATGGATTTTGTATCCGGTTTCCCTATGACACCAAGTAAGAAAGATGCCGTCTGGGTTATAGTTGATAGACTGACTAAATCAGCTCATTTTGTGCCAGTTCGTTCAGACTATTCACTCGATAAACTGGCTGAATTGTACGTATCACAGATTGTGAGATTGCATGGTGTACCGAGTTCCATTGTTTCAGACAGAGACCCGAGATTCACATCGCGGTTTTGGAAGAAGTTGCAAGATGCTTTAGGTACTAAACTTCATTTTAGTACAGCCTTTCATCCGTAGACAGATGGTCAGTCTGAGCGAACTATTCAGATACTTGAGGACATGTTGAGATGTTGCGTTCTTGAGTTTGAAGGTACTTGGGAACGATACCTACCTTTGATTGAATTTGCTTACAATAATAGCTTTCAATTCAGTATCAAAATGGCACCCTATGAAGCTTTGTACGGTCGCAAGTGTCGAACACCATTATATTGGATTGAGCTTAGTGAGAACAAGATACACAGGGTCGATTTGATCAAAGAAACTGAACAAAAAGTAGCTATGATCAGAGATACGTTGAAGGCTGCCTCAGATCGACAAAAGTCCTATACTGATTTGAAGCGTAAAGACATTGAATTTCAGGTCGGAGATCGAGTATTCTTAAAAGTTTCTCCATGGAAGAAAGTACTCCGATTTGGTCGGAAAGGCAAGTTGAGTCCGAGATTTATCGGATCATATGAAATCATTGAACGTATTGGGCCTGTTGCTTATAGATTGAAGTTGCCCTCTGAGTTAGAAAGGATACATGGCGTATTTCACGTTTCGATGCTTCGTAAGTACAGATCAGATCCATCTCATGTGATCACACCGTCTGAGATTGAAATCCGATCCGATTTACCATATGATGAAGAACCGATCCGTATCTTAGCTCAGGAAATGAAAGAGTTAAGAAACAAGAGAATACCATTAGTGAAAGTATTATGGAATCGGCACGGAGTTGAAGAGGCTACGTGGGAGCCTGAAGATTCAATGAGGCAACAATATCCGACGTTGTTTAACGGTAAGATTTTCGGGGACGAAAATCCTTAAGGGGGGAGAGTTGTAACAGACCGAATATGACCCCAATCGGAACGGTGGTTTTGGGACCACGAATCCGAGTCTGAGAAATATTGTTATAGTATATTTTGTGTTCATTTTATGTGAATTAATGTGTGTGAAAGTCTCGTAGAAAAATCTTACTGTTTGTGTGGTTAATTTAGAAAAAGGACTTAATTGCATAAATCGTAAAAGTTGCTTACTAAAGTGAAAAGTACCCAAGTGTCAATGGCTTTTTAATATGATGCACTAAATGAGCAATTTGTCCACTTTACATGTTAGTGGCCGGCCATGGACAACATTAACCTTTTATTATATTGTTTAGCTATGTTATAATAAAGGCTAAATTGGTAATTCATTTATAACTTAATATAAATGATAAAAAAACACAAATGAAAGATGAGTGTTCATCTTTTTAGTCTTGACCGAATGCATGCAAAGGGAAAATAAAATAGAAAAGCTTGGTTCGGCCATTTCTTTTGAATCAAATTAAGGTATGTGATTAATTCGGTTCTTGTTAATTTATACATTTTTGAGACCGTTGCTTGAATCAGAATCAAACCATGTTGAAATTTTTAAATCTGAGCATGATTAAGATTCGGCCATTAATATTGTTATATGATAATTGATGTTTGGTGATTTTAATTTTAAGATAGTATTAAGATTGATAAGTTTTGTATTGAAGTTTTGGTAAAAATTGAGTAAATAGGACCAATTTGTGAAAATAAAATTTTAGAAGGGCTTAATTGCAAAATAAATAAAATGGGAGGGCTTGTAAAGACCTTAGGAATATTCGGCCCTTGTATAGTCTTGACAAATTGTGAGTATTTTGTGTTTTGTGTAATTAGTACCAAAATGCAAAAATGTGAAATAGTAGGGGTAAAATGGTAATTTGCATGTTGATGTGTTTTGGGACTAAATTGATGTGAATTGTACTTGAATAAGCTGAATTTAATGTGTTTTAGATCAAGAGCAAAGAAAAATGGAATTAGATCGGGGAAAGAGAAGGTTCTCGAATAGCCGATTTACACGGTCTATCGACAGCCTAGGTAAGTCCTTAAGTTAAAATATATCAAAGACTTATTTATGAACATGTTTAATGATATTATTTGATAAATTTGAGTATGAATTTATGTGTTAGCCGATTGTAAAGGTCTTACATTGGATTGGATATGTTTTGTAAATGCAAAATGAATAAGTACATTTGATATGATATGTGAATGTGATTCGGGTATATGATTCATTGGTAATGGTAGTATTGAGAAATGTAAGTTGATGGATTAATTATGTTATTAATGAAATTTAGTAATTTTGTGCATGAATATATGTGATAACCGAATGTGGGAATAAGGTTGAGTTGAAATGTAATTGTTAATTTTATTATGAATAAGCTTGTTCAGCTTGAAATGTGAAGTTAAAATGAAGTATATTTGATGTTGCGATTTAGCATTAAGTGATGTGTATAGTGTATTGAATGGATAATTGGGGTGACCTATTTCGGGCTTTGTGCCTAGCAGGCCTTGTGCCGGTGACCTATTTCGGGCTTTGTGCCTAGCAGACCTTGTGCCGGTGACCTATTTCGGGCTTTGTGCCTAGCAGGCCTTGTGCCGGTGACATAATTCGGGCTTTGTGCCTAGCAGGCCTTGTGCCGGTGACATAATTCGGGCTTATTGCCTAGCAGGCTTAATGCCAGTGATTAACTTCGGACTTTGAGTTCAGCAGGCCCAGTGCCGGTGAATGTGATTTGAGCTTGGAGTATATAAGAACCGAATTATGATTATATCAAGAAATTTTAGCTTTGAAAGGTAAGTATTTCACATTCATGTTATTCAAGAAAATAATGAACTAGTATATGAGGAATTGATTGTCTTATACATTGATTTATGATTGATGTGTTTATATATATATACATGTTATATCGTGTGGTAATTGATTCTTAAAATTTTGAATGGATTAAGTCTATTGGATAAGCATATGTTATTTACGTATGTCTTTGATATACTTAGTGATTGGTGTGTATGAGTAAGAAAGGTTAAGCTTTCATGTCAAATGCGTTAATGACATTCGGTTACCTTGGCTCTATAGGTAAAGTTTTGTACCACTTATGTTTGAATTGGTGATAGAAGATGTTAATTTGAATGGTTGGATATATGTTATTTATGTATATGTTTTCTTAAGACTTACCAAGCTAGCAAGCTTACCGTGTGTATGTGTGTATTTGTTTCCCTCTATTTTATAGATCCGGTTAAGGCTACGAGCTTAAAGGGATCGTCAAGAAAGTCGTCCACACCATCAACCTATTTTGGTACTCTTAAATTTCGGTTTTCGGTTAAAGGCATGTATAGCAAAGACTGTGATTTTGTTAAGATGATAACTTTTGTCTATGTATATATTAGCCATGTGAATATGGCTTATATTTGATGTTAGTTGAAGTAGAAATATTCGGCTTATTTAAATGGTCAAATGATGTGCATGGATGAATATTAGTTTTGGATATATATTCGGCCATAGTCTAGATGTATATTGTAGATATAGTTAGATCATGATTGTTGCATTGTATGCATGATTTGGTTCATGGGCTATACATGCATTCCGTACTAAAATTTGGAGAGATTGTAATTATAGAATTCGACTAGTTATATTAACTTGAGTGAATGGTATGCTAATAGTAATAATTTTTGTGATTATTAAATTGCTCATTTTGGCTTTGACTTATTAAATTCAAAATGAGAATTACATTATGGATTATATATATATGTACGGTCATAGTCTTTATATCTATAATAGGTACAAATGTGGTTTTGTGAAATAACATATATAATTAGTAAGTAAGAAACGTTATATATATATGAGTGTTTTATTTATTTATTTATTTATTTTATATATTAAAATGTTTAGAACCGTTATAGCGTATATGATAATTTAGTATTTGAAATAATGTGGTATAGTATTTGTAAGTTAGAATATGCATTGATTTCAGTAAATGAATTTTTGAAAGATATGAACTGTACTTTATGTTCTTATAAGTAATATAAGAATTATAGATTTGCAATGCATGTACCTTATAGACATTTTAGATTCAATTGGATACGCAAATGAATTCATGTGAGCTTTGCTTTGATAAAATAATGAGTTTCGATGAATACCTACGATGATCTATGTATAGTCCGATAATGCCTCATAACTCAAATCCGGCGACGGATACGGGTTAGGGGTGTTACACTCTAACCTTCCAAAATCACTTATCTAATAGGTCCAACTTGCATTTAAGCCGATCTCTTGTTCTCAAAAATTTTAAATGCTACTACGCTCAAGGCCCATTGTGCCTAATCCTACTAGGCCCAATTTCAGGATGTTACAAATTTACCCTCCTTAAAGAAATTTCGTCCTCGAAATTTCCAACTACAGGAACAGTCGTACAAACTAACCTACAACACTACGCTCACGCTGCGCACTCTGATTCCAATAACCCTAATATACTTTTAACTAGAATTTAGAACTCCTACACATGCTCAAAAACACCTAGCCATTCAAGCAGACAAATATTTCATACGCAACCAACTCTATATCCAAACATCACATCCAAACCAAACACACAGAATTGATACCAGAAATACAGCATATAACAAAGCAAAGTATCAGGAAACTTACAGTGCATATTGGTGCCAGAGACTCGGGTGCCATACTTCCAAAAAAATAGATATATATTTTCTAAACCATTTGTAACACCCCAACCCGGTCAAAACACTACGACTGAATCCGGCATGTCACAGGGAAAAACTCTTTGGACAAAACAAGTTGTGAATTCGAAAACGCACCTTGAAACGAGATTGGATACTTGAAAATTTTTGAAGGAAGGAACTCTTTGCAAAAAAACATTGTTTTAGATACAAATTGAAAACCATTTCTAAACTCTTGACTTTACGTAAACTTAGTTTGGAAGTAGCTTAACCCAAATAGCATTATTACTTTACTTGTTCTTACCCGATGGTAAAGTTTAGAAAACTCATCGAGTTGTACAATTTAGAAAACATTGATTATCAGGTTATTAAAATAGGTCGAGTAGTTTACTTAAGCAATATTTAATAAAACTTTAAGCAGATAAAATAATCCCAAAAATATAAAATAAATGGCCTTATTACAAACCCCAAATAAAACCAAATTAAACAAAGTACCCAAAACTGTAAGTCAATGTAAAACGAAAAGCAATTTTGCATGGCCACCTCGAGTCCGCCCGGCACCTCATCCACGATCAACGAGTCACCTGAAAAAGATAAGGGAAGAGGTGAGTCACCAAGACTCAGTGCATAATCCCCCTCCGGATTGTAGCAACACTCTCACACAGTTCATAATCAAGCAAATATATCATGCAACCCAAACCTAGCCATCCACAATTCCTTTTTCTACCCCGTGTGGTACCAAACCACTGGTGGTGGCAAACCACTGGTGACCCAAAGTCACCGATATCATAGTATAAATGTGGTACCAAACCACTAGTGGTGCCAAACCACTGGTGACCAAAGTCACGAATAATCCATATGTGGGGCCAACCTACTTTGTGATTCCAAATCACTGGCGACAATCCCTTTTTATAAAATGTGGGGCCAACCCACTGTGGTGCTAAGCCACTGGGACGAGTCGCTAAATCCATTGTGGTGCCAAACCACTGGTGACCCAAAATCACAAATATTAAATGTGGTACCAAACCACTAGTCACCCAAAGTCACAGATATCATATCTTCCCCCTCCTCTCATAACACCCACAATACTGCACATGCATATACATACCATGTCAACATGCTTAATCATTTAACGCATATCAAAACATAACATATACAATTTCATTAGAAATCAAGTATCAGTATCTCATCAGAATGGACTTACTCGGAGTCCCTGCTCATACCCATAAGGGTACTATAACGAAATCCACACAGTTTCTGGCTTTTAACATTGTTTAAGTTATCAACATATTATACATCGAATATGAAGTGTGTAAGAGATACACACCTGATTACTAACGAGACTAACGGATCCCGATACACAAGATCTACTCACGAATCGAGTGAAACTCGGGAACCCAAATGTTTGATCTCCCCCTTCCTATATTCGATCACCATAACATCATTAGCAAAGAGCCATTCGGCTTAACCAAGAAATCTCGAAGAGTTAACGCACAAGACAACCAATCTTACCTTAACACCTTTCGATCTTTAAGTAAATCCCGAAGTAACGCGATGACAATCTCCCCCTACAATCGGCTAAACACTAGACATCATAAACGAGTAGCCTTCGGCTTTTCAAATAAATAATAGAAGGGTTGAATTGATAAATACCCTTACCACAGTTCTTAACGCAACCGATTGGAAAAGGAATGATGACCTCGATCCGCTGTTACAAAGCCCGAAAGAACATTCATGAGTGCCAAGAGAATTTGATCTCATAGATGAATAAGAATCATGACAACAAATGCCAAAATTTGGCTTTTGTTCCATATGAGTCGATAGAGAAAGAAAAGAGAAGATAGGAAAGATTCGGCCATAACAAACCTACCCCCTCCAAAAGCTGAAGTCGATCCACCAACCAACAAGAGAAGAAGAAAAGAGATAGATCTACACTGGCTGATATTTGGCCAAAGGGTTAGAACAAGAAGAGAAAAGTAGAGAGGTTTCGGCAAGAGAATAAACTACTAAGGGGGTTCGGCTAATTAACCAAAATGGAAGTAGAAAGCAAAGAGATGAATGATGGATGAGGTTTTCGGTTCTTAAGGTTTCGGCAATGGTGGTGGAATGATCAAGATGAATTTAGTTATGGCTTGAGAAAGAAGATCAAAGGAGATTCGGTCAACCCAAATAGGAGTAGAGAACCAAAAGATGAAATGGGGTTTAGAGGGAAAAAGGTTTCGATTTCAAAGGGAAAAAGAGAAGCTCAAATGGTTCAATGGCAACTCGGCTTGTTGCTTCAGAGGAAAATTGAAAAGTGCTTAAGAGGTTTCGGCTTTTGTTTCAAAACAAAAAGCATTAAGGGAGGCTTAGCCGAAAATGCTCACCTAGGTTGACTATAGAGAAATGGCACACCTACTAAGCTTCCCAACTGAATACTCCTCCTCTCAACAGTCCAAGTTTCGAGCAACACCTCAAGTCCCTCATGACCACTCATTCAAATCTGTTTGAATGAGTCAAACTCCATAATTTTCTCTCTTCCACCCATTTTGAATTTGTTGACTTGATCAGCAGCTATCCACCAGAGTTCCAACTGAGCACAACTCTTCCCCTCTCTGGCATCAAAAAGAAATTCCCAAAGAGGGATTCCTACAGCTCGAACCTCAGCTCCCTTCCCCTGCTTGTGGCGTCAATCCTCAAGGCTCTAAGTGGCGCCTTCTTGCCACTTTACCAAGGTATTTCTTGAGCTGAAAGTTGCCACACAATACTCTTAACACCTAACTCCTACCGCTCCCTTATCCAGTGCCCAAAAATAAAAATTTTCCTATAGTTCTGGCCTACCCTTGGCTCATACCCAGACCCTAAGACACCTTAATTAACATCACAATCAAGCCATTCACATGCAATTAATTCAAACGCAAGAGCCCCTATTTAAGGATGCTACACCATTTTCCAAACCATCCTTTGAAAAAATTTTTGAACCCAAACCCACAGCCGAGTTTTTGAACCTAGGCTCTGATACCATAATTGTAACACCCCAAACCCGGCCTAGACGTTACGACCGGATCTGGAATGTCACATAAAAGGGTTGTTTAAAACTGCGCGTTTGTTAACAATTTCGAGTTTAATTTTATTCACTGGTAATCCTTTATTTAACATTTTGGAAAACGATTATTAAGGGTTTAGGAAATTCCTGTATTAAACATTTAATAATAATAGGCAGTAATCAAATTAAAAGCTAAACCAAATAAAATACCAAAATTAAAGTAATAGTGGTATTATTACAAAATAAAATCCTGAATTAAAATAAGTTCAAATTGAAACGAAGTTTACGAAAGCAATCGTAATGCATGGCCATCTCGAGTCTGCCCCAACTCCAAAACCCGCGACCTATGAATTACCTGCAAAAATTTAAGCAGAAGGGGTGAGTCAAGAAGACTCAGTGTGCAATCACTCCACACCAACCATAGTTGGGCCCTAGCCCATTCAAATACCAACTGGGCCTTAGCCCTTACAAACCACTTTGGGCAAAGCCCATACAGAATCAGACTGAGCCTTGGACCATTTAGCAGAGAATAACAGATAATCAAATATCAATGCAATGTGATGCAAAACCCACCCCAACCTAGATTTCCATCCGCTACACACCTCCCGTATCAGCCAATCACCATTGGGATTTCTACAATCAACCCTCACCACTACACACCATTGATGGCAGTCAGGCTGCTCATCGTCAAAATCGTGACAGAGTCACCAGAACAGATCGTGGCAGAGCCACTACAATAGATCGTGGCAAAGCCATTACAACACTTCCCCTTTCATCATATCCCAAGCCCATGCAACATGTCGTGACATAATAATTTGTGTATGCAGTATGACATGTATGCAAATCATATATCAAATATAAAATATGAAATGGATTACCATCATAATCAGAATAACAAATACAATATAATCAAGCTAATCAACCTCTAAGGGTATAACAGTAATTTTACCTACCAAGGGTATTTCCGTAATTTACCTATCGAGGGTATTTCAGTAATTTCGAGCCTACAATGGCCTTTTCGAAGGCCTAATGTCACCTCGAGCAACTCAATACCATTCCCGGTCATTACCGAACTATTGGGCCCACACGCTCGTATGGCCCACCTAACACAAATCTAGCCACGTATATAAGATTCACCTAGTCTAGTTCACTATATACTACACCATCATACAATTTTAATCAATTGGGCCCACGGGCCCATTGGGCCCACTTCGGTCCATCGTGGCCCAAGTAGCCTCAACCCACAATAATACAACTGATGGTCTCAACTATCGCGTCGAAGCCCCACACGCGTGCTCGCACGCTCGTGTGGCCACTATTGTCATGATCGGCACTTCGGCATTTGCCGCTCTACAACTAGAGTAGAGAGAGTTACACACCTGATAGGAATCTGGTGCTAATCTGCGCTTCGACAACTCCTGCGCCCAAATGCCCTCCAAGGTGTATTCATCCTCCTCCTAGAATGCTATATATATATCTAGCTTCTCACCTTCCTTCTTTGTATGTTTCCGATGTGGGATCCTTCCGTCAGCAGAGTTTAAATCCAACTCAAACTCTTCCCGTCCAATTCGTAAAATAAATACTCCTTGCTTTTCATGAGATTTGAACCTGTGCTCCTTGCAACATAATCCACGTTGCTAACTGATTTATTACAAGCTCCTCTTGTGTCTTAAACCATGCACAACTAAATATAAATCTATAGCCAAATACTAAGGTCCATGTAAAAAGAAAACCAAAATACAAGAGCTAAGACTTGAACCTTAGACCTCCTTCCTTCCTTGTGGCGCCATCCCCTTGCCTCTTATGTCGCATCACTTTGCCACTACACCAAACACTCCACTTGTGTCACTTTTCTCCACATTTTATTCTTAAAGCCTACCTACCAACTCCCAGGGATTTTTCCACCTAAAACCAAATTTTCCTTAAAGCCAAATTTTGATCCCGGGACTTCATAGAAGCCCTCTAACCTTCCAAAATCACTTATCTAATAGGTCCAAGTTGCATTTAAGCTGATCTCTTGTTCTTAAAAATTTTAAATGCTACTATGCTCAAGGCTTATTGGGCTCAATCCTACTAGGCCCAGTTTCGGGATGTTACAAATCTACCCTCCTTAAAGAAATTTCGTCCTCAAAATTTCCAACTACAGGAACAGTCGTACAACCTAACCTACAACACTACGCTCACGCTGCGCACTCTGATTCCAATAACCCTAATATACTTTTAACTAGAATTTAGAACTCCTACACATACTCAAAAACACCTAGCCATTAAAGCAGACAAATATTTCATACGCAACCAACTCCATATCTGAACATCACATCCAAACCAAACACATAGAATTGATACCAGAAATACAGCATATTACAAAGCAAAGTATCAGGAAACTTACAGTGCGAATTGGTGCCGAAGACTCGGGTGCCATACTTCCAAAAAGAACAGATATATATTTTCTAAACTATTTTCCAAACCATCCTTTAAAAATATTTTTGAACCCAAACCCACAGCCGAGTTTTTGAACCTAGGCTCTGATACCATAATTATAACACCCAAAACCCGGCCTAGACGTTACAACCGGATCTGGCATGTCACATAAAAGGGTTGTTTAAAACTGGGCGTTTGTTAAAAATTTTGAGCTTAATTTTATTCACTGGTAATCCTTTATTTAATATTTTGGAAAACGATTATTAAGGGTTTAGGAAATTCCCGTATTGAACATTCAATAATAATACGCAGTAATCAAATTAAAAGCTAAACCAAATAAAATACCAAAATTAAAGTAATAGTGGCCTTATTACAAAATAAAATCCTGAATTAAAATAAGTTCAAATTAAAACGAAGTTTACGAAAGCAATCGTAATGCATGGCCACCTCGAGTCCGCCCGGCTCCAAAACCCACGATCTATGAATTACCTGTAAAAATTTAAGCAGAAGGGGTGAGTCAAGAAGACTCAGTGTGCAATCACTCCACACCAACCATAGCTGGGCCCTAGCCCATTCAAATACCAACTGGGCCTTAGCCCTTACAAACCACTTTGGGCAAAGCCCATACAAAATCAAACTGAGCCTTGGCCCATTTAGCAGAGAATAGCAGATAATCAGATATAAATGCAATGATGCAAAACCCACCCCAACCTAGATTTCCATCCGCTACACACCTCCCGTACCAGCAAATCACCATTGGGGATTTCTACAATCAACCCTCACCGCTACACACCATTGATGGCAGTCATGCTGCTCATCGTTAGAATCGTGACAAAGTCACCAGAACAGATCGTGGCATAGCCACTACAACAGATCGTGGCAGAGCCACTACAACACTTCCCCTTTCATCATATCCCAAGCCCATGCAACATGTCGTGACATAATAATTCGTGTATGCAGTATGACATGTATGCAAATCATATATCAAATATAACATATGAAACGGATTACCATTATAATCAGAATAACAAATACAACATAATCAAGCTAATCAACCTCTAAGGGTATAACAGTAATTTTACCTACTAAGGGTATTTCCGTAATTTACCTATAGAGGGTATTTCAATAATTTCGCGCCTACAGTGGCCTTTCCGAAGGCCTAATGTCGCCTCGAGCAACTTAACTACCATTCCCAGTCGTTATCAGACTATTGGGCCTAAAACCCGATTTCGGCCCATTCGGGCCCATACGCTCGTGTGGCCCACCTAACACAAATCTAGCCACGTCTATAAAATTCACCTAGTCTAGTTCACTATATACTACACCATCATACAATTTTAATCAATTGGGCCCACGGGCCCATTGGGCCCGCTTCGACCCATCGTGGCCCAAGCAACCTCAACCCACAAGAATACTACTGATGGCCTCAACTATCGCGTCGAAGCCCCACACGTGCGCTCACACGCTCCTGTGGCCACTATTGCCGTGATCGACACTTCGACATTTGCCGCTCTACAACTAGAGTAGAGGGAGTTACAAACCTGATAGGAATCTGGTGCTAATCCACGCTCCGACCACTCCTGTGCCCAAACGCCCTCCAAGGTGTATTCATCCTCCTCCTAGAATGCTATATATAGAGCTAGCTTCTCACCTTCCTTCTTTGTATCTTTCCAATGTGGGATCCTTCCGTCAGCAGAGTTTAAATCCAACTCAAACTCTTCCCGTCCAATTCGCAAAATAAATACTCCCTTGCTTTTCATGATATTCGAACCTAGGCTCCCTTGCAACATAATCCACATCGCTAACCACTTGGCCACAAGCTACTCTTGTGTCTTAAACCCTGCGCAACTAAATATAAATCTATAGCCAAATACTAAGGTCCATGTAAAAAGAAAACCAAAATGCAAGAGCTAAGACTTGAACCTTGGACCTCCTTCCTTCCTTGTGGCGTCTTGGCGTCATCCCCTTGCCTCTTATGTGGCGTCACTTTGGCACTACACCAAACACTCCACTTGTGTCATTTTTCTCCACATTTTATTCTGAAAGCCTACCTAGCAACTCCCAGGGATTTTTCCAACTAAAACTAAATTTTTCCTAAAGCCAAATTTTTATCCCGGGGCTTCATAGAAGCCCTCTAACCTTCCAAAATCACTTATCTAATAGGTCCAACTTGCATTTAAGCCGATCTCTTATTCTTAAAAATTTTAAATGCTACTATGTTCAAGACCCATTGGGCCCAATCCTACTAGGCCCAATTTCGGGTTGTTACACAAACAATTCATCAAGCATCAACGAAACAACTGTATAGCACAACCTCAATAGTTCCAACTCTAATGGCATGTTATACACACTTAGGCATTATTTATTAGTTCATTTACATGGTAATCACGTTCACTTTTAAGCATATATCACAATACACATATAATCGCATAACATTTAAGCATATATCAAAATTCATAAACATGTTTATGGGTAATTTGGCACTTTAGCTATGAAACGTAAAAGTGGGCTTTATCACCACTCGTCGGATACATGGATCTCCAGCATACCAAAAGACTTATAGAGTCGAACATATCCCAAAAAGTGAAGCATAATACTAACTTTCTCCATCACGCCAAACATGTCCTGTTGAGTGGAGCTTAGCTCACATTCCCTTATCTTTCCAACATGTCCCAGGGCCTCAATGCCCAAATCACATAACACATATAGGCGAGTACTTACAATCCTATGGCATGCCAACTATATCCAATGGTCTCAAAGTTCATAAGGCCATAATATTCATTATTAAACACATATTTTACTTACCATTTCTGCACTTTTTCATTGCACAGTCACACTATATTCACGACATAATCGTTGTCATATGGCACATATAGCATGCCCACAATCAACTTTTTCACAATAACCATCATAAGATTATATCACATGTCATAATATCACAAATTAATCCACAATTTCACAACACATATTCACATATTAAATCAAGAGTATGAGAAAACTTACACTCGGAATTTAAAGTAGGGGTTTAGGCTACTACTAAATTCCCAATTAACACATTGAATCGTGTCCACAAGCAGCTATTCTAAACACACCAATATGCTTTTGTCGAAATGTTGAAAGCTCAAACTAGCCTTTCCTTAGCTCATAGAAGGTCCTAATGAATCTAAAGCTTCAACACAATAATTCACACAATAACACAATCAATAATCAGCTAAGGATTCACCTTAAACAATAAAAAACACAACCTAAGCTAAATTCTCATGTAATCGAAACCCTCGACATAACAAACCTAATACCTAATTATCTCGGTCTATACCCAAACATTTTGCCTAAAACTAATTCAATTCATCTAATTATTTACCTACGACTAATTCTAAAGCTTTAAAATACACAAAATTACCTAATTCATGGTATCCAACTTTTTCGACAAGTTTCGGCTATTTTCACAAAAGTTTCTTAAAACTCAAAAAACCTTTAACGAAACTTCAAAGTAAGTTTAGAAACAATCTAATCTCATCAAAACTAATTGAAAAGCACTTTGAAACCATGTTTTTACTCAAAAACCTAAAATTCACCATTAACGACCCACTAAAAACTCAGTTTTAAAGACTAGATAACATTAAAAACTAATAGAAAGATGAATGATGACCTTCGATGGAAGAAAAGTGAGCTCTTGGTTGAAAACCCAGAAAACCCACGAACCCAAAAAACCCACAAACTTGATAATGGAAGAAAAATGAGCTCTTGGTTTAAGGTTTGGGTGTTGATAGAAATTAAAGGAATATGGTTTTGGAAATCAAAATTGAATAGGAGAGCAAGGGAAAACAAGGATGACGCAAACAAAGCAAGGGAAGTAAACTATCGTGAGTTTGCTATAGAAAAAGGGAAAAATAGGTTGAATTTTAAAATTTGGTAAAACTGCTTCATAAACACACAAAATTTTGACCCTTTTACAAATCAGTCATTATTTCAAGATTGAAAGCCTTTTTAGTATATTTTTAAAAAATTTATTTAATTTTCAAAATGCCATAGACAAAAACATTTTCGAATACAATGCTAACGAAATTTGAAAGCTCAATAAATCTAGAATTTCTAAAATACCCCTAAAACTCCTAAGCCCAATTTTGGGGTGTGATAGTTAGTACGCGTGCTTGTATAGGATCGCACTTTGGTGCCTCTGTATCCGCTTTCATGCCTTTATATTTTCGCTACGATGCCTCTGCTAGCATTTTGATGCTCTCTAGTGTCTTTTGGGGGAAACTTGAATATCCAAGTTAATTTTCTATAGTTTAATGGGCCATGAAATTTTACGTTTAAATGTTAAATTACTCTTGAGTTTAATTTATGTATAATAATTTGTTTGTGTATAGATGTATATGAGTGGAAGCATGGATTGCTTTGGTTTGAGCTATTGTTTATATTGAAATATATGAGATGAACGTATTGCTTAGTATAGTTTGATAAAGAATATTAATGCCTCGGTATAATTATATGATTTATAAGTCTAAAAATATGTTATCTAGTAATGTTTGTGGTGTGTTTAGAAAATTAACTGGTTATATGAGTATTTTCGAAAATTTAAGGTTGTTTCATTTGGTTTAACGGGGTAAATAAAGCTTTAAATGGTATGTGATTGCATGAAATGAATTATGATTTTTGAGTAATGATATGAAGTATGATGAGATGTGTAATTGAAAGGAAGAGATGGTTTAGTAAATATGTATGAATGGTGAATTTTGAAAGTGAAATGTTAGTGTAACACCCCAAACCCGGCTTAGACGTTATGGCCGAATTCGAAAGTGTCACATGAAATGGGGTTGAAAATCATAGATGTTAAGATAAAACCATACCAGTTCATTAGCCCTTATCACTATTATCAATTTCAAAGCTCTTATTTATTTAATCGCTTAGAGGAAAAACGTATTTCAAGAAGAAGCTTTTAAAATCGTTGTGATTAGAAAACCACTCAAGATTTTAGAAACTCTTGCTTTGATAAACCGTAAAAGTAACATATTTTAATCCCACATTTAGCATACTTCTGGATGATTTATCCCTTGATTTATGTAAAAAGGTGCTCTTAATCCTTTCTTTTCATGTTTTATACTCAGGAAAGCACCCGAGGATGTAAAGAACAAGAAACAGGCCTAAAATGGACCAAATTAGGCCAAAGAGGAAATCGACACGGCCTGGACTTAAGCCCACATGGCCGTGCCTCCCTGATAAACTAGAACACGGCCTGATCTCGATTCACACGGCCGTGCCTCATTAAAGAAATCCGAACGCGGCCTAAAGACGATTCACACGGGCGTGTGCCATGGCCGTGTCCCTGTTGTGGAAAAGAGCAATTTCATTCAGATTTGGATACTTAGGGGCAAAGAAACCTATCTCAAAAGCCTATATAAACCCCCTAAGTATAACCTGAAAAGAGGGCGGTTAGCTAGGCCAAGGAGCTGAGCCGAAAAGGTCAGATTTGTGGGGAACACTCGAAGAATAGCCAGTTGATCCATCTCAAGAAGCCGAAATTCTACTCAAGACGGAGGATCTCTCCTTCAATTCCTTCAGGGGGTTTTAGGGATTTCTTATGTTTTGGTTTATCTTTTCTTCTGAGATGTTTTCTTTTACAATTATGAACTAAACCCTTCAGATACCTGAAGGGGATGAAACCTAAGACGGATCTTGTTATTGTTTTCTGAACTATATGATAAATACTTGATTTCTTCTTAATTATGTGTTCTTAATTCTTGCGTTGATATTTCTGGGATATTAATTGAAGTATGATGTGCTTAGGTGGAGAAGCAAAAGTCCCTGCCTAAGAGTAGATCTAGCATAATTAAGCGGAGTTGATCGTAAGCCTAGAGATAGGGTGATGAGATTTTGTCAGATTAGGGCGAAACCTAATATGGGAGTCCATAGATCGAGTTAATGCGATTCTAGGAGTTTTAATTAGAAAGAGATTTCAATTAATCAACCTAGGGTTAGACGTTATTTGCCTCGAGAGAGGGTTTAATATAAATTAGGGAATCTTACGGATCAAGTCAAGTGAATACATCATCTGGTTCAGTGTTAGATAACAAGTGAAGTCTAGGTGAATTCTTCCTAAGGGTATCATCTTAATCAACTGAGTTTTTCCAACAGTATTTCCCCAATTCATTTTTTTTTGTCTTTGCGTCTTTAGCTTAGTAGTTAATTAAGATTAGAATAGACAACAACTTCACTTATTTTAGGCTAGATAATAAAAAGAAAGTTAGTATTAGTACTTTTAGTTCCTTTGGGTTCGACAATCCGGTCTTGCCTAAGCTATACTACTTTTCTATAGGTGTGCTTGCCTTAAGTCGTTGTCAGAGTTAGTTTCCAGGTTCGATCATTCTCTTTTTATAAATTTTAAGGCTCGACGACTACGATCAAGTTTTTGGCACCGTTGTCGGGAAACTAAAATATTAAGAAAACTCTATTTTTATTTCTCTAGCCACTCTTTTATTTTTATTTTTTATTTTTTCGTAAATTACTCTTATTTTTATTTTTATTTTTTGTTTTGTCTTTGCTAAAATTTTCTTTCTTTCTTTTCCAACAGTACCTCTAGTTTATGACTAGAAAGAACCCGAGAGGACCACTAGTATACGACAGGGATATTGAAGCTACCGATCGTAGGAATCGCAGAGAAATTAGGCGAACCCTAAATTACACAGAAGAATGGCGAGAAAGCAAATCCAATCCTACTGAAGGGATGGACGAGAATAATCCACCACCACAAGATGTGGCAGAAAATAATGCTCCACATACTATGTATGATTATGCTAAAC
This sequence comes from Gossypium bickii, assembly GCA_025503065.1. Taxonomy (NCBI): domain Eukaryota; kingdom Viridiplantae; phylum Streptophyta; class Magnoliopsida; order Malvales; family Malvaceae; genus Gossypium; species Gossypium bickii. The sequence continues at coordinate 51,135,938 of CP106719.1, forward strand.
CTCATTTAACAGGAGCAGAATCAAGCATTGTTAGGCCTGCTATAGCTGCTAATAATTTTGAATTAAAGCCTAACACTAAACAAATGATTCAACAATTTGTTCAATTTGATGGTTTACAGGACGAAGACCCAAATGCTCACATAGCTAGTTTTTTAGAGTTCTGTGATACCTTCAAAATAATTGGTGTTTATGATGATGCCATACGTATTCGGTTATTTCCCTTTTCATTAAGGAATAAAGCCAAACAGTGGTTAAACTCGTTACCACGAGGGTCAATCACTACATGGGATCAAATGACCGAAAATTTTTTATTACACGGAATGATATTTCTTCTTTTGTGCAGATGGATTTAGAGACATTATAAGATGCATGGCAGAGATATAAGGATCTATTGAGAAGGTGTCCGCACCATGGTTTACCCTTCTGGCTCCAAGTCCAAACTTTCTATAACGGTGTAAACCCTTCAACGAGGCAACTAATTCACTTAGCCGCCGGTGGAACCCAGAACAATAAAACTCCTGAAGCAGCCTACGAGTTTATCGAAGAGATATCACTGAATAACTATCAATGGCAAGTTACAAGGACAAAACCAACAAAAACAGCCGGAGTTTACAACCTCGACGCAGTAACCATGCTATCAACACAGGTAGAGATGATGAATAAAAAGCTTGATAGTTTGTGTTCTTCGTAGGTACCTTCAGTAATGCAGTGTGATGCAAGTGGAACTGTGGCGAATCCTGAGTACCCACCCTACCAACCGAGCACAGAAAGTGAACAGATGAACTATATAGGTAATAATTTCAGATCTAATAATAACTCTTATAGTAATAATTATAATCCAGGTTGGAGGAACCACCCAAATATTTCATGGGGAGGTCAAGGAAATCAAGGAAATCAAAGACAACAACCTCCTCAAAATTTCCAAAATCAGCCCTACCCACAGGAAAAGAGGCCGAACCTCAAAGAGATGCTGACAAAATTCATGGCAGCCGCAGATGTCCGTTTCCAAGACACTGAGACGACACTCGATAATCAACAAGCATCGATCAAAGGGATCGAGAACCAAGTTGGGGAACTTACTAAGTCAGTTGGACAACTTACTAAGATAGTTTCTGAAATTCGATCAGAGATTTTTTCTAAAGGAACCGATCAGGTAAAGGTAGTTACACTGAGAAGTGGAAAGGAGTTAGTCTAACAGAAGAAAAAAATACCACTCGAAGGTAACAAAGCAAAGGATGAGAGAGTTAAAGATGTAACCCCAGTGCGCAACGAAAGTAAACCACAAATCTCATATCCGGAAAAGTTGAAGAAAGATCGATTAGATGCCCAATACGGTAAATTTCTCGAACTTTTTAAGCAAATACATATTAACTTGCCCTTTGTTGAAGCCATTTCACAGATGCCAACGTATGCAAAATTCTTAAAAGAACTCCTGACTAATAAAAGGAAGCTTGAAGAAATATCAACAGTGGAGCTTAATGAAGAATGTTCAGCCATCCTCCAAAACAAGTTACCAACCAAATTAAAAGACCTAGGAAGTTTTACTATTCCCTGTTTAATTGGTAGTTTAAATATTAAGAAAGCATTAGCTGACCTAGGTGCCAGTATTAATTTAGTGCCTTATAAAATGTTTAAACAACTAGATCTTGGGGAACCAAAACCCATTAGGATGAGTATTCAGTTAGCTGATAGATCTATTAAATATCCTAGAGGAGTTATCAATGTAACACCCCAAACCCGGCCCAAAACACTACGGCCGAATTCGGAATGCCACTGGAAAACTTTAAGTTGAAATCGGCTAAGTGATGATAAAACTTGATTGTAACAATATTAGAGTTGGAATGAAAACAAGTGTTTAACCAAATCTTTATTAATAAAGGTTAACTTTTAAAACAGGATTCAATTTCTTAGAGTAAAGCTTCGTTCGGAAAAACAATTTGAAATTAAACTTTAAAAGAATCCAAGTGATTATGAGTATCTCAATTAGAAAACCATAGTTATGTTACTAAGTTATAAAAACGTCATTATTTGAATTTGTTTGCAATCACTAATCCATGTCTAGTCTAGCATAAACCATAATAAAACCCAAAATATTTAAATGGCCTTATTACATCAAAACATCCCAAATAAACATAAATTTAAAAGTAATTGTTTTTAAACATGGAAAACTGCGTCTGTGTGGCCATCTCGAATCCCATCCAAGCCTGGTCCAAACATCACGAATCACCTACATTGTTTGGTAAAAATTGGGTGAGTCAACAGACTCAGTGTGTAATTATTCCACAGATTTCCACATATAGGCTTATCCCAAAACCACACTGATCCACATATCAGAAAATAATGCAAAATGCACCCAACCCAGCCTAGGGTCCATCCTCTACACACCCCCGTATCCAGCCACCGCAAACCAGGGGATTACTAAATCGACCCTCCAACCTCTACACACCAATCTGGCAGTCAATGCCATCCACCAGGTGGTCTAGCCACTGGTCCACGTGATCAAATCACAATATAATCCACAACATGGCCGTAGTCAACGTCAATCCACGATGTAGCTCATAGCTAGCATCAATCCACGATGAGGCACATAGCCATCACCAACCACGACGTGGCACAGAGCCAACACCAACCACGATGAGGCACAGAGCCGATCATCAATCCACGTGAGGCTCATAGCCATCACTAAACCACGTACGTAAATGTACTGTAACACCCCAAACCCGGCCCATTTACTCCGGCCGAATTTGAATGTCACCGCGGAATACTTTCAAAATCATTCTTACTTAACAGTAAGAACCGATGAAAATTTTGTTCCTTTAATAAAACATTTTCGTGACTTGTAATATTTTAAGTGAAAATCGAAGTTTATTATAACAATATTGGATTCGAGCTTTTCTCGAGGACATAAAATCGTTTGCAATCAACCTTTCATATTAGGGCATAATAATAACGATACTTAATAAATGGACTGAAATACTTTAGTGGGCCTTATTACAATACACACTTAATCAAAATACGGATAATGTAAATATTTAAATGATTAAACAAGAGATTCTTTCGCATGAAAATCCACTTTGGCATGGCCACCTTTGTATCCTCTCCGACCCGGTCCAAGCTTTACGCGCCACCTAAAAGGTTTAATAAATATAGAGTGAGTCACCAAGACTCAGTGCATAGTTAATACACATGTCCTCACATTTGGGCTTGGCCCATATCCACACAATCCATACATATATAACATACAATTATAAATATTCCATTATGAATACACAATATTATAAATATGATTATAATATACAATTACGAAATCCAATCCACAAGTGATCTACATATCTTTCTTTTGCCCACTATTTCTTAAGGTCGTGGCTAAGCCACCGATCCCATAAAAATCTCACATATCAATCGGTTCACCAATAAACAACCACGAATGTAGCACGAGGTTAGCATTAGAACACTCACATAATGTACACCTTTTCTCCAATAGTCACATCACATGTCTCATGCGTACGTATATGTACCATAACAACATTCGTACGAAACAAATATGTATATTTGATCTATCATGGTCACATGTTATTTAGAACAATACACATTACATGTCATCACTTTATTTTACATTCATCAATAATCACTTTTTCTTGCAATTCACTGACAGGTTTCTATCGTAATCACTAACTTGATTTTTCGATCACTTACCTTAGTATCCATACTGTTTGCTTTTATTTCAGCTAACATGCACATCTCATACGTTTACATAAAATAATACTTACAACATATATATCAAGCAGAAGAACAGTGCGATAACTACGCACCTGTTTAAAGCGATATTCGATTTATCGATTCGAACATCAACTAAAGTCCCGAAGCTTCTGTTATTTATCGATTAGTCCCTAGAACACATAACCGAAATCGGTCACACTTAGTATCAAAAACATGGCCTTAGGCCGAATACTATAAGTCATTTACCTAGCTCATTTCGATCCTGAAGCCCCACTTGTTCTCGTAGATTTGCTCCCGAAGTTATCAAAATTCCTATTTAAAACAAGGTTAGGGTTGGCTAATACACAAATTTATGAACAAAGGCCCTTGGCTGCGTGTCATACTTGCCATTTACCTTGCTTGACAAGGTCTCTTGAGAAATTTTACTTTTGAGAGACTCCTTTGATGCTCCTCAATACTAGCTTCACAGAAAAGAACACATCATTATGGTCTTTTATACATTTAGTCACCCCTTGCTTATTCGAAACCAAGAGATCCCTCCAAGGTCCCTTTACGCTGGCTTCATACCAAGGAACACAAGGTTATGGCATTCACCCACATTTGGCCAACCTTAGACCAACACACAATCATTGTTTTTGGCACACCATAAAAAGATGAAGCGAAAAATAATTGCTAAGGAGAGATTACTTACCATTATTGCTTTGAAGAGAAAGGAGGGTTTCAAACACACAGTGAAATAGCACCATAATAGAGATTCGGCTAAAGAAAGAAAACATGCAAACGCATAGCTAGCCGAGAACTCTCAAGCTCCTACCAAAAATCGTACTCAAGCCTTAGGTCTCTTTCTTTTTAGCTTCTTTAAGACTGAAGTTCAACTTGCTCTAATTCTCACTCTCTCTCTCTCGGTTAAGAACACAAGAAGGAAGGAAGCAAAACAAGGCAAAGGCTATCCCCCTAGCTAAATCAAACCCGGGAATGAATGCTCCAAGGAAAGCTACATTCGGCCATGCTTTCAAAATAGGGGAGAAAGAATTGAATTTGGCATGCTAAATTATTCCCACGCCGGCCAACTCCTTCCATTTTTGGTCAAGACACAAAAAGAAAAGAAATTAAAGTGTGAAAATTCGGCCATGCTTTGATAAGCAAATGGCCGACCATGCTTCACTTAATTTCCCATATCCATTTGAAATTTCAAACATCAAATACCAATAAAAATTATTAAATCCTTATTCCATCACCTTACCCATACAACACCATTTTCTATACAATAAAATAATAACTATCATTTAAAAAAAAACAATAAAACGCAAACAACATGGGGCGGCACACCCACAAGCATGCGTGTATGCCTATTCCAAAATCGCATGCGCAAAGATGGGCCATGCAAGGCCTTCCACGTCGGCGTAAAAATAAAAGGGACCAAGTGCGCCTTCAAAGTCTCGAACTCGAGACCTGAAGCAACATGCCCAAGCGCCCTGCCATCTCCGCTACTGAACTTTCATGCCATAACTTATTGCGAATTTCTTTTAAACTATCCTTGCCTTGGCTCCCTTCTCTTTAGCGCTAAAAATAAAATGCTTCAAGCGCGGAATCCAGGACTTGAACGCGAGTCCGCCTAGTCGCAGTTCCCAGCAAGGTCCTTAACCATTCGGCCAAGGTTCAATTCATGCTAACAAACGCGCGGAAATCCTTTTAACCCCTTACCTTGCGGCTTCCAGTGTCGAACGCTAAAATGAAAATAAAGCGCATCACGCGCGATCCCTAGGACTCGAACACTCGACCTCGAGAGGCCCCCCATGCTGCAAGCGTCTTAGCCACTCGGCCAGGCGCCTTTTTGTGACAGAAACCATCGTGATTTTCTTTTAAAGCCTTCTTCCAAACAAATACCTTTTTCAAAATAAAATGCTTATGCGCACACACGAGACTCGAACCTTTGCCCATGCTTGGCGCCGAATCTTAAGTGGCATACGGAAGCCACTTGGCTACCTGGACTTTCATGTCCATAACTTCACAAATTTTATTATTAAGGCCTCTTCAGCCAATTTTCCATTTTAAACCGTAAATTTTCAAAATTTTCAAAAGTGTCCCATTTTATTCCGGGAGTTTTAAGAACTCCAAAAACACATCAAAACCACTATTGAGGCCTAATACACTCGAGTTATTTTCCAAACTCGCAAACCCCTATTTCGGGATATTACAATGCTACCCCCCTTAAAGATAATTTCGTCCTCGAAATTACTTATGTACAAACATCCGCACATTTCAATTCACCATATATCGATCACATATACTCAAATGTACACATATGCAAACACATTTCAAACTTTTTCACATTTAGCATTTTCACATGTGGCCACTTCTTCATAAACATATTCAAGCTCAAATTCCATTACGGATACCATACACATCAATGGTAAGATCAATTGCACATTTTAAAAGTCTTACAGGAAGCTTCAACTATATCGCATCTTATTTAACTCAAATGGGAACTCACCAACTTTCCTTATTCCTTGCAAGTCTGAAAGACTTGCACTTATCCGAGCATTTAGCTTGTGGTAACAAACATGTTCCATCTTGTATGTGATTCATGAATTTTCTATTATAGCACATCATCGGCATTAAGCCAGGTTAGGCATCGAAGCTCTGAAATACACACCCACACAAGGCCTACTAGGCATCAAAGCTCGAAATATATACACTCACACAAAGCTCGCTAGGCATCAAAGCTTCAAATATACACTCTAAGACAAAGCTCTGCTAGGCATCAAAGCCCAAAATATACACCGGCACAAAGCTTGCTAGGCATCAAAGCTCAAAATATACTCAAGCACAAAGCTCGCTAGGCATCAAAGCCCAAATATACACTGCACAAAGCTCTGCTAGGCATCAAAGCTCTAAATATACACTCCAAGACAAAGCTCACTAGGCATCAAAGCTCGAATATAATATTATCACCATTTGAATCACATTACAAGTTGACCAAAATTATAAACCATATAATTCACATCATTTGTATTTATCACTTCAATAATATTTCATGATAGATAGTCTATCCACATATCACTTGTACTATATTTATAACCAGGATTCCAACATGTACACAAGGTCATAACTAACCTTAACAATATTCAATTGCTTATAGACTTATACTTAAAACATTCTCAATTTCTGGTTCCAACACTTGCCGACATGGTATTTTCCACACTGAGCACACGGACGGTCCCGTTTTCCCATAGCTGGCTTAGTCACATAAGCAAAACTTTTAACCCTCGGTCTTTTCCGAAAATCCTCAAATAATTTAATCAAATCAAAATTTCTCTTATCACGGTTCGTATTCTTATCTCTATTTTATCTCATCGAGTTTTTAATCTCTTCATCTATCTTAACTTTTTCGACTAACACAGTAAATTCCCGTTCCTGTTGAGGAACTATCAACAGTCTCAGGTCGTCTCTTAATCCGTCCTTAAACCAAACACATCATTCATTATTTTGTAGTCACTAATTCTCGATCATATTGGCTTAACTTTAGGAATTTAACTCCGTATTTCGCCATGGACTTGTTCCGTTGAACTAGTCCCAAAAACACATTTCCTCTGAGCATCAATGTAATAAGTACTGACATACTTCTTTTGGTATACCATCTTGACATACTCCCGAGTGGGGTCCTCCGCTGTGATACTATCTCAACTGTGAGCCACAATTGATACGCCTCGTTGCGAAGTAGCGTCACCATTTCTTTCACTTTTTCCTCAGGGCTCAAAATGAGCTCATCCATAACTCACTTGGTTATTTCCAACCATTATTCAATCACACTGGGTACCACGCCTGATATATATCACAGAACAAATCCGCTCCATTGGCTCAAAGTTGCTCGGAAACAAATTTTCGAGCTCTCATATTTCTCCCTCTCCACCCACCATCCCTAACTCGCAGCACTGTCCGCGATACAGCATTATCCCTTGTTTGATCTTGCTACTCATCATCAAAGGCTGGTGGTGGAGGTGATACCTCATATCAAACTCTTAACCCGATCTAACGAGTTCTGATATGGCCATTTTACCTCAACCACGTCATCTAGAACTCATCTCTTATCGCGCAATCCGACTTAAAAGTTTTATGCATTAGAAATTTGTTCCACTGATTATTCGCGAACAATTTTATGGAATAAAGTATTCAGAAGTGGTTCTTTCGATCACACATAGGTTCAGTTCAAGTTTGCTATTCTAATTCAGAGATTCACACACACGTTCATAAGCAGGGACACATTCATTTACTACACCTCTAAGGTCATTTCAGTTTTCGAGTATGCACTTGTTTTCGAATAGACTAGTCTTAGGGTTCGATAGCCCAAATTTTCTAATCTACAAGCCCAATTATGCCATAAAGTTCACATATTCAATATGCCTCAATAGTCAGAGGTACTTACCAGGTGGACTTCGGGTCGGAGGTACAGGTGCCATGCCAGAACAAGCCCAAAATAAAAGTTCACATTTTGAAAAGCCCACTTTCGAAAACTGTTTTCTGGCCCAAAACCTCAAAGCCGAGTTTTGAACCATGATTTGATACCAAAATGTAACACCCCAAACCCGGCCCATTTACTCCGGCCGAATTTGAATGTCACCGCGAAATACTTTCAAAATCATTCTTACTTAACAGTAAGAACCGATGAAAATTTTGTTCCTTTAATAAAACATTTTCGTGACTTGTAATATTTTAAGTGAAAATCGAAGTTTATTATAAAAATATCGGATTCGAGCTTTTCTCGAGGACATAAAATCGTTTGCAATCAACCTTTCATATTAGGGCATAATAATAACGATACTTAATAAATGGACTGAAATACTTTAGTGGGCCTTATTACAATACACACTTAATCAAAATACGGATAATGTAAATATTTAAATCATTAAACAAGAGATTCCTTTGCATGAAAATCCACTTTGGCATGGCCACCTTTGTATCCTCTCTGACCCGGTCCAAGCTTTACGCGCCACCTGAAAGGTTTAATAAATATAAAGTGAGTCACCAAGACTCAGTGCATAGTTAATACACATGTCCTCACATTTGGGCTTGGCCCATATCCACACAATCCATACATATATAACATACAATTATAAATATGCCATTATGAATACACAATATTATAAATATTATTATAATATACAATTACGAAATCCAATCCACAAGTGATCTACATATCTTTCTTTTGCACACTATTTCTTAAGGTCGTGGCTAAGCCACCGATCCCATAAAAATCTCACATATCAATCGGTTCACCAATAAACAACCACGAATGTAGCACGAGGTTAGCATTAGAACACTCACATAATGTACACCTTTTCTCCAATAGTCACATCACATGTCTCATCATGCGTATATATGTACCATAACAACATTCGTGCAGAACAAATATGTATATTTGATCTATCATGGTCACATGTTATTTAGAACAATACACATTACATGTCATCACTTTATTTTACATTCATCAATAATCACTTTTTCTCGCAATTCACTGACAGGTTTCTATCGTAATCACTAACTTGATTTTTCGATCACTTACCTTAGTATCCATACTGCTTGCTTTTATTTCGGCTAACATGCACATCTCATACATTTACATAAAATAATACTTACAACATATATATCAAGCAGAAGAACAGTGCGATAACTACGCACCTGTTTAAAGCGATATTCGATTTATCGATTCTAACATCAACTAAAGTCCCAAGCTTCATTTATTTATCGATTAGTCCTAGAACACATAACCAAAATCGGTTACACTTAGTATCAAAAACATGGCCTTAGGCCGAATACTATAAGTCATTTACCTAGCTCATTTCGATCCCGGCCCCACTTGTTCTCGTAGATTTGCTCCCGAAGTTATCAAAATTCCTATTTAAAACAAGGTTAGGGTTAAGCTAATACACAAATTTATGAACAAAGGCCCTTGGCTGCATGTCATACTTGCCATTTACCTTGCTTGACAAGGTCTCTTTAGAAATTTTACTTTCGAGAGACTCCTTTGATGCTCCTCAATACTAGCTTCACGAGAAAAAGAACACATCATTATGGTCTTTTATACATTTAGTCACCCCTTGCTTATTCGAAACCAAGAGATCCTCCAAGGTCCCTTTACGCTGGCTACATACCAAGGAACACAAGGTTATGGCATTCACCCACATTTGGCCAACCTTAGACCAACACACAATCATTGTTTTGGCACACCATAAAAGATGAAGCAAAAAATAATTGCTAAGGAGAGATTACTTACCATTATTGCTTTGAAGAGAAAGGAGGGTTTCAAACACACAGTGAAATAGCACCATAATAGAGATTCGGCTAAAGAAAGAAACCATTCAAACGCATAGCTAGCCGAGAACTCTCAAGCTCCTACCAAAAATCGTACTCAAGCCTTAGGTCACTTTCTTTTTAGCTTCTTTAAGACTGAAGTTCAACTTGCTCTAATTCTCACTCTCTCTCTCTCGGTTAAGAACACAAGAAGGAAGGAAGCAAAACAAGGCAAAGGCTATCCCCCTAGCTAAATCAAACCCGGGAATGAATGCTCCAAGGAAAGCCACATTCGGCCATGCTTTCAAAATAGGGGAGAAAGAATTGAATTTGGCATGCTAAATTATTCCCACGCCGGCCAACTCCTTCCATTTTCGGTCAAGACACAAAAAGAAAAGAAATTAAAGTGTGAAAATTCGGCCATGCTTTGATAAGCAAATGGCCGGCCTTGCTTCACTTAATTTCCCATATCCATTTGAAATTTCAACCATCAAATACCAATAAAAATTATTAAATCCTTATTCCATCACCTTACCCATACAACACCATTTTCTATACAATAAAATAATAACTATCATTTAAAAAAACAATAAAACGCAAACAACATGGGGCAAAGACCCACAAGCATGCGTGTATGCCTATTCCAAAAACTTCATGCGCAAAGATGGGCCATGCAAGGCCTTCCACGTCGTAAAAAAATAAAAGGGACCAAGTGTGCCTTCAAAGTCTCGAACTCGAGACCTGAAGCAACATGCCCAAGCGCCCTGCCATCTCCGCTACTGAACTTTCATGCCATAACTCATTGCGAATTTCTTTTACACTATCCTTGCCTTGGCTCCCTTTTCTTTAGCGCTAAAAATAAAATGCTTCAAGCGCAGAATCCAGGACTCGAACGCGAGTCCGCCTAGTCGCAGTTCCCAGCAAGGTCCTTAACCATTCGGCCAAGGTTCAATTCATGCTAACAAACGCATCGGAAATCCTTTTAACCCCTTACCTTGCCAGTTTCCCAGGTCTGAACGCTAAAATGAAAATAAAGCGCATCACGCGCGATCCCTGGGACTCGAACACTCGACCTCGAGAGGCCCCCCCAATGCTGCAAGCATCTTAGCCACTCGACTAGGCGCCTTTTTGTGATAGAAACCATCGTTATTTTCTTTTAAAGCCTTCTTCCAAACAGCGCCCCTTTTCAAAATAAAATGCTTATGCCGCACACACGAGACTCAAACCTTTGCCCATGCTTGGCGCCGAATCTTAAGTGGCATACGGAAGCCACTTGGCTACCTGGACTTTCATGTCCATGACTTCACAAATTTTATTATTAAGGCCTCTTCACCCAATTTTCCATTTTAAACCGTAAATTTTCAAAATTTTCAAAAGTGTCCCATTTTATTCCGGGAGTTTTAAGAACTCCAAAAACACATCAAAACCACTATTGAGACCTAATACACTCGAGTTATTTTCCAAACTCGCAAACCCCTATTTCGGGATATTACATGTACACCCTGTCCTTCTTTCAAATATACAAATCCCGCCCCATGATTATGTAAGATACGATAATAATATGATAGAATGAAGCATGAACAAGTCAATAAGCTTGCAGCACATATTTAGAGCAATAATCACAATCTCATCGGCATTTAACACTGATCTGATTATCGACATACCCCTTAAGTGTAACCATCTCATTATTGCCACTGCATAGTCATCATACTCATAACACATACAATTATTTATATAGTCGAGAAACCGCGAATTAATCACACACCTGATAACCTGAAGTATCACGCTCTCAATACCGACGCTGTCACTGAGCGAAACTACCGCTATCTGCCTATAATCCCTTCTTCGACGCCCCCACACCCGGTGGCCAATCTCGTTCATCGCAGAGATCGATCGCTTAAAACTTAGGGGTAGGGGCTACCCCTTTTCCTCCTTGACTAGTACCCGCATCTATCAATAATATCTTAGTCAGAAAATCCCGTCAAGAAATTGAGTCAGATCCATACGAAACTAAAAAACATCTAAATCAAATAATATTACCAAGGTTGACCAAAACCCGAAGACTCTCACTTGATCTTTGAAGGTTATCGAAATACCTACATTAACCCTGTTAAAATCGGCTCCTACACATAAAGCTTATGAAAGTGGCCTTTGGCCGAATACTAACCCCTTACCTTGAGTAATCAAACCCCAGAGATCCTTACTGCTTCTTTACGCTGGCTACAAACCAAAAGAAACACGAGATTATGGCCCTATGAAGATTCGGCCATCCCTAAAACCAAGGCCAACCACTTGGTTTCGGCACACCAAATGAAAAAGAGATAAAGCTGATTGCTAAAGAGGAAATTACTTACCACCAACACACATTTGAAGAGAGATTAGGAAAAGATGGTCGACGCCCTATCCTTAGAGGTTGCCAAACGAACAGTCACTACATCCAAATAGATTCGACTTTAGAGAAACAACAGGAAAAAGAATGGTTTCAAGAAAAGTGACGGTACAAAAGAGCAAAGAAAAGAAGAAGAAAAGAACTAGTCTGTCACCTTCGACTTTTGAATCCAAAGAGAAAGGTTTCGGCTAACAACAAGAAGTATTTTGGCTTTTGAATATGGTGAAATCGGTGGAAGAGAAAGGTAAGTGTAGAGGGTTGTGGCTATGGTGTTTCAGCTTTAAGGATTTAAGAAAAGAAGAGAGAAAGAGGGGACTACAAGGTTCGACTATGACTCCCAAATGGAGATGGAATATTCGGCCACCAAAAGAATAGGTATGGAGTTGAAGTTGTAAGAAAGAAAAAGAAGAATAGAAGAAGGCTAGAAGAATTCAGCAATCACCCAAAATGCACAAAAATGCCCAAATGGTTACTTCTATTTTCGGCTCTTGCTCCAAAGAAAAGAAAGGAAAAAGAGAGAATTCTTGTGACTAACAATTTCGGCAAAGAGAACTAAAGAAGAAACAAAAAGATGGACACTCACACTTACCAAAATTCGGCACTACTCCCCCATACATGACCAAAAATATGCCCCCTCCTAAGTCCCACATTCGGCCAACTCTTCAACCTCACTCCACATCCCTTGTTTTCCTCCTATTTTTCCTCTTCACCACTCATTCAAACTTGTTTGAATGAGTCAAACTCCTCAAAGAGCTCTTCACCTTCTATCCAAATTCCTTGACCAAGTCCACCCTCATCCTTCCCAGAGTTCAAATGCCGTCCAACTCTCCCTCCCCCTTGACGTAAAAAGCAACTCAAAAATGCCAGCTTCGCAGCTCGAACCTCCTCTCCCTTGACACTCCATGTGACGCCACCCTCTCCCTTGCTCCTAGGCGCTACCTTGCCACTTTACTGGTCCCTTTCTTGTGTCATGCTCCATACATAATTCTTCTTAAGGCCTAACTCCCCTAACTCCCCTTTGCTCAGCTCATAACAAAATTTTTCTTATGACTTCTACCCAAGCCCAAGGTTTCCTGAAACCTCCAAACATTTCCCAATAACATACAAAGCACATTAACACACAGATGCAAATTAAAAATGCACGACCCCCAAAACCCAAATATTACAATCAAAGATGTCTTGGTAAAAATTGATAAATTTATTTTCCCTGTTGATTTTGTTGTGCTTGACATGGATGAGGACATTGAGGTTCCCTTAATTTTAGGGCGCCCCCTTTTTAGCTACTGCTAGGGCTGTTATCGATGTAAGTGACGGTAAACTTGCATTAAGGATAGGCGATGAGGAAATCATTTTTCAAATTTATGAGGCCATGCGATATTCTAGAGAATAAGATGATTCCTGTTATTTTGTTGATACTACTGATCAAATCATTCAAAACTCATTACAGGAAATTATACATGATGACACGATGGAACTGTCCCTGACTCAAGAAGAGGGGGAAGAAAATGAAGTCGACGAGCTGAATTTGAATATATCTTCATCTAGACAAATGAAAGAAGAAAGTATTAAAGTCAATGTCGAACTAAAACAAAAACCCTTTATTGATGAGCCGCCCAAATTGGAATTGAAACAGTTGCTGAAACACTTAGAATATGCATTCCTCAGGGACAATTATATGCCACCGGTAATTATCTCTTCACAGCTAGAACCCAAGGAAAAAGAGGAGTTGATACAGGTACTAAGAGAACATAAAAGAGCCAAAGCTTGGAAAATCTCTAACATTAAGGGAATAAGCCTATAGTTTTGCACCCACAAAATTTTAATGGAAGAAGAATACAAGCCATGTGTGCAACCTCAAAGACGATTGAATCCCAATGTAAAAGAAGTTGTGAAAGCTGAGGTAATTAAACTTCTAGATACTGGAATAATTTATCCTATTTCTGACAGCAATTGGGTAAGTCCTGTGTAGGTTGTCCCAAAGAAAGGAGGCATGACGGTGGTAGCCAACGAAAAGAATGAACTAATTCCCACCAGAACAGTCACAGGTTGGAGAGTTTGCATTGATTACAGGAAGCTAAATGATGCCACTAGAAAAGATCAGTTTCCTTTTCCCTTCATTGATCAAATGCTAGAGAGGTTATCTGGGCATATGTACTATTGCTTTCTAGATGGACTCTCCGGCTATTTCCAAATCCCAATAGCACCTGAAGATCAAGAGAAGACAACATTCACATGCCCATACAGTACGTTTGCTTATCGTAGAATGCCTTTTGAATGCTCCTGCTACTTTTCAACGTTACATGTTGGCAATCTTTGATGAAGTTGTGGAAGACATTATGGAGGTATTTATGGACAATTTCTCGGTATACGGTAATTCTTTCCATTTTTGCCTTAAAAATTTAAAATGAGTTCTAATGAGATGTGAGGAAACAAACCATGTTTTAAATTGGGAAAAATGTCACTTTATGGTACAAGAGGGAATTGTATTAGGACATAAGATTTCTAGTAAAGGGATTGAGGTAGATAAAGCAAAGATTGAAACCATAGAAAAATTACCTCCTCCTAGTTTAGTTAAGGCTATTAGAAGCTTTTTAGGACATGCAGGATTTTATAGAAGATTCATTAAAGATTTTTCTAAGATAGCTAAGCCTTTAACAAAATTACTAGAAAAAGATGTTCCTTTCAATTTTGATCAGGAATGTCTAGATGCATTCAGTATCCTTAAGGGTAAACTAATAAATGCTCCAATTATAATTGCACCTGGTTGGAATCTACCCTTTGAACTAATATGTGATGCAAGTGATTTTGCAGTAGGTGCAGTTCTGGGACAACGAAGAGACAAGCATTTTCAGCCAATCTATTATGCTAGCAGAACTTTG